>CM060198.1:12084166-13468333 GCA_030549335.1 Pontederia crassipes
ATTATGATAAAAATTATGTTAAATTAAAAAAGCAAGCATTTCTGGATCTTATTAGAATTTTAATTAAATCACAAAAATGATATTATATTAAAATTAATTGAAAGTCCTAAGTGGGATTAATTGAAAGTCATATAGTCTTTGTTGATTTTTGCATGTCATACTTAATAATTATTACATCAATTGTGAAGGTTTATACAAAGACTCATTTTTCATGTCTAAGTTTGCATCTATTAGGATTATCTTATGAATAGATGTGTATATGAATCTATATTTATTACAAATGAATGTTAATATTGTATTCCTCAATGAAGATTTAAGTGAAAACATACATACGTGATAATCTAATGATTTTCAAGTAGAAGGACAAGAAAATAAGGTATATAAGATAAAAAAAGTCATGTATATACATATGATGGTCATCCAATTTGGTTTGTAAAAATTAGATGAATCATTCTATGTACATAAAAAATAGTGTGAGAAAGTTTATTCTAATACTATTATAAGTATATCATATGATGTCATAATGCTCTAAGATATTAAAGAGAAAATTGAGCAAATAATTTTAAATGAAGGATATTAGAAAACTTTCATATAAGGGTAGAAAAATTCAACCAATCCCATATACCTACTTGACCCGAAAAACAAAAAAAATAAAAAAGTAAGGGGCTCAAATATTGATATAATTCAAGATAAACTTTTTCGAAGGTTTTATAGGCACAAGCCATAGGGAGCATGTATATATGTCAATAAGGTTTTATTTGACATGCCCTATAAGCTCATTTAACAAGATTTCAAAGTAATCCCATAATAACACATTTGAATGTCATAAAAAAATATGTGATATATGAAAGAGATTATATAATTAAAACTAATATATCAAGTGATATATTTGATACTCTAGGTTATTGGGATGAAAAATTGGATAGAGATGATTAAAAATTCACGTTAAGACACTTGTATACGTTAAATGGTGTAGCTATTTTTTAAAATAATAAGAAATAATAATGTGTGACTAAAATTATACAATAAGTAAAATTCACGTTAAGACACTTGTATACGTTAAATGGTGTAGCTATTTTTTAAAATAATAAGAAACAATAATGTGTGACTAAAATTATACAATAAGTAACCAACGATGGTGGTTGGCTAAACTGGTAGCAGGGTTGAGTCCCGAATGCTCACTGGGTGCTAGTAGCCTCAGGTTCGAGTTTCGGAGTCGCCACCTTGGTCAGGGAATAAGCCTTTACTGCTCTCTTTCTGACTCTGGATTAGTCGAGTGCTAATAGCATCGGACACCGGAGGCCTCCTGTAGACCCGGGCCGGCACAAAAAAAAATTATACAATAAGTTATTTTCTTATGCAGCTAGGGGTTCAATCAAATCAATTGATCAACCACCACCGAGTTTAGGATTGTTCATGGGCCGAGTTTGACCCGATCCAAACCGACCTGGGGTGGTCGAGTTACCCGACCACTATTTTTTAAAATTTTTCTTACTTTTTTATTATTTAATATAAAAATATTGTATAATATTTATTTAAAAAGTATAAAATCTTTTGTTAAGAATTTAAATATTATTTTATGCATTTTAAATATGTTATTTTAATACATTTTTTACTTTTTATATAAAATATAAGTTGGAAACTAAAAAAATTAAAAAATCAAGTCTACAAGTCGAATCGGATTGACTCGGGTCGAAAAATTTCGACCCGTTCTGTACCCGACATGATCCAAGGTTGGATCAAGGTCGGGTCAGGTCCGACTCATTCACGGACCCGACCACTAGTCGGACTCGACCCGACCCAATTTGCTGAACCCTAACTAAGCTAACATGTGATAGTAATGAATAGGGACCAAATTTATCCTTGCCCTTGGTCTCCTCCGATCTCAATTTTTGGAGAATCGAATTCTCATCCATTTTTATTATAATAAATTCTTCCTCCTCCTATGCAATTATAAAATAATCAATATTTATAAAAGTTAATAAATTTCTACTTCTAAAAGCTAATAAACTAATAAATAAATAAAATATATTAAACCATTCAGATATAACTAATTAAAAATAATGCAACACAATATTTTGTTGTACAATATTAAAAGTCACATAAAATAACTTTTAAACAAAATAAACCACAAAATTTTAAAATAATTTCATATGAATGCCCAACGTGATGACATGTGATCCCATCTTAATCTCCAAAGTAAACTCCAGGAATATCTTCGCCTTCTTCCCTTAAAAATTTTTGCCATCCCTAATAATGAAGTTGCGATAAGTTGACGAAGAATCCACTACTTCGAAAATATCGTTATATATATGTATAAAATAACGAAAAAAGTTATCGTACTCTATACAGACACTAGTGATATTTAGTTAATTCCTTATCAAAGGAATTATAACAAAAATATGTTGATTCAATGGGATTCTAAAAAATATTTAAACAAAAAAAAATTAATTTAATTAATACTCCATTTTATGGTATAATCTTTGGTTTATTTTATGTTCGTGGAAATATTAAAGTTGTAATTGAATTAAACAAATAATAAAAAATATTAAACTTATATCTTTTTTTTTAAAAAAAGGAAAACGCTATCCTTTAAATTGCATAATAGAGTCCTGATACATCAGTAGAGTAAGCCCCAGAGGTGGAGCGTCCGCCCAAAAAATGTTGTTCGAAGAATTAAGCAAACGACCAAAGTTTGTCAAAAAATCCGCCGACTGATTTGCTTCGCGGAATACATGTGATATTTTCATTCAGTATACTCATTCAAAAGACTTTGAAGTTACAAAAGCATATTACGATTACGCCATGGTGCAGAGTGTTTCCCAGTATGAGTTGCACTAAAGTATACATCTGGTTCAGCAAGATCGCCCTTCATCTTCGACGTGCAACAAGTTGCAGTGTTTTCTTCTCCAGCGACCTCAAGGTGTTTGATGAATGTGTTGTATGTGGCATCTTCTTCATCATCCATGAAGTTTGTACAACATCTGCATCAACCGCAACGATGACCTTCTTGATGGTCACACTTCTCTGCACATCTTCATGGTGTTCAATAAAATGCCTCTTTAGTTCTGCAACTTCCGTTTTCATCTTCATTACTTCTAACATCTTAGCAGAGCTATGGCACAATCTGTGTTCAAATTCTATTGATTCTGTTGTCTGACATGGCCTTCTTTGGTTCTTTCTTGTTCCCTACCTACCTCTCTATTTTCCTTCGTTGAGTTTTGTTTTGCCTTCTTCCAATTCCGATCGACGATGACTAGCAGCTCATCCAAGCTCAGTCATTAGTTCTTTTGTTCTTCTTGCTTCTTAGGATCTTCGGCTTCTATGTCTTCAACTATGGCGTTTGGATCATGTACTCGTCATCGACGATGGAAGGTCATAAACATTCCTCAGGTCATCGGCGATGGAATAGCATTCAGAGTTCCTCAAGTCACTTTCTCCGACAATGGAACCGTGTTCAAGCATTCCTCAGGTCGTCTTATTTGGTGATGGATCGTGGTTCTTCCCCTCAAGTGTTTGGCGTGTAACTTCTTCCGACATCTCCAGCTTATCATCTTCTCGAAGCCTCGATGCCTCAGACAAATCTTTCCCTCAACCTTCTCTCCGGTGTTAGGTGCTTAGTCAAATGTGCTACTGCTGCTCAATATTGAAGCTGATCCGCCCGATTCCTTGCTATCGCAAGTGATGTGCATTTCAGGTGATTATAGCATTAGAATTTTGCTCTCTAGTGGCAGCTTACAGGTGTTCAACAAAAGGTATCATTCTAACGCCGACGATAAATCACTTCAAGTCGCTGCCGTCCAAGCATCTTTCCTGGCATCAACTTGAGCGGGACTGTTAAAATGTTGTCTCTCATCGTCGTCGATGTCAGTAGAGTTGCAGAGTTCATAGTTTGTAACAGTGTCGTATCGTGTTGTTAGCTACATATCAGTTTTGCTTTAATATAAACAGGTGTCATCATGTAATGATCTACAACACTGCAATAGAATTGTTTTCCCCCTTCCTACTACCAACTCTCTTCTCTCTCCCTGTGTTCTCTCCATTTTATCTTCCTCTCTGCCGGCAGTTCTTCGTTCACCTCCAGCAAATCCTTCGGAGCTCGATTCTTAACAAATCAAGGAAAGCTACCTTCACATCCAACACACTTTTTTTTACAACTTCTTTCAATAATGAGCTAAATCATTTTTTTTTCTTTGTTGAGGAGATAAGGTGACAATCTTTCCACAATAACTTCTCACTTTCATAAGAGTTACAAGAATTTCTCTCCATTGTTTTATTTTTACAATAATCCACTCAATTACAAAAGATAAGTAGTTTTACAAATTCGAGCAGAAATTTCAGAATAGACTATGCAGCATTAATATTAATTCAATGGATGCTACTCAATTTAGTCCCAACCTAGGCCATTTTGCCATCATCATGGGTATTTTACTTCTCTTGAATTGTCTAGAGTTCAAAGTTTTATGAAATTGAATGAAATTGCAAAAGTTCAGAGTTTTATGCCCTAGCTATCTCTAAGAAGAGAGAATTCCTTCTTTGTTGCATTGAAGTTCAAGAGAAGTATTCAAGGTTAAGCAATCGTCCATAATCTTAAAATAATTATTCTTGATTTTTAATTCTTGTAAATGTCCTTGTCCAAGTCTCATTTTTTTTACATATAATTGCACTAGTTGTTCACTTGTAACTAGACTTAACACAAATCTAATAATTGTTTGCTTCACAATTTGGGAAAATATTTTAGTGTAAGATCAATACATTCTTTGCTCAAATAGTAGAAACTGGAGACCTAATGACAGCCCGTCCATATCTGGATTAGACTTTGAGACATTGCAAGTCCCAGAGCATATTGCAATGTCTCAAAGTCTAACCCAGATATCGAAGCGTAAAAAGCTCAATTAGTTCTTTATCCGTCTCCAACAATTTGCTCCTCCTCCATTAAAAAATTTGCCAAGTTGTTGTTTTTAAATCGTAATTTAATAATCTTTTCATTACATCTATTCTTATTCTTGATACTACTTGGCAATATAATTTCATTATTAATACCGACATATAGATAAAATAACAAAAATTAAACGTGAATAAGTTTCTATCATAAGTATTTTCCATGGGCAAATGGACCACGAATCCGACATCTCTAAGGGTGCGTTCACTGCATTACCATTCAACATTACCTAGTAATGTAGATTGTCTCTAAAAAATATTATCACTTATTAAATTACTAGCAATCTTGTTTACTATGCATAAATAATCTATCTAACAATCCATATTAGTTATTTATAAAAAAATACAGATTTATGAATTAATATACAATTTTTACCAATATATCCCTAATCAAAAGAATTATGTTTAGATATATAAATTATTTTTAACTTCGTAAACTTAAATCACAAATATATATTCTCACCTATAAAATTAAAATTTATATAATAATTAATATATTTTAAATATGATAATAATATAGTCATAATAATTATAGTATTTATTTGATTAATTTTATACTTTATTTAATTATTATTATAATTTATTCAATGTGTTTTAGAATTTATTTAAATAAAATTGGAAAGGATAAATGAGAAAAGTAAAATTTAAAAGATCGCAACCTAGGTAGTAATGTAGATTGCCTACCCTCCCATAGGTAATCTACATTGTCACTTCATAGGCAATGTGAATTGCTTAGGCAATGCAGATTACTCATTATCTGTCACAAGTGGACAAGATAATGTGATGGGCCCAGATAATTTAATACAATATTATCTGATAATGTACAAAGATTACCTCTAAAGAAATGCCCCCTGAGATCTTATTTTTTATTAAGAGAATAACAGTAAAACAAATAGAAAGAATAACATTAAGAGAAAAAGAATGAAAAAAAATCAAATTAAGAGAATATGGAAAGGAAATAAACAAATAGAAAGAATAACAATAAAATAAAAAAAATGGAAATTAAAATAGGAAAATAATTAAGTTCATAAGTAAGAAGAAGAAGAAGAAAACCAAATATAATTTTAGCTAAAAAATAAATACAAATATCATAAATAAATTTAAGAATTAATAAGAAAATAAATGAAAATAAGAAAAGGAAAGTTGGTGAAAAGAAAAGAAACTAAACTAAAGACGAATTTAAGAGTGTATTATAGTAAAATAAATTAATATTGCATCATTAATAGTATAAAAGTATAATAATATATTTGTCATTTTTTGTGAATAAACATTAATTTTTAAAACACAATAAACTATGTTTTCATAGTTATCATTATTAATAATTTCTATTATTATTTATATGTTATATACTATTACTTGTGATAATTTATAGCTAAAGATTATTAGAAAAAAATCCTATTTTAATAAAAAATCTATTCAATCCGATTGAATTCGATCGCACCGATCGAACTGTGACTTAGTTAATCATCTGATCCTATCTTCGATCCGATTATGAAAATATATAAATAAGTGATTTCTTAATATTTCGAGTTTAAATTTTTATGAACCTAAAAAATTCTTATTGAAGTCCTTACTAACACTAGGTATGTTATCGGATTAGTTAAATCACACAACAGCACCGTGCGAGTTAGACGATACATGTCGCCTCCCTACTATTGGCTAATGATAGATCAACCTACTTCGAAGTCATTAAATGTAAAATATTTTATTGAGAACCTCCTCAACAATTTTGAGGTAAGTCATTCGAGACGATAATGATAGATCAACCTTTCAACATGTCATGTGATGGCAACAACTTTTGGATTAAATGGAGCTTGTCCACTTTTGGATTCCTGCCAGCCTGATATGAATGCAAAGTTACATTATTTTAAAGAATAAAACAAATTTCTAATCATTTAATATTATTTTTTACACTTAAAATATTTTTTTTAAAAAATTTTAAATCAAATATAAACTTAAGTTTGAATAAAAAAATAAAAAAATTGGTTTGAATACATGTATTAAATACGTGCATTTATTGAATACATTATTTCTATGATATTGTGATCTCTGGTTTCCAACGACGTCTCGCCTTGTAACGCTGTCAAGGATTTTTTTATTATAAAATGACACAAAGAAGGTTACCTATCACTTGATCGACACCAAAGTTGTTCGGCAGAAGCTTCGTCGGCGCTCAACAATGGCCAACACCAAGCTCGTGTTCGTGCCCATGAATGGCGTCGGCCACCTCATATCCATGGGGGAGATGGCCAAGCGGTTGCTCCGCCACCACCTGCATGGCAAGACCGCCAACGCTCGTGGCCTCTCCGCCACATTGCTCATCCCCGGCACCATATCGAGCCCTGCCGTCGCGTCCTACATCGAGTCCGTCGCCGCCGCCGGCTTCGATATCGAGTTCGAAGAGTTGCCGAGGACCGAACCACCCTCGGACACCGACGGCCCAGAGGACGCCCTCACCCGCACCATGACCGGCTGCAAGCCCCACGTCAAATCCGCCATTTCCAGGCTCCTCTCATCTTCCTCCACTCGCATCGCCGCTCTGGTACTCGACTTCTTCGCCACTGGCATCATCGACGTCGCGCACGAGCTCGGCATCCCATGCTACATCTACTTCACTGCCAGTGCCCTCTTGCTCGCTTTCATGTTCCACCTACCAGAACTCTCTGAGAAGGTAACGGTGGAGTTCGAGGAACTGGAAGGCGAGGTGACAGTTCCAGGGCTCCCTCCGGTGCCGTCCATATCGATGCCTAATCCCGTTATGAAGAGAGATAGGAATTATATCTCATTCGTCTACCATGGCCGAAGGTTCTGTGAGACCAATGGGATCATAATCAACACTTTCTCAGAGCTCGAATCGCGTTCGCTGGAAGAGATTGCCGCCGGCAGATGCACGCCTAATCGTGGGACGCCGCCAGTGTACCCAGTCGGACCAATTCTCATGCTTGGAGAAACGACAAACGGCGACGGCCCGAAGCAGCGGCATGAATGCCTGAGTTGGCTGGACGAGCAGCCAGTGGAGTCGGTGCTGCTGCTCTGCTTCGGGAGCAAGGGCTCATTCCTCATTTCGCAGGTGAAGCAGGTGGCGATCGCCTTAGAGCGGAGCGGGCACCGTTTCCTGTGGGCTCTGCGCGTGGACCCGTCCGAACCCGACGCCGCGGGGTGCTTAGATCTAAACAATGTGCTGCCGGAGGGATTCTTGGACAGGACGAAATGTAGGGGACTGGTGTGGCCGGCGTGGGCCCCGCAGGCAGAGATCCTAGCGCACGGGGCGGTTGGGGGCTTCGTGACGCACTGCGGATGGAACTCGACGCTGGAGAGCCTGTGGTACGGCGTGCCGATGCTGGGGTGGCCGCTGTACGCCGAGCAGCACCTGAACGCGTTCGTTATGGCGAGGGAATACGGGGTTGCTCTGGAGCTCAAAGTGGAGAGGAAGGCCGGGAACTTTGTGAGGGCGGAGGAGTTGGAGAGGGGAATAAGGTGCTTGATGGAGGACGCAGAGGGAGAAGGAAAGAAGGTGAGGGCGAAGGCCAAGGAGATGAAGACGGCGAGCCGGAGGGCGTTGGAGGAAGGAGGCTCTTCTTTTGCTTTCATGGAGAAGCTGGTCAAACAATTCTTGGCTTAGTTAGTTACCATCGTTGTAATTCACGAATACTTTTTGTCGTTAGAAATGGTTATTCTTAGAAAATGTTTGATGATTGCTAACAGAAAATTTTTAATAATATATACACATATATTTCCAGATGTTATTCTTTAGGAAGATATCAAGATGATGTATGTAAGCTGCTTTTTATCAAATTTAAGATCCTTCTATAATTTCTCGAGTAAATAAGATAAGAATCTCAATAAAAAATCGAATTTCCGATGGCCATATCCATCACAAATCCAAATATTTTGTCAAAAACATCATTTTCCTTTTTTTATTTCTAACTATACTTTTAATCCCATATAAATTTTAATTCCTTCTCACTTATATTCATATTCCTTCTCCATTTTCCCTTCAATCTTCTTTAACCCCCAAAAACATAGATTTAATTTAGTACATTATTTTATTGCCTTTCGAGGTGTTACAAATAATGATGTCATTATGCTCTAAGAAATTAAAGAAAAAGTTGAGCAAATAATTTAAAATGATGGATACGAGAAAAGTTTCATATGGTAGTGCAACTAATTTGATAAACTTACCCGACCTGAAAACCAAACCAAAAAAATGAAAAAAAAAATAAGGGGCTTAAATACGATTTAGGATAGGATTTTAATATCACGAAAGCGATAAGCTCCTATTAGTGTCCCATTTGAAAAAAAATCAGTCTGTGGAATCCATTATAATTAGTAATTATTATATAATTAATTTATAAGTCAATATTTTTTATTGTTGATATAATAATTTTTATAATTTAATATATTAGTATCGCATTATGAAAATTTGACAGTTTTTGTAATATTTATAAAAATATATTAATTTTATATATTATATTTTCTAAAATGTTATTATACTAAAATAGGGCTCCAAAAAACTATCCAAAAAAGTGATCGTGCTCTATACGAACACTAGTGATATTTACTTAATTTCTTATAAATTATAACAAAAATATGTCGATTCAATGGGATTAAAAAACTAGTTGAATAAAAATAAAATTTAATTGATAATGAAGTTTGGATTGTGATATTATGTCCTTGGAAATATTAAAGTTGTAATTGAATATTACACAATAATAAAAAAATATTTAATTTATATCGCGTATGCGTTCGGCCATTCATAGTTGTGTCAATAAAGTACCGATTATTAAATTTATGACTTTAAAAATCGCAATATTCATAAGTTTGATGTCATCCAATCAATGAATCCAACTAATTTAATTAGGTTCGTCTCGTGATGCATATTCGATAATAATAAATGAGACTTTAATAAAAATATTTTATATTAATAAAAAATTGAAATGCAGGATTTAGATTAGTAGAAATGAATAATTTACCATTTTATCCCCAACTTACGTACTAGAAGACCATATTTTTGCTTTGTCCGTACCCCTTGAAGATGTCATGCTCTTTCCATATTCTCGTAACTCGGAAATGGCACAAAAATCACGCCAAGGGCGTCACAAAGGATGCAAAACGCGTTCCAAGCATCAACGTGACGACCACAAATTTATTTCACTTTTCTTGTTCTATTTTTTGAATTATTCGAATTTTTATAGAAGTGAAACTTGAAAGTAATAATTAATAGGATATTCTTTTACCATGAAAGAATCTATCAGCGTTCTCGAATAAAAGAAACTTGAAAGTAGTTCTTTTTAAATTGTTTTCCTATTTTCAGAGAACTATCGGCGTTCTCGAATAATATTCTTGATACCCCATATTTTCTCGAATAACATAATTCATATTTTAATGTCATCATTTATAGTTTATCACTACAAGAAAAAAGATGTTTTTTCCACGGTTTTGTCCGTCGGAAAATCGAACGAAACCGTAAAAAATGAGGGTTTTCGACGGTTTTACCGACGGAACTGATTCGACGACCAGAAAAATGGTCGTCGTAAAATGATTTTCGATGGTCGAAAAAATTCGTCGGAAGTTTTGACAGTTATAACCGTCCCAAAAGTCTGACGACCACAACCGTCGAAACTTTCGGTGGTCGCAACCGTCGAAACTTTCGGCGATTGTCGCAACCATCGAAACTTTCGGTGGTCGCAGTCGTCGAAACTTTCGATAGTCGTCGCAACCGTCGAAACTTTTAGCGGTCGCAACTGTCGGAAAGATTCGGCGGTCACAACCATCGAAACTTTTCGACGGCCGCAACCGTTGAAAAGAATTTTTAAAATATAAAAAAATTAGCCCGCCTTCAAGCAGCCAATCCGGTCGCCCGCAGCAAGATCCGACCATTTAGCGCCGATCACACCGCAGATCAAGCCGCCTGGCAACCGCATCAAGCTGACTACTGATGGATCGGCCACCTGGTGGCTTGATCGCCTGGCGACCGGATCAATCCAATCATGCTGCGGCCTGCCAGATCAGGCCGGTTGCCGACCGATCACGCCGTGTTTGATCAGATCAGGCCGACTGCCGACCGATCACGCCGTGTTTGATCAGATCACGCCGACTCGATGCCTTTATGTTGCGGGTGGCCGCAACAAGGTCTCCCTTCCATCGAATGCGAAATACGGGACCATCTCACCCTCGATGATCGTTCTTGAATTTCGACGGCTTGAAATAACACAAGCTCTTTGATGACAACATTTGCAACTTGTCTGCTTCGGGTGCTTTTGGTCGCTATGATGAGCGACAAAAGTCTTCCCACGGATGCTTTGGGACACTTCAGTCTCATTTTGGGCTTGACTCAATATCTCTATGTTGCAAATGGTTGCAACGTAAAGTCTTCCATACCTCTGCCGAACGAAAAGCGCAGGACCACCTCTTCCTTGGTGATCACCTGATGTTTTGGCAGTCTTGAGGCGGGACAAGGTTCTTTGATATAGCAATCCATGCCTTGTCCATTCTGAGTCGCCATAGCGGGCGACGAGAGTCTCCCTACATTCCCTTGTGGTTCAACTCACTGTCTCCAAGTTGCAGATGGCCGCAATGTTGAGTCCTTCGTCCGTCGAGTATTGAGAGTGGCTCCACCTTCCCCTTGGTGGACATGAGACATCTCGACGGTTTGCGGTGGAACAAGGTTCTTTGATATAACATTCCGCACCTTGTCCACTCCCAGTCGCTATAGTGAGCGACGATGGGAGTCTCCCCACATGTGCCTGTGGTTCGACTTGATTTTCCTGCTTCAATGGGCGATCTTTGTCTTTGGCATAAGTAGCTTCCTCCTTGCGACTTGAGCTTCTCTCCCCCACCACTGCTTTTGCCCAAGGGCTTTGGTGGTATGGCACTTGTCACGATTGACTTGGCAGCAACAACTAGTGAGCGGAGGTTGGACGATCTTGTCGTTCCAACTCCTTTCTAGTCCAAAGCTTCTAACCCCTCTGCTTGAAGAGCACCAACATTGGGTCCTCATCCTCTTGGGAACACTGTAGGCGGAGCTCGGTGATTCATTTCACTTCCTCCTTCAACATGCCCATCTGCTCGATGTTGAATAATGCGATCTTGACCTCCAGTCCCAACTTGTCAAGGTTTGCATAATTGATGAGCTGCCACTTCTCCTGTCCCATGTCTCAATGGGATGCATGTTTGCTACATTCCACATTGTCGCGATGGGAACGTCATCCTGAGTTTGCCACATCTTGCAGGGTTCTTGGGATATGTCTTCTTCCGATCCTGGGACCTCCTTTGAAGCTTAGGCAACACCTTTGGGGTATAGATGGAGCGAGATCGTTGTGCTCGTTCACGAAGAGGATGCACCTTAGATGCTCGTCCATCCGCAACTTGGACAAAGTATTGCCATTGCGCTTGTCGGCAAGGATCATGCGCCTTTGACATACTTGTCCACCGAGCGACTGACTCTTGTGAAAGAATAGTCGTTCCGGGTCTTCAGCGAACCATGGGGATGTTCGTGAAGATGCTCCGCTTGGGTAAGCGGATTACGGTTTGTGAACTCATGGCATGAGCTCCCAACATCACCTCCATCTCCATTCGAAGGGACGACCTCGCTAGTGTGTCCTTCGAAATATTTGGATTGCGATCCTTGGAGGCCGCTTCGATTGCTCGAGGCGTTGTCCGAGAGGAAAGGGCACTCCTTCCTTCGGTTGGCAGCGGAACGCTTGACAGCAGCATGCCAAGGTTCGCTGACTCTCGACGCTCAGACCATTTGCCAAATTGGTCGCTGAGTTGAGTCATCGATTTGCGTTAGCATGTATCAGGTTCGTCCCACTCCTCGATGGATGACATCGCACCGCTTGCGGGGCGACATTTGACGAGGCAGGCAAGGCTGACAGCTCATCCGCGAGTATTTGCAAGTAATCAACGCTTTACTCCATTCTTGAAAATCATCGTGGCGTGGCAGGCGATGCCGCGGCACGACAAGATGCTTGTGATTGATGCTCCTTGGAAGATAGGATGATATTCCTTAGTCGAAAAGGGACCATGAACCTTGATACTTAAACTTAAGTCAACTTCTCCCGTGAAGCGATTGTACACTTCACGTTGCATGACTGGGCATGCGATGCGACGTCACGAAATACCGAGCAGCGTCAGGTCGTCACGATAGTGCATGACCGACAGTCCCTGAATGTGACACGGGTCCTCCGAGTTACATCATATTTGTGTAAGCATTCTCATGGTATGAGCAGCGCAAGACCATCATGCGGAGCATATGGCCACTCTTGACGCAGCGCGACACTTCAAAATTCCTGACTGTATACCTGGGGTGGTTGATCTATTCGAGTGAGCGATGCATAACCGTCCCGGTTAGGCGGGGCGATCAATCCGCCATCATGATGCATGACGGACGTTCCTTGACACGACACGGGTGTATGAGGAACATGCTGCGGGGCACGATTGGGCGTGTGACGAGGAAGCTTGCCATGCATTCCTCGTTGGCGTCCACGATCAAAGACCATGGTACCAGTGCGCCTGGACGTGATGGAGTATTTGAGCGGAAGCACATTTCCTACGCCAGGGCATGTTGCGACGAAACAAGCGAGTCATCATCGCTGGGTAATCCGAGCAGGAAGAATTGCTCTGATACCACTTGTCACGAGGTCATTCTCGGACACTAGACCACGTGCGGTGACTAGGCGGATAGGCACCTAGTCAAGCCTGTTTTGAGTTTGCAACAGAAGTTTTATGTTCGAGACGACTATGCCGAGAGTCGTTCTTATAGGCATTCAATTACGGACATGACTAGAGTGTTGGACTACTTGTCATGGGACCGTGGCATTAGCGCGTTGCGACACTAATGCAGGCGCTTAAAGTCCGAAGGGGTGACGAAGAAACCACGGGACGCCATGAAGGGACATCGATGTGGGTTGCCACCCCACGCTTAAAGTCATGACACTCGAAAGTAAATCCTATTTTTTTAAAACAATAACACATTACGTCAATGCTTCACCAATATTAAAATCATGATAATTATATATTTTTTTATTTTAAAATTACTACAACCATGTAATCATGTATAGTGGGTCGCAAAAATTTATAATATTTTTTTGTTTTTCGAAAATATTTTAACGAGCAAATTATTAATTGCGATCCGTGCTAATTTCATACCTCAAGTTCACAATCCTTTATTTTAAAAATGGACAAAAGTGTTATAGCCTTCTTTTTTTTCTTTCGGTGTCTCTGCGCCTTAATTTTCGCATGGCTTCCACCAGCTTCTTTCCCTTTTTTTTGTTTTTGCCCTAACTTTTCTTTCGACCCCAAAGGATCACCTGCGACTGTTTACTAGAACACCTTCACATTCATCCGTGGTTAAATACTAGATTGAAAATTGCTAGTTTTCCAATCATTTTGTTGACATGGCATTCTTGATATAAAATAATATTATTTAAAATAAAATAGTTAGATAAAATGAAGGTATTTCCTACCTCATTTTGTTTCCTATCTTTTTCATTCAGATCTTCATCCAATTGTGATAAAATATTTTAAAGATTCAATCGTGAACTGTTGGATGGAGATGATATAAAAGATAAAAACACCAAAATTGAAAAATAATATTAAATATTAAAATAATAATATAAATTTTAAAAAAGGTGCCCCTCCCTCTTGATTTGTCTATATGACTGACGCTCAAACGACCGGAGGGAGAGGATGAGGGGTAGTGCATGCAAAGAAGGGGGTAGTGCATGCAAAGGAGGGGGTGTCGCCTCTGCGCATGTCACGGGGTCATTCTCGGACACTAGATCACGTGCGGCGATTAGGCAGAGTGGCACCTAGACAAGCCTATTTTGAGTTTGCAGCGGAAGTTTTATGTTCGAGACGACTATGCCGAGAGACGCTCTTATATGCATTCAATTACGGACATGATTAGAGTGTTGGACTACTCGTCATGGGACCGTGGCATTAGCGCGTTGCGGCACTAATGCAGACGCTTGGGCGCTTAAAGTCAGAAGGGACGACGAAGGGATCACAGGACGCCACGAAGGGACACCGATGTGGGTTGTCACCTCACGCTCAAGGCCATGACACTAGAATTAAAGGAAAGCTTGCTTGTATTAAATATGATGAAACATAACATACAATTGGGCCTCGGAAGGCACTAGTGAGAACTCCTCCCAGTGTACCGTAGGTATATGAGTCTTATTACATATTGAAGATGCAAAAGACGTACCCTACGGGAACGTCACCTACATGGTCATTCATAAGGAGGGCCTTACAAGATAAATGCCCTAAGGGCGGATAACTTGGTACTCCGTAATATTACGCAGTGCGGGGCGGCTGCATGTGTTCCATTGTTTCGGCGCTGAGCGGCCGAGAGTTATAAGTTGAGCGGCACTGAGACCGCGAGGCTTCACGCTTCGTGTCACGGGAAAACGCCCCGTGACACGCACCCCTCCCCTTACCTCTTCACTCTCCTCCCATCGTCGGAGCCGTTGTACGTGTCTCGCCTTGTCCCTCTATGACATCCATGTCGACGCCATCCTTGTGCTTGTAGCTGTCGACGCCCGCGACCTCCCCCTGCTTCCCTATGACACCAAGACGTGTGCGGCCGACACAACATTCTGAGCCCGCAACCTCATGCTCCTACCACCCAGCGAGACGTACGATGTGATGTAGAGTGCAACCACCACTGGCGAGTTCGTGGCATGGAGCGTCATGGGGAGGTGAGTGCCGCCCCCTCCTCATTTCTTCTCCAGCGTCAGAGAAGAGAGGGGAAGGGGAGGGGTTGCACCCTCCCCCTCTCCCTTCGGTCATCGATTGTCTGAAGTGCTAGAGAGGGGAAGGGAGAAGGGAGGGTCGACCCTTCTCCCTTCAGCCATCTGAGCATCGGTCGGTTGATGCTCAGGTGACCAAAAATACAGGGAGAGGGTGCTCCCCCTCTTTTTTTATTTCTTTTATATTTTTATATTAATATATTAATATTTAATGTTTATTTATTTATAATAAAATGTCATATCAGTAAAATGGTCGGAAGGATAGTTATTAAAATAATTTAATAGTTGGAGGATAATCAGTATTGTTTTGATAATAGAATTGTGGAAGGTGTTAAATTTTGAGTGATATTCAGTGAAATTTATTTATTCGTTTGCCTCTTTATAATCTTTTGTGCCTCATCCGAGTAAAAAACGAGAGGAACATAAATAAAAAAAGTTGACTTATAAATATATGACACTTTTATAATAGTTATAATGGCCATGTGGAAGCAAATTGATTCTATCTTGATCTTTTTCTATCCATTCATTTTTGCTGGTGAGCAATCTAAGACACATTATCTGATGGGTATTGTTTATTTTATACCTGATGGATCATTGTTGTTTGAATCTTTTGACTTTTCACTGGCATCATATGATATAATTGCCTCCCAATATCATGGAATTTTGACGAAAGAAAAAATGCTTGATATCAAATTATTAGTCATAAATATATTTTCTTTTAAAATAAGAAAGTGAGGACAAACCATTCACTTTAAAATGAAGAAAATTATAGGCCAAAATAATTAATCTTGATTGATAAAAATAAAATTGGCTACTTTGTTAAAATTGATTTTTGATCGATTCTACTACAGTCTAATAGATTCTTTTCGGTTTTTGACTAATTTTATCATGAACGATTTTAATGATCGATCGAGGGCCAATGGATTGAATTGGTCCGATTGTGACAGCACGTAAACACAAGGATAATATTGTATAAAATATTATTATAAATAACTTTTAAATCACATTAATTAGTTTTGATTTTGCAAATATATAGTTTTTATTGCAATAAGGAAGTAATGACAAAAGTAGTATTCCATAATTATTGAAAAGTGTTAACAGAAGTTTGAATGAAACTTAACAAAAAAAAAAAAATAAGTGTAGAAGTTCACAAAATAAAGTTTGCACATTTATAGTTAAGATTAATATAAAAAAGTTATAATCTAGAGTGTTAAGAGAAATAATTATGTTTTCTTATTAATTATTTATGTTATTTATTTATTTTATTGTACTAATTCTAACATCCTGAATAGTTATATATTATTAATTCATTCTTCCTTAAATAGTAGGTTGGCAATGTTTTTGGTTAAAAATAATATTAACTTCATAGATAAATTTCCATCATGCTAATTTATTCACGCCAAAAAGATTACATTCCGTAAAATAGGCCAACTACGAATAACAAATATTAAATGCAAATTTTAATAAAGAAAATGAGCTGCTTTCTTACACCTCCGATAAATTATAATAATTTTTTGTGTTCGTACATAGCGTCTTCCCTAAATTATGTCGTAATTTTTATTTTCGTTCATCTATCATATTCCCTTAATTTTTATGATATTTTCTATTTTATTTATTAAATGATTAAATTTTCCTTCTAAGATTTAAAAATAAATGTCCATTTTTCTTCTTTGAGTGCAGTTTAGTTATTTAATTAATCAAAAAAATTAAAAATAATAGAAAAATTAACAAAATATGATGGATAGAATAAAGTAAAAATCACTGCATACACTATAAGAAAAATATCATTTTCCTATGGCTAGTTTCCGCGGGCAAAATTCCTTCTCAAGTATCGAAGAAATTTTCTATGGATAGAAATATCCGTCGTAAGTATGGGCGGAGAGTTTTCGGATAGTTGCAGCGGTATGAACTTCCGACGATCTGATAATCGTCGGAAGTTTCAACGATTACAACCGTCAGAACTTTAGAGGAATTAATGTAACCGCCGAAGTAAAGTGGGTAGGCATGGTAATTTTTATGATATTTTGACGGTCGTTATTTGGTAACCATCAGAAAATATTTGTGATGTCTAATTTTCGCACGAATTTTATCCGTCGAAAATGACATTTTCCGACGAATTTTGCTTCATTACCGTCGGCCGTAGCGTCAGAAAATGACGTTTTTCTTGTAGTGATAGTCTAGGAGGCACTACAATAAGTTTATATATTATAAAAAAACAAACAAAAAATCATTATAATTCTAAGGGCTTTAAGAAATCAATCCTAAAAAAAATCAACTATACGTTGATGAAATGCATTATCAAGTTACTTGGACAATTAATATAATTGATTGATAAATTATATAATATTTTTAGCTTAGGCATATTTAATAAATTTTTATATACATTTTTTATGAAAACTTATTAATGTTCAAAATTATTAACACGTGATTAATTCCATGTTCAAATAAAAATGATATAAATAAATTATGAAGAAAATGATAACTTTCAAAATGGAATTTTTGAAATTACTAACCAAAATAACACAATCCCCAAAGTTGTGTCAACCGTCCATGATAAATTTATTACACATTTATTACTTGGATATTCACAAAAAAAAAAGGTCTTCCTCGTTTCCACTAACGTCTTCGTCCTGTGCTTTTTGCCTTGAAAAATTCATCAAAGATTTCTTTAATTATAAAATAAATCAATGAACAGAATAAAAAGGTATCGAGATCAAAACCACAAGTTGTTCGGCAGCTTCCCTGTGCTCAACGATGGCCAAAGCCAAGCTCGTATTCATGCCCATGCCCGGCCCCGAGCACCTCATATCCATGGCAGAGATGGCCAAGCAGTTCCTCAGCTACCACCTGCACGGCGAGATGGCCAACGCTCGTGGCCTCTCCGCCACCTTGCTTGTCCCCGGCCCTATATGGAATCCTGTCGTCGCATCCTACATCGAGTCCGTCGCCACCGTCGGCATCGACATCGAGTTCGAAGAGTTATCGCTCATCGAACCGCCCACAGACATCGACGGCCCGGAGGACACCATCACCCGCTCCATGACCGGCTGCAAGCCACACGTCAAGACCGCTCTTTCCTAGCTCCTCTCGAGCTCGACATCCCATGCTACATTTACTTCACTTCCGGCACTCTCGCGCTCACGCTCAACTTCCACCAGCCAAAACTCCTGTCCTAAATCGTATTTAAGCCCTTTATTTTTTTTTTCATTTTTTTGGTTTGATTTTTCAGGTCGGGTAAGTTTATCAAATTTGTTGCACTACTATATGAAACTTTTCTCATATCCTTCATTTTAAATTATTTGCTCAAACTTTTTCTTTAATTTATTAGAGCAAAATGACATCATTATTTGTAACACCTCAGGATTTTACGAAGGGTAATAAAATAATCTACTAAATTAAATCTAAGATTTTGGGGGTTGAAAAAGATGGAAGGAAAATTTGAGAAGGAATATGAATATAATTAAAATAGGAATATAAGTAGAAAGAAAGACTAATCTTTCTGAGAAGGAATTAAAATTTAAATGGGATTAAAAGTATAGTTAGAAATAAAAAAGGAAAATGATGTTTTTGACAAAATCTTTGGATTTGTGCTGGATGTGATCATCGAAAATTCAATTTTTTATTGAGAGTCTTATCTTATTTACTCGAGAAATTATAGAAGGATCTTAAATTTGATAAAAAGCAGCTTACATACATCATCTTGATATCTTCCTAAAGAATAACATCTGGAAATATATGTGTATATATTATTAAAAATTTTCTGTTAGCAATCATCAAACATTTTCTAAGAATAACCATTTCTAACGACAAAAAGTATTCGTGAATTACAACGATGGTAACTAACTAAGCCAAGAATTGTTTGACCAGCTTCTCCATGAAAGCAAAAGAAGAGCCTCCTTCCTCCAACGCCCTCCGGCTCGCCGTCTTCATCTCCTTGGCCTTCGCCCTCACCTTCTTTCCTTCTCCCTCTGCGTCCTCCATCAAGCACCTTATTCCCCTCTCCAACTCCTCCGCCCTCACAAAGTTCCCGGCCTTCCTCTCCACTTTGAGCTCCAGAGCAACCCCGTATTCCCTCGCCATAACGAACGCGTTCAGGTGCTGCTCGGCGTACAGCGGCCACCCCAGCATCGGCACGCCGTACCACAGGCTCTCCAGCGTCGAGTTCCATCCGCAGTGCGTCACGAAGCCCCCGACCGCCCCGTGCGCTAGAATCTCTGCCTGCGGGGCCCACGCCGGCCACACCAGTCCCCTACCTTTCGTCCTGTCCAAGAATCCCTCCGGCAGCACATTGTTTTGATCTAAGCACCCCGTGGCGTCGGGTTCGGACGGGTCCACGCGCAGAGCCCACAGGAAACGGTGCCCGCTCCGCTCTAAGACGGTCGCCACCTGCTTCACCTGCGAAATGAGGAATGAGCCCTTGCTCCCGAAGCAGAGCAGCACCACCGACTCCGCCGGCTGCTCGTCCAGCCAAGTCAGGCACTCATGCCGCTGCTTCGGGACGTCACCGTTCGTCGTTTCGCCAAGCATGAGAATTGGTCCTATTGGGTACACGGGCGGCGTCCAACGATTAAGCGTGCATCTGCCGGCGGCAATCTCTTCCAGCGAACGCGATTCGAGCTCTGAGAAAGTGTTGATTATGATCCCATTGGTCTCACAGAACCTTCGGCCATGGTAGACGAATGAGGTATAATTCCTATCCTATGTTGCAAGGATACGGGTACGATACCGGTACCGGGTACGAGTACGGGTAAGGGTACGTCAAATTCTAAAAAATTAGGATACGAGTACGGCAATATATTAAATATATAATATATATATAAAATAAATTTTTATAAGATTTTTAGTATTTTCATATTGTTTAAGTTTTCAAAATAAGTAATTAGTTATTCTCTTTACTATTATGTCTAAACGAAGAGTTATTAATAGTTTTTTTTCTCCTTATGACTTCTCATCTTTAACATCTATAAGTTTTATTATTCACATTTGATAAAAACATAGCAAAATATATGTGTATCATGTTCTCTAGTATTAGTGCTTTCATGATCATCAATCATTAATTATCTTTTTTAGAATTTTATCTCCCAAAATTTTGATATGGAGTACCCAGAAGCATAGGTACGAGTACCCACTGAAGTACCCATTTTTTAAAAAATATTTTATTATTGAGTACGTATGGGTATGAGTACCCACAAGCACCCATGAAGTACCGATACCGGGTATGTACCCGGTACGGATACGTTGAGAAAATTGGAGAACCCGTGCATCATAGTTCCTATCTCTCTTCATAACGGGATTAGGCATCGATATGGGCGGCACCGGAGGGAGCCCTGGAACTTCCACCTCGCCTTCCAGTTCCTCGAACTCCACCGTTACATTCTCATAGATTTCTGGGAGGTGGAACATTAAAGCGAGCAAGAGGGCACTGGCAGTGAAGTAGATGTAGCATAGGATGCCCAGCTCGTGTGCGACGTCGATGATGCAAGTGGCGAAGAAGTCGAGTACCAGAGCGGCGACAAGTGGAGGAAGATGAGAGGAGCCTGGAAATGGCGGACTTGACATGGGGCTTGCAGCCGGTCATGGTGCGGGTAATGGCGTCTTGTCGTCGGTGTCCGAGGGTGGTTCGGTCCTCGGCAACTCTTCGAACTCGATGTCGAAGCCGTCGGCGGCGACGGACTCGATGTAGGACGCGACGACAGGGCTCGATATGGTGCCGGGGACGAGCAATGTGGCGGAGAGGCCACGAGCGTTGGCGGTCTCGCCATGCAGGTGGTGGCGGAGCAATCGCTTGACAATCTCCACCATGGATATGAGGTGGCCGACGCCAGTCATGGGCATGAACACGAGCTTGGTGTTGGCCATTGTTGAGCGCCAACGAAGCTTCTGTCGAACAACTTTGGTGTTGATCAAAGTGGTAGGTCAAGTTCTTTGTGTCATTTTATAATCGAAAAATTCTTGACAGCGTTTCAAGGCGAGACGTCGGTGGAAACCAAAAACAATATCCAACATCGCAATTTGCTCTGCGACTTGCAAAGTATCAAAGTCTGACCTAGATATGGATGGCTGTCATTAGGTTCCTATTTTCTACTCTTTGAGCAAAGAAGGTATTGATTTCACAACATTTTCCTAAATTGTGAAACAAACAATTATTGGACTTGTGTTAAGTCTAGTTACAACTGCACAACTTGTGCAATTATATGTAAAAAATGAGACATGGACAAGGACATTTATAAGAATTAGTAAGCAAACATAATTATTTTAAAGATAATGGATGAATGCTTAACCTTGAATTCTTCTCTTGAACTTCAATGCAACAAAGAATGAAAATTCTCTTTCATAGCTAGGGCATAAAACTCTCATACTCCAGTCCCTCCAGGCTCCTGTAGATATTTATTTGTAAGGTAGAGCCATTTCATAGACTTTAAATCGACTTCAGTGTAAAATTCAATAGAGAAAGAATGTCAAAAGATCGAAACCATCGAGATTTGACAAATCAATTTAGGACAAGATGGCTAGGGTTCAGATAAACAGGGAATAATCAAAACCTTCCATATGTGACTTTGCATGTAATGACCCAATTTGGACGCTTCAATAACTTTTGCAATTTCATTTCACCTATTGAAATAGACAATTCATGAGAAGTAAAATTACCATGATGATGGCAAAATGGCCTAGGTTAGGATCAAATTGAGTAGCATCCATTTAATTAATATTGTTGTATAATCTATTTTTAAATTTCTGCTCGAATTTGTAAAACTTTACTCGTTTTGTACTTGAGTGGATCATTGTAAAATAAAACAATGGAGAGAAATTCTTGTAACTCTTATGAAATTGAGAATTGTAGAAAGATTGTCACCTTATCTCTTAATCACAGAAAAAAATTTGATTTAGCTCATTATTAAAAAAAGAGTTGTAAAAAATAGTGTGTTGGATGTGGATATATATTGCTTTCTCCTTGATTCAAAATCATGATTTAGTTATTGGACCTTTGAGGTTCTTGAGGTGAAGAAGTTAGTTGAGGACATGCCAAGAAGTTGAAGCAAATCTCGTTAACAAATTTTGAGTTTATCTTTTTTGTTATTTTTTGTCTTTTATTTGTATTATATTTGCAACTAGCGGAAGCATTTTCTTTCTGCTTTTTTTTTTCATGAGCATCTAATCATTACTTCTATCATCCTATCCTACTTGAAACTCATAAAATATATCTGTTTGTATTCTTCACATATAAAAATACTAATATTCCTATGTTAAATAGTGACACCTTTAAATACAAGGTAATGTATTCAAGGAAATTCTCCAACACTCAATTTTATGTATCATCACTTGTCATGAGCATCGACCATCCATGCCTTTGACCTTCATGATTGAAGTACATAAAAATATATGCATATATATTGTACATAAATGTACATATATATGCAAAATCTTCATGAGAAAAGGCTAGTATGTTGGGCTAAAACAATATTTATTAAAATGCACTAACCTATAACTTACCCAAAACATGAAACATTCATTTGATCAAGAATGATAATACCATGTGAAGAATTCTAAAGATCAATGCATATTTATCATTATTCTACCATATCAAAACATATCTTCAAGCATTTTCATATAAGCATGAGCTTCCATTACAAATCATAATAAAATCATATAATATCATTTTACAAAATTGTTGTTTGTGCATCTAATCATTATCATATAAACATTGTTACCACATCATTCATATCAATGTGTTTCATATAATTATAAAACATCACAATCAATAATACGTTAGATGTCATGCTCTTTGAAGTGGGAAGTATGCAAGAAGAATGATTCATGCACATGTCATATCGCCAACTAGCCTGAGGCATCTCTTTCGGAATATCGTCGACCCTGTCGGGGAGGCTGATAGATTTTAGAGGTGGCCCCTGCGAATTTAAATGTGGCTCACACTGATTTCATAATTTGGTTCACATGACACTTAGCTCATAACAACCTAAAATCTAGCCAATTAATCAGGCACTCATGCCGCTGATTTGAGCCGTTGCCGTTCGTTGCTTCGCCAAGAATGAAAACTAGACCAACTGGGTACACGGGCGGCGTCGGACGATTAAACATACATCTGCCAATGACAATCAAGGTCAAGAGTCAAATTTTCAGGTTGCTACCATGGATATTTCAGAAAATCAGCAATCACTTGATCAATCCATAGAGTCAGAAATGAAGATTATGTTGGAGAACTTCATGAGGCAGCAGGACGAGCAACTTGCAAACTTGAAAACAATATGTATGAAAGTAGATGTTCTTGGAGCTGGATTGGAGGCCAAGCTTTGTTTGCAGTCCAGTCAAGAAGCCCTACAAATCCAATCTGCCCTTCTGAAAGAAGAAATTCAGGAAATGAAGATGGGAATTGAGAAAGAGATGAATGAAGAAAAAGTAGTCATGGAGGCTGAAATTGAAAAGGAGTCTATCACACTTATAGAACAAGCCAAGAAACAAGATGATGTTGCTGAAGTTATTGAAAAAGCTACTCCAATGATACCAGCAATAAATCACATTGAAGATCCACTTATAAGGTTCCCATCCAATGAAGAATTAATTATAGAAGACCCTGATTTTGATTCTTTGGAGAAACTATCAGATACACTCCATTGTGATGAGGGCTGCAACTCAATTCACTTATTGTCTATCCCTAAAGATGAGTTACTTCCTGCACTCAACTGTCCAAAAATTCTACTTGAAGCAATTTGCTCCACAAACCATCATGGATCAGTTGAAGAATGTCAACATCTTAGGGTTAAAGATGAAGAAACATCAAAAGAGAAGAAGTGGCCTGAACTTGAATCAAGCACTAATTCATTTGAAGTCATTCAAAGTTCCAAAGTCTCACCCATCTCATTTTCCATTGGGCAACTGGTTATGACAGCAAAGACACATGATGAAACTGAAATGGCCAAGGAGGATACAAAAGTAGAAGAAATTTCTTTCCAAATAGAGGTTATAGAAGAATTCAGATTTGTAGAAGGAATTGAACATTCAATGAAGGAAGATCATTGCTTGCCTATTGAAAGATGGAACCAAGAGCTCAAAGATCTTCCAACAATGCTGCATTTAAAGAGGCCATTGAAGAAATGGTTGCTTAAACAAGATGGTGATCCAGGAGATTCAGATGTCTTAGATGAGAAGTTATGGAATGAGAAGTTAGTATATTTCTGGTACAATGAACGAGGGATACATCCAACTGAAAAACGAAGGTCAAATATTGTGAAACTAAGAGATCCATACTTGATTAGTAAAGCTGTCCACAGATTGAGATCTCTACTTGATCATATCACACTATTTAAACCTCCTTGACATCAAGAGTTGTAACAATGTCTAGCCAAAGACATTAAAGAAAGGCACTTCTTGGGAGGTAACCCAAGCCACTTTACACTTAATTTTTCTGTTTTTGCAGGAATAAGAGATGAGGAACAGGTTCAATTCACAAGTCTCAAATTCAGGGAGTACCCATACCCCTTATTTTTTATTTTCTACTGAAAACTTAATGATAACTGATAATATTTTTTTTCATTATGCTACATTGATCATATTATCATCTGAATTAACATTCATTTCAGTTATCCCAATCTATTATAGCCTAATTTCAGTGAATTTCAAAAATTCCCAATGCAATGTTGAAATTTGCACTCAAAAATCTGATTACTTGCAAATCTACCATTCCACTGATATCATTTGTTTCTATGCAGGATTAGTTGCAACTAATGAAGGTTAGACCACCCAAAGATGCTGGATGAAATGCCAAGGGGATCCAAATTCCAAATTTAATGCATTTCAATCCCACCCACCCCTCTCCCTTGCCTTTATTTTTCAACCCTGAGGACAGTGTTGAGAATAAGCTTGGGGGAGGAAACCTGGTGCTTTTCTAACCTTTACACCATGTTTTCAATTGATTTTAATGTTCATATCATAATTCATACCAGGTTATCATTGGTTTTCACAAGTTATCACTAGTTATCACTCGGTTATCAATTTTTGGACCCAACTCAATTCTGAATTCATTTTGACTCTGAAATGGGTAGAATACTTTATTTTGACGGTGGGTGCACTCCAATACCAAGTGGCCAACTTGGCCATTAGCCTTCTTGCTTTAATTGGCATTATGAATTCAGATGCATTTGAATGAAATTTCTAGCTGAAAATTTTTCCTTTTTGTGGGTCACACTAGTTGATACTTATGGATTGAATTAGTAATATCAGATGTCTAGAAGGGAGTCAAGGCTCTTGCTGCCATGCTAAATAGGAAAACTTGACTTTTTGGATAAAGGGATCTAAACTATACTTGAGTTTGAACTATTGCTCACTTCATGAACAGGATAGAAAAATGAAAAAAGGAAAAGTAAAAAGTCATATGCATGCATAGAAAAAAAGGAAGAGAGCAAAACTTCCAAAGGAATCTCTCTTCAATGCAAAAAGAAAAAAAAATTAGGAGAGCAAAACTTCCAAATGAATCTCTCCTAAAGAAAGCATGAATAAAAATCAGGTGCTAAAC
Organism: Pontederia crassipes; assembly: GCA_030549335.1. Taxonomy (NCBI): domain Eukaryota; kingdom Viridiplantae; phylum Streptophyta; class Magnoliopsida; order Commelinales; family Pontederiaceae; genus Pontederia; species Pontederia crassipes. The sequence continues at coordinate 12,110,390 of CM060198.1, forward strand.
CTGTTTATATGCATTTCATGAATAAAAATCAGGTGTTAAACCTGTTTAATCAATTGAAAACCTGTTCATGAAGAGATTTGTAGTTCAACCCCTTTGTAAAGTTGACAATTCCTACAATTCAAACATGTTATTGCTAGTACTTCTTCCATGGCTTAAATTTGCTTTAGCCTTTGTGATTCCTTAGCTAGAAATTGATTTTTGGAAAGAGTGAAGTGTTGGCAAAGTGGGAAACTCATTGGATTCAATTCAGCTAGACTTTACTTCATTTGTGGACTTTTAATTCAAGTTTGTCCTTAATTTCTGAATGTTTTGCTTGAGGACAAGCAAAAGGCTAAGCTTGGGGGAGTTTGATCACTCGCTGGTCACTATATGATTTTAACCCATTTTAGATGCAATTCATACATATCGAGTCTCACTTTTGCCTATTTTTGGGCCAATTATACTTGGAATGCAAACTTTGTGATAACTAGTTGATATTCCTCATTTCATACTTAATTCCATGTGCATAGAGGTTCTGAAATGCCAAAATCCATTAATATTTAAATTCTATGCCAAATTATCATTTTGAGGACAAGTTATCATTCCTAAGTGTCAAGTTATCATTATTTTGAATGAACTTATTTTCAATGGTTTTCTTGCCCTAAATCCATCATTATTATGTATAAATCATATTTGGATAGTCACATCTCAACTTGTGCAAAGTTTTAAGTCCATTTGAACAAGTTATCATTTTTCAAGTGCCAAGTTATCGTTAAAGGGCAATTCTGTCATTTTGACATGAAAAACCATTAATTCTGCACAAGGACCTTAAGCAATCATCTTATTATTGTTCTAACTCATTGCTGGTCAAATTTCATCACATCTGGATAATCAAAACTCAAGTTATGACAAGTTATCGTTTTTAAGTCATATAAGTTATCGTTTTTGGGGCACTCAAGTTATCACTTTTAGGAATCTCATTCATATTTGATTTTTGACCTCACTCACTTGTCACTCTAATCAAATTGATGCCTGAAATGCTTTGAACCACCCATATTAGGACATTTCCCAAGATTTCCATAAAGTTATCATTCCGGGCCCTTGAATTAATTCATATCGATATCGGTTTTCATTCTTGCAACACACCAATTCCCTTTTTGCTATAGATCTGATTTTAACTACTGTCCTAATCCTTAGTTGTTTAAATATTATTAGAAGACTTTCATGCTTGATGTTTTGGCCCTTGTAGCAAGTGGAAAAGGTGGCAAAAAGGAAGAAAAAAAGGAGGGGGGACCACTAGCTTTTTGGCTGTCCAAAAAGTTGTCACTGCTGGAATTTCAGGGCCAGGGGACATATGGCTACAATCAAAGCACAAAGAATGTTCTGATGCTGATCCAAAGGTGGGGAGAAGTGATATAAAAGCTGGATTTTTCTAGAGAATGAGAGAGGCTGGTCATTCAAGGGTTTGGAGAAGGCAAGGCTGCAAAGGATTCTGGTGGAGGAGCTGCTGGCCAGGAAGCTTCAAAGAACCATGAATTGTATCTGTTCCTTACCCCATTTGATGTCAAATCTTGTAAATATGAGGAGCTAAACTCCATTTCTTCTAGGATAGGGTAGTAGTTTAGATTAGTTTTGGATGGATATGGACTGTTTTATAATTCCTGCACTGAATCATTTCTGATTTTCAGATTTCAGAAACTTCTTTACTGATTTATGCTATGCTACTATTAGATCTAATTGTAACCAATGACTGAGAAGTATTACTTGACCTAATCATTCTATAGAAGTGGATTAAGAATTAATGTCAGTTTTCTGATTTCATTCAATTGCAATTCTGATTTCTGATTTGGTTTTCTGATTTTTGAATTTGATTCTTATAAATATCAGAATCTGTTCTTCATTTCTAACTTGGTTAATTGAGTCCTTGGGATGTTGGTATTGTCCCTATCTTATTCAGAAATGAATCAAGATTGTTTGGGCAATCATTTGACTCAAATCAGATTTTCCATTAATTCCTGAACTGAAATCAGAAATCTGATTTTTCTGGTTTTACATTTCTGAAATCTGATTTGTTATAAATCTGATCTTGCCATTTGAAGACCCCATTTGTATTTATAACTGAGAAGTTATCATTTGGTCTAACCCTTGTTCAGGAATGAATCAAGAATCAATGGCAAGTTCTAGATACAAACCCAATTAGAATTCTGATTTCTATTTTCTGAAATCTGATTTCTTGAAATCTGAATTCTGATTTTCTTGGGCTGTTTGAATCTGATTGTCATTGGGGATTGAACTAATTGAACAACTGAGAGGTTGACATCTATCCCAATCTTGTTCAGAAATGAATTGAGAAGCTTTGACATTCCTATGATTCAAAACTGATTTGGTTTTTCCTGATTTGAATGAATTGAATGAGTTGCTGATTTTTTGGTTTCCTGAATTCCAAAATCTGATTTCTTGGGCTTTTGAATCTGATTGTCATCAAGGATTAGATAATTGAATAGTTGAGAGGCTAATATATGCCATGATCTTATTCAGAAATGAATCAAGATCATTTGACAATTCAGAATTCAAATCTGATTTTTTTCCAAAATCTGATTTCTTAGTTTGATTCTAAATTCTATTTTCTGATTGTTTGGAATCTGATTTGCCAATTGTTAATCCCTATTTTATTCAAATCACTGAGAGGTGTACTCTAGGAATCCCTTGTAATCCAGAGATGGGTCAAGGGGCATTTGGCAAACTTGAATTCCATCAATCCACATTGCTGATTTTTTCAGAAATGTTGATTTCTGTTTTCTCATTTTTCTAACTTCTGATTTCCATTGTCAACCCTCATATTAATCCACTACTGAGAGGTAGTCTTAAGGGCTTCTTTGAGATCCAGAGATGGGCCAAGGAGCAATGGAAATTGTGAACTCATGTGGCCATATGGTTTGCATTTCCAATTGAGTGTGTTTGTGTGGATTCCAATTTATTTTGCAACCGAGAGGTTGATTTTGAATCTCCCTTGAATTCAGAGATGAATCATGGAACACAAGCACCATTATTGAGTATATTTTATCCTGGTTTGGTTGATTGGAATGATTCCATCTTTTTATGATTGTAAATGCAAGTTATCATTCCAAACTTCCTTGAATTGCAAAAAATCAGCATTGAATCTTTCTTTTGAGCCCAATGATAACTTGATTTTCAGTGAGGACCCTCTTTTGATTCAACCTAGCTAACAATTATATAATCATATATTGCTTAGTTAGAAGCCAATTGAGCTATGGGAACACCCATTTTCAAGTTGAATCAAAAGTTGGACATTTAGTGATAACTTGTTCCATTCCATCCTTAATTAATTTAGATGAACCCCAAATCCTAGAAGAACCTTCCTCATAGATAGTTAAACCTTTTTAGACTTCATTCTAGCATTTATAATTCAGTTTTGATAAATTTCCAAAACCCAAAAATCTGTTATCATTTCACTTTCTATAAAAAAAATATATGTTTTCACTATTCATTAAAAATCTATTTTTAGCCACTTAAGTAGAACTAATCTAAATTGTTATAGGGTGTCTTAGACTTCAAATTCTTGTGGATACGACAACATGAGTCTACTACAACTTACCTGTGCACTTGCAGCTAGTGAGTTGGGAGACCAAAAAAATGAAAAATTGACATTTTCTTTAATTTCAGCAAGTTATCACTAGAAAACCCAAATATCACTATCACCATTCGCCTCCGGCGCCCTCTGCATTCGACGGCCTCCCCGACGCCCTTGGCATTCGACCGCCATTCGCCATTCGCCCTTGGCATTCAACGACATTCGACCTCCATTCGCCATTTGCCTCCACTGCGGGTCGCCTCCACTGCGGGTCGCCTCCACCGCTGCGTCATTCGCCTCCCTGACGCCCGCCCTCCACCGCGGGTCGCCTCCGCCGCCACGTCGTCCGCCTCCCCGACGCCCGCCCTCCACCGCAGGTCACCTCCGTTGCCGCGTCGTCCGCCTCCACCGCCGCCCTTGGCATCCACTGCCGCCGCGTCATCCGCCTTTGTCACCGCGTCGTCCGCCTTCGCCGTCGCGTCGTCCGCCTCCCCGACGCCCACCCTCGACCACGGGTCGCCTCCACCGCCACCTCGTCCGCCCTCCGCCGCTGCGTCATCCGCCTCCACCTGCCCTTGGCGTCCACCGCCGCCGCGTCGTCCGCCTCCACCGCCGCGTCGTCTAGGGGTGGCACCCGCACCCATTCGGGGCGGGGGCAATAGTCCCCGCCCCGTCCCCGTCGATTGATCCCCGCCCCATCCCCGGCCCCGATCCCTGGCACGGGGCCGCTTGAACCCCGTTCCCCGATTCCCGTGGATACCCGAATCCCCACGGATACCCGATCCCCGACCTCAGCACTAAGAGAATTGTATTATATATAAAGCAAAGAGTATGCAGCCGAAAAATCAAGAAGAATATCTAAATTATACAAAGTCATCTTATATTAAAATGGACATGCATACTAAATTGCTAATATATATACTCTTCAACCTTCAACTATATATATCAACAAGCTCTAACAAAAGAAAGAAAAATCATAGTAGAAGTTAGTTTTGACAGGAGGATAAAAATCAATATCATTTGTGAAAATGATTTATCAATAATAAGTTAATAACTTGTTACATACCAAAATTAAAGCTTCCAATACAAATAGATAGATTTAAAAACAACTAAAAAGTTTAAAATCATTCATAAATGTTTGCTCCTGCCAGAATACAAAAGGATTCCTTGCATAATACAAAAAGATTCAATTCACAACATAAAGACATAATCTCCAATATAGGTAGAATGATCCAACGGTTTCAATTATTATACTAATATATTACATATAAATATTATTTCAAAATTAAAATACAGAGATCGGGGACCCGCGGGGCGGGGACCACAATCCCCGCCCCGATCCCCGAGTTGCGTTCGAGGCTTTTTTTTTCCCCTCCCCGTCCCCGCGGGGAGGAAATTCCCCGCAAACGGGGACCCAATCGGGGAATCCCCACGGGGATCCCCGATCTCCGGGGTTTTTTGCCACCCCTAGCGTCGTCAGCCTCCCCGACGCCCGCCCTCGACCGCGGGTCGCCTCCACTGCCACCTCGTCCGCCCTCCGCCGCGTCCTCCCTCCACCGCCGCCGACGTCTGCCTCCGTCGCCACTGCCCACCGCCTCCACCGCCGTCTCGGCAGCCCTCCGCCCTTCGCCGTCCTCCGGTTAAGAAGGTACTAGCCCTCCACCATGTTAATTAAGTTAATTATTAATACATGAAGTTAAATTAAGTTAATTATTCATGTTAAGTTAAGTATTACTTATTCATGTTATTATCATGTTAAATTAAGTAGTACTTAAGTTAATTATCATCTCTTTGGATCAAGTTAGTATTACTTATTAAGTATAATATTAAGTATAATATCTTAGGAATTGAGTGAAGTATTACTTAAGTTAAGTATTACTTATTCATGTTATGAATTAAGTTAAGTAGGAATTAAGTTAAGTAGTACTTAAGTTAAGTATTACGTAAGTTAAGTATTACTTAAGTTAAGTATTACTTATTCATATTATGAATTAAGTTAAGTAGTACTTAAGTTAAGTATTACTTAAGTTAAGTTAACTTATGTTAATTTGAGATATTACGATTGGAGATTACTTATGTACTTCCACATTCTTGGTGATAAAATGAGATTACGATTTGACGATGAAGTACTTGAAACATGTGATTTTGGACCTAATTCGTAAGTTCAAAATCACACGTTTCAAGTACACGAATTTATTGACATATGATTTAATGTTGTCCGTTACAGAAATGACAAAGCCAGATCATAGTTGGATTCGTCATTGGAAGGATAAACATGGCGTCATAAATGAAGAATATAAGGATGGTGTTGATGAATTCATTAATGTGGCATATCAAAATGAAGGTGTTGCTTCTTCATATGGCGAAATCTTATGTTCATGCTGAAAGTGCAAATGTTATCAGTGGAAAGTAAGATATGATGTGCAGAAGGATTTATATTGCAACGGTTTTTTACTTACATACACCAATTGGTTCTTTCATGGCAAAGAAAGATGGGCTAAAGAAACAAGTAATGTAGATACTGTTGTGGGCGACTTGAACAATCCGTACAGGGACATGATACGAGATGCAATGTTAGGAGAAAATGTTGGTGAAACATCGATTGAAGAAGACCCGAATCCTTCGGCTTCTAAGTTTTATAATCTTCTCGAAAAGGCAGATGAACCTTTATGGGATGGATGCGTGAAGCAAACTACACTTTCTGCAGTGGCACAACTAATGAACTTAAAATCAGAATTTAATATGAGCGAAAGTTATTTTGACCGGATGCTTGCCATTATTAAGAGTATGCTTTCAGTTTCCAAGAAATTATCGGGACATTTTTATAAGTGCAAACTGTTTATGAGATATTTAGGGTTGGAATATCAGAAGATTGATGCATGTCACAATCATTGCATGTTGTACTACAAAGAAAACAACTCACTTATGAGTTGTTCTATTTGTGGCGAGCCCAGATTCAAGCCGAAAAAGAATTCCCAAAGTTCGAAAAAAAATGTGTCAAATGTAATATTTAGATACTTTTCGATTGTTCCAAGATTACAACGACTATTTCTTTCTGAAAAAACTGCATCATTTATGAGGTGACACAAAGAAGGGGCACGTGAAGATCCAAATTCAATTACACATCCTTCGGATGCGGAGGCATGGAGGCGATTTGATGCACTTCATCTGGATTTTTCTGTAGAATCACGCAATGTTAGATTAGGACTTTGCACCGATGGCTTCAACCCATTTGGCTCATCGAGTACTGCTTATTCATGTTGGCCTATTTTTATGACACCGTATAATTTGCCTCCAAGCATGTGTATGAGACGAGAGAATATATTGCTTACATGTATCATCCCGGGTCCTCGATCTCCTGTTAAAAGTTTAGATGTTACTTAAGACATTTGATTGACGAACTCAAGATGTTGTGGGAGGATGGCGTGGTTACCTATGACAAATCTAAAAAGCAAAATTTCATTATGAGAGCCGCATTAATGTGGACCATAAGTGATTTTCCGGCATATGGAATGTTGAGTGGTTGGAGTACAAAAAGAAAACTTGCTTGTCCCATATGTGGAAAGAATACAAAATCCTTTTATTTGAAAAATTGTAAGAAAGTTTGCTGGTTTGATTGTCATAGGATGTTTCTGCCATTGGAGAATTCGATGCGCCGTGATTGAAACTCATTTAAAAAGAATACATCCGAGAACACTTTGTGTCCAACTCATTTGACAGGAGAATAATTGCTAGAGCAAGTAAACAAGCTTAGTGAAGTCTCATTCGTACTGAAGGCCGGTAGTTATAAGAAAATTGGGTTTGGAAGTGAACATAATTGAGAGAAAAGAAGTATTTTTTGGGAGTTGCCTTATTGGTCTTCAAACTTGGACGTAATGAATGTGGAGAAGAACGTATTTGACAACATCTTCAACACTATTATGGATGTTAAAGGAAGAACAAAAGATAGCATACAGGCTCGCGAAGACATGAAATTAATATGCAAAAGACCAGAGTTAGATATCATTCATCTTCAAAATGGTAAATGCAAAAAGCCAAAAGCTACTTATGTCTTGAGCAATGATCAAAGAAAAGTGGTTTTCGAATGGGTAAAGCAATTGAAATTCCCCGACGGATATGTATCAAACATATCTCGTTGTTTTAACTTGGACAATGGGAAGATACATGGGATGAAGAGTCATGATTATCATATTTTTATGCAAAGGCTGCTTCCAATTACCTTTAAAAAACTTTTGCCAAAGGCCATCTGGGAGGTTTTAACAGAATTGTCTATGTTCTTTAAAGAGCTTTCTGCATCCATCGTTCGGAAAGAAGACATATCTCGGTTAGAGGCTTCAATTGTGATTACCGTGTGCAAGGCTGAGAAGATATTTCCACATTCTTTCTTTGATGTGATGGAACATTTGATTGTACATCTTCCATATGAAATAAAAATTGCTGGTTCGGTTCAGTATCGATGGATGTATCCTTTCGAAAGGTGCATATTATATTTGAAAAGGAAGGCGAAGAATAAGGCAAAAATTGAAGGCTCCATATGTGAAGCATATTTCATTGAGGAGGTGTCAAACTTCACTTCAAAATACTTTGAGCATCACATACAATCACAGCACACCCAAGTTCCAAGAAACGATGATGGTGGTGAAGGAGAAGTTGACATGAATATTCTATCTATCTTCAAGTACCCATGTCGACTTCTTGGTGCAGGACGCAAAGTTATCTTGAATGACAGAGATCTCACCGCCGTTGAGAATTATGTTCTTGCAAATTGTAGCGAAGTGACACCGTATCTCGAGTAAGGCAATTTGTTCTAATTTGTTATATAATTTAAAGCTAATTGTTGCTATACGATTGTATTAATTGAAAACTATGAATTCAGAAAATTCAAAAAATTACAGCGGGAAATCAATCTGTTAGTTTCAAACGATGAGTTATTGAAACTACGAGACGAACATTTTGCCGATTGGTTGAGATGTGAAGTGAGAAATCTTTCCGCTTGTTCTTAATTGTTATAAGTTCGTAATTTTTAATAAAATTCTTAGTTATTTTTTTGTAGGTTATTAATGGCTCAGTCATAGAGAACAAAATATGAGATCTCTGTCATAGCCCGAAGAAACAAGTTCTTAGCTACTGCGGCGTCATAGTCAATGGATATCAGTTCCATACAGAAGAATATAGCCGACAACGTTCAACTATTAATAGCGGCATATGTGTTCTAGAAAGCATGTACGGGGTCGACGACTTTGATTACTACAGTGTTATAGAAGACATCATAGAATTATCTTATTTAGGAAAATCTAACAAAGTCATGGTGTTAAAATGTCGTTGGTTCGATCTAGAGAAAGGAGTTCGGATCGATCAAAATTTTAAATTGGTGGATATTAACCCTCGATCGAGACTTCAGTCATACAATCCATTCGTATTGGCGGAACAAGCACAACAAGTGTACTACACTAAGTATCCATCGAAAAGAACCAATGATGAATGATGGACGTCATGCAAGGTGAGGAGTAGACTATTCTTAGCAGAAACAATGGTAGATGAGAATGAAACATCATTCCTACACAACGATGTGCCCATGGATGATTACTATCAAGAAGATAGAGTGAATGAGACGATTGATGTGGCCGATGAAGTTGAGAATTTTCAATTGGTCGATGACGCTGAGCCAATGGAAGAGTTCAATTCAAATGACCTCTTGGATGTGAACTTCGATAATTTCATTGATGATGACTCGAACCAAGATTATAGCGACGATGATGAAGATGACGAAAATGAATCAGAATAGGAAACAAGTGAATGAATCCCGTAATTATTCTAATGACATAAGCTTTTTACTTTTTTTAAAAGTTATATATGGTTACCGATAATAAGAGAAGTAATTATCTTTTTTTCCAGTCATGGTTACTAGGGGTCGAGCATCTGGGTTATCTCGCTCTTTTAGACGTTCACTCCAGATGAGTCAGCCATCACAACCACCAGGTAATATATTTATTGTGAGCTGCTTATTTATAGTTGATTATAATAGTTAAATTCCTTTTTTAATAATATCAGTTCCTCCGCCGCCGACGGGGCACGTAGCCGGATCGTCACATAGTAGGCGATCCATTGGTGGGTCTGCTGAGCGTATCACTCCAGGTACGTGACACATTGTAGGCAATAGACAGTAGGAGATAAAGTTTTTTAAATATTTTGCTTTTGTGATAGTTGCTCCACCATCGACGGGGAACATAGTCGGTACGTCTCGATCGCACGACCATGATCGTCATATCACACCAGGTTATTTTTTGTACATTACTTAATTTTATGTAGGAGCCAAATTTTATGTATTTTCTTGTGATGGCAGTTGCTACCCCACCGCCACCGTCGAGAATACCAGACGCTTCACCACAATCTAGCGTTGGCGAGCGACATCTTACGCCCGGTGATATATTTATTGTTATTGACATTTCTCAATTAATTACATTAATTATATTAATTATTTTTTAATAATGTCAGTTGCTACGCAGCCGATAGCACAAGCACCTGACTCAATTCATTCAGACGAGTGGACTGCTACTGATCATGCGATACACATCAATCGAGGTGAGAATATTACTGTACATCTATCAATTATCATAATTTTAATTTGGTATGACACTAATGATTTATTATGTATTAGGGCCCGTAGCTGATGTCGGACCTTCACAGCCTACCCCAGCTGTACCGGATGATGATTTCTCTTCGAGTGATGAAGAGGGGTTACACGATAATGGGGTGATCACTATGAATAATATTGCTCAACCGTAAGTTAAATAAGTTATACAAATTTTTTTATAGTTTTGGTTATCATTGAAATTAATTCTTCTTTGTAATTGGCAGGACCACTTTCTTACCCGCTAGTACCGTGCGGGATGTCAGTGCTCCTGTTCTTTCTCACTTGCCGGAAGGGGCAGGATCCTGGAAAGATGTCCCAATTCAAGTGCGAGATGACATCTTTCGAGCCTTTACGGTACGATCTTCTATTTGGGTTACATAATTCGATTTATATTTATTTTAAAATTACTAAGTTTTAATGTTCTATTTGTAGGAGGCAAATCAGTTTCATCCGGATCTTAGTTTAGGGACGATCCGGAGAGCTTTTGAGGAGGTTGCTGTGAAACGCCTCCGAAATTGATTATACAAGTTTCGCAAGGTCATCACGTCCGCCGGCCTCACTTTGGAGCAGGGCATACAAAGATGCCCAAGACATATTAGGCGCTCGGTTTGGGAGTCCCTCCGTAAGAAGTGGTAAGTATGTATACTTTTACATTATTTTTATGAAAATTATAGTTTTTTGAAAGTGTAAGTATTTAATGTTCATAAAGGACGGATGAACGATGGCAAAGGAAGTCGGAAAAGACAAGAGTTAATCGTCTTTCGAAGCCCGAGGCCCACATCCACACAGGGGGATCGATGCGATTTGACGAGCATCGACGGCGCATGGTAATTTACATATAAATTCAATTAATCAAACTTTTGACTTATACTTATGTTATCAAATTTGAAACTTTATTGTAGGAGGAGAAAGAAGGCGGTCCCGTAGACTTTCGTGTGGTCTATGAGGCCACGGATAAGAGCCGGAAGACAAACGACTTAGTCACACCCACTGCTCGTAGGGTTCTGGTAAGTCTCATGATATGGTCATTTGGTTGTTGTTGTTAGTGCACTATTTTTGAAATACACAACGTTTAAATTTTTTAGGATTAGTATAATGCAAAAATGGCAGAAAAGTATGGAGATGATCCGAGTACTCAGCCACCAGGTAATATTTCTTCGTTGATTTAGTCATGTTTTTAATTTACGTGATTCTTGATATATAATTTATATATTATATGATTTTATATTTTTTCTATTTCGTAGAGGACCCTACTGTTTGGGAAGAGGTGGCCGGCACGACACGAGGGGGATACTTGCGTGGCCTCGGCACAGCCGCTCAGATACCTAGGAGGATCGGAGGATATGCAGGAGGTGCATCTGCTCCGAGCTCATCCGCTACATCTGATCTGACGCAGCTATCACAGCAGCTATCGGAGCAGATATCGCAGCAGGTGTCGCAGTAGGTGTCGCAGCAGTTGTCGCAGTAGGTGTCGCAGCATTTGTCGCAGCAGGTGTCACAGCAGTTGTCGCGGTAGTTGGGTCCTCTATTGCAGGAGATTCCGAGATTGATCCCGACGCAACATCTATCTCCGAGCACGTCTGGGTCGAACGTCCGGAATGATAACAATAACTCCCAAACCTAGGATAGAAAACAAACTATGCATTTGTTACTTATAGACTTAAACATACATATAGTTTGTTACTTCGGTTTACTAGTTTTCGTATTCTTATGTTATATATTATGCCTGTGATGGTTTTATATTACCTGTGATGCTTTTATATTGCCTGTGATGAATATCAATGCATTTTGAGATGCATTATAAATTGTATGGTGTGGGAAGAGAAAAAATGAGGCTGGGGCGGGTAAAAAAATGTGCAAGTAGCGACACCATAGCGTCTCATTGGCGTCTCAACACATGTCAACGCTAATTTAAATATAACACACTTAGCGCTATCTTAGCGTCTCATTGGCGACAAATGCACGATCATATTTGCATCAATATAGCGCCTACATTAGTCACACGTGGTCGCCGGAGTAGCGTCTCACGTCCATCGCCCCTTGCGCGTCGACTTAGCGACGCGATCCTGCTTCGCGCCGCCGCAAACATCGTGTCTTAATAACGTCGATATAGCGTCAACATGTGGCGCTAGTTGCGTCTCATTATCTTTGACTCTAGTGCGACGCCACTAGACACCGATTACCTGCGTCTCATTTTTGCGGTGCTAGTTAGATGCTAGGGAGACGCTCTTCCCAACAGAGACGTAATAGCGCCTCCCTAGCGTCTCCAACCTTGAGTCGCTAATTGCCAATTTTCTTGTAGTGGTTGGCCATCTCGCCATGCAGGTGGTGGCCGAGGAACCGCTTGGCCATCTCTGCCATGGATATGAGGTGGCTAGGGCCGGACATGGGCATGAATACGAGCTTGGCTTTGGCCATCGTTGAGCACAGGGAAGCTGCCGAACACCATGTGGTTTTGAACAAGTGGTCGATACCTTTTTATGTTGTTCTTTGGATTATTTTTATAGTTAAGCATGGACTTTTCAGGGCAAAAAGCATAGGACGATGATGTTAGCAGAAACGAGGAAGACCTTTTTTTTGTGAATATCCAAGTAATAAATGTATATAATAAATTTATCATGGATGGTTGACACAACTTTGGGGATTGTGTTATTTAGGGTAGTAATTTCAAATTCCATTTTGAAAGGTATCATTTTCTTCATAATTTATTTATATCATTTTTTTATTTGAACATCGAAGTAATCATGTATTAATAATTTTGAATATCAATAAGTTTTCATAAAAGATGTATATAAAAATTATTAAGTAACGGTGGAGTTCAAGGAACTAGAAGGAAAGGTGGAAGTACTAGGGCTCCCTCCAGTGCCGCCGATGTCGATGCCGGATCCTTTAATGAAGAGAGAGAGAGAGAGGAACTATACCTCATTCGTCGACCATGGCCGAAGGTTTAGTGAGACTAACGGGATCATCATCAACACGTTTGCAGCACTCGAATCACATTCGTTGGAAGCTATTGCCGCCAGCAGATGTACGTTTAATCCCGTGTACCCAGTCGATTCAGTTCTCATGCTTGGCAAAGCAACGAATGGCCCGAATCAGCGGCATGAGTGTCTTAGTTGGCTGGATTTTAGGTTGTTTGGAGCTAAGTGCCATGTGAACCAAATTGTGGAATCAGTGTGAGCCACATTTAAATTCGCAGGGGCCACTTCTAGAATCCATTAGCTTCCCCGACAAGATCGATGATATTCCGAAAGAGATGCCTCAGACCAGGTGGCGATAGAACATATGCATGCATCTTTCTTCTTGCATACTTCCCACTTTAAAGAGCATGACATCTAACGTATTATTGATTGTTATGTTTTATAATTATATGAAACACGTTGATATGAATGATGTGGTAACAATGTTTATATGATAATGATTAGATACACTAACAACAATTTTGTAAAATGATATTATATGATTTTATTAAGATTTGTAATGGAAGCTCATGCTTATATGAAAATGCATGGAGAAATGTTTTGATATGGTAGAATAATAATAAATATGCATTGATCTTTAGAATTCTTCACATGATATTATCATTCTTGATCAAATGAATGTTTCATGTTTTGGGTAAGTTATAGGTTAGTGCATTTTAATAAATATTATTTTAGCCCTATATACTAGTCTTTGCTCATGAAGATTATGCATATATATGTACATTTGTATACAATATATATGCATATATTTTTCTATACTTGAATCATGCAGGTCAAAGGCATGGGTGGTCGATGCTTATGACAAGTGGTGATACATAAAACTGAATGTTGGAGAGTTTTCCTTAAATACATTACCTTGTATTTAAAGCTGTCACTGTTCAATATAGGAATATTAGTATTTCTATATGTGAAGAATACAAAGAACTGATATATTTTATATGAGTTTCAAGTAGGCTAGGATGATAGAAGTAATGATTAGATGCTCGAGCAAGAAAACAAAAAAGCAGAAAGAAAATGCTTCCGCTAGTTACAAATACAATACAAATAAAATACACAAAAAATAACAAAAACGATAAACTCAAACTTTGTTGACGAGATTTGCTTCAACTTGTTAGCATGTCCTCATCTAACTTCTTCACCACGAGAACCTCAAAAGTCCAATAACTAAATCATGATTTTGAATCAAGGATAAATCAATATATATCCACATCCAACACTCTTTTTTACAACTTTTTTTTCTATAATGAGCTAAATCAATTTTTTTTGTATTTAAGAGATAAGGTGACAATCTGTTTACAATAAGTTCTCAATTTCATAAGAGTTACAAGAATTTCACTGAAGTACAAAATGATAAGTAAAGTTTTACGAATTCGAGCATAAATTTCAAAATAGACTATGCAACAATATTAATTCAATGGATTCTACTCAATTTGGTCCTAACCTAGGCCATTTTGCCATCATCATGGGTATTTTACTTCTCATGAATTGTCTATTTCAATAGGTGAAATGAAATTGCAAAAGTTATTCAAGCGTCCAAATTGGGTCATTACACGCAAAGTCACGTATGGAAGGTTTTGATTATTCCCTATTTTATCTGAACCCTAGCCATCTTGATCTAAATTGATTTGTGAAATCTCGATGGTTTCGATCTTTTGACATTCTTTCTCTATGTAATTTTACACTGAAGTTGATTTAAAGTCTATGAAATGGTTCTACCTTACAAATAAATATCTACAGGAGCCTGGAGGGACTGGAGTATCAGAGTTTTATGCCCTAGCCATCTCTAAGAAGAGAGAATTTTCATTCTTTGTTGCATTGAAGTTCAAGAGAAGAATCCAAGGTTAAGCAATCATCCATTATCTTTAAAGTAATTATGCTTGCTTATTAATTCTTATAAATGTCTTTGTTCGAGTCTCTTTTTTTACATATAATTGCACAAGTTGTGCAGTTGTAACTAGACTTAACACAAGTCCGATAATTGTTTGTTTCATAATTTGGGAAAATGTTTAGTGTAATCAATACCTTCTTTGCTCAAAGAGTAAAAAATAGGGACCTAATGACAGCCCGTCCATATCAAGGTCAGACTTTGAGACTTTGCAAGTCCCAGAGCAAATTGCGATGTTGGATATTGTTCTCTCGTTTCCACCGACGTCTCGCCTTGTAACGCTGTCAAGAATTTTTTTATTATAAAATGACACAAAGAAGTTGACCTACCACTTGATCAACACCAAAGTTGGTAGGCAGAAGCTTCGTCGGTGCTCAACAATGGCCAACACCAAGCTCGTGTTCGTGCGCATGACTGGCGTCAGCCACCTCATATCCATGGGGGAGATGGTCAAGCGATTGCTCCGCCACCACCTAAATGGCAAGACCTCTCCACCACATTGCTCGTCCCCGGTACCACATCGAGCCCTGCCGTTGTGTCCTACATCTAATCCGTCGCCGCCGATGGCCAGAGGACGCCATCACCAGCACCATGACCAGCTGCAAGCCCCACGTCAAGTCCGCCATTTCCAAACTCCTCCCATCTTCCTCCACTCGCGTCGCCGCTCTGGTACTCGACTTCTTCACCACTGGCATCATCGACGTTGCACACGAGCTCGGCATCCCATACTACATCTACTTCACTCCCAATGCCCTCTTGCTCGCTTTAATGTTGCACCTGCCAGAACTCTATGAGAAGGGAATTTAAATCTGATATTTGAGATGCAAGATGGAATTTAATAACTGAATTCGCATTATCTGTAATACTTCATTTTAATTACAAAAGGTCTCCTAACGTTAAGCCCAATAAAATCTAAGCCTCAAGTAAATACCCAAGTAATAAAAAAGTAAAAAGGAGACCCAAGCTCTTCTTGTCCTAATCCCTCCGTTTTAAATCAAATTTAGAAAATAATCATGGGAAGACAAAATCGATTTGTAAAACATAAAGCAGTAACACAATGCAAATAAAAGAACAAAAAAGATAATCTCAAACTTTGTTGATGAGATTCGCTTCAACTTGTTGGCATATCCTCATCTACCTTCTTCACCTAGAGAACCTAAAAATCCAATAATTAAGTCGTTCTTTTGAATCAAGGAGAAAGCAATCTTCACATCCAACAAACTTTTTTTTTACAACCATTTTTCTATAATAAGATAAATAAATTTGTTTTTCTTTGTTCAAGAGATAAGGTGACAATATTTCTACAATAAGTTCTCAATTTCATAAGAGTTACAAGCGTAATGTCCCAAGATTCGACCACGTCATGTGATGAAATCTCCTTTCGATCATTACTTTCTTTGATTCTTTCATTGACCCAAATGATAAAAGAAAGTGACACATAAGATGAAGACTTAATAAATAAAATTATTACAATTAATGGACATGAGAAAATGTGTAAGCTAGAATAAAAAATAAGAGTACATCAGAATGTCTCATCACAAGGCATATAATGTCCATGCCATATACAACTTAATAGATCTCATAATAGTTCAAATACAACTCGATATAAAAGAAGCGGAAGACTACAACTAGACTCTAAGATAACTATGTGCACACGCCACTCGAACTGTAGTCGTCGCACACACATATCCAAATCAAGCATCTGTGGGGATCACACATGGAGCAAGCTCAATCGTTAGCATGTTTGTATAGATCATAAGATAATTCTATTAGAATAAGCATGAAACAAACATAATAATCAAAATAAGAGAAATGATCTTAATGAGTAATCAATAAAAATATCATAATCATAATTCATGCCTTTTCATTTCATTTTTTTTCCATACATTCATTGTTCATATTTACTATTCTTTATTCACGGTTCATGGTTTATATTCATATTCATGTTAATAAGACAAAGTCCTTTTATTTATCTTTTTTTCCATTTATGTTCTTTAATCTTGTTCATATCTTGAAAGAGCTCTTCACTTTTAGGGAATATCATTGCAAACACACAAGGGTGCAACTATTTAGACAATGGTGGGCCAATATGGAATCAATGTCACAGTCAATTCTGTCGAGCAGATGATCTCGCACAAGATGGAAACATCCGTAGGGAGAAACTCCCATCTAAGTAAGACAAATGGTAACTCTCCATCTTATATATCTTGGAAGAGCTCTTCACTTTTAGGAAATACCATTGCACGTACATAAGTGTGCAGCTATCTAGACCATGGTGGGCCAATGAGGGATCGGTGCCACGGCTAGCCCCATCGGGCAGAATGACCTCACGTAAGGTAAAAACATCCATAGGGAGAACTCTTGTATAATAAGACAAATGGTAACCCTCCATCTTATCTTATAATTCATGGGTCTCTCTTTGAATCACGTGGATCGATCAAGGTTGTATGGAGCATGACTCCGAATCATATTTAAGCTCATATCATTCAGTATAAATCAGGTGGACAAAAACTTGTCACATCAAGTGGTTTCAATTCAGACATATTCATTCTGTCCACAAATTGAACTCTCGAAAGTCGAGTGGTCATCCGATTGAGGTTCGTTCAGCGGACATCCGAAATGATGGATGCCCATTTATCCATGTTCAACAGTCGACTGAAAAGATTGTGGCCATCTGTTCTGAGTTCATTCTTCAATCATTTCATAGTCATGTTCTATCGGTCGATTGAGAGAGGATTAGTCGTCCATTCTCACATGAGTAGTCTCTCGAATTTATAGTCGAAAGTTTTGATCGGCCGAAATTGGACTGGTCGTCTGCTATGAACAGTGTCATCTTTATCGATCGATTGAAGTTGGTCCTCCATCAACCATCAAAAGTTCTCCCAACAAGACATTCCAGATCGGTTGCCCGAAATAGTTTCGGTTGACCGACTATTTATCATCGCCATCACCGAGTCTCGACATTTTCTAGTTTGATCATCCGAAGGATTTTCGAACCTCCGCTCTGGTCCATATTAGTCATCTGATCGAGTTTCGGATGTCCAATATGGCATGTGAGCTGAATCAAACGCCCGAGAAGGTTTTGGTCATCCGCTTTAGTTCGACAGAACCACAGGTCATTGCGGAATCCCTATGTTTTTAATACAAGCAGGATCTAATGCTACCTAACGTAGTACATAACACTTAGTATAGTTCAAGAACATGTCAAGGCATGAATCTCATCTAATCATATCATTCATATCATTTTTCTTTCATGTAACACATCTCATTGATTTCTTATTTTCATGCGTAAAATGATTTCTGGTCAATCTTTATTTTAGTTAAAGTAAAAATACAAATATGAGGGCATGATTTACATCATTAGGTAACTATTTAAGTTGTACACGGACTGATCTAATCAATCAACGTGATATCAATCCATAAATACATGCAACATTATTTGGTCATGCTTAAGAAATTCAAGTGATAAACAGGTCCATGTATCTACAATTCATAAGACTTGATGTACTCTTACTAGCATGAATCTCAACCACGAATCGATCCTTAAAGCATGCAAAATTCCTCTGGAATTAACCCATGACCCATATCCCAAAAATACACCTCTTTGGTCGTGCTTCATGGTTCGTCCTTGCTGGATCAAGCTCTAGCTTCTTTCTCCTCGCCTCCTACGTCGCCTGCGCCCAAGGAACTTGTCGGAATCACTCCATTGGCTTTTGGCTGAGACCAAACAGAGAGTATGAGCTGAGGAGAAAAATGAAGAAGATGAAGAAAAGAAAAAAATGAGAGAGGGGGAGTGACTTTAAGGCATAATGGTGTGGGGGTTTCAGTCCATAAATCTCTTCGGATCATGTGTGGAGGAGTTACAAATCTGCTTCTATTACGGTGGTGAAATGGGGAGAGAGAGATCAAAATGGTGATCATCTCGTTTCTGCCCGTTGAACTTTTGGACGTCCGAAAGTGTTTCGGTCGTCCGGTGGTATGTCGATTGAAGTCATCGATCGGTCGCAATATCAAGCGCCCATTTTGAGTTTTGATCGCCTGAAAATCTGACATCAACTTTAATAAAAGTTTTAAATTTTTATGAAAATTTGGTGTGTTACAACAAGAATTTCTCTCCATTGTTTTATTTTACAATAATCCACTCAAGTACAAAAGATAAGCAAAGATTTACAAATTTGAGCATAAATTTCAAAATAGGCTACGCATGCAATATTAATTCAATGGATGCTAGTCAATTTGGTCTCAACATAGGTTATTTTGCCATCATAATGGGTATTTGACTTCTCTTGAATTGCTTATTTCAATAGGTGAAATGAAATTGCAAAATTTATTGAAGCGTCCAAATGGGGTCATTACATGTAAAGTCACGTATGGAAGGTTTTGATTATTCCCTATTTTATCTGAATCCTAGCCATTTTGACTTAAATTGCTTTGTCATATCTCGATGGTTTCGATCTTTTGACATTTTTTTTCTATGGAATTTTACACTGAAGTTGATTCAAACTCTATGAAATGACTCACCTTACAAATAAACATCCACAGAGAGGGACTGGATTATCAGAGTTTTATGCCCTAGCTATCTCTAAGAAGAGAGAATTTTCCTTCTTTGTTGCATTGAAGTTCAAGAGAAGAATCTAGGGTTAAGCAATCGTCCATGATCTTAAAAATAATTATGCTTGCTTCTTAATTCTTATAAATGTCCTTGTCCAAGTCTCATTTTTTTTACATGTACCCTACAACAAAATTAACATTCAGAAACTATAATATAGGGACCAATTAATTTTGAGTCCCGAAAGAATATTTATTTGGGTCCAATGAGAAAGTGGACCCAAATGTTTCACATTTTTAGAGACAAAAATTAAATTTGTGTATAATGCAAATATTATAGAAATCAATTATGATATTGGTGTCTAATAATTCTGCATAAATACTGATTTTATGGACTAATCATACTTTGGTCCCCAATAATAAGTTGTAGGGACTGACTTGAGTGGTCCCTAAAGATTCGATTTTTTTTTTATTTTTTCAAATGTGTTTTGCCCTAGTCGTCTTCTTTTTTGCCTCATTTCCCCCTTTGTTCTGCCCTAATTCCCTGTGACATTTCCCATCGCAGTTGCCTTGCTGATCGTCCCGCTTATCCTCATGTCGTCGGCATCACCATGATCCCTCCGGCATCCTCATTGTCGGATGCCCTGTCCGATCATGTACTCTGCACAGCTCCGCCTGCCGGACGACATGCCGTGGGAGGACAAGCGAGCACTGGCAGAGGACACCATCGCCGAGATGGGCCTCCGGCACTGCGCCAACACCGCCGTCGGGAACTGGTACACTCGGGGCATCAGCGGCGGCGAGAAGAGGCAGCTGAGCATCGCCCTCGAGATCCTCACTAGGCCTCGGCTGCTCTTCCTCGACGAATCCACGATAGGGCTCGACAGGTATTTGCAAATTATTACAATACAGAAGTGAAGTGATCTGTTGTTGGGTCTACATTCATATTTTTTTTACTCGGTTCCACTCCATGAACTGACACAAATTTCTTGGCTGAAACGAAAATGGCAGCGCTTCTGCCTTCTTAGTCGTGAAGATGTTGCAGGAGCTCGCAGAAGAAGGTTGAACCATCGTCGTGGTGGTCCACCAACCAAGCAGCCAAGTTTTCGAGCTGTTCGATCGTCTGTGCTTTCTCTTAGGAGGTAAAACTGTTTACTTCGGAGAGGTGTCTGCTGCTCATCAGGTAAATTATGAATGATACCATCATAGTGATAGTTATCATGTGGAGAACTTTATGAGATTGGTGAACTAAAATGAACTAAAATGAGATTGGTGATAACTTAACTACAATACGTACAGTTCTTCGGAGAAGCCGGCTTTCCCTGCCCACCTCGGAGGAACCCTGCTGATAATCTCCTAAGATGCATAAACACCGACTTTGACAAGGTGAAAGAGTACAAACCTAAGAAGTTCAGCAAGAATGAGGGTAAGATAACAAGTGCCAATTAATGATTCAAGTTGCCCTTCAAGTCCACGAACTCTTTATCACGTTTGTGGTGGCCATCATTAAACACTACCACTCTCTCTCTCTCTCTCTTTCCACAGATTGATAAAGCTGTTGATCCTCTAGATCGAGTTACCGCAAGAGAAGCTACCGAAACACTCATGAGGTTCTACGGCTGCTCCCAGTATAATTATACAGCAAGGGAGAGAGTGGAGGAGATCTCCAATGTTGTATGTAAAAGATTCACCTGTATTACCATTGTCCATGGAAAAATGCCAATAACAAACAAGTTAAAATGAATTTCTTCGCCTTGTTTCTTTTTCTATGATCATACAATTAAGAGTCCTAGAATGTGTTAACAAATCACATGTCCTAATGTTATAGTGTCTCAATGTTGCAAAAAGGGGCTGTTTTGGACCCAGGGATTAGTCATGCTGGTTTCTACATGCAGACTAGCACTTTGCTCCGTCAATCATTCACAAACATGTCCTGGGATGTAGGATACTATTGGCTGAGGTTCGCACTTTATGTTGATGTCACAATTGGTATTGGCACCGTCTACCTCAATGTGGGCACCAAGTACAGCGCCATTCGGGTAAACTTATCAGTACCTCTGCAACTGTGCTTTCTGGTTCCAACTGTGATATTTCATTTGATAATTTTTTTTCCTACGATGTTGGAAGCTATCCACTTAAAACTTAAACAACCAGGTAATCATGTATACAATTAATTTGATAGAAGTTTGACGGTCCCCTGTTTCACCCGCTAGATGATGATTTATTATCTGATTAATCAAGGAGGATGCATTGATGTTGATGATTTATTATCTGATTACCCTAGTTCATAAATTGATTTCAGTATGTATGCATTCTGCACTAATGACCTTTGTTCACCAAATAATGCATGCAGTGCTCACACTTATAACCTGATATGTAACTAGTATTTTCTGCACTAATGACTCAAAACTTGATAAATATAAGTTCAGGCTTCTTGTTAAATTGTCCTTTCCCAACTTTATTACGTAGTTTTTCTATTTGGATGGAAGTTCCCTGTGATTAGAATGTTAATGGACAAAGTTGTTTGACTGATGTGACAAAGTGGAAAAAGATAAATCTTATTCTTTGTGGATATGCTATAATTCTTTTTTTATATATAGTTGCTCTTATAATGATCCAGAACTTTGTTGCAGTCTTTATTTGTAATTGTATTAATTAATTTCCCCCACATGTTCTTGTTAATTTTGCACACCTAGAGAAGTGAAGTTTCTTAGAACCCATTTCTTTCATTCATGAAAAGAAGTGCTTGTTTTGGAGCTTTTGTTTAGCTTTCTCTGGAGCATATTTCCTCCTCCCTTTTCAAAAAAGTGTATTTTTTTTGCTGATCACAATAGCTTGCTTTATCATGAGTTTGATGATAAAATTTATATTGTCAATCTCTGTATGGCTATGTGCTATCATGACCTCTGTTAGACACTACAACAAAATTGACATTTGAGAACTACACTCTAGAGAACAATGGACATGAACCTAGATTTGAAGAAGGAACCTGAATTATCGTGATCTCTCACAAGAAAATGTCCTCAAAATCATACACAAATTAGCTTCACAAGAATTTGGCCAAAATTATTTTATGATTCACTTTGTGGAATAGTGTAGTCTGCTATGTAGAATCGTTTTGTGGTGCGTGCCATTTGAGCGTATCTGAGTCACTGTATATTTTGCATAGTGGAGCTATAAGAGCTTGCTGTAGAACAAAAGAAGTTGGTAACTACAATTTCAATGTTAAGGCATAATGCACCAAAGCCGGATCAAGCGTTTGTAGTAATGTAGCAACATATGGGTACTGGGATGGGATTCACTTAACTAAGGTTGCTTACAAACTCATTGCTGGGTGGCTCGGAGGACCTTATGCCAATCCACCCATTATTTAATTCATACAATTTTTTTATGATTCTTTTGTTGACATATATAATTTCAGGTACAAATTAGTTTTGTGGATGACAATTTTTATATTTTTTAAGCATTACTTTTGTAATGGATCAAAGAGTAAAGAGTAATATGAAGTTTTGTGGCTGGAATTTTTTTTCATCTTAATTTTTATTGTCTAATATTTGTGCATTTAGAAATTACTAAATTGACAACTAATACATTAGTGGAGATAAATATATAATGAGGTTTAGCTTGTTAATTTTTATAAAGATGCTATTAGAGACAAACTTCTAGGTTCCTAAAAGTATATTATTAGGAACTAATTTTTTGATGTCGATTGCCAAAACTATATTGATTTGGGATCAAAAGTAATTATTGGAGACCATTGTATGATTTTATGAAGATCAATATATTAGTATCTAAAAGTAATACTTTTGGGATCCAATACAAATTTTTTGTCCCTAAAATTTTTAAAGACCAGCTTATAGGAATCAATGGGAGCCAAGAAGATTTTTGTCCCAATAAGAAATAGGGACCAAAATTTTTTGTCTCTATAAATACTTTTTTGTTGTAGCGATAATTGCACAAGTTGTAACCAGACTCAGCACAAGTCCAATAATTGTTTGTTTCACAATTTGAGAAAATGTTTTAGTGTAATCAATACGTTCTTTGCCCAAAGAGTAAACACTGAGACATTGCAGACATGTCAGAGACTCAGAGGTCCCAGAGAGCACTCAACTAGATCCAACAATTTGCTCCTCAACCATTAAAAAATTACGAAATAATCTTTCCATTGCATCTAGGTCTTATTCTTGATACTACTTGGCAATATAATTTTATTATTAATACTGACGTATGATAAAATAACAAAAAATAAATGTGAATAAGTTTGTTATAATTATAAGTACTTTCCATGACATATATATATATATATATATTTCAAAAAGGTGAAAAAGATGCACTCAATTTTACGGAGGGAAATAGATGCACTCAATGTAGAAGCTTTTCTTAAAAGTGCATCACTTTTGTGACGGAAAGAATATTATTCGACGCTTGAATTTTCAAGGAAAATATTGCCTTGCGTTAATTTAGAGAGAATTGAACATTGACATCTCAAGATGAAAGTTCATCTCTGCTTAGTTCTCCAGCACCTTGATTATAATTTATAATGTGCTCCAAACTTTTGATTCCATTACCGCTCTCTCCATCTCTTTAATAAAAGTAATGACTATATAATCTAATTAAGTCATTAACTTTGATCTTTCCTTTTTTATATACCTATTTTTTTATACCTAAATCTTTTCTATTCTACTAATATCCAAATGATAGTAAGGCTCGGTTTGACATTATTTATGGTTTAATAAAGCGGATAGTGGTTTAATAGCGAATAATAATTTAATGAGCGAATAGTGAATGATGATTAGCGATTAAAAGTTCTAACAAATAAATATTTGGTAAGCTTAATGATAGAATTAATTGATGAATATAAAATGACATAATTGGACATATGATATATTATTTAATTTACACACTATATAATTTTTATTATAATACAATAAATAAATTATATATGTATCAATTAAATAAAATAAAATCTCACAATTAATTTTTTTTGTTAAAATATGTAGAAATTCATATTGACAATAAATTATATATAGTGCACCCATGATATAAAACTATTATTTATTAAATTATTTTTATTCATTATTAATATATAAATAATTTGTAATTGATTAAGTATGAATATAAAGAAAAATCTAGTAAAATGGTGATAAAATAAAAATGAGAAAATAATAAGATAAGTTGAGAAAGAAATAATGCATTTCAATAAGGGTAAAATTGAAAACAATTATGAATCGGTAATCTCTAATAGTTAGTAGAAGTAATTTTTTTAATATTTTCATATAATTAGTGGTTCAACTTGTAATCGTTGAACGTATTTATTTTATCATTTATTAAATAAAATAATTAGCGATTAAATCACTAAATGCGAATTGAAATACTAATTTTGATGCTGAAAAAAATAAGAAATTGTTCTTATTTTTTATTCAAACATTTTAGTTTTACCTCGGTGAATTTCATAATCATAATAAAAGAACATGAACATTTATATTTTTGAAAGACTTAAGAACATTAATATTGGAATCTAAAGCCGGAACAAAATTGGACAGTTGATCGTGATCCGAAACAATTTCATTGGATCCAAACGGTCTCAATGGGGATGTCAAAAGGAAAGAAAGCACTCCACGTATAAATGTGTCAACCACATAAATTTATACAACAACAACAACAAAGCCTTATCCCACTAGGTGGGGTCGGCTACATGGATCATACGACGTCATTCCGCTCTATTAGTAACCAAATCTTTCGGTATATTATTCACTAATAGATCTTGCTCTATTAGTTCATCAAGTGTCCGCCTTGGTCTCCCTCTCCCTCTTTTAATCGGACTCCAGATTATTTGATCTACTCTTCTTACTGACGCATCTAATGGTCTTCTCTGAACATGACCAAACCATCTCAAACGATTCTCTACCATTTTCTCACTAATAGGAGCCACTCCGACTCGTTCACGTATATGGTCATTCCTTATCTTATCTAATCTTGTATGACCACACATCCATCTCAACATCCTCATTTTGACGACCCACATTTTACGTTCATGTTGTCCCTTCATAGCCCAACATTCACTACCATATAACACTGCTGGCCTTATAGAAGTACGATAGAATTTTCCTTTAACTTTATTGGGTACTTTTCTATCACAAAGAACTCCAGTGACTTTCCTCCACTTACACCAACCAGCTTGAATTCTATGATTAACTAATGTTCATAAGATTCGACAGAATTTTATGCTAGTTGTCGGGGCCTAACACAACCCTCCTCCTTTATTAATTTATAGCACTACTTTATTTTATACAGGTGAAAGTAGTAATAGGAACGAAAAAATACATTAAATATCCTTCAACTTTGATGTTTACTCAGCGATGTTCTCTAACTTCACCTTGTAATACAAATGCCCTTCATCTTTTAACTCATTTCATCCGATACCCTCATTACGTACGATGGACGGTCTCTCGGTCACGGAGCTGACGTGGCGTCGACTCTCTCCACTCCACATTGACGTTGTAGTGACATGTCAATATTAAAAGAAATTAAAAAATAAAAAAAGTCAGGTCACATCACGTAGACGCACGCCTCAAAGTCCCCGCCGAAGCTAGGGGCCAATCCTGTGAGCTCTTGCTGGAGCTCATGGGGGGCCGACACCCCCCTCGAGCTCTGGTCCATCGCCGGGCGAAAGGGAGGGGGCCCCTTTTTGCCTGCGTGCGTCATCGGCGATGCACACAGGCAAGGGGGTTTGCCCCACCCCCAACCCCCTAGCTCTCGTCGGACCTCGCGGGGAGCGACCGTGCCCCCATTTTGCTTGCATGCGTCGCCCCCCTCTCTCGCGAGCTCTCGTCGGAGCTCGCGCGGGGCAAAAACCCCAGCTCCGACAGGGGGGCAAAATCCCCTAGCTCCGGCGCGTGCGTCCTCAGCTCCGGCAAAGGCTTCAATGCACGTCTGCGTGACGTGACGTGGCATTTTTATTTTTAATTTTGTCACGTCACTGTAACGTCAATGTGCACCATGTTAGCTCCGTGATTAGAAAACCGTCCATCGTAGATAAAAAGAACATCGAATGAAATGAGTTAAAAGACGGAGGATATTGGTATTAGATTAATTAAAATTAGGAGGTCAACTTTCAAAATCTGCATGGCCAACTTAGTGGGATTGAGGATAATATTTTTATATTAGGTACATTTATTAAATACATTTATTTCTTGGATATTGTTCCCTGGTTTCCACCGACCTCTCGCCTTGTAACGCTGTCAAGGATTTTTTTATTATAAAATGACACAAAGAAGGTTACTCATCACTTGATCAACATCAAACTTACAAGATCAAAGTTGTTCAGCAGAACACTACAGAAAAAAAAAAGTGCTCAGCAGAAGCCTCGTCGGTGCCAAACAATGGCCAACACCAAGCTCGTGTTCGTGCCCATGACTGACGTCGGCCACCTCATATCCATGGCGGAGATGGTCAAGCGATTGCTCCGCCACCACCTGCATGACGAGACCGCCAACGCTCGTGGCCTCTCCGCCACATTGCTCGTCCCCGGCCCCATATCGATCCCTGCCGTCGCGTCCTACATCGAGTCCGTTGCTGCCGCCGGTTTCGATGTCGAGTTCGAAGAGTTGCCGCGGATCGAACCACCCTCGGACACCGACGGCCCAGAGGACGCCTTCACCCGCTCCATGACCGGCTACAAGCCCCACGTCAAATCTGCCATTTCCAGGCTCCTCTCATCTTCCTCCACTCGCGTCG
The DNA here is from genome assembly GCA_030549335.1 of Pontederia crassipes. Lineage (NCBI taxonomy): Eukaryota > Viridiplantae > Streptophyta > Magnoliopsida > Commelinales > Pontederiaceae > Pontederia > Pontederia crassipes. The sequence continues at coordinate 12,137,746 of CM060198.1, forward strand.
CCGCTCTGGTACTCGACTTCTTCGCCACAGGCATCATCGACGTCGCACACGAACTCGGCATCCCATGCTACATCTACTTCACTGCCAGTGCCCTCTCGTTCGCTTTCATGTTCCACCTGCCAGAACTCTATGAGAAGGTAACTGTGGAGTTCGAAGAAGTGGAAGGCGAGGTGGCAGTTCCAGGGCTCCCTCCAGTGCCGCCCATATCGATGCCTAATCCCGTTATGAAGAGAGATAGGAATTATACCTCATTAGTCTACCATGGCCGAAGGTTCAGTGAGACCAATGGGATCATAATCAACACTTTCGCAGAGCTCGAATCGCGATCGTTGGAAGAGATTGCAGCCGGTAGATGCACGCTTAATCGTCGGACGCCGCCCGTGTACCCAGTCGGACCAATTCTCATGCTTGGAGAAACGACAAACGGAGACGGCCCGAAGCAGCGTCATGAATGCCTCAGTTGGCTGGACGAGCAGCCAGCGGAGTCAGTGGTGCTGCTCTGCTTCGGGAGCAAGGGCTCATTCCTCATTTCGCAGGTGAAGCAGGTGGCGACCGCCTTAGAGCGGAGCGGGCACCGTTTCCTGTGGGCTCTGCGCGTGGACCCGTCCGAACCCGACGCCGCGGGGTGCTTAGATCTAAACAATGTGCTGCCGGAGGGATTCTTGGACAGGACGAAAGGTAGGGGACTAGTGTGGCCGGCGTGGGCCCCTCAGGCAGAGATCCTAGCGCACGGTGCGGTCGGGGGCTTCGTGACGCACTGCGGATGGAACTCGACGCTGGAGAGCCTGTGGTACGGCGTCCCCATGCTGGGTTGGCCGCGGTACGCCGAGCAGCACCTGAACGCGTTCGTTATGGCGAGGGAATACGGGGTTGCTCTGGAGCTCAAAGTGGAGAGGAAGGCCGGGAACTTTGTGAGGGCGGAGGAGTTGGAGAGGGGAATAAGGTGCTTGATGGAGGACGCAGAGGGAGAAGGGAAGAAGGTGAGGGCGAAGGCCAAGGAGATGAAGACGGCGAGCCGGAGGGCGTTGGAGGAAGGAGGTTCTTCTTTTGCTTGCATGGAGAAGCTGGTCAAACAATTCTTGCCTTAGTTATCATCGTTCTGATTCATGGATACTTTTTGTCATCAGAAAAGGTTACGGAATTTCTTAGAATATGTTTGATGATTGGTAACTGAAAATTTTAAATAATACTATATATAAATGTATTTCCTGATTTTATTCTTTAGGAAGATATCACGACGAGGCATTTAAGCTGTCTTTTTTTTTTATCAAATTTAAGGTCGTTTTATAACTTCTCGAGTAAATAAGAAAAGGCTTTAGAATTTAATTTTGATAGTGTTTGAGATTGATACTCGGACGGTAGAAATCATTTTATGTGCGACGTTCTAAACGATATTGTAACGAAAGAATTTAGCAATTCTGAATTTTAGAATTTTCATGGTCAGAAATTAATTATGAGAGTTATTGGACATTTTAATAGCCACTTAATTTAGCATATGAGTTAGCAAAATAGTAACTTTAGATTTTTAATATGTGGTTAAGTGTGAGGAGACAATGGGTTGTTAAAGCACATAAAAATAAGTTACTAATATAAAATCTAAAAAATATTTATATCATGGTGAATAGGTGCATGAAGAAGAAATGACAACAATTTAAGAAAAACACAGGGGAAGGTAAATGTACACAATTTAAGAAGAAATGACAACAATTTAAGAAAAAAACAATTTAAGGGACTGAAATATAGTTATAATTCAGGATAATTTTTTTTTTTTGAAGGTTTTATAGGCACAAGCCATAGGGAGCATGTATACTATGTCAATGTCTAAGGTTTTATTTGAAATGTCCTATAAACCCATTTAACAAAATTTCAAAGTAATCCCATAATAACACATTTGAAAGTCATAAAAGAATTATGTGATATATGAAAGACGTTACATAATTAAAACTAATATATCAAGTGATATATTTGATACTATAGGTTATTGGAATGAAATTTTCGATCGAGATGATTGAAAATTCATGTTAAGTCACTTGTATATGTTAAATGGTGTAGCTATTTTTTAAAATAATAAGAAACAATAATGTGTGATTAGAAATATACAATAAGTTATTTTCTTATGCAACTAGGGTTGAATCAAACCAATGGATGGACCACTACCGAGCTAACGTGTGATAATAATGCATAGGGACCGCCCTCACCATCAGGCGGTACTAAATTTATCCTTGCCCTTGATCCCCTTCGATCTCAATTTTTATTATATTACATTCCTCCTTCTCCTTTGCAATTATAAAATAAATTAATATTTATAAAATTAATAAAATAATTACTTTTAAAAGCTAATAAACTAAATAAAGATATTGAATTATATAGATATAATTAATTAAAAATAATGAAACCCAATATTTTGTTATACAATATTAAAAGTTGTTGGAAATATGCACACATGGGCACTAGGCGCACGCAAATCGCGCGCACACAGTGCGGACCACGCGCGGAGGACACTGAACCACGAGAATTGAGGGCTGCGCTGACATGTCAAGCGCGTGATGCATTCTGCCTAACTTTTTACCTAAAGCTTCCTCCCCCATAAAAGGGGATCCATACCAGAGATTCCAAACATGCTTTCATAGAGGTTCTTCCAAAGGCACTTGTGTTTAGCCAAGAGTTTTGTTCCTCCGATGTTTGGTTCCCGATCCTGATGTGCAAGTGCGTTCGTCAAGAGTTCGTGAAAAAGTTCCGACAATCCGTTTCCCCTGCAAGAGCTTTTTAGTTTTTCTCGAACTCATGATTGCGAAAAAAATAATATTTATCATTATTTTTTGCATCTGCGCATCTCGATTGTATGACTATAACCGAGGGACAAAGTGGACTTTGTCATCACAAAATATATTATTGATGAACTTAGATCGTAATATATTTTTTAAATTATTTTAATATTTTTTACAAATTTTTGTCAATTTTTTTCTGCATGTGTTGCACTAAAAAAAAGGGAAAACTCTTCCAACAGGTACACAGCTTGCTGGAAGGCCCAGTAAGTACAAAAGTGTTGCACGAATTGGCAATTGAGCTAGCTTAGAGGCCCAATAAATATTTTTTTTTTCTTTTGTGATTTTCGTTAGAATTTAAAAATAATAGGAAAAGAGAAAAATACCTATCATAAAATCTAGAAAAATTAGGAAAAATATGTTTTCTCCTTAGAAGTTTTTTTTTGAAATATTGCAAGCAATTTAATGCTACTAAAAGAAAATATTTTATTGATTTAGACCATTAATTAAATGATTAGATTTGCATGTCAATAACAAATATTGCTTAATAAATGTGTTATCATGCATGGAATAAATATTTTCATTTATGTATGTCATAATGATATTTATTGACGTGATATAAATTTTGACTATGTATTAAAATTATGAATTTGAATTTAAAATTGGTATGTCCAATTTTGTTAAGCATAATAACTTGCCTAGAATTTCAAATTGATTTGAATTAGAATAAATTAAAATTAATTCCTTTTGTGAGAATCTTTGGCTATGTGCTGAAATCCATATTTCATGCAAGCCTATAATAAAAATAATTAATTAGTCTAATTATATAAACTATAGGTAATTAAAGAATACATGAAACATATGTAGTTTTTTTGTAGCACTAAGGCATCTTGAAATTCAAACATTGTCACAATAATTGATGTCTTTTTATTGAGTGGTGCGTGACCCAAAATGCATGTCTAAAAAAGTTTCGAGAAACTGGTTTAGTACATGGTCGACACATTTTCCAAAAATAGGGTTGATGTGTGACAGTGGTAGTATAATTTTTTCTAATGTGATGTCGCGGCGAAGGATAGTGCGTGGTTATTTAATTGGCACCCCTCGGGAAAGAGCCTCATTTGTACTAGTTGCGATTGTTCTGGTCATATTAGAAATAATTTGGTGCACCACACGAAATGAATTTTAATGATTTTGAATTATAAGTTTATTCAAAATGTATAGAGTAGAAAAATTTGAATTATGTGTTGATTCAAAATTCAAACATTTAGAATAATTTTGTCGCATTGTTAAATAATGAATGATAATATTTCTTGGAGATTGTGGGAGATGAGTGGGAGTTTGACAATCTCTCGATGTCATTACTTCATAAATATTATTATTTCAATATTTATGTTGTTTGCGAACAAAATTCGAACATGCATAACATTGATTTCTCTTATTTTTTGTGACCAAATTAGACCATGGGTTCCAAAATAATAATTGTTGACCTGAACAAAAATAAAAACTCAATGGCGATAATTATGATATTTGACACCGCAAGGTCTAATATCTCCTAGAAGAACAAGAGGTCTTGGAGATCATCAATCATGTTGTCAATGAACTAACACCTGGAAACAATGCCTAATGCCAAAGGGACATGGAGACATATCAGACATGGACTAAGAAGAATCGTATCGCTCGTATTATGTTGTTGAGCATGATGAACAATTCTCTCTTATGCGAATTCGAAATCGATAATACATTAGACAAGCTTGGTTATGTAATAAGTTTCCAAAGATAAATGACAATATGTCTTAACAATGTTCTTTTATGTAATGGTTTTCTCAATAATGATTTCTATGTTTTAAATATAGCATCAGTTACTGATAATTATTCTTTTATATCATCTGTTGATGTGAATGAAAGTATCAATATTTGACATGCCAGATTACGACACATTGGTTAAGATCGAATGAATAGACTTATTAAAGAAGGCCTCTTCGGAACTCTCGCAAAAGTTGATCTTCCAACTTGTGAGGAACATTTAGCTAGCAAGAAAACAACACCATTTGGGAAGGGAAAATGCGTCGAGTACCCATTACAATTAATCCATTCGGACATATGTAGTCTGATGAATGTTCACTATCTTATTTCATCACATTTATTGATGATTATTCATATTACGATGTTGTATACTTGATTTCTCATAAGTCCAAAGTCTAGGATTGTTTCGTACAATTCACGAACGTGGCAGAAAATAAAGTGGATCGCAATATTAAAGCCTTGTGAACCGGTCGTGGGCGCGAATATCTCTTCGACTTATTCAAAAAGTTATGTGATGAAAAGGGTATAGTTGACAACTAATAGTACCAAGAACTCCACAACAAAATGGTATTACAGAAAGACAAAATCGTATTTTATTTGATATGGTACGATTCATGATGACGCAAGCTGATCTTCCAATTTTGTATTGGGAAGATGTACTATTGACTGCTGCTTAATTCTAAATTGTGTACCATCAAAATCCATTTCTACCACTCCTTATGAACTTTGGACAGATCGAAAGTCTAACCTTAATTATTTGCGCCTTTGGGATTGCGCAGCCTATGTTATAAACAACTTCACAAGTATGAAAACTTGGGTTCAAAAGGGTAGAAATGTATCTTTATACGATATTGCGACACCTACAAGGGCTATATATTCATAAGTGAAAAAGAAGATGGTACGATAACGAAAATCGAAAGTAGAGATGTGACATTCATAGAGAATGAATTTTCTAAGCAAGGCGAGATAGTTTTGTATAATTTTGTACTTCGTGTCGATATGCTTTCCTTCGCAATGGTATTTTTGTCCTTCACATAAGCAATGGCCGCTTGATTGTCACAGTGAAGGATCATCTTCTTCATTGCATTCTCAGAAATCTTTAGGTTTTGAAGAAATCTTTTAAGCCATAAGGCCTTTTGTACTGCCACTAAACAAGCTATGAATTCTGCATCCATAGTTGATAGTGTCACACAGTCTTATTTCTTACTACTCCAAGTAACAGCACCATTGCAGAGCAACAAAGTGTATCCGATGGTGGATTTTCGTTCATCAATGTTATTAGCCCAATCGGCATCGGTAAATTCAGCAAGTCGTAAGCTTCCTCCATGATAGCACAATGCAAGATTTGCAGTACCCTTGAGGTATCTCATGATTCTCTTCATTGTCTTCCAGTGTTGGCGTCCTAGATTAACTTGATATCGACTAATTAGATCCACGGCAAAACATATGTCCGCCCAAGTACACATCAAAGCGTACATCAAGCTGCTGACCATACTCGCATAGGGAACATTGGACATTTTCTTTTGTTCCTCTGGAGTTTTATGGCACATGTCGAAGCCCAAAATCTCACCTTTCATAATAGCAGTGTCAATAGATTTGCAGTCATCCATGTGAAATCGTTCCACAACTTTTTTTATATATGATTCCTACGACAAAATAAGGAATCATTTTGAACGATCGCATTGGATTTTCACACCCAGTATGTAGGCTACTTCACCCATATCCTTCAATTCAAATATGGAGGACAACCATTGCTTAATGGTAATAACAAAATCTTTATTATTGTCAGCTATTAAAATGTCGTCAATATAACTTTAGGATAGCAAAATTATCCTCGGACTTATGAACATACATGCAGTGGTTTTCATCAATCATATTAAAAACGTACGAAATGATTGACTGATGGAATTTAAGATATCACTATCTAGATGATTATTTGAGCCCACAAATGGAACGACGCAGTATGCAAATTTGTGCTATTCTTCTTTTACAATGAAGCCTTGAGGTTACTCCATGTAAATTTCCTCATCTAGTTCTCCATTGAGAAATCCATTTTTTACATTTATTTGATGTAATTCTAAGTCCATATGTGCGACTATAGTAATATTAAGCGAATTAAAGCAAACCTTACAACAAATGCAGAAGTTTCTTCACAATCAACACCTACTGTTTGAGTGAAACCTTTTGCCACTAGGCGGCTTTATATATTTCAATTGATTCATTATGCCATGTTTAATTTTGAGAATCCATTTGTTCCCAATTGCATTACGGTCTGGTGGGAGACCAATCAAATCTCAAACTTGATTTTTTTGCATGGACCCCCACTCTTCCTCCAATGCCTTAATCCATTCTTCCTTAACAGGGGAAGAGAGAGCTCCTTTGATAAATTTGGACTCAAGTTCATCTTCCAGACTTACTATTTGGGCCTCATGTTGCCCATGTTCATGTAGCCTTTCGATTTCAAATCATCGACGTGAAACATGTTTTCTACTAGTCTGTTGAAGGGAACTTTCAAGTTGGTCAGTTGGCGATTGTGAATCTCTCCCACTCGGATCAAGTTGTGGGACGGAGAAGACAAACTCCTCAACGGGTTGATCCACTTGTGCTGTCAACTCAGAATCTTTTTCTTCATTTAGGAGAAGTCCGATGTACTCAAATTTTCAATGAATAAAAGATTACTTTTCTTTGACAAATTCATTATTGTGAAATCTTGTTATGCATGTTAAACGTATGCCGAGCAGGCCTAAATGTTCACTTACATGAATAAACATTTCGGCTCTCGTGAAGATTGCGAGCCGAATGAACTATGCGAGTCATGGTGTGATTGTTAAAACATGAGTTTTAGTAACTCAATATCCCTGATTAAGAGAGAGAGGTTGGATACAATATTCAAATTTGACTCGATAGGATAGTGAGCAATTTGAAAACTCGGGTTAGATGTTAAAACGTAGCGACTGGACTTAAGCCTTTGCGATATATAATTTAAACAGAGCTATACATACGCCCCTTCAGTGGGAGTCTTCACCGCAGTACTTGTGTTTAGTACCAAGTATGCAAAGTCGACCTAGAGATATGATGAATTGATTAGTTCAATGGTTATCATGGTGTGAGTCTCTGACAGATGATTCATCTGCACGTGCCCTTAGACTCTTGACTATGTCTTAAGGAAAGAAATTAGTGCTTGCTACTTTAGCGGGATACTCAACGGTGAAAAGTAAAGTAGTGTGTCAAGCCACGTCTAGGAAAGCAGATAGTTCACTACTAAAAGACATGAGGGCGAGAGAAAGAACTGTTATGAGCCACATTAAACTTTTACGTACAATTGGCCAACTATTTTTTTATGTTGAAAAATATAGTGTATGTGAAAGATAGTTACTGTAGAGCAAGATATTCGTTGTCTTTGCTATGCTGCAAGAGAGATGTAGGACATAATGAATTACATTATTTGAGCATTTATTAGCTCATTTGTGAAATGTCATGAATCCCTAACGGGCATGACATACACTCTAGAGATAGTTGAGCGATTGAACCTTAACAGGTATATTTCTATTTCCTATAAAAAAGCGTACTTATGCTCGTAGGTCGCACTGCACATTTATCAATTCTGGAAGAACGAAAGTACAATGTCCAATGCGAGCAAGTGGGAGATTGTTGGAAATATGCCCACGTGGGCATTACGCGATTTGAGTACTCAATTTCATAAGAGTACATATCTCACTAAATAGAAAAGATTTATGACATTTGAGCACACAAGAAGCTTCAAAATTGGTTATCATATGTATCCTAATATTTCACTAAAAGCTCCTCACTTTGGCTTTTTATAAGCTCTTTTACAACCTTCAAACTTTGATAAAATCATTGTTAACCATTGGATAAAATAAGTCATTATAATTTTTTTAACTTGATACATTTTTGCTATTTTCGTCATAACTTTCTACATACATGGTCAAATGAGTCAATTTTCTATTCTATTAGAAAGCTAACAAAATTACTATATGTTATGTACTCATCGCTCAAACATAGATATGATGAAAATATTTTTAAATATATCGTTCAAATTTAGTCCGCTAAAAGTTAATCGTTATTACTCTTCATTTTAATCCTATTACAGTATTTAAATTTCTGCAAAGATATTCAAACAAAAATATTCTAACAATATTCTTTGCATTTCATCTATTCTTAATTAATCTAGATATGATGGCAAGATCTCAGAATGACTCATTGAAGTTAAGCTAGATAAGTACTAACGCTATAATTTTCCAACTTGCACTACAAGAAAATTACCATTTTCCGACGGACAATTTTCGACGGATAGAAATCCGTCACAATTTGCGACGGAAATGTTTTCGACAAATTTTTTATGGCTACGATCGTCAAATAAAAATAATAAATTATTTTATTTATTATATTATTATTTTATTTTTTGACGATTAGGAACGTCGATATTTCCGACGAATATCCACCCGTCGTAATTTTTGATAAATTTTTCGACGGTTATGACCATCGAAAATGAAAATAATAAATTATTTTATTTATTATATTATTATTTTATTTTTCGATGATTAGAAACGTCCATATTTTTGACGGATTTTCCAACGATTACGACCGTCGGAAATAAAAATAATAAATTATTTTATTTGTTATATAATAATATAATATATTACCGATGGTTTTGACCATCGATAACTTTAAAAATAATTAAATATTACATTAATATATATCTTTACTAATTTTTCAATAGTCATGGCCGTTGGTAATTAAAATTTCGCTACCCCCGCTCTTTTTTCGTTTTCCTGCTTCCCAACTTTCTACTATATATATGCATTTTTACTTTCCCACTCCCCATTCTCCACTTCTTTCCCTCTCTCCTCTCTCTCTCCATCTCCTATTTTGCCGGCCCGACCCGTCAGCAACCTCTCCCGGTCGGCGACCCTCTCCCTATCGGACGACGACCTGTCAGTGACTTCTCCCTCCCTCCCTCCCTCTCTCTCTCTCTCCCCCCGCGGCCGGGATCTGGCCGCGAGTGGCCGGATCGGCGGCCCAGATCTGGCCGCAGGCGGTCGGATCGGCCTCCCCGCGGCTGGGATCTGGCCATGGGCAACCGGATCTGGCCGCCGGCCGCCTGCAGCCCGGATCGGCCGCTAATTTTTTTTGTTTTTAAAAATTTCTTTGCGACGGTTGCGACCGCCGAAAGATCGACGGTTGTGACGATCGTCGAAAGTTTCGACAGTTGCGGCCGTCGAAAACTTTCAACAGTTGAAACTGCCGGAACTTTTCGGACGGTTGGAACCGTCGGTCGGGACTTTTTGAACCGTCGATATTTTCGACGAATTTTTTACGACTACGTCGGAAATTGTATTACCGACGATTTTTGGGCTGATTACCGACGGTTTTGAAAACTAAGAGAACTATTTAAAACTCTCATATTCACATCCAAATTTAAATTTCTTGAAAGTTTATTTATTCAAAATTAAACACCTTTGTACATCAAATTGATAACCGTAAACATTAGATATTTGTGTCACTAAAATATAATCAATGGGTACATAAAACCTATGTTTCAACAATCTTTTCAGTTTTATGATGACAAATAAAGTAATATGAAAAGTTGAAAATTAGTGAGGAAAGATATTATGGCCAAAGTTTCACTCCTTCAAAATTCGAACTCCTCAATAAATTTGCATACTTAATATTGATCGTAATGTACTTTTCATGTAGGGATCATATAAGTTTGGGTCATATTTTTCCTATATTTCGATTAATTTTGTCACGTCAAAAAATTTTATAGCTACGAATATGTGATAGATAAATATTTATTATTCTTAGACATATGACTTCTTATCCATTTTGTCTTATAAAAAAACTAATGTATATACTTTTTTTCTTTATTCATTTTCCCTTTTATTTTGATATTTATCCAATTCTTGTCTCCCTTTTGTCACATACAAAATACAAATTAAGATGTGACAGATGAATGTTTACTTTCCCTAAGTCTATTTGCCTCCTTGGTTTACATACTTCTCCACTTATTTGTCCATTTTTCTCATTTCACACAAATTTGTAAGGTAAGACTTGTGATAGATGAAATAAGATTCTCCTACCTTTATGCATTATTTTTAAAATGATTACAAATTGTAAAAAAGTTTTCAATATTTCATAATTAGCAGATACATTGCACATAAATTGTACAAAATTTAAGTACTAAAATAACATTCAAAAAGTCAATTTAGTTTATGAAATAAGCATAATACAAAAAACATGATTGTCAACAAATATGCTTCTTGCAAACTATATGCACATAAATAAAAAAAAGTTGACAATAATAGTCCTTGCACATTGGATTTTCTATTTACATTAACATCATAAATCAATATATTAAAATATGAGAATTCAAAGAGCATAATATGCATGCATATGAATATCGAAATCTAAAATTTAAATCCATTTGTGCATATGTGATGACATGACTTTTCCTATACATTAAATAAATAATATTTATTGTTTATGAAATTATGATATGATAATAATTAACTAGTAGAGTTTAAATTATGATAAAAATTATGTTAAATTAAAAAAACAAGCATTTCTGGATCTTATTAGAATTTTAATTAAATCACAAAAATGATATTATATTAAAATTAATTGAAAGTCCTAAGTGGGATTAATTGAAAGTCATATAGTCTTTGTTGATTTTTGCATGTCATACTTAATAATTATTACATCAATTGTGAAGGTTTATACAAAGACTCATTTTTCATGTCTAAGTTTGCATCTATTAGGATTATCTTATGAATAGATGTGTATATGAATCTATATTTATTACAAATGAATGTTAATATTGTATTCCACAATGAAGATTTAAGTGAAAACATACATACGTGATAATCTAATGATTTTCAAGTAGAAGGACAAGAAAATAAGGTATATAAGATAAAAAAAAGTCATGTATATACATATGATGGTCATCCAATTTGGTTTGTAAAAATTAGATGAATCATTCTATGTACATAAAAAATAGTGTGAGAAAGTTTATTCTAATACTATTATAAGTATATCATATGATGTCATAATGCTCTAAGATATTAAAGAGAAAATTGAGCAAATAATTTTAAATGAAGGATATTAGAAAACTTTCATATAAGGGTAGAAAAATTCAACCAATCCCATATACCTACTTGACCCGAAAAACAAAAAAAATAAAAAAGTAAGGGGCTCAAATATTGATATAATTCAAGATAAACTTTTTCGAAGGTTTTATAGGCACAAGCCATAGGGAGCATGTATATATGTCAATAAGGTTTTATTTGACATGCCCTATAAGCTCATTTAACAAAATTTCAAAGTAATCCCATAATAACACATTTGAATGTCATAAAAAAATATGTGATATATGAAAGAGATTATATAATTAAAACTAATATATCAAGTGATATATTTGATACTCTAGGTTATTGGGATGAAAAATTGGATAGAGATGATTAAAAATTCACGTTAAGACACTTGTATACGTTAAATGGTGTAGCTATTTTTTAAAATAATAAGAAATAATAATGTGTGACTAAAATTATACAATAAGTAAAATTCACGTTAAGACACTTGTATACGTTAAATGGTGTAGCTATTTTTTAAAATAATAAGAAACAATAATGTGTGACTAAAATTATACAATAAGTAACCAACGATGGTGGTTGGCTAAACTGGTAGCAGGGTTGAGTCCCAAATGCTCACTGGGTGCTAGTAGCCTCAGGTTCGAGTCTCGGAGTCGCCACCTTAGTCAGGGAATAAGCCTTTACTGCTCTCTTTCTGACTCTGGATTAGTCGAGTGCTAATAGCATCGGACACCGGAGGCCTCCTGTAGACCCGGGCCGGCACAAAAAAAAATTATACAATAAGTTATTTTCTTATGCAGCTAGGGGTTCAATCAAATCAATTGATCAACCACCACCGAGTTTAGGATTGTTCATGGGCCGAGTTTGACCCGATCCAAACCGACCTGGGGTGGTCGAGTTACCCGACCACTATTTTTTAAATTTTTTCTTACTTTTTTATTATTTAATATAAAAATATTGTATAATATTTATTTAAAAAGTATAAAATCTTTTGTTAAGAATTTAAATATTATTTTATGCATTTTAAATATGTTATTTTAATACATTTTTTACTTTTTATATAAAATATAAGTTGGAAACTAAAAAAATTAAAAAATCGAGTCTACAAGTCGGATCGGATTGACTCGGGTCGAAAAATTTCGACCCGTTCTGTACCCGACATGATCCAAGGTTGGATCAAGGTCGGGTCAGGTCCGACTCATTCACGGACCCGACCACTAGTCGGACTCGACCTGACCCAATTTGCTGAACCCTAACTAAGCTAACATGTGATAGTAATGAATAGGGACCAAATTTATCCTTGCCCTTGGTCTCCTCCGATCTCAATTTTTGGAGAATCGAATTCTCATCCATTTTTATTATAATAAATTCTTCCTCCTCCTATGCAATTATAAAATAATCAATATTTATAAAAGTTAATAAATTTCTACTTCTAAAAGCTAATAAACTAATAAATAAATAAAATATATTAAACCATTCAGATATAACTAATTAAAAATAATGCAACACAATATTTTGTTGTACAATATTAAAAGTCACATAAAATAACTTTTAAACAAAATAAACCACAAAATTTTAAAATAATTTCATATGAATGCCCAACGTGATGACATGTGATCCCATCTTAATCTCCAAAGTAAACTCCAGGAATATCTTCGCCTTCTTCCCTTAAAAATTTTTGCCATCCCTAATAATGAAGTTGCGATAAGTTGACGAAGAATCCACTACTTCGAAAATATCGTTATATATATGTATAAAATAACGAAAAAAGTTATCGTACTCTATACAGACACTAGTGATATTTAGTTAATTCCTTATCAAAGGAATTATAACAAAAATATGTTGATTCAATGGGATTCTAAAAAATATTTAAACAAAAAAAAATTAATTTAATTAATACTCCATTTTATGGTATAATCTTTGGTTTATTTTATGTTCGTGGAAATATTAAAGTTGTAATTGAATTAAACAAATAATAAAAAATATTAAACTTATATCTTTTTTTTTAAAAAAAAGGAAAACGCTATCCTTTAAATTGCATAATAGAGTCCTGATACATCAGTAGAGTAAGCCCCGGAGGTGGGGCGTCCGCCCAAAAAATGTTGTTCGAAGAATTAAGCAAACGACCAAAGTTTGTCAAAAAATCCGCCGACTGATTTGCTTCGCGGAATACATGTGATATTTTTCATTCAGTATACTCATTCAAAAGACTTTGAAGTTACAAAAGCATATTACGATTACGCCATGGTGCAGAGTGTTTCCCAGTATGAGTTGCACTAAAGTTTCAGAATCTGACTCAATGTGTATTCGCATAAGCCCCATCTCATTTGCTTTTTGCACGCCAGCAAGGATATCCCAAAGCTCTGGATCCAGAATACTATTGGCCACTCTCTTGAGAGCCCCTGCACATAGAAAAGATCCATTAGACAATCGAATAATGTATCGCGAATGAGTACATTCCATTCAAAGAGCCCTTAGTCCTAATTGTAGAAGACCATGTTCTTGCTTTGGGTCCGTACCTACTCGATATGTCATGATCTTTCCATATTCTCGTAACTTCGAAATGGCAGCAAAAATCACGGGCGTCACAAAAAGGATGCAACAGCCTTCCAAGCCTCATGGTGTCAAACTTGTCCTCGTTTAGGGCTTATTTTAAAAAAAAAAACATAAGATAATATAATGAAAATTTAATAATAAATTTATTTAGATTATTTTATTTTTCATATATTTATTTATATGTTAAGTTTATATGAAAATTTATTTTAATTATATCTTTTTTTCACACCAATTTTAAAGGGAAAGAAAAAATGAAATATTGAAAGAAAATGTGGAGAAATTTTTTTTTCCTTTCAATTTAAACTTAATCTAAGAACATATTTTTCTTCCTACCCTTCTTTTACCTCCAACTAAACATACCTTTAAACAAGATTTTGAGTTTAACTATTTGTATAAAATAATTATTATTTGAAGTTTCATTTATAACTGTCAAGTACACACAACACAAAATGATCTAACTCAATTACTTGAACTCAATAATAGATAGACCTCCAACTTATATAGAAGGCGTTCTCATACACTGGCTACCCAAAAAAACCTTGTGAGTTGTGAACCACAAATTTATTTCACTTTTCTTGTTTTATATTTTAAGTATTCGAAATTTTTATAAAGGTGAAACTTGAACGTAATAATTAATAGGATATTCTTTTAGCATAAAGAATCACCACTAATATTTTTTAAAATTTTCCCCATATTTTTAGAGAACTATCAGCGTTTTCGAATTATATTCTTGATATCCTATATTTTTTCTTAACCCTATACAAATAAAATTGTGTTTTACCGTAAATAAGGTAATAAGAAAAAAATATTTTAATGTCATCTAATTCATATAATCACGTAAGTAGTTCTACAAATTTATTTATATATTATTAATTACGTAACTAGTTCTACAAATTTAAAAAGTTAAGGCACAATCTCAACATTTGTTATAACAAAATATATGAATATATTTCTATTAAAATTCTGCAAAATGAGAAGAAAAAGGCATATATATATAATAGTTTAATATTGATAAATAAAAAATGTGGACAAATCAATGGATGAAAAATATTGTACAAATAAATTGTCCCAAATTGGTGACACCAAAAATTTTAGAATAGATTGGAAAATAAAACAAAATGAATGGTCTCACATTGGTAACAATGACGCTACAAAAATATCACTATTTGCGACCACATATTAGGACTACCAAACCGTACATGGATTTTGCAATCATATTTGATCTCGAAAATAAATCCTATTTTTCTCAAACAAATAACTTATACTTCTTTCAATCATACTATGACGTCCATGTTTCACCATGTAAAACATTTATAATATTTTTCTTTTTCAAAAATATTTTGACAAATAAATATTCCGCTTTCACTCCTAATAATAATAATAATAATAATAATAATAATAATAATAATAATAATAATAATAATAATAATAATAATAATAATAATAATAATAATAATAATAATAATAATAATAATAATAATAATAATAATAATAATAATGTGTTGCACCGAATCGGGCCTATCCTCGTGAGATCCATGATGAATTGTGCCCAACACTCTATTGGACCATCCGATACGATTTGATCCGAGCTTGACCTATGATCATGCCTAGCTGTACTGGACCCGACTCGTGAACAAACCCGACTTGACCCGACCAAATTTGGTCGGGTTGGGTCGGGTTGGGTCAGTCCCCTCTTGGGGGTCAAATCCGACCCAATCCGATCCGGTTCGAGTCGGGTCTGGTGGTACCCGACCACCCAATTTTTTTTTTTTTTAATTTTTCTTACTATTTTTATATTTATTTAATATAAAAATATTATTAAATATTTATTTTAAAGCTCAAAATAAGTTTTCTAACTATTCAAATATTATTTTGGCATTTAAAACATTTTATTTTATTTTTTAAATTTTTTTTAAAGCAAATATAGGCTAAGTTTAAATAAAAAATAGAAAATAATTAAAATAATTAAAAAATCGAGTCATCGGGTCGGGTCGGATCGACTCGAGTTGGAATTTTTCAAACTGCACCCGATCAGGTCGGGGTTGGATCGTCGGGTCGACTCGGTGAACACCCCTACCCAGCTGAGCTCGGCAAAACTTCGTGCAGCTCGCACGAATGTGCATATCTAATTGCGATCGATACGAAACTCAGTACCTCAAGTTCACTCTTTCTTTTTTTGTCAGAATGTTTGCCTCTTATTTTTCACATGGCTTCCACCGGCTTCTTTCCTTTTTTTTATCTTTGCCCTAACTTTCATATGCTATGTGTCTTTCACCATCCTCAAACTAAGATTTTCAAAATTGAGAGTTTGTGTTGACTAATTTTATGTTCGATAAACTTAAGATGCAAATTTCAGAAGTAAATTTATAGAGTTTATGTATATGACTATATATATTTAATATTATATGTTACAAAATATCTGTAAAAATAGTTTCAATATATTAGTTTCAAATGTAATTCATTAGTCATATTTCAGCACATTCATTTATGAATTGCATAATCATTCATTATTTTTAACGATTCATCAACTCTATAAATACACTTTGTAGGTCAATGCAGCCTACGCATAGTTCAAAATTTATATATTAAATTACCAAAGTAATTCACGAGTTATGCAAATTAAAATATTCTAAATTATTAAATTATGAAGGTTCAATTCTATTTTCCATTTCAATTTTAACCTCAAAATTTGATTAAATGCTAACATTTGCGTAGGATGATTTTACTTGAAAACTCGACCGAGTTATTAGAGTTTACACAAATCTAACAGTGTCTACCTGAGTTTACCGTCTACTCCGATTTCACTCTAAGTTCACTCGATTTCATGTCTAAACTCGTCAACTCGTAAGAATTTAGGCAGAATTTATGAACCAAGAACATCACGCCCACCGATCTACACCTCCACATTCCTTTTAGTCTTAAAAGGTAATCGTTTTTTTTTACTGGCTTCTCGTTTGTTTGCCTCTTTATAATCTTTTGTGCCTCATCCGAGTAAAAATGAGAGGAACATAAATAAAAAAAAACTTGATTTATAAATATATGACACTTTTATAATAACCATGTGGAAGCAGATCGATTCTATCTTGATCTTTTTCTATCCATTCATTTTGCTGGTGAACAATCAAAGACACTCTCTGATTGGTATCGTTTGTTTTATACCTGATGGATCACTGTTGTTTTAATCTTTTGATTTTTCAATGGAGTCATATGATATAATTGCGTCCCAATGACATGAAATTTTGACCAAAGAAAATTTATTTCTTTTAATATAAGGAAGAGAGGACAAAACGTCATTTTAAAATGAGGAAAAAAATTATAGGCCAAAATAATTAATCTTGATTGATACAAAAAATATTAAATTGGCTACTTTGTTTATATTGATTTTTTTTATCGATTATACTCTATTCTAATATATTCTTTTTGGTTTTGACTAATTTTTTTTAACCAGTTTAATTTGATCTATTCAAGGCACTCTAATCTTACTCCCAATTTTGAGATGAAACACGAATTATTTTAGTGATCAATCGATCGAATTGGTTCGGTTATGATAAAACGTAAACACAAGCATAATATTGCATAAAATACTATTATCAAATAATATTTTTAATCACATTAATTAGTTTTGATTTTGCAAATATTTTTTTTATTGCAATAAGGTAGTAATGACAAAAATAGCATTTCATAATTATTGAAAAATATTAACAAAAGTTTGAATGGAACTTAACAAAAAAATTAAGTGTACAGGTTCACGAAATAAAATTTGTACATTTATATTTTAAGATTAAATATAAAAAATATAATTTGGACTTTTAAAATAAATAATTCTATTTTTACTAATTATTTATATTTATTAGTTTTATTCTGCTAATTCTAACAACCTGAGTAGTTATCATTAATTCATTCTTCCTTAAATAGTAGGTTGGTAATGCTTTTCGTTAAAAATAATATTAACTTCATAGATAAATTTCCATCAGGTTTATTTATTCACGCCCAAAAGATTACATTGTGTAAAATTGGCCGACTACGAATAACAGATACTAAATGCAAAATTTAATAAAAAAAGGATTAATTTGCATCTTCTCTAATATATGAATTTACGTAGTGCACTTTTAAATTATGTCAGGAGTTTTTATTTTAGTTCATTCATCATATTCTATTAATTTTCTCATTAGTTTCAATTTTTTTAATTTTTAAATAATTAAATTGTTTTCATACGATTTAAAATAAATGTTCGCTTTTTTTCAAAATTTTTTCCTTTAACCTCCTCTTAACTACAAATTTGACCTTCCATTAACTACGATTTTTTTCGTGTCTATCAACGACTTTCATATTTTTCGCATACCTTTCCTAAATTATATCACTTTTTTCACTTAGGTCCATCCATCAAATCCGTTAACTTTTCTGTTAATTTTTATTATTTTAATTTAAGAAATGATCCAATTGTCCTCGCGCACATAGATCAACAAAGAAAATGGGGAGCTCTGCGCAAGGACAATTTGGTCATTTCATAAATCAAAATAATAAAATTTGATGGGAAAGTTAACTAACGCATGGACCTAAGTGAAAAAAGTGACATAGGTCTATGAAAAATACGAAATTCGTGGGTAGATGCGAAAAAATTTCATAGTTCAAGAGAGATTATAGAAAAAATTTCTTTTCTTCATTAAAATGATTTAAATATTTAATAAATACAAAATAAAAAATAATGTAAAAATTAACAAAATATAACGGCTGCACTAAAATAAAATAATTTAGATATTTTAGAGGGGCGCTATAATAACTTCATATATTAGAGTCAAACACAAAAAAAATCATTATATTTAGGAAAACAATTAAGGAATTAACTCTGAAAAATTTTTAACTTTACGTTAATGATATGCATTAGCAAATTACTTGGGCAATTAATATAACTGATTAATAAAATTAAGTACCAAATTCATGGGATCTTAATACCTCAATTTGACATTATGCATTCCTAACTTAGGTAACAGATAATATTTTTTAGCTTAGGCATATTTAATAATTTATTAAATAAACTTTTTTTCGACCAAGACTGATTGATGTACAAATTTATTAGTACTTGATTAATTCAATATAGATAAACTTGGATTAATATAATGCCTTTTAAAATGAAATTTAGAATTAATAACATGACCTCATAACACAATTGTGTCAATTGTCAACCATTCATGATAAATTAATTTTATACATTTATTTCTTTTTTCGGTAGCCACTCATAATATTTGAGAAGTGGTGCTGATTGTTCAACTCACGCAGCGCTACTGAGTGCATTGGCCACAAGTTGAAAGGTCGGCCCATCATTGACCCTAATTAATTTGATAGTGCCAACTGTTCAACTCACGCAGCGCTAATAAGTACATTGGCCACAAATTGAAAGGTCGGCCCATCATTAATCCTAATTAATTTGATAAGATCGTCATAACAAAAAAAATTGAATTAGTAAAAATTCGAATTCGAGATCTAGTCAAGAGAACCTGCTCGAATTCGAGATCTAGTCAGAAGAACCTGCTCCTAGTCACCCCAACCCTTTTTTATGGGGATATTCACCAAAAAGGATCTTCCTCGTTTCCACTAACGTCTTCGTCGTGTCCACCATTTTTGCCCGGACGAACCCATCAAAGTTTTTTTTTTATATAATAATAAACCAATGGACAACATAAAGACCACTTGATCAAAACCACAAGCTGTTCGGCAGCTTCCCTGTGCTCAACGATGGCCACAGCCAAGCTCGTATTCATGCTCATGCCCGGCCCCGGTCACCTCATATCAATGGCGGAGATGGCCAAGCGGTTCCTTAACCACCACCTGCACGACGAGACGGCCAATGCTCGTGGCCTCTCCGCCACCATGCTTGTCCCCGGCCCCATACGGAACCCTGCTGTCGCATCCTACATCGAGTCCGTCGCCGCCGCCGCCTTCGACATCGAGTTCGAAGAGTTACCGCCGATCAAACCGCCCACAGACAACGACGGCCCGGAGGACACCATCATCTGCTCCATGACCGACAGCAAGCCCCACGTCAAGATCGCTCTTTCCCGGCGCCTCTCATCTTCCACCACGCGCATCGCGGCTCTAGTACTCGACTTCTTCGCCACCGGCATCATCGACGTAGCCCACGAGCTCGACATCCCATGCTACATTTACTTTACTTTCGGCGCTCTCGCACTCACGCTCAACTTCCGTCAGCCAGAACTCTATCACTATATTTAGATGAACACTCATTAAGGGGAAGGGAAGAAAATGAGGGGGAAGAAAATGGAAAAGAAGGGAAGAAAATTTTTACATCTCAATTTGTGGTTGAAACAAAATAGCAAAAAGGAGGGGAATGGAGGGAAAAAAACCTCCTTTAAAATTTTATCCAAACAAGGGAAAAAATTTTTTTCCCTTCTCCTCCCCCACTTTACCCTCCATTCACCTCAATTCAAACACGGTGTATGAGAAGGTAACGGTGGAGTTAGGGAGGCGAGGTGAAAGTTCCAGGGCTCCGTCCCGTGCCGCCGATGTCGATGCCGGATCTTTTAATGAAGAGAGACAAGAACTATACCTCATTCGTCAACCATGGCCGAAGGTTCAGTGAGACTAACGGGATCATCATTAACACGTTCGCGGCGCTCGAATCGCGTTCACTGGAAGCGATTGTCGCCGGCAGATGCACGTCTAATCGTCCGACGCCGCCCGTCTACCCAGTCGGTCCAGTTCTCATGCTTGGCGAAGCGACGGACGGCAACTGTCCGAATCAGCGGCATGAGTGCCTCAGTTGGCTGGACGAGCAGCCAGCGGAGTCGGTGGTGCTGCTCTGCTTTGATGGGAAAATCCGAGAACAAGGAGAGAAGATCGCAGAGAGATTGCAGAAAAATAGAGGAGACACACGAATTTACCCAGGTTCACCCTTGAGATGAGGGCTACGTCCTGCAAAGAGGTTCAACTATATCGTTTAGGTTTACAGCCGCCGCACAAAATTACATCAGAAATTAGGCTATTAATAGCCTCTCCAAATCGGGTTTAAAACCCAAACAAACAGAGAAAAAACCGCCGTCGGGGGGCGGGGCCCCCCGAACCCCCCCCCCCCTTTCGTTCGTACGCCAGCAATACTGTTAATTGGGTAATACTCAGATTCCCCTAAGCTCACGTGGGCGAACCCGGTGTGAGAAACAAGGGGCCCTGAAGTATTCACCAACTCTAACATGCTTCGGGAGCAAGGGCTCATTCCTCATTTCGCAGGTGAAGCAGGTGGCGACCGCCTTAGAGCGGAGCGGGCACCGTTTCTTGTGGGCTCTGCGCGTGGACCCGTCCAAACCCGACGCCGCGGGGTGCTTAGATCTAAACAATGTGCTGCCGGAGGGATTCTTGGACAGGACGAAAGGTAGGGGACTGGTGTGGCCGGCGTGGGCACCGCAGGCAGAGATCCTAGCGCACGGTGCGGTCGGGGGCTTCGTGACGCACTGCGGATGGAACTCGACGCTAGAGAGCCTGTGGTACGGCGTGCCCATGCTGGGTTGGCCGCGGTACGCCGAGCAGCACCTGAACGCGTTCGTTATGGCGAGGGAATACGGGGTTGCTCTGGAGCTCAAAGTGGAGAGGAAGGCCGGGAACTTTGTGAGGGAGGAGGAGTTGGAGAGGGGAATAAGGTGCTTGATGGAGGACGCAGAGGGAGAAGGGAAGAAGGTGAGGGCCAAGGCCAAGGAGATGAAGACGGTGAGCCGGAGGGCGTTGGAGGAAGGAGGCTCTTCTTTTGCTTTCATGGAGAAGCTGGTCAAAGACTTCTTGGCTTAGTTATCATCTTTTGTGAATAAAATTGTTATCAAATTTCTCTGTGTTGAAAATTTATGGTGGAAGAAAACAACTGGGCGCACAAAAAAAAATCACAGAAAAATTATCGAGTTCTTGAAAGGTAAAAAAACATTACGAGATGAGAAAAATAAAAAATAATAATTTAAATTTAATTATCTCATAATCCTAAATTCATTCTCCTCTCTTCTTCATTTGAGCTATATTAGATCTTGTAATAGGGAAGGAGAAAGTGTTCCTTCCTCTCATATTGAGTTGTTAAAGTCTATTGTGAGAAGAAATGGGTTTTAGCTCTTGAGAATTGCCAGTGTTCAAAAAGTGTTCAAAAAGAGGATTGCCAATGGGTCTCCGAAGCTTTCAATGCTTGAGAAATCAGAGCGGACATGCATGTGATCAGCTATGGCAAATATGGAAGAATTGAAGCTCCTGAAAACGCATGGTTAGATAGAGGCTATGGGACTTAAACTGGAGATTAAAACAATCTTAGAGCTCCAAAATATTGTTGAATATGTCTCCATTTTGTTCTTTATCTCTAAGTGGACTACAAGATTCAAAAGCCCAAGAGCTATTACCAATCCTTTTGAGGGCTGTCAATAATCTTAAGATATTGGAGTTGCACAGTTTTTCCGATATGGAGGAACTAATTCTGACAACCCAGCAAGATAATTATCAGAATTGGTGTTTCGACAAATTAAGTTGGCTCAACTTTCAGAATCTGCGACTAATTGAGCAAGATCACATGGAACATGGCAGCTCTCATGAAAATATTAGAGGTTGTCATTGTTTACGAAACCTAACGTGGTTAGGCCATTTGCCATGCCTTCATAAGATTCATATAGACAGATGTGATGGATTGGAGGAAATAACTAGTTATGGCGAAAATAGCGATAGCACATCACAGTCGTCATCATTCATATTATTTCCTAGTCATGCAATCCTTGAATTAGAAAACCTGAAAAAAATTGCACAGCATCTCTAACCTGAAGAACAACTCACCGTGTCTCAATGTACAGAGCTGAAGAGGATCTCATTTGATGTTTAGTCACAAATAACCAAGAAAAGAAATATTGTTATAAAAGGTGGGGACATCACAACAAACCTGCCGAATAGCAACTCGGCGGGCGGCATTAAAGTGGCGTTAAATCGTGACTAACACAGTTTAACATCGCCATGGCATCATCAAGATGAGACGCCGGCGTTCGATGATTGATAGCGTTGCCATGGCGCCAACTGGAAAGATGATGCTACTAGTGTCACGGATCGACGCTAGTGAGACATTGTGACGCTATAAGTTGGCGTCGTGATTTCGACGCTAAAACGACGCTGAATTAGTCGACGTCAAGATGACGCTATTCTAATATTAATATGGCACTAAAGCAATCCATACGTCTAAGTGGCGCTAAGTTGCGATGCCACCTAATTGCGCCAATATGATATTGTACCCGCTTATAACAAAAATGGAATTATGGAGTGGTGTATGGCGGGGGAGATGATAGTATCTCTCGCTGATACTATAATCAAATTATATGTGCTAATAATTTTTTAAAATATTTAAATCAATAAAAATTCAACATCATTATGTTCATTTCAGTTTTGCAAGACAAACTCAAACTTCGATTCGTGAAAGTTGAATTTCCGGGAGCATGTTAGTGAAAATCATTCTCTCATCAAACCTTAATCTCAACATCTTTAATTTTGGAGCATATTTTTTGTTCTTTTCTGAAGTAATAATTTGTAGATCTAACAACTTTAATCTTATTATTGTAGAATAAGTACATGTATTTAATATCGAATGAGAAATATGAAAAAGAAATTCTCACAAATAAATCTTTTGTTAATAAACCAAAATGCACGGCCACATCCGAACCCAAATGACCACATCCCCATGCTCATGGAGATGAAGGTGGACTACCGAACAATAAGGTGTTGAAGGAATAAGAATTGAATAATATTATGTTCGAGCTGAACGAGAAAAAAATGATATTGTTTTGTCAAAATGATGAGTTTAATAATGGAACTTGAGATTAGTAACTATTTAAACTTTGAGTAATTTCTTCCCTACTTAGAAGCTGGTGAAAGAACTTTTATTCTGACAACCACTTCAAACTTTTGATCCAAATTTTTAATGTTGCTGAAGTTTTTCGTTCGTACTAGTATTTTAACTAATTCTTTAAATCATTACTTGCAAAGATTGAAGTGATTGTAATAATCTTTGTCATGTAGCCATCTTTAGATTAAGAATATTAAGAAATCCTACTTATTCATTGAGCATCATGAATGTTATAATTGGGTTCTAACAAAAAAAATTACATTAATTTATTTTCATGTTTGCCAACTTATATTTTATTTTAATGTCTTTAAAATATTTTTTTCTTTTTTTCAAAAAATTATCATATATTTTTTTAAGAACGATGGATATCCTTTTCTTACATTTTATTATTCATCTTCTTATCATTGACTTATACGACAATGATGTATATTTGTTAATTATAAAGAAACAAATTATTTTTAAATAAATTAATTAACTAAAGGATAGGAGTAATTCATCAACTATTAAGAATCCTATCACCTTTTCATTTTACTGATGTTTATGTCAAAGTTCTTAATCCATCATCTGAAAAAAAATCGAGTAATGCCAATCGCAAGGATAGGAGTTATTTTTGTTCCCTTTCTTTTCTCTAATGTTCTTGATATATATAATAATATATTATTGTTGACGTGATCTATTTTATAATTTGTTTTATTAACAAATTTACCTTGTGTGATATTGCTTGCCGGTTAGAACTAAAGTACAAACTTACTTGTTTTGATATATAGTTACAATTTCTAATTGCTTGTATTATGTATTTAACTCGTCTCGATAATAATTTTCTTGATCCCCTTCCAAAATCATGTGTTTGAATGCCTTGGGAGCTTGAATGCCTTAGTTTCTTGCTGTCTCTTTTGGTTTTCCGAGCATGTTTAATCTTTGTAAATGAGACAGCAAGAAACTAAGTCAGCCATTTATACAACTTGGTTCTTATCATTCTAAGCTCACTTATCGTATCTGCAAGAATTTTGTTAATATGTGACGTTTGCAAAAATAAAAAACTGTTACTACATATGTCGATCGTTTGTTTGTCTTCCCCTGCCAGTTGATCGTCCTCCTCCGATGACCTATCACCCTACATACGTCGACAAATGAGTGTGGCTAGTCGATCGCTCATCTCCCTCCAACGGCTGATCGCCCCCTTCGATGGTCGGTTATATCGATTTTTCTAAAAATATAAATCATTAAGAAGAGCAACATCTTTTTTTTATATATTCTTAACATTCCCTCAGATATTGACTATTGACCCACCCACCGCATGGACAATATAAGGAAAAAAAATACATTTTTAAAAAAGCTTAACTAGGAGTGTTCACCGGGTCCGGTCGACTCGGTGAACCCGGAAATCCGACCCGACCCGTGGGTCGGGTCGGGTCGGTGGTCGGGTCGACCCGACCATGACCCAACCAACGGTCGGGTCGGATTCGGGTTGGGATTTTCCAACCCGAGTTGACCCGACCCGACCCGATAGACCCAATTTTTTATTTATTTTAATTTTTTAATTATTTTTTAGTCAAATGTATAGTTTTATATCATTTAAAATTTAAAATAAATGAAATAAATTATTTTAAATGTAGAAAAGTATATAGATATTTAAAACAATATTTTTTATATTTAAAAATACTTTACTTTGTATTAAAAATAAAATAATAAATACTTTTATATTAAAAAATAAATGAAAAAATAAAAAGAAAAAGAAAAAAGGTGGTCGGGTAACTCGACCACCCGACCCGAACCGATCCGGCCCGGCCCGGGTAAGGTCGGTTCGGATCACAACCCCAAAGCTTAACGACGTTTGAAAATGTTACATTAAATTTGATGTACTAATTAATTTCTTAAAAACATATATCGTTAAAAAAATAACATCATTTCTTTTATATATTCTTAATGCACCTTCTTTGGACAAAGGCATGCTATTGGTCAGATTTCTCTTCCTTCGATGTCTGATCACCCTCCGGCGAATGAGGATTGCTGGTCAGCTCTCTCTCTCTACTCATTGAAAAACGACCCCTATCAGCGAAATCGCCTCTCATTTACCTTCATATTGGGCATTAATCAAGGAAAGCTTTTGATGTCTTTGTTCCATCAACTTTATGTCAACTCTATGTTGGGCGTTAATTAACAAAGTTGCTCAAGCGGATCAAGAGAACCCAATTAAAGTTGGTAGCCATAAAATCACTAGAGTTCTTTAATATCATAGTGGAACCTTTTGATTTGCTATCTAAATAAGGTTGTCTTAAGTGCAAAACTTTTTGCATATATGACTACAGAAAGAATCTTGTTAAATACAGTATTGTCTTATGCCTCAATTTTAATTTTAACTTCATTAATTTTTATGTGGTTGAGTTCTAAGATCAACCACAATATTGTAAAGTTTATTCTTTTGCGACATAGATGTCACTAAAATCACGCCTTTTTTACTTTCAAATATCACAATTGAATTACCTTTTGTGATTGTTAGTTAATTTTTAAGCTTTATTAATAGGAGTGTAAGCAAACTTGAAAAATCTATTCAAATCAAAAAAATAAAAAATTAGGAGTCTGAATATGCTTTACGGTAGTTTTTAATAAGCTGAAATCCATCTGCTAAAATTAGAGCTCTCCCATTTTTTATTTATACAACTAATTCATATGTTATCCATTGTTTTATTATAGATACAATATTTATTTATAAAATTTCATAATTTTCTATCACATTATCGAAGTATAATTTAATAAAATAAAAAAATTTAGTAGTGTAATTTTTGTTTAATATAAAATTAAATATTTTTATATTAATTTTATTTTATTATATATATTATATAACTATATAAAAGTAGGGTCCCAAAAAAGTTGACCCGTTGGAGGATGATTTCTATTTTTTAAAATAGTTTTTTATTTTAAAAATTGATCCAAAAATAATGATTGATTTTTTTAAAAATCGAAAACCCAACCCGATCAAAATACTTTCGTCCCTGTTATTAATTAATCTTTCATGACATTTATACATCACATAGTAAAAAACTTATGTGACATTTAAATGTCACAAAAGAATGAAGCTTTCATGATGCACAATTTTAGTGATGTTTTTCAAATACACGTTACTCAATATCTTCTGTAACGGATGCTTAAAATGTGACATCTAATAAACATCACTACACATCCTTAATAGCATTTAATTAAATTTTGGTGTCATTTATTAAATGTCATCAAAAATAAATTTTGTTGTAGTGTATATATATAATCACTAGCTGATCATATTATGTTTTCACTCCATTTAAACTTAATTTCATATGTATCGAGCCTCTAAAATTGCCAATTATGCCTAAAATGCATGCATTTGTGATTACTAGTTGACCATGCTCATATTATACTCATTTTATATTTAATTTCATGTGCACAGAAGTTCTGAATTGCTCATATTTGCAAAGTTATCATTTCTGTACAAAGTTATGATTCAATGTACAAAGTTATGATTCAATGTGCAAAGTTATCATTTCCGCATTACACCAATCTGCATTGGGTAATTGAACTGATTTTAGTTGCTGTCCTAATTCATATTTGTTTAATTTTTATTTGAGGACTTTGATGCTTGTTGTTCTTGCCCCTCTAACAGGTAGTATATGGCTGCAACCAGCTAGAAAAGGAGGGGGGATCATTGATTTGCTGTCCAAAAAGTAGAGGAATCTGCTGGAATTTTTTAGGGCTTGGACAGATGGCAAAATTACCAAGCTATAGAAGCTTCTGATCTGTATCAAAGGGTGCACAACTGACATATAAAAGCTGGAGAAAGCTAGACGGAAAGAGGGAGCCTCCATTAGAAGGTTGCTGGACCAGGAAAGAGCTGAGGAAGAAGCTGGAGAAGAAGACTACATTCTGATTCTGTCGATTAATTTCATACTTTCTGATTTCAGAATGTGTAGCATTGATTCTTCCTTCTATTTTGTATCAATCCTTGTAACTATGATGAGTTAAATCTCAGCTCTCCTAGGATAGGGTAGTAATCTAATACATGTTATGGATGGATGATGAACAAGCTGATTTCCTTCCATATTATTGATTCTGATATGATTCTGATTCTGATTTTTGGGAATCTATTTTGTCATTGTGAAACTCTGATTTCATTAGCAACTGAGAGGTTGATTTATGGTTTTCTTGATGTTCAGAAATGAATCAAGATGCAATGATAATCTATTAGATTTCAATATGTGATTATGTGCTTATTGTATCCAATTAACTAGTGTTGATGTGGACTTCATTTTCATTTATAGCTGAGAGACTGATTTTAAGTCCCCTTGATGTTTAGAGATAAACCAAGAATAATTATCATTAGCATTGGATTAATTACATTTTTATTTAGTTAATTGAGTTAATTGTTCCATTATCATGAATGTGGATTAGTTGTGGTGCCAATATTAGACTTACTGATTACTCAAATCTGAGAGGATTTTGGTAATATCAGGAAGGAGCTAATTCTTGTGCTTAATGATAACTTAATATTAGTAAGGATCATTTTCTCATTCAACTTAGCTAATCATTCATATGAGAATGTGATAATTAGTCCTGATTTAATTATAATGTGATAACAATCCTTTTTAAGTTGAATCAGAATTGACATGTATTGCTGAATTGTTCCAATCCATCCAGAGCTGAATTAGATGAACCCCATTCCTAGGAAAATCTTTCATTGATTGTTAATCCCCTTTAATTTTCAGCTCAGTAATTAGATTTCAGTCCATACTAATCACCAAAATACCAAAAACAATCACTTTAATCTAATTCTGTTTTCACTTTTCTTCATTGCACTGTTTTACCTACTTAGTCTAGGGTTAGTCTAGATTAGATTAGTGAGTCTTTAGCCCTCAAATCACTGTGGACATGACACTTGAGTCTACTTTAACCTGTGCACTTGTAGTAGAGTGAAGTGAGGAGTTTGAGCACATTTCTGAAAATTTCACTTTTACTTAAATTCTGACCCATAATTCAGCAAGTTATCACTACTCCACACATCTCACACCAAGTTTTTGGCACCATTGCTAAGGATTTGAGACTAATTAGATTAACTTTAGGTAGTTTAGATTAGTTTTAGACTAGTTATCATTTCCATTTTTAGTCTAGTTTTTAGTTTTTGCAAGTTATCATTTTGAATTCTTCATTCTTGTCTGATTTTCTTTCTTTTCTGAATTTGATATTTTTTTATTCCAATTTATGCAGGATTCAGATAGTCAAGAAGATTTATGCTTATATGATCCTGAACCTTAGAGAAGATTCAATAGAAAATGAAGGTTGCAAAGAGAACAAAGAAGGAGAAGAATTTTTAAAGAAGATGTCAACAATCAAACCATGGCTGCTCCAAGAACATTGAAGGACACCTAGTAATGCCAGAGGACAACCAGTGGATGGAGCCATAGCATCTGCTGTCACCTTTGAATTGAATGCAGCACTAGTCACTATGATTAGGCAGCACCAATTTGCTGGATTAGGAATTAAAGACCCAGCTCTACATATTGATAACTTCAAGAAAATGTGCAGCACTGTCCATTTTCACAACACCCCTATGAATGCTGTGTACATGAGATTGTTTCCTTTCTCACTCAAGGACAGGGCTAAGATTTGGTACAAGTTCCTCACACCTGAAGAAATTGCAACTTGGGAGTCTATTGTACAATTGTTCTTATCTGAATTTCCCTCCTAGCAAGACTGATAACTATAGGGATCAGATTGCTAGATTCTACCAATTGGATGAAGAAAACATATGTGATGCTTGGCAAAGACTCAAAAGTCTATTGACGGCATGTTCACACTATGGATTTGAGAAATGACAATTGGTCAATTATTTTCATAAAGAATTGAATTATCCTAGCAAAGTGGCATTGGGCACTACTGCAGGAGGGATTTTTGCATCCAAAAACATTGATGAAGCATACCAGTTGATTGAGAACATTGTCAAGAACCACTATTTCCTCACTCATGACAGGACAAGAAGGCCACCAGCTGAGAACCAAGTGAACAACCTTTCTGTCCAGATTGAAGAAGTTCTGCAAAAGGCCTTGAAAAAGCTAAATTTATCACCTAATGTCAACAAGGCAACCACATCTGAAAACATGTGTGATGTTTCTGGGAATCAAGGGCATATGACTGAGAGCTATAATTTAATTAACAATATGAATAATCCATTGACCAAGTGAATGCTTTGATAAACTATGGAGTGAAACCCCCTGCTGAATACTACACTCTAGAGAATAGAAATCAGCCCTACTTGTCATACAAGGCCAATCACTATTAGGCACCTCCAATGCAGAATTCAAATTGGCAGCCCAAGATTTTATCAAATAATCAACCACTTCCTTATAATCAGCCTCCAAATGTTCAATTGCAAAGACCTCCATATGAGCAACAAGTTCAAACCTCTCAGATGTCAAAAATGAAGGAGTTGCTGCAAACAATCCTGAAGAAACAAGAGAAGAAGGAAGAAACAATGCTTAAATTGACTTCTGGATTTGAAACTTTAAGTGCTCATCAAAAAGTACTTGAGAGTCAAATAGTCCAACAAGCCAGCACCTCAGCTAGGACTCCAAGATTCTTCCTAGGACAATTAGATATCAATCCCAAGGAACAAGTGCAGGCTGTCCAGCTCAGAAGTGGAAGAATCATTGAAGAACCAATGAAGCATATTGAGGACAATTCAGCTAGAGCAAATTCAAACCCTGCAAAAGAACCAGTTGAAGAAATTGAGGTGGAAAACAAGAACAAGAACCCTCATAATGAAGTCAAGGCTAGAATTTTTGATCCTGTACTATTCCTACAAAGATTGATCAAGGCCAGGCAGAATCAACAGTATGACAGGTTTTTTGAAATTTTAAAGAAATTATACATTTAATGTGCCATTTGTGGAGGCAATTCAGGAAATGCCCTCATGCAAAATTTCTCAAGGAGATTCTGACCAAGAAAAGGAGAATCATGGAGCATGAAACCGTAGCCCTGACTGAAGAAGCCTCGGTCATAATTCAGAACAAGCTCCCTCCCAAATTGAAAGATTTAGGAAGTTTTTCAATTTCTTGTGAAATTGAGAATAGGAAAATTCAGAGGGCAATGTGTGATTTGGGTGCATCTGTCAGTATAATACCTTTATCGCTGTGCAAGAAGCTAGAAGTTGGAGATCTAAAGCCCACCAACATGTTATTGCAGCTAGCTGACAGATCTATTAAATATCCACATGGAATTCTTGCAGACATACCCCTGAAAGTTGAAAAATTCTACATTCCTATAAATTTTTTGTACTTGACATGGATGAGGATCTGAACACCCCAATTCTATTAGGCATGCCCTTCCTAACAACTGCAGGAGCTGTTATAGATGTCAAGGAAGGTAGATTGACAT
This sequence comes from Pontederia crassipes, assembly GCA_030549335.1. NCBI lineage: Eukaryota > Viridiplantae > Streptophyta > Magnoliopsida > Commelinales > Pontederiaceae > Pontederia > Pontederia crassipes. The sequence goes on from CM060198.1 coordinate 12,169,236, forward strand.
TTCATATTGGAGAGGACAAGATAGAGTTCAATCTAGCTCAAGTTATCAGTAGCCCCAATTTTCAGTAGGAAGACTTTGAAGATGGGCAACTCAATCAGATAGTGGAGCAAGTATCTGCAATAATTCCCATTAAAGACCCTTTGCAAAGATGCCTCATATTTGATCACTTGAAGGAACTAGAAGATCCAGAAGCTAAGGCATGTCAATCTGTAATGAATTCACTCAAACCAGTAGACAAATCAGAAATCCAAAATGTAGTGCAAGAGGTTTTCACTATTGAATTTCATACCAGCACAACCAAGGAAAATTCTTCTAAATTGGAGCTGAAACCTCTTCCTAGCAATCTGAAGTATGAATTTCTGGAAGAGAACTCCACATATCCAGTGATAATCAATGCAAACTTACCCAAAGAGCAAGTACAAGAGCTGCTAAAGAGACTCAAGTTATACAGGGAAGTGATTGGCTACTCAATTGAAGATATCAAGGGAATTAATCCTTCCATCTGCATGCACAGAATTCCCATGGAGGATAATTACAAGTCCACAATTGAATGCCAAAGGAGATTGAATCCTGTTACGAAGGAGGTTGTGAAGAAGGAAGTGCTCAAACTCTTGAATGCTGGAATCATATATTAAATTTCACATAGTGAGTGAGTTAGTCCAGTTCAAGTTGTGCCAAAGAAGGGTGAAATCACAGTGGTGACATCAGATTCAGATGAGCTAATTTCCACCAGAACAGTGACTAGATGGAGAATGTGCATAGATTTCAGGAAATTGAATAAGGCAACTAGGAAGGATCACTTCCCACTCCCTTTTATTGATCAAATGCTTGAGAGGCTAGCCAAACACTCTCACTTCTGCTACTTGGATGGCTATTCAGGATTTTTACAGATTCCAATCCATACACAAGATCAGGACAAGACTACTTTCACCTATCCATATGGGACATTTGCCTATAGAAGGATGCCATTTGGTTTGTGCAATGCCCCAGCAACATTTCATAGGTGTACGATGTCCATTTTTTTCAAATTTCATTGAAGACATTATGGAAGTGTTCATGGATGATTTTTTAGTTTATGAGGATTCCTTTGAAGGTTGTTTGGAGAATTTGACAAAAGTTTTACAAAGGTACAGGGAATCCAACCTTATTCTGAATTGGGAGAAATGCCATTTCATGGTTCAAGAGGGATTGTACTAGGTCACATTGTATCCAGTAGAGGGATTGAAATGGACAAGGTCAAGATTGAGGCTATTGAAAAATTGCCACATCCAAAGAATGTGAAGGCAGTGAAGAGTTTTCTAGGTCATTCTAAATTTTACAGAAGGTTCATAAATGATTTTTCAATGATAGCCAGACCCCTCACAAAGCTACTAGCAATGGATGCTGAATTTAATTTTGATGAAGATTGTTTGAAGGCCTTTAACCAGCTGAAGCAAGTCCTCACATCAGCTCCAATAGTGCAATCACCAAATTGGTCATTGCCTTTTGAAATAATGTGTGATGCATCTGATCAGGCAGTAGGGACAGTGCTAGGCCAAACAAAAGACAAGAGATACCATGTTATCTGTTATGCTAGTAAAACTTTAGATGAAACTCAAGTCAATTATGCTACTATTGAAAAGGAATTATTGGCTGTGGTGGAGGGAATGAAAACCTAGTGGTTGACCATTTATTCAGGTTAGAAGGAAGTCAGGAATTTTCAACAATTCCTATCAATGACTCTTTTCCTGATGACTTCCTGATGGTTATATTAGCCATTACCCCATGGTATGCTGACATTATTAATTACCTAACTTGTGGGATCATTCCATCTGACTATACATACTAGCAGAAGAAGAAATTTTTTCATGATATAAAAGATTACTATTGGGATGATCCATTCTTATTCAAGAAATCCCCTGATGGAATGTTCAGAAGGTGTGTGACAAAAGCTGAATTCCAAGATATTTTGCATGAATGCCACTCATCACCCTATGGAGGACATAGGGCTACTCAGAAAACAACTGCTAAGATCCTCCAATCAGGTTTCTATTGGCCTACTCTATTCAAGGATGCTCACATGTATGTCAAAAGCTGTGATGTGTGCTAAAGAGTAGGGTCAATGTCTAGAAGGAATGAAATGCCACAACAGGAAATTCTGGAAGTTAAAATTATTGATGTTTGAGGCATTGACTGGGACCCTTTCCTACTTCATTTGGATATAAGTTCATATTGTTAGCTGTTGATTATGTGTCCAAGTGGATAAAGGCAATCCCCACAGTAGCTGCCAACTCCAAGACAGTTATAAAAATGTTCAAAAAAATCATTTTTCCAAGATTTGGAGTGTCAAGAGTGGTTATTAGTGATGGTGGCAGCCACTTCATAAAGAGGAGTTTTGATAACCTCCTAAGTAAATATGGGGTCAAGCACAAAGTTTCAACAGCCTATCATCCATAGACAATTGGCCAAGTTGAGATTTCAAATAGGGATATTAAGACCATTTTGGAGAAAACTATTTCATTAACCAGGAAAGATTGGAGTATCAAGCTGGATGATACACTTTGGGCTTATAGGACGGCCTATAAATCTCTAATAGGTGTTTTCTCATATAAGTTGGTTTATGAAAAAACTTGCCACTTGCCAATTGAGCTCAAGCACAAATCATATTGGGCTGTCAAGGTGTTGAATTTTGATATGCATTCTTGTGTACAGAAAATGCTTTTACAGCTGGATGAATTGGATGAGATTAGGCTCAATGCTTACCACAATTCTGAATTTTACAAAGAAAGGACAAAAATGTGGCATGACAGTAGGATATTAAAGAAAGAGTTAAAGTTGGAGACTTGATATTGTTGTACAACTCAAGACTCAAACTCTTTCTTGGAAAATTAAAATTCAGATGGTGTGGACCATTCAAAGTCCACAAAGTTTACCCTTTTGGAGTTGTGGACCTTGAGAATGACAACTCTGATATATTCAAGGTTAATGGACAAAGACTGAAGCTATATAACCCCACAGCAGAGAACTTAGCTAAGAAAGTGTTGAATCTGATCCATCAGAATTGCCTAGCTGAAGTCAAATGCAATAATGTCTAGCCTAGGACATTAAAATAGGGTGCTTCTTGGGAGGCAACTCAAGCCATTTCATATCTAATTTTCTTTGTTTTGCAGGAATAATTCAGAGAGGAATCAGAATCAACCTTGACCTTTTACCTAGGGAGTATTCCTAAACCCAATTTTAATTTTTCTCACTGAAATGCCATTGATAACTGATATTATTTTCTAATTCATGCTTTAATTATCATAATGATATCTGACTTATCACTCATATCAGTTATCCACATTTGTCATTGCTAAATTTCAGTGCATTTCTCAATCCTTCCATTAATTGTTAAATTGCGCATTCCAAAACTGATCATTGCAGTTTTCTAATATTGCATTTGATATTTTATTGATAATTCTCCAATTCTCTGCAGAATTGATTACATACCAAGAAGAATTAATCACACAAGCCTCTTATTGACATGAAGGACCCAAAGAAAGCAATACACAATTGCACAATTTCGAGAATTAAACACCCTCCTAGCCTTCTCCCTTGCCTATATTTCTCACCACTGAGGACGGGGGAGGAAACCTGGTGCATTTCTGAACTTTACACCATGTTTCTAATTCATCTTAATGCTCACATCATAACTATAACCAGGTTATCACTGCTATTATCAAGTTATCATTATTATCACCCGGTTATCACTAATATTGTTTAGCTCAATTCTTGTTATCATTTTAACTTCAAAATGGGTGAAATCCTTTAATATGATAGCTATTACACTCCAATACCAAATAGACAATTTGGCTATTAGTCTTTTTACTTCAATCAGCTCACTTTTTCATATGCATTTGGACTCGAATTTCAACTGAGATTTTCTTTTTGTAGGTAACACTAGCTAACACTCATGGATTGATAAGAATTTAGAAGATGTCTAGAATGGAATCAAGGCTCTTGCTGTCATGTTAAATAGGAAAACTTGACTATTTGTATTAAGGGATCTAAACCTTACTTGAGTTTGAACTATTGCTCACTTCATGAACAGAACAAAAAAAATGGAGAAAAAGAAAAAGATCAAAGTTAGATTTCTGCATTGCATGCATGCATGAATAAAGAGAGCAAATTCCAAAAAGGAATCTCTCTTGAATAATATCAAGATCTTTATTCTGTGACCAGCATGAATAAAAATTAGGTCTCAACCTGTTTACTTGCATTTTCATAAATAAAAGTCAGGTTTCAAACCTGTTTAAGCAGTACAAAATCTATTCATGAAGAAATTTGTAGTTCAACCTTTATAGTAAAGTTGGCAATTCCTGAAATCTAAATTAATTATTGTTAGTACTTCTTTCATGGCTTAAATTTGCTTTAGCCTTTGTTGTTCCTTAGCTAGAAATTGAGTTTTGAAATAATGGAGTGTTGGCAAAGTGGGAAAATCATTTGATTTCAATCAGCTAAATCTGAATTCACTTGTGAACTATTTAATTCAAGTCTTGTTCTTAATATCTGAATATTTTGCTTGAGGGAAAACAAAAGACTAAGCTTGAGGGAGTTTGATCACTAGCTGATAATATTATGTTTTCACTCCATTTACACTTAATTTCATATGTATCGAGCTCCTAAAATTATCTACATTTGGTTAATTATGCGTAGAATGCATGCATTTGTGATCACTAGCTGACCATGCTCATATTATACTCATTTTATATTCAATTCCATGTGCACGGAAGTTCTGAATTGCTCATATTTGTAAAGTTATCATTTCTGTGCAAAGTTATGATTCAATGTGCAAAGTTATCCTTTCTGCATTACACCAATCTGTATTGGGTAATTGAACTAATTTTAGTTGTTGTCCTAATCCATATTTGTTTAATTTTTATTTAGGACTTTGATGCTTGCTGTTCTTGCCCCTCTAGCAGGTAGTATATGGTTGTAACCAGTTGGAAAAGGAGAGGAATGCAACCAGCTGGAAAAGGAGAGGAATGCAACCAGCTGGAAAAGGAGAGGGACCACTGATTTGCTGTCCAAAATGTAGAGGAATCTATTGGAAATTTTGTAGGCTTGGACAGATGGCAAAATCACCAAGCTATAGAAGCTTCTGATCTGCATCAAAGGGTGCACAACTGACATATAAAAGCTAAAGAAATCCAGATGGAAAGAGGGAGCCTCCATTAGAAGGTTGCTAGACCAGGAAAGAGCTGAGGAAGAAGCTGGAGAAGAAGACTGCATTATGATTCTGTCAATTAATTTCATACTTTTTTATTTCAAAATGTTTAGCATTGATTCTTCCTTCTATTTTGTATCAATCCTTGTAACTATGATGAGCTAAATCCCAGCTCTCTTAGGATAGGGTAGTAATCTAATACATGTTATGGATGGATGATGAACAAGTTGATTTCCTTTCGTATTATTGATTCTGATTCTGATTTTTGGGAATCTATTTTGTCATTGTGAAATCCTGATTTCATTAACAACTGAGAGGTTGATTTATGGTTTTTTTTATGTTCAGAAATGAATCAAGATGCAATGATAATCTGCTAGATTTCAATATGTGATTATGTGCTTATTGTATCCAATTAACTAGTGTTGATGTGGACTTCATTTTCATTTGTAGCTGAGAGGCTGATTTTAAGTCCCCTTGATGTTTAGAGATAAACCAAAAAGCATTATTATTAGCATTGGATTAATTACATTTCTGTTTAGTTAATTGAGTTAATTGTTCCATTATCATGAATGTGGATTAGTTGTGGTGCCAATATTAGACTTACTGATTGCTCAAATCTGAGTGAATTTTGGCAATATCAGCAAGGGGCTAATTCTTGTGCTTAATGATAACTCAATATTAGTAAGGATCCTTTTCTCATTCAACTTGGCTAATCATTCATATGAGAATATGATAATTAGTCCTGATTTAATTATAATGTGATAACAACCCTTTTTAAGTTGAATCAGAATTGACATGTATTGCTAAATTGGTCCAATCCATTCATAGCTGAATTAGATGAACCTCATTCCTAGGAGAATCTTTCATTGATTATTAATCACTTTTAGTTTTCAACTCAGTAATTAGATTTCAGTCCATTCTAATCACCAAAATACCAAAAATAGTCACTTTAATCTAATTCTGTTTTCACTTCTCTTCATTGCACTATTTTAGCTACTTAGTCTAGGGTTAGTCCAGATTAGATTAGTGAGTCTTTAGCCCTCAAATCACTGTAGATACGACACTTAAGTCTACTATTTTAACCTGTGCACTTGCAGTAGAGTGAAGTGAGGAGTTTGAGCACATTTCTGAAAATTTCAATTTTACCTAAATTCTAACCCATAATTCAGCAAGTTATCATTACTCCACACATCTCACATCAATATATATCACACATGAGTAGCATTAATTCATTTGTTAGTATTCATATATTCTTTCACAATGGCGATCATGAAAGTTGTCCTTTCAAATTTAGTGATTTTTTATGGTATGTCACACGAAATCATATAACTATATATGAGTATTAGGGTCAAGTGTCCTCTCTTAGAAAGGATGCATCCAATACTAGCAATCGCCATATTTTTTGGGGGCCATTTGGGTAATGGAACCGGATGGAACCAGCCCCTTGGTTCCACCCGGTTCCCCAAACACGACTGGAACGACGACCTTGGAACCAGGCGCGCACGTGACCTGGTTCCAAGCTTGTGGTTCCACCGAAACGGTGGAACCGAGTGTTGTGCAAAAAATGGAAAGAACCAGCCCCGTACACGTAATTATTTTTTTTCCATGCACTACCCCGCTCTGTGCCCTAACTTTCGCCTTTGCTCCGTCGTCGAGAAAAATTCCGTCCGCAGCGAAGGACGATTCGTGTCGAGGCCTCCTGCTTTTCTTTCTCTTCCATCGGCAACCTATGCCGACCTGCCAGGGGATCATCGGCGAACTCTGATCTTGCTGCCCGACCTGCCAAGCGATCATCGGCGAGGGACTCCAATTTTTTGGTGTGATGTTCTGCCACCAGATCCATCCTCGACGTCGCGGCCGCTTCGAATCACTTTGCACGGTATGTGAAATACAACCTCCCTCTCTGCCCTTTTACTCGATTTCCCCTCTGACGCGTCAATGTGCATTCACCTTGTTAGTATCTTCCCTCTCACCGGACCAATTCCACCGATTACTCCAACCTGCATTTCGGCCACCCACCGAGGATAACAGGTATACTAATCTAATGCAATGTTCCTCTTATATCTGGCTGGTTTGGGTTTAACTGCCCCTTTTTTGATTCGATAAGTTTTAGGGATTACAAAGTGTCAACTTTCTCCGTGTGACCGTAAATTCGATAAGTTATCTTCATGCAGCTAATTAGGGATTACAAAGTGTGTGACCATAAGCTTTTATGAGGAATCACAACGATTACTATCTCTTTGTCAACTTTCTTTCTATGCCTATTAGTTCTCTACCTCAGTGAGAGTTTCTTTTATAGATCTAGGTGTGTGCAATATGACATATGCCAATGTTATCTTGCATCTGCAAATCCTTTAAATTATTTTGATGAAAATTCATTCACCAGTATTACATCTGGTTGTAGCCAATTGGGATTTGTTAGAGGGTGTCACTATAGGTCTACTTCATTGATAAATGTAAGCTCCAATAATACATGTTGTACTTGTCTGATCTCAGGGAACATAACTGACTTGCCACGCGCCATGGATAAAGGCAAAGGCAAGGCAGTTGCGACATCCATTAGGGGAAGAATGAAGAGGTGCCAGGACCACTCACCCTCATCAGACACATGGAGCCATGCCATGTCAACAACTCTCATAGGTTTGATGATGCAAGAACATGTGGATGGTTATATGCAAGATGGGAAGTTCACAAACGAGTCATGGACGGGGATGAGAACGAATTTCAACAAGATGACGGGGAAGGAAATGGAACTTGTGCACTTGAATAATCATCTGAAGGTCTTAAGGAGAAATTACAAACTCGTGCGAACATTGGTAAACAAGAGCGGATGGGGTTGGGATGGCGTGAACAATGCACCTATGCCCCCAGACCCATCAATGTGGGACGAGGTGATTGCGGTGAGTTGCTTCCGAAAATGTTAAGCCCTTATGATAAGCACTAACAATGAAGTCTTCCACTAACAACATCACCTCGTCTTAACAGGCTAACAACGACTTCGCTAGGATTAAGGATAAGAAATTCCCATACTACGACTCCTTCAACATCTTGTTCATGAATACAATTGCCACTGAAAGGAGAGCATGTCATTCCTGAAATCCACTACAAGAAGGATCAGGCAGTTCTGATGACATCATAGACATGACCAAGGAAGCCAGTGTCACTCTAGAACAACACGACATCCCACTGGATCAAGAATTACAAAATATCAGATTATTTGAAGGGAGTCAAAGTCCACCCACGAATACCCCCACTTCCCAAATGCAACAAACTGTGTCCACCGGTAAGAGAACCCGTTCAGGGTCAACACCATCGAACGCACGCTCGAAGAAAGGGAAGGGTGATGGCTACATGGAGGAGCTCATGGCTAGCGCTACGGAGAGGTTACAAATAATTAAGAGTATTGCAGATCGTAAAGAGAATAAACAACAATATGAAATCATGGATGCTTCGACCTACATCGCAAAGTTGCTATCACGTGTTCCTAATATTTCAGGTGAGACCAGACTTCCATGTGCAATAACGCTACTAAATCCATACAAGTAGTTTCTATTCGACCAGTGCAAAGATGACTCAGCCATACATGCATGGATAGCGAGGGCTACATCTGATTTCAACATGGTCAGCGGTCTCCTTGGAAACCCCACTGGGCCGAGTGTATATCCTCCTCTAGCCGGAGCCCCAAACCTTGGCATCGGTGGCTTCTCTATTACACCCACCACATATCAGCCTTTTCAACAAATGGCATAATCTTTTGTTCAACAATACCACAATATTTCTATGCCCAAAAGCAACTGTCCTCCTATGGCCACTCCATCTTGACCTTTTGTTCCCCCGCGATCGCGACCGAGGAGTCCACAGATGGAAGATGTGCAGAACTACGATGCGAAGTTCATGGGATAGTTGCCAGTCATGGGTCTTGTCGTATGTTGTGTATGAAATTGTGTTACTTATGTTGGAACTTGTAAGACTATTAAGTGTCACCTTGTAGTGGTTCTTGTCGTAATGTGAACTTGTCATGGATTTGTCTTAATATTTAGTGTCCCTTTGTTTCTTCTTTTATTAGGTTGAACTTGTGTTGCCGAGTTGTGTGAAACTGCCAATTTCCTATGTCATGAGTATTATATTTATTTGTCTACCTTGCCCCCATGCCTACCTTTGCTTTCTATTCCTTTTTTTTCATAGCTTAATGTGTTGTCTTACAAATATGGATGACAGTGAAGACGAGCTAATCTCACTGTTACTTGACAAAGAACTCGTCGATCAAGTGGTCGTCGATGCATTCTTGGAAGAGGAAGCAATTGAAGAGCCACAACCGGATGGTATTCCAAAAAGAATGTGTAGGACCCGGACTTACAGCGGACATGAAGCGATTCATGAAATGTTGGCGGGGCATCCCACACGAGGCTACGAAAACTTCAGGGTGCACAATTCAATGTTCTTCAAGCTAGAGGAGATGTTGGTCAGTAAAGGACTTCTGACACACACGAGGCAGGTGAGTGTGCGGGAGCAACTCGCCTTCTTCTTGGCAGCAATAGGACATGCTAAAGGAAATAAAGCCTTGCAAGAGGAATACCAACACTCCGGCGAGATGATATCTCGGCATTTCAATAGAGTGCTAAAAGCCATATGTGCTCTAAGTGAGGAATTCATTCAATTTCCTAGCGAGAATGTCGATGCTCATCCCCGTGTGCGCAACGATAGACGATTTTACCCTTACTTTGCGGTCAGTATTGAATTAGCGTTTGTTTTTCTCGCATATTTCATATTTTCAACCTATCTTCATATTGTAGAATGCATTGGGTGATATTGACAGAACACACATCCCGACGCATATTAGGAAGGCCAAGCAAGTTCCTTTTCACAATCGAAAGGGCTTTCTATCGCAAAATGTCATGGCTGCCATCTCATTCGACAACACCTTCCTGTATGTCTGTACCGGATGGGAAGGTTCCGTCGGGGACATGAGGATCCTGAAATGGTGTGTGGAGGAAGGGGACTTCGTTGTACCACAAGGTAAAATGTTCAAAATTGTATCCAATTAAGTTCCTCTTCGTCGTTGTCATACCCATATTTCATATAATTTTTTGATTTTGTCATAACTAACACATGTGCAGGAAAGTATTACCTCGTCGATTCAGGTTGCGCAAACACAGATAAGTTTTTGGCACCTTACAGGGGTGATCGGTACCATTTGGGAACATTCAATGAACGCACACAAGCTGGCAGGTATCGCAATCCTAGAGATATGTACAATCATCGCCACGCACAACTAAGAAATCATGTCGAGAAAACTTTTGGAATTCTAAAAGCTCGTTTCCAAATATTAAATCTGCCAATTCGACATCCATTCAAGCGGCAATGCCTCATTGTTCTATCCTGCTGCATAATACATAATTTCATTAGGCGTTTTCAAGGGGAGGACAAGTACTTTACCATGAGGATGGACCCGGAGCCTGTTGACCGTTGTCCCAACACAGGGTTCCATGCATCAACGTTGGCCGAGACGAAAGGATTCAAGGAGAACAGCTATGTGACCTCATAGTCGGGATGATAGCTACTGATCGTTAGATTGAAATCTTCTCAGCCTTGGCGAGGCACGAAGTTGTTGTTCTTGGTGGAGCCCTGAATACTTATTACATGCATTACTCGCATTTCATGATGATTTGTGACTTGTAATACACTGAATTCATTTTATTGTTGTCAGGTGAATGCATATGTGCTCTAAGTCCGATTCGACGAAGACATTGTCATTGGAGGAAAATTGCCTATGAAGATTTGTTTGGTTTGAATAAGATGTATAAGTACCCCCGAGTAGTAAATGTATGGGTTGTTCAAATAATTTGTGAGTTGTAAGCGTCTTTTAAATTATTGGTGGAAACTTGTGGAAGGTCCCTCTTTTAGTTTGTAAGCTTCGAAAAAATGTTCTCCTGTATTCATCTCAATGTCAAATATTTTTTCTTAGAAAAAAAGTAACATGTGTTCTTCCGAAATGGCAACTTTTGATTTCTGTCTTACATTTTTTATAACTCATTTGATTGTTGGGTTCCGGCAACATACCTTATTGAATGTGCGGATTTAGTTAAAATGGCCGACTTTTATGCTCTTAGATACCTTTTTAATGTATAAAACTTTAAAGTTGGAGCCTAACAATTTATTACGTTCATAAATTCTCTTTCATCCATTGCTTCATTTTCCTCTTCTGTCATTTTAACTGCACCAATGCTAGAGAATTAATGGAAATTGAGCAACATTATTCTGCGTCGTTAAGAGCTTTGATTTTGGATAGGCTGTTCTTGCTGCAATTGTTGTTCTTCTCGGGGTAACGAAGGGAACCAATGCCTGGTGATCTTTTTTCCACAGCTAGGTATGATGGCTCTATGTGCTTTAGGCTCTTAAGCCTTCTTCTGAATGTTGTATACTATGGAAGGTATTTATCATGTCGTATGTAGTTGTTAATTTTCATTTGCTTAATAGTAAATGTAAATTGATATATCATCCCTGACTTGTTTTCTATTATTGTTTGCTATAGTTATTCAAGCTTGTGTTCGACCACTATTCATGTATTTTTTAATGATATCGACAAAGAGCTATGTTACCTCTAACAGGTCCTAATATTGTCCAAGATTCATTATTATTAATATAGATTAACATTCACTATCTTAATAATTATAAAAATAAGAAATAATTTATTGTTTTAAAAAAATTCTGTTTACTTTTCAACCCGGTCCACCGGCTGCGCGCAATGAAGACATTGAGATTCTAAGCGTCGTTTGATTGGAGGATAAATTTAGTTGGAATTAACAAAAGAATATTGTATTCTTGAAAGTGAATGGATTCTTATTCTTTCATATAAATTTCTCGTTTTGTGTCGATGATAAGTTGTTGGAATAATGCATGATGGAAAGGCACAAAAGTGCATGTAAATGTCGCGAGTGTAAGCAAAGTGCATGATGAACACAAAGTTAAAAATCAAAAGTACCACAAACTTAATTTAACACAATAACTGTAGGATCCCAAAGGGCACCAAGAGGGGGGTGAATTGGTGTTCAATTGAAAATATCGATTTCACAAAAACCGTCGCGGAAGTACAAAACCGATTCTTAAATCCTTTATAATTCAGATCATAAATTCAATATGAATGGGGGAAAGAGAGAGAGAAAATCAAATTCAAATTGACACGGTAGTTTGTTGACGAGGTTTGGCCACACCTTGGCCTACGTCCCCGCTCTGATTTCTCGACCTCGAGATCGCCGGAGATTCCACTAGTACTTCCTTTGTTCCAAATGGGGCAAGAAAGAAAGCCCTTTACACCACTGTCTTTTTCTCCGCTTCGAGAGATAAGACAACCTCTCCTCCTAGGAAGTTAATCTATTTCTCTCGCTCAAGAGGTAAGATTTTGAACCTCTTTTACATAGGATCTCTCTCTAATTTTTTTTTGAACAAAAGTGTTTCTCTCTTTTAAAAGCTAAGCTCAGAAGAGAAAAAGAGAGAAAGAAGAGAAAGCTATAAAATGAAAATTTCAAGAAAATAATCTCTCTTTGATAACTTGAAGCTTTTCTTCAATGAGTGAATGGGTGTCTTTGCCTCTAGCTTTGGCACTCCTTTTATAGTCTTCAATGTATGGAAAATTCGTCCAGAAATCATTCCAAAAATTCCTCCTTCAAATTTGATCGTTACTGTTCATTTGACTCGGAGACCGGTCGACCAAAATTCTGGACCAGCCGACCGGTCTATGTGACCGTTGCGCCATTTCTCCAGTTATCGTAGCTGGTCGGTCGACGGATTATCGATCGGTATTTCAACCGGTACAGTCTCACAGTTTTGATTTATAGCCGTTGAGCTGATCGGTCGATCGGTGCTTCGACCGGACTGTCGACCGGTATAGTTTCGACGTCAATCGGTTCTGGATCGGTCGACCGGCATCTTCATTTGATCGACCAGATTGTCGACCGGCCGTCTTTGCGTCGACCGGTAGGTTGACCGACTTGCACTCTTTTGATCACAACTTTCTGTACAGTTATTCAAATTAGATGATCTTGGAGTCCATGGAAAGCTAATAGAATTCTCTACAAATTCACTTCGAATATTCATCCAAAATCTAATCATTTCATAGTCAATTATGTAATCAAAGTTGTGCATAAAGTTATCTCTTTTTCTTGGACTTTTTCAGCATTTTAATCTTTCGAGGTTTGTTTCATCAAAATATAATTTCATATGTCATTGAAACTTTGACCTAACAATAACATGTTCCATCAAAAGGGAGCAAATACCACAACCGAAGTGCGTCGACGAAGAAGAAATATTACAGTCAGTTCAATGTTCGATACAACACTTTCGGCATAACATACCAAGCACAAAGCATACGAATGCACACACCACAACTGACATCATATTGGTCCTAGGACTCCTGCAAGCACACAATGATTTGGGTTTCACTTCCACTTTAGCCCCAACTGCAATAGGGGAAACAGCTTCATCGTCCACCAGGTGAAGTTCAACACAAATTGGATCAACTTCACTACAAATCCGATCATTTTCGCGGTTGTTGACATATCTATTGTAAGAGGCAGATGCATCGTCGTATGATTCGAACTTCCTATATGCACAATAACTGTAACATTTCACCTGTGCTGCACATTCCTCCCATGACTCATATATGCCTGGTTTGCGTCCTTCATAGACAACGTAGAATTTCGATCCGCGGGGAACAACGGTCGGTCACTTCATATCCTGCAATGAATGGCAAATCGACATTGTACTATGAAATTGAATTGTTGAATCGATATTGTACATACGAGTTCACACAATTGAATTACAGAATCTATAAACTTATGAAATTGCTATTCTTAGTTGAGCTTGCAAGCAAGGGGCATTCAATCCAGGTTTCTGACCTGATAAGTGTCGCAGATCGGAGAGGAAGCTAGGAAGGGAGCTAGGGTTACGGATTTCTAGTCTCAAATCGAAGATGAAGGTAGGATCGGAAAGATCGCGAGTGACGAGTCCCTTGTCGCAGATGCAGTGCCCGCTATTGACGGAATACAGTTCCCTGACGAGGTCACCAACGAGGAATTAGGGGCGTCATGCGGATGGAAAGCCTGTGGGGAAGACAAAACACCGACGAATCCGAAGTTAAGGTACGACAAGCAAGATGCAGATCTACGCGAGAATGATTAGGTTTCCAGTTGGGGCTAGGGTTACCTTAGCTAGATCCCGAAAGATCGAGGTGTAGGTCACTGCCGATGACGACGCAGTTGTCGGGTTGATGATCGAGAGAACAACACGAGATTGAGGCGAATCGAAGCGGACCGGTAGGGTTTCAAGTTTACCTAAGCTCGTTCGACATCTGCGTCCACTAGTCCATGCCGTCGCGTAGGTGCTCGGTGATCGGACGACGTCGTTGCCATTTACCGGATCGTCCGCTAGCCACGCACCGAGCACTGAGCACCGCTAGCACCGAGCACCGATCATCGCCAGCACCGAGCACTGCCAACATCGAGCATCGACCACCGCCAGCACCGCCAGCACCGAGCACCGAGCACCAGATCGTCCTTACTTGCGCCGAGCAACGCCAACGGGTCACATGCCCCCGCCGACTTGCCAAACAAGTTTTGATATAGGGCAAAGGGTGTTTTGGTAATTTGCACGATCGGTTCACCTCTGGTTCCCCAAACATAGCCCAGAACTTATCAATCCAATCGCTTTGTTCTGGTCCTTCTTACATCCAAGCATAACTAGAACTAATCTGTTAAATCAACTATTCACGAAAACTTTGTAGAACCTACGGTTCCAGTTGCCAATCGGCCCTTTGACGTTTTTTTTATTTTTATCTTTTGATAAGGAATAGGGAATAACACAATCACAGATATATATCAATAAGAAAAATCAAAGATCAATATAAGAATCAATTGATTTGATATGGTACATAAAATATATTCTTTATAATCATATGAATTATTAAGCAATGAGCGTGAGAGAATCTCCAATCAGTAGTATATATCATAAGTTTAGAATCAATAGGAGTTAAATTGATTTGATTTAGATACATAAATAAAAAATTACTGTTCTTTAAAATATGTTTTTAAGATCCGAAATGTGGGTCTCCAAACTTCCTGTTCGAACATTCTAGGCACTTGTGGATTCAGATGCCCGACAATTAATTCTCATGGGGGCTATTTGGCAACCGAAATCAGACGTCTGATTCCGCCTGGTTCCAATTGATTTCGTCAAACGATATGACGTTTGGCGAAATCGGAGCCAGAATCTGATTCTAAAAAAAGGGTCACGTGACCCCTTTTTTCTTGCACTGGTTCAGGCACTGTAGCCCTTTTTTTTTTTTTGAACTTCACGGCGCCGCTTTTTTTTTCAATTTCCTTTATTTTTTTTCTTTCTTTTATTTTCTCTCTCATACTTATAAAATAATTTATTTATTTAATATAAATTATTTATTATAATATATTAATATAATAATATTTCTTACTTATTATTTCATTAAAATTTTTTAATATTTTGTTACATATAATTATTAAAACTGAGTTTTTTTAATTTAAATAAATTATTTTTTAAGGAAATTTTTTAAGACATAATTTTTAATTTTTAATTTTATTTATATTTACTTACAAGATTATATTTTATATTTATAATATTAATTATTATTTCAAAATTCAACAAAAAATTAACCCATCACATCTGCTTTTTCCTATCACATCAACTACCTTATTCTCATCATCAAATTTCACTTCATCCAAACACAACTGGAACTACGAAAACTTAATGAAACGCTTGGTTCCTGTTGCCAAACGATCCCTTGGTTGCTCAAGCAAACCTTTGTCCGATATACTAAATCCAATTACATGTATGTGCATATATGGAACTCTATAAAGTTATTTAAATTGGACTTCTTTTGAGTTTAGAATTATTAGCACATGATTAATTTAGAGTCGATAAGATATAATGAAAATAATTTATTTTTTTACCAACGTGATAATTTAAAATTTTACTAGCACGTAATGAATACTTGGAACTCAATCTTGTTACTAATTGAGGCAATCAACGTTGGATTTATTTAAATTGGACTTAGATCGAATGGTTGAGTGAGTTCAATTGTGAATTGGCTATTGACCTGATCTAGTTTAAGTGCACAATGGGAACAGGTGGACAATGAACCATTCAACCGATCAACTTCTACCGATCAACTCGCCGAGAACCCATTCAAGTTCAAAAGTGAAAAAAAAAAAGAAAAAGAAACTAAAGATATGAAAGAAAAGTAAAAAAATAGAAAACTATTTTAACCAAGAATTAATGAAAAAAAAAAGTGTAATGGAAATAGATATGAGACGTTAATAGGGAAAGAGAAATTAATAGAAACAAAAAAGGGTGTGTTGAAATGAAAGTAAAAAGTAAGAGTGATTTGTGAAAAAAAATAGTATATTACCACTATCCATCAGAGGAGAAAAATAAATAAAAAGTTTAATCTATGTGTTGATAATGCTTTGAATCTGAATATAATTATAATTTTTTGTGATCCCCCTATGTAGTCAGGCGTTTCAACAGATTTTTCCTATGTAGTCTGAGGGGATCTAGGGGGATCCATGGAGATTCCATGCGGAGGCTCGAGGGTGAAGCCTCCAAAATCTAGACGATTTTAGGATTTTTATTTCATATTTTATATTTGAGTTCCCTATATAAACTCCATGATGGTTATGTTATTTCGCATCATTGTAATCATCATTAATTCATAATGAAAGAAAGTCGTTGTCACTCAAGGACGTAGCCCAATTTAAGATGAACTTCGTAAATTTTTGTGTTCTTTTATGTTCACGTGAATTTTTTTTCCTTTTTTCGTAACAGTATTAATATTATAATAATTTAAAGTCATTCTTTTTATGAATGTTAATTTTTAATTAATACGCTCGTATATTTTTTTTTATGTTATCATGAGTTGTATAATTGTTAATACATTGTATAATATTAACTTATGTTATATCATTAAAAGTATTATAAATAATATCAATCAATTTGATGGAGCCGGAACTGTGATCGATTCACATCCAATGGACATCTTGGTTAGACTTTGAGACATTGCAGCTCACCCACCCACCACGATTCTGATTCCGACTTTTGCAGACAAGTCACAGGTCCAGACAAAGCACAACTAGTTCTTTGTCCATCCCCAACCATAAAAAATTTGCTAAATTGTTATTTTTAAATCGTAATTTAACAATCTGTTTTATTACATTTATTTCTTATTCTTGATAATACTTCGCATTATATATAATTTTATTATTGACACTGAAGTATAGATAAAATAAAAGGTTGAACATGAATAAATAAGTATTTTTCATTGAAAAATTTATATATTTCAAAAGGAGAGAAAAAATGTACTAAAATTCGGAGGGAAATAGAATTTTGCGAGATCTGACATTTCTTAGGTCTTCTTTTTAGGGTGACAGTGGTTCAGATCGAGCCAATTTTTCCATCTAAAAAATTATTTATTATTTTTCGGATCAATTTTTCAAATCACAAAGATCCTAAAATCATTTTAAAAGAATAATCTTCTCACAGATCAATTTTTTTGAATTCCTTTTTTAATAAAATAATATTTTTTAAAAAATATATAATAAATTAAAAAGAATACTAACATATTTAATTATATAGCTAAATATAGGATATAGTATTAGAATTGTTAAATTAGAGTTTATAGGAACATATTTAATTGTATAAAATATTATGCCAATAATAAATTTAATTAAATTGATTAGTTATAAATTAATTATGTAAATAAAAATTAATTAATAAAAATGGTCTCCACGGACATATCGATTTCGCTCTATTTAAAAAATCATTCCAAATTATATTTCGTACCATAGTTTAATTAAGAAATTAATTTCTTGTAATCAAATAAAATTTTCGGATCAGTCCCTACTTCTCTTTGTAGTTTTATGTTCTTTCTCTCTCTCCATAAATTGAATGGAGCTTGCCCACTTTGGTTATTTTTCGTATTTTATAGAGGTGACTAGCAATACGTATGCATTTAACATAAAGAATCATCACTTATGTTTTTTGAGTTGTTTTTTATTATTATTTTAGAGGACTATCAGGGTTCCCTAATGATATTCTTGTGATCCTATATTTTTCTTAACTTTGTACTAATAAAATTGTGTATATATAATTACTTCATCTTTTTAATGCCGTCAAGTTTATATAATTTTTCTTAACATGCACATTATGTTAAGTATAGCTTAGTTCATGAATATATTGTTAATTATGTATTTATGGGGTTCTCATTTGTTTAGTTTACAGTTAGAAACCACCTAATAAGACTTTTTTTTTCTTCGTTCCTATATATTGTGCATGACTTGTTACATCTTTCCATGTGACCTAGTAAGTCAACGGTGTCATAACGAAAGTAACATCAACTTTATGTTAATTAATAAGATTAGCAAAGTACGTACTTGGACCATATAGTTAAGCCGACACAGCAAAAGTTAAACTTGTTACTGAAATTTTGATCCTTTTAATGTTTTTATTAAAAAGTGCCTTTTTATTTATTGATTCATTAGACAAGTTAGTTCTAGCACCGTGAATTAAAAGTTTTTTATTAATTCATTCTTCCTTAAATACTAGCTTCGTGAGTTGTGACGCACTTAATTAAAAATAATATTAACTTAGAGACAAATTTCCATCACGTTTATTCACTCAAAAAAATCAATTCCGTGCGTAACTAAAATTCTAATTATAATAAACAAAGGTTTCAACTTTACGTCAATGACACACGTTATCAAATTACTTGGAAATTAATATAATTGCGGATCAAATTCATGGGATCTAATACGTCAACTACAAACTCTGCCAACTTTACATTTATAATACAATTATTTCTTGGAAATTGACAAAAAACTTTCACTGTCTACCACCAACGTCTCGCGTTGAAACGCAATCAAGGATTTTTTTTTTTTTTTGTTATAAATTGATCACAAACCAATCACTTGATCAACACCAAAGTTGTTCAGAAGCTTCGCCGGCGCTCAACAATGGCCAACAGTACGAAACTCGTGTTCGTGCCCATGACTGGCGTCGGCCACCTCATATCCATGGCGGAGATGGTCAAGCGATTGCTCCGCCACGGCCTGCATGGCGAGGCCGCCAACGCTCGGGGCCTCTCCGCCACATTGCTCGTCCCCGGCCCCATATCGAACCCTGCCGTCGCATCCTACATCGAGTCCGTCGCCGCCGCCGGCTTCGACATCGAGTTCGAAGAGTTGCCGCGGATAGAACCGCCCTACACCGATGGCCCGGTGGACACCTACGCCGGCTTCAAGCCCCGCGTCAAATCCGCCGTTTCCAGGCTCCTCTCATCTTCCTCCACTCGCGTCGCCGCTCTGGTTCTCGACTTCTTCGCCATCGGCATCATCGACGTGGCGCACGAACTCGGCATCCCATGCTACATCTACTTCACTGCCAGTGCCCTCTCACTCGCTTTCTTGTTCCACCTGCCAGAACTCTCTGAGAAGATAACGGTGGAGTTCGAGGAACTGGAAGGAGAAGTGGCGGTTCCAGGCCTCCCTCCGGTGCCGCCCATGTCGATGCCTAATTCCGTTATGAAGAGAGATAAGAGCTATGCCTCATTCCTCGACCATGCCCGAAGGTACAGTGAGACCAACGGGATCATCATCAACACGTTCGCGGAGCTCGAATCGCGTTCGCTGGAAGCGATTGCCGCCGGCAGATGCACGCTTAATCATCGGACGCCGCCCGTGTACCCAGTCGGACCAATTCTCATGCTTGGCGAAACGACGAACGGCGACGTTCCGAAGCAGCGGCATGAGTGCCTGAGTTGGCTGGACGAGCAGCCAGCGGAGTCGGTGGTGGTGCTCTGCTTCGGGAGCAAGGGCTCGTTCCTCATTTCGCAGGTGAAGCAGGTGGCGACCGCCTTAGAGCGGAGCGGGCACCGTTTCCTGTGGGCGCTGCGCGTGGACCCGTCCGAACCAGACGCCGAGGTGGGCTTAGACAAGGTGCTACCGGAGGGATTCCTGGACAGGACGAAAGGTACGGGACTGGTGTGGCCGGCGTGGGCACCGCAGGCAGAGATCCTAGCGCACGGGGCGGTCGGGGGCTTCGTGACGCACTGCGGGTGGAACTCGACGCTGGAGAGCCTGTGGTACGGCGTGCCGATGCTGGGGTGGCCGCTGTACGCCGAGCAGCACCTGAACGCGTTCGTCATGGCGAGAGAATACGGGGTTGCTCTGGAGCTCAAAGTGGAGAGGAAGGCCGGGAACTTTGTGAGGGCGGAGGAGTTGGAGAGGGGAATAAGGTGCTTGATGGAGGACGCAGAGGGAGAAGGGAAGAAGGTGAGGACGAAGGCCAAGGAAATGAAGGCGGCGTGCAGGAGGGCGCTGGAGGAAGGAGGCTCTTCTTTTGCTTGCATGGAGAAGTTGGTCAAACAATTCTTGGCTTAGTTATCATCGTTCTCATTCATGAATACTTTTTATGATTGTTGAAGTAAAATTTTAAATAATGCATATATATATATATATTATACTCACATATTTCCTGATTTTGTTCCTTAGGAAGAAGATATAAAATGATGTGTTTAAGCTGTTTTTTAATCAAACTAAGATCTTTTTAACCTCAAAATACAACCTCGTTATCTGGCAAACATCCTTGGTTAAATTTATGGCACTTCCCTGTTTGACTTAGAACAAAGTCGGGGTTGACATCCTAATTCTCACTCTTTTACCAAACAATTTTGTTTTGACCCGGTGGTCTGCAGATTAATTAACGTGGGACTAAAGAAAAGTTGAAAGTAATACATGGAGAGGAACAGTCCTGTAGGGCTCCTGTAGGGTTACATGCATAGGAGGAGCAACTGGCGGATTAAGAAAACTCCAACATTATTGAATCCAAATGAGGATGGCCATGTGGAAACAAATTGATTCCATCTTGACCTCTTCCTGGTGGTGAATAATGAAGGACACATTATGTGATGGTATTGTTTGTTTTTTACTCCAAGGATAAACACGAATTACTCTTCAATTTTTGATATGGTAACTATCTAGTTCCCTAATTTTAATTTATAATCACACTATTCGCAAAGTTTTAAGCTTTTGTATGTGTTGTCCTTCTGATCGGGGCAGTGAATTTCCTTATTTCACTGCTGACGTGACTCAACAAAAAGTAATAAAGTAATATAATTTTAGGAGGGGTGGTTGCTCCCTTCGTCGCCTCTACGTTGTGCTTGAAGTTTGGTTCTGAGAGGTAGCGGGTGGTGATCAATCTAGAGTTAAAGTTAATTATGCGCGAGAAGTTGTAGGAGTGGTCATCTCGGGAGAGTGAGCCAAGGGTGGAGGATTCCACAATGTCAAAGAGGGTCCCGACGAGGTCAATTTTCATCATGATCAAGTCAATGTTGTTGACAGTCTCAATGGGTGTCTTCAGCATGGTTGGTAGCCGGAGAAGGAGATAATAGCTTTGCCAAGGTATTATAAGGGAAGGAGGAACTACCAATGAGGATGACATTGTTTAGGACAGAGGCGGGGGGCCCAAAGGCGTATGATGAGTAGGATCCATCATGAAAGGGAGATCTTTTTATGTTGTCAACGGAGTAGCTGAGGAAGACGTCGTTGCAATCGACATTGAGCTTTGGAGCAGGGGTAGGAGCAATGGAGGCTAGAGTGTAATAACACAAATATCATATTATTGATAAGAAAATTGATATATGTGTTAATGCATGAGTTATAGCTCATAGTGTTTGATCGCTGAAATATGGCAAAATTTTATTCAAGGCATGAAAATATGATCTTTGAAAATATTAGAATTAAGAAAATTAAAGTCCCGGTAATTATTCATGTATATCAAAGTATTATAGATGTGATTTTTAACAATTTTTAGGAGGTGTTTTACTTAGGTAAAACATAGATGCAAAATCGAAAAATCTATGAAATCGCGATTTTTGCTCTTCGGACAAAAATTTAGATTTCGATTCCTTGATTATTTATTTTTATAAATATTTTATTTGAATCCAAATGGGGGGTAGTTTCTTATTTACATGTAATGTCTTAAGTAAATGAATAAATAAATAAATAAAAGAAAAAGGAAAAACTATTTAGGGTTTTGCCATATGGTGAGTTCATACTTCACTTTATTTTAATTTCAACTACATAACTTTCTAGTTAGGGTTTCTCTGAACCTCATCCATCTCATTCACTCTCGAATTTTAGCTAATCATGGGACAAAATTCATGTTCTTCATGAGCAAAATTAACCCCAGCCATGTTTAATTGATTCCCGAATTTGTAACTACATAATTACATACTTTCGAGTGGTCCCAAAATTATAAAATTTCTTTTGATTGATCCTATATAGTCTACTTTCATTGAGCTTTGGAATCAAGTTAATAGGATTTCTGTAGATAAAGTTATGCTCTTATCCTTAAGGTACTATCACTCTGTCCGCCGAAATTGCTACCCGAATTTGTAAATTATGTATTAAATCCAATATGTCATGAAATTATTTGATAATTTATGGTGTTATATAGATTGATGTTAGGTTTCATTTACCGTTAGAATCACTAGAAAATGATATGTTTAATGAAAGTTATATAGATTATTGCTAGTATTGGTTAAATTTATTGTGCTCAGTACAATTAGATATAAATTCAAGTAATTTTATGAGTTGCATCTTAGGATGTCTACTATTTGGGAAAATTAAAATAATCATAATAGGGAATGTTTACTATTTTATATAAATCATAAAAGTAAGGTTACTCAATCTGTCAGGACATAGAAACAACATAAAAATTAGGCTGAATGTTGATTTTCATGAGAGCAAACCATAATGAAGTAGGAAATGAAACTTTTACAGAATAATTTTTCTGTAATATGAAAGTAAAGAAATTTTGAATGATGTCATTTGGGTATGTATATAAGAAGATATGGATTTTTCTTTACTATGTGTGCAATCGGTTATATTATTAGGTCAATCTTTATGTTTAATAGTTACTTAAGTTATAAGAGTAAATATTTGGGGTTCATATACCATTGAAATTAATTATGTTTCATGTGTTAAAGGCTTGTGCTCATATCATAGTGGTAATGTGTTTCTTCCTATTATTGTTATAGGAGTAGAAGAGTAAAATAGTGAAAAGGAAAAGGAAAATATTTTGTTAGTTTTTATAGGTAAGTTGATTTCTTCTATTCTATGTTTTCACCTCTTTTGAATTCGGTGTGACATCAATTATTATATGTATTGAATATGTTTTAGAATGCTATGAATTGATTTTGAGAAATGCAATTATGGGAAGTATGTGTGATATGATTTGAATGGATTGCGATGAGTGCAATTTTGTTCATTTTGAAATGGTGTTGGATATGATTCATCTTCTGATAGTTAGGAGATGTCTGTTATATGATGAATCATGCATCGACATCCATTTGCATTTGTATATATGATGGTTGGAGCTAAGTGCTACATCACTGATCACGATGGGAGTCACCTCTAGAGTCAAATTCATCATTCTGTTCCCCAATAATGGGATGAGATAGGCTGAAGCTAAGTGCCACATCGTGAGTAATCGCCATGGGGGCCACCTCTAGAGTCCACCTATCAATTTATGATGTGTTTCTCGAAAGGGATGCGGTAGAATGGAGCTAAGTACTACATCACCGATTACGATGGGAGCCACCTCTAGAGTCCACCAATCGACCACTGTCAGTCGGTGATCCGTGCATTCATATGAGAGTGTTGCATTTGCATACATATGTTTGATATGATTTATATGATATTGATTGCAAGTTGAGTGTGATGTTTCTGATTAGTATGTCTATATGTAATTATCAAATATAACAAAATACGTATTTTGCTATTATGATTATTGCATGCTTTTCTATCTCCCTCCAAATTGATTAGTTGGTAACACAGGAATTATCAACTTACTGAGCTATTTTAGCTCGCTCTGTTATTTCTAACATTTTTCAGATAATTCTTGGGAATCATGCGAGATGATATCATTTGAAGGGTTCGTGGTAAGATGGAAACATTTGAGTCCTTCGTATCCTTCTATTAGGATGTCGAGGGGTTTAGTTATGTATAATTCATATGTATTATTTTGTAAGAAGATAAAAGCATTTTGTAAAATGTAAAACTTAAGGATTATTGGTTTGCTCTGAAGGATCATCATAAATTATGTAGTTTATTTTATGATATTTTCATTCTTATGTATGTTATAAAAAAAAAGGAAAATTACATCACGTTTTCACAATCTTTCCCAATTTTATTTGATCATTCATAATGAGTCACGACTCCGATTTAAACTAAAGTTTAAATCAGGGTCGTGACATAGAGAGAGAGCTAGGGGCACACCGTTGAGACCACATTTGGGCGCCGAAGAGGGGAAGACATTGAGGGGGAGTGGCGAGTGCCCCTTTCCCTCTCCTCTTCGGCATCAAAGTGTAGAGGGAAGGGGGCGTCCGCCCCTTTTCTCTGACTCCGACGAGGGGTGGTAGTCGTAGATTTTTCACTAATTTATTATTTTTTATATTATTTTATTATCGCTTTATATTTTTTACTTCGTATTATAGCACGTCAACAACACAACTAGGAACACATTATCGTCGGTAAGGAGAACAACGAGTGCAAGAAATTAAAATTTCAAAAATAGTTTGGTTACAAATTAAAGTTAAAGGATCATATAGATAATGAGTCAAAGTTGAATGATGATTAGTGTAATTTACCCGATGAGTTATTGTTGTGTGTTTCTTATGAATTTTCAAACACATCATATGGTACAATTGCCTCCCATTGTTATGCATTTTTTTGTGAAAGAATCACAAATAGATTTTGTGCAACACCCTGAAATTTCATCCCCAAAAATTAAAGACAATTAAGTCAATTGGCTACGTTAGTCTCTTTGCCATCACATAATCACAATAAATTATGATTTCTATTATAGCAGTGAAAGCATAACTCAATAAAATAAAATAATCTTTCAAATAAAGTAGAAGACTTCATCATAACATCACAAGTAGTGTTATAGAATTGAAAACACCACTAATAATCATTAAAACATCTGTGACACTATAATCCAATGAAAAGACTCAGTAACACATGACTCTATTAAGCTTAGACCAATTGTGCAATCTTTCTTGTGCTCAGATGAGTTGTCATCCTCCATACTTTAGTTACATACATGGATCTAAGGTGTAGGGATTTACCTAGTTAGAGTATGTAAAGGCCAAGTAATGCGATGTCATGATCTTAAATAAGATACTACATGATTGAATATTCATTTTTTTATATAATAAAAAAATGAGAATACGCATGCCATGTACTTAACATATAAACTACATGTCATTCAATTAGAATATCTATCATCATGCATCAATAAAAAGAATGGTAAGACATGTATCAATTCATCATCATGCAAATAGTATGGCAACATCAATAACAATCATCAATTCATTTCATAAGCATATAAGTGAATTGCACTTACCATAACCATTGCCTCATTACTCTCCTCAAGGTTGCTTCATAACTCGTTCAGACTTCCACTTATGTGAGCATCATTCCATTCATTCGATCATTGACATTTTGTAATATCATATCTTTCGATAGTTGGGATTTATGTCATTGTCCTCGCAATAGGCTAGTTAAGCCTTGAAGACAATGCTCCCCTCTCCTCCGAAGCTGACTTAGGAATACACACTTGCTGATGCGGTAACGATTATTCCTTGCATGACTTAGGAATGCACACATGGTTGCTGATGTGAGTAATGATCATTCCTGACAATCCGATAAGGACCAATAAGAGGCGACATGTAACATTATCGACACCTGGTTCATTATGTTTTTTAATCAACAAACATTTACATCGCTCGATCATCGGATTTTAATCTAATTACATGGGAAACATACATATATGTGTATCTAAACTCATATACAATAAAAAATCATCATTACATACTATATTTACTTAAAAGTAGCTTTTAAATATCATATATGCATCATTCAAGTCGGCCATCGCCGTGATATGGGTGTCACGCCCGTGACCGTGACTTGAACATCCTCTAGTTATCGACCACGGCCGAGCTTGGAGTGTCACGGTTGTACCACGTCCGTGTCACCACTCGCTTGCGCTTAGTTAATCTCTGCTTTAGTTCCCTAGCACCTTAATTATTGTATATAACATGCTCTAAACTTTTGATTTGATTATAGCTCCCTACGTGATCTCTTTAATGAAACTAACGACTATATAAATCTAATTTAAGATAACATTTCAGAGTCGTTAAATTTGATCTTTCCTTTTTTTGTCTATACCTAAATCTTTCCTATTCTAATAATATCCAAATGATAGCAAAAATCACAATGGGAACATCACAAGGATAGAAAGCATTCCAGATACCACGTATCAATGTGTCAACCACCAATTTATTTCATTTTTGAACCCCGATGGACGATCATTCAACTTACGCGATATTGAGAGTTATACGTATTGATCATATACTGAATTCTCGACTCATCATCAAATCTGATTAATTTGATATTGTCCAAAGCACCACATCTAATTATAACTGAGTTAAGTTTTCAACGAACTTAATATTTTTAATTAAATGGTGAAGAATTAGTTATTCACTTCACCCCACTCCAACTCTCATTAGCCATTTTTTCTTATTTTATAGATGTGACAGTATCAATAGGTATACATGTAACATAAAGAATCATCACTAGTATTTTTTGAGTTGTTTTTTTTATATTTTAGAGTACTATCAAAGTTCTCTAATGATATTTTTGTGATCCTATATTTTTCTTGACTTCATACTAATAAAATTGTGTTTTATTGTACATAAGAAAATAAGAATTACTTCATTTTTTAATGTCGTCAAGTTTATGTATTTTTTCTTAACATGCAAATTATGTTAAGTCGCTTTGCAAGTTTATGTATAGATTGTTCATTAGATATTTATGGGTTTCTCAGGTAGTTATTTTTCTTAAGTAGATTGTTAAGTAAGTAGCTTTGCAAATTAGTTATGTCTTGTGAGTTCTTTCATCTTCCCATGTGATCAAGTCAGCGGTGTCATAGCCAAAATCAAATCAACTTTACGTGGATGAGATCAGAAAAGTACGTACTTGGACCATATAGTTGAGCCGACACAGCTAAAGTAAAACTTCTTACTGAAATTTTGATCATTTTATTGTTTTTTTATTAGAATTTGCCTTCTTTATTTATTGATTCATTAGACTAGTTAATTTTAGCACCATGAATTAAAAGTTTTTTATTAATTCATTCTTCGTGAGTCGTGACGCACTTAATTAAAAATAATATTAACTTAGAGACAAATTTCCATCACGTTTATTCGCTCAAAAAAATCAATTCCGTGCGTAACTAAAATTCTAATTATAATGAACAAAGGTTTCAACTTTACGTCAATGACACACGTTATCAAATTACTTGGAAAATTAATATAATTGCGGACCAAATTCATGGGATCTAATACGACGAACGGCGACGGCCCGACGCAGCGTCATGAGTGCCTGAGTTGGCTGGACGAGCAGCCAGCGGAGTCGGTGGTGCTGCTCTGCTTCGGGAACAAGGGCTTCATTCCTCATTTCGCAGGTGAAGCAGGTGGCGAACGCCAGCCTTAGAGCGGAGGGGCACCATTTCCTTTGGGCGCTGCGCGTGGACACGTCCGAACTCGACGCCGCGGGGTGCTTAGACAAGGTGCTGCCGGAGGGATTTCTGGACAGGACGAAAGGTAGGGGACTGGTGTGGCCGGCGTGGGCACCGCAGGCAGAGATCCTAGCGCACGGGGCGGTCGGGGGCTTCGTAACGCACTGTGGGTGGAACTCGACGCTGGAGAGCCTGTGGTACGGCGTGCCGATGCTGAGGTGGCCGCTGTACGCCGAGCAGCACCTGAACGCGTTCGTTATGGCGAGGGAATACGGGGTTGCTGTGGATCTCAAAGTGGAGAGGAAGGCCGGGAACTTTGTGGGGGCGTAGGAGTTGGAGAGGGGAATAAGGTGCTTGATGGAGGACGCAGAGGGTGAAGGGAAGAAAGTGAGGGCCAAGGCCAAGGAGATGAAGGTGGCGATTCTTGGCTTAATTAGTTATCATTCTCATTCATGAATACTTTTGATGATTGCTCACGGAAAATTTTAATATTATATATATATATATATATATATATATATATATATATATATATCTGCTTTTAATTAGTTGTCATCGTTCTTATTCTTTAGGAAGAAGATATCCAATGATGTGTTCAAACTGTTTTTTTATAAAATTTAACATCTTTATAACCTTCAAAACACAACCTCGCAAACATAGTTAAATTTATGGCACTTCCCTGCGTGACTTGAGGACAAAGTCGGGTTTGACATCCTAATTCTCACATTTTTCACCAAACAGTTTTTAGTTATTGTTATTATATTTATTTTTAATTAGTTAGAATCTATTAATTAATATTATTATATTTAAATTAGTTTAGATTTGATTGTAAAATGTTTATAAATAGGCATGAACTTTTTATTATTGATAGTTCAATTATTATTTAATTATTCAATTAAACTTGTGTGATTTTATTTCTTAGTGGATTTTAAGTTTATCAAGCTATTGATGATACTTTAAATCATCAACATTTTTCGGAATACATCCGAAAGTTGCAATCCCTTTCACTTTGCAATCCCTCGTTATGTAAAGTGGTATCAGAGTCTTCGAAATGCTCATCTTCTCCCTCATCATCCATTTATTTTTTTTTTGTTTTATTTTTTTTCTTATCATTCATCATCAATCCATCCTTTATTTTTGTTTTTTTCCATTTTGTTATCTCAATTCATTACATCCTTATCATTTTTTCTTTTTTTCTTTCTCATGATTTGTTAGTTTATCTTTTTTTCTTTTATCTTTTTTTTTTACATTTTAACAACATGAGGATAGAATCACTATCATTTAATAATTATTTTCATGTTGATGAATTTTTACGCTGAATTTCTAAAGTTGATTACTTCTTTGATTATTGAAATATTTCAGAATCTCAACGAGTCAAATTAGTGATCAATAAATTTTCAAATAGAGCTTTATCATGGTGGAAAGACAATAAGCGCCTTCGAGCTTATCATGAAGAACCACCTATTCGAATATGACAAAAGTTGAAGAAATTACTTATCCAACACTTTTTTATCATTACCTTATTTTTCAACAGTCAAACAAATCTCAACAAGATAAACAAAATTTAATGTAAGAAGTTCAAAGTCATTTAGAGAATATCAAGAAGTCAATTGAGAAACTTCAACAATGATTGGAGAATATTATTGTAGAATTGGTGAAATTTTGTGAAGATCAATTATCTTTAGAAGTTGTGTCTGATCCAATTGAAGAATTACAAAAAAAAACTATTCAGTATGTCATAATCTATCAAAATACTAAAGGGTTGGTTATTTTGGATTTCCTTTATGAGACAAAAGAAAATAAATTTATTCAGGAGGTGGATGAAAATTTGGAGTTAAATTAATCAACTAACAAGAAAGATTTGCTTTAAATTCTTCAAGTTGATATGAAATACATTGAAGTTTTTGTCAACACCAAAGATTTTAAATTTTTGAAGATTGTATTTTCAACAATATATTTGGTACTGCTATACAATATAGTTGGCTTAAATGACTTATCTGATGAGTTAAGAAAAAAGATTAAACCATTGTGGGATATCAAGCGTGAACCTCCAGATTCAATTTTTCAGAGTTCGAGGTCGAACACTTTTGAAGAAAGGGAGATTGATGTAGGAGAAATAAGCTAATATTTTACTAGTTATTATTGTTATATTTATATTTTTAGATTAGTTAGAATCTATTACTTAGTATTGTTATCTTTTAAATTAGTTTAAATTTTATTGTAAAATGCCTATAAATAGGCATGAAGTTTTTTTTATTATTGATAGCTCAATTATTATCCAATTATTCTATTAAACTTGTGTGGTTTTATTTTTCGGTAGATTTCGAACCTCGATGGATTTTAAATTTATCAAGCTATTGATGGTGCTTTGAATCATCAGCCTCTTTCGAAATATATCCGAAAGTTATAATCTCCTCCACTTTGCGATCCCTATTGTGTTATCAATTAACGTGGGACTAAAGAAAAGTTAGAAAGAAATGGCTTCTTGACACGAAGAGCATCATTGCATCCAAATGAGGATGGCCATGTGGAAAAAAAAACCTTTTTCTATACATTGGATTTGGTGGTGAAGAATTACCGAAGGATAAATTACACAAATTATTCTTCAACTTTTGATATTGTAATTATCTATTTCTTTAATTTTAATTTATAATAAGACTATATTCAATTTTTTTAAATTTTGCACGCATTATTCTTCTAACCGATGATAGTAAATTTTTCGATTACGTTATTGATGTGCCTCAACAAAAAGTAATAAAGTTATATAAATAAATAATAATAAATACAATAAATTAATAAAAAAATAAAAAAAGAAGTTATTGTCTATCGTTGGATGGAGGAAGGGGGCGGCGTCCCTCCCCTTCTCCCCACTGCACCGAAGAGAAAAGGGGAAGGGGACAACTATCCCCCTCCGACTCTATGCCACACGTACAGAGGAGGAGGACAGCGGCTGACCCCTTCACCTCCTTTGCATTGTTCTTGAAGTTTGGTTCCAATCAAGCCCAAAGTGTGGGATTCGACAGAGCCAAAGAGGGTCTCGACGAGGTAAATTTTTGCTCCGATCAAGTCGATGTTGTTGGCGATCTCAATGGTTTGTCTTTGGCATGATGGGGTAACCGAAGAAGAAGGTAATGGCTTCACTCAAGATATTGTAAGAGGAGGAGGAACCACTAATGAGGACGACATTGTTTTAGGATAGTGGTAGTGGCCCTAAAGGTGTAGGGCTGATCAACTGGATCCATAGTGAAAAGGTGGATCTTTTTCTATGTTATCGACAGAGTAGCTGAGGAAGATGTCGTTGCAGTCGACATTGAGCTTTGGAACGAGGACAGGAGTGAAGGAGGCCAGACAAAAGGCTGGGGCGCATCGTCGGAGAGGGAAAGACGGATGGGGAGGTGAGCGGGCACCCCTTCTCCTCTCCTCTTTGGCACCAAAAGGAAAGGGGAAGGGGGTGCCTGCCCCCCTTTCTCAGACCACGACGAGGAGCAATACCCATCTTTTTTTATTTTTTATTAATTTATTTTATTACCTATTTTTATTATTATATTATTTTTTATTATGTCACATCGGCAACGCAATAAAAAGAACCAATGTCGATTGTGAGGAGGACAACACATGCAAAAAATAAAATTTCGAGAATAATTTAGTTACAAATTAAAATTAAATAATAATATAAATATCAATTTAAAATTAGATGATGATTTGTATAATTTCTCGTGGATTATTATTATGTGTTTCTTATGACTTTTCAATCATATCATGTGGTGCAATTTTACTAAATGCTCTTCAATTTTGACTACTCTGTAATTCTATCCTCCAACTTTACTTTGTAACTGTCCTCCAATTATGAACTTATTTCACCCATTGTCCTTTTTATCTGCTATTGCCTATTTTCTAGTAATATGATCTACGTATCATTTACTCTTTCATCTGTGTGTCCAAGCATCTAACATGATATATTAAAATAATAATATAAAATTAAAAAAATGAGTGTCGTCCTATCTTCTTCGATGTCAAAAAAGGGAGGGGGAGGAGGCGACTGGCCCGTCGCGTTCAAATGGGGAGGGGAGGGGGCAACGGGAGGGACAGGGAGAGCCCCCCATATTGTGCACAAAGGAGGCTCTCCCCTCTCTTCTGTGAAGAAGGCAAAGGGAAGGGGTGCCCTTCCCTTCTGCTCGCCTCAGAGGGGTCTCCTCTCTTCTCCATTACTGGAGAAGGGGTGGATGCCCCCTCCTAGCGTTGACTGATGGGAGAAAAAGGAGGATATCATTTTTTAATTGTTTTAAAAAATATTATTATTTTAACATGCCATGTTAGATTATTAGACATGTGGATGAGAAAGAAATGTCACGTCAAATGACTACACGCGTAAAGGAGATAGAAAATCATCACATAGACGTCATGTCAATAGCATGATCAGAAAATCGTCGATCACGAGTCAAAATGGTAGTAAGTGGAATAAGTTAAAAGATTGAATGCAGTCATGTTACAAAATGAAGTTTGAGGATAACACTGAAAACTGTCCAAAGTTAAAAGGTATTTCGTGAAATTTATCCGACACTTTATTATATAAAAGGGAGAAGTCCCTGTAAGAGAATGTCAGACCTTTGAAAGCCAACATGAAATAAGTGTTTAATCTTTAAATGTTTTGATAAAATTTTGATTTATCCTATTTATGATAACAATTGAGTCAATCCAAAACAGGAAGAAGGGGCACTTAAAATGATAAAAGAAAGATCTGACACTATCTAAAGCAACAATTGGATGGGTTGGCCGGATGGGTTGGTTGAACTTCACCAGGAGCAGTAGGGATAAAGAATAGCTCTATTTCTTATTTACTGCATTGATTTCTCTTAAACCAAAATTAAAATTAGATTCTCGAAGAAATTAGATATGTTAAGTTTCCAAAAAAAATAACATCATCTCGATATTCCCAAAAAAATCGAATAAGCAAAGATGTTTTTAATTTTTTTTTGCTGCAATAATCATATATTCTAAAATTGGATTATCTAACCATCTCTTAATTGCTGTCCATCTGTTTACTTCAACTATTTTCCCTTGACTTTTACATCTTGAATCCAGTTAAATGAAGTTTAGAAGAACAACTTAAATTTCAATAGGAAAAAAAGCCTTTGATACATCCTTCAGATATATTCCAAAAATGTGACAACAGAAACATTTTTTAAAATTTCCAATTGCAATCATCAAACACTATAACAAAATTAATATTAGGGACCAATTAATTTTGAGTCCCAAAAAATATTTATTTAGGTCCAATAAGAAAGTGAACCCAAATGTTTTACATTTTTAGAGACAAATTTAATTTGTGTCTAATGCAAATGTTATAAGAACCAATTATAATATTGGTGTTTAATAATTCTGCATAAGTACTGATTTTAGGCACTAATCATACTTTTGTCCCTAATAATATGTGTTAGGAACTGATTTGAGTGGTCCCAAAATATTTAATTTTTTTTATTTTTCAAAAGTGTTTTGCCCTAATTCCCTTCTTTTAAAAATATTTTTGCCCGAATAATATGTCGTTAACCTGCCTCAATTCCCCTTTTTCTGCCCTAATTCCTTCATTTTCCCCGTTGCCGTCGCTTTGCTGGTCGTCCCGATCCGCTTGCCCTCACGTCGTCGGGCATCCGATCCCTCCGGCGTCCGCATCGTTGGATGCCCTGTCGCTGCGTTGATGGTCTCCTCGCTGTCCAGCTTGTCCTCACGTCATCGGGCACCCTCTACTGCTCCTTCTTCGTCCTCCACTCCGTCGTCATCCTCGTCCTCTACTCCGGCTCGGACGACGGCTTCGCCTGCCGCCGCTCTTGGATCCCCTGCCTCTCCTCCTTCCTCAGCTCCATGGCCATCGTGTGGGCCATCCAGTACAAGGCCGACACGGAGGCCTCGGTCGAGCGGCTGCTGGAGCGGGAGGGGGAGGACGGGATTCTCCTATGCAAGTGCGTGGAGGAGTTGAGGCGGAAAGGGATGGAGTTCGACCTGCTGAAGGAGGTGTACGCGCTGCGGCATGCCAAGATCCTGCGAGTAGAAGCCAAAGGGCAGGTCAAGGTGCGGAAGTGGTCTCCCAGGGACCTCGCTACCATGGTGCTGATCGCGTTTGCCTGTGCGGAAGTGGGTCTCACGAGGTTCGTGCTCTGTAATTGAATTGGGCTATTTTTCTGCTCCATGCCCATCAATGGAGGAGAAAGGGGAGGGTGGGAGGTGCAGGATCTACTTGATTCCGACATTTATCTGCTTTGGATTTTGTTTGCCACCATGGGAGTTTGATTGATTCGTCGTAGAACGATCTGTTCTGCTATTTTGTTCAAATTTTTCTTAATAAATAAATGCTATATGGAATTTAATTTCACTACCAATAGGTCAATTACAGATTTACTGACATTCTGCTTATCGTAAGATTTAATCCTTGTTGCGGATGGCATATCCCATGTTTCTTTTCGTGCATATCATGATTTAACATAATTTAAAGCAATTGGATCAAACTTCTAATTTTGTATGGCAGAATACACATATAATAGAAACACCAGGTGAGTGTGACAATTCTCTGCCATATAGGAAGGTGAAGCCATGAAGGAAACATGCACCCTATAATTAACAAATGAGTTGCTTCGTCAGATGATCCTTCAATTGAACTTTTGTAACTTCCAGAATAGTAATCTTTTAAATCTACTATGTTGTTGGGACTCTAGTCAATATCTGAAAACCTGAACATTATATAGAAAGGAAGGGGTTCCTGTCCCTGTGAACAGCACATGTGGAAGAATCAGAAGAACAGGCCCAGAGATTTTGAAGCAACCCCAACATGGAGTTATTGATAGTTGATGCACTGGTAACTGCAGATCATTGACATGAGCATTGTCAATTTAAAACTTTATGGAAAAAATGTTCACTCTCATTTTAGTTTCCAAAATCAGAATAATTTACAGTGACAAAATTCCAATGCATTTGCTGTCAGCAACGTGTTTGATATGATGCCATGATGAGTAATTATTAACTTATCGTCATCTATGTTATTGCCTGAATAATTACTAAAAATTAAATCTTTATTTGATCTGTCTATAATTAACTTGATTATTAATGTTGTGATTAGCAGTCCATCAAGGATGAATGTACTATGATCAGTTTATCCCTTTTGCTTTCTATATTAATCCTGTTTTACTGATTACAATTGATGAAAGCCATGAGTTTTCTTTTTTATTGCAGAGTTTTTATAATCCTCTTCAAAGAAGACTGCATTATAATCCACTATTAGTATTCATTCTGATTTTCCGTAAACTTGAAGGGTCACAGAGTAAGCCTCGTGCACACAAATCTTTCATTGCAGATTCAGAATTTTTTTTTTCAGAATCTTTTTTTATGAGACTGATTATTAGTTTTATAAAAGTGTACCACATTTGTAACACAATGCTAAGTGCTCATTTTAATATGACTTATCATAGCATGAATTCCTATTAAGTAAGTGATATTAATCAATTATAATCATCAAACTCAACCTTTCTGATGTCATCCTCTACTGTGCAGCTGGCAATTCATTTTATTTTTCTGCAAAGCACTCATTTTCTGACTTATCATAATATGATGGCTGTTCATACATGTTCATCCTACAAAGCACTGTTTGATGATAGTTCTTGCTATCCAGCATGATCAATGCGCGATGAGTTTTTATTTTTCTAGCATCTGTTTCATGATTCTCCCGTCACCCATTAGACTCTGGTGACAGAAGAGTCTGCGCAGCATGTTTCTTCTTGCGAGGGTGGTGATTTGCATGATTAATTGCTTGCAAGAACCCGTCAACAATCCTCTTTTTCTTTCTTTCGAAATGTTGAAATAATTCTATATTTTGCTTTTTTTCTCCTTTTCAGGTCTGCTAAGGTGTGGCAAGAGTTGCAGGCTCCGCTGGCTGAATTATCTCAAGCCCAGTATCAAAAGGGGCAACTTTAACAAGGACGAAGAGGAAACCATCATCAGATTGCATGAACAACTTGGCAATAGGTAATAAGCCTTGAGATTTTTTTCTTTTTTTTTTCCAATATAAAGAAAAAGAGAAGCTTCTTCAGGGACAACAGTTGAATAGAGAAGAAATCATTAAGCTTTGGATTCTATAATAATGGGGCAAAAAAAAACTTTTCTAGTCAATTAATATTTCTTCTCAAGAGCGGAATGGCATCGTATGATCCATGTAGCCGACCCCACCTAGTGGGATAAGGCTTTGTTGTTGTTGTTGTTGTAATATTTCTTCTCACCTGATTTCGATTCAAGCATCCTATCCAACACCTTTTTGCCGAGTATTGGTAATCAGATAGTATACGTGATAAGGATCTGAAAAACTATATAGTAATTGTTTAAGCTATAACCGATTCTTCATATAAAGAAAAAAGAAACATAGCTGGCTGGGTAGCCATTTCCATTGGTTCTTATTCACAGTGATCACAGTCTACTTTTATTTGCAGGTGTTACATTATGTAGTACTTCATACCACATCCACTGATCAGTCGTGATAACAAGATGCTTCTATTTTTTTGTTGTCCATAGGTGGTCTGCGATCGCAGCAGAGCTACCAGGAAGGACAGACAATGAGATAAAAAACGTGTGGAACACCCACTTGAAGAAAAGACTAAAACTGAACCAGCTGCAGACTGCAAAGAAGGTGAAGGCGAAGATGAGATGCAAAGCGAAGGCAGAATTCATGCCGGTAATAGGAGATGCAGAGCAGGCAAACACAGAAGAACATACATCGGATGCTGTGCCCGCACTCCAATCCTACAGTGAGATGTCATCCTCCGGTACCATTTCATCGAGCGTCACATCGGAATCCTATAACGCAAATCTAATGGGTGGACAACGACCTCCGGATGACAAAGAAGAAAGTGTTTCTTAATATGAACATTTACACTTTAACTTTATAGTAGATATTTTGATTAAAGATGTTGAATGTTCATATTTTTTATGCATTACTTTTCAATTTTATAGTGTGTTGATTGGGATCTTTTATTTCTTAATATGATGTTTTGTGGTTGGAATCTTATAAGCATTATAAGCATATTAAGAATATCATTATAAGCATTATAAGCATATTAAGAATCTTATAAGCATTATAAGCATCTTTTATAGTGTTGGAATTTTTTATTTCTTAATATCATTATAAGCATGCTATTAGGACCAATCTCTAGGTTCCTAAAAGTATGTTATTAGGAACCATTTGTTTGGTGCCAATTGTTTTCTTTTTCGTTGCAAAAATCATTTTGATTTTGGGACCAAAAATGATTTTTAGAGACCATTGTATGATCTTATGGGGACCAATAGATTAGTATCTAAAAGTGATACTTTTAGGATCCAATAAAAATATTTTGTTTTTAAAATTTTTAAAGACCAGCTTTTAAGAATTAAGGGGGGTCAACAAAATTTTTGACCCAAAAAAAATTAGGGTCCAAAATTGATGACTTTGGAACAAAAAAATTTTGTCCCCGTAAATACTTTTTGTTGTAGTGAAATATTTTCAAATTTCAATTCTAAAGCCTTCTCTCATTCAATGACCACTATGTTTCCTATTTACTCCAAACATTTTCCCTCAAACTAACATAAAGTCTAACTCCATTTAGAAGAAATTATAAAAGCAACTTAAATTTGAAAGAAAATAGTTTAAACATATCATCTTGACTTTTTTTCTTCTAAAATGCAAACGGGCAGAGATCAAAGTATTTGAGAGGCCAAAGTTTCAAAATTGTATTGGCTATATTTATTTGTGTATAAATTTAGAATTCAAAAATCAAATCATCCCCTCTTCAAATAAATTTAGTATGTCATAATTTTCAACTCGTTATGGTGGTTGTGCTGCCTAACAATCACTTGACTGGTTAGTGGATCAAACCACTTAATTTTTTTGACCTATTATGTTTGACTCCACACAACTATGAATTTTAGGTCCGTCGTGCTCACTGATCAAGGGCAAGAATTTTCGCTCACCATTGGACTGTAGGAGGGAATGTTTTGAGAATTGGACCCTTGTAATTTTAAAGATATAGTATTATTTATATGATGTAATGTACAAATATTGTGGTAATAATTTATTAATAATCAAATATTAAAAATTCACCTTAAGTATATGAATAATTTTATTTATTAAAATTTTTAATAATAGTAAATAATAATTTAAATCCATAAATATTAATAGCTTATTATTGATTTTTTTATTTAGATTTAATGAGGATGTTATATTAATACATTTGATCTCCAATGACTTATTTCTTTTATTTTTATTTTCCTTTTTTGTTTCCATTTTTCTGCCCTTTAATAATTTCCATGTTAGTGTTATTGATTTTTTAATACTTATCTTTTGTATTTCTATTCTTATTTATTTTTTAACTGTAATTTTCCTCCTTATTAACTTACCTTTTAATACTTTCTTTTTTAACTTTCCTATTTTGCTGATTTTCTTTTTTTTAAAAAAAAATTAAGCTTGAACCTAGTTGAACTAGTTCAATCGGTTCACCGATTTTTTTTATTTAACCAGTTTTTTTCTCAATTTAACATAAAAAAATGATTTTGATGTTGAATTGAGCCACTAGCCATCAATTCGCGGTTGAAATCGATTGAATCGATCGGAGATCCGATTTTTAAAACATTACGATAAGAGATCTAAAATATGTCACCTACTTTTAGGCATACACCTGCTAAAAGCAAAAAAAAAAATTCAAGTTCTTGCTTCCATCAAGAACTTTCCTAATTCTTGCTAAAAGCAAGAACTCAAGTCCTTGAATTCTTGATCACATAATGGTTTAATTGGAATATAAGTTCTTTCTTGTTCTTCGTTTGACAGAGAACTTGGATTAGTTTTAGCTTCAAGTTTCGGCTGTCAAACATTGCATAACACAGAAGTCGAACTTGAAACTAAAACACATTAGCTATCAATTTGGTATAACATTAGCAAATATTCTTAAATTTAATGTTAGCAATCATCAAATGTTTTTAGTACTAATTAATCAAGTTGAAGGCACATATGTTGTCAATTTTGTTAATAACAATATCATGGCCCTATAGGAAATTTGTTGTCTGAACAAGGAGCTTAAGAGGAGTCATTGGAAAATTGAGATTAATCATGTGTCCTATTTGTAACGCTTCCAAAATCTTATCCCAATTTAAAGATCGAACTCTAGGCGGTGTTACTTTCACCGAATTTTTGATAACCTAATTTCATAAAGCAATGCAGCGGAAATAAAATAATATAACATAAACTACAATAACATAAAACAAGAGAACACTTCTAAACATATAAATCTTAAGATAACATACTAGTCCATGGACTGCATAGGTTTCACATAAGACCCAATATAAGGTGCATAATACATAAATGAGTTCATATAAGAATTCATGACTTAGGCCCATGGGCCATACATACTTGATTCTCCAACAAGTCCATTATCATAACATAAAGTAATATAAGATAACTTGGGACATAACTTGACCGTCACATGTACAAATTTTACGTCATGAGATCTCCGCCGCCGAGCTTATGTCTTGTCCATACTTGTACGAATTCATGGAGTGCAGGGAATTTCTCCCATTAGATTATGTTGAGGCACATGTACGCTATAATCCTATAACATGATCTCTACATGTCATGGCTAGTGGCAGAGCCAAGAATAATTTTCATTGGGTTCACTAATTAACAACGATAGAAAAACTTTTTATAATCATGTAAATTTTATTATAAGATTTTGAATTAATTTTCTTTACCAAAAATATCTAATCTAAATCATATATATACTTTTATAAGTAAAAGAATATTAAATGATAAACTAGAAAGCTAATAACAATTTTCAAAATATATATACTCAATAATTCATATTATCACGATAAGAATAATGTTTAATATAAAATTAAATGATTATGTAAGCAAACTGATGTAATAAAATTTTCATGCAAAATTTTTTTAATAATGACATAAATATCCTATGAAAAATATATTACAATCAATGGCATATAACTTCAATAAATCACATAATTATATATAAAAGAATCTTATAAAAAATAATAAAACATTTTACTTCGAAGATACAAAGTTAAATTATTGGCATGGATTATTTTAATAATTTTTGTATTATATTTAAATTGAACAAAATATATTTAAAAGTACATAAAACTTAATAAAAGATGAAAAATTATATTAAGCACCACGAATTTATGCTTAAATTAGTATAGTAAATAAGATAATTATTAGGTAATAATGATGTTTTAATAAAAAGTAATGATATATAATTTCATAATTTTATGTTGTTGGCTAGGATTATGGTCAAAAAAGAATAATTAAGTAATGATGTGTTGCTAGCGCAAGTATTCTGACCTTAGGTTGGGTGTGCAAGGTACGAGCATTGCCACCAAAAAGACAATTGTTAACATTTGTTCGCATTAGAACAAACACAACATATAGGATTTCACATGTTAGTGCCTGCACGTGCAAGTATTTGGCTCCGCCTTTGGTCATGGCATATGCATTTCATCATCATAAAAACATAGAGCATATGCATCAGCTATATATGCACACTATATGGTATGTGAACAAGTCATCATGGCAAGATAAGATAAATATATAACATCATCAACTTTATGCTAAAACATATCATAACTTTATCTTACTTAACTTTGACATCTTCATTCATAGCATGAAGGACATTCATTTGCTTCTTTTTAGGTGTTTACTTTATCATCATCTTCATCTTTATGTATCAAGTCATTCATCATTCATTTTTTCATCTTTCATCTTTAATTATATGACTTGATTGAAAAATTCATATTGGTTCGACGATCTTAGGCTAACAAGGCTAGAATCCTTTTGTCCCATGGAAGCCACACCTTATTCCCTTAAGATGGTCTTATGGGGTCTTGGTCTTCCCCGAGAGCCACACCTTATTCTCTCAAGGGGGTCTTAGTCTTCCTCATACGTACGACGACAACAACATGACACCTTTATCAATCTATCTTTTACTTTACATTCATTAATATATACAATCATTCAATACATGTTGCATTTTTAATCTTATTTAAGGTCATACATATTTCAAATTATTCTAAGTATAGACATCAACATCACCTAAGCATTAGAGATGGAGCGGACGATTGATATACTTTCGAATGATCGTGGAGTTGTGAATCGGGTGATCGAACATATTTTGGTCGACCACTTTGGATCTTGCGAACATCTGAACTGGGCGACGTAGGTCCGCAGAAGTATGAGAAATTAGACTTTCTAAGTCAGACGTCTGAGGGTTTTTGGATGACCATTTCATTGGGGTTTGGACGATCGAACTGATCGTTCGTCATCTGTAGAAGTCTGAAAAATCAGACTTACTAAATCGGACATCCGAAAGGTTTTGGACAAGTGCTCCATGGGTTTCAGATGGCCAAATTGATCGTTCGTCGTCCGCAGAAGTTCGAGGAATCGAAATTTTTAAATCAAACATTTGAAAGTGTTTCAGACGACCATTACATAGGCTTCAGACACCGAAATGGCCACCCATCTGTAGAAGTCCGAGAGTTCGAACTTTCCAAAAGTGGGCGATTGAAAGGGTTTAGCATCGGTACAGAATCTTCATTACATTTTTCTTTTCTCAAACATACATTCATATTTCATCAATACATTGAGCACACATTTTCTTCTAATCATCATATAGATCAGCATTCTTAGCACAATAATCATAAAATAAATAAGGGTTTGCATAAGAACATTTAACTTACTAATCACCATCATATATGACAAATGAGAGACTTCATAATGAACTAAACATAAATAACAATACAAATCCTAGTTCTAAACATGATTAGCGATAGAACAATAATCTAAATGAAACATGAAACATAATAAGACAAATATGGACATTCTCTAATTTTCCATTTCAAGAACAAATGACTTATTCTTCTATGGCCTAATACAAACATTCATACATCATTAAGAGAACATTAAGTGAATTTTGGATCCCCTTAATATATTTTGCTAAATAAGCCCTAAACTCTAGCTTCTTCCCTTCCTCTCTTCTCTCTTCTCCCTCTCTCAAACTAGTCTCTTCTCTCTCCTTGTTGATGTTGTCCACGAGCTCTAACGAAGCTACTACATTAAGTGATTTTTGCTTTTAGGGCATAGGTTAGTGAGGTCATCTGGGGTGGCTTTGGGCTACAGTAGCTTCGTTCTTTCTTTCTTTTTTTTTTTTTCCTTCGGATGTTACACTATTACATGTTTTTTATTCAGTTGTGACAACCTAATTTCTAAGAATTGCAGTAGAGTTTTATTCTAAATAACATATATCTCGTAGGTAAATGATTACTTATATAAACTTAAGAAAATTTAGAGTTAGAATATAATTAAATTTAAATTATTATATCTTTTTAAAATTTTCTCTTCTCATAATATTTTGTCACCCTTGCAGAATTTAATAATTTTTCTCTGAACTTTTTTGCACGTCCAATTTTTTCTTCTATCCTAAATTCTTACGTTAAATTGGACGACAATGATCATGTGCATTAATTATAAATTAAAATTTTGAACTACCATAAATTTATCTGTATTATATTTAAGTACGACGAATGAGACTACCAATAACTTTTTTATATGTGCAAATCAAATTCGATATCTTTCTGAGGAGCATACCCCTTCATCCCTATTAAAAAAAATTCATAACAATTTTTTATGCATATGCTCGTATTGTACTATCACAATCGGGTCCGTCCCATATGTCCAACCGTCCACCTAATATTACTATTATTAGTCGAAGGAAAGCACTAATTAATTATTAGTTAGTCCTTTCCATTTGATGTGTGTCACAATACTCTCCTCGATTAAAATAAAAATGACAACATATATTTTATTATTAAAATAATAAAAGTACCCATTACTTTCATTAATATAGTTATAAAATTAATAAATAATATTTTTTCATATTTATCATTTCATAGTGCAGGTACACTCTTTGACTCGTAAATCAAGAAGTCTCGAGTTCAAATTTTTTCGGGAAAGTTATGTGCCTCTTTATTTTCAAATTTATTTTTTTCTTTTCTTGTATTGAGCCTTGTGTCTTTTTATACAGTCGAAAAAATGGAGAGATTGAATATATTAGAATTAAATAATAATAAATATTTAGGGTGTTAGAATTAGTATAATAAAATAAATAACATAAATAATAAGTAAAAGCATTAGAATAGTTTCTTTTAACACTCCAAATTATATTTTTTTCAAATTTAATATTAAACTATAATTGTATAATTTTTATTTTGTGAATTAGGAGTATAAGAAAAATCCAGGCCAACCTAAAAAACTCATTTGATCCGAAAAAATTGAATCGAAAAAAATAAAAAATTAGGATCCAAATATGATTTAGGATAATTTTTAATAAATTAAAATTCACTCGCTAAAATTAGAGTCCCATCCAAAAAATCGTAGAGATCCGTGGAGCTCGTTTTTATTTATATAATTAATACATATGTTATTAATTATTTTATTACAGATATAATTTTTTTGTATAAAATTTCATACTTTTCTATCACATTATCAAACTCTAATTTAATAATTTTAAAATTTTAGTAGTATATTTTATATTTAATATAAAATTAAATATTTTATATTAATTTATTTTATTAAATATATTTTAAAAATATAATTATATAAAAATAGGGCCTTGAAAAAATCATCCAAAAAAAAAACCAACCCACAAAAGGATGGTTTTTATTTTTTTAAAATAATTTTAAATTTTTTTAATTTTAAAAACTGACCTAAAAAATAGTGATTAATTCTTTTAAATCGAAAACTCGATCCGATCCTAACTACTTTCGCCCCTATTATGAATTTGTACAATTTTTTTGGTTAAGTTCCATTCAA
The DNA here is from genome assembly GCA_030549335.1 of Pontederia crassipes. Lineage (NCBI taxonomy): Eukaryota > Viridiplantae > Streptophyta > Magnoliopsida > Commelinales > Pontederiaceae > Pontederia > Pontederia crassipes. The sequence continues at coordinate 12,212,963 of CM060198.1, forward strand.
GCTTTTTGTTAACTTTTTTTATCGATAATTATGGAATGGTATTTTTCTCGTTAGTTTCTTATTGCAATAAAAAATATTTACAAAATTAAAACTACGTAATGTGGTTAAACACAATCGGGTGCGTCCCATCTAATAATTATGCATATGCTTGTATTGTACTATCACAATCGGGTCCGTCCCATCTGTCCATCCGTGCACCTAATATTTATATATATATATATATATATATATATATTATTAAAAGGAAGATAGTAGTGTAGAAGAAAGTGACATTTGGCACACATGTCATGATATTACTCATGGAGTGACACATGTCATCATTGATTTTATTATAATAATAAAACAAATATGATTTTATTATCAATATAATTTTATAATAATTATATATTTTTACTATTTATTCGGATAGCATATTTTATGAGAAATATTTATACAGTAATATCATGATCATAATATTAAAAGTATTTTGAAAGAGGAATACTAAATTGACGTGATAATCATTTTTTACTTTTAGTATTACTTTCACATTTCTTTGAAAAATAATGAAATAAAATTATAATACTAATCCATCATAATAATTTTAATAATTGGTTAGACAATAACTGCGTCTTAAATTATTTTATTTAATAACCACCTTCATGTAATGCCTTCTCCTTATAAATACCAACAAGAAAATAGATGTCCCTCCATACTCTCTCTCTCTCTTTCACTCTCACACACACAAGATTTTGTTGCATGTTTTTTCATAATTTACTATATAAGTTGTTTCTTAGTTTTTATCTTTAGCAATTAAGTAGTTATTATGTATTTATTTATTAGAAATGAGAAAGGTTAGGATTTATCTAACTAATTAGATTTTTATCTAATTAACATATAATCATATTTTAGAAGTTTCATATTTATTATATGACTTAATTGATTCTTATATTATATGATTTATTTTTTCAACAGGTTAGATCCCACCATTCGGATGGTAAATAATCTTCACACTCTTTGTTTTTTGTGAGTTTTTAAGTTTATTTTGCTTCTCAATTAATATACTATCATTGCATATTTTTTAAATTACCATACCTAAGCCATGGAGTTGCCTTGACTGATTCAAAGTATTCCAAATTAATATATTATCGTTTCTTAGTTTTGACCATTTTCATCTTCTAATCCTTTTACACAATTGAATAATTAATTAGTTAGTTAGAGAAAATTCATTTTTTTTATCACAATTGAAACTTATTTATAACTTATCATTCATTATTGGTATTTTTTTCTTAAGGTACCGACAAATTTCATATTTTTTGACGTAAATGATATCATAATTTATAATTAAATAATGTAATATGCTTTTAAGCTTTATATACAATATAAAATTTAAAAGTATTAATATATGCGTTATAATCAATTTCCAATAAATTTAACAATATTAATATCAATGTAATAATTATTTTCCAATTGTAATCGTGTAGCATTCAATTATCCACTTTATTTAATTAAAGTTAAGGTAAGATTATTTAATTATCCACATTATTTAACTAAAACCACATAAAGTCACCATGTAAAGATAATATAATCTATTTGATGTCAAATATTACATCACGAATTATAAAAATATTTATTTTTTTAAAAAAATATTATAATTCAGTTAGGTTTAGAAATAAAATTAGTATAATTTACCTAACTAATTCAGTTCAGATTTCTTATATTTTTTCTGGCAATTTTTATTTTTATATTATTTTTATCATATGCTTTAATTTCTAGAATGGTTATTATATTATTTTTATTACATGGTTGTCATTTGAAGATAATAGTTTTTTTCACTTTAAAGTCAAAAAACTAATTTATATGGACTTCAAAGCTTTGACAAAGAATTATTGAAGGGTCCACAACTAGATTTATAGTTTTTTTATTACGACTATAATATGATTTTCATTGGATTAAATGTTTGCAAAACTTAATTATAATAATATTTTTTTATTTATAACCATGCTACTATATAAGTGCACTTTAGCTTTTCCATATATGAAAAAAATATATGGATAGTGCATTTTTTTATATTGATAACTCACAACTATATATGTAAAATTTAATAACTAGCTTAATAAACAGTAATTGACATAAAATATTGGACCTATTTCATTTCAGATGTAAATTTTAATTATTAAATAGATAATAATTAATTATTAAATTATTAGTGGATAACGTTTATAAATAAATTTATAAAAAGGGCTTGATAAATAGTGGCCGGGTTAATTTTAAAATAATTTAAATATATTGATTCAAATTCTTATATGTATAATGTACGAGAACTTTTCATTATAATATAATAAATTATTTGTTAGTTTCTCAATGCTTTTCACACAGTTGAATAATTAATTAATTATAAAAAATTCATTTTCCAATTTTATCTCAGTTAAAACTTATTTACTACTTATCATTCACTATTGGTATTTTTTTAAGGTACTGACAAAGTTTATTTTTTATGTAAATAATATCGTAATCTATAATTAAATAATGTAACAGCTTTTCAAGCTTTAAATAGCATATAAAATTTTAAAATAGTAATATCTAAGTTATAATCAATTTCCAAAAAAATAGCAATATAAATATCAAAGTAATAATTATTTTCCAACTGTAATAACGTACCATTGAATTATCCACATTATTTAATTGAAGTTAAGGTAAGATTATTTAATTATCCATATTATTTAACTAAAATAATGTGCAGTCACCATTTAAACATAAGACAATATATTTGATGCCAAATATGACATATTAAGTTATCAAAATACTATTTTTAAAATAATATTATAATTTAGTTCAGGTTTAGAAATAAAATTATTATGATTTACCTAACGAATTCAATTCAGATTTCTTATATTTTTCTAGCATTTTTTTTTATTTTTTTGTTCTTTTTATTATATTCTTTAATTTAATAAGTTTTGATCTCATATATTCAATCATGTATGGTCTACACGTTCTTTATTATTATTATTATTATTTTTCAATGATTCTTTCTTTTAAGAGATGAAAGTAAGTTCTTTGAAGGTGAATTGTCTATCTATATACTATTAAAAGGAGGATAATTTTGAAGAAGAGGATGACATTTGACAAAATCATGGATTGACAAATGGCCTTAAAAATTTATAATTAGTTAGAATATTAATTTATAAATTATAATTAGACATGATTTTAATTGGAGTAGTGGATGCCAATAACTATTAGGCATAAATAAATTTAGTTATTAATGAATTGCAATTAGTGGTGATATTTTAAACATACAGTAGTAAGATCTGATTTTATATACTTACTATATTAAAGAGAAGATAATGTGAAAGAGGAATTGACACCTTTAATCCATATAATGCCACATGTACAAGATAAAATTAAACATACCATTTAGAATAATTTAAATATTAATGTAGATGTATGAACCATCTACCAAATAACTAATTATGTAATTGATAAAGAAATATATTCGTTAAAGTCAACAAAAAATGTCCGACCTTTGGTATGCAATAAAAATGCTATAACAAAATTAATTAAGAAGAATAGTAATATTTATTCTAAGTAGTTCTTCCATAATTTTATACTTTTTAAATTGAGTGAAGAAATAATAATATATACTATAATATAATAGTTTTTAAAATGATATATAAAATAATATATTCATGTAATTATATTTTAATGTATTTTTTAAAACTCATAACTGCATAACCATATAAAATGATAGAAGTATTATTATATTTAAATAAATTCATAACTGCACAAAAGCATGGTTACATTATTTAATATTCTCCACCGGAAACTCATATTGAACTTTGTGAAATTCAATGCACTTCATAGGTAGCACGAATGAACAAATAATTAATAATATTTAGGAAGTTATAATTTTAAAAAATAATTATTAGTGTAACTTAACGAACAAATTCAAGGTCCATCCCACAAAAAAGCATAATTTAGGAAGATCGATGATATTAGATAAATAACCATTAATATTAAGAAGTATGAATTATTTTATATTATAATAGTTCATGTTCAATAAATTATTTTATTAGAGTTTTATTGTATATTTCTCACATTATATAAAATGTTAAAATTGCATATATTAAAAATAAATAACTAAATATCATTATTGTAGAAGTGGCTTAATAATGATAGAGTTTATATGGGTTGTAGAACCAATGACTAGCTTGATTTTATTTTTGATAATTAAATATTAATTAAACCTATTTGCAATCATGGACAAATATAGTCCTACATTTGAGTTTAATTATATAATTAAATAGTTAAATTATTTACACTAAATATTGATAACAATAACATTTAACAGGTAGGATTAAAATATTAAAATAATATGTAGGATTTATACAATATATTTGTGTACTTATAAGTACAAACATATAATACAATCAATATAAAAATCTCAATAAATTAAAGTTTAATTAATATAAATGAATGTCACTTGAAGGAGCAATGTACCAAATAATATTTGAATAAAGTGTGAAAAAAAGAAAAGTTGAAATAATGTAATTAAGCAAAAAAATTTATTAATAAAATATCTATGTCTATCTATATTATATTAAAAGGATCATAGTATATATGTAAGGTGAATTTCACATTTGACTTAATCGACGAGTGTCCTTAAAAATATTACTTATAAATACAAAATATATTGAACAATTATGATTACAAAATATGATAATTATATAATAAATATGTAATTATATTATTTATATGGTTATAATATCCATTTATTTTTATTTTAATTAATTAGAAACTCATATATTAATTTTTCATTGCAATTTTTAATGATTACCTGAAAGTTGGTTACAAGATTCATAACATAATAACATTTACTCTTCATTAATTAATTATGACTTATAATTATATAATTTTATTGAGGTAATGGTTAAGTTATTGAGAGCATAATAATATTTAATTAACAATGAATTAGATATTCAACTTTGAAGATTTTAAAAATGAGATATTGCTGGTATGAAATAACTATAAATTAGTGTTGTGAAATAATATAAAAGTAAGGGTAGTGCATATATATATGTAATATATATATATATATATATATAGTTATCTTAAAACCAGTTATAAAATATCATAATATCTATATCCATCTTTATATTAAAGAGTGCATACAGAGGGAATAACTCATATTTAGATTTAACTAAGATAAGATTATTCTGTTATTATAATCAGATATTAAAGCCAAGAATTATAATCAATCTCAAATAGCATAAATATATTTAATAAATTAAGAAAATAAGAAAATTAGTCAAACTCAAGTAAGAAACAGTAAAATATTTAAAATATTGTGTTACTATCTCTTTTTCTGTTTATTATAAATAATCATTTTTACTTGTCTTTAAGCAAAATAATTTTTATTCCTAGCATTGCTTATACTATTTTATTTCGTCTCAAAATGTTATTAGTGTACAAGTGTGTTACTCTTGAATTTATGTCATTGGTCTTATAAGTCTTTTAGCTATTTTATGATTATAAAAATAGCATTAAGCCTCTATCTAAATCTATGCAAGCATATAACACATGTTTCATGCAAATTCTTTATAGCATAAGAGTAATGCGTATAATTTTAATATGTTTTGCTCATGAAATTATGATGCGGCAAGTTCTTTCATACGACATGATTAATTTTTTTAATTATTAAATTATATAATATCAAAACATAACATGTTTGCATTTTAAAAATTGATTTCCAATGGTTTACGTTAATGGTACTATATTTCATAGGTGAAATTATTGATTAAAAATAAGTGAGTAGATGTGTCTATGCAATGACTTTTATTTTTAACTCTTAAATAAGAGTAAAATCTTTTTTCTCTTAGTGATGAAGAAATTAAGAATTCAAATGTATTTTACATATTTCAATGGCGATTGTGGTTGAAGAACATATACAAGGTTTTGATAAAAAAAATAAGAAAAATTCAACATTTGTATGAATCTATTATTTAAGTATTTATCATGTATTTAAAATTTATCATGATTCTAAATAATTATAGAAATATATCGAAACAAATATATAATTATATTTATCATGAAATTCATATAGACATCAAATGGGCTAATATCTCTAACTTAAATAAAAATATTTTTTCAAGGAAGAGAGTAAAATAAATGGGATAAAAAGAAAATTAGATAGACTAATAAATTATTTCACTATTTTATACTTATTATATTATTTAATTGATTTTAAATTATCAAATTAATATCTACTTATTTTATAAGCATATGATTCATGTAATTTTGTATTATCCGCGCATCGTACGGGCCATCACACTAGTTACTATTATTAGTCGAAGGAAAGCACTACTTAATTATTAATTAGTCCTTTCAATTTGATGTGTGTCACAGTACTCTCCTTGATTAAAAGAAAAATGACAACATTTTATTATTAAAATAACAAAAGTACCCATTACTTTCATTAATATAGTTATAAAATTAATAAATAATATGTTTTCGTATTTATTGATACACTCTTTGACTCGTAAATCAAGAAGTCTCAAGTTCAAATTTATCGTGAAAGTTATGTGCCTCTTTATTTTCAAGTTTATTCTTTCTTTCCTTGTATTGGGCCTTGTGTCTTCTTATATAGTCCAAAAAAAATGGAGAGATTGAAGATATTAGAATTAAATAATAATAAATATTTAGGGTGTTAGAATTAGTATAATAAAATAAATAACATAAATAATAAATAAAAATATTAGAATAGTTTCTTTTAACACTCTAAATTATATTTTTTTTTTCAAATTTAATATTAAACTATAAATGTACAATTTTTATTTTGTGAATTAGGGATTTAAGAAAAACTCAACCAATTTGAAAAAACCCATCCGACCTGAAAAAATTCAACCGAAAAAATCAAAATTTAGGATCCGAATATGATTTAGGATGATTTTTAATAAATTAAAATTCACTCGCTAAAATTAGATTCTCACCTAAAAAAATCGTAGAGGTCCGTGGAGCCTATTTTTATTTATATAATTAATATATATATTATTAATTATTTTATTATAGATATAATTTTTTTGTATAAAATTTCATACTTTTCTATCACGATCAAACTCTAATTTAATAACTTTAAAATAAAATTAAATATTTTATATTAATTTTATTTTATTAAATATATTTTAAAAATATAATTATATAAAAATAGGGTCTTGAAAAAATCATCCAAAAAAACTAGCCCACTAAAAAGATGATTTTTATTTTTTTAAAATAATTTTAGAATGATTTTTTTAATTTTAAAAATCGATCTAAAAAATAGCGATTAATTCTTTTAAATCGAAAATCCGATCACTTTCACCCCTATTATGAATTTGTACATTTTTTATTGTTAAGTTCCATTCAAGATTTTTGTTAACTTTTTTTATCGATAATTATGGAATGGTGTTTTTGTCGTTAGTTTCTTATTGCAATAAAAAATATTTGCAAAATTAAAACTACGTCGTAATGTGGTTAAACATGCTATTTTATAATTATGCGTATGCTTTTATAATTTTATTGTACTATCACAATCGGGTCCGTCCCATCTGTCCAACCGGCCACCTAATTTTATTATTATTAATTTTATTATTAGTCGAAGGAAAGCACTAATTGGTTTACTATTAATAATTAATTAGTCATTTTCATTTGATGTGTGTCACAGTACTCTCCTTGATTAAAAAAAGTGACAGCATTTTATTATTAAAATAATAAAAGTGCCCATTACTTTCATTAATATAGTTATAAAATTAATAAATAATATGTTTTCGTATAAAAATTTATTAGCACCAGTATTTATTCGGAGCAGATATTTTTTCACTAAATTGAAATTTGAAATTACTAATTCAATCAATGTAAGTCTCAAACTCTTTATTTATATAAGCCCAAAACTTTATCTACCACTTTTTAAAAATAAAATAGCACATAATATACTTCTTAATTTATGAGTAGATTTCAACAGAAAAAATTTTTTTCTTGCCACCTCAATTTGAACACATAAATATGAAATATAATAGAAAGATAACATGTAATATAATACTGTGAAGAAATTTTTTTGTTATTTCTAAAATATATTATGAGTTTGCTTCTAAATTATACGGACTATATAAATAAAGGTTTTGAGACTTATGTTAATGAATTAGTAATTTCAAATTCTTTGAAATTTCAATTTAGTAAAAAATCTACTCTAGATAAATACTAGTGCTCACAAATTTTTATACGAAAACATATTAATTATCAATTTTTAACTATATTAATGGGAGTAATAGGTACCTTTATTATTTTAACAATAAAATATTGTCACTTTTCTTTAAACGAGACTACTGTGACACACGTCAAATGAAAAGGACAAATGGGTCATTTGAGCAAGTTTTTTTTGGAGTGGTATTAGTTATGACTGGTTTTTACCATAGTCAAAATAGAAAAGAATCCGTTCAATTTCGCAAGTGTTATGCGCACTAATCATAAATTAAATATCAACCTATTAAGTTGGAGTTTATGATCATAATCAAACTCAACTAATTTATCGTCCAATTAATAAATATTTGAACTCTAACCACTTACTTCATATCCACTCCCACTCAACTCTTGATATAAAAAGAATGTTTTATCATGCCTTTCCTATTTAAAGAAAAAACTATTTGTGGCTAATAAATTAATAGGAAACTTTTATTCTTTAATCCAATGGATCATAAGTTAAAATTATTTCATCTAAGTTATTTTTTTTTATTTTAATTATACATTATCTTTTACTTAGTGTAACATTTTTCTTAATTAAACTTGGAATTTAAATGGTGCATGATATTACTAATGTTAATTTAATATATAGTATTTGTTATATATGAAGATATACAATTTAATGGTGCATGATACTTAAGGGTTCACAATTTCTTCTTTCTAACTTAAGATGAATAGTTCATCGATACATTCAACCCATCCGGATCAACTCATGCAACCTGATTATTGACTGAGTTTGACTTGACCGAATCGGTCACATGGACGGATCAGTCCGATCGGCACCCGGATTTAACAACTATGCATTCGAGATGTAATTAACATTAAGACATAAATTGAAACAAACTCTTACTTAATCCAACAATCAAAGGCTAACCTGCATAGGCAAGTTCGCAACAAGAGAAAAGAAAAGAAAAGAAAAAATAATTTGTTCCTCAAAAAATTACAATCCCAATTGATTACAATAAAATTACAATCACAATCACCATAAAATTACAATTAAAAAATAGAAAAGGAAGGGATGAAGCAACATACAAGACTTTGTTCCTCTTCTCCTCTAGCTCATCCAGTGTGGCAGCCTATAATAATTTTCAATCCCAATTGATTCCTCAGCTCAGGGTTCATAATTTCTTTTTATAGCTTTCTCTCGACATTACCACATGTCCTCATGACCCTAGAGAAAGGTTCTCTTTCCAAAATTTTTAAGTTCTTTTTTTTTGTCCCATGATCCGACACTCATGTTCAGAATTATTAGTACTTGACTAATTTAGTGTCGGGACTCGAGCGATAAAGGTAATACCCCTAACCAACGTGACAAAAGCAGAAATGGGTTGGAGGCGTCAAGGAGGCATAGTTCTCGTAGCAAGATCTGGGCAACCCAGTTCGCTGGTCCGGATGTCGAGCACATTTTGGAGGTGACTTTCGTCGTCGTAGTCTCCTGGCAATGCGGCAACTCGAGAGCACATTTTGGAGATGTCAGGAAGGCAAGATCTGCAATTCAGGGTGAGTTGGAATTGTTGTTAGGAAAAAGATCAAGACCTAGAACGGAGGAAGAAGAAGTAGTCAGCAGTTTTTTTTTTACGATTCCACAATAAATTTAAACTCTTTACAACTTTTAAGGTGAAATGAATTTGACTTGAGAACAACTTGAGGGTTGACATCCTAATTATAACTTTTTTACCAAATAGTTTTTTTAACCCGGTGGTCTACAAATCAATTAACATGGGTCTGCAGATCACGTAGTATGGCGATGCTAATTTGTATCGTTATTCAGCAGTTTTCTTATAGTGAGCAATGGCTTCTTGACACTAAGAGCATCATTGCATCCAAATGAGGATGGTCATGTGGAAACAAATTGATTCCATCTTTATCATTTTCTATCCATTATTTTTGGTGAAGGGCACATTACATGATGGTTTTGTTTGTTTTTTACCCAAAGGATAAATACCTTTTGATATTATAATTATATATTTCTTTAATTTTAATTTGTAATAAGACTATATTCGAAAATTTTAAAATTTGCACACATTGTCCTTCTAACCGATAGTGAATTTTTTTATTATGTTATTGACGTAACTAAAAAAAGAAATAAAATAATATAAATAAATAATAATAAATACAAAATTTTATAACTTAATAAAAATAAAAAAAGGTTATTGTCCCTTGTTGGAGGGAGGAAGGGGGCGGCGGACCCTCCCTTCTCCCCACAGTGCTAAAGAGAAGCGGGGAAGGGGGCGACCCCCCTCCCCCAGAGGAGGAGGGGAACGAATGACTCCTTCACCGCCTTTGTGTTGTTCTTGAAGTTTGGTTCCGGGATCCAGCAGGCGGTTATCCAGGGAGAGCAAGCCCATGGTGGGGGATTCAACAGCACCAAAGAGGATCTCGACGAGGTCGATTTTCACCTTGATAAAGCCAATGTTTTTGGCAGTCTCGATGGGTGTCTTCATCGTGATGGGTAACCGAAGACGGAGGCAATGACTTCGCCCAAGGTATTGTAAGGGAAGGAGGAACCACTAATGAGTACGACATTGTTTAGGATAGAGGTGGTGGCCCTAAAGGCGTAGTGCTGATCAACTGGATATGTAGTGAAAAGGTGGATCTTTTCTAAGTTGTCAACTGAGTAGCTGAGGAAGATGTCATTGCAATCGACATTGAGCTTTGGCGCGAGGGTAGGAGCGGCGGAGGCCGGAGACGGAAGTCTAGGGGTGCGCTAATGAGATCGCATTTGGGCATCGGAGAGGGGCAGACAGAGGGGGAGGGGAGCGGGCACCCCCTTCTCCTCTCCTATTGGGTTCCAAAGAGGAGAGGGGAAGGGGGTGCCCACCCCCTTTCTCTGACTCTGATGAGGAGCAGTAGCTGCCTCTTTTTATTTTTTTAATTAATTCTTTTATTATCTCATTTTATTATTTTTTATCGTGTCATGTCGATAAACAATAAAAAAATTCACTATTGATTGTGAAGTGGACAACACGTGCAAAAAATTAAACTTTTGAAGATAACTTAGTTACAAATTAAAATTAAAGAATAATATATCGAGGAAAAATTGGATAATGAATTGTATAATTTCTCTAGCGAGTTATTATTGTGTGATTCTTATGACTTTTCAATCACATCATATGGTACAATTGCCTCCTCTTGATATGAAATTTGGATCAAAGAAAAATGTTTTCTATCAATTTATTAGTCACAAATAGATTTTTTTTTAAAATAAGAAAGCCAGGGCAAAACATTTATTTAATGAGTGGAGTGGATATCAATTAAGTAAATGATTCGAGTTCAAATATTTGTTAATTGAACGATAAATTAGGCGAGTTCGATGATGAGCACTCCAACTTAACGGGTTGAGATCCAATTTAATGCGCGGGATTGAACGGATTCTTTTGAGATTCAATTCTAACATATTCTTTCCGGTTTTGACTAATGGTGAAACCAGCTTTAACGGATTCTTTTGGGGTTTTCGACTAATAATGATAGAAGCATATGAATAAAACACCATTATTAATTAGCATGTTTAACCACATTAAGTATTTTTAATTTTGTAAATATTTTTTTATTGAAATAAAAAAGTAACTACAAAAATATCATTCCATTGGATGCCCTTAATGTCACTCCTCAAATCCTTAACGCCACTTCAAACTCTTCATTTTACCCTTTATTTTATTTTATTTTATTTATTATTCTCTCCTTGAGTCTCCTCCATTTTCACTCAATCATGCTTATTAAATAATCCACTCATTAATTCTCTACCATCTCTTTCGCTATTCGTTCATGAAATTAATTAATTTTTTATTAATAGTGTAATTTAGATTATTGAACAAACATATTAATTTAATTAATATGTAAATTACAGCAACATTAAACACATAATATTATTTTATGAATATATAAAATCAAGTGAAAATAGGAAGAGAAAAAATTATTTTTAGTATAATCGTTTCTCAAAATAATTAGTCCATTGTTATTTTTATTTTTTGTTAAGAAAATACTAATTATCCAGTTGATTCAAATATCTTTAATTAGTGTGTTAGATCCAATTTAATTCGTCGTAATGTCTTAAAAATATTTATTTAACTACAAATAATTTATTGAATAAATTATTTTTGAAAAAATATATTATTAGTTTATTAACAAAAAAACAAAAAGCAACAAATACTCTTTATAAACTTAATATCTTAAGAAATAAATATATTTTTATTTTTGTCTAATATTATTGTGATTTTTATATTAATTAAACTAATATATTTGCTCAATAATTTAATTTATATCATTAATTAAATAACCAATAGCATCAGGAGAGAAAATAGAGAAAATGTGTTTGATGATTAAAGAAAAAAATTGGGTGGAAGTTAAGAGGACTAAGAGAGAATAGAAAATAAAGTAAAATAAAATGAATGATAGAATGGTGTGTTTGAAGTAGTAATAAGAATTGTCGGAATGACATTTAAGACACCCTTATTGAAAAAAGTTAACAAAAGCTTGAACGGAAGTTAACCAAAAATAAAAAAGTGTACAAATTCACGAGATAAAAATTGTACATTTATAATTTAAGATTAAATATAAAAATATAATTTAGAGTGTTAAAAGAAAATATTCTAATACTATTATTTATTATTTATGCTATTATACTAATTCTAACACCCTAAATATTTAATATTAATTATTTCTACCTGAAATAGTAGGTTGGTAATGCTTTCCGTTAAAAAGAATATTAACTTTATAGATAGATTTCCATCAGGTTTATTCACGCCAAAAAAAAACTACATTTCGTAAAGCAGGCCAATTATTAATAAGAAATACTAAATGCAAATTTTAATAAAAAAAGTCTCAAATTTATGTTAATGATATGCATAATCAAATTACTTGGAAAATTAACATAGTTAATTAATAAAAGTGTGTATCAAATTCATGGGACCTTAATACCTCATTTTCAAATTCTCATCACCGACTTAGACAGAAGATAATAGTGTTAATTAAGAGTACTTAGGTGGCTCGTTTCGGTTAAGCAAGATTTGAAATTTTAGACTTTATGAATAAAAAATATTTTTATTGAAAATTTTATCAATCATTATTAAATAAAACGATTTCACCCATAAAATCGAGACCGTTTTCAAAAAACAAGGCTTCACACAAATTTTTTTTAACTTAGTCTGGCTTCACTAAACGGCCGTCTATGTTAAGCCGTCCAAATGAGAATGTACGGTTGCTTTTCAAACCAGAAGCAGCATTGAAATATCATCTGATATGAAAATGCGGATTAAATCTTAGGCCTTCATTTTTTTTTCCATCACCGTTGAAATAGAGAACTGAGATTGAAGAACACTCGACTCGACCTCTTTCATATTTGTCATTTACATCTTCAAAAGAATGCACAAGGCTTAATGCACGGAAAGAAAAGATAAACTTAAAATAAAAGAGCACATAACTCCCACAATGAAGTTTGAACTTTGAGACCTCTTAATTTATAAGTCAAAAGGTGCGCCTCTGCACTACGCCCTCATTCCCACTTTAATCTCTCCACTAGCACTTGGAGATGTTCACCTTGCTGCTCTCATTTTCAATTTTTCTTTTTTCTTAATTACACATAACCATGATAAAAATTATTGAATGTAAAAAGATTTTATTTTAAATTCTATTTGTTAGGTTGTTTAGCTTGAGAGTGGTGCCAGGCGTAACTTGAATAATAATTTAATGATATAAATATTGAAGATAGAAGCACCGCAGATAGTTCACTAACACCATATTTACATGAAATCTCATTAAGAGAAAGGAAAGAAAATAAAGGGAAAAGAAAAAAAAAGGAGAAAAGAGAATATAACTTTTGCACCTTAATTTGGAGTTGAAACAAATTAACACAAATGGAGGACAATTGAGGGAAAAAATAGAGTTTCTCCTTCATTCTTCTCTTTTAAAATTTTATCCAAATAAGGAGAAATTTTTTCCCTTCCGTTGCCTCTCTTTATCTTTCTTTCACCTCAATCCAAACACAATGTAAGGACAATAAAAAAAGAACATTACAAAATAATTCTTTTTTTAACACCAACAAATGTTTTCATCGGCATGTCTCAAGCTTGAGGTGTAGGAAATGTAGGCCGTCGCGACCATCGCTAGCCTATTTTTGGATTAGCTCCGTCCGCTACTGAAGAGGGTCCAAAGACTTCAAGGCCAGCATGGATCTCGTGGTGAGCCGCTCCACCGGCGAAGAGATCTCCTCTAGGGGTGACGCCGCCATCGTCAGAAAAAAGCATCCGAATGGGAGGAAGAGAAGGGGAGCGGCGATGAGGAGAGGGCGAAGGCTGGAGAGGACGGTGCGCGACTGCAGGCGAAGGAGGAGGAGACCGAGGAGAGGCTATCCAATGTTCAAGTTCTAAATTAAGAATTTCATCCAAACGCCATAGGAGAACTTCTATTCACATTAAAAAGTTCTTAAAACTTTGGGGAACTTTTGTTCCCAATTCAAACACCGCCTTAATGAATAGAAAATAACAAACTATGAATCTAAGCAACCATACATTGCCCACCATTTTGCTCTGGAAAATTGCGATATGGATGCATTAAGCTAGATTGAAGATGTTGATAACACATACAAAGGAGAGTTAGTGCTATTTGATCTCCGTTCATGAGGAATAGAGTCCTGCAATTTTGGAGGAGCAGTGATGTGGCAACCCACAGTGCTAACAGACACGACGAAGCATGAAATTGCGCCATCGGAGCTGTGAAATCATTCATCGTCAGAACGATGATGCAGTGAGTTACGATGCTATCGGCATCATGGTGGCAGCATTGATATCAGAGCTGTGACGCTGACGCCATTCATTCATAAAGAGTGTTAAGCGAGGAGAGAGAGTGTGTGCGAGAGAAAAGGGAGTTTTATTATTTGGTTATGTGCCGATCTTGATGTAAAAGAATGAGGGGCTGTTGTAATATACAAGTTGAACACGTCCGTTGTAACTGTCATGTATATAAAGACATGTAATGATAGCTCAGATGACTGGATCTGTAATAATTTCTTCCTTTGCAATCTTTGAATCCTCTCTGTGAGCATTGATCCATCTTCTCTTGGACTTCTTGAATTCTCTTATCATGGTATCAGAGTCAAGGATCGCACTGATTCTTGTGAGTTCATCAACGTAGCTGCTTGCCCTGCTTGTTCTGTTGTTGCCGCTGTTGCCAGAAGACATTTCTTCATCTTCTTCATCACCGAAAACTTGCTCCATCACTTTGGGGGATTCTTTCTCTAATCCGCCCAAATAGTTGATTGACAAGATATCCAGGTTAATGATTCATCTCATTCTCTGGTCGAAGTTCTATCATCGAGCCACTTTGTCTTGAATATGTTGGAGTGGTAGATTTGAATCTTGTATGCTTTCTGGATCTCAACTATTGTTCAATTCTAAGTTGAATGCTTTTAGTCGGATTTCTTGGATGTGAATTATGTCTCAAGATACAGGGAATACTTCAAACAGAAATGTTCTTAATATTGATCAAATGAATCCATTGTACCTTAGTAGTTTTAATGCACCTGAAATTCCTTTAATTTCTTTCAAGTTAACTGGTCTTGATAACTATGCATTGTGGACTCGAGTAATGAAAATTTCCTTGATGGGGAAGAACAAGTTTTCTTTTGTGGATGGAACCTTTAATCAAGGTTTAGATGATTCTCTTAAAGGATTATGGGATCGTGTAAATGCAATTGTTCTATTATGGATCATGAATGTAGTATCCAATGAATTGTTAAGTGGAGTTGTGTATTCTGATAATGCTTCTTTCATATGGGCAAATTTAAAGGAAAGATTTGATAAACCGCATGTCACATGAATATTTCAAATTCTAAAAGGAATCCATACTTTGCATCAAGAAAACATGACTATATCCACATATTTTACCAAGATGAAATATTATTGGGATGAAATGTCATCTATTATTAAAGTGCCTTCTTGTTCATGTGACAAATCAGTGAAATATGTACAAATCAATCTCGACATGCATTTGTATCAGTTCTTAATGGGATTAAATGACACATATGCTCAAATAAGGAGTCAAATACTACTTATGAGTCCTTTGCCATCAGTATGCATCTAAACAAATTATGCATATTATTTAGCAAATTATGCATCTAAACAAAAAAGAAATTGGAATCTTATTTGTGATCATTGCTATATTAAAGGACATGACAAAAGGTCTTGCTATAAGCTAATTGGTTATCCACCAGATTACAAATTCAAAAAGAAACCAGTATTATAGAAATTTCTAACAATTTAGGTTCTTCTGCTAAAAATGTACAAAGTTTTACTTCAAAACAATATAATCAAATTCTCAGAATGCAGAATAAAGAGTCAAGCACAGACGATAAAGTTAATATGGCAAATGTGTCAGTGGCTTTAAATGCATCAGCAAATGAGGGAGGTTGGATTCTAGACACTAGTGCTACAAATCATATGTGTTCATCTTCAGATTTGTTAAAAAGTCTCATTGAAATTAAAGATTCTGCTCATGTAGCAAAAATGCCAGATGGAAGTTCCACAAGAGTTACGCATACAGGTTGTTACATGATTCATCCACAGAAAATGATAGACAATGTACTATGTGTTCCCAAATTCAAAGTTAACTTGCTATTAGTTTCACAATTGTGCAAGAATCTGAAATGTTCAATAACTTTTTTCTCCAATTCTTGTGTGTTGCAGGACCTTTCAAATGGGAAGGTGATGGGGATTGGTAAGGAAAAGAATGGTCTTTATTATCTCATGAATGGAAGGAATGATGGACATGTAGATGACCTTCAAAACTTGCTCAATATTGATGACAATCAACAACATTTTTTTTTCTTCACATTGTTATCAGCCTTTTGTTTCAATTACTTCACATAACTCATCTTGTAATCTTTGGCATCTTAGAGTTGGCCATACTTCTGTTTTCAAGTTGAAATTTTTATCTTTTCTTTCGAATCCTGATGAGATGAATAAAACACTAGAGTGTTCTATTTGTCCATTAGCTAAACAAGCTCATTTATCATTTCCAAATAGTAATTCTCTTGTTAAAGAACCTTTTCACTTGTCATATAAATACTCAACACATGACAATAAAATGTTCTTTCTTACTATTGTTGATGATAATATTAGGAATACTTGGATTTTCATGTTGAAATTCAAAAGTGATACCCATTTTTTGTCTTCAGCAAATTGTATCATATGTTAAAACTCAGTTCCAAGGAACAATTCAGAGAATAAGAACTGATAATGGTTTAGAATTTTGCAATTCACAATGGAGTGCCTTTCTATCCTCTGTAGGAATAATTCATGAAACTGTTTATGTTTATTCTCCACAACAAAATGGGATCGACATCTTCTTGATATTGCAAGAGCTTTGAAATTTCATTCCAATGTTCCCCTAATTTTTTTGGGGAGAATGCATCCAAATAGCTGTCTATTTAGCTAACAGATTCCTTTCTTGAAAAATACCACACCTTATGAGAAACTTTACAACAAAGCCCCACAGTATATCAACTTAAGAGTTTTTGGATGCCAAGCCTTTGCCACTGATGTGAATGTCAAGGATAAATTTGAAGCAAGAGCTATATCATCTATTTTTTATAAGTTATTCATCCATTCATAAAGGATATAAACTCTATGATCCAATTCACCACAGATTCTTTGTTAGTAGGGATGTTGTTTTCATAAGAATGTGTTCCCTTTTCATTCCAAAAATGATACTCCTCTTACTTCTTTGGTTTCTAATAATGATAGTCCTTTATTCCCAATTGACAATTTTTCTATTGAGGTACCCAATGCTGATGTTATCACTATGATAATAGTGGTCCTTCATCTTCTAATTATGAATTTTCATTAGATGTTCCAGGTTATTCTCATTCTTCACCTTCCTCTTCTTCTCTATCTAGTCCATTAACCAGTTTTTCTTCTCCAACCCACTTGCCTCTACAGTCCACTGATAATCATATTGTCTCAAATAGAAGAGCAGGACAGGAGGACATTAAGGCATACCAAACCTCTTATTTGGCATAAAGACTATGCTTTTACCTCTATCAACTCTTCAAATTCTCAAAAGGGAGGAACTATAGTTCTATATCCCATTGCAAACTATGTTTCTTACAAACCTTTATTTCAGAAGTATCAATGTTTTTTACTTCCATATCTGAGGTGAAGGAACCACACACTTATGAGCAAGCCAAAATAGATGATAACTAGATTCGAGCCATGATGGATGAAATTAAAGCATTGGAATTGAATAAGACTTGGACTTTAACTCAACTACTAGTAGGAAAATAGGCAATTAGCTGTCGATGGATTTATAAAATTAAATATTTTGCTTATGGTTCTCTAGACAAATATAAGGCTCGATTAGTTGCAAAAGGTTATAATCAATAGTATGGAACTGATTATAATGAAACCTTTTCACCATGGCTAAAATGACAACAGTGAGGATAGCTCTAGCATTGGCAGTAATGAATTCTTGGCCACTTTTTCAAATGAATGTTAATAATGCTTTCTTGCAAAAAGATTTAGATGAGGAGGTCTATACAGAACTTCCTAAAGGTTTTCAGCAAAAGGAAACTCAACAACAACTAGTATGCAAATTAAACAAATCCTTATATAGACTCAAGCAAACTAGTAGGCAATGGAATTGTAAGTTGACTTCAGCCCTGATTAATAGTGGTTACGTTCAGAGTTTGAATGATTACTCTCTTGTTACCAAAAGGAATGGTGATAGCTTTGTGTTGATGCTCATATATGTGGATGACATTCTTATTACTAGGAATGATATCACTTTAATAAATGAGCTAAAGGATGTTCTTAAGAAGAATTTTAGAATTAAGAATATGGGAGAAATAAAATATTTCTTGGGCATTGAGAAGTGGAATATTTCTTAAGTATTGAGATTGGAAGTAAATAAAAAATTCACATCCATTGAATATGATAAATTTCTTAGCACCAATATGGAAGACAAGGCTTTAATTAATGGGACGTTTACAATATTTAACCATGACTAGGCCTGATATAGTATATGTTGTGTAGACTCTTAGTCAATTTATACATGCACCCAAGGATTCTCATGTGGAAGCTGCTAAACGAGTTGTAAGATACATCAAAGGAAGACCAGGACTTAGAATTCTGTACAAGGTTACTTCAGATAACAGAGTTGAAGCTTTTTGTGATTCAGATTGGGCATCATGTCCTATTTCAAGGAAATCAGTCACAGGGTATTGTGTCAAATTAGGAAATAATTTGATTTCGTGAAAAGCAAAGAACCAAAGTACAGTTTTTGATCATTTGAAGAAGCAGAATACAGAAGTGTGGCAGATACAACTTTAGAAATCATATGGATTGAATGAATTCTTAAAAATATTGGAATTGATTCTTCACAACCACCTCACCTTTTTTTGTGATAATCAGGCAGTATTATAGATTGCAACTAATCTTCCATGAAAGGACCAAACATATTGGAACATATTGTCATTTTATTCGAGAGAGAATCAAATCCAAATTGTTGTAGACATATTATATACATTCAAAAGATCAATTGGCAAATGTTTTAACAAAGGCATTGTGCTCTGCTCAACATGAAAAACCTATTGATCGGAACACTCGCTATTTTCACCTGTCTACTATGATCCGCCACCGACAAAATACTATATCCTCTATCCTTGATGACTCTGATAACAACATCTCCAACCCTACACAAATCCAAAACCTCTTTGTTGATCATTACCATGATTTATGGCGCCTGTCCCCCCATATGGACATTCCGCTAGACTCCTGGCCTAACCTTCCATCCCTTAACCATACTTGGCACACTCCTCTCCTGGCCCCAATCTCTCATCAGGAAGTTACCCAAGCGCTTTGGCGTATGCCTCCCGGTAAGGCGCCTGGGCCTGATGGATTCACCGTTGAATTCTACCGATCCTATTGGGACATTGTTGGACCTAGGATTGTTAATGAAATACAAGGCTGCCTCACGACCAACTCAATCCCCTCCGAATGGGAAAAAACATCGCTCATATTCATTCCAAAAATCAGTAATCCGCGGAGGGTAAAGGACTACCGTCCGATCTCTCTCTGTAATGTCCTCTACAGACTGGTATCCAAAATTCTTTCCCTTAGACTTCGACCTATCATGAGCGAAATAATTGATCAAAACCAATCTGCATTCATTCCTGGTAGAGCCATACATGATAATATCTTAATCACCCAGGAGCTAGCTCACTCCCTAAACTCAGGTCGTAACAAGTTTATGATGCTTAAGGCTGACATCGAGAAGGCATTTGACCGCGTCTCTTGGTCCGTTGTCATCTCCATTCTCCGATTGATGAAGTTCTCTGAACCCTTTATTGGTTGGATACACCTCTGCATTACCTCTCCCATCTTCTGATGTATTATTAATGGTGAACCTTCCTACGAATTCACGAGTCACTGTGGTATTCGGCAGGGTGACCCGCTTTCACCATATCTGTTTCTTTTAGTTGGACATGTCTTCTCTTCACTCATGCGCCAACACGAGATGGCAGGCCTTATTTCTCCCTTCAGAATAAACACTTTTTGCCTGTCTCATCTTCTCTTTGCCGACGACTTGGTCATCTGCCTCAGGGCTACAAAGAAAAATTGCACTAACCTCAAGACAAATTTGCAAATATATGAACACCTCACTGACCAACATGTAAATCCACACAAGTCCAAACTCTTCCTACCTCCCATGAACACTCGTCGTCGCCAACTCATCAGCACCATCATTAATTTTAAAGTCGGATCTTTCCCCCTTCTCTACTTAGGGATTTCTATCTCCCCGAAACACATCCCCGCCCGTGACCAACAATCAGTTATCAACAAGATCTCCTCACGCCTTGCTGGTTGGCGTCGAGGTGTCCTAAATCAAGCTGGACGCACAACTCTCATAAAATCCACGCTCAATACCGATCCATACCCTTAGTGTCTCTAATCTCTCTAGTAGCACCATTGCATCCATCGAGCGCCTCTCCCGCTCATTCCTTTGGGATCCTGGTGGCGGCAGACGCGGTATGCACCTCATTAATTGGCACACGGCTCTGCTCCCCGCGATCTTGGGTGCCTCGGGATCCACAACATGCAAAATATTAGGCACTCCTTGATCGTCAGACGGGTGCAAGACCTCTTGAACAATCACTCCACTCTTTGGACTAGGATCGTTACTGCTAAGTACGGTATTTTCAACCTCTGGGACCTGTCTCGACAGCATCGCACCTCTGATTCTTGGAAAATTATCCTAAATTCCATCACCTCACTTCGATCGGGCTTCAAGAAGTGCATCACTTCTGGTGTTTCAACTTCATTACTTCGAGATCCTTGGATATTTACCATACCTCTTATTTGGAAGCCCACCTATATCAACATGTCGATTTGCCTTGACAACCTCATGGTCGATCATCTTATTTCTAATGGCGCCTGGAATCACCCTCTCGTTGAGTCCATCTTCGGTCCGTCTTTATGCGCGAGTGTTAAATCAATTTATCTCCCTATTTTGGCCGATGATGACGCGCGGGTCTGGGTGAACGATACCTTCGGCTGTGCTAATGCCAAGTTAGTATATCGTCATGTTAGTCGCCGCTCTACGCCACCGTATCCCAGTGGAGGGCCGCCGTGGAAGTGTGTTTGGAGGATTCCTGCTCCCCCTAAGATTCACATATTCCTGTGAAAACTTCTCCACCTTAAGCTGCCAACCCTTGATACAATACTACTATTTGACAGCACTATTGATCCAACTTGTCCCCTTTGTGGACTTCATCCCGAAACAAACATTCATCTTTTCTTCCAGTGCCCTGTTGCTATGCAACTATGGGATACCTTTCAAACTAACCTTAACATCCTGTTACAGAATTCTTCCTCGTGGCATCTTGGTTCTCGGATCCAGGGGGCCAACTTGGATCACCAGTCAAAAAACACCTTTTTATCACTTTTTGCCTACTGCCTCTGGGGGATCTGGAATCTTCGAAATGAAATACACTTCAAGTCACGACGTGTAACCGTGGGTACGGTATGGGAAAGGGCTTTGGCGAGCTTCCATGACTTTGCTAGTGCCCACGCCCCTGAGGCTCACTACCCCTAGAATTCGCAGATGCGGATTCAGTGGGAGACCCTCCCTTCCCCGAGCTGGACAATCTTCAGCTCGGATGGCTCCCTTGGGCCAGCTGGAATGGGGGGTATTGGTTACCTTCTGCTCTCTAACACTGGTTCATTCATTTTTGCAGGATCTGAATACAAGACTGCGTCCTCTGTGCTCGAGATTGAAGCCTTCGTTCTGCTCACCGGACTCCGGAAGTGCGTGCTTAATGGGAAATCACATATCCAGATCTACTCGAACTCTGAATCCTTAGTCCATATCATCAACATGGTGCGTCAGTGCCCCTGGCGGCTAAGAGGGATCATTGCTGATATCAGACATACATTGACAGAAATTGGCCCCACTACTGTATCTTTTTGTCCCCGCACCAACAATCGGGCAGCGGACTACCTTGCAAATTTTGGTCTCACGAATCCGGGTGATAACTTTTGGCTGGACAGACTACCCCCGGGTCTGATTCCATTTTTGTACTCCTACTCCATGCGAGTTAGCTAACATCAATAAAATCTTTCTCTTAAAAAAAATCTTGGAATGCATGATATACATAAATTGTGTCAACTTGAAAGGGGTGTGATGACTTGTACGTAATGACAATTGTAATTGTTATGTATACAAAGACATGTAATGATAAGTTAGATGACTGAATCTGTAATAATTTCTTCCTTTGCAATCTTTGAATCCTTTCTGTGTGCATTGATCCCTTTTCTCTTGGACTTCTTGAATTCTCTTATCAGGGGCTGAGATCTAATCCGCTTAAAACAGTTTCTGATTTGGAAAGCGACCAAACATTTCCATCGTACTGGCCTACTAAACCTTTTCCCATTTCTTATATACATTTATTTATTTTTAATATTCAGAAAAGTGTTTCGTCGTTTCCTCGTTTCAGCTGTTGCCTAGAGAACAACATCAAAGTTTTTTTTATTATAAATAAGCCAATGGACAAAAATACAAAGCTGACAGATCTATCACTTGACCAAAACGACAAGGTTTTTCAGAAGCACCCCTGCGCTCAACGATGGCCAAAGCCAAGCTCGTATTCATGGCCGCGCCCGGCCCCGGCCACCTCATATCCATGGCGGAGATGGCCAAGCGCTTCCTCAGCCACCGCCTGCATGAAGAGGCGGCCAACGCTCGTGGCCTCTCCGCCACCTTGCTTGTCCCCGGCCCCATATGGAGCCCTGCCGTCGCATCCTACATCGAGTCCGTCGCCGCCGCGGGCTTCGACATCGAGTTCGAAGAGCTGCCGCCGATCGAGCCGCCCACTGACACCGATGGTCCGGAGGACACCATCACCCGCTCCATGACCGGCTGCAAGCCGCACGTCAAGTCCGCTCTTTCCAGGCTCGTCGCATCTTCCTCCACGCGCGTCGCGGCTCTGGTGCTCGACTTCTTCGCCACCGGCGTCATCGACGTCGCATACGAGTTCGGCATCCCATGCTACATCTACTTCACTTCCGGCGCCCTCGCACTCGCTCTCAAGTTCCACCTGCCAGAACTCTATGAGAAGGTAACGGTGGAGTTCGAGGAACTGGAAAGCGAGGTGGAAGTTCCAGGGCTCCCTCCGGTGCCGCCCATGTCAATGCCGGATCCTTTAATGAAGAGAGACAGGAACTATGCCGCATTCGTCGACCACGGCCGAAGGTTCAGTGAGACCAACGGGATCATCATCAACACGTTCGCAGCGCTCGAATTGCGTTCGCTGGAAGCGATTGTCGCCGGCAGATGCACGTTTAATCGTCCGACGCCGCCCGTGTACCCAGTCGGTCCAATTCTCATGCTTGGGGAAACGACAAATGGCAACGCCCCGAATCAGAGGCACGAGTGCCTGAGTTGGCTGGACGAGCAGCCAGCGGAGTCGGTGGTGCTGCTCTGCTTTGGGAGCAGGGGGTTCTTCCTAATTCCGCAGGTGAAGCAGGTGGCGGCCGCGTTAGAGCGGAGCGGGCACCGTTTCCTGTGGGTGCTGCGCGTGGACCCGTCAGAACCCGACGCCGCAGGGTGCTTGGACAAGGTGCTGCCGGAGGGATTCCTGGACAGGACGAAAGGGAGGGGACTGGTGTGGCCGGCGTGGGCGCCGCAGGCACAGATCCTAGCGCACAGGGCGGTCGGGGGCTTTGTGACGCACTGCGGGTGGAACTCGACGCTGGAGAGCCTGTGGTACGGCGTGCCGATGCTCGGTTGGCCGCAGTACGCCGAGCAGCACCTGAACGCCTTCGTCATGGCGAAGGAGTTGGGTGTGTCTTTGGAGCTCAAACTGGACAGAAAGGCCAGGAACTTTGTGAGGGCGGAGGAGTTGGAGAGGGGAATAAGGTGCTTGATGGAGGACGCAGAGGGAGAAGGGAAGAAGGTGAGGGCCAAGGCCAAGGAGATGAAGGTGGCGAGCAGGAGGGCGTTGGAGGAAGGAGGCTCTTCTTTCGCTTGGATGGAGGAACTGACCAAAGAATTCTTGGCTTAGTTGTCATCTATGAATTCGTTTATGAATAAAAAATTGTTATCAATTTTTTTTAATAGGGATGAAGGGGTATGCTCCTCTTGGATTAAGAAAGATATCGAATTTGATTTGCACAGATAAAAAAGTTATTGGTAGTCTATTTGTCGTAGGTAAAAATAATAGATAACTTGATGGTAGTTCAAAATTTTAATTTATAATTAATGCACATAATCATTATCGTCCAAGTTGAAAATTTAACATAAGAATTTAGGATAGAAGAAAAAATTGGACGTGCAAAAAAAGTTCAGAGAAAATTTATTAAATTCTGCAAGGGCGACAAAATATTATGAGAAGAGAAAATTTTAAGAAGATATAATAATTTAAATTTAATTATCTTCTAATCCTAAATTTTCTTAAGTTTATATAAGTACTCATTTACCTACAAGATATATGTTATTTAGAGTAAAACTCTACTGTAATTCTTAGAAATTAGGTTGTCACAACTGAATAAAAAACATGTAATAGTGTAACATCCGAAGGAAAATAAAAAAGAACGAAGCTACTGTAGCCCAAAGCCGCCCCGGATGACCTCACTAACCTCTGCCCTAAAAGCAAAAATCACTTAGTAGCTTCATTAAAGCTCGTGGACAACATCAAGGAGAAATAAGAAACTAGTTCAGTTGAGAGAGGGAGAAGAGTTAAGAGAGGAAGAAGCTAGAGTTTAGGACTTATTTAGCAAAATATATTAAGCGGATCCAAACTTCACCTAATATTCTCTAAATGATGTGTGAATGTTTAAATTAGGACATAGAAGAACAAATTAAAATGGAAGCGGTCATCCAAAAGCCCTTCAGACATCATACTTAGAAAGTTCGATTTCTCAAACTTCTGCGGATGCTACGACGCCTAGTTAGTACCTCCGCAAGATCCAAAGCGGTCGATCAAAATATGTTTGATCGCCCGATTCATGACTCAACGATCGTCCAAAAGTAGATCGGTCATCCACTCCATCTCTAATGCTTATGTGATGTTGATGTCTACATTTAGAATAATTTGAAATATGTATGATCTTAAATAGGATTAAAAATGTAATATATATTGAATGATTGTATATATTGATGAATATAAAGTAAAAGATGGATTGATGAAGGTGTCTTGCTGTTGTCATCGTATATATGAAGGAGACCAAGACCACCCTTATGGAAATAAGGTGTGTCTCTCGGGGAAGACCAAGTTCCCTTTAGACAATCTTAAGGGAATAAGGTGCGGCTTTTATGGGACAAAAAGAACCTAGCCTTGTTAGCCTAAGATCCTCGGACCAATATGAATTTCTCAGATAAGAAATCATCTAATTAAAGATGAAATATGAAAAGATGAATGATGAATGACTTGGGACATAAAGATAAAGATGATGATAAAATAAGCACCTAAAAAAAGTAAATGAATGTCATTTTGTCATATCATGCTATGAATGAAAATGTCAAAGTTAAGCAAGATAAGTTATGATATGCTTTAGCATAAAGTTAATGATGTTATATATTTATCTTATCTTGCCATGATGATTTTATTCACATGTCATGTAGTGTGCATATGCTCTATGTTTCTATAATAATGAAATGTATATGCCATGACCAAAGGCGGATAGGTGCACATGTGAAATCCTATATATGTTATGTTTGTTCTAATGTGAACAAAAGTTAACAATTGTCCTATTGGTGGCAACGCTCATACCTTGCACACCTAACCTAGCAGCACATCATTAGTTAATTATTCTTTTTTTACCATAATCTTGGCCAACAGCATAAAATTATGGAAGTATATATCATTAATTTTTATTAAAGCATCATTATTATCTAATAATCTTCTTATTTACTATACTAATTTTTAAGCATAAATTCGTGGTGCTTAATATCATTTTTCATCTTTTATTAAGTTTTATGTACCTTTAAATATATTTTATTAAATTTAAATATAATACAAATTTTATTAAAATAATTCATGCCAATAATTTAACTTCGGATCTTCAAAGTAAAATGTTTTATTATTTTATATATGATTCTTTTATATATAATTATATGATTTATTGAAGTTATATGTCATTGGTTGTAATATATTTTTTATAGGATAATTATTTCATTATTAAAAGTTTTTTAACATTAAAATTTTATTACATTTTGTTTATGTAATCATTTAATTTTATATTAAACATTATTATTCTTATCATGATAATATGAATTATTGAGTATATATATATATTGAAAATTGTTATTAGCTTTTTAGTTTATCATTTAATATTCTTTTACTTATAAAAGTCTATATATGATTTAGATTAGATATTTTTGGTAAAGAAAATTAATTCGAAATCATATAATAAAATTTATATGTGTATAATTTTTATCATTGTTAATTAGTGAATCCAGTGAAAATTACTTTTGGCTCCGCCACTGGCCATAACATATAGGGACCATGTTATAGAATCATAGCATGCATGAACCTCAACATATTCTAACGAAAAAAATTTCCTGCACTCCATGAATTCGTGTAGGTATGGGCGAAACATAGTCTCGACGGTGGAGGCCTCATGACGTAGAGATTGTATCCATTGGGCAAATATAGGTTCGATCAAGATTTATTTTTTCGGAGTACCAAAAGCAAGCATAACATCATTATGAACATAAAGGCCCAAGGTATGGAACCCCTGACCAGTTAGAAACAAAAACCAACATGTTAACTAATCGATTACGATAAATTAAACTTCTTGTTTCAGAGGGTGAATCCATCAAGCTTGATCAACCATTAACAAGCAATCCTAATGTAGGAGATTTTGGTCAGGGAGATGCCGAAATAGTTCTTCAAGACCCATTATTTGCACATGTGACGGAAAGATTATGTCCCAAGTTATCTTATATTACTTTATGTTATGATGATGGACTTGTTGGAGAGTCAAGTATGTATTACCGATGGGCCTTTAAGTCATGAACTCTTAGATGAAATCATTTATGTATTATGAACCTTATGTTGAGTCTTATGTGGAACTTATGTGGCCTATGGGCTAGAATATTATCTTAGAATTATGTTTAGAAGTCTTCTCTTGTTTTATGTTATTGTAGTTTATGTTATATTATTTTATTTCCGCTGTGATGTTTTATGAAATTAAGTTATGAAGAATGTGTGAAAGTAATGTCGCCTTGAGTTTGATCACTATTTTGGGATCAAATTTTGGGAACGTTACAAATAGGACACTAGATTTATTTGGATTTTCAAATGACTCCTCTCAAGCTCCTTGTCCGGGCAACAAATTTCCTATAGGGCCAAGATATTGCTATTAACAACAATTGACAACATATGTGCCTTCAACTTGATTAATCAATACTTAAAAAATATTTGATGATTGCTAACATTAAATTTAAGAATATTTGCTAATGTTATACCAAATATATAGTTAATGGGTTTTAGTTTCAAGTTTGACTTTTATGTTATGCAGTGTTTGACAACTAAAACTTGAAGCTAAAACTAATCCAAGTTCTCTATCAAACAAAGAACAAGAAAAAGAATGGTAAGAACTTATATTTCGATTAAACCATTATGTAAGAATTCACGGACTTGAGTTCTTGCTTTTAGCAAGAATTAGGTAAGTTCTTGATGGAAGCAAGAACCATGCATGACTTTTTTTTTTTTGCTTTTAGCAGGTGTATGCCTAAAAGTAGGTGGCATATTTTAGATCTCTCATCGTAATGTTCTAAAAATCGGATCACCGGTCTATTCAATCGATTTCAACCGCGAATTGATGGCTAGTGGCTCAATTCAACAGCAAAACCATTTTTTATGTCAAATTGAGAAAAAAACTAGTTAAATAAAAAAAATCGGTGAACTGATTGAAATAGTTCAACTAGGTTCAAACTTAATTTTTTTTAAAAAAAGAAAATCAGTAAAATAGGAAAGTTAAAAAAGAAAGTATTAAAAGGTAAGTTAATAAGGAGGAAACATTACAGTTAAAAAATAAATAAGAATAGAAATAAAAAAAGATAAGTGTTAAAAAATTAATAATACTAAAATGGAAATTATTAAAGGGCAGAAAAATGGAAACAAAAAAGGAAAATAAAAATAAAAGAAATAAGTCATTGGAGATCAAATGTATTAATATAACATCCTCATTAAATCTAAATAAAAATCAATAATAAGCTATTTATATTTGTGGATTTAAATTATTATTTCCTATTATTAAAAATTTTAATAAATAAAATTATATATATACTTAAGGTGAATTTTCAATATTTGATTATTAATAAATTATTACCACAATATTTGTACATTACATCACATCTTTAAAATAAGTTATTAATAAATTATTACCACAATAAATTATTACCACAATATTTGATTATTAATAAAATAATACTATATCTTTAAAATTACATGGGTCCAATTCTCAAGACATTCCCTCCTATAGTCCAATGGTGAGCGAAAATTCTAACTAGTGGAGTCAAACATAATAGGTCAAAAAAACTAAGTGGTTTGATCCACTAACCAGTCAAGTGATTGTTAGGTAGCACAACCACCATAACTAGTTGAAAATTATGACATACTAAATTTATTTGAAGAGGGGATGATTTGATTTTTTAATTCTAAATTTATACACAAATAAATATAGCTAATGCAATTTTAAAATTTTGGCCTCTCAAATACTTGGATCTTTGGATCTGCCCGTTAGCATTTTAGAAGAAAAAAAGTCAAGATGATATGTTTAAACTATGTTTTTCAAATTTACATTGTTTTTATAATCTCTTCTAAATGGAGTTAGATTTTATGTTAGTTTGAGGGAAAATGTTTGGAATAAATAGGAAACATAGTGGTCATTGAATGAGAGAAGGCTTTAGAATTGGAATTTGAAAATATTTGATGACTGCAATTGGTTCTGGTGTCACATTTTTGGAATATATCTGAAGGATGTATCAAAGGCTTTTTTTCCTATTGAAATTTAAGTTGTTCTTCTAAACTTCATTTAACTGGATTCAAGATGTAAAAGTCCAGGGAAAATAGTTGAAGGAAACAGATGGACAGCAATTAAGAGATGGTTAGATAATCCAATTTTAAAATATATGATTATTGCAGCAAAAAAAATTAAAAACGTCATTGCTTATTTGATTTTTTGGGGAATATCGAGATGATGTTATTTTTTTGGAAACTTAACATATCTAATTTCTTCGAGAATCTAATTTTAATTTTGGTTTAAGAGAAATCAATGCAGTAAATAAGAAATAGAGCTATTCTTTATCCCTACTGCTCTTGGTGAAGTTCAACTAACCCATCCGGCCAACCCATCCAATTGTTGCTTTAGATAGTGTCAGATCTTTCTTTTATCATTTTAAACCACTGTGGTGCCCCTTCTTCCTGTTTTGGATTGACTCAATTGTTATCATAAATAGGATAAATCAAAATTTTATCAAAACATTTAAAGTTTAAACACTTATTTCATGTTGGCTTTCAAAGGTCTGACATTCTCTTACACGGACTTCTCCCCTTTATATAATTGTAACACCCCGAATTTTAATCTCAAATTATCGAGGACAATTGGGTCATTCGACTGTGTTAGTCCGTTCGCCATCACATAATAATAAAAAAATTATTTTTCATCTATTATAGCGAAAGCATAAAAACCAATTAAATATAATAAAATACTTTTTCAATAAAAATGTGTAAAATTTTATGAAACATCAAAAGTATAATTATAGAACTAAAAACATATTTAGACATCATTACTAATAGCAATTAAAACATCTCTTTAACAATATGACCAAAAAACTCTAAAACATGATGATCCGACATCCTAAATCTTTGTGCAATCGTATTCGTCATGAGCTGAGCCGTCATCCATCCAAACATTACACACCTGCACGGATCCAGGGTGCAAGAGTTTTCCCAGTTAGAGTATGCAAATGCCATGCATGTGATGATATGATCTTATACATGATACTACATGATATGCATCATCATCTTCATATAAAATAAGAAGGAAACAATATACATGTCATGTACTTATCATGTGATCTACATGTCATCCATCAATATCAATGTATAATCATCATGCACTATAATAATGGCATGGCAGACGTGTAATCATATCATCATGCATAAAGCATAGACATTCATATCAATCATTCATTCAATCTATAAGCATATAAGTGTGATGCACTTACCATAATCATTGCCTTCATAACTTTTCTCAATATTGCTTTATAACCAATTGGACTTCTACTTTCGTGGGACATCATTTCATAACTTTCCTCAGGGTTACTTTATAACTCTTTGGACTTCCACTTTCCTGAGACTTTATTCCATTCGATCGATCATCCTTTCCTATTAATGTTATATCTTTCGACAGTTGGAACTTATGTCGTTGTCCTCTCAATAGGCTAACTAGAATTAGGAGACAATGCTCCCCTCTCACCCAAAGGTGACAACAGAATGCACACACCATTATCGATGCATGTAACGATCGTTCTGGACTCTCGCCCGATGGTGACATCGGAATGCACACACCATTGCCAATGTGTGTAACGATCATTTCAGACAATTATCCGATAAAGGGCCATAGAGGGGCGACATGTAACATTATCCGCAACTGGGTTCATTATGCTTTTCAAACAACAATCATTTACGTCGCTCGATCCTCATATTTTAACCTAGTTACGGCTGTCCATGCAATTCGTGTATATAGGTTCATATACAATCATCAATCAGTAATACATAATAGTAAATACCTTAAAAATAACATAAATATAACATAAATTAGTTTTTCGGTCTATCACGGTCGTTCCGAGACCTGGCTTGGCCATGCCAACGACCTGGAAGTCCGATCTTCCACCCGAAAGTCTCAATTTTTAAAATTTTAATTCCAATATAAATATTCAGATATGATCTCTTAGCATCTATGCATCATAAAACACATTAAAACATGCAATTTTCATTTATTAACAAGAGTTGAGATTTTTTTCCTAAAAATTCATACAACTACTAGAATTTATTCTATGCACAGTATTCTGGCAGCAGTCACTAAAATATTAATAACTTTACATATACTTGTTCTTTTCAGATGATTCTAATTTTCATAGAACGATAACACGAGCATTTAACATGAAAATAAATTTCAAACCCTAATTTAGTATTTCAAATTTACTATATGTTTTACAATTCGGTCACGCTGTTACCCGAGACAAAATGACACTAGTCCGATTTTTGGATCATAACTATTTGTAATGTGAAACCAATTTATGTGGAAGCTATACTTCGAGGAATTTCCATTCATATATTATTTATAATTTTTTGATAAGAAAAACCTATCCAAACAATTATTATAAGACAATCACGAATTCTTGAGATAGTATGACACCAGTCTGATGTTTGGATCATAACTATTTGTACAGATCTTCAAATCATATGAAACCAATTTCTATGGAAACTAGACTTCAAGAAATTTCTATTCATATATTATTTGTAATTTTTGGATAAAAAAACCTATCGGAATAATTGTTGCAAATACAGTTATAAATTTAGGCAGATTATGTAACTTAAATCGTGCAATTCTAACATTTAGATCTAATCATGAATCAATAGAAACTAATCTCAAGTCTGATAAAACTTATAAATTTTTCAAACAAATCCCTAATAGGAGCAAAGTGCCCTATTACTCTCAATCCAATCCATAAAACTTTGAGAGGAGAGAGAGGGGTTGGATCCCCTTTACATACTTTGATCTTGGATCTTCCTTCTCTTTCTTCTTCTTCTTCTTTCTCTTCTTCCTTCTCCCTAATATCCTCTTTCTTCTTCCTCAAGCCCTAGACGCCAAGATGTGGATTCAAGAGAGAAAGAAAGAGAAAAGAGGCCTTATATAGGGGGAAATCATGAGGATTTAGACAAAAAGTCCAAATTATCCTTAATGAAAATCAGGGGTATTACAATAATAAAGTGTCAGATAAATTTCACGAAATATCTTTCAACTTTGGGCACCTTTTCAACGTTATCCTCAAACTTCATTTTGTAACAAGACTGCATTTAATCTTTTAACTTATTTCACCTACTACCATTTTGACCCGTGATCGACGATTTTCTGATCATGCTATTGACGTGATGTCCATGCGATGATTTTCTCTCTTCTTTATGCATGTAGTCATCTGATGTGACATTTTTCTCTCATCCACGTATCTAATAATCTAACGTAGCATGTTAAAATAATAATACATTTTTAAAAAAAATTAAAAATGGTAATCCTCTTTTGCTTCCGCCGGTCAACGCTAGGAGGGGGCATCCACTCCTTCTCCAGTAATGGAGAAGAGAGGAGGAGACACCTCTGAGGCGAGCAGAGGGGAAGGGCACCCCTTCCCCTTGCCTTCTTCGATGTCGGAGAAGAGAGGGGGAGGGTCTCCTTTGTGTGCGATATGGGGGCCTCTCCCTCCCCCTCGCAATGCCCCCTTCCCTTGCCTTCTCCGGTGTCGGAGGAGGGAGCCCCTCGCTCTCAAAGCGGGAGGGGGCGTCGCCTTCTCCAGCATTGGAGAAGACAGGGGAAGGGGAAGTGCCCCCTCCCCATTTGAACGTGACGGGGCAGCCGCCTCCTCCCACTCCCTTTTTCGACATCGGAGAAGATAGGACGACACTAATTTTTTTAATTGTTTTTAAAATTTTATATTATTATTTTAATATATCATGTCAAATGCTTGGACACGGGAATGAAAGAGAAAATGACACCTATATCATATTACTTGAAAATAGGCAGCAGTAGATAAAAAGGGCAGCGGGTGAAATAAGTTCATAATTGGAGGACATGTACAAAGTAAAGTTGGAGGATAGAGTTATAAAGCAGCCAAAATTGAAGAGCATTTAGTAAAATTTATTAATAAAGTGTCTATCCCAAAGATGAAGCTACATGGCTTCGCAACCCTGCAAGTGCATGAGACTTGAATTTTTATCGTAGGTAATTAATTCACCAAGTGGCTAGTGATCCAAAATAAGAAGCTACCCAATTTTATTACGTTTTTCTTGAATGACCGATGGATCAAAAGTTAAAATTATTTCATCTAAGTTCATTTTTATTATTTTAATTATCCATTTTCTTTTACTTAGTGTAACATTTTTCTTAATTAAACTTGAAATTAAATGGTGCATGATATTACTAATGTTAATTTAATATATAGTATTTGTTATATATGAAGATATACAATTAAATGGTGCATGATAGTTAAGGGTTCACAATTTCTTCTTTTTAACTTAAGATGAATAGTTCGTCGATACATCCAACCCATCCATATCAACTCATGCAACCTGATTATTGACTGAGTTTGACCTGACCAAACCGGTCACATGGACGGATCAGTCTGATCGGCGCCCGGATTTAACAACTATGCATTTGAGATGTAATTAACATTAAGACATAAATTGAAACAAACTCTTACTTAATCCAACAATCAAAGACTAACCTGCATAGGCAAGTTCGCAACAAGAGAAAAGAAAAGGAAAAAAATAATTTGTTCTTTAGAAAATTACAATCCCAGTTGATTACAATAAAATTACAGTCACAATCATCATTAAATTACAATTAAAAAAAAGAAAAGAAAGGGATGAAACAAATACAAGACTTTCTTCCTCTTCTCCTTCGGCTCATCCAGTGTGGCGGCTTATAATAATTTTCAATCCCAATTGATTCCTCAGCTCAGGGTTCATAACTTCTTTTTATAGCTTTTTCTCGACATTACCACGTGTCCTCATGGCCCTAGAGAAAGGTTCTCTTTCCAAAATTTTGAAGTTCTTTTTTTTTTGTCACATGATCCAACACCTGTGTCCAAAATTATTAGTACTTGACTAATTCAATGTCGGAACTCGAGCCATAAAGATAATACCCTTGGCCAACGTGACAATTCCAAGGATCAATATCGGACTATTAGCCCATTGATCATTTGAGACGAAGTTCGTTACCACTACGTCAACCTTTCATTGGTTAATTTTTTTTTAATTTCTACTAGCTATCAGGATTGTGAAGCAACGGTGTGAAAATTCCTGTTTTATTTTCTTAAGGACCTATTTGGAAGTGATATCAGATTAAAACAAATATTGGTTCTTGTTAATAATGCCTTGAATCTGAACCCAATTGGTCCCCCTACATAGTCAGGCGCTTCAGCAGAATTCCCCTACGGGGGTCTCGCTATCATCTGTCAAAGGGATAGGTGTCCTATTTTTAGGGGATTTATTTCCTTATCACGAGATAGGTATCTTATTTTTAGGGGATTTATTTAGAGTCCCAGTCCGTATGTAATTCCTATCATCTGTCAAAGGGAGTGCCTATATAAACTCCCTAGGGGTCTAGATCGAGACCTATCCTTGTAATCATCATTATTCCATAACAAAGAGCCGCCGCCGTTTTTCCTCTTCGTGTTCTTCTGTATTTCGTGCGATCCCTCTCTCCCTCTTTTCGTAACAAACTGATATCAGAGCCTTAGGGTTTGTCAACAATTCTCGATCAGCAGGGAGATGGCGTCGCACAACGTGAGCGTGGAGAAGTTCAACGGCAGAAACAGTTTCGGGTTGTGGCAGATCAAGATGCGGGCACTTTTGAAGCAACAAGGAGTTTGGGCGCCGCTCTCAAACGTGTCGAAGAACAAGCCAAAGGAGGAAGACTCGAAAGGCAAAGAAAAGGAGATCGACCTCGCAACTTTGGCGGCACAGGAGGAGAAGGCGCACTCGATGATCCTGTTGTGTCTGGCGGATGAGGTGATAATCGAGGTCGCAGATGAAGAAAAAGCGGCCGGTCTGTGGTTGAGACTCGAGAGTCTATATATGACGAAGTCTCTCACCAACAAGTTGCTGTTGAAGCAACGTCTGTTCTCTCTCCGCATGCAGGAAGGTATCCCTCTGAAGGAACATCTTGATCAGTTAAATTCTTTATTGATGGAACTCAGAAATATCGATGTTAAGATCGAGGATGAAGATGCTGCCCTAATTCTGTTAGTTTCGCTTCCTCCATCATATGCAAATTTCGTTCAGTCTATGATTATCGGGAAGGAAACTATAAGTCTGGAAGAAGTAAGATCGAGTCTCCATACTCGTGAACTTCGGCATAGGGCATCTGGAAATTCTGTAGAGACTCAGGCCGCGGGTTTGATATCAACCGCAGAGAAGGGACAGTCCTCAAATTCAAAGAAATCCAAGTCGAAGAAGAAGAAAATCACTGCGAAAGACATCTGTAATTACTGTAAGGAACCAGGTCATTGGAAGAAGGATTGTCCGAAGAAGAAGAAGGCCCCTGTCGCTGCGGTGGCACATGAAACAGGAAATTCCGAAGATGATTTGGTTCTGGCTGCTTCTGATCAAGGATGTCTGGCGGATAGTTGGGTTCTGGATTCGGGGTGTTCCTATCATATGACTCCGAATAAAGAGTGGTTCTCAACTTATCAGAAGATTGATGGTGGAAACGTCATCATGGGCAATGATGCAGCCTGTCAGATAGTTGGGATCGGTTCTGTGCAGATCAGGACTCATGACAATCTTGTGAGGACGCTGACAGATGTCCGCCATGTTCCGCAACTGAAAAAGAATTTGATATCACTTGGAGACCTCGACTCTAAAGGGTGTCAGATTAATGCTGCTGGAGGCATCCTCACAGTCATGAAAGGTGATGCTACGGTTCTGAAGGGAGTCAGACAGAAGTCCTTGTATGTATTACAAGGCAAGACAGTCTCTGACGTTGCTGCAGTGGCTAGTTCATCCGAATCAGAAAGGTCCAGGCTGTGGCACATGCGGCTTGGGCATATGAGTCAGAACGGGATGAATATCCTCAGCAAACGAGGTCTTCTAGAGGAGAAGAAGATATCTGAGATAAACTTCTGTAAGCACTGCGTATTCGGCAAACAACGAAGGTCTCAGTTTGGCAAGGCAGTGCACAGGACGAAGGCGACACTTGACTACATCCACGCCGACTGTTGGGGTCCCTCTCGTGTTCCATCATTAGGAGGTGCGAGGTACTTCCTATCTGTGATTGATGACTACTCGAGGATGACTTGGGTATTCATGATGAAACACAAGAGTGAGTCCTTCAAGGCCTTCAAGCAGTGGAAGGTTCTGGTGGAAAATCAGACGTCGAAGAAAGTGAAGCGTCTTCGCACTGATAATGGTTTGGAGTTCTGTTCTGCTGAATTTGACCAGTTCTGCAAAGATGAAGGCATTGCCAGACATCGCACAGTCAGGGATACTCCACAGCAGAATGGAGTTGCAGAACGAATGAACATGACACTTCTGGAGAGGGCAAGGTGCATGCTCTCTAACGCTGGTCTGAATAAGACATTCTGGGCTGAAGCTGTTAACACAGCTTGTTACTTGGTGAATCGAAGTCCGGCGACTGCAATTGATCTCAAGACTCCAACTGAGATATGGTCAGGAAATCCTGCTGATTATACTTGTCTGAAAGTTTTTGGTTGTCCAGCATACTATCACGTCAGTGAAGGGAAGTTGGAGCCAAGGGCCAAAGAAGGGGTATTCATGGGATATGGTGTAGGAGTGAAGGACTACAGAATTTGGTCTCCTTCAGAACACAAAGTCATTCACAGCAGAAGCGTAACCTTTGATGAAGCATCAATGCTTCAGTTGAAGGTGGATGCTGAAGAGAGTGTCAGTAAACAGGTGGAGGTTGAAATCACTCAAATTGAGGATGATGCTGAAGGATCACATCAAGAAGCAGAACCAGAAGGTGAAGAATCTGATGAGCAACCTGAAGAGGAGTCAATTGCTACTAGACGTCCTCACAGAGAAGTGGGTCCTCCTAAGCGATATGGTTTCGAGGACATGGTTGCTTATGCACTATAGGTAGCTGAAGAGGTGGAGTCCCTGGAGCCGTCCTCTTATAGGGATGCCATCACATGTGCCGAATCTGGACAGTAGATCGCTGCTATGGGTGAGGAGATGGAATCTCTTCACAAGAATCAGACGTGGGAGCTGGTCAAGTTGCCTAAAGGCAGGAAGGTTGCTGGTTGTAAATGGATCTTCAAGAAGAAAGCAGGAATTTCAGGAGTTGAAGGCACGAGATACAAAGCACGATTGGTTGCTAAAGGTTATAGTCAGAAAGAAGGTGTGGACTACAATGAGATATTCTCACCTGTTGTCAGACATACTTCTATCAGGGTGCTACTTGCTCTTGTAGCACATCAGAATCTAGAGCTCGAGCAACTAGATGTGAAGACTGCTTTCCTACATGGAGAACTTGAAGAAGATATTCTTATGAGCCAACCAGAGGGATTCTCCATTCCTGGAAAGGAGAATCAAGTTTGCAGTCTGAAGAAATCTCTGTATCGCTTGAAGCAGTCTCCCAGACAATGGTACAAGAGGTACGACAGCTTCATGATCAGTAAGGGATTCAGTCGAAGTCCCTATGATTGCTGTGTATACCACAAGAAGGCGAAGGGCGGCTCCACCATCTATCTGCTCTTGTATGTTGATGATATGCTTATTGCTGCCAGAGACATGCCAGACATTCAAAATCTGAAGAAGCTCCTCAGTGCAGAATTCGACATGAAAGATCTTGGTGCAGCACAGAAGATTCTAGGGATGGAAATTCTAAGGGATCGCGCACAGGGTAAACTCTTCTTATCTCAAAAAAGTTATATTGAGAAGATTTTATCCAGGTTTGGAATGTCTGGAGCGAAGCCTTTGAATACTCCATCAGCTGCAAATGTTCATCTTTCTGTTGCCTTCGCACCAAAGTCAGATGCAGAAAAGGAGTACATGTCTCGGGTTCCATATGCTAGTGCAGTTGAAAGTTTGATGTATGCCATGGTTTGTACAAGACCAGACATTGCTCATGCAGTCAGTGTTGTCAGCAGGTTCATGAGCGATCCAGGAAAGGAGCACTGACAAGCAGTGAAGCGAATTTTTCGGTATCTGAGAGGAACATTTGATATTGGCCTCATCTACAGAAGTGATAAAGAGTGTTTGGTTGCAGGGTACTCAGATTCAGATTATGCTGGAGATGTTGATGGAAGACGATCTATGACAGGCTATGTCTTCACTTTGGGCAGTTCAGTTGTTAGTTGGAAGGCTACACTTCAACCATCAGTTACATTGTCCACCACAGAGGCTGAATACATGGCACTGACGGAAGCTGCCAAGGAAGGCATCTGGTTAAAAGGCTTAGTTGGAGATCTCGGATTACATCAGGAGTAGGCTATAGTGCACTGTGACAGTCTGAGTGCAATATGTTTAGCCAAGGATCAAGTACATCATGAAAGAACCAAACACATTGATGTCAGATATCACTTCATCCGCACTGAGAAGAGGATCAAGGTGAAGAAGATTGACACTGAAGATAATCCAGCTGATATGTTCACCAAATCTGTTCCTTATGGCAAGTTCCAACATTATTTGGACTTGCTTAACATAAATACCTGGTAATAGCTTTAAGATGGGACTGGCAGCGGCGTGGCGTACTTTTGTGCTCTGAAGATGATTCAAGTCAAGGTGGAGATTTGTTAATAATGCCTTGAATCTGAACCCAATTGGTCCCCCTACATAGTCAGGCGCTTCAGCAGAATTCCCCTACGGGGGTCTCGCTATCATCTGTCAAAGGGATAGGTGTCATATTTTTAGGAGATTTATCTCCTTATCACGAGATAGATGTCCTATTTTTAGGGGATTTATTTAGAGTCTCAGTCCGTATGTAATTCCTATCATCAGTCAAAGGGAGTGCCTATATAAACTCTCTAGGGGTCTAGATCGAGACCTATCCTTGTAATCATCATTATTCCATAACAAAGAGCCGCCGCCGTTTTTCCTCTTCGTGTTCTTCTGTATTTCGTGCGATCCCTCTTTCCCTCTTTTCGTAACAATTCTAGTCTAGTTCCTTAAAGTGGCTTAATTTTTTAGTGGATAGGGTGCTGGAGGAACAGTCAACTTTTTTCCCTTTTTTTTCACTTTTTTTATTTGACCTTTCTTTTTTTTTCTTTTCAACTTTTTTTCCATTTTCTTTATGTCTTTTTTATATATTATTTATTAAATATAAAATATTTCTAATAAAAATATTAATAACTATTATCTATTACTTATTATTTTATTAAAAAATATTATTTCATTGAATAAAATAATTAAAAATGAATTTATATTTAAATAATATATTTTTAACAATTTTTTCCATAAAAATTTAAATCAATACTTTTATTTATAATAATTAATAACTTTATATTTTATATTTACAAATATTTATTTTTATTCAAATACTCATTAAAATTAATTTATCATGTCTACTTTTTTTATCATATCAATTCCTTGAATCTTCGTCATTATCTTTCCCTCTATCCAAACACACTTAAATTAATCTATAAATTTAACTATTCACTTAAGAAGAACTACGATTCCTTTTTCAAATGCATCCTATAACAAAATACATAACAAACAATAGAGATTGAGAAGACATAGGTAAGCGACTCATTTTCGTTTAAATAGTGTTTCAAATTTAAGTGCTTGTGAATATAGAAAATTTTATTGAGAGTCTCACTTGTTACCGTTATGCATGCGATATGAAATAATCCTATAAGATTAATTGAGCTTGATAATGAGTTAATTTTTAATATGAAGACAGTGTATATAATCTTTGATATCGCACGAATTAAACATCACTTCTTAGAAGAGGCTAACTAAAAAAATTATATAAGTGACAAAAATTGAGAAAGAGTTTTCTATGAGTGCAAATAAGAATTGATGGAGAAATGACACGAGTTAAACATTAAAAAAAAAGATGTTGTAATACCTTGGTTTAATAAAGATATTATTGACTTTGCACCTTTAGTCCATACGAATTTAAAACACATCATGATAAGTAAAGATGATAATTACATATAAGCACATGATCAGATTCGTATTTTTTTCATATTAAACTATTCAATCAAATCACCTTGATCCTCAGACCTCATTACAATCTTTCCCTTTAGGGGCTCAACGTTCTTGTTGAATGATCTATGTTAGTTTATGACTAATATTTTTCATATGGCTCAAGTTTGCATGACCTAAAGTTTGCATGAGAAATTAGCTCTAATATCATTCTATAACACCACGGTCCAATCAAAATATTGTTCACTTGAAACTTTCAACCCGCATGAATTTAAAATACATCTTAATAGGTGAAGATGGTAGACTACCTATACTTTTTTGCTCATATGAAATTATTCCATCTAATCGTCTTGATATTTTTTTTTAAAAAAACATAATGATTGAAATGCATCACTATTCATAGGCTGACAATCCATTAGAAAAAAGTGGAAGGGATCTTGTTATTCAAGCTCTCTCAGCACGCCTCATTCGTGACTTGTCTTTTTGCACAGGTCCATGTCACCATTATTGATTTTTTTTGTCCATCTCCTAGGCCATTGGAAGAATGCTACATCCCTATCATAATTTAATACAATTTTCACTACATTTAAATTTTTATTCTTGAACATTTTTTATATTATAAATTTATTCTAAATACTTAAGTTTAGAGTAAACACAAAATAAGATAGACG
The DNA here is from genome assembly GCA_030549335.1 of Pontederia crassipes. Lineage (NCBI taxonomy): Eukaryota > Viridiplantae > Streptophyta > Magnoliopsida > Commelinales > Pontederiaceae > Pontederia > Pontederia crassipes. The sequence goes on from CM060198.1 coordinate 12,254,264, forward strand.
TGAATATTAGAATTCGTATTTTTTTCATGGCAAATATTTCAAAAGGAAAAAAATTGCATTTAATTTACAATAAAAAAACATGTGCTTAGAGGTTAGAATATGAAACCGACATTTCTGGAGTCTTTTTTAGGGATCAAATAAAGTGGTTGATTAGGTTTTCGGTTGAAAAATTCAAACGTTATTTTTATCGGGTCATTTTTTTCGAGTGATTTTTTGAAATCATATTTTTATATAATTATATTTTAAAATACATATATAATAGTTTAAAATTAATATAAAAATATTTAATTCTATATAAAATATAAAATATACTACTAAAATTTTAAAGTTACTAAATTAGAGTTTGATAATGTGATAAAAAAGTAGAAAATTTTATACAAAAAATATTTATAATAAAAAATTGATAAGATATATATTAATTCTATAAATAAAATATGGGTTCTACGGACTTCTACGATTTTTTCGGATGAGTTCCTAATTTTAGCGGATGAATTTTAATTTACTAAAAAATATTTTAAATTATATTTGGAATCTTAATTTTTAATTTTTTCAATTTGATTTTTCAAAATGAATAAATATTTCGGAGCGGTCAATTTTTTCTTACACCCTAATCTTTTTTGTACGTATATATTGTTTTCGGTAAGTGTTTTTTGGTATATATATATATAATATATATATATATATATATATATATATATATATATATATATATATATACATTTCTGGGGTCTGCCCTCTCAGCATGAATTAATTACAGCTTGCATGCCCACCCACTTCGGGTTTCCTGTGCAAAGTTGACATCAATTGACTCGCAATTAGAAGCTAGAAGCTTATTATAAAGATATTAATTGCACTTAGTTTGATACTACGGTGAAGTACTTATGACAGAGAAACATAGATACAAAAAATGTTACAAACTAAAGATATAATGTAACGACATGAAGTTTAAGAATTAAAAAGATCTCATTCGAAAGTCTCAAGTGAATAAAATATGAACGTGGTTATGTGTTTATATGTAATTATATATCTTCTTTATCGATTAATATGTGTTTTAAATTCGTGCAAGCCAATAGATTCAAAGTGAACAATATCTTAATTGGATCGGAATATTACAAAATAGTATCAGAACTAACCTCGCGCGCTCACTTGAACCAGATCACGAGCCAACACGGGTCACAAGCCAACACGGGCCATGGGCTAACACGTACCCAGCTCAACGAGGATGTTGAGCCCTTTATGGGGGAAAGATCGTAACGACCTGAGGTTTAAAGATCAACATAGTCTCATCAAATAATCTCAGATGGATAAAATACGGAGATGATCATGGACTTATATGTAGCTACCCCCTTAACCTATCAAGACACGTTTTAAATTTGTGCCGATGTATTTACCGGGGGTGTTACATATAATGACAATTATTTATAGCTTGATCTCAAAAAAAAAATAAGTATGCCTTTCATTAATTCAGTACGAGTAATTTGAACAACTACATCTCGATAAAAATTAATCTCTAGTCAATTAATTAATTGATTTGAACGATAATTAAAGTTGCCCATTACTAACTTTTGTATATACGGGCGATTAGCTTTATTTATGAATGCCGCTTTGAGGGATTTGTTGTGAACTATAATTGGAGTTAACGAGCGTTTGCGTGTACTTTTCTATACTGTCTATTCTTTTTGTTATTTCTTTTTTAGTATATATATGAGAATGTCTATTTTTTTTGTTATTGTTGTGAGTCTATTTTTTTGTTATTTATTTTTATTCGTGTATGAGAATGTGAGTGTTATGCATGACCAACTTATATAGAAAATAATATTTTTTTTTTGTTTTGCACATAATTTATTTCTCGGACGTTGACAAAAGCTTTTTTCGTTTCCACTAACGTCTTCATCCTTCCATGCACCTTATCGTCTTTGAAACCTAATCAAAATTTCTTTGTTACAAAGTAAACCAATGAACACAAACAACGTTTGCATTTGATCAACGCCACAAGGTGTGCAGAAGCTTCGGCGCTCAACAATGGCAAGGCCAAGCTCGTGCTTGTGCCCATGCACGGCGCCGGCCACCATATCCATGGTGGAGATGGCCAAGCGAGTCCTCCGCCACTATTTGCATGGCGAGACGGCCGACGCTCGTAGCCTCTCCGCCACATTGCTCGTCCCGGGGCCCATATCGAACCCTACAGTCGCATCCTACATTGAATCTGTCGCCGCCGCCGGCTTCCACATCGACACCGCCCTCCGACAGCGACGGCAAAGAGGACACCATCACCCGGTCCATGACCGGCTGCAAGCCCCACGTTAAGTCCGTCGTTTCCAGGTTCCTCACATATGTTTGCTAAAATGTAGTTCTTCGTTATAAAAGAAGAAAGTTAATGTTAATCATGAACATAATTAAGAAATATTATTTGATTAATTATGAGAAATTTTTTTGACGTATAATTGATTGTTAAAACAAATTAAATAGGAAAACACTACATAAATTGAATTAATAAAATATAAGAAGATATTTAGTTGTTATGAATCAGTTATGATTTCGACGAATGATATTATAAATGAATGAATAATAAATGAAAGTTAATCTCTGATTAGCTTAATTTCTAGCGCCTTAATTACTTTAGAGCCATGTTCTCTAAACTTTTAATCTGATTATAGCTCTTTATCTCTTTAATAGAACTAATGACTATAAATATAGTTCAAGAGAACACTTCGAAATCTTTTTATCTTTACATAAATCTTTTTTTTTTCCTTTCCGTCTATATATATTCCCACTAATATGTCATGATCTTTCCATAGTCTATACTCCACGCATCAATGCGTCAACCACATAAATTTATCCCACTTTTCTTCTGTTCTTTTTCCTTAAATTATTGAATTCACTTTATAGAGGTGAAATTAATAACAGGATATTCTTCTAACATGCAGAAACACGCACCAGTAGTATTTTTAATTGTTTTCACCTAATTTTAAATGAGTATCTCCGTTCTCAAATAATATTCTTGAGATCCTATGTTTTTTCTTAACTTTATGCATAAAAAATATGTTTTTATTGTATCTTACAAGAGAGAAATCTCACAAACACAAAAAAAAATATAAAATTTATGAGGTTTACTTTAAATTAAACTATGTTTTCAAGCGGCGACAACCACTCTCTTTTATTATAAAATATATATTAATTCAACCGTCATGAAATTTATATAAAAAATTTCAATATAAAATAAGACATAAAAATTTTAAAATCGTTTAAATTTTGAAAACCCTGTAGAGAGATCCACTAGATAGAATGACCAGCTTCGTCGCCCCCTTATGGGACGGACGATTTCTTCGCCCCTTTAACTTAAGTGTCTGACTAATATAAGAGTTCTTTTAAAATTACAAATTAGATTCGTATTCAAATCATTATCAGCATTATATATAAGATAATAAGAATAATTTATTTAATGCATTCATTTATAGTTCATATAAGTTTTCTTAACAGGTAAATGATGTTAAGTAAGTAGTTTTATATATTTATTTAGATATTATTAATTATGTATCTATGGGCCCTTCAAGTGGTTATTTTAAATTTAGAAACGTCCTAATTTTTTGGATTATTTATATAAATCTCCCATAAACTATCACGATTTTTCACATCTAACTTCAAACTACGAACTTATTTTTTTATTCTTAAACTATCGTGACTTTTTCACTTTAGTCCTCCCATCACTTCAGTTACGTCTTCCGTTAATTTTACTTTCTTCATTTATGAAAAGACTAAATTACTCCTCCATCTAGAAAAAACATGAAATAACTAATAAAAAAATAAAAAATTGTTGGAAGGACTAAAGTGGTAAACAAAAAAATTTGTGATTTATGAAAAAGACTAAATTACCTTCCCCTGATTTTTTTTCTTTTTTATATTTATTATTTAATATGCTATGGAGGGAGGGGTAATTTAGTCTTTCCATAAATGAAAAAAAAAATTAAAAGTAACAGTAAACGTAATAGAAGTAGAGAGAAGGACTAAAATGAAAAAATTATGATAGTTTAGGGATATAAAAAAATAAATTCGTAGTTTAAAGTTAGATGTAAAAAATCGTAATAGTTTAAGGAAGATTTATGAAAATAATCCTAATTTTTTAGGAGGATTTTTTTATAATGTTCCATCCATATCAGTGCATGATATCCTATTTACCATGTCATTTCTAAAAGAAAATCAACCTTTTCTTTCGGTCACACATAAAATCGACTTTTATGTGAATGTGTTTAGCAAAGTACGTGCTTTGACGATATATTTGAGACTAATCTTCTCAGGACCCGACCATCGGATCGAGTCGAATTGGTATTTGGACGATGAGGTTCTTGGAACCGGACCAATGATCAGTCTCATGATTGGATCAATTTTATCAGGTTCGAGCAAATTAGATCAAATTTTGTTAAAATAATAAAATTAACATATAGTATAATATAATATATGAATATTATACTAATTAATATATTAATACTAAAAATATTTGGAAAATACAACTTTTATCTATTTAAAGTTTGAATGAAGATAAGTAGTAATATTTATCGACCTATATATATTAATAGGTTATTATTGATTTTCTATTTATTATATTATAATAATAATAGATGTTGCATTAATATATTTTATATTAAATTATTGTTATTTATTTTTCTTCTTTATTTTTTTATCAAATTTTCCTTTTTTATTTTCATATTTTATGCCTTTTGGTAATTTCCTTTTTAACGTTATTCAAATTTCAAATTTTATCTTTTTTATTTAATTTTGTTATATCCCATTCTTTCCCTTCTCTAACATTTGTTTTAATACTTTCTTTTTTTCTTTTTTAACTTTCCTATTTTATTATTTTCTTTTTGAAAAAATAAATTTAAAATGGGTTGAACAAGTTGAATCGATTTCTCAATTTTTTCGATTCAATCGATTTTTACCTGTTCAAAGTCACTCAATAGAACAAACTAGTTCAATCGGTTGATCCCATCGATCCGATCTGATTTTAATAACATAAGTTGATATAGCTAAAAATAGACTTGTTACAAAACTTTTGATCATTTTATTGTCTTTTTAATTACTTATTACCTTTCTCGTTGATTTATTATACTAATTCTAACAACATAAATAGCTGTTAATCAAGTTTTTTCCTTAAAGAGCAGGTTGGTGATGCTACATGGAAAAGAGATATGATGTGTCAAACTCATTATAAAAGCTACATGGAAACTTTTCTTTAACAAACGTTCAAACGTACGTTAGTGACATGTGTTATCAACTTTTTTAGACGAGTAACAAAATTGATTAATAAAGTTGTACATGTACCAAATTCATGGGACCTACCAGTGACTCAATTCCAAATTCTGCATTGCCAACTTGGAGAGGAGATAATATTTTTATATTACATACTTATTTCTTTCTTGATGTTGACAAGAGCTTTTCCGGGTTTCAACCTACATGTGCAATCCTTTACACCTTTGTTGCCTTTGGACACCCCATCAAAGTTTCTCGTTATATAATATAAACCAACGGGCACAACAAAACAAGGCCCTCACTTCTTTGACCAACACCACAAGCCGCAAGGTGTTCAGAAGCTTCACGCCGCTCTCCAATGGCCACCGCCAAGCTCGTGTTCGTGCCCACGCCCGGCGTCGGCCACCTCATATCCATGGTGGAGATGGCCAAGCGATTCCTCCGCCACAACCTGCACGGCGAGACAGCCCACGCTCGTGGCCTCTCCGTCACCATGCTCGTCCCCGGCCCCATATCGAGCCCTGCCGTCGCGTCCTACATCGAGTCCGTCGCAGCCGCCGGCTTCGACATCGAGTTCGAAGAGCTGCCGAGGGTAGAACCGCCCCCAGACACCGACGGCCCGGAGGACGCCATCTCCCGCTCCATTGGAAGCAGCAAGCCGCACGTCAAGTCCGTCATTTCCAGGCTCCTCTCATCTTCCTCCACGCGCGTCGCTGCTCTGGTACTCGACTTCTTCGCCACCGGCATCATCGACGTCGCGCACGAGCTCGCCATCCCATGCTACATCTACTTCACTTCCGCCGCCTTCGGGTTCGCTCTCATGTTCCACCTGCCAGAACTCTATGAGAAGGTAACGGTTGAGTTTGAGGAACTGGAAGGCGATGTGGATGTTCCAGGGCTCCCTCCGGTGCCGCCCATGTCGATGCCGGATCCCTATATGAAGAGAAACAGGACCTATATCTCATTCGTGGACCATGGCCGAAGGTTCAGTGAGACCACCGGGATCATCATCAACACGTTCGCAGAGCTCGAATCGCGTCCCCTTGAAGCGATAGCAGCAGGCAGATGCACGGACAATCGCCGGACGCCGCCCGTGTACCCAGTCGGTCCAATTCTCATGCTTGGCGAAACGACGAACGGCGACGTCTCGAAGCAGCGGCATGAGTGCCTCGGTTGGCTGGACGAGCAGCCAGCGGGGTCGGTGGTGCTGCTCTGCTTTGGGAGCCAGGGCTCCTTCGGCGTGTCGCAGGTGAAACAGGTGGCAGCCGCATTGGAGCGAAGCGGGCAACGTTTCCTGTGGGCGCTTCGCGTGAACCCCTCCGATCCCGATGCCGTGGGGGCTTTAGACAAGGTGCTGCCGGAGGGGTTCCTGGACAGGACTAAAGGGCGCGGAGTGGTGTGGCCGTCGTGGGTGCCGCAGGCGGAGATACTTGCGCACGTGGCGGTAGGGGGCTTCGTGACGCACTGCGGGTGGAACTCGACACTGGAGAGTCTGTGGTACGGCGTGCCGATGCTCGGGTGGCCGCTGTACGCCGAGCAGCACCTGAACGCGTTCGTGATGGCGAGGGAATTGGGCGTTGCTCTGGAGCTCAAAGTGGAGAGAAAGTCCAGGAACTTCGTGAGGGCGGAGGAGTTGGAGAGGGGAATAAGGTGCTTGATGGAGGACGCAGAGGGAGAAGGGAAGAAGGTGAGGGCCAAGGCCAAGGAGATGAAGGCGGCGAGCAGGAGGGCGTTGGAGGAAGGAGGCTCTTCTTTCGCTTGCATGGAGAAGCTGGTCCAAGACTTCTTGGCATGATTCTAATTGATGAATACATTTTGTCCTTGAAGAATAGAGATTTTCTGTTCTTATTCTTGAACGAGATATCAAGATGATGTATTTAGTGGTCTGCTTCTTCTTGGTCGAAATTTAAGCCCTTTTTTTTATGATCTCCTGATTAGTTAAAGACAAGGCTTTAGAATTGAAGTTTGATAACATTTGACGATTGCTGCTCTTGGGAGGTGAAAAAAAAAATCATTTGTGTGGTATTTTATAACTTGTAGTAACTTAAGAACTTAGCAATTATGAATTTCAGAATTTGATGGTTAGAAATTAATCATAATGAATAATTACTTAGTAAAAAAAAAAAAAGAAAAGTATCCGGGTTTGGTTCAATAAATTTGACCCTATTCGAATTAGTTCGAGTTGGTTTAGGAAATTAGACCCATATTGAGTAATTTATTCAATCATATTTTTAATTTTTTTATTACTTTTTCTTTTTTTGTTTTAAACTTTAGAATATAAAAATATTTAATACTTTATTTTAAACCATAACAACATTTTTGTAAAATATTTTCTCTTTATTTCAAGGGCTTTTTCCACATTTTTAGAATTTTTAATCATATAAAACCTTCAAACTAAATAAAAATAATTTAGTTTTAAATAAAAAATAAATATTTTGGTCATTGTGAGTGAGTCGGATGGGATCTAACTCAAGTTGAAAATTTTCCCTATCCTTGGTCAAATTTTATTGAAATGATGCCGGGTTGATGGGCTGAGTCTTCGTGCTCTAAATTTTTTATTTAATTACAGTTCTCTCTTTGGCTCTCTTTAATAAAACTAATGATTATATAAATTTAATTCACAGTGATCTTTCTACATTTTTTTTCTTCCCAGCTTTAAAATCCCTAATTAACCCCAAAACATGAAAAAACCAAAAATCAAATGTTATTTTCATTTTCTCACCAAAACCTCCCCACAAGTCATCAACACATCCAAAATGCCTTAGAGCTCTCCATTGTTGCTGCATGAGGGCAAAGAAAAGAAGATGGCTTGGAGCTATTAAGGCAAGGAAGAGAAAACAAACAAGTTGGGAAAGAGAGAAGGAAGTAATAAGTGAGGAAGAAAAATGGTTTAACTTGAAACTCTAATCAAGATATGTTCAACAGGATACAAACTTTAATATCTTTCAATAATTATTTGTGCGACTCGATCTGTATTATTTGTGCGACTCAGTCTGGATCCGACCTAACATCGATCCGATCCGATCCAAACTAAGTTTGGTCAAATCATTGAATTCATCTGGTCGAGCCAACCGGATGAACACCCTAAAAACTTGATTATCTACTATTAGGATTGTGACCAACAATTCACGACATGTAAAAAGAGTGTAAAAATAGTTATCAAGGGTTGCCATTGATTTATAAATTAACAGTGGGTCTACATTCATGAATCCATTTTGGTCCAGACATTTCTTAATCCCTTCATATTGGACCCTTTATCTACAAATGTAGTCTTAAATTTATTATAAATTCACTTTAAAAAAATATTTATTAAATACTACTATTGATATATGATGGATCCACACATTTAGCATACGACCTTAAGATTATCAACACTTATTTTAGGAAGAGAGATGAACATTTAATCACATACAAAAGTGGAACTCATAAGTCTCAAATCGATTTTTTCTTGACAAGAAATACTGATAAAAGACGTTGTACTAATTGCAAAGTAATTCCTGGGCATGGGGTGACTACACAACATAGATTGTTAGTTCTTGATATGCAAATGAAATGTATAAAATCAAAATCTCGAACAGTTTTTGATCGAAAGATCAAGTGGTGGCAGTTAAATGGGGAGAAGCGAGAGACTTTTAGAAGTAAGTTATTAAAGGAAAATGTGTGGGAGTTAGAAGGAGATGCTAGTATCATGTGGAAGAATGTGGCAAAAAAGGTTGAAATGGATGCTAAAGCCATTTTAGGAGAATCAAAAGGTTTTGGACCACGAGATAATGAGACTTGGTGGTGGAATGAGGATGTCCAAAAAAGGTGCGTAATAAGAAGAATTGTTTCAAGGCGATACACTTGGATAATAGTTCTGACAATTGGGAAAAGTATCGTTTGATGAAAAGGGAGGCTAAGAAGGCAGTTAGTGATGCTCGTGCTAAAGCATATGATGGGTTTTATAAGGAGTTAGGGACAAAGGTTGGTGAACAAAGGATTTACAAGATTGCAAGGAATAAAGAGAAGGAGTCGAGAGATTTGGATCAAGTAAGATGCATAAAAAATGAAGTTGGCAAGGTTTTAGTTACTGAAGGAGATATTAAGAACAGATGGGAAGAGTATTTCTATAAGCTATTTAATGATGGACGTGAAGGTTCCCGTTGTGATTTGGAGGACTTGACAGTTAGCGAATGTGAGCTTAATAGGTCATTTTATCGTAGAATTAGAGTTTCGGAGGTTAGCGAAGCTCTTAAGAAAATGAAGAATGGTAAAACCGTTGGACCGGATGGTATACCGATTGAAGTTTGGAAATGTTTAGGAGAAAAATGTGTGTTGTGGTTATGTAAACTATTTAATGAGATTTTACGATCGAAAAAGATGCCTGATGATTGGAGATTAAGTACATTAGTTCCTATTTACAAAAATAAAGGGGATATTCAGAATTGTGCAAATTATAGAGGGATTAAACTTATGAGTCACATAATGAAATTATGAGAAAAAGTGATTGAGCATAGATTGAGAATAGAGACTAGTATTTCTGAGAGACAATTTGAGTTCATGCCAGGAAGATCCACTACAGAGGCGATTTATTTACTAAGGGGGATGATGAAGAAGTATCGAAGTAGGAGAAGAGATTTACATATGGCTTTCATTGACTTAGAGAAGGCGTATGATCGGGTACCAAGGGATGTACTTTGGAAAGCCTTGCAAAAGAAGAGGGTGAGTGTTGCCTACATTAATGTAATACAAGATATGTACGATGGGGGCATTGGTTAGGGTTAGGACACCCGGAGGTGAGATAAATGAATTTCCTATAGGAATTGGTCTACATCAAGGATCAGCTTTAAGTCCGTATCTATTTAACTTAGTTATCGATGCTATAACCGAGAGTATCACAGAGGAGGTACCTAAGTGCATGCTATTTGCGGATGATATAGTACTTTTAGCGGATTCAAGAGAAGAGATTAATACAAAATTGGAAATATGGAGAAATACGTTGGAGTCAAAGGGTTTTCGTTTAAGTAGGAATAAAACAGAATATATGTATAGCAATTTCACAAATAAACAACTTAGAGACGATTTGAAAGTTAGGCTAGGGGAGGATATAATTCCTCAAGTGACAAAGTTTAAATATTTAAGATCAATTGTAAGACAAGATGGTGAGATTGATGACGATGTTAATCATAGAATTCAAGCTGGTGGTGTAAGTGGAGGAAAGCCACTGGAGTTCTTTGTGATAGAAAAGTACCCAATAAAGTTAAAGAAAAATTTTATTCTACTGCTATAAGGTCAGCAGTGTTATATGGTAGTGAATGTTGGGCTATGAAGGGACAACATGAACGTAAAGTGGGGTAGCTAAAATGAGGATGTTGAGATGGATGTGTGGTCATACAAGATTAGATAAGATTAGGAATGACCATATACGTGAACGAGTCGGAGTGGCTCCTATTAGTGAGAAAATGGTAGAGAATCGTTTGAGATGGTTTGGTCATGTTCATAGAAGACCATTAGATGCGCCAGTAAGAAGAGTAGATCAAATAATCTGGAGTCCGATTAAAAGAGGGAGAGGGAGGCCAAGGCGGACACTTGACGAACTAATAGAGCAAGATCTATTGGTGAATAATATACCGAAAGGTTTGGTTACTAATAGAGCGGAATGACGTCGTATGATCCATGTAGCCGACCCCACCTAGTGGGATAATGCTTTATTGTTGTTGTTGTAAATTGTTTGATGTATTATGATAATATAAGCATGAATTGCATAGACAATTGTAAATTAGATAAAATTTGTTCACATACTTAAATGTACTATCAATTTAAATGATGGATCGTTAGATATATCTTGTGCTTCAAGGAATGGTCGTGTGGAGTCTTAATAAGGCTAAGTCCTTATTAATATGAATGCGACGATGTATCAATGTTGCGAAAATATAAATATTGTGATGTTAATGGTATCAAATTTAAATAGTCGAGCATTAAAGAAAAGGTCACATAAGAGAGGCAACTAGTATGAATTCTATGAAGTTTCAAGAACTCGGACTATTATGAATCCAGCATGGGTCCACCATTATCGAGATGTTCGATGATTCAATCCACGCTCGGCAAGATCGATACCCTAACTTTGAAAAATAATCATAAAGAGGCTGACCTAGGCACAACAACAATGCACACCTTTATGTCTAAACATTAAATTGAAAACCAAATATAATTCTAGTGATGATTTTAAATGCTTTATATGATGTTGTACCCATTTAGGATGCCTCATGATGAAGATGTAAGAATTTATAAAATAAAAATGTAATCATAAATGGAGAGTCTTTATATGAGTTGAAAATGATATTCTTCTCTCCAATGAATTAAAAGATACTTGATGGGCTAAGTTAAAGATGTAATGTAACAATAAAAATAAATAAGAATCACATTAATAAAGCAAATTCTAAGATGATGATTGATAATGATCATTTTTAAATGTTAATTTATTCTAATAGGATATTTTTTATTTTGATTAATAATGTTGTTATGATGATTGATTTACTATTTCTTATGATTCTATACTTATGTTTCATATATTGAGTGACAATACTCACCACATTGCAGGTTGAACATCTTCAATAGTTGTTATTAATTTATTCTTCCTTTAATAGTAGTTTGGTGATGCTTTTAATTAGAAATAATGTATAACTAATTTATTCACTCCAAAATATATTCATTCCATAAGACAGGTAAATAATACCAATGATAATTACTAAATGAAAATTTTAATAAAAAAGGTTTAACTTTACGTTGAAAATATACCTTATCAAATTAATATGAATTCTATGAAGTTTCAAGAACCCGGACTATTATAAATCCAGCATGGGTCCACCATTTTCGAGATGTTCTTTAAACAAATGACTTATGCATTAGGCACATGTTGATGATGATTCAATTGTAACACTCAGAATTTTACTCCCAAATTACCAAGGACAATTTAGTCATTCAGTTGTGTTAGTCCGTTTGTCATCACATAATCATAATAAAAATATAATTTTCATCTATTATAACGGAAGCATAAATCCATTAAATAAGATAAAGAATCTTTCATTAAATGCAAAAAAATTTATGAAAATGTTAAAAGTAATGTTATAGAATTTAAGACATCATTGATAGCCAATAAAAATCTTAAAAACCATAGTCTAACATGTCTTTTTAAAAACATAGTCAAAAGACTCTAGAACATAATGACTCGACATCCTACACTAGTGCAATATCTTGTCATAAGTTGAGCCGCCATCCATCCAAATCATTATGCACCTGCACGGATCCAGGGTGTAGAGGTTTTTTTGTTACAGTATGTAAAGGCCATGCCATGCGATGTAATGATCCTAAACATGATACTACATGATATAAATTATCTTTATATAAAAGAAATAACAATATGCATGCCATGCTCTATACATGAAATCTACGTGTCAATCATCCATAATAATCTATCATCATGGATTCATAAACTATAGCATTAGAGACATGTATTCATCATCATACACACAGTATGGACATTCATAACATTCATTCATTAAATTCATAGGCATATAAGTGAGATACACTTATCATAACCATTGCCTTCATAACTCTCCTTAGGGTTGCTTTATAACGCTTTGGACTTTCACTTTCGTTGGACATCATTACATTCTATCGTTCATTGTCCCTTTTCTATTAACATTATATCTTCCGATAATTGGGATTTATATCGTTGCCCTCTTAATAGACTAACTAGGCCTAGGAGACAATACTCCCCTCTCACTCGAAGGTGACATCAAAATGCACATATCGTTGTCGATGCATGTAATGATCATTTTTGGACTCTCACCTAAGATTGACATCGGAATGGACACACCGTTGCCGATGTGTGTAACGATCATTCCAAGCAAATATCCGATAAAAGGCCAATGAGGGGAACATGTAACATTATCCACAATTGGGTTCATTATGCTTTGTAATCAACAATTATCTACGTCATTCAATCTTCATGTTTTAATCTATTTACGTGGGGAACATGCATATATGTCTATCTAGATTCTTATACAATCATCAAGCATCAATACATACTATTTATGCCTTGAAATAACATTTAATATACTATTATAAAGATTTAGCGTCGGTCACGACCGTGATACATGTTCAGGGGAGTGACAACATGCATCATGGCCGTCACAGAACTCTTGGAGTTCCGCCGTCCAGCTCGATTTTTTCCTTGGGTTCTAAGATTTAGGGTTCATACATAAATCATGAACAATAAGAAAAACATGAATCCTAACTATTAGATCTAATCATAAAAACTTATACATGCATAGATCTAATGCTTTCAACAATAAACACCCTCATCACAATCCAATCTGAGGACAAGGAGTCCCCATGCTCTCAATCCAATCATGAAAAGAAATTATTGAGCGAGGAGAGAGAGATTTTGATCCCCTTTACATATCTTGATCATAGATCTTCCTCATCTTTCTTCCTCTTCCTATTTTTTCATCACTCTGATCTTCTGTTTCTCTTTCCTCAATCCCTAGCCGCCAAGAAGTGGAGAAAAGAGGTGGACAATAAGAATTTGGAGCTTTATATAAGGGAGAACATGAGGTTTTGGACAAATAGTCTAAATTGTCGTTTAATGAAAATTTGGGGTTTTACACACGCTCGGTAAGATGGATACCTTGACTTTGTAAAGAAAAGAAAACATAAGAGAAGCAACTAATATGAATTCTATGAAGTTTCAAGAACTCGGACTATTATAAATCTGGCATGGGTCCAGCATGGGTCCACCATTGTCGAGACATTTTTTAAACAAATACTTATGCATCAGGCACATGTTGATGATGATTCAATCCACGTTCTGGCAAGATGGATACCCTGACTTTGTAAAATAATCATAAGGAACCTGATCTAGGTACAACACCAATGCACACCTTTACGTCTAATCATTAAATTTAAAACCAAATATAATCCTAATGATGATTTTAAATGCTTTATATGATGTTGTACCCTTTTATGATGCCTCATGATGATGATGATGTAAGAATTTATAAGATAAAAATGTAAAACATAAATGAAGAGTTCTAATGGAGTCATTTGGCAACGGAAACCTGATGGTTCCATCTTCATCAATCATGTAATCCGAGTGCCCTTTCTCACATAGAGCCTTCATGTCCTTGTACTCTAGATCTTCCTTTTGTGCTTGTGTTATCCTTGCCACTAGATCAAGTTGAATGACACAATGCATCATCAACTTCCCTTGAGTACTTTCTTCAATAAGAGTCCATTTGGAGAGTCTTAGACATGTCATTGATTCTTCCCATTTTCTGTTCAAGGCATCTGCTACAGAGTTGGCTTTCCCTGGATGGTAAGGAATACTAAACTCGTAGTCATTTAAGAATTCTAGCCATCGCCTCTGTCTCATGTTGAGCTCTTTCTGAGTGAACATATACTTGAGGCTCTTATGGTCGGTGAATACTTTAAATTCTTTGCTATATAAGTAGTGCCTCTATATCTTCAGTACAATCACTACTGCTTCCAACTCCAAGTCATGAGTAGGATAATTCCTCTAATATAGCTTGAGTTATCTTGAAGCATAAGCTACCATTCTTCCATGCTACATTAACACATAGCCTAATCTAGTCTCACTGGCATCACTGTATATTGTGTAGCCTCCAACTCCTGGAAGAATTGTTAGCATTAGTACGGTGATCAATCTTTTCTTCAGCTTTAGGAAGCTCTCTTCACATTTTTGTGTCCAATTGAACTTTTTCTTTCTTCCTATTTAACTTTGTCATGGGAGCATCAACTTTGTCCTGGATAAACCTTTTGTAGTAACCGACTAATCCAAGGAAACTCCTAATATCTATCACAATCTTTGGCCTATTCTAGTGATAGTCTCTACCTTGCTTAGGTCCACTAAGATACCTTCTTTTGAAATTAGGTATCCCAAAAACATAACCTGCTCCAAGCAAAATTCACATTTGAAGAACTTTTCGTACAACTGGTGTTGCCTCAAAGTCTCTAGAACAATTCTCAAATGCTTCTGATGTTCCTCTGGACTTGATGAATAGATCATGATATCATCTACAAAAATGATTACAAATGTGTCGAGATGAGGCTTGAAAATCCTATTCATCAAATCCATAAATGTCGTAGGAGCATTTGTTAGTCCATAAGACATAACCAAAAATTCATAGTGGTCATACATCGACCTAAAGGCTATTTTTTGTAATGTCTTCATCAGTTACTCTGAGCTGATGGTATCCACTTCTCAAATCAATTTTTAAGAAGATTGATGTTGTGAACAATTGGCCAAACAGATCATCAATTCTAGATAGAGGGTACTTGTTCTTAATGGTCACTTTATTCAACATCCTGTAGTCTATGCATAACCTCAGTGACCCATCTTTCTTCTTCACAAATAGGACAGGTGCACCCCATAGGGACACACTTGGCCTGATGAGTTTTCAACTCTTTCATTTATGCTGGTGCCATTCTATAGGGGGTTTTGAGATGGGAGCTATCCTCGACATAAGATTAATGTGAAAAGCGATCTCCTTTTATGGGGTTAATCCTGAGTGCCCATCAAGAAATACATCAGGAAAGTCCTTAACTACTTCAAGATCTTCTAGTGGCTTGGGTTGAAAGTCACATTTGGCAATACTTGTTAGGAATCCCCGACAGTCTTTATTTAGCAACTTGGTTGCTTTCATGGAGAAAATCATCATCTTCTTCTCTTTTGATGGAATCCCGTGAAAAATCACAGAACTTCCATCTTTTCTGTCTATCTGTATCTTCTTCTCTCGACATCTCAAATGGGCATCATGGTAAAATAACCAATTCATGCCTAGAATAACATCGTAGTCTACCATAGGTAGCACTACAAGATCAATAGAGTAATTTACTCATTCAATCATAATTGACGTCTTCGGAAGGTACTACTTGGTGGAGATCCTCCCAAGTGGAGTTGTTATGTCCAGCTGCCACTTCATATTTACTCTCAACATTTAGCAAGTCAACAAATGCAGATGATATGAAGGAATGAGTAGAACCAAAATCAAATAGTACATTTGCATAGTGATATGCCATAAGAAGATTACCTTGGATCACATCATTGGATTTCTGGGCATCATCCACTTGCATAGTGTAGATGCTTCCAGGTGCTCTCTGTTGGCCTTTACCTTTACCTTTGCCCTTGTCCTTGTACTCAGGCTTCTTCTCAGGACAGTCCCTAGCAAAGTGACCCATCTTGCCATAGTTGAGACATGCTCCTAACTTCATCCTACACTCACTAGGATGGAACTTGTGGCAGAAAGAATAAGGTTTGCGCCCTTGTCCACCTTCACCTCTTGAATAAGGTTTGGAATCCTTGTACTTGCTTTTGTCTTTCCTCTGATCCTTCTTGGACTCCTTGCCATGTTCATGCTTCTTTTGTTCATCAATCTCGCTAGCCAAGTTGGTTTCCAAGGAGATAGCCTTTGCCATAGTCTCAGGGTCCCCACACTTAACATTTATTCTCAAGCGAGGATTCAGCCCCTTCAGAAAGTGGTCAACTCTGATCTTTTCATCCTCCTTCAGTGGGTTCTATCTCTCAAGCTCTAGAAACTTGTTGAGGTATTCTTCAACAGACATGCTTCCTTGTTGTAGATGCATGAATTTAGCAGCCTTCTTCCCTTGTACATGTGGGGGAAGGTAGTGGTTCTTCAAAGTCTTCTTGAACTCCCTCCAGTTGATCTCTTCATCATCATTAAACTGGGTCCTGATGACAGATTTCCACCAGTGACGAACTTGGTCAGTTAGTTGATGCGTGGCCAAATTGACCTTATGCCTTTCAAAGCAATTCATTGCTCTGAACTTCTCGGTAATCACATCCAGCCAAGCTTCAGTCTTGTTTGGACCTCTATCCCCATTGAAGGTAAGGGGATATGATGCGTGTAGAATTGATAGCAAATGTTTACAAGTGCACTAGTCGCTCAAGTAATAAAGTGAACGAGTAGAGTTATCGTTCCCACGAGGACGGTTAATAACTTATATTTTATTTTGACTTTGTTAATTGAGAAATTAAGAAAATAATTTATTTCAGATGTAAATAAAAATAAAATAATAAAAATAAAGGAAATGATCACCTGGAGAAATAACGATTTGATGATTAAGACACCTAATTATCACAACTGAAATGTAATAAATTTTCTCAACTTAAAATTAGTTGAATCAATAATAAAGTGAATTCCGAAAATAAGTTAACCAATGTTTTAGGCTTTAACTACTATCTTATGAATAATTAGAATAAATCAATCCTTTTTGTTTTTAATTAACTTAATTAAATCATAAAATGCATTCAATTAGAATTAATATTAAGGGCTTTCTTAAGTCATCTTAATAACTACACAAATTAGGTCTCTTTCGATTTTCCTAATTGTGGCATGCAATAAATAAGATCAATCCCTATAAACTATTATGAAAATAATCACTTCTTCTCAGATAGCAATCAAATCATAAATCATGGAATCAAAAGAAAACATTAAACATGAAATTGCAATGCTATTAAAGATTCAAATCAAATTAATATCAAGAAGAATCCAAAACATAAATAGGGTTCAACTAGAATGACCCTAATGAAGAAATAAATCTGAGAATAATAACATCAAATCTAATGTAAAATATTGGAAAAATAAAATGAAGAACTCTGGCATAGGCTAAGCGCGTCCTCTCTCGAGTTTCCGATGGAGCTTCGCTATTGTCCTCGATCTTCTCCTCTTTGTAGACTTTAGAATAATGTTCCAGGGATATATTCCAGGCCCTCTTCTATCTTCTTTTATAGGTTTTCTCATCCCTCAAGGAAAGAATAAAAAATATATAAAAAAGTGGATAAAAACCGCTTTAAAATGACCTAACAGATCGCCATCACGGCCGTGAAAAGTTCTGACACGGCCGTGACAGAAGGCTGAAAAGGCTAAAAAATACTTAGCCAAATTTCTGTTGGAATTTTCTCTGTCACAGCCATGACAGGAACTGTCACAGTCGTGATAGGGACTTAGTCAATTTTCTGCTTGTTGGATCTTTCTGTCACGGCCATGACAAGAATTGTCACGACCGTGATAGTCTTCTGAGCTATTTTATATCTTTTCTTACCTTGATTTCGACGTTTTTTTTATATCCTGCCATGAATAATTTTCAGATTTAGGTAGAAATCAAATCTAAATGAAATTATATGAAAACAAATCAAAACTCTTCTTTTCTAAACATAAAAACATTCTAAAATCCTAGTCAAATAACCTAAACTAATACATGATTTTTCGTGCATCAAATACCCCCAAGCTTAATATTTTGCTTGTTCTCAAGCAAATTTCAGATAAGGCACAGGGCTCCATCACAAAATGACTTTTCTCCCATTGTTCTTTTACGCGACCATTACTAGAGTATCTATTCTCAATCAATACCCAACCTTGCAGAATTCTTAGCATTCGAACATGTCTTTCCTGCATATTTACAAATAATATTAGTCAATCTCATAAGAGTATCAATATTGAACCACAAGTCTTTAAGGAGCTTATTTTCATACTATTATCATTTCACATTTCAGCATTAAGATTTTTTTTTCTTTTCACTTAAGAATTTAGTAATCCTCCATATTGCACAAAGTGGTCCATGTAACGGGCTTTCGATTGACGGATCCCAGAGCAGATGCCCTTAGGTCGTCAGGCAAGAATTTCCTATGGATCTAATCATCCAAACACACCAAGGTTCCAGAGGATACTTTATACTTTTCACTTAACTATTGGAGCTCAACTAGCTCTCTTTTTATTTTCATTTATTTATTAAAATTAATTAGCATAATTATAAGCTCCAAAAAGACTTAATGCTTTCAAGAGAGATGCAATTATAATCAAGACTAACATCGTAGTAAATAATAGAGAAATTCATTATTTAAAAGCTAGTCCTTCTACTTAGCAACAAACTCAATCCAAATCCCAATACTCTGGTGATACCCGATAAAAAGAAACAGTGATTGAATTTCATAGATTAAGCAATGTTCTGAAAATAAACTTAAAGACAATAAAATATTAAACAAGGAGAAATGAGATGACACTTAAACTTTTTTTTTTAAAATTTCCACTATTAGATGCATGCCAAACAAAATAAGATGATAGATTCAAAATTTTCAAAATAGACATGCCATGCAAATGCAAAATGAATTACGTTCCTCTCCCAAGCTTGAACCTGACACTGTCCAGTGTTAGGCCCGTGCACATGAAAACTATGAAATAATAATGATAAAATACAAAAGGAGTAGAGACAACCTGATGATTTTTAGGTCGGTCACGTTACTTCAAAAG
This sequence comes from Pontederia crassipes, assembly GCA_030549335.1. Classification (NCBI taxonomy): domain Eukaryota; kingdom Viridiplantae; phylum Streptophyta; class Magnoliopsida; order Commelinales; family Pontederiaceae; genus Pontederia; species Pontederia crassipes. The sequence goes on from CM060198.1 coordinate 12,273,841, forward strand.
GCGGCTCACAAGCTTCTTCCGGCATGATCCGAACATGGTTGTTGTTTCAGAATTATCACGGTCGTTCCTCATTCTTCTAGGAGCAATATGCTAAAAAAATTGTTAAACTAAACTTCCAATGTTAACTAATCCAATAGTAATGCTAAACTAAACTAAAAGCTCAAATACTAATGCTAAAAACTAAGTGGACAAAGATTGAGTAATTCTAAGTTATAGTCATTAGCTTGACTTTTACTCTTTTGTTATCTCAAGTGTTTGGAAGGGACTCGAAGTGATCTCTTTCCATCTTACCTCTGATATAATTATCGAGGCATTGTCCCTCCACTTTGAAAGAAGTACCTGGCTCTTTTTGTGGAGCTTGATCCTTGGGCTTCCAATGCATCAAATTTTGTGCTGTCTGATGTGATGATGGTGTGTTCCCTTCTATCAATGAATGATTTGGAGGTAATGGTGGGATGGTTGTTGGACTTTCTGGAGACGGATTTCTTCTTCGCACATGTCCATCTTCCATAATATATTCACTTGTCTCCTTGACCCTCCATGGCGTAGTCCATGTCTTCTGATAATAATTCTTCCTCGGTCTTCTTCTTTCTGGATTAAAAAATTGCAAGTGACATGTGCATATAATAGGTGTAGTGTTGTCCCTAGTATTATTCCCCGAGGCATAAGCAATCTGAGAAGACAACTCCACTTTCTTCTCTAATGCTTGAAATTTTGCCTACATCATATCAGACTTAAAATTAAAATTTGGGGATTGAGGAGGAGGAGAAATAATAATCGGTTGTTGATTCTTCAGCTGTGCCAATTGTGATTGTAGATTGCTAATGAGTTGATCTTGTAGAATAAATCTTTTTTCTATAACTCCAATCAATTGGCACAACTTTTCTTCGATGTTGAAATTTGACTCTAATTGGGTGCATGGAGGAATATCATTTTTCACTTGAATCTTAACCTCCAATTGCTTTACTTGTCCTAACAACTTCATAAAGACTTTTTCTTGAAGTTGAAATTTTTCTTCAGTCATTGTCATAAATTTTAACATTCTGTCTTCAATTGCAGAATTCCCTAGTACCATGGGAATGAGTGAAATACTGTTATTTGCAAGTTGCGATATTTGTACTTCATGATCCTTAAGCATATTTCTTTGTTCTTCCAGATAATAATCTCCCATAGTCTTTGGTTTTGTTGTCATTTGAAGATATTTCTTGGTCACACAAGATAAAAAGATATGAAAGTATATGAACTAAAAAGAATCTGTGTGAAATTTAACAAAAAAAATAAAGGCTCTCAAATAACAAGTAAAATAAAAATAAAAATTATTAAACACCGTCCCCAACAACGGCACCAAAAACTTAATGCGTGTAGAATTGATAGCAAATGTTAGCAAGTGCACTAGTCGCTCAAGTAATAAAGTGAATGAGTAGAGTTATCGTTCTCACGAGGACGGTTAATAACTTATATTTTATTTTGACTTTGTTAATTGATAAATTAAGAAAATAGTTTATTTTAGATGTGAATAAAAAGAAAATAATAAAAATAAAAAAAATGATCACCTGGAGAAATAATGATTTGATGATTAAGACATATAATTATCACCACTTAAATGTAATAAATTTTCTCAGCTTAGAATTAGTTGAATCAATAATAAAGTGAATTCTCAAAATAAGTTACCAATGTTTCAAGCTTTAACTACTATCTTATGAATAATTAGAATAAATCAATCCTTTCAGTTTTTAATTTACTTAATTAAATCATAAGATGCATTCAATTGGAATTAATATTAAGGGCTTTCTCAAGTCACCTTAATAACTACACAAATTAGGTCTCTTTCGATTTCCCTAATTGTGGCATACAATAAATAAGATCAATCTCTAGAAACTATTATGAAAATAATCACTTCTTCTCATATAGCAATCAAATCATAAATCATGGAATCAAAGAAAATCATTAAACATGAAATTGCAATGCTATTAAAGATTCAAATCGAACTAATATCAAGAAGAATCCAAAACATAAATGGGGTTCAACTAGAATGACCCTAATGAAGGAATAAATCTGAGAATAATAACATCAAATCTAATGTAAAAGATTGAGAAAAGAAAATGAAGAACTCTGGCATAGGCTACGCGCATCCTCTCTCGAGTTTCCGACAGAGTTTCGTTATTGTCTTTGATCTTCTCCTCTTTGTAGACTTCAGAATAATGCTCCAAAAATACTATTACAGGCCCTCTTCTGTCTCCTTTTATAGGTTTTCTCATCCCCTAAGAAAAGAAATAAAAAATATATACAAAATGTGGATAAAAACCGCTTTAAAACGTCGTCGTCACGGTCGTGAAAGGTTCTGCACGACCGTGACAGAAGACTAAAAATTACTTAGCCAAATTTCTGCTGAAATTTTCTTTATCACGGCCATGACAGGAACTGTCATGGCCGTGATAGAGACTTAGTCAATTTTCTACTTGCTGGATCTTTCTGTCATGGCCATGATAAGAACTGTCACGATCGTGATAGTATTCTGAGCTATTTTAGGTCTTTTCTTACCTTGATTTCGACATTTTCTCATATCCTGCCTTGAATAATTTCCAGATTTAGGTAAAAATAAAATCTAAATTAAATTATACGAAAATAAATCAAAACTCTTCTTTTCTAAACATAAAAATATTCTAAAATCCTAGTCAAATAACCTAAACTAATGCATGATTTTTCGTGCATCAGGACACAACTTCAAGAACTTTTCGAATCTTGAGCTCAACAGGCTAGAGCGATCCGAGCTTACATTCCTTTCCTTTGCTCGTGCCATGCGGGTCATGCTCTCAATAAGCTCTCTCTGATCTCCCAAAGCATTAGAGGGACCACCGTGTTCTATCCTTCACATAACAATAATTAACTAACATAAGTTAGTTAATTTAACAATACAATCAATGACACAATACTTACATACTCAACTTTAGATGGATGTTCATGACGATAGCACATGGACTTACACCCTGAACAATAATTTTATAACATACTTAGCATAGGTCCTAACCTCGTTCAGATACCAAATTGTAATACCCTGAATTTTACCCCCAAATTGTTAATTTGGTCATTCAACTGTGTTAGCCCATTCGTTATCACATAATCATAATAAAAATATGATTTTCATCTATTATAGTGGAAGCATAAATCCATTAAACGAGATAAAAAAATCTTTCATTAAATGCGGAAAACTTCATGAAAACATCAAAAGTTATGTTATAAAATTTATAACATCACCGATAACCAATAAAAATCTTAAAAACCATAGTCCAACATATCTCTTTAAAAACATACTCAAAAGACTCTAGAACATAATGACTCGAGACCAGTGCAATATCTTGTCATGAGCTGAGCCACCATCCATCCAAATCATTATGCACCTGCACGGATCCAGGGTATACAGGTTTTTCTGTTACAATATGTAAAGACCATGCCATGCGATGTAATGATCCTAAATAGGATACTACATGATATGAATCATCTTTATATAAAAGAAGTAACAATATGTATGCCATGCTCTATACATGAGATCTACATGTCAATCATCAATAATAATCTATCATCGTGCATTCATAAACTATAGCATTGGAGACATATAATCATCACCATGCATACAGTATGGACAATCATAACATTCATTCATTAAATCCATAGAGATATAAGTGAGATACACTTACCATAACCATTGCCTTCATAACTCTCCTCAGGGTTGCTTTATAAGTATTTCGACTTCCACTTTCGTGAGACTTCATTTCATTCGATCGATCATTGATTCTTTCCTATTAAGTTATATATTTTGATGGTTGGGATTTATGTCGTTGACCTCTCAATAGGCTAGCTAGGCCTAGGAGACAATGCTCCCCTCTCACTCAAAGGTGATATTATAATGCATACACCATTGCCGATGTGTGTAATGATCATTTCGGACAATTATTCGATAAAAGACCATAGAGGGGCGACATGTAGGGCTGAGCAAACCCGGGACCGAATTCAGATCTCAGCGAACCCAGTCTCGAATTATGCCGGGTCAAAAATTTTTTGACCTAGTACCGGACTCGGACCCGGCTGAATCTGATTTCGAATCAGACCTGGCAATCCGAGAAAATCACCGGATTTGCGGACGGGAATGAATAGTGTCAAAAAATATGGAAGGTCGGATCGATCATCAGTGACCAGATTCGACACTTGACGGCCTGATCGACCACCAATGGCCAGATCTGACGCCTGGGAGCCGATCCGACGCTTGGGAGCCGATCCGACTTCTGGCAGCCGGATCTAGCCGCGCTAGTGGCCGATCCGACCGCCCAGACGGTTAGAGTAGAGAGGGAGTCAAGAGAGGGGGAGGACGGCCAGTGTCAAGAGGGTCGCCGCCGTGAGAGAGAGGGAGAGGGCGAGATCGCGAGGCGTGAGATTGTGAGAGAGATGGGAGAGAGAAAGGGAAGTGTGAAATGAAAAGAAAAAGTGTGAGTGTGGTTTATATAGTAAAAAATAAATTGGGTCGGGTCTGGGTCGGGTATCTGCACTGGAGACCTAGTCCTGACACGAAACCCGTCGGGTTTTTCACCCGTTAGACCCGGTCTCAGACCGAATCTTACCCGGACCGGGTTTTTAACCCGATTTTCGGGGTCGATGCGGTCTGGGTCGACCTGAAATATAACATCATCCGTAACTAGATTCATTATGCTTTGCAATCAATAATCATTTACGTCGCTCAATCTTCATGTTTTAACCTATTTACGTGGGGAACATACAATTACGTGTATCTAGGTGCTTATGCAATCATCAAGCATCAATACATACTATTTGTACCTTAAAAATAACATTTAATATACTATTATAAGGATTTAGCGCCGGTCGCAGCCATGATACATATCGTCGTGGCCATTACAGAACCCCAAAAATCACCCTTTTGTCACAACACGAAGGTTGTCATTATCATGTTGTGGCCTTTGTCACGACCGTGACATGATCTATCACGGGCATGACACAAGTTGATTTTTGACTTTTTTCTGGTCGTTCTATCATGGGCGTGACAACATGTGTCACGGCCGTGACAGAACTCTGGAGTTTCGCCGCCCAGTCCGATTTTTCACGATTTTAATTCAAAAATTGGGGATAATAACAAAAAAAATCAAACATATGTATTTCCTAGGCATTCTAGAATCAAAAGAACATAGAAAAACATTTTAATCCATAAATCTCTAAAATTTATGGTTCATCCTAAATCATGAACAATAAGAAAACATGAATCCTAACTATTAGATCTAATTATAAGAACTTATACATGCATAGATCTAATGCTTTCAACAATAAACACTCTCATCACAATCCAATATGAGGACAATGAGTCCCCATGCTCTCAATCCAATCATGAAAAAAAAAATCATTGATAAAGTGATGCATGCAAAATATAACATATTTCAGATTATTATTTCAATTATTTTTTTGTAATTTAATCATGGTATGCATCATTTTAGATCATTTTTAATCATAAATTCAAATTTATTGATTTTGATTATTAATATTTTGAATATTTTGACTCAGGAGGAATTTACTTAATTTTTATAATTATTTTTGTAGGCAAGCTGAATTAACGGATGGATCGATCGTAAAGCACATTATTTTGGGCAAAATACGTATGCACATTTTGGCTGAGATGATCACAGTCAGGGTGTAAAATTAATACGTCTGACTTCTTTTGGGGGTAAAAGAAATGACGTAAAGATAAGAAGACTTATCATGTTGGGCGTAATCCATACATTTTGGGCGTAATGACTCATGTTTTGGCCGAGAATAGAAGAATGGAATAAAGATAAGAAGAGTTTATCTTTTTGGACGTAATGATTAAAAGAACTTATCATTTGGTGGTCGAGAACATAGAGAAGCTTATCATTTTGTGGCAGGGAACGAAGAGGCGCAAAACGGATAACCTTTTATCATTAATCAAAGTTTTATCGACGCCGTAAAGTTTATCTCGCAAATTTAAAGTTGGTTGTACGATATTCACGGCCGTGATCACCTTGTAGTCAGTCCGCACCTGTAAATAGAGGAGAAAATCATCATCCCAACTCGTGCTTTGAAGTGTGATTTTCTTTAACAATGAGTCATGAGCATTGCAGGCTATGACGAAGAGGAGAGGGTGCGGCCCAAGATTGAAGAAGGGGTGCTGGCCAGCGTTCCTATCTGAAGTCCGGTGGTTCGTCATCCTGATATATTTTCATCTTAAGGCATAATTTCAACACCATTATCTTATCTTATTATTATTTTATTTTTACAAAACTCATTTTCAAAGTCCATGTTTTCCTTTCTTATTAATTTATAAATTCAGATACTAAATTATTAATATTCCTTGTGGATTTAACACTCTTACTTCTATTTTTTATATTACTTGGGCTACTAATGTACTTATTAGCGATTTTATTTTGCTATATCATTTTACGCATCAGAGAGGAGAGAGGGATTTGGATCCCCTTTACATACCTTGATCTTAGATCTCCCTCCTCTTTCTTTCTTTTCCTCTTCTTTCTTCTTCCTAGTCTTCTCTTTCTCCTTTCTGAAGCCCTAGCCGCCAAGATGTGGAGAAAGAGGTGGACAATAAAAATATGGGGTTTTATATATGGTAGATCATGAGGTTTTGGAAAAAAAAGTTCAAATTGCCTTTTAATGAAAATTTGAGGCATTACACACGCTCGGCAAGATGGATATCCTGACTTTGTAAAGAAAAGCAAACATAAGAGAAGCAAGTAATATGAATTCTATGAAGTTTCAAGAACCCGGACTATTGGTCCACCATTGTCGAGATGTTTTTTAAACAAATGACTTATGCATCAGGCACATGATGATGATTCAATCCACGCTCGGCAAGATGGATACCTTGACTTTGTAAAATAATCATAAGGAAGCTGACCTAGGTACAACACCAATGCACACCTTTATGTCTAATCATTAAATTGAAAATCAAATATAATCCTAGTGATGATTTTAAATTCTTTATATGATGTTGTACCCATTTATGATGCCTCGTGATGATGATGATGTTGAATTTATAAGATAAAAATGTAAAACATAAATGAAGAGTTCTAATGGAGCTGTTTGACAACGAAAACTAGAGTTCCACCAAGTTACACTAAATAGTCGAATTAGATTAGTTTGGGGTGCGTTCGGATGGAGTGAAATTTGATGATGATGAATAAAGTAGTTGATGTGATAAGAAAAAGTAGATGTGATAAATTAATTTTAGTGAGTGGCTGAACTAAAAATATGTGTTATAAATATAGATTATAAAATTATTAAAAAAATTGAAATGCATAATATATATTAAAAAATTATGTCAACAATTTTGTTAAAAAATATATTATTTAAATATAAAAAATCAATTTTTAATAATTTATATTTAATGAAACATTACAAAATTATAATAAAGTAATAAATAATATTATATTAATCTTTTATTATTATATATTTTATATATAATAAGTAAATTAACTTATATAAGAAAGGTTATAAAAGAAAATAATAAAGAAAAAAAACAAAACATCATTTTCCAAAAAAGTCAAAAATAAAAAATAATGACAGTCGGTTCCATCAAAATGGTTGAACTAGTAGCTTGAAATCGAAATCACGTCACTATGATTCTAAGCATAGTTAATGCGGCTTAATTCTGCTTCGAAAGTCAGATCGCGAGGGGTGTTTGGTGGAATCTTGTTCCACCTGATTCCATCCGTCAATCGGTCCAAATATAATGAATTGTTGATGGTCAATCGAGAATAAGTTACTTCACCTCTTCACGAGTTGGAACATATTTCTTATATACAGATCAAAGATATTCTTCTCTCCAATGAATGAAAAGATACTTGATGGGCTAAGTTAAAGATGTAATGTAACAATAAAAACAAATAAGAATCATATTAATAAAGAAAATACTAAGATGATGGTTGATAATGATCGTTTTTCAAATGTTAATTTATTCTAATAGGATATTTTTTTTATCTTGATTAATAATGTTGTTATGATGATTGATTTACTATTTCTTATGATTTTATATTTATGTTTCATATATTGAGGGTCAATACTCACCACATTGCAGGTTGGAACATCTTCAATAGCTGTTACTAATTCGTTCTTCCTTTAGTAGTAGTTTGGTGATGCTTTTGATTAGAAATAATGTATTACTAATTTATTCACTCCAAAATATATTCATTCCGTAAGACAAGTGAACTATACGAATGACAAATACTAAATGAAATTTTAATAAAAAAAGGTTGAGCTTTACGTTGATGATATACCTTATCAAATTACTTGGACAAAACTAAATAATTAACATAGTTGATTAATAATTAATAAAAATATTTAAAATTAACGAAACTAAACAATTACATGATTGATTTCGAATCTAAGACTACTACCCAGTGATTAATAAAATTGTGTACTAAATTATAATACCTATTTCAAATTCTACATTGACAAGGTACATTGATTTACCACAATGCATTTAATTCTTGGATGTTGACAAAAAAAATTCCTGATTTCCACCGCTGGTTTCTTCCTTTCTCCGTATCCCTTGAAAACCCCATCGAATTTTTTATTATTATAAAATAAACAAACGGACATATAAAACGATGTCTGTCACTTGATCAAAACCACAAGGTGTTTTCGCGGCGCTCAAAATGGCCAACGCCAAGCTTGTGCTCCTGCCCATGACCGGCGTCGGCCACCTCATATCCATGGCGGAGATGGCCAAGAGATTCCTCTGTCACAACCTCCATGGCGAGACCGCCAACGCTCGTGGCCTCTCCGCCACGTTGCTCGTCCCCGGCCCCATATCGAGCCCTGCCATCGCGTCCTACATTGAGTCCGTCGCCGCCGCCGGCTTAAGCATCGAGTTCGAGGAGTTGCCGCAGATAGAACCGACCTCTGACACCGACGGCCCGGAGGACACCATCACCCGATCGATGAGCGGCTGCAAGCCCTACGTCAAGTCCGCTATTTCCAGGCTCCTCTCATCTTCCTCCACGCGTGTCGCCGCTCTGGTACTCGACTTCTTCGCCACCGGAGTCATCGACGTCGCCCATGAGCTCTGCATCCCATGCTACATCTACTTCACTTCCGGCGCCCTAGCACTCGCTCTCAACTTCCACCTGCCAGAACTCTACGAGAAGGTAACGGTGGACTTCGAGGAACTAGAAGGCGAGGTGATAGTCCCAGGGCTCCCTCCGGTCCCGCCCATGTCGATGCCGAATCCTATGATGAAGAGGGACAGCAACTATACCTCATTCGTCGACCATGGCCGGAGGTACAGTCAGACCAATGGGATCATCATCAACACGTTCGCGGAGCTCGAGTCGCGTTCCCTGGAAGCGATAGCCGACGACAGATGCACGCATAATCGTAGGACGCCGCCCGTGTACCCAGTCGGTCCAATTCTCTTGCTCGGCGAAACGACGAAGAGTGGCGGCCCGAAGCAGCGGCATGAGTGCCTGATTTGGCTGGACGAGCAGCCAGCAGAGTCGGTGGTGCTGCTCTTGTTAGGATTTTTCTGCACAAGAGAAATTACGCATCGCGAGAAAACTCGAAAAATTTAAGGCGGCACAGAATTGTATTAGATGGAAGAAACAGAAGAGGATTACAAGATCAGATTGATTCAAGATTGTTCAGGATGGTCTTACAAACCTTGATTACAAGTCCTTTTATAGGGCCTTGGAGAAACAACTCCTACTCTAACTTATGGACCTAATCCTACTAGGCATGTAAGCTCCTTTTCTAGAAAAACTTCCTTGGATTAGGAGTAGAAATCTGACTTCCTGAAGAACCTTGAAGATCTCGGCCAACTTAAATTCCTCCCTGGAATTAAATTGGGCTGGGCGCCCACCTGGCGCCCGCCACGCTCGGGCGCGCCCTGGCTATCCAGTCCGAGTCCCACTCGGACTGGGACTCCCCCAGGCGCTCCTGCTGTCTTCAAGTCTTCCTCCACGTCCAGACTCCATATCCAAGTGCTCCTCGGTCCAGAAGGGAACTCGGCCCTCCAAGAATCCGCCATATCCTTCTCGACATTGGAAATCGACCGACTCCTATTCCTACTAGGAGTAGGAATCCTTCTGACCCTGCACTTCTCGTCAAAACATCTCTTGAAGTCTCTCTATTTCTTCTTTGGATCCAAACAGATTTCCAGTTAAAGTAGGATTCAAGACATTATTTAACAGCTCTGCTTCGGGAGCCACGGCTCCTTCGGTGTGTCGCAGGTGAAACAGATGGCCGCCACATTAGAACGGAGCGGGCACCGTTTCGTGTGGGCTCTGCGCCTTCACCCTTCCGAACCCGCCTTCGCGGAAGGCTTAGACGAGGTGCTGCCGAAGGGGTTCTTGGACAGAACGAAAGGGCGTGGACTGGTGTGGCCAGCGTGGGTGCCGCAGGCGGAGATACTTGCGCACGTGGCGGTAGGGGGCTTCGTGACGCACTGCGGGTGGAACTCGATGCTGGAGAGCCTGTGGTACGGCGTGCCGATGCTCGGGTGGCCGCTGTACGCCGAGCAGCACCTGAACGCATTCGTGATGGCGAGGGAATTGGAGCTCAAAGTGGAGAGGAAGGCCGGGAACTTTGTGACGGCGGAGGAGTTGGAGAGGGGAATAAGGTGCTTGATGGAGGACGCAAAGGGAGAAGGGAAGAAGGTGAGGGCGAAGGCCAAGGAGATGAAGGCGGCGAGCAGGAGGGCGTTGGAGGAAGGAGGCTCTTCCTTTGCTTGCATGGACATGCTGGTCAAAGAATTATTGGGTTAATTATCATCTATGAATATTATCTTTTTTATTATCAAATTTGTTGAGTGCTTAAAATTTAGGGTGAGAGAGAAAATCGTATGAACAAATAAAAATGCTTTACGAGATTAATCTTTTATTGGACTTGCAGCAAACTTTGTCCTCTGCATCAAATCCAACTACGAATACCGTATACGCCAACTCTTGCAGCAATGCATAATTCGTGACTTCATCTTTCTGCACTGGTCCGAGTTAGAACTCCACCACTGCTGACAATTTCTTTGTCCATCTCCAGTAATTTACTTCTCGATCATTAAAAAAATGTTAAATTTCTATTTTTTTACATTATAATTTAATACACTTTTGATTGCGTAATCTTTTACTCTTCATAATTTTGGACGTTATAAAATTTATTCTAAATGCAGAAGTTTAGTGTAAAATACAAAAAAATGGATCGACATGAATAAGATTAATGTGTGCCATAAGTACTTTTTCACGGCAAATATTTCAAAAGGAGAAAACAAGAAGACGCATTTAGACCACCGAATCTGACATTTCTCAGGTCCCTTTTTTTTTGTATATTTATCTGCCCTCTCTGCACGTAGACCACAGCTTCTGCTTTCATGCCAGTTTGACGTGCATGGAAATTAAGTTGACATGGACGTAGAGGTTTCTGGCCTATAGTTATAATTAGATACATATAATTGCACTTGGTTTGATAAAAATTAAATGCTAGTCTAATTAACTCGGCATCCTTTTACTTCAGTCTGTTTCACCGTGATACCACCGGTATTCTAATAATATCACAAGGATGTTCTAATAAGTCAATTTCACCTTTTTGGAAGATAAGAATTATACTAGACATCCTTTTCTTTTTAATTTGTTCGAATCATTTTATAGAGGTGAAACTAACAATACGCTTCACATAAAGAAGGTTTCTTAAGATTACTATGTTCTCGGATTGTATTTAGTTAAATTTGTGAATAAATTCGATTCAATCCGATCAAGTTTTAATTTTAATTTTAATTATGATGTTCACGGGTTGTATTTGGATTTTAATTTTTTATGCACAAACCGATCAAGCCGAGTTGGCTCGGATGATTAGATTATCCAAGTACTATTTTTCTTTTCTTTTTTAAATTTTTTAATAAAAATACATTTAATATTTTATTTTAAATATAAAATATATTATTTTAAATATCTAGATATCAACATATAAAATAATTTATTTTATTTTTTAAAAAAATGATATAAAATACTTGAATTAATTAAAATCATTGAAATTTAAAAGAAAAAATTTCGGATTATCGAATTGGGTCAAAGTAAGTCGAGTTAGAATTTTTCAACCGGATCATGGTCGGGGACCGACCCAACTAAATATAGGTCAAGTCAAATATTTTGAGGTCCTATATTTTTAAAATTTTACATCCTAATAAAAATAGTGTTTTATTATATAAAGTAATCAAGACAAAAAAATATCTATTATATATTGTTATATAATTAGGTATTTATGGGGTTTGCCAGATCATTCTTTTACAGCTAGAAATCACTTGCACAACTTTTTAATTTAAAAATTCATTAACCTTTCCATTCTGACCTACTATTTGGACCATACAGTTGAAATAAAATCAAACTTTATGTGAATGATATTGGCAAAGTACTACGACCATACAATTGAGATAGCTAAAATGGGCTCGTTACGACAATTGTTTTTTGAGTAAAGTTTTATTTTATTTATTTATGTACTAATTCTAATACCTCAAATATCTATTATTAATCAACTTCTCCCTTAAAATAGAAGGTTGTGATGCTTTTCATTAAAACTAATGTTAACTTTATTGACAATTTTCCAGTACGTTTATTCATGAAAAAAAATCCATTGCGTCAAATAGGAAAACCAAATAACAAATGCCAAATGCATATTTTAATAAAACCAAGAAATTGGTATAAATAAATAGAAGGTATTATTGAAATACCTTGCAGCGAAAAAATTATCGATATTTTTTGACGTTGCTTCGAACTCGTAATCGAGACTTCAATCACGTACGAAAAGAAGTCACAATTCTTAGTACCTCAAAATATTGTCACGTCCGAATCTCATCGCAATATCTAGTGCAGCCCCTCGAGTGGAGTTCTCACAATGGGCAGTGGCCCGACGGCGTCCGTATGAGCATCATAATCAGTCCATGTGAAGCATCAGCTTCATATATGTGAGGGGGCAAGTAAATGCTTACATGTAGTTACCATACTACTCATGCATGCACACGCATGATGGACAGTTCGGTGGATAAAGCCCATATGGGCGTATGTTTCCAACAGCTAATAATATGCATTATTAACTTATTTGGACAATTATGAGTTAATAAAATTGTGCACCAAAGCTCATGTCGTTTCAAATTCTGAATAGCCAACTTGTGTATAACATAATATTTTTATATTACATGCATTTTTTTAATATGCATTTATGTCTGGGATAATGGCAAAAATCAAGAGGAAGTGGGAAGAACTAATTTCTTCTTCATTTTCTTGCTATGGAAGAAAGAACCGAGCTACCTATTACATGACATGTGTCTCTGTTTATATACAGATCTGACATATCATATCAGAGAACATAACGATACATAAAACGATATATACAAACCGATATATACAAACAAAATATCTACAGTGTTAACTGCCTGAATCCGGACAATCGTCGCGTGGTTGTTGAATGGTGTTTTGTTTGTCCTCAAGCATGAGTAATCCTCGATTAATCCTTGTAAACTCCAACATCCCCCGCAAGTTGGCGATTGGAAAACGTCCAATAAGCCAAACTTGGAAAGTAAAAAATGATGCTGCCGTTGAGAAAGGCTTTTCGTAAGGATATCGGAGAGCTGAAGATTAGTTGGGAGATAAAAGAGCTTGACGAACTGCTGAAGAACACGTTCGCGAACAAAATAGTAGTCGATGTCTATGTGTTTTATCCGTTCATGGAAGACAGGATTCTCAACGATTTGGATGGCCGGACGACTATCTGTGAAGAGAGGAATCGGTAGAGTAACAGAAATCTTCAAGTCCAAAAATAACCGCTCAATCCAAATAAGCTCAGCAACTGTAAGGGCAACACTTCTGTATTCGGCCTCCGCAGAGGAGCGGGCAACGACTTGCTGTTTCTTAGATTTCCAGGAAACCAGGGAAGATCCCAACTTAATGCATAATGCAGAAATAGAGCGTCGGGTCGCAAGGCAAGATCCCCAATCAGCATCTGAATAGGCCACTAAAGACTAATTGGGAGTAGAGGAAAAGAATAGATCACATCCAGGAGAGCTTTTCAGGTAACGAACAATTCGAATTCCAGCATTCATATGAGAGACTTTGGGGCAATGCATGAACTGACTCAAGTGTCGTACAGCAAAGGTAATGTCTGGTCGAGTTTGAGTAAATGAATTAGTCGACCAATAAGACGTTTAAAGGATTCAGGGTCTGTCAAAACTGGATCTGATGATGAAATACGACTGAAACAGGAATTGGTCGAAAGCAACTATGGTTAATTTGAGATTTTCTTCCAATGGTGTGGCAGTTGGTTTAGATGCAGTGAAACCCATATCAGAAATCAATGAAAGAGCATACTTTCTTTGAGTCAAAAGAATGCCTTTAGCTGAACGTAATACTTCCATACCAAGGAAGAAATTCAGAGGACCAAGGTCCTTAAGTTTGAACACAGTGTGGAGATATGTCCTGGTTTCATCAATGAGAGAAGTAGAATTTCCAGTTAATAATATATCATCAACATAAACTAGAATTGCAACATAGTGATCATGGATCCTCTTGGTAAAGAGAGTATAATCATTGTAACTTTGAATGAAATCATTGGCCAATAAAACTTCAGAAAATTTAAGATACCATTGACGAGAAGCCTGTTTCAAACCATATAAGGATTTATTAAGCTTGCATACTTTCCCTGAAGTTGAGAGACCTGGAGGTGGTGACATGTACACTTCTTCAAATAAGTCTCTATTCAAGAAAGCATTATTAATATCCATACGGAATATAGGAAGGTTTTGTTAAGCAACTGAGATAAGGAATGCTCGAATAGTTACAACTTTAGCCACTAGGGAAAAGGTGTCTTTATAATCTATTCCCTCTTTTTGACTGAATCCCTTGGCTACAAGTCGTGCCTTGTACCTCTCAACTTCACCATTGGATTTTAATTTGATCTTGTATACCCATTTGCAGCCCACAGGTTTTTTTCCTTGGGGCAGGGAAACCAAATCCCAGGTGTGATTAGAAATAAGAGCATCTAGTTCCAAATTCACGGCCTTGATCCATTCTGGATCAGTAACAGCTTGGGAGTAAGATGTGGGTTCAAAAACTGAGTCAGCAGCTGCTAGGAAACTAGCACAATTAGCTGATAGATGATAAGGTGAAATGAGCAGACAAGGGATATGTAATTTTGGAGGACATCACATAGTCTTGCATCCATAATATTTTTTTAGTTTGCCTCTTTTCTCGAGCCCTGACAGGAGGTGATATACTGGTTGCCAAATAAGAAGAAGTATGAGGTTCTGGAGGAATAGAGACTATAGGCAATTCTGGTGGAGAGGATGGTAACTCATCATGATCATTAACTGTGGGACAGGAGTTAGGAGAATCTAATAAAATATCTTGATCACCATCATCAGAAGTAGGAAAATAAATCCTTTCTGGGAATATATCATCAAAGCATGGTAAATTAGCTGATAGTTTTCCAGCAAGAACAAGTGGCCTTTTGAGTGGAAAAGGAAATATATCTTCATAGAAGATAACACTTCTACTAACTGATATTCTGTTAGTAACCATATCAAGAAATTTGTAGCCCTTTTGAGTATTACTATACCATAGAAATACTGCTGGATTAGCTCTTGGATCAAACTTGTCTGTGACTTGCAAGTTAGTCACATAACAAAGGCAACCAAACACTTTGAGATGGTTCAAGTTTGGTTTCTCTCCAAAGAATTTTTCATAGGCTGACTTATTTTCCAGCACCTTAAGAGGCATTCTATTGATTAAATAGACTGCAGTCCTTATGCATTCATCCCAAAACTTAATAGGTATTGATGATTGGAAAAACAACGCTCTTGCAACTTCCAGCAAATGTCTATGTTTTCTTTCAACAAGCCCATTTTGCTGCTGAGTATAAGGGCAGGAAGTTTGGTGCACAATTCCTTTACCATCCAAAAAAACTTTGACATTGATTGCTCATAAACTCAGCACCATTATCAGATCTTAGTATTTTAATTCTAGCATCAAATTGAGTAGCCATCTGATTAATAAACTGTTTTAGGCATCCAAAACTGTCAGATTTAGATTTTAGCAGATAAACCCATGTGATTAGACTGAAATCATCCACAAGAGTAAGGAAATACTTATTTCCAGCATGTGAAAGAAATTTATAAGATCCCCAAATATCCATATGAATAGTGTGTAATCTGGTTCTGCACTGATATCTTTCTTTTATAGGAAATGGAATCCTAATTTGTTTAGCTAAAGGGCATACATCACATTGTAAATGCTCTTGACAACTAGTAACTAATTTAAGCCTTTGCATAGGCAAATGACCAAGTCTTCTGTGCCACAGCATAGCTTGATCTTCCTTGACAGCAGCAATTGAAACTTGAACACCTTGCTTATTTTCTGAACTTTGTAAATCCTCCTGCTCATTCAAGTCCAGGTAGTACAGACCCTTGCTCTCTCTACCAATCAGGTGCACTTTCCCATTGTGCAGGTCCTAGATAAGACAGAAGTTTGGAAAGAAAGTAATTGAACATCCAATATCTCTTGTTAGTTGTGAAGCAGATATGAGGCTAAACTTAAAATCAAGAACATATAAAATATTAGACAATGAAATCTGTGAATTGATAGCCACTGAACCAGAATGAGTTATTTTCAATTTTTCACCATTTGGAAGACTGACATACTTTTCACTAGATAACTCAGAACTAGTGAAAAGATAATTCAGATTTGAGGTCATATGTTGAGTGGCTCCTGTATCAATAATCCAGACATTGTTTGAAATTCTGCAGGAATTATTAATTGTACCTGCAACATGTGCATTTGCAGCTAGCTCAATTTTTTGCTCCTTTTCTAGAACTTTGAGTATCCTCTGATATTGATCCTCAGTAAGTGCAGGTGCCTTTCCAAAATTTTCAGACCTGAAAGCTTCAGAAGAATCTGCAACAGGTGCATTTTGAGATGTATTGAAATTCTGCTGAGACACATTAGGAAAAGAACTCTGAGGAGCACAATGCTGTTGAGGTATATTCTGATAGAACATATTTTGCTACATGTTCTGATGAGGCATGTTTATCTGTGGATTATAGTTCTGTGAGTATGATACAGTTGCAGCAACCTGATTTTGATTCTTGTTTCCTCTGAATCTGGAACTTGAAGGGTAACCAATTAGTTTATAACATTGTGCCTTTGTGTGTCCTGATTTTTGACAGTATTCACATATAATTGATGGATTCTTCTTTGATCTTGATTGATTGTATTGCCTTACATTTGGCTGATTGAACTGCTGACCATACTGCCTAGTATTAGAAAAGAATACAGCAGTTTGATTTGAATTAACTGTCAATCGACTTCTTTGTTCCTCTTCAGCAATCATGGAATACACTTGGTTCAGAGAAGGTAATGGGGACATTAAAAGTATTTGGGAACGAACCTGACTATAACACTCATTAAGCCCCAACAGAAATTTGTAAATCTTTTGTTGAAGCATGTATTCAGTGAATTCTTTGGATGTATTTGATGGAATCATCAGGGATAATTCTTCCCAAAGAAACTTCAATTTATTGTAATACTCTCCTACAGATGACCCTTGATGTATGGAATAGATTTCACCATGTAACATATAAATTTTTGTTCCATTGGACCTTTGAAATCTTTCTTTCAGATCTAACCAAATGATTAGTGCAGATTCATCATAAGCAGCATTGCTGATTAACTCCTTAGAAACAGTGCTAGTGATCCACGAAATCACAAGTGAATCACAACGTTTCCATTGAAAATGTAAGGCTCGATCAAAAGACTCCATTAAACAGGATCCATCAACAAAACCTTGTTTGTTTTTTGCTCTTAAGGCATTATATAAAGATTTGCTCCATGGTATGTAGTTATTTGAATCCACAAGAGTATGATGTGTGAGGATCAAACCAGGTGCATCAGATGAACTCAAAAACAGTGGACTGCTTGGATCTATGCTAATAGTAGATGGAGGTCCGATCGAAGAAGAAGATGAATCCATGTTGTAAATAGGAAATTAAGAACTAACCAGACTTCAATCTGCTTCCTCACGAATCCAGATTTGTAGATGGCTCTGATACCAAGTCAAGATGCAATAATCAATCTGAAGAAACACAAGAGGAAGTGGGAAGAACTAATTTCTTCTTCATTTTCTTACTATGGAAGAAAGAACCGAGCTACCTATTACATGAGCTGTCTCTGTTTATATACAGATCTGACATATCATATAAGAGAACATAACGATACATAAAACGATATATACAAACTGATATATACAAACAAAATATCTACAGTGTTAACTGCCTGAATCCGGACAATCGTCGCGTGGTTGCTGAATGGTGTTTTGTTTGTCCTCAAGCGTAAGTAATCCTCAATTAATCCCTGTAAACTCCAACACCTTTCACTGTGTTTGGACGTCGTTAAGAAAATGAGGAAAAGAAAAATGAAGAAAAAGAAAACAAACCTTTATACTTCAATTTGAGATTAAAATAAAATAACACAAAAAAATGAAGAAAAGAAATAGATCTCTTTTATCTTCATCCTTTAAAATGGCCTTCCTCTTTCTTTCTCAATCCAAACATTTAATATAAAATAAACCAATGGACACAAAAAAATAAGGCCATCGCTCACTTGATCAACACTAGAAGCTGAGAAGCTGCGGCACTCAAGTCTCAACAATGGCCAAGGCCAAGATCGTGCTCGTGCCCACGCCCGGCGTCGGCCACCTCATATCCATGGTGGAGATGGCCAAACGATTCCTCCGCCACCACCTGCATGGCGGGACGGCCGATGCTGGTGGCCTCCTCTCCGCCACGTTGCTCGTCCCCGGCCCCATATCGAGCCCCGCCGTCGCATCCTACATCGAGTCCGTCGCCGCCGCCGGCTTCGACATCGACTTCGAAGAGTTGCCCCCGACCGAACCGCCCGCGGACAACGACGGCCCGGAGGACGCCATCTCACGCTCCATGAGCGGCTGCAAGCCCCACGTCAAGTCTGCTATTTCCAGGCTCCTCTCATCTTCCGCCACGCGCGTCGCCGGTGTGGTACTCGACTTATTCGCCACCGGCGTCATCGACGTCGCACACGAGCTTGGCATCCCCTGCTACATCTACTTCACTTCGGGTGCCGTCTTACTCGCTCTCATGTTCCACCTGCCAGAGCTCTATCAGAAGATAACGGTTGAATTAGAGGAACTGGACGGCGAGGTGGCAGTTCCAGGGCTCCCTCCGGTGCCGCCAATGTCGATGCCGAATCTCGCTATGAAGAGAAACAGGAACTATACCTCATTCGCCGACCATGGCCGACGCTTCAGTGGGACCACCGGAATAATCATCAACACGTTCGCAGAGCTCGAATCTCGTTCCCTGGAAGCGATAGCTGCAGGCAGATGCACAGTTACTCGCAGTACGCCGCCCGTGTACCCAGTCGGCCCAATTCTCATGCTTGGCGACACGACGAATGGCGACGGCCCGAAGAAGCGGCATAAGTGCTTGAGTTGGCTGGACGAACAGCCAGCCGAGTCGGTGGTGCTGCTCTGCTTCGGGAGCCACGGCTCCTTTGACGTGTCGCAGGTGAAACTGGTGGCGGCCGCATTGGAGCGAAGCGGGCAACGTTTCCTGTGGGCGCTGCGGGTGAACTCCTCGGAGCCCGACGCCGGGGCGAGCTTAGACAAAGTGCTGCCGGAGGGATTCCTGGACAGGACGGAAGGGAGGGGACTGGTGTGGCCGGCGTGGGTGCCGCAGGCACAGATCCTTGCGCACGCAGCAGTCGGGGGCTTCGTGACGCACTGCGGATGGAACTCGACGCTGGAGAGCCTGTGGTACGGCGTGCCGATGCTCGGGTGGCCGCTGTACGCCGAGCAGCACCTGAACGCGTTCGTGATGGCGAGGGAGTTGGGCGTTGCTGTGGAGCTCAAACTGGAGAGGAAGGCCGGGAACTTTGTGAGGGCGGAGGAGTTAGAGAGGGGAATAAGGTGCTTGATGGAGGACGCAGAGGGAGAAGGGAAGAAGGTGAGGGCCAAGGCCAAGGACATGAAGGCGGCGAGCAGGAGGGCGTTGGAGGAAGGAGGCGCTTCTTTCGCTTGCATGGAGGAGCTGGTCAAAGAATTCTTGGCTTAATTAGTTATCATCTATGAATGTTATCTTTTTTATTATCAAATTTCTCGAGTGTTTAAAATTTAAGGTGAGAGAGAAACTGGTATGGGCAAATAAAAATGATTTAGGAGATTATTTTTTTTATTATTAGAAATGCTTTTGTACCGTGCCAGAACCAAAGAATTTAGAAGTGAATTACAAGGGCTACGTTCCAATACTAACAGTTAAAAAGTTCATTAATTCAAAATTAGGTCGTATTACGAGAGATTCAAGTTAGTAAAGGTGATGAAAAGCATGTAGTAAATAAATAAAAAAAAATCAAGAAATCATAATTAATTAAACTAAGCTAGTGTTTATATGTTTATTTTAATAAGAAATTAAGCATCAAGTGAGACCTTTTAACATCAAAGTGAGCAAGAAATCAATGGCCATGCAGCAAACTTTGTCATCTGCGCCAAGTCCAACTAGGAGTACCGTATACGCCAACTCTCGCAGCAATTGCATAATTCGTGACTTCATCTTTCTGCACTGGTCCGAGTTAGAACTCCGAGTCTGCTGACAGTTTCCTTGTCCATCTCCAGTAGTTTACTTCTCCATCAAATTTCTATTTTTACATCATAATTTAATGCACTGCGTAATCTTTTATTCTTGATAATTTTGGACGTTATAAAATTTATTCTAAATGCAGAAGTTTAGTGCAAAATACAAAAAAAAAAGGACAAAAATGAATAAGATTGTGTGTCATAAGTACTTTTTCAGGGCAAATATATCAAAAGGAGAAAACAAGAAGACGCATTCAATTCACGGGGAAAAAGAGAGATGCACTTAGACCACCGAATCTGACATTTCTCAGGTCTTTTTGGTATATCTATCTGCCCTCTCTACATAAACTAATAAGTAGAGCTTTCCCGCTTCTGGTTTCACGCCAGTTTGACGGGCATGGAAATGAAGTTGACATGGACGTAGAAGGTTTCTGGCCTATAGTTATAATTAGAGACATATAATTGCACTTGTTTTTTTTTTGTTGTTTTGATGCCGGCCTAGATTTATAGTAAGTTTTCCCTATCGGCTATCGGAGACTTCTAACATTCGATTAATTTAAAATTGAAAAGATAAATCAGCAATGATTTACGATCTCTAGCTAAGGTGATGACTATAAAATTTGAACACGAGACTACTAACATTCAAAAAGCGCTTAAGACTTAACTCTGCTACCATATGAACTAACCACTTGCACTTGGCTTGTTAAAGTTCAAAGAAAGATAAAAAAAATGATACAGAAATATTACAAATTAAAGTTATAATCAAAATTAGTTATAGCTTTAGTTAAAAATAAGTATGCCTTGGATTAACTCAGCACAACTTTGAACATTTACAGCCCAAAGTGAAATTAATCTCCCATCGCCTTAATTAGTTCATAATTTGCTCTAAACGTTTTTTTTTTATTTTAACTCGACTTGTATATAGATCGCCCTAAATCCCGATGGTACGATGAATACTTCACAAAGAATTCATTGACTTATATATTTATTTGAACCTTAAAGTTGGCGATTATTAACTTTTCTATATATGGTTGATTAGTTTTATTTATGAAAAGGCCTCTTTGAGGGATTTATTGTGAATTTGGAGTTTACGTTTGTGTTTACATTTTTAGTGTTCACTGGATATTTTTTATTATTTCTTTTTATACGTATATGAGAAAGTCAGTATTTGAGAAAAAAAAATGGAAAGATAAAACATAAAAATTAAATACTAGCTACTTAATTGTTGACATCCTTTTGTTTCAGTCTATTTCATCGTGATATATATCACCAGTATTGTAATAATATCAATTTCACTTTTTTGCTTTATTTTTCTTTTTAATTTGTTCGAATCATTTTATAGAGGTGAAACTAATACGTTTAACATAAAAAAGGTTTCTTTCTATTTTAGAAGACTATCAGCTTTTCGAATACTTTTCTTGGGATCCTATATATATTTTAACGTTATATGCTAACAAAAATAGTGGTTTATTATGTAAGATAATTAAGACAAAAAAATATTTATTTATCTATTGTTATATGATTAGGTATTTATGCGGTTTATCAGGTCATTCTTTGACAGCTAGAAACCAAGTGCATAACTTTTTAATTTAAATTTTCTTTAATATTTCCATTTTGACCTACTACTTAGATCAT
Source organism: Pontederia crassipes (assembly GCA_030549335.1). NCBI lineage: Eukaryota > Viridiplantae > Streptophyta > Magnoliopsida > Commelinales > Pontederiaceae > Pontederia > Pontederia crassipes. The sequence continues at coordinate 12,296,140 of CM060198.1, forward strand.
ATAGTTGAAATAAAATTATAAAGCTCCCAAATCGACCCCACCATATGGCGAAAACTAACCTGAAGACGTTACGACATGTTATGACTTTGGCCTTCATGTTAATCATATCTCAGTCAAGAATCGAGACATGTTAACGAAAGAAAGAATAATAAAAAAATAAAAAAATAACTTTAATTACGAAAGTCTAAAAGTGACTATATCATTTTTAGAAAATAAAATAAAATTCTACATCATGAATCTATAATACAGAAGGGAAAAGGAATCTAATAAGCCCTGTGGTTCATATGTTTTCTTGTCGCTAGAGCTTTGTAATCACACACCTACTCCACATCATCACTGACCTAGTCCTGTGAATCAGACACAAGAGAGAAGGTCTTCCCATAAACTTTTCAATGCATAATATGAATAGAATAATCAGAAGTAAATAATCATGCTTAACTTGAACGTAAAAAGAATAACATGACATCATCATAGATCATAATAAAAATAAGAGGATATCATAAATCATGAAAATCAAATGATGCTTAGTAAACTTGAAATCATGACATACTTGGATAACTTGACTTGACTTAATCATGCTTCTTGATCTTGATTTATTATTAAAATCAGGGTGATTTTAGGTGCCTTTAGTTCTTGGGGTATGCCGAGCAAACGATACAGCATTGTGCGGGTTAATGGGTGATCAAACCATGACCAAGAGAGCGACCCTTATCATGATACACTTGGCTTAGACTGGCAACCCATTTATTATCTTCTATCTAAACTTATTAATCACTTTTAATAACTTGTGACTCTTTGCTCTTTATTCAATGGAGATGATAAGATCAATGAGAAATAAATTATTAAAAGAATCGATATTGAAATCAGGGATAGATATCTGTGAGAGCAGAAATATGATCAGTTCTATACGAGCAATAGTCATATTGGGAAGTGGATGAATGAATAAATATAAATAAAAGGGTTACTAGAAATTGGTCGACCGATTCTCGAAAACGATCGATCGGTTGGCTTCGGGTCGATCGACCGGTTTTCTCGGATCGGTCGACTGGTGGGTTTAACAAATCTAATTCTAGGATCGATTCGTTCTATTGAACGATCGAACGATCGGCAAATGTGGTTCAGGGATCGGTCGATCGGTCAGGTCATAATACAAGTGGACCGGTCGACCGATCGATATATAAATGAAATTGGTCGAGGGATTGATGAATCGGTCGACCGATGGTTAACAATTAACAAGGATCGGTCGACCGGTTGGCATCCTGTAGAATCTTCAAACACGAAAATTCCTTAAAACACCTAGCATGATCACATCCTAACCTAGTTTATACTCCCTAGCAATCAATCAAATAGTAATATAACTACAAAGATCAAAACCTAAATGCAATTCATCAAGAAATCAAATCAATCAAGAAATCAAATAATCAAAACGATAATCTTGGAACCTTCTTCTTATTCTCTTCTTTACAGAATCATTTAGGGCAGAACTTAATTCTATTTAATGGTCATGCAAGGTGATTTCGATTCATCCATATGTTCATGATTTCTCCTTGCCTTAATTCGTTAAAATCCTATTGAAGACGCCCCCTATTTCCCCCCTTTTCTTCCTCTCGTTCCCCACCTGAAATCCGGCCAAGAAGGTTCAACCTCTCTATAGATTATTATACAACGGAGAACATGCACGAGAGAAGGAGGAAATCGATTGTTGACACCCAGCAACCTGTCGACTCCTCCTTAGATGTTACTAGCCGCTCTAGAATCCAGCAGGGGAGGTCTCGTGAGGTTTTTGAGAGAAAGAGGTTTAATGAAATTCTGTTTTATCTTATATAAATTTCCTCTCCTAATCTAATTTAATGAGATCAGATTAATCCCCTTCCTTTCCTAACTTTGAGTGGGATATGACTTTCTCTCTCCCAGCCGTCCAAGTCCATCACGTTTTCTTCTCCTTTTTTTTCTATCTTTTTTTTTGTCGGTTATTACAAAAATCAACTTTATGTGATCAGTATTAGCAAAGTACATGTACCATACAGTTTGAGACAGATAAAAATGGACTCGTTAGTCGTTACTCGTTACTACAATTGATTTTTTAGTAAATTTTTATTTTATTTTATTTTATTTATTTATTTATCTACTAATTATAGTACTTCAAATATGGTTTATTAATTAATTTCTTCCTTAAATGGGAGGTTTGTGATGCTTTTCATTAAAACTAATGCCAACTTTATAGACAAATTTCCAGTACGTTTATGCACGCAAAAAAAAAATCCATTGCCTAAAATAGGCAAAACAAGTAACAAATACCCATAATGCAAATTTTTAATAAAAATAAAAGGTTCAAATTTAAGCTAATAATACGCATTATCAACTTATTTGGACAATTAAAACAGTTATGAGATAACAAAGTTGTATCCCAACTTCCAAAGCTCATGGCCTTTTAACGCCAACTTATATAAAAAAAAATATATTTTTATACTACATACATTTTTTTTCAATGTGCGTTTGTTTCTTGGATAATGGCAGAACACCTAGGCCGGTTATATTTCATCGGAATTTTTTAAGTTTGCATTCGATCGAGAGTTTTCTATCTTTTATAAAGAATACAATAACTCATAATTTTTTATTGTTTACAAGCTTAATTTTTTAAAAAAATAATAACACGCCTTTGACTATAATTGAAGAATATCCATATGTTCCTCTGCTTAACCTCAACCAAACGCAAATATTCATCCTTCCCATCTTGTGGCCGTGCACCCTTGAAAGTTTCTTATTTTATATGGACTAAAAAATAAGGCCATCGCTGTAACATCTTCAAAATTCGACCCCAATATAGTTGTCGAATCTTAAGTGACGTCATTTTGACTTGACCTAATTTCATAAAGTTTTACAGCGAAAACATAATATAATAAACTTAAAAAAATAACATCATAAACAACGAAAGACTTTGATATATAATTATAATCTCAAGATAACATATTGACACATGGGCCTAATAGGCTCTAATGTATACCCAACAAAGTGTTCTTACAACATAATGAGTTTAAGTAAAATACATGACTCCACAAAGCTTATAAGCCATACATAAATGACTCTTACAAGAGTTCATCAAAATAACATAATAAAAGTAAGACAACTTGGGCTGTACTCCGACCGTCCATGTGCAATGTCTTCGTCGAGAGGTCCTCACCGCCGAACCTAAGTTTCATCTATATCTGCATGGACCTATGAGGTGCAGGGAATTTCTCCCGTTAGAGTATGTTGAGGCACATGCATGCTATGATCTTATAACATAATCTCTACATGTCATGGCATATGCATATCATCATCATGGAACATAAATCATATGTATGTTATGAGCTACTTATGCATACTATATGGCATATGAGCATATCATCATGACAAGATAAGATAACATGTAACATAATAATCTTTAAGTCAATTATATCATAACTTATCATTATGCTAGTGCATATCATGATCTTATCTTACTTTATTTTGTCATCTTTGTTCATGTCATAATATGATGTGACAAGTGGACATTCTCATAGGTGCATACTTTTTCATACTTCTTTAACATTTTTAACTTTATGTCCCAAGTCATTCATCATTCATCTTCTCGTCTTTCATCTTTACTTAGATACTTTCTTATCTTATCGATTGGGAAGACCATGTTGAATTCGTGAAAATTGGCTGGCTAAGCCATGATTGGGTTCGTGGGTAGCCAACAGAGACGCCACACTCAAGGGTGGACTCGCCTCCTGGTTTCGCGTAGGCCCAATAGAGACGCCACACTCAAGGGTGGAACTCGCCTCAACTTATGAAAACGCCACACTCATGGGTGAAACTCGTTTCCCCGAGAAATGCCGCCACCTAAGGGAGGAATCCATTTCCCCTCCTCGATTATAACAAGTCACCTTCACGCCGATCCGTCTTTTACTTATTTTTATCAATACATACAATTATTCAATACATGTTGCATATTTTAATCCTATTTAAGGTCATATATAATTCAAATCATGCTAAGTGTGGACATTCAATCATAACCAATCATCTTCCATAACGGACGACTGTTTCGGGTAACGGACGACCACTGGACTGGTATCGGTCGACTGATCGGATTATCGGTCGACCGTTATGGTCCTTTCGGACGACCGAAATTGGGCTTCGATTCGTTCGCTAATAACAGAATGTGTCGACTCGCTAAAACGGACGACCGCTGGGATATCGGTCGACAGTCATGGACCTTTCGGACGACCAAAACTGAGTTTCGGTTCGATTGCTAATCACAAAATATGACGGCTATCATATCGGACGATCGTTGAGAATATCGATCGACCGTTACATGGCTATCGGATGACTGAAATAAGGTGTTTGGTCGACCGCTAATTACAGAATGTTCGACCCTTCCAAAACGGATGACCATTAATGAATCGGTCGACCATTGGACAGAGTTCGAGACTACAAATGTCTCCAGAACGATTGACCGATAATAAATCGGTCGTCCGTTCTGGGACGACAGAACACGATTATTACATCTTTTCCTTCCTACTCTTGTATACATTGACATATTGAATACATACTTGATTCCAAACAACATATGAGACATTTCTTAATATTCTTAATACTCTAATCATGAACCACATAAGATTTTCACATAAAGACTTTTAACATGCTAATCAAGTTCATAAATATACATAGGCTTTAAACAATTTCATAATGAACTAACATAACCACAATAAATATTCTAATACTACAAAATGAGCATTAGAGCATTAAGCTATGAAACACATGACATTCTAAGCATGATTAGCAATAGCATAGTAATCTAAAGAAACATGGAACATCAAATGCACATTCTTTAAATCTTCATCTAAGAACAAAGGATTTGTTCTTTAATCTCTAATCCACACAAACAATCATCATTAGGAAGAAGATTAGGGTGATTGGATCCCCTCAAATATACCTTGATTAGCAATGTCCTAAGTCCTTAATATTCTTTCTTCTTTCTTTATCTCCAAGGACTCTAATGGGACTGCCACGGTGATTAAGAGAGAAAATGATGAGCTAACCTCTTATTAATAGTTAAATGAAGAGAGAGAGAGTTTGAAGAGGTACTGTAGCTGAAATGTGGCCTCCTCCTCGCTGGTCGAGTGATGGAGCTTTGTGGCCGATCACTATAGCACCACTGTGGCTACAGTGGGGGTTTGGGGAGGATTTGACCGAATGGTGTTGGGGTTTGGGGAAAAAGCAAATTGCTTTGAGATCATTAGTTAGGTGTGAGCTTATATGGGTTTGGGCTTAGTAGGCTGAGCGCCCGTGGGCTTCATTGGTTCCTTTCCTTTTTTTTTCATTTTCGTTTAAGACATTACAATCGCTCACTGGATCAATACCAGAAGCTGAGATGCTTCGCGGCGCTCAAATCTCAACAATGGCCAAGGCCAAGATCATGTTCGTGCCCATGCCCGGCGTCGGCCACCTCACATCCATGGTGGAGATGGCCAAACGATTCCTCCGCCACCACCTGCATGGCGGGATGGCCGATGCTTGTGGCCTCCTCTCCGCCACGTTGCTCGTCCCCTGCCCCATATCGTGCCCCGCCGTCGCATCCTACATCGAGTCCGTCGCCCCCGCCGGCTTCGACATCGACTTCGAAGAGTTGCCCCCGTCCGAACTGCCCGCGGACAACGATGGCCCGGAGGACGCCATCTCACTCTCCATGAGTGGCTGCAACTCCCATGTCAAGTCTGCTATTTCCAGGCTCCTCTCATCTTCCGCGACGTGCGTCGCCAGTCTGGTACTTGACTTATTCGCCACCGGCGTAATCGACATCGCACATGAGCTTGGCATCCCCTGATACATCTACTTCACTTCGGGTGCCATCTTACTCGCTCTCATGCTCCACCTGCCATAACTCTATCAGAAGATAATGATTGAATTAGAGGAATTGGATGGCGAGATGGCAGTTCCAGGGCTCCCTCCGGTGACGCCGATGTCGATGCCGAATCTCGCTATGAAGAGAAATAGGAACTATACCTCATTCGCCGACCATGGCCGACGCTTCAGTGAGACCACCGGAATAATCATCAACATGTTCGCGGTGTTCGAATCTTGTTCCCTGGAAGCGATAACTGCAGGCAGATGCACACTTAATCGCCGTACGCTGCCCGTGTACCCAGTCAGTCCAATTCTCATTCTTAACGAAATGACGAACGACGACGGCCCAAAGAAGCAGCATGAGTGCCTGAGTTGGCTGGACAAGTAGCCAGCGGAGTCGGTGGTGCTGCTCTGCTTCGGGAGCCATGGCTCCTTCCGCGTGTCGCAAGTGAAACAGGTGGGGGGCGCTGTTAAGAGTTGCAAGGATGAATGGCAGAGGTAGAGATCGTCTAGAGATTTTATTCATCAAAACTTAAAGAATACAACTCAACTATTATGAGTTTTTATAATGTCCAATGACTGCTACAAGAATAACTGCTAAACTGTTACATAATATAAAATGAACATAAACCGATACGGAGATAATCAACAATTAATTACATATAACAACATCTATGATGACACTCTTCCTCAAGTTGGAGGTTGAAAGAGATAAAAAGCCCCAACTTGAAAAGAAGGAAATCATGTCGGCTCAAAGCCTTGGTGGGAAGCTCTGCAAGTTGATCTTTGGTAGAGATATAGCATAGATGAATATGATGTTGAAGGGATTTGTCTCGAATGATATGACAGTCAATGTCGATATGCTTGGTATGCTCGTGAAAAAACTGAATTATCAATCATTTGCAGACCAGCAGTACTCAGTAGAAAGAGCAAAACGATATTGTAAAAGCAGTCGTAATTCAGCAAAGAGGCAATCAAGCGAGATCAATTTTGCAATGGCAAGAGCAAGAGAGCAATATTCTGATTCTGCAGAGGAACGAAAAATCATAAGCTGTTTCTTTGATTTCCAAGAAACAAGAGAGTTTGCCCACTTTGATACAAAAAGCAGATACCGATCATCAAGTAAGATGCAAGATGCCTAATCCATATCAGCAAAAGCAGTGACTGAAGTATCTGGTGTAGAAGAGAAAAGCAAACCTCGACTAGGAGCAGATTTAAGATAACAAACAATTCTTAAAGTAGCCTTGAGATGAGATTTCTTTGGAGCATGCATGAATTGACTAAGATATCTAACTACAAAAGTAATATCTGAGCAAGTTCATGTTAAGTAGATTAATCTGCCAATGAGTCACTGAAAAGTCAGGAGGATTAAGAGGAAGGTCAACTACAGAAGGAGGGAAGTAAAGATCATAATCAATATAGAAATAAGCTTGAGATTCTATTCCATAGGCGTGCTAGCAGGTTTTGTAGAAGAAAGAGATAGTAAACTTAAAGCATATTTTCTTTGGGTTATAGAATTCCTAAAGAAGATCGAAGAACTTCCATTCCAAGAAAAAACTTTATTTTCCCTAAGTCTTTCATTTTTAAAGGGAGCTGCAAGGATTCCTTTGTGGAAGCAATCAAACTTAAGCTATTATTGGCCACGAGAATGCCATCAACATATATTAAAAGGGCAATGAACAAAGCTCCTTTAGGCTTTGTAAATAAAGTATAATCATTGTGGCTTTGTATGAATTCAAAATTCAATAGAATTTATGTAAGCTTAATGTTCCACTGGGCGGGATGTCTGTTTAAGACCATATAATGATTTTAACAACCTACATACTTTCCCTTTAGTCTCCCCCTCAGACTAATATCCCTCAGGAATTTGCATGTACACATCTTCATATAGATCTCCATTCAAGAAAGCATTATTAACATCCCAATGAAAAAGAACCCAATTAAATTGTGCACCAACTATTAAAAGTACTCTAACTTTACTGATTTGGCTACAAGGGAGAATGTTTCTTTGAAATCTACACCTTTCTTTTGATTATATCCTTTTGCAACTAAGCGAGCTTTGAATCTTTCAATCTCACAAGTAGAAGTGAACTTAATTTTGTAAACCCACTTGCAACCAACTGGTTTCTTTTCAGGAGGGAGTTCAACTAACTCCCATGTTCCATTATTCTCTAAGGCCAATAGCTCATCATCCATTGCATTGATCCACCTTGGATCCTTAATTGCCTGATTAAAAGACCCTGTTCCTCTAATGTAGATAAAGTAGAAAGGAAAGCCTTATGATGGGAGGAACATGCATGATATGAAATAACATTTTGTAGAGGATGATCCACATTTATGATGTTGGCAGAGTTTACAACAATCCTTGAGCCAAGATGGTATTTTAGTGCTTCTTCTTGGCTTCTGAATTCTGTCAAGCAAAATAGGAGCATGAGTTATAACAGAAGTAATAGAAACATATGATCATTGATTTATTGAAGTATATTCTGAGATGAGTTTGAAATATCTTGGGAGTCAAAACTACTCTGCAAATTAGGATTGTCTTGAGAGGGTAATTGATCTAAAATATTATGATTAGATTGCTGATTTTGAGAACAAGTGAACTAAATATCATCATAACCATGATGTTGATTAAGGCTATAATTGAAAAATTGAGGAGCTTGAATTTAAGATGAGATAGTTGTCTGGCCATGTCAGAATGATATGGAAAGATAGTCTCCACAAATTTCACATCTCTGTTCTCAGTTTCCAAATCAATGACTTTATAACCTTTTTGACCCATGGAATAACAAAAAAAAAACATGGTTTAGCTCTTTTATCAAACTTATCCAGAGGAACTTTGTTAGACACATAACAAAGGCATCGTATGACTTTGAGTTGATTCAGATCTAGTTCTTCATTAAAAGATAATTCAAATGGAGAAATATTGCCAAGTACCTTCAAAGGAAGTCTATTGATGATGTGGACTGTTGCTTAACCTAAATCTCCCTAAAACTTTAAAGGTAGATTAGACTGAAAATATACAACTCTTGCAATTTCAAGAATGTGTCTATGTTTTCTCTCAACTAAACCATTATGTTGAAGTGTATAAGGACAGCTCCTCTGATTAATTATCCCTTTCCTATTGAACAATTCTTTACATTTGTTATTGAGATACTCAGTCCTCACAATTTTAACTGTAGTAGCAAATTGATTTTCTACTAAGTTCAAAAAAAGATAAAGAACATTACAATATGATTTATATCGAATAAGATAAATCCAGGTCAATCGAGTATAGTCATAAACAATTGTAACAAAGAAATTGTTACCATTATATGTAGAAAGTTTAAATGGTCCCCAACTATCAATATGAACCAAGTACAACGACTAATATGTTTTCTTTTCCGAGGACTTAAAAGAAAATTGTGTTTGACGAGCCATAGGGCAAATAGTACAATGGTTGTAATCTATATTACTATAATATGTCATTATAGATAACAACTTTATTCTGTCAAATGGAAGATGACCAAGTCTCTGATGCCATTTATCTAATTCAGAATTCTCCATTGCTGTAAAAGCTCCACGACTTTCCTCCCGCAAGTTGTATAATCCATCCTTGAAATCATCAATCTGACTCTTTGTTCCATTCATAGAGTTCTATATATATGTAAAAAGAACTTTAGTGCCAAAATCTCTAGCTAACTGCTGCACAGAAATAAGATTGAATTTGAAATTGGGAACACAAAGAACATTGTGAAGTTTAAACTTTTGAATGATATTAAGAACTCCAGGATGTGTAGCTATAGAAATGCCAGAAATGCTTCCATTGGGCAAGGAAATCATATTTTTGAATTGCAATGCCTTTACATTAGATAGCCAATCCAAACTAACAGTCATACGACAAGATGCACTAGAGTCTATGATCCAATTAGCACAGCCATTAGGAGAAAATATACTTGCTCTTGAGTAGATTTTCCTTGATTGTTGATGAGAAATTGTATCAAAAATTTATGCTGCTCCTCTGTAAAAAGGGAAGACGATTTGACTTCAGTAGCCACTTCTACAGTCTCAGTTTTATTTTCTTCTTCCACACCAACATTCACTTCCTGAATTTCAGCTGAATTGACTATGAGTTTAAATTTGTAATTATCAAGATAACCAACCAATTTAAAGCATTGTGACTTCTTGTGTCTAGATTTTTTACAGTGATTGTAAATGATATTTTTGTCTCTTCTTGTTCTAACAAAATTGTTTTGAATTTTGCCTCTAGCTAGAGCAATATGATCTGTATATCTCAGTCAAGAATCGAGACATGTTAACGAAAGAAAGAATAATAAAGAAATAAAAAAATAACTTTAATTGCGAAAGTCTAAAAGTGGCTATATCATCTTTAGAAAATAAAATGAAGTTCTACATCATGAATCTATAATACAGAAGGGAAAAAGGAATCTAATAAGCCCTGTGGTTCATATGCTTTCTTGTCGCTAGAGCTTTGTAATCACACACCTACTCCACCTCGTCACTGACCTGGTCCTGTGAAAATCAGACACAAGGGAGAAGGTCCTCCCATAAACTTTTCAATGCATAACATGAATAGAATAATCAGAAGTAAATAATCATGCTTAACTTGAACGTAAAAAGAATAACATGACAACATCATAGATCATAATAAAAATAAGAGGATATCATAAATCATGAAAATAAAATGATGCTTAGTAAACTTGAAATCATGACATACTTGGAGAACTTGACTTGACTTAATCATGCTTCTTGATCTTGATTTATTATTAAAATCAGGGTGACTTTAGGTGCCTTTAGTTCTTGGGGTATGCCGAGCAAACGATACAACATTGTGCGGGTTAATGGGTGATCAAACCATGACCAAGAGAGCGACCCTTATCATGATACACTTGGCTTAGACTGGCAACCCATTTATTATCTTCTATCTGAACTTATTAATCACTTTTAATAACTTGTGACTCTTTGCTCTTTATTCAATGGAGACGATAAGATCAATGAGAAATAAATTATTAAAAGAATCGATATTGAAATCAGGGATAGATATCTGTGAGAGCAGAAATATGATCAGTTCTATACGAGCAATAGTCAGATTGGGAAGTGGATGAATGGATAAATATAAATAAAAGGGTTACTAGAAATTGGTCGACCGATTCTCGGAAACGATCGATCGGTTGGCTTTGGGTCGATCGACCAGTTTGCTCGGATTGGTCGACCGGTGGTGATGTTAGCACAGCTATGACCGATTGTGCTGCATGGTTGTGAAAGTTTCCATTTTAGTTCCTTTAAGTCCTTTGGATGGACAAGAAAGGGAGGTAAACACAATTTTTTTTACCTAGTTTGGATGAGAGGTAAAATTTTTTCCCTCCATTTGCTTCTTTAAAGGCAAACATTTGAACCCCAATTTGACAAGTAAGAAGGTTAAAATCTTATTAAATAATTTAAGTATATAAAATGATGTAATTATCTTAAGGTAAATATTTTTTTTATCATTTAGAAGGGTATAATAATGATCCACAAAAGTAATACTTAAAATTTCTCCTCTATTGTTAAACAATTCTCCTCCGTTCTCTTCGGGGATTTGGCAACTGGAATCGGAACTAGCTTCTGCCACATTTTATTGCGGCCTGATTCTGAATGAGGGGGGGGAGGGGGGAGTGTTTGGGAACCGGGAGGAACTAAGGGGCGGGTGGAACCACTCCTCTGGTTCCGCCCCCTAGTTCCATCCGGTTCCCCAAACACTCTCCCCTCCCCTCCTTCAAAATCAAACCGCAATAAATGTGATAGAAGCAAAATCACGTAACTGTAGTTCCACCTAGCTAGTTCCACCATTTTGATGGAACAACCCCCTTTTTTTGCAAATGACACCGCCTTTTTTTTATTTTGCAAACTCTTTTTTTCTTTTTACCTATCTTATATATAATAATTTATTTGTAAAATAATAATAATAATAATTTAATATAATATTATTTATTACTTATTATTTCATTAGAAAATTTCAATATTTCATTAAATATAAATTATTAAAAAATTGATTTTTATATTTGAATAATATATTTTTTAACAAAATTTTTGACATAATTTTTTTTATATTCATTTATTTTAAAAATTTTAACAAATTTATAACCTATATTTATTATATATATATTTTTATTTCAAATACCTACTAAATTAACCCATCATATTTATTAAGGATGTTCAGCGGGTCGCGTCGACCCGCGAACCCGATGACCCGATGGGTCGGGTCGGTGGTTGGGTCGGGTATGGGTTAGATTTTTCTAACTCGAGTTGACTCGACCCGACCAAATGACTCGATTATTTTATTATTTTTTTTAATTTTTTTCTTTTTTATTTAAACTTAAGCCTATATCTACTTTCAAATAATTTTTAAAAATTAAAATAAAATACTTTAAATGAAGAAATAATATTTACATAGTTAGAAAACTTATTTTATTCCTTAAATAATATTTTTTATATTAAATAAATATAAAATAGTAAGAAAAAATTAAAAAAAAAAGAAAATTGGGTGGTCAGATAACTCGACCACCCGATCCGACCCAAACCGGTTCAGATTTGGCCCTCAAAAGGGTCGTGGACTCGACCCATGAATACCTCTAATATTTATTTTTTCATATCACATCAACTATCTTATTTCTTCATATCAAATTTCACTCTATCCAAATACACTCCGAACTAATATGTCAACTTGACTACATCTAAAACTCGAAGAAACTCCAGTTCTAGTTGCCAAACACCCCTTCTATTCTTCTCTTTACGATGACTTTTTACCCAGACAAATCCTAAAACAAAATACACAAGGGATGTGTTTGGATGGAAACTTTAAGTTCTCGTTTAACTTTTCGAGAACTAATCGATTAGATGAAAAAGTTTTAATAGGTGTTTGGATGAAAAGTGTAATAAATAAAATTTAAAAGGTTGATTTGATAGATAAATTTTAGTCGATGTTTGGATAAAAAGTAATAATTAAAGATATAATTTATTATTTTATGAGGTATAAAATTATAGTAAATAAAAATATTCTATGTATTTATCTATTTAAAATATACATAAATATTAAAATCCATATATAATATTTTTTATAAAAATTTTTGAACGTTTTAATTAAATAAAATTCTATTATAATAAATATAACATTGTACATAAAATTTTACATTAATTTTATGCAATTATTATAATACAATAAATATAATTAGTTGTATATTTACATCAATTTGGTTAATTATTATGAATTTATTAATTAAAAGTAAAAAAAGAAAAAAAAAGTTAAAAAAAAGGTGGCATCAATTTCTGGATGGAAGTCACGAACTGTTGGCAAGAAATTTCAGAATTTAATCTTCTGATCAAGTTCTGGCGCAAACGCAAACGCAGCCATGGGGAATCAATTTGTACACGTGAGGAATGTTTGCTTTCAGTCCCAATAAGAATTGATGCACAAATGACGTGAGTTAAACATTAAAAGGAAGAAGTAGGACGTAGTCATTGAAATGCATCACTAATGAGAGGCTGACAATTCATTAAAAAAATGGAAGGGATCGTGTCATTTAATTCCTAAGTACTTTTACAATGTAAATATTTCAAAAGGAGAAAAAATGCATTTAATTTACAATAAGAAACATTCGCTTAGAAGTTAGAATAAGGAATCGACATTTCTCGGATTTTTTTGAACGATAAAGTTGGTCATTACTGTTATGGTTGGTTGAAGTGAACTATAGTTAACGTTGGCTGAAGTGAATTGGTAAGGAGGTCTTTAATTTTAATCTTTATAAATATTGAAAATTTTTATTAGAGACGTGACGGAAATAATTTTACCAAATTAATTGAGTTTCATAATGAATCAATTTTTAACTTCTGAACAATGCACATAATTTAAGATTAGGGTTGCGCGAATCGAACGTTTAACAGAAAAAAAATTTGATCATTTCTAACTTTTGTATTGATGGGTGATTAGCTTGATTTATGAGAACGCCCTTTGAGGGATTTGTTGTGAACTGGGTTAGTTTGCGTTTACTTTTCTACACTGTTAATGTTTTGTTACTTCTCTCTTTTTTTCTAGTTAAAGTGACGATTTCGATTTCGTGAACTGTTGTGTCCAAGACTATTAGCACTCGACTAATTCGAAGCCGAAAAGATAATAAAGACATTTTCTAATTAAAGCGACGATTTCGAGATTCGAACCTGAAATTACTACCGGTTGGTTTAGTTCTAGTATATGAGAATGTCTATTATGCATCGCCAACTTACATACAAAATATTTCTTTTGTATTGCACATAATTTTTGTTCTCAGACATTGACAAATGCTTTTCTCGTCTCCACCAACGTCTTCATCCTTCCACCTTATCGACTTGAAACCCCATCAAAATTTCTTGTTATATAATAAACCAATGAGCATGTGCAAACAACATTCACATTTGATCAACACCACAAGTTGTGGTGTGCAGAAGCTTCGGTATCAACAATGGCCAAGGCCAAGCTCGTGTTCCTGCCCATGCCCGGCGCCGGCCACCTCATATCCATGGTAGAGATGGCCAAGCGAGTCCTCCGCCACCACCTGCATGGCGAGACGGCCCACCCTCGTGGCCTCTCCGCCACATTGCTCGTCCCGGGCCTCATATCGGACCCTGCCGTCGCATCCTACATCAAGGCCGTTGCCGCCGCCGGCTTCGACATCGACTTCGAAGAGCTGCCCCGGATCGAACCGCCCTCCGACACCGACGGCCTGGAGGACACCATCACCCGCTCCATGACCGGCTTCAAGCCCCACGTCAAGTCCGCCATTTCTAGGCTCCTCTCATCTTCCTCCACGCGCGTCGCCGCTCTGGTACTCGACTTCTTCGCTACCGGCGTCATCGACGTCGCACGCGAGCTCCACATCCCATGCTACATCTACTTCACTTCGGGGGCCGTCATGCTCGCTCTCATGTTCCACCTGCCAGAACTCTATCAGAAGGTGACGGTGGAGTTCGAGGAACTAGAAGGAGAGGTGGCAGTTCCGGGGCTCCCTCCGGTGCCGCCCATGTCGATCCCGTGTCCCCTTATGAAGAGAGACAGGAACTATACCTCATTTGTCGACCATGGCCGAAGGTTCAGTGACACCGACGGAATCATCATAAACACGTTCTCGGAGCTCGAATCTCGTTTCCTGGAAGCGATAGCGGCAGGCAGATGCACACATAATCGCCGTACGCCGCCCGTATATCCGGTCGGTCCAATTCTCATGCTTGGCGACACGACGGACAGCGACAGCCCGAAGCAGCGGCATGAGTGCCTCAGTTGGCTGGACGGGCAACCAGCTGAGTCGGTTGTGCTGCTTTGCTTCGGGAGCGGCGGCTCGTTCAGCGTGTCACAGGTGAAGCAGGTGGCGCACGCATTAGAGTGCAGCAGGCACCGTTTCCTGTGGGCACTGCGCGTGAACCCATCCGAACCCGACGCTTCCGCGGACATAAACAAGGTGCTGCCGGAAGGATTCCTGGACAGGACGAAAGGGTGGGGTCTGGTGTGGCCGGCGTGGGTGCCGCAAGCGGAGATCCTGGCGCACCGGGCGGTCGGGGGCTTCGTGACGCACTGTGGGTGGAACTCGACGATGGAGAGCCTGTGGTACGGCGTGCCGATGCTCAGGTGGCCGCTGTACGCCGAGCAGAACCTGAACGCGTTGGTGATGGCGAAGGAATTTGGGGTTGCTGTGGAGCTCAAAGTGGAGAGGAAGGCCGGGAACTTTGTGAGGGCGGAGGAGTTGGAGAGGGGAATAAGGTGCTTGATGGAGGACGCAGAGGGAGAAGGGAAGAAGGTGAGGACCAAGGCCAAGGAGATGAAGGCGGCGAGCAGGAGGGCGTTGGAGGTTGGAGGCTCTTCTTTTACTTGCATGGAAAAGTTGATCAAAGACTTCTTGATTTAGTAATAATTTATGAAATAGTTTTTGTCGGTAAAAAAAGTTAGAAAGCATGTTTTTTTTCGATATGAGAAAGCATATGTTTGCTAACGGAAATTAAAAAAAAAAGGGTTTGCTGATTTTATTATTTATTAAAATATCATGTTGATGTATTTAAGCTGCTCTTTTAGTCTTTTTTGCCTCCGAATTTAAGCTAGATAAGGTACTCAAGATATTACCACACTCATTTTATAAACTTTTTTTTTATATTGAGCATAATTTAAGGACAAATTTTTTTTAATGGAGCAATAAAATAATGCCCTAGATTTTTTTGAATTAAAATAAAACAAAATAAAAGTGATCATTATGGTTCAAAAGAAAATAAAAATATAATTATAAAAAACAAAAAATATAAATATATTAAAAATAGAAATTCAATTTACATTTATACTAGGACTTTTAATTTATAAAATTTAATCTCAACAACATAAAATAGAATATCAAAGTTCTCTCTTCTCTTCCCATGATAACAAATTTTCTCCTCTCCCTCTTTTATTTTCCCTGCGTCAGAAGATTACAGAAATGATTGATTAGAGAAAGAATTAAATTGTATGAAGCCAGCAAGGTATGAATAGTGGTGGATCTTTAATTGATCTCTATAATATGGGGTTAAGCATGGGATGGACGATCCAGACGTCTGGTCCGATCCAATTTTTTTGAAAATATTTCATAACCGGACCCGATGTGATTCCTATAAATCCGACCTACTTCAAGTTGAAATAGGGTCCATCTTAAAAAAATTTAGAATTTTTACCTAACTTGTATTTAATATTTTAATATATGATAAAATATTAAGTATGTATTATTTATATATTAATATTATAATTTTTAAGACAAAAGTGTATAAGATTATCTTACTGATAATAAAAGATAAAATGACGGTTTTAAATTAATTATAGTTAATATATTTTATATTTTTTTAGTTTATTTGAAATATTTTTATGTAAAACTTAAGTTGCATCGAGATGAAATCGGGTCATCCTGATTTAATTCCCTATGAAACAATCGGGTCATCCCAGTTCAATTCTCGATAAATTCATGACAACCCATTTGGACTAGGTCCAAATTTTGGACATTTAACCAAAATATGAGACCAGGATGGAAGTGACTCGTCTCGCACTCGATTTTGTTCACCCCTACTATAATATGATTAATTACACATGTTTCTTCATTGATACCCTTAGAATCATTTCAAAGTTGCATCCACAGTCACAAAGTTCTAAAAGTTTTTCAACTTGAAATAAGCTTGGCATGCTTGAAAACAATCTAGATTCCATATGACTAGGCCCGGGTATAGGCAGAACAATGACAAGATTCTTCGAAACTAGACTCGAGTCCTAGTAGGATTCGACAATCAATGCCATCTCATTTCAAATTTCCATTAACTCTACCCTAGTATGGTTGCTGCTCTACTTGAGTTTTCCTAACACAACCCAAGTTCTTTCATTTCTAAATGATTTTGTTAAAAACTAGGATTCTAATCATACCCTGGCCCGGGCTCATTACAATCCAACTTGTTCACAAAGATGACATGGTAATCAAACTATTTAATTGGAAATGATTTGACCTTCTATCCTATGTTCTGTCGACCGTAAACACAACACGAGTTTTGATTGTGATTATGCAATCGATATAGTTTGATTGATTATCATCAACCCTTTTACCCTTTATATTATTAATTATATATAGGATAGTTAAATAGGTTGATCAGATACAATCAAAAATTGAGAATTGTTATGTGTACTTACTGTCAAGGGAGTAAATCGAACCGAGGAAACAAGTTTTATGATGATGGGGGTGCTTATGGGTAAAGGCAAAACAACACTATTCCTATTTTGGAGGACTACTCCACCCGTGCAACAAAAATGATTCCATCACAAAGGTGCAATTCTTTCCTAGATTATTATACTTGTAATTCACTTGATGCCCCATTGACCATTAGACATGAAAATAACAAAATAATTCTCCTTATGTCAACATACATTAAGATTTATAAAGTTGAAAGCTACATTCAATCCAAGTATTCATTTAAAATATGTAGTACAATTACAATTACAACCCTAATGAAAACAAAATTAAAGTAATCATTACTCTCGCCAATATTGTTATTAATCCAAAGTATCATATTATCAAATTAATTATTGACCTAAAGTTATTGCACTAATTACACTGATATTGACCATCATTTTCATTTACTATCACGTGTTGATATTTTCACATTTATTGATCCTTTGGCAATGTTGAATTACATAATTTGGGGTGTGTGTGTAAACTCATCCTATTAAGTTATTAATATAAAATTTAATATATATATATCAAGTAAATAATTACATGAGCAAAAATGTCAAAAATTGTATTAAAAAAGGAAAAAAATTGAATTAAGGAGAAGATAAGCATCCCCACTAATAAAGGTAAGTATGAGCAATATAGAACTTGACGCGTCGTTGAAAGTCGACCCCCAACTCTTTGTTCAGTTGTCATCATAGTATCCAAAGATCCAAATCCACTATCATCATAAACCCCCATCTTTTGTGTTTGCGTGTGTGTATATGCGTGCGCGTGTGCGTGTGTGTTTGTTATTTAAGAAGAGTAAAAGATATTAGGATTTTGAGAACAAATTAAATTAAGAAGATGATCATTAGACATGAAATATATTAATTTGATTATTAGGATTGCTTCTAATCTACACACTATCATGTGTGAGTACTTAAATTGAAGTAATAATTTATTTTAATGCCATCTTTATAGTTCATAAAAGTAAGTAGTTTTATATATTTATCTGGATATTATCAATTAGGTATTTATGGCGTCTCTTAGGTGGTTATATATTTTACATTTAGAAACGAGCTAATTAAATCATGTGTCATATCTAAAATAAAATCAACTTTCTCTCCCTTACAAATAAAATCAACTTTATGTGAATCTGATTAGCAAAGTACGAAGTTGACTATATATCTAATCACAATTCGATAATGAGACCGAAACGACGGCCGATCCGATTCTATAATATATGAATATTATAGTAATAAACCAATTAATAATAAAAATATCAATATAATATCATTTTTATTTATTTAAAGTATGAATAATGACAAATAATAATTATCAACCTATAAATATTAATAGGTTATTATTGATTTTCTATTTTTTATTTTATAGATGGGATTAATATATTTTATCTTAGCTGTTATTCCTTTTTTTTATTTTTGCTTTGTCATTTTACTTTTTGATTTTCATGTTTTATGCCATTTGATAGTAACCTTTTTATTATTATTCAATTTTTAATACTTATCTTTTTTATTTCTATTTTTACTGAATTTTTACATCTCATTCTTTCCTACCTTTATTTTTTTTCCTTTTAACACCTCCTTTTCCTTTTTTAACTTTCGTATTTTATTATTTTCTATCTTAAAAATTTGAATTTGAAATCGATTAAACATATTAATCCGGTTTGCTAATTTTCTCGATTCAATTAATTTTTGTCAGTTCAAAGTTAAAAATAATTTTGACACTTAATCGAATTAAACTAATCATCCGTTCGTGATTGACTGATTGAACCGATTGGTCCGATCTCATTTTAATAACATCAGTTAAAAATAGATTTGTTACCAAAATTTTAATCCATTTATTATCTTTTTAATTATTTATTACCTTTTTTGTTGATTTATTATACTAAATCTAACACCATAACTAGCAGTAATTCAAGTTTTGCTTAAAGAGCAGGTTGGTGATGCTACATGGAAAAGAGATGATGTGTCATTTACATGGAAACCATTTTTTTTTAAAGTTCAACTGTACGTTAGTGACATGCATTATCAAATTATTTATACAATTAACATAATTGATGAATAAAGTTGTGAACCAAATTCATGGACCTAATAGCTCAATTTCAAATTCTAGTGGCATGCATTATCAAATTATTTAGACAATAACATAATTGATGAATAAAGTTATGTACCAAATTCATGAACGTGGAACTCATAAGACAGATTTTTATATTACATATATTTATTTCTGGATATTGACAGAAGTTTTTCCTGGTTTTCACCTGTGTCCATCCTTTCCACCTTGTTGCCTTGGAAACTCATCAAAGTTTCTCATTATATATAACCAAAAATGGTAACCGACTCCTCTTTACTTAAATTAGATCTCCGATTTGAATTTACCTGAAAGCAAAAAATTTTGGAGTAAATTACACTAGTCGTCCTAACTTTGATTCAATATCTCAATGATCCTTCAACTTTAATTTATAATTAAAATATCTCCTAATTTTAATTTCTTGCACGCTTCATCCACTTGACCAATAATAATCAATTTTTTGATTATAATAATGATATGTCACAATAAAAATTAATAAAATAATATTAAATATAATAAAAAAACTGACGAGCACTACAAAAAAAAGGTTGATTACAGATGGTCAGCTCCAAAACCATCTATAATGAGATTACAGACGGATTTATCGATGAAACCAATCTGTTAAAAAAATGGTCGTTACAAATTATTTTTCGACGGTCGGAGAAAGTTCGTCGAAAGTTTCGACAGTCGTCGCAACCCATCGAAACTTTCGATGGTCACAAACCGTCGAAACTTTCGACAGTCGTCGTCACCTATGCATCTCTCCGGCAGCACAAGGGGGCACCCCCCCCCCTTCTCCCTCGCGCATGGCGCCAGCGAGGGAGAAAAGGGGGGCGCCGACCGCCCTTTGTGTCTATCTTTTCTCCCTTGATGGCTCGTGCGTGAGGGACAAAGGGGGGCGCGCATATCTCTTTTCCCTTCTTCGCGTGGAAGGGCACCGACGCCCCTGCTTTTTTTATTTTTTTATCATTTTTATTATATTTAATATTATTTTATTAATTTTTATTGTGCCACATCACTATTTAGATTCAAAAATTGATTATTGCCAATCAAGTAGACGAAACGTGCAAGAAAATTAAAGTTTGAAGACATTCCAATTACAAATTGAAATTGAGGGACCGTTGAGATATTGAGTCCAACTTGAGAGACCATCAGTGTTATTTACCCCAAAATTTTATTGGAAATCTCACATGTCAGAGTCAGATACACAACGTGAGATAACTTAATCGAATTAATTGAATTCAATGGTGGGCAAAAATCGTCGTGAATTGGAGTATTATGGCTACTTTATGGACACTATGAACTGCCTATAAAAAAAAAGTTTCTCATTATATATAATATAAAACAATGGACACAACAAAAGGCCATTGTTCACTTGATCAACACCACAATGTGCTCCGAAGCTTTGAACCGCTTACCAATGGCCAACACCACGCTTGTCTTTGTACCAATGTCCGACATCGGCCACCTCATGTCCATGGTGGAGATGGCCAAGCGATTCCTCTGTCACAACCTGCACGGTGAGACAGCCAATGCTCATCGCCTCTCCGTCACAATGCTCGTCCTCGGCCGCATGTCGAGCCTTGCCGTCATGTACTACATCGAGTCTGTCGGCTAGGACATCAAGTTTTAAGAGCTGTCGTGGGTAGAATCGTTGTTGGAGTTCCTACATAACGACATGTCCAACGCTGCAGAATTTTCTTCGTATTGTAACAGTGCACAGACGTCATAGCAAGTTTAGTTTTGGTTTATTGCTTCCATATCAATTTAGTTTTACTATAAAAAAGGTGTAGCTATAATACTTTTTTACTTGAATAGAAGTGTTTCCTTCCTTTGTCCACTTTTCTTCTTCTCTCCCCTATGTCACCTTCTCTCTGCATCTCTTGTTAGAGTTGGTGAATACTTCAGGGCCCCTTGTTTCTCACACCGGGTTCGCCCACGTGAGCTTAGGGGAATCTGAGTATTACCCAATTAACAGTATTGCTGGCGTACGAACGAAAGGGGGGGTTCGGGGGGCCCCGCCCCCCGACGGCGGTCCCGCTCGCCGGTGAGCGGGCGGGGGTTCGGGGGCAGTCCCGCTCGCCGGTGAGCGGGCGCCCCCGAAACCTAGACGGGTTTTGGGCTTTTGTTTAGCCGGCCCGTGTGGTTCGGATTAGGTTTTTTCTCTGTTTGTTTGGGTTTTAAACCCGGTTTGGAGAGGCTATTAATAGCCTAATTTCTGATGTAATTTTGTGTGGCGGCTGTAAACCTAAACGATATAGTGGAATCTCTTTGCAGGACGTAGCCCTTATCTCAAGGGTGAACCTGGGTAATTTCGTGTGTCTCCTTTATTTTTCTGCAATCTCTCTGCGATCTTCTCTCCTTGTTCTCGGATTTTCCCATCAATTGGTATCAGAGCACAGGTTGTTCGAAGAATTAGGATTTATTCGAGATGTCAGGAGGATCGCGAATCGAGATAGAAAAATTTGATGGAACGCGATTTGATCTCTGGAAGATGAAGATGGAGGATCTTCTCTGTGATCGAGATCTTTGGACGGCAATCGAGAAGGAGAGACCAGGCATGGAGGCGGCGAAGGTCACGGACGAGGCCTCCTCCAGTCAGGCAGATCCAAAGGCGATCGAAGAGTGGGATCGGATTGATAGAAAGGCGAAGGGTTTGATTCGGCTGTGTCTCGCGGATTCAATTCTTACGAATGTGATGGGCGAACCTACTGCCAGAGATCTGTGGAGGAAGTTGGAATCCCTATATCAAAGTAAGTCGTTGGTTAACAAGTTATTTCTGAGGAAGAAATTGTACAATCTTCGGATGCAGGAGGGTGATTCATTTTCTACTCATCTTTATAACTTTAACACGGTGATCAGTCAACTTGTATCAATCGGTGTTAAGTTTCAAGATGATGATAAGGCAATAACGTTGCTCTGTTCGCTGCCGGATTCATGGGACAATCTAATTGTTGTGATTGGTGGCGGGGATAAAGAACTTTCGTATGAAAGTGTATGTGCTGCCTTGTTATCAGAGGAAATACGGAGAAAGGGATCAGCAAGTTCTGGTAAAGAGGCGCTGGCGGCCAGAGGAAGGCAACCAGAAAGGAATCAAAATCAGAGAGGAAGATCCAAATCTCGTGGGCGTTCGAAGAGTAAGGATAAGAAGGTGCAATGCTGGAGATGTCAAGAGTGGGGCCATCTGAAGCGAGATTGCAAAAACAAGCCGGTTCATAAGAAAGAAGCTGAGTCAACCTCGGACAAAAAGGAGGCTGAGGCAGGAGATATGTATGTGGCTTCTGCATGTACGGTACAGTCAGATAAAGATGTATGGCTTATCGACACTGGTGCTTCGTACCACATGACGCCTCATAAACACTGGTTCTGTGAATATGAGGAGTATAATGGTGGGGATGTCATGCTCGGAGATGACACTGCAGTTCAGATTGTTGGACGTGGCAGGGTGAAGTTGAGGATGAATGATGGCACGGTGAAGACTCTACCAGATGTGATGCATATACCACTTATGAGTAGGAGTTTATTATCTGTTGGTACAATGGCTGACTCGGGTGTTATATCCAGTTGCGACAAGGATTCGTGCAAGATGATCAGAGGGTCGATTGTAATTGCACGAGGGGTTCGCTATGGCACGTTGTACAAGTTGCTCGGAGAGACAATATCTGTGGGCTGCGGATTTATTTCTGAAGAGGCCAAAGAAGATGAAGACAGCAAATCTATGTTGTGGCATCGGAGATTAGGCCATATCAGTGAAAAAGGACTCTCCACTATAGCATCAAGTCAGATGGTAGAAGGAGTTCCGGATTGTTCTGTAGGCTTCGGGTTCTGTGAACATTGCCTCCATGGAAAACAGAACCGAGTCAGTTTTCAACACGCAGGTTCAAGAGCAACGAAGATTCTCGAACTGATTCACAGTGATGTCTTTGGACCAACTCCGACTCCATCTATTGGAGGGTCCAGGTACTATGTTTCTTTTATAGATGATTTTTCGAGATACAGTTGGATTTATTTTATCAAGAATAAATCAGATGTATTCGATAAGTTTCGAGAATTTAAAGTTTTGGTGGAAAATCAATTGAGCTGCAAGATCAAGGTTCTTCGTACAGATAATGGAGGTGAATTTTGTTCAGATAAGTTTGAGCAGTTCTGCGTGGACAATGGTATTGCTAGGCAGAAGACAACTCCATATACACCTGAGCAGAATGGAGTAGCTGAAAGGTTAAATCGGTCACTCATAGAGAAGGCCAGATGTATGCTGAGTTGGGCTGAATTGGGGCAAGAATTCTGGGCAGAAGCTGTAGCCACAGCAAACTACCTGAAGAACCGCTCACCGACCTCATCAGTGAAGGATCAGACACCTTATGAGGCAATGTTTGGGAAGAAGCCAAATTTGTCTCATGTTCGGGTGTTCGGATGTGACGCATATGTTCATATACCCAAGGAAAAGCGGGGTAAGCTTGATAGTAAATCTGAAAAGAACATATTTGTCGGATACAAGGAAGGGATCAAGGGCTACAAACTGTGGAATCCAAAGTCAAGGACTATTGTTTACAGTAGGGGTGTTGTTTTCCGTGAATCACGTTCCCAAGTTGAAGTTCAAAAAGGTGATGAACCTAAGAAAGTGGTAGTGCTTGAAGAAGATTCTGATTCTGAAACTTCAGAGGTGGATGCACAAGATACTTCAGTTGAGTCTGTTATAGAACCGGATCAAGAGGACTCGGTTAATGAAGTTGAAGATGCAGATTCAGATGAAGACCCAGATATTGGTACTACCATACCAGTTCTCAGGAGATCGACACGAGAAAGAAGAGCACCTTTGAGATACTCTCTTAGTGCTCTGAGTTCGTTTCATGCTTTGAGCATCATCGGAGAAGAACCTAGTTCTGTAAAAGATGCAAGGTCTATGGATGATGCAAATCAGTGGGAGCTTGCTATGGCAGATGAGATGCAGTCACTGGATAAGAATGAAACATGGAGTTTGTGTAAATTGCCTAAGGATAGAAAGGCAATTGGTTGCAAATGGGTGTTCAAGCGAAAGCTGAAACCGGATGGGTCTGTAGAGAAGTACAAGGCGAGGCTGGTAGCTAAAGGGTACTCTCAGGTTGAGGGAGTCGACTATGATGAGATTTTTTCTCCCGTGGCGAAAATGACTTCAATCAGATTTGTTCTATCTCTGGCAGCAGCATATAATCTTGAGATAGAGCAGATGGATGTGAAGACGACATTCCTTCATGGGGACTTGGAGGAAGAGATATATATGAGACAACCAGAAGGCTTTGAGGTTCAAGGTAAAGAGAAGCTGGTGTGCAAATTGAAGAAGTCTCTGTATGGATTGAAGCAGTCGCCAAGGATGTGGTACCAGAAGTTTGATACGTACATGCTCGAACTCAAGTTTGTACGTTCAGATTCAGATCATTGTGTTTATGTGAAGAGAGTTGGAGATCAGTTTGTCATTCTTACACTGTATGTGGATGACATGTTGCTGATTGGAAACAATATGAAGATGGTGAATTCAGTGAAGGGTTTGTTGGCCAAGAAGTTTGAGATGAAAGACTTGGGACCAGCGAATTTTATTTTGGGTATGCAGATTAGAAGGGATCGTCAGAAGAGAAAGTTGTGGCTAGGACAGGAGAAGTACATAAAAGAAGTGTTGAAGAAATTTAACATGTCGGACTGCAAGCCAGTGGGTACTCCTATGTCTCTAGGAACCAAACTTTCTGCAGAGCAATGCCCGAAGACGGATGAAGAAGCCGAAGAGATGGACCGTGTGCCATATGCAAGTGCAGTGGGCAGCTTGATGTACGCCATGGTTTGCACGCGTCCAGATATAGCCCAAGCAGTGGGAGTCTTGAGTCGGTATATGTCTAACCCAGGCAGGGAACATTGGAATGCTATCAAGAGAGTTTTCAGGTACCTTCGTGGAACTTCAGATTTTGCTTTGTGCTTTGAAGGTGCGGGAAAAGGAAAGATGCTTGATATTGTGGGCCATGTAGATGCTGATTGGGGTGGAGACATTGATAGTAGACGGTCCACTAGCGGATATGTTTTTACATTATTTGGGGCTGCACTAAGTTGGATGAGCAAGAGACAAAGCGTGGTGGCACTTTCTTCTACAGAAGCAGAATATATGGCTCTTACTCATGCTGCAAAATAGGCCATATGGCTACGACGGTTGTGCTTGGAGCTCGGATTTGAGCAAGGTGCTATAGAGGTGAGATGTGATAATCAAGGTGCTATTCAGTTAGCTAAGAATCTCGCATTTCACTCACGCACAAAGCATATTGACATCCAATACCACTTTATTCGGGAAAAGGTGGAAAAGAAAGAGGTTCAGCTTGAAAAGGTTGATACAACAGAGAATAGTTCTGATTTTCTGACTAAAGCAGTTACAGGTGTAAAGTTTGAGTGGTGCTCTACTGCTGTCGGATTGAAGAAGAATGTTGCTGGCAAGGCTCTCATTGGTGTGAAGTATCCACCAAGTGGGAGAATGTTAGAGTTGGTGAATACTTCAGGGCCCCTTGTTTCTCACACCGGGTTCGCCCACGTGAGCTTAGGGGAATCTGAGTATTACCCAATTAACAGTATTGCTGGCGTACGAACGAAAGGGGGGGTTCGGGGGGCCCCGCCCCCCGACGGCGGTCCCGCTCGGGAATGAGAAAATGAAAAGCAAAAAAAAATAGCAACTACCTAGTGGACAGGGTGTTGGAACTAGGGT
The DNA here is from genome assembly GCA_030549335.1 of Pontederia crassipes. Classification (NCBI taxonomy): domain Eukaryota; kingdom Viridiplantae; phylum Streptophyta; class Magnoliopsida; order Commelinales; family Pontederiaceae; genus Pontederia; species Pontederia crassipes. The sequence goes on from CM060198.1 coordinate 12,322,525, forward strand.
CACGTGACCCTAGTTCCGATTAAAAAACAAGGGCTTGGTCCTACCTCGGGAATGAGGCCCCCTCTTCTTGTTTGGGGAATTGATTCTAGCTAGTTCCCTCAGTCGAATTGCCCTTGAAGTGTATTTGAATGGAGGGAAACATGAAGTATGATAGAAAAAAGTAGATATGATGGATTAATTTTTTGTGAACTTTGAATTAAAATTTGGTATTATAAATATAAAATATAATATTCTAAAGAAATAAAAATAAAAGTATAAAGTATAAATTATTTTACTAAAATATCTCTTAAAAATATATTATTTAAATGTAAAAAATCAAATTTTTAGTAATTTATATTTAATGAAATATTGAAATTTTTTAATGAAATAATAAGTAATAAATATTAATATATTAATTATTTATTAATTTAAGGAATATGTGAACCTAAAATAGATTCACATATGTAGACCCACCATTAATAAATTAATGGTGATCCTTGATAACATTTTTTAAAATGAGTTTATTATAAATTTATTACTACCATCGATCTATACATTAATGGTGATCCATATATGTGGACCTGCTTGGGTTCCACACAATCATTAATCCCTTATTTATTATTCATATTTTTACATATAATAAATAAATTATTATATATAAGATAGATAAAAAGAAGAAAAAACTAAAAGAAAAAAAGAGGTTGTAAAATAAAAAAAGGTCACGACGTTTGCCAAAAAAAAAAGAGCCAGCGGTGAACCATAGTCACATGACCCTGTTTCCGTCACATTTTATTGCAGCTTGGTTCCGAGGATGGGTGTGTTTGGGAACCAAGGCAAAATTAAGAGCAACTTCCACAGGTTCGGGCTGAGTGATTTTTGGATTAGGGTCGGATACGAACTAGTTTGAGTTGGTTCAGCAAATTCGACTCTATAAAAAGTTGGTTTAGGAAACACGACCCATATAGAGTATTCAAGTTATTCAAGCATATTTTTTTATTATATTTATTTTTTATTTTAAACCTTATAATATAAAAAAATATTTTATATTTTATTTTAAACTATAACAACATTTTATGCTTTTAAAATATTATTTCAAGTGACCTTATTTCACATTTTTAGAATTTTTAATCATATAAAATCTTCAAACTAAATAAAAATATTAATTTTAAATTAAAAAAATAAAAATTTGGTCATTGTGATTGAGTCGGATGGGATCTAACTCAAGTTGACAATTTTCCCTATCCTTGGTCGAATTGTATTCAAATGAAGCCGGGTTGATGGGCTGAGTATTCGTGCTCTAGATTTTTTATTTGATTACAGTTCTCTCTTTCTCTCTCTTTAATAAAACTAATGATTATATAAATTTAATTCACCGAAACTATGTTTCACAGTGATCTTTCTACATTTTTTTTCTTTCCAGCTTTAAAATCCCTAATAACCCCAAAATATAAAAAAAAAAACCAAAATCAAATGTTATTTCTCACCAAAACCTCCCCACAAGTCATCAACACATCCAAAATGCCTTAGAGCTCTAAATTGTCGCTGCATGAGGGCAAAGAAAAGAAGATGGCTTGGAACAATTAAGGCAAGGAAGAGAAAAACAAACAAGTTGGGGAAAGAGTAAGTGACAAGTGAGGAAGAAAAATGGTTTAACGTGAAACTCTAATCAAGATATCTTCAACAGGATCAAAACTTTAATATCAACTTGGTCCAGATTCGACCCGACCACAGACTTCGAGTCGGGTCATCAGATTCATCGGATCAACCCAATCCGATGAACACTCCCAAACTTGGTTATCTATTATTAAGGTCCGACATGTATAAAGTAGTGTAAAAATATTTATCAAGGGTTGTCATTGATCTATAAATTAATAGTGAGTCCACATATGTAGTTTTATTTTGGGTCCATATATTTCTCAATCTTCACATGTGAACTCTCTCTCTCTACAAATCAATGGTAGTCTTTAATTTATTATGAATTTACTTTAAAAAATATTTATTAGGAACTACTGTTGATTTATAAATTAACGATAGATCCATATATATTGATTTATTAGGAACTACTCTCTACAAAAAATATTGATTTATTAGGAACTACTCTCTCTGTACAAGAAAATTGTCATTTTCCGACGGACAATTTTCGACGGTTTGAAATCCATCGTAATTTGCGACAGTTCCATTTCCGACGGATTTTTTGACGGTTACGATCATCGGAAAGAAAAATAATAAATTACATAATTTATTATATTATTATTTTATTTTTTTACGGTTAGGAACGTCGATATTTCCGACGGATACCCATCCGTCGCAATTTGCTACGTATTTTCCGACAGTTACGACTGTCGAAAAGGAAAATAATAAATTATATAATTTGTTATAATATTATTTTATTTTTTGACGGTTAGGAACGTCGATATTTCCGACGGATACCCATTGCGACAGTTTTTTCGACGGTTACGACCGTCGGAAAGGAAAATAATAAATTATATAATTTTTTATATTATTATTTAATTTTTCGACGATCAGGAACGTCGATATTTTCGACGGATATCCATCCGTCGCAAAATCCGCCGCAATTTTTGATGGTCGTAACCGTCGGTAAATGTATAATAATATCATATGAGGAGTATTTTATTAATATAACTAGCGACGGCCCAAACCATCGTAATTACCGATGGTTTCGACCGTCGGTAAAGATTATTGACGGTTCAGACCGTCGATAAAATAAAAAATAAACATTATATATAAATAAATATATTTTTGACAGTCACAACCGTTGGTAACTTTAAAAATAATTAATATTTACGTTTTCGGCGGTCGGAGCCGTCGGTAATTAAAATTTTGTTATCCCACTTTTTTTTCTTTTCCCGCTCTCTCATCTTTTCCCCTTATATATAATTCCCCCTCCTCTCCTCTCTCTCTCTCCCTCTCCCTCTCCCGGTCCGAAAGCACCGGTCGTCATTGACCCTCTCCCACACTGGATGTCAGCGACCCTCTCCCGCACCGGACGTCAGCAACCCACTCCTGCACCGGCGACCCTCTCCCGTGCCGGCGTCTCTCTCTCTCTTTCTCTGGCCGGAGGCCGCTGGCGGCCGGATCCGGCCCCCAGCGGTCAAATCCGACCCCCAGCGGTCGGAGATCCGGCCATGGGCATTTGGATCTGGCCTCCAGCTGTCGGATCCGACCCCCAACTGTCGGATCCGGCCGTGGGCGTTTGGATCCGGCCCCCAGCTGCCGGATCCGGCCCCCAGCTGCGGGTTCGGCCATCGGGCATTCGGATCCGGCCGCCCGTCGGCCGATCCAGATCCGACATCGGCTGCTGGCTGCTGGCGGCCGAATCTAGCCGCCGGCCGAATATTTTTTTAAAATTATAAAAATTCTTTGCGACGGTTTTAACCGCTGAAACTTCGGCGGTCGCCCAACGGCCGTCGAGATCTTCGGCGGTTGCAACTCCCGATATTTGCGACTGTCAACGAAACCGTCGGAAACTTCGGCGGTCACGACCGCCGAAGTTTGCGACGGTTTTGTTGACCGTCGGAAATATTGGCGGTTGTGACCGCCGAAGTTTCGACGGTTATCATCGGAAATCCGTCGAAATTTCCAGCGATTCCTTCCAAACCGTCGAAAATTGATTTGCGACGATCATTTTTCGGACGTCCCGATTTCCGTCAAAATGTTTCTGACGGTTTTTGGGGAAATTACCGATGGTTTCGACCGTCGGTAATTTCCAGTTTTCTTGTAGTGATCCATTTTGGATCCACCGAAATGCCAACTTTGAACTTTACCTCTATTTGTTCTCTATGGTCAAACTCAGTTGGACCGGACTGTAGCATTCACACAATGGATGATAGGAATTTTTGAAATGAACCTCTCTATCAACTCTTTATGGGCAGACTATGGAGCAACCTCTTAGACCATCATAGCTGAATGTTTAATGATTTATTTATACCTTAAGATTCAATGTTAATTGATTATTACTCAATTGTAGATAATTATAGCTATTTTAAATTGTTTGATGTATTATCATAATATAACCACGAATTGCATAGACAATTGTAAATTAGATAAAATTTGTCACGTACTTAAATGTACTATTGATCTAAATGATGGATCGTTAGATATATCTCGTGCTTCATGGAATGACCATGTGGAGTCTTAATAAGGCTGAGTCTTTACTAATGTGAACGCAATGACATATCAATGTTGCGAAAGTACAAATACGATGACGTTAATGTTGTGTAACATCCTCAAAATTTGGTCCCAATTTAGTTGCCGAACTCTAGGTAGCATTGCTTTTATAACATAGTTACATAAAATCTTTGCAGCGGAAAACATACTAATAATAAAGCCCAATAACATAAAACACAACGGAAGACTTCATAAGCTAATAATCCCAAGATAATAAACTAGCCCATGGGCCAAATGGGCTCTAACATAGACCCAACAAAAGGTTCATAATACATAACGAGTTCAAGTAAAAAATACATGGCTCCAAAATGCTCATAAGCCATACATAGTTGACTCTTACAAGAGTTCATCATAATAAGATAACATAAAGTAAGATAACTTTGGTCATAGCCCAACCATCACATGTGCACATTATCATCACGAGGCCTTCACTGCCAAGCCTAAGCATCATCCATACCTACACGGATCGATGGGGTGCAGAGGGTTTCTCCCGTTAGAGTATGTTAAGGTGTATACATGCTATGATCCTGTCACATGATCTCTACATGTGATGACGTATGCATTTCATCATAATGAAAATATAAAACATGTGCATGCTATGAACTACATATGCATGTTATATGGCATGTGAACAATTATTATCATAGATAAGCTAAGCATATAATATCATTAACATTATGCTAAGGCATATCATTACTCACAATTATGCTAAGACATATCATAACTTACCTTACTTTAGTTTAACATTTTCATTCATAACATCATATAACAAAGGGACATACATTAGCATCCTTTTAGGTGCTTGCATTATCATAATCATCTTTATGTCAAATCATGTTGTTCATTGTATTTATCATCTTCATCATTAACATCATACGACTATGAAACACACATTAGCATTCTTTAAGATACTTCCATTATCATCATCTTTATCTTTATGTTCCAAATCATTCATCTTAGTTACTTTAAGTGACTTCATCTTTAACATCATATGACTATGAAAGCATCCTTTTAGGTCCATACTTAATCTTCATCTTCATCTTTATGTTCCAAGTCCTTCATCTTAGTCACTATAAGTAACTTTAATCTTTTCATCTATCTTTATTTAGATAGCTTCTTATCTTGTTGATTAAAAAGTCCATGTTGGCTCATCAATTTTTACTTGACTTAACTAGACCGAGATCTTTTTGTCCCGTTGGAGGCCACACTTTATCCACTCTTATGTGGGGTCTTGGTCTCCGGAATGCCACACCTTATTCATTCTAGGGTGGGGTCTTGGTCATCCTCTAATTCCTTTATCGATACCGGGATCTTTTTGTTTCATGAGAAGCCAAACCTTGTCCACTCTTATGTGCGGTCTTGGACTTCCCGGGGTCTTAGTCTCCCACTTACATCTAACGACATCAACAAGACATCTTCATCAATCCATCTCTTAATTGCGTTCATCAATACATATAATCATTCAATACATGTTACATGTTTTAATCCTATTTTAAGGTCATGCATGCTTTAAATCATGCTAAGTGTGGACAATTCAAACATATAAAAAGATCTTGGACTAGTCACGGTCGTGCCACTATGGGTCCACACATGGGCACAGGCATGCCACTGTTCGGCACGGCTGGGTACTTAGCTGATTTACTTGATATCACCTGGTCACCGCCATTCCCAGTGATGGCATGGCCGTGCCAGTCTCATTGGTCGCTCACGGGTGGACAATCGTACCTTCACGCTCGTGATAGAGAGACCAATTTTCACCTATTTTTCTAAAAATTCTAAGGCATGGACATATGGGGGCGTCACGGCCATGCGACCACAAGGTCACGATCGTGACATATCGCCCATATTCACTCGTTCTGATGCGAAGGCAAAGAATGTCAGAGGAGTCTCGTATGCCTACTAATCACATTCATATAACATGAACCAAAACTAATCATGAACAAAGCATACATGGCAAGAATCATTATATTGCTAATCATGCTTATCAATGAAACATTAATCATAAGAAAATTGACATAAATTTATGCCCTAATGTACATTCTCTAATATTTCATTTCAGGAACAGGCTTGTTCTTTCATGCTCTAATTCATACAAACAATCATTATTAGGGGGAGATTAAAGGGTGGTTTGGATCTTCTCAACATACCTTTAAGGTTTAGGTTAAAACCCTATGCCTAATTCTTTTGTTTCTTCTCTCTTCTTTCTTCCTTCTCCCTTCTTCTTCACGGCTGGAGTGGTGGTGGTTCTTCCCCCTTCTTTGCTACTGCACTTGAGAGTGGGAGGGAGAGAGGAGAGTAAGAGGGGTTTACTGTAGTGTCCAGAGGGTTTTGGAGTGGCCGAATGGAACTTGGAGTGGGTGAGTTGCTATTGTTGGATGTTGGAGCCAGCCGAAAGTTGGGAAGGGGAAGAGAAAAGGGAGGTTTTGTGAGAGATTTAGGGTATAATGAGTGTTTATACATTGGATTTTAGGATTTATTAGAGTAATGGGCTTCATAGTTGGGCCTTAATTGGTTTTAAATTTATTTGATTTATTTTCTTTTTATTTTATTTTATATTATTTTTTAAGAATATTACAATATAACCCTCTTAAAATAAAATTCATCCTCGAATTTTGTAGAATCTTATACAATGAGTCCCTTCATCCATGTTGCTCCATTCGTCTTTCGCTCCTCAGTGGTCTCACTTTAACAGCCTTTGCATTTCATCTTCACTAGTCGATCTCCATCACTTGTTATTCCAATATTTCTGTGGGAATCTCATATTTATGATCAATCTTGAGAATTAATATCGTTCTTAAGCCATGTTTTCGCTATGAAACTCTAATTATTAACTTAATCTTAAAGAAAAATCCTTTCACCCTCTCCATTCACTTTTGGCCCTTCGTGTCCACCCACATAGCCTTCTTCATGCATCTTCGATAGCATCACTTAATAGTCTTTTGCTAACGATTCTTGGTGATGGTCCTAATTATGCCATCATATTATCTTGTATTTGTAAGATTCTAGTGTGAATCTTAGGTCCTCGATCAACTCTATGAAATGGAGATCGTTCTTGCGTCATGCTTCCATTGTCCTACTTTAATTCTTAACTTAATCTAAGTGTCCAATTATTTAGCTCAACACTTGACCATTTCATGTCATCATTTAGGTCATGTAGACCTAAGTAACACAATCCTAATTTTCTTCACGCTTTAACCACCATTCTTAGGATCTTGTAGCCTTCCTTAACTTTTTTTATTCTAAGAATCATGATTGGTTTCTTATCCTTAGAATATTCCTTTAACATTCTAAGTGGTCTCTATGTCTATCATGCATACACATTATACTTGACAAAAATCAATTAATCATTAAGAGACGATTACCTTGAAAATCCGGACCTTGGTGAGCTTCATCCACTTTCATAGCATACATCATTGTCGAGCCTCTTGACGAGTTTGCGATCTATCTTTTTTTTGTCATGGTTGTCCACACACTTTTCTGGACAGTATTTTTATAGTGGTCAGCATGGCTACATAGCAAGCAAGTTCTGGCCCTGTAGCGGCATTCCCCAGGATGAGTCCTCCCACAATGCGAGCATGTGGTTCTAGTTCGTTCCCCTTTCCTTGGAGAATGATAAGGTGTTTTCCTTGAGATTTCCCCTTTTTCTCACTCTTCATTCTTCTTCATTGTTTTGCCCCTAAGACTCATTTTCTATTTATAGTCTCTTTCATGCTCGACGGCAAGTTCTACCACATCCTTCAGGGTAGTGCAACATCCACTTATGACCCATGACCTTAGTTCGGGAGTCAAGCCATGAATGAACTTCTTGGTCCTCCTAAGTTCATTCTCATTAAGTTCCCCATACTTCTCCAATAGACATTCCTTTCACCATATTCCCTCAAGGTGGGTCTTGGTCTCCCACTTACATCCAACGACATCAATAAGACACTTTCATCAATCCGTCTCCTAATTACGTTCATCAATACATACAATCATGTTGCATGTTTTAATCTTATTTAAGGTCATACATACTTCAAATCATGCTAAGTGTGGACAATTCAAACATATACAAAGTTCCTAAACTGGTCACGGTCGTGCCACTATAGGTCACGGCCGTGCTCACACATGGGCACAAGCATGCCACTGTTCGGCACGGCTGGGTACTTAGTCGATTTACTCGACATCACCTGGTCACGACCGTTCCCACTGATAGCACGGCCATGCCAGTCTCATTAGTCGTTCATGGGTGGACAATCGTATTTGCACGTCCATGATAGAGCGGCCATTTTTCACTTATTTTTCTAAAAATTCTAAGGCATGGACGTATGGGAGTGTCACGACCATGCGATCACAAGGTCACGGCCGTGACAGATCGCCCATATTCACACATTCTGATGCGAAGGCAAAGAACATCAAAGGAGTCACGATCGTGCCAGAGGCGGCATTTCCCCTATTTTTATCAATTTTTCCTTCTTTTATACATATATACAAACACTTTTAAGACATGTATTCATTCATACATTTGAGCACACATACTTAATCATAAGATTCTCATAAGAGCATTTATAACACAATTGTAACGTCTTGTAGTTTTTTTTAAAATAATAAATAAATAATATGTAAATGCTTTTAAAAGGAGGGGACATTTTGGTCTTTCCGTGATCAGCAAAAAAAAAGTGGACACGCTGGAACAAAGAGGAGGAGAGAGAAGATTACCCATGCACGCGATCGAGAGAGCCGAGCCAAGCCGCCGCCACTTTCGTCGGCCCGATCTCCATCACCTAACCACCATTTTTTGCGTATGAGGTACTATTGGAAAGAGTACGACGAGACAAACATTTTGACATGTGTTACCAAAAGATCGATCCACCGTAGATGATGCAGTAAGTTTTGAACGTGAGAAAAGGGGGAATTCGTCGATGACCTGTTTCGACTTCGATTCGTGCTGATCTTCCTTCTGGTGAGTTGTGCATCATTCTCAGGTTAATTAGGTTCATTTTGAGGAGTTTTGAAATGTGTTTTACTCCCAATCTTATAGGCGGCCGAGATTGGGGCATTCCAACAACTTTTCTGGCGGCTTTTCGATGAGTTCGATGAGGAGTTTTGGCCGAGTTCACTACGATGTTCTGGTAGGTGTACACATGAGGGAGAGACGTATTAGGTTGCTATCTGTTAAAAAATTTAATCACAAATTACTTATAGGTTCATCGATTTTTGGCTCCGATTGTCAGGCGATATTTCCGACGACTCGTCCTCAATGTGTATTGGTAAGCGAATAAAAATACAAAGTAAATTTGATTTCAGATATGAAACTGATTTTTAATTAATTTTATTATGCTACTAACGAAGAAGGCGACGTTCGGCGTTCGACGTTCGGCGTTCGGGAGGTGTGATTTCGATTTAGAGGGGGGGCTTCGTTTATTTTGGTAAGTATATGATTGGTGATCGAAACTATTTATAAGATTTAATTTTATAATTGATAAGAATTGATTATAGTGTCTAATTCGAATTATTATATGCTTAATTGGATATGATAGGTGGTTGTCCGTTGAGGTTTGAGTATGGTACTATTAGTTGACGATTTATTTTCCTCTATTGGTAAGTATTCTAAAAATCTATAGTGATGAGCGATTTATGAAAATTAGTTTATATGATAGTTATAATGCATTAATTATGAACCTAAGTAAGATACTTATAAATTCTAATTCTATGCATCAAGATTTCATAAAAGGACTATTCTGGAGTGATTAATGATCTAAAAGACAAACGATATTTACAAGTGATAAATGTCCTAAATGATAAGCTTATATTTTTAAATAATGTTTAAATGAATGTAATACATACTTCTCTCCTTTGAGCGGATTCTGATGGAAGGTAGTTGAGGTGAAGGAACTTATCTCAAATGATATAAATTGCTAAACTCTTCGGAGTGATGACACTTTCTCACCTGATGTGGGAAGATTTTTTGTGATAGCTTTTTCATGCATATTCATACTCATTTGTGTGCTTCATATGTGTGCTTGAACTGTAAAATTTCATTATGAATTTTGGAAGCTATCGATTTTGATAAAAGTTTTCCCTTGTTCACCTAAAGAAAAGATTTTGTTTTGAAATGAAATGTTTTATTATGATGACTTCAAGCTCTAAACCTTCAATTTAAATACTCATTCGTGCATCATGTTCACTTCATATAAAAACCCTCATAAGGCAGAATATTTTCACCTTGGAAGATTGACCAACTCAGAGTAGACCGATTGGGGTTCAGCATACTCTGTGTCAATGGGATACGAAAAGCAGATTCAACATCTTGTGTCAATATAGTGATATGAGGGCTGAAATTAAAATAACCATCATGTGTCAATGAGATATGAAGAATGGAAAGAAAAGATAACAAGCCTTGTGTCAATATGATATAAAGGGTAGTTCAACGTCCTATGTCAATGGGATACGAAGGGTAGTTCAATGTCCTGTGTCAATGGGATACGAGGGGTGAGATTGATTTTTTCATTGAGGAGATTGTATATCCATATTTGATGATGATTCCCTAACCTATATTATATATATGATTTCACTATGCATGTGCACACATGACATTCATTTTGTATGATCATTATATAAATGAGTTCCCTTTTGAAGAAGAGAGGATTTTGAATACTTCTTGACAATAAAGATTTTTATTTCCGCAATGATTTTAATACTTAAGGTAGTCGTTTTAACTCATTGAGCTTAATCCATGCTCATCCTTTTTTTTCTTTTAATGTTTACAAGAAAGGAATACATATACTGCATGTTTGATTGAAAATGAGTATTGATTCAAAAAGGGATAGTGTGTGAGATTCCGCAAGGAGCGTATTTGGCTCAATGTTTTTTTAATGCTTATCATTTTTAAAAACTGACTATTATGATTTTATTGATCTTGACACTGCTTGGTTTTGGATTGTGGCCCATGATTTATTGTCCATATAAATTGATTGATGGGAGTTAAGGCTCCATGGTTTATGGATGAGATGATATGGACAAGACCTTATCATGAAATTGGATAAAGGCTTGAGACCCTTAATGGATTTGGCAAGCATTCGATATGTTTTGTTCGTGTAATAGTTTTGAGGCGAAACTCGTATGTTCATATAATTCAAAATTTTTGGGCTTGAGTCCCATATTATTTGATAATTATAAATTGCCTGTGAAGTGAAGAATATAGATAAATATTGTATTTGACGTATGAGCGAATTTATGCATACGTCATGTCGAAATTTTTGAAAAAATTTAGAGTTAGTTGATTTTTAGAACGTTAGTTTTCATTGAATATTTGAATTTAAATTTAAACATTTGATTTTACGGTTTCACCCCCCTTGTGGCACCTAATGGAGAGTTGGGCATTACAACAATAATCATGAACATAAATAAGACTTGTATAAGAACATTATGCCTACTAATCACATTCACATAACAAGAACCAAAATTAATCATAAACGAAGCATACATGACAAGAATCATTATATTGCTAATAATGCTTATCAATGTAAGAAAATTGATTTAAATTTATGCCCTAATGCACATTCTCTAATCTTCCATTTCAAAAATAAATGGTTTGTTCTTTTATATCCTAATTCATACAAACAATCATCATTAGGGGAAGATTAAAGAGTTTGGATCTCCTCAACATATCTTTAAGATTTAGGTTAAAATCCTATGCCTAATTCTTTTCTTTCTTTCTTCTCCTCTCTTCTTTCTTCCTTGGCAGAGAGGAGAATAGGAGACATTTAGGATTTAATGTCCAAGGAGTTTTCGGTTGGCGGAATGGGATTAACTTGGAGTGGGTGAGTTGCTGTTGTTGCTGGATGTTGGAGCCAGCCGAAAGTTCGGAAGGGGAAGAGAAAAGGGAGGTTTTGTGAGAGATTTAGAGTATAATGAGTGCTTTGTACATTGGGTTTTAAGGCTTATTAGACTAATAGATTTTATAATTGGATCTTAATTGATTTTATATTTATTTTATTTTCTTTTTCTTTTATTTTATTTTTTAAAAAATATTACAATGAATTTTACAAAATTTCAAGAATCCAGACTATTATAAATCCAGGATGGGTCCACCGTTATCGAGATGTTCTTTAAAACAATTGACTTATGCATCAAGTATGATGATTCAATCCACGCTCTGCAAGATGGATACCTGACTTTGAAAAATAATCATAAGGAAGCTGACCTACCACCAGGTACAACACCAATGCACACCTTTATGTCTAATCATTAAATTGAAAACTAAATATAATCCTAGTGATGATTTTAAATGCTTTATATGATGTTGTACCCATTTATGATGCTTCATGATGATGATGTAAGAATTTATGAGATAAAAATGTAAAACATAAATGGAGAGATGAATTGATGATGGTTCAGTCGAGAATAAGTTACTTCACACCATCACGAGTTGGAACATATTTGGAGTTGAAAGATATTCTTCTTTCCAATGAATTAAAAGATACTTTATGGGCTAAGTTAAAGATGTAATGTAACAATAAAAATAGGGGACGCTGAGTATGCAACACGTCCTTTGCACTGTATTTTACAACATTATTAGATTCAGCATTAGATTAAAAATCAATGGCTGCTTTTACATATTATTTTATAATTTAAAATTTTCACTCTGCTCAACTTCCTCAAGATCCCACGCACTTGATCTTCTCTTATTCCTTTTTTCATCTCCTCTCTTCTCCTCTCTCCTCTCTCATCTCCCCCTTCTCTCTTCTTTCTATATTCTTCAAGTGTGTCTCCCCTCTTCTTTGTTCTTCAAGTGCAAATTGCCCCTCGACAGCTCTGCACCATCAAGTGTTTACAAAAGAAAACTTTTCAAAAATTATTCTCCTTCTATGAAAGACATACTACTCCATCCTGAACTGATGATTCATCTAGCATTCTTTCATTTTGGATTATTTTTTTCTTTTTGCTTCTTTGATTATAGGACAAATCAAACATCCAGTGCACCCACTTGATTGCAAGATCATGTCTTCTCCTTTTCATATCTCCGGCTTGCAGAACTTGAAGAGAGATACATAAGAAAGGGGAAGAAAGAAGAAGAAAAAAACACGTCATCGGAGAAAAAAAAATCAATTTGGGGCTTGTCCATCCAATCAAGGAGATTCTTTTTTATTGCAAGAAGAGATTGAAGTTTTGTCGCAATATCTTCTTTGTCGAAGAGGAGAGAAGTAGTGGACGCTGAAAAGGATAAGGATAGTTAGAATATGGCATTTTTCCCTCCGAACTATGTTGAAAGAGAAAGGAGATGCACAACAGAGTGAGAAGAGATACTTGCACTGCGATGGATGGTCTCGAACACCTGCCAAAGAATTAACTCCTTGCCAAAGAAAAATTTTACATTTCCCACTCCTTGGCCTGACAAAGAATGAAACATACGGTTACCTATGCCTCAACACCTACCCTTTATCTTCAATTGAAAATTTGTAATCTCCTCCTGAGAAGAAGGAATCTTAGTGTTGGGATGAAGCTTTTGACCAACCAAAGATACAGATCTTATGGGGAGGTGATTAGAGAAAAATTCTCAACGGTGTATGTAGACTGTAGAGGTGGGCCTCCACTTCTCCATGGTCGACGACGCGACATTGTTCAATGGTATTGTACAAGTTTGCTTAGTCTTCGTTAAATAGAGATGTAATGGAGTCGTTGTTGAACTTTGTTCCTCTAGGGATGATGAAGCTCTTTTGTGTTTCTTCTGTCATCATGGCTTTAACTTATTCTTTCGGTGCCTTTCTTCCTTGTTTTTAGTAGCACATTCCTTTTACCCATAAAAATAAATAAAAATTATATTAATAAAGAAAATACTAAGATGATGATTGATAATGATCATTTTGAAAATGTTAATTTATTCTAATATGGTATTTTTATCTTGATTAATAATGTTTTTATGATGATTTATCTACTATTTCTTATTATTATATGCTTATGCTTCATATATTGAGGGTCAATACTCACCACATGTTTATCCTTTTTACATATTCAATAATGGAGTGCATATTTAACATTGCAGGTTTGAACGTGTCCAATAGCTGTTATTAATTGATAGTAGTTTGGTGATGCTTTTCATTAGAAATAATATCTAACTAATTTGTTTACTCCAAAAAATATCCATTCCGTAAGATAGGTCAACTATATGAATGACAAATAATCAATGCAATTTTTAATAAAAAAAGGTTTAACTTTACGTTAATGATATACCTTATCAAATTACTAGGACTAGGGGTGAAAGTGGTTCGGGTCGGATGATTTTTACGTCAAAAAAAATTGACTTTTAAATTTCGGGTGATTTTTTAGAGCGTACCAACCTAAAAAAATTTTCAAAGAAAAATAACTGACCTAGGCGGTCTCGATTTTTTTGGGTCAGGGACCTACTTAAAGTAATATTTTTTTAAAGAAAATTAATAGACATTAAATACATCGCAAACTATCACTACAAGAAAATATATCGATTGTGATGAAATAATGTGATGAATTATTTTCATCACAACTTGTGATGAATATATGATTAATTTGTGAAAGAAAAATTAATATGATTTTTCAACTGATTAATGATCATTTTGTGATGAAAATTTTCCTCACAAAATTATTCATCACTAATGCATCACTAAATTTGATGAAGCTGTGATGATATATAATTCAACAGTGTTTGTGATGGGACATTCATGATTTTTATACTATCACAAAAAATATCATCACTTGTTCATCACTATTTTTATATTTTTCATCACTAATTCATCAAATTTTTTAATAAAATAAAAACCCGTTGCGCCACGGATCCAACAAGACGTCTTTCCCTAAAAATGCCCTAATTGTCCAATTCCATTGCTGCGTGCTCGACGGCTCGACGGTGCTCGGCGGTCTCATTACTACGTGCTCGATGGCTCGACAGTGCTCGACGATCTCATTGCTGCATGCTCGATGGCTCGACGGTGCTCGGTGGTCTCATTGTTGTGTGCTCGACGGCTCGATGGTGCTCGGCGGTCTCATTGCTGCGTGCTCGACTGCTTGACGGTGCTCAGCGGTCTCATTGCTACGTGCTCGACGGTTTCATTGTTGCATGGTCGACTGAGTGCGTCCCCCTCCTCCTTCCTTCTTCCCATTCTCCTTCCGAGTGCGCGTCCCTCTTCTCCTTCTCATTCCTTTTCTTGTTCAACTTATCTCGTCTATATTTATGCATGAAAGGCCACCTATGGGAGCTTTCTCTTTGTCGTAGGGACCGCCGCACCACTGGTGTTGTCGCCCAAAATGGTTGCATTTATGCTACAGGTATGTTCGAAATGGTCATAAACTCAGATTTGCATCCATTCTGGTTTCCTTTTCAAAGCATTTTTCTAAGTTATTATGTTGTGAAAAAGGTTGCATGCCTGCTACAACTAAAATACATCGATGTCCAACAAGAGCAATCTGTAGTTATCATCTCATTTTTTTTCCCATGTTATTTAGCCATGAGAGTTTAGCATCGTAAGTGCAGATGTACATATTAAGTTCCTAAATTATTTACATTACATCATGTTAAGATCCCCCTCCTCCTTGAGATTTGCTATTTCTGTTAACTGCTAAAATTGACCATTGACATGAGATATCAATTTCTGCATATGCACATTATCTTCTTATAATTTCTTTCTTGCTTGCTTATAATTTGTCAATTATTTCTTTCTTGCTTTTAATGAAGATGCACATGCACTTTTAAACTTTTTTCTCTCTCCCTTTCATTTTTCTTTCCTCGCTTTGAAGAAAAGCAAAGAAGTTTCATTAGTTTTAGTGGTCCAATGGTAAGCTGGAATTTCAGGAAACCCAGAAATAACTAGTGCGAATTAATGACTTGGCATTAAAACTCAGGTACAACACTATTCACTCTATCCTTATGTTATTTTGGTATGACCAACTTATCAGAATAGAAATAACCAACCTACATGGTCCTTTATGGTTCAACTGAACCAATAAAAATCTTTTTATTCGATACCTGCACCAATCTATGATATCTGATACTATGTAGTCCCAATTTGTAAGGTATTTGTTCAATTTGTAAGGTATCTATACTATCTGATATTAATTTCTCTTTTGCTAGATAGATATTATTATAACGAACATGTCAAGTGATCGTCGTTGGATGCATCATCGTTTAGATGCACATGGATATATTACAGATGAATATAAAGCGGGTGTACAATATTTTGTTGACTTTACATTTTCTCAACCGGGGATTTCTTATGGAGGAAAAATTAGATGTCCCTATCTGACATGTAAGAACATGATTTTTCATGATAAGGATATTATTTCTGTCCACCTTTGTATGAAAGGATTCAAAAATGGTTACTTCTCATGGGATGCTCATGGGGAACAATCTAAACACACATCTTCTAGTACAAATCATGAATTGCGTGAAAATTCATACATAAGCATGGTGAGAGATGTTGTAGGTCCTCAACTTAATCAATATGTTAATAGATGTGATTTGGGGATTGAAATTGAACCTCCAAATCCAGAAGCTGCAAAGTTTTATGCTTTATTAAAAGATGCTGATGTGCCACTTTGGGAGGGTTGTACAAAGCATACAAAATTGTCAGCATTGTCACAATTTTTGAATTGTAAGGCAGAACATGAGCGAAAAATGCTATGATCGCATTCTTTCCTTAACTAAAGAAATATTGCCAGAAGGTGAGAAGCTCGAACCTAATTATTACTAATCAAAGAAGAAGTTGGGAAAACTTGGATTAGGCTATGAGAGGATAGATGCTTGCATTAATAATTGCATCTTATATTACAAGATAATGCAAATAAGATATCTTGTTATATGTGCGGACATTCTCGTTATAAACCAAGAAGACATCCTGAGAGACAAAAATATGTGCCTTACAAGGTGTTACGGTATTTTCCCTTAACACCAAGGTTACAAAGGTTGTTTATGTCAGAGAAAACATATAAGCATATGACATGGCATGCTCTTAATAAGTGTCAAGAAGGACATATGGCACACCCCTCTAATGGTGAAGCATTGAAGCATTTTGACCGCACACATCCACTTTTTTCTTCAGATCCACGAAATGTGTGAATTGGACTATGTACTGATGGCTTCAATCCTTTTGGTCAATTTGGCAGCCCTTATTCATGTTGGCCAGTGGTTATTTCTATATATAATCTACCTCCAAGTATGTTCACAAAGAGTCCATACATGTTCCCAACTCTAATTATTGTTGGTCCTAGAGTCCTGAAAAGCACATCGATGTCTTCTTTAGGCCATTGGTTGATGAACTAAAAGAATTATGGGAAGTTGGGGTCAACACTTATGATGCAAGTAAAAAACAAAATTTTTAGATGAAGGCAGCTCTCTTATGGACAATTAGTGATTTTCCAGCATATGCTATGTTGTCTGGGTAGAGTACTTGTGGAAAATTAGCATGTCCTTATTGTATGGAGCACACTAAATCTTTTAGATTGAAAAATGAAGGGAAAACATCATTTTTTTATTGTCATCGCCAATTCTTGCCTCAAATCATCCTTATAGAAAGCTAAATGATAAATTTAAGAAAGGAGTTCTTGTGAGAGATTTGCCTCCTCCGCGATTATTTGGTTATGAGATATTTGCCCTAGTTTCTAGACTGCCTAATATCACATTTGGAACAAAAGTTGACAATAAAAAGATAAATGGATTTGGTGTGCAACATAATTGGGTGAAAAAAATATTTTCTAGGAATTGCCTTATTGGCAAACTAATTTGATTTGACATAATCTTGACGTGATGCAAATAGAGAAGAGAATATCTTTTTCACGGTGATGGATGTTAAGAACAAAAGCAAAGACAATCTTAAAGCAAGGAAAGATTTGGCAATATTATGCAAGCGACCTGGACTGGAGCTCATACACTTAGATGGCAAAGTCATTAAACCCAAAGCTTATTTCACACTAAGCAAGGGACAACAAAGGGATGTTCGTTTTTGGCTTAAAGAACTTAAGCTTCCTGATGGCTATTCTTCCAGCATATCCCGGTGTGTTATTGTTGATGAGAATATTTTTTTTGGATTGAAGAGACATGATTGTCAGGTGCTTATCGAAAGATTGCTTCCTATTGCATTTCGAGGTTTATTGCCCACTCCTATATGGGATGCATTTACAGAGATAAGCTATTTTTTTAGAGACATTTGTTCAAAAGTTTTACGAGTTGATCACATGGAGATGCTTGAGAAAAATATTGTTGAAACCATGTGTAAACTTGAGAAAATATTTCCACCAAGATATTTTGATTCGATGGAACATTTAGTAGTTCATCTAACTTACAAAGCTAAAGTTGGTAGGCTAGTTCAATATCATTGGATGTACCCATTTGATAAAAAAATAATAATTTAGAGCATTAAAAAATGTTAATTAATATTTTGTTAATCTTGTGTTATTTAGGTATATGGAGCAGCTAAAAAAAATGAAGAATAAGGCATGTGTTGAGGGATCTATTTGTGAGGCGTACATCATTCAAGGAATTTCAACATTTTATTCATTTTATTTTGAACCAAATGTCAAACAAAGTTGAGTCAAGTACCTAGGAACGATGATGGTGGTGATGTTGAGCCATTAGGGCGTCTTTCTATCTTTTGTCATCCTAGTCGACCATTTGGTGGTTATACAAGAAGAATGATGCTCGATGTTGAGATGGATGTTGCGCATATATATGTTTTATTAAATACACCTAAAGTCATGCCATATATTGAGTATGTATTATGAACTTGAATCATAAAAATTGATGAAATCATTTTAGGATTTCATATATTGAGTAGGAAACTAAAATTTGCCATTCTAACATTTTAGGATATATGATGAAATCCTTTGTTAATTGAATCCGCATATTAGTGATGAACAAAAGGAAAGGTCACATGAGGATGAGTTTGCAAATTGGTTAAAACAATATGTAAGTAAAAAATATTTTACATCCCTTTTTTATAATAAAAAATTGTTGTGCTTTTGTTCACAACTATTTTCTTTTATTATAGGTGAAGAAAAAGATGGATCAAGCGATATAGCTCGAGGCCCTTCACGTATTGTAAAGTGTTACAAAGGATACTACACAAACAGGTTCTTATTTGACATTTATCAAGGTCGAGGCAGAAAGACAATGAATAGTGGTGTTTGCATTAAAGGAAATTCTTATAACGATTGTGAACATGGCTATTATGGCATGTTGATAGACATAATAGAATTGCGTTATTCCAGTATAAAAAATTCAGTTGTTTTGTTTAAGTGTGATTGGTTTGACACTATTAATGGACTAAAAGTGCATCCACGTCATGGTTCAGTTGACGTTCAACACTCATCGAAACTATCGACAAATGAACCATTTGTATTAGCTCGACAAGCCCAACAAGTATGTTATATGACTTATCCATCTAGAATCCGGGAAAGAAAATATTGGTGGGCTATATGCAAAACAAGATCTAGGGGAAGAATTGATATTCCTTTATGTAACATAGAGGATGAAGATTTGATACCTTCAATTGAGGGTTATTACCAAGAAGACGAGATGTCAAATCCAATTTTAATTGGACCAATGATTGAACTTGATGAATCAAATATTCTTGTTGATGGTGCAAATTTTGATAGTGTGGAGGTACAAGAAGATGAAATGGGAGTAGAAGAAGAAAAGGTGGAAGACGATGATGAGGTCAAAGAAGCTGGGGCAGTTGAAGAGGATGTTAGTGATAATGAGATCAGTGATGATGATAATACTTTAGTGATGATGATTGATTTTTGTAGTATGTGCATCAATTCTTAAAAATAATTTTTATTATATAAAAAAGTTCAATGTATTTTTCTTCACTTATTTTGTTCATTTTGTTCACTGGTTTTTCTTCCTTTTTCTTTTATAGGGTCAATGGTAAGAGGTTGGGCTTTTGGACGAGGTAGGGGAATTAATGCTAGGGGAAATAGAGGAACCACTTCTGGAAGGGACTCAACAAGTTCAGTCCAAAGGTTCAAATTTGTTTCAAATCTATAGAAAATATAGAATATATTCTAATACAATTGATATATTTTTTTTTAGTAAAGACATTCTGCTTCCCTCATCGATAAGTATGGTTTAGATCCTTTGTCTCAACCAAAGTTTGATCTTAGTGCATAGATTGAAGCAATTGGAGCTTCAACCAACGGAAGGGTGTATGGATTCGGCACAGGAAAACATGCTCAAGCAATGGTAAAAAGTACAAGTTCAGCTATAGGTGATTCTTTACCGGAGGAAATAATCGAAAATAATTTTGCAACGAATGCGAGAAAAAGTCCGTGAAGAAATATGCCGAGAACTACAACAAGAGAGAGAAGAAGCACTACAAAAGTTGCAAGAAGAGAGGGAAGAAGCTCAACAAAAGATGAAACAACAAGTGGATGAGCAAATTCAAGCTATAAGAGCAGAGATGCAAGAGCAATTTCGTATTATGATGTCACAACTTGCTCAACAAGGAAGTATCCAACCTCTTACTAAAAAATTCACTCCATCTCGTTAAGGTGTTGCATTCAGTTTTCCTATGATTTTCAAAGAATAGGATGTAGGAATTGTTGATACGTTACTAGATTTCTTACTAATTAATGCTTTTTGATTCAGGAGTTGAAAAGATTGGAGGAACGTGCTGCTTCACTGAGAAAGGTATACATTTTACAATTCTACATGTTACCATGCATTTTTTTCTGTGAGCATCTTCAGGATTTTGATTTGGTCTGATGCCTTTATGGTTAAACTTGTAACAAAAAGTATTTTGTGACTGAAATGCATCAATAGAATTATGGGCTTTCTAACAGGCTTTTGCAACTGAAATTTATTTTGTGACAAAAAGTGTCACTACCAATAGTAGAACCTTTATATGGAATGTCTTTTCTATAGATGACTGTCAGCGTAAATCCTTGCACCAATCTTTAACATCTCTGATAAAAGAATAATCTTCAAGCATGAACCACCAAACTCCTGTTAAGTCGTGTCACATTATCAATTTTTTAAAGAGAGCTTTAGGATCATATTACTTCTGTTAAGTCATGTCACATCCATCAACAAGGTACTTTCTGTTTCTTTATCCTGTGGGAGGGAGTTCTGCAGGCAGTTATTCTTTTGCCTTGCTATTCAGAAAATTGTATAAGTTTTCATTTCCCTATCCATATTTTTTAATCCTTTATAGTATTTACTACATTCAAGGCATTTCCTATTCTTTAAATTGTACATTGTTTTTTAGAGCACATGGTGTTTAAAACTGTATAACAACCCCTGTGTGAGTTCTTTGAGAACTTAACTTCAATGAACTAAAATTATCATTTTTAACTTCTTCATAGGAGGTTAACTGGGCTTAGTTCTTAGTTAGGATTAGTTTAGCTCGTTCCCATAAAAAAATCATTTTCATGTGGGACAGGAGTTGCCTTTCTCATTTACTATATAGCATGCAGGTCCACATCGTCCTCTGTATAAGGACATCATGTATAGTGGCAAAATGTATTTTACTTGTGTTTTATCTTAGGTTCCATTGGATGTTGGACATTTTTAAAACATTATTTTAGCTTAAGAGAATATGAGTTCTTTCTTGTATAATTGGTTGAGAAGGAAAGACTGAAGGATCTGGAGTTCTTTCTACTCCCAGAAATGTTTGTGTTTGTCTATCACCCTCAATCAGGCAATATTTGAAGTTTGAGGTAATCTGTTAAAGCACATAAATGCACAGGAAAAATAAAGCAATACATAGATCCCATATGCATAAAATTTCAATCTGGCAAGCAAGACATTGTAAGGACTTATCAACCATCAGAGCCAGTAACATGACTAATGAAAACTTGGTTGTTTCATATTTGTGTGTTTACAGACCTTTTCTGGTTTCTAATAGAAGTTGGAACCTATTAGTAGTAAGGCAATGCTCCAACACCTATTCGAGGCAAAATATATGAGCTTTGGCAGCATTGTCTTTGGGGTCTTGCCTATAACTTGAACCATCGTGGCAGAGTAAACTTAAAACTCTTAAGCTTAAGCTCCTTTTATTTTCACATTATATGGAGTTTCTTTGTTTTAGATTACTCATTCATATCCTGTTGTATTTAATGATTACATTGATTCAATAATCCATGTGGGAAAAAGTAATCAATGTTCCTTTTTTATACCGTGCTTGGATGATATGTTATCAGTTAATTGATTACTTTGTATCTTTAGATATTTATTTTAATATGTTTTTCAACTCTTTTGTAGGTTGACCTATATTGATGGATGATAGCATTGATGATTTAGATTCATATTCAATGATTTTAAGAGGATTTGGATTCAATGCTTATAAATGATTTGAACTTAAATGTACTCATCACACATATCAATTTGAGAATTATACATTGTTGCACTAAACTTCTATTTGGATGGATTTGTGATATTTGGTGCAGAATTTGTGAACACGTTTGTTTCATTTAAATGAAATATTATCTTGGGATTGAATTTATGCATATTTTATATAATTTTAAAATTTTTATAGCTTGTTTATGTGTTATAGCTAAGCTAATTTTATCCTCGAACACTTTTATGTAGTTAATGTTCTAAACTTTTACTCACGAATCTATTTATATTTATCGCACCAAATTAGATTCACAAATCTATTATATTCATTATAATATCATCACAAAATAACATCACAGTTTCATCACAAATTCATCACATACAAATGCATCACAAACTCATCACATATATATCAGTCACAAATTCATCATAAACAATTATCACAAATTGTGACGTTTTGATATTTTTTGCAGTTTAAATTTGTGATGAATCACTTTAATTTTGTGATGAAAAAATTTCATCACAAATAATCTATGACAGTTTTATTTTGTCACAAATAATTTTGTGGCTTAAGCAACTGTGACTATCATTTTTTAACACAAATTCATGACAAATGGTAATTTGTGATGGATTTTAAGTTATTTGTAATAAATGTTTTCATCACAAAAGCTCTTTTTTTTGTAGTGTATGTTTACAAAAATTAATATTTAACTCTAACTTCATAAAGAAATTAAACTATCATATTATCACATTATAATTTATAATATTATAGCCAATTTTATACAAATTTTATTAAAATAAATTAATAACTCGATGATATTCAAGTTTAACTATAACATAATAAGTCAACAATATACTTAATCTAATAAATATGGGTAAAAAATGTAAAACTTTGAAATATTATTTGAAAGTTGAGATAATATTTTAATTATAATATTTTATAAAATATATATTTGGTTCGGGTCGGGATATTCCGATTTTTTTTATTAGGAGCCCTAATTTAAACGAATGGTTTTAATTATTCTAAAAAATCAACCTAATTTTTAATCGGAGTCCGAGTTTACGATTTTTTCGGTTTGGTTAGGTTTTTCGGGTGGATAAATTTTTTCTTACACCCCTAGCTTGGACAATCAACATGATTGTTTAATAAAATTAAATTCCTTAAATAATTAATATAGTTGATTAATAAAATTGTGTACTAAATTATAATACCTATTTCAAGATTTTATATCCCCAACTTAGGGAGGAGAGAATATTTTCGGATGAGGTATATTTAGGAGTGTAAGAAACAAAATCGAAAACCAAAAAAATTAACCGATACGATAGATTTTTATATTTGAAAACAATTTAGACGGTTTTTAAAATTAAAAAAATCACCAAACGAGTTCGATGAAGACTTACATAATTAAAAATTTATAAAATATATATTATTATATTTAAAATATTGATTATATATAAAATTACTCAATAAATATATTATTTATCTTATAATATGTATAGAAAATTAATATAAGTCATAAGTAACACTATTAGAATATATAACATGTGAATTTAGTTAATTTATAAAATAAACTATCTCTTTATATCATTCTTTTTTAAAAAATATAAAAAATATAAAATATAGCATCACGAAAAAATCATTCGATTATTTTTTTCTATTTTAAAAACTTAACTAAAATATATATGATGATTTTTTTAACATAAAAATTCACCATCACTGATTTCAACCATAGGTAATTTACTACAAACATTTATTTCCTAGATATTGATAAAACTTTTTTTCTAATTTCCACCGCTGGCTTCTTTCATTCTCCATATCGCCTTGAAAACCCCATCAAAGTATTTTTTTTAATTATAAAATAAACAAACGGACATATAAAAGGCTGTCTGTCACTTATCAAAACCACGAGATTCTTTCGCAGCGCTCAACAATGGCCAACGCCAAGCTCGTATTACTGCCCATGACCGGCGTCGGCCACCTCATATCCATGGCGGAGATGGCCAAGAGATTCCTCTGCCACAACCTACATGGACAGACCGCCAAAGTTCGTGCCCTCTTCGTCGCGTTGCTCGTCCCCGGCCCCATATCGAGCCCTGCCATTGCATCCTACATCGAGTCCATCGTCGAAGCCGGCTTCAGCATCGAGTTCGAAGAGTTGCCGGAGATAGAACCACCCTTTGACACCGACGGCCTGGAGGACACCATCACCCGATTGATGAGCGGCTGCAAGCCCTACATCAAGTCCGCTATTTTCAGGCTCCTCTCATCTTCCTCCACGCGCGTCCCCGCTTTGGTACTCGACTTCTTCGTCACTGGAGTCATCGACGTCGCGCACGAGCTCCGCATCCCATGCTACATCTACTTCACTTCCGGTGCCCTGGCACTCGCTCTGAACTTCCACCTGTCAGAACTATAACGCCCCGAGATTTTTTTTTCTTTTGCCTGTCCAGAAGGCTATCTCGATGACGTCACTCTATTATATGACTTAACATTGACTAATCAACAAACTGATTTACATAAGCGGAAGACTAATTTTTATGATAAACTTTACAATATGCGGAAGCTATTTATACAATATCCAATAACCTATGGGTTAGGGCCCACATCTAGACAATAATGAACCTTATATCCATGTGCATGTCACCCATCAGAGGAGCCACCAACCATCTCACCATCGCCATCACCATCACCTATATGAATCCAAATACAGGGGCAAAACTCAATGAGATAACTCAGTACGTAGGGTCACTCATAAAAATAACTATATGAACCATGGTCAATATCAATATCAATGCTATCAATAAACATGAATATATAATTGGTCGGAATAGGTAACATTTAATAATAATCAATAAATCATAAACAATTTGACCAGTGATAGTAATTATTCATGTCATCAATTAGTGATGACCAATATACATTTAATTCGATTCAATTATCTTAAATCAATTATCAATTGGCCATAAGTCGGTGAAGGCCACAATAAACAATTATCAATTATCATTTCTATCAATAATTTATCTATTCAATTTCCCATCATCCACTAGGGAGCAATTCAGTTATCAATCAGCCATTAAGACGCAATTCAATCAACGATGCAATTCAATTCAATTAAGAAAGCATCCATCGACCATAATGGTCTCCATCGACCACAGTGGGCCTCCATCGATCACAAGGATCTCCACCGATCATGAGGGCCTCCATCAACCATAGAGGCCTCCATCGACCATAAAGGCCTCAATCGACCACGAGGGTCTCCATCGATCTTAAAGGTCTCAATCGATCACAAGGGTCTCCATTAACTACTATGCATTTACAATCGACTCCATGAGCCTCCATCGATCATAAAGGCATCAATCGACCACAAGTGCCTCCATGATGCATCAACAATCGACTACATGAGCCTCTATCGGCCCAATGGGCCTCAATCGATTACAATGATCTCTATCGACCACGAGGGCCTCCATTATCAATATATAATTTCATAATAGCCATTTTCCATATCGTCACTTGGACGATGCAGAACAAATATTACTAATTCCATTATTTATCACTTTATGCCAATTAAATAATAGGTCATTAATCCATAATTAATTATTATTAATTAGCATATTATGATTATAACTAATTAACATCAAGCAACATAACAATCACAATCAATACATGTCAATGCATGGTCAGGAACAATCAATGCTATTAAATAATGCAATGAATCTCAATTGTTTAAAAATATATTTTAAACCCTCAAAATCTGGCCTGTGTTAGGACAAACTCGAGCCGGTTCATCTATTTTATTTTATCCAATTTTCATATTAGAACCTGGGCCATATTGGCCGGTTCCAATCCATTATCAATGAGTCTACGAAACTCAAGCCGGGAAGTCGGAACCCGATTTGATTCTATGATCTAATCTCGCGTCGCACTCGGGTAAGGGACCTGAGCCACGCCTATGGGAACCCGGATCGGGTTCGTGGAACTCGATCCGATTCTTACTACAATTCGGTTTAAATTCTATTAAACTCGGGCCGGACAGAACAGAATCCGAGCCGAGTTCTATGGTCATTAAAAAATTGTGTTTTCGATAACTTCCAATCATCCTATCTATGCCATATAATATCTAATAGATGCAAATAATATATAACGTAATCTCTATAAAACGAAGAAGAGTTTAGGGTCTATGTCGCGGAAAACCTACGTCATGGGCATCCTCCTACGTACCTTAAGTTAGTTGAAAAATTAACTTTCAATGGTTGCACCAACGCCAAATTTTGACCAGCAATTACTTTCAATGCTTTTCCTCTATGTATTCTATTATTTCCATGTCCGAAAAATTCAATAAATGAATTGACTTACGAAAAAAATCATAAACAAACAAAAATTAAATATTTTTTTCTTCTTTCTCTAATCATTAATCACGTTTACAAATCTCCTTTTACTTTTTTTTTCACCATCTCTTGCAACCGAAAAGCTCCTTTCCATTCTTTTCTTAGTTTGCGGCCGTAAAACTTTCTCCTTTTTTTAACTCTCTCTCCAAATCTTCTCTCTATCCCCATGCGGCCGTAAAACAACAATCTATTTTTACCTCTCTCCTCTTTTCCTCTTATTCTCTCTCAAATCAACCGACACGTATTTTTTTCCTCATGTTTTACTATTCATCTCTCTCTCCACCATGTTTACTCATTTCTCTCTCTATTTATTTTACGGGCATAAAATCTCTTATTTTTCTATTTTAATTCCTTTTCGACGCGAAGGGTTTGCATCTCCAATGCTTAAGAAAATATTTTTTTCGATGGAGTGTATTTTTCCTTTACTTTCTCTTTCTAACTATGTCGCTGTCATCAATTTCCAGTGAAATTAATTCTCAACATTTTGCACAAATTAAAATGTTAAAATTAACACATTACGAAACAAATGGAATGCTCCCTACATACCTGCACGGATGCACGAATGAGGTCTGATGGATCGCCGAGAACTCACGCCCGTCGCCGCAAAAGACACCACGAACAAAGAAATAATATATATTTTCTTCTTCTTATTCTTTTGAAAGAGAGTTAGCCGGCCTTAATTCTCTCCTTATAGGATTTATAATTTTTAATTACACTAACTATAATTTCTAATCCCACACAAATTTAATCCTCTATTTAATCTTTTAACTAATTCATATTTATTCTAATAATTGAATAAATAAATTTTGAAATTAATTAAATAATCTCATCACTAATCAAACTCCTATCCAATTTCCTTTATTTTTGGAATTATTTAATTTCATAATATTTTATCATCTAATTTTTTAATAATAATAAATATTATTTTAATGGCTGGAATATTTTTACCATAAGACTTTTAATCATTTCCTATTTTGAAGTCCTATATCCATTAAACATTCTTTTAGATTTAAAATCAAATTGAAATCCCTAATCTCAATATAATTATGATTTCTACTCTCAATAGGATTTAATTTCCTTCAATCCATCAAACACTCTAATTGAATTATAAAATTACTATATTACCTTGATAAAATCATGGGGTGTTACATAATAACCTCCTTAAAAATAAATTCGTCCTCGAATTTGACAAAAGAAAATTTGACCGATCTAAAATTTGGCCAATAAGTTCATTGAAGAAACATTCATATTCATTATCAATTGTCATCATTACTAATTTACTCAAAAGAGGAAAACTAATTATTTATGTTTATTTCAACACCCATTCCAATTGTCTACTATTCATTTTATAACTATGCCTCATCAGTAAGGTAGGAACCTCGCCATTTTTTTATTTACTGATTTCTTGGTTTCGAACAATCCTGAGCAAAAGTGTCCTTGTTTCCCACATTTGAGACAAGCTCCAGTCGATAGCATCCACCCGAATGTAGTCGTCGACAATAAGGACAAGGCTCTATGATCTGCCTTTGTTTCTTGGACCCCACAAATGGTCCATCTTGATCTTCTTCCTCAGATGATCTATTTCTTGTTCGAGATCGATCTTGATCTCGGTTGTTGGTGATTTGATTGTCCTCTGAAACTTTTAGTGCTTCTTACATGTTTTGTTAATTGGTATGTGTTTGACCTTGGCTCTTGTTGCTTGCATTGTCACCATCTTCCAGATAGATGGCAAACTTTTCAACAAATTTAAGGGTTTGACAGTTACCCCCCTTCACTCTTCTCGGAGGCTTGATTTGAGACCATCAACCCAACGTTTTACTCGATCTAATTTTGTTTGTTGTAGAGTTGAGTACTTCTCTAAGTTTAGAAACTTGGTTAGGTATTGCTTGATGGTCATACTACCCTACTGTAGCGTGAGGTATTCCTTCTGCTTCCAGCCTCGCTCATAGGCAAAGACGTTCCTCCTGGTCTGAATCTACTTGGCGCACAAATGGTTGAAGGTAAGACTTGTACTATTATCGTCCCATTCTAAACCCTCCCACCATCCTAAATCCTCATAATAAATTGTTGGCACTTCATTGGCGACCGGATCGACTCGGTGGCCGATCCAGCGCTTGGCGGCCGGGATCGACCCCACCATGGTCCGGCACTTGGCAGGCGCCCGTTCCTACCGTCAGACGTCGGATCCAGCCTCCAGGTGCCCTACCTGGTTGTTAGGCATTGGATTCACCTGCTTGGCATCGGATCCGGTCGCCAAACGCTCAATCTAATCTCGAGGCATCGGATCCGGTAGCCCCCGATCCGACTGCCAAGCGCCCGATCCGACCGCTAGGCGCCCAATCCGGCTGCTAGGCGCCCGATCTCGTCGAAGTAGAGAGAGAAAGGGAGAGGGGGAGGGTGGCCAGAGTCAGGATCGCCAGATCCATGGGAATCGGTGCCACCGTCGTGGGAGAGAGGGAGAGTGCGAGAGAGAGAGATGGGAGAGAGAAAAGGGAAGGCGAGAGAAAGATGGGAGGGAGATATAACAGGTCGCGGTCGACTCGGCTTTATATATTAGTAACCCGGGCCGGGTTTGGGTCAGGTATTTATGCGCCAAACCCTGCCCTGGCCCGGAACCGGACGGATTTTTTGCTAATCGGACCCGGTCCTAGATCAGATTCAATCCAGACTGAGTTATTTACCCGATTTTTCGATGCGATGCGGTGCGGGTCGACTAGGACCGTGCTCGGGCCTAGAGCTAACAAGTTTATAAATGACCTATAACAAGCATCGAAGTTAGAAGTGCTGCCTTTGTTTCTTGGACCCCACAAATGGTCCATCTTGATCTTCTTCCTCAGATGATCTATTTCTTGTTCGAGATCGATCTTGATCTCGGTTGTTGGTGATTTGATTGTCCTCTGAAACTTTTAGTGCTTCTTACATGTTTTGTTAATTGGTAAGTGTTTGACCTTGGCTCTTGTTGCTTGCATTGTCACCATCTTCCAGATAGATGGCGAACTTTTCAACAAGTTTAAGGGTTTGACAGTTACCCCCCTTCACTCTTCTCGGAGGCTTGATTTGAGACCATCAACCCAACGTTTTACTCGATCTAATTCTGTTTGTTGTAGAGTTGAGTACTTCTCCAAGTTTAGAAACTTGGTTAGGTATTGCTTGATGGTCATACTACCCTACTGTAGCGTGAGGTATTCCTTCTGCTTCCAGCCTCGCTCATAGGCAAAGACGTTCCTCCTGGTCCGAATCTACTTGGCGCACAAATGGTTGAAGGTAAGACTTGTACTATTATCGTCCCATTCTAAACCCTCCCACCATCCTAAATCATCATAATAAATTGTTGGCACTTCATTGGCGACCGGATCGACTCGGTGGCCGATCCAGCTCCTGGCGGCCGGGATCGACCCCGCCATGGTCCGGCACTAGGCAGGCGCCCGTTCCTACCGTCAGACGTCGGATCCAGCCTCCAGGTGCCCTACCTTGTTGTCAGGCATTGGATTCACCTGCTTGGCATCGGATCCGGTAGCCCCCGATCCGACTGCCAAGCGCCCGATCCGACCGCTAGGCGCCCAATCCGGCTGCTAGGCGCCCGATCTCGTCGAAGTAGAGAGAGAAAGGGAGAGGGGGAGGGTGGCCAGAGTCAGGATCGCCAGATCCATGGGAATCGGCGCCACCGTCGTGGGAGAGAGGGAGAGTGCGAGAGAGAGATGGGAGAGAGAAAAGGGAAGGCGAGAGAAAGATGGGAGGGAGATATAACAGGTCGCGGTCGACTCGGCTTTATATATTAGTAACCCGGGCCGGGTTCGGGTCAGGTATTTATGCGCCAAACCCTGCCCTGGCCCGGAACCGGACGGATTTTTTGCTAATCGGACCCGGTCCTAGATCAGATTCAATCCAGACTGAGTTATTTACCCGATTTTTCGATGCGATGCGGTGCGGGTCGACTAGGACCGTGCTCGGGCCTAGAGCTAACAAGTTTATAAATGACCTATAACAAGCATCGAAGTTAGAAGTGCTGACAAGAGACTACGATAATCTAGATAAGGAAGTGAGACTAACTACTCAAATGGAAAAAGAGAGATGCACTTAGACCACTGAATCTGACATTTCTCATGTCTTTTTTGTATATCTATCTGCCCTCACTGCATGAACTAACAAGTAGAGATTTCCCACTCTTTGCATAAACTAATAAGTAGAGATTTCCCATTTCTCAAGTCTCATGCCAGTTTGACGTGCATGGAAATTAGGTTGACATGGACGTAGAAGGTTTTTGGCCTATAGTTATAATTAGAGACATATAGCTGCACTTGGTTTGATAAAGCCCAAAGAAAGATCAAAGATATGATACAGAAATGTTACAAATTAAAGTTATAATCAAAATTGTTTATAGCTTTAGTTAAAAATAAGTATGTTGCATTAACTCATCACAACTTTGAACATTTACAGCCCAAAATGAAAGTTAATCTTCCATCGCCATAATTAGTTCATAATGTGCTTTAATTTTTTTTCTTATTTTAACTCAACTTGTATATAGATAACCTAAATCCCGATGGTACCAAGAATACTTCACAAAGAATTGATTAACTTATATATTTATTTGTGTTGCGAAAAGAATCGCACAATTATAGAAGAACACACGAGATTTACGAGGTTCACCCAAAATCGAGCTACGTTCTCGGATGGTGATGGTTCTTTTTGTTATGGAATAATGATGATTACAAAAATATGAAATAATCCAGTCGTCATGGAGTATATATAAGAAACTCCAATACAAAATAGGAAACAGAAAGCTCTAAAATTGTCAGCGAGACCCCTACAGGGGAAATATGCTGAAGTGTTTGACTACATAGCGGGACCACACAGGGTTACAACTGAGTTCATATTCAAAGCATTATCAATAAATCTCCAACTTGACTCGAATCATCTTCAGAGCACAAAACTTCAATGCCATGTCACGTCGCCACTAGCCCCACCTTGGAGCTATTACCAAATATTATGTTAAGCAAGTCCAAACAGTGCTGAAACTTGTTATGAGGAACAGACTTGATGAACATATCAGTTGAATTATTTTCAACGTCAATTTTCTTCACTTTGATCCTCTTCTTAATATGAATGAAGTGATATCTGACGTCGATATGTTTGATTCTTTCATGATGCACTTGATCCTTGGTTAAACACATTGCACTATAGCTTGCTATTGATGTAATTCGATATCTTCAACTAAGTCTTTTAACTAGATTACTTCCTTAGCAGCTTCTATCAGTGCCATATACTCTGCCTCTATGGTAGATAATGTAACTAATAATTGGAGTGTAGTCTTTCAACTGATGATAGAGCTATCCAAAGTGAAGATATAGCTTGTCATAGATTGTCTTCCCTCAACATCTATAGCATAGTCTAAATTCGAGTACCCTACAACCAAACACTCTTTATCACTTTTGTAGATAAGACCAATATCAGAAGTTCCTCTCAGATACCGAAAGATTCACTTCACTACTTGTCAGTGCTCCTTTTCAGGATTACTCATGAATCTGCTGACAACACTAACTGCATGAGCAATGTCAGGTCTTGTGCAAACCATGACATACATCAAACTTACAACTTAGCATAAGGAACCCAAGACATGTACTCATTCTTTACTTCTGATTTTGGTGTGAAGGCAATAGAGAGATGAACATTTGTAGTTGATGGAGTATTCAAAGACTTCGCTCTAGACATCTCAAATCTGAATAAAATCTTCTGAATATAACTTTTTTGAAATAAGAAGAGTTTACCCTATGCGCGATTCCTTAGAATTTTTCCATCCCCAAAATCTTTTGTGCTACACCAAGATCTTTCATGTCGAATTCTGCACTGAGGAGCTTCTTTAAATTCTGAATGTCTGTCATGTCTCTAGCAGCAATGAGCATATCATCAATATACAAGAGCAGATAGATGGTGGAGTCATCCTTCACATTCTTGTGATATACACAGCAATCATAGGGACTTCGGCTGAATCCCTTAGAAATCATGAAGTTGTCGAACCTCTTGTACTATTGTCTGGAAAACTACTTCAGGTCATACAAAATTTTTTTCAATCTGTAACTTGATCCTCCTTTCCTGGAATGAAGAATCCCTCTGGAGTGCTCATAATAATTCCTTCTTTAAGTTCTCCATGGAGGAAAATAATCATCGCATCTAATTGCTCGAGCTCTAAATTCTGATGTGCTACAAGGACAAGTAGCACCCTGATAGAAGTATGTCTGACAATAAGTGAGAATATCTCATTGTAGTCCACTTGTAACTGATCGTGCTTTGTATCTTATATCTTCAACTCTTGGAATTTCAACTTTCTTCTTGAAGACCCACTTGCAGCCAACAACATTTTTGTCTTTAGGGAATCTATCCAGCTCTCATATCTGATTCTTGTGAAGAGATTCCATCTCTTCACCAATAGCATTAATTTATTTTTAGATTTGGCACATGTGATGACATCTCTATAAGAGGACGACTCTGGAGACTCCATCTCTTCAGCTACCTGTAGTGCATAAGCAACCATATCCTCGAAGCCATATCGCTTAGGAGGACCCACTTCTCTGCGAGGACGTCTAGAAGTAATTGACTCCTCTTCAATTTTCTCATCAGATTCTTCATGTTTTGATTTTGCTTCTTCATGTGATTCTTCAACATCATTTCCAACTAGAGTGACTTCAACCTCCACTTGTTTGCAAAAACTCTCTTTGACCTCCACCTTTAATTGAAGCATTGAAGCTTCATCAAAGGTCACGCTTCTATTGTAGATGATTTTGTGTTCTAAAGGAGACAAAATTTTGTAGCCCTTCACTCATGCACCATATCCCACGAATACTCCATCTTTAGCTCTTGGCTCCAACTTTCTTCACTGATATGATAATATGCTGGATAATAAAAAAAATTAAATTAGAATAATTAGCAAATTTCTTGACCATACCTCAGTATAGTTTTTGAGATCAATACCTGTCGCCGAGCTTTGATTCACCAAGTAGCAGAGCTTCAGCCCACAATGCCCTATTTAGGCCAGCGTTAGAGAGCATGCACATTGCCCTCTCAAAAAATGTCTTGTTCATTTGTTCTGCAAATCCATTCTACTGTGGAGTATTCCTTATTATGCGATGCATGGCAATGCCTTCATCTTTGCAAAACTAATCAAATTTAGCAAAACAGAAATCCAAACCATTGTCAGTACGAAGACGCTTCACTTTCTTTGACGTTTTATTTTCCACCAAAACCTTCCACTGCTTGAAGGTCATAAAGGATTCACTCTTGTGCTTCATCAAGAATACCCAAGTCATCCTCGATCAAACAAAGACAGGAAGTACCTAGCACCTCATAATGATGGAACACGAGAGGGGCCCCAACAATCAGTATGGATGTAGTCAAGTGTCGCCTTCGTCCTATGCACTGCCTTGCCAAACTAAAGCATTCGCTCTTTACCAAATATAGAGTATTTGTAAAAATCAATTTCAGATATTTTCTAACCTCTTAGAAGACCTCGCTTGCTGAGAATATTCATCCTGTTCTGACTCATATGTCCAAGCCATATGTGCCATACCCTAGACACTTCTCATTTGGATGAATTTGCCACTGCAACAACACACTATCTTGCCTTGTAGTATATACAAGAACTTTTGTCTTACTCTCTTTAGAACTATAAAATCATCCTTCATGATCGTGAGGATGCCTCCAGCAGAATTAATTTGACACCCTTTAGAGTCCAAAATTCCAAGTGATATCAAATTCTTTTTCAGTTGTGAAACATGGCGGACATATATTAACGTCCTCACAAGATTATTATGAATCTTGATCTGTAGAGAACCGATCCCAACTATCTGTCATGATGCATTATTGCCCATGATGACATTTTTATCGTCGGTCTTATGATAACATGAGAATCATTTTTTTATTCGGAGTTATATGATAGGAGCACCTTGAATCAAGGACCCAGCCAACCCAAATCAAGAAGCAGGTAGAACCAAATCATCTTCAGAATTTCCTGTTTGATATGCACCATAGCAACGGGAACCTCCTTCTTCTTCTAATGATCTAGTTTCTTGCAGTAATTACAGATGTCTTTCGCAATGATTTTCTTTTTCTTTGGCTTGGATTTCTTTGAATTCGAGACTGTCCCTTCTCCATGGTCGATATCAAATTCGCGACCTGAGTCTCTGCAGAATTTCCAAACGTCATATGCCAAAGTTCACGAATATGAAGACTCGATCTTACTTCTTTCAAACTTATAGTTTCCTTCCCGATAATCATAGACCGAACAAAATTCTCATATAATAGAGGAAGCAAAACTAACAAAATTAGGGCAGCATCTTCATTCTCAATTTTAACATCAATATTTATCGATTTCATCAACAAAGAATTTTATTGATCAAAATATTCCTTCAGAGGACTACCTTCTTGCATGCGGAGGGCAAACAAAAGTTCCTTCAACATCAACTTGTTGGTGAGAGACTTCGTCACTCTCAAGTCTCATCCACAAACCGGCCACCTTTTCTTTATGTGAGATCTCGATTATCATCTCATCCGCCAAGCACAACAGAATTATCGAGTGTGTCTTCTCCTCCTGTGCCGTCAAAGTAGCAAGATCGATTTCCTTTACTTTGCCATTGGAGTCTTCCTCCTTTGGTTTGTTCTTCGACATGTTCACGAGCAGTGCTCAGACTCCTTGTTGCTTCATAAGCGTCCACATCTTGATTTGTCACAATCCAAAATTATTTTTGTCGGTGAACTTCTCTACGTTCACATTGTGCGGCGCTATCTTCCTACTTGATCGAGAATCGTTGATGAACCCTAAGACTCTGATACCAGTTTATTACGAAAAGAGAGACAAAAATCGCACAATCATAAAAGAACACACGAGATTTATAAGGTTCACCCAAAATCGAATTACGTCCTCGAACGTTGGTAACTTTTTTTGTTATAAAATAATGATGATTATAAGGATACGAACTAACTCAGTCATCATGGAGTTTATATAGGAAACTCCAATATAAAATAAAAAATATAAATTCAAAAATTATCAGCGAGACCCCGTAGGAGAAATTTGCTGAAACGCTTGATTATATTGGAAGCCCACATATGATTACAACTGGATTCAGATTGAAGATATTATCAACAATTGAACCTTAAAGTTGGCGATTATTAACTTTTCTGTATATGATTGATTAGTTTTATTTATGAAAATGCCTTTTTGAGGGATTTATTGTGAATTTGGAGTTTACGTTTGTGTTTACTTTTTTAGTGTTCTACACTGGATATTTTTTATTATTTCTTTTTATACGTATATGAGAAAGTCAGTATTTGAGACAAAAAAAAATGGAAAGATAAAAAGATAAAAAAATTAAATAATAGCTATTTTTTAAGGGAAAAAGGCCATAAATTATCTTCATACAAAAATATAGGAATGCCTTCATACTAGCTACTTAACTCTTGACATCCTTTTGTTTCACTCTATTTCATCGTGATATATATCACCAGTATTCTAATAATATCAATTTCACTTTTTTGCTTTATTTTTCTTTTTAATTTGTTCGAATCATTTTATAGAGGTGAAACTAATGCGTTTAACATAAAGATGGTTTCTTTCTATTTTAGAAGACTATCAGCTTTTCGAATACTTTTCTTGAGATCCTATATATTTTTTAACTTTATATGCTAATAAAAATAGTGGTTTATTATATAAGATAATTAAGACAAAAAAAATATTTATTTATATATTGTTATATAATTAGGTATTTAAGGGGTTTATCAGGTCATTGTTTTACAGCTAGAAACCACGTGCATAACTTTTTAATTTAAATTTTCTTTAATCTTTCCATTCTGACCTACTACTTAGATCATATAGTTGAAATAAAATCATATTTATGTGATCAGTATTAGCAAAGTACATGGACCACACAGTTTGAGACAGATAAAAATGGACTCGTTACTCGTTACTACAATTGGTTTTTTAGTAAATTTATATTTTATTTATTTATTTATCTACTAATTATAATACTTCAAATATGCACTCAAAAAATTCCATTGCCTAAAATAGGCAAAACAAATAACAAATACCCATAATGCAAATTTTTAATAAAAATAAAAGATTCAAATTTAAGCTAATAATAAGCATTATCAACTTATTTGGATAAACACAGTTATGAGTTAACAAAGTTGTATCCCAACTCCCAAAGCTCATGGCGTTTCAACGCCAACTTATATAAAAAATAATATTTTTATATTACATACATTTTTTTTCAATATGCGTTTATTTCTTGGATAATGGTAGAACACCGAGGCCTAAAGGTTAAAATAGGATGGATTAAGATATATATATATATATTATTGGATTAGTCAGTTTTTAAAGTTTACATCCGAGTGTATTCTATCATTTATAAAAAAATATGATAACTCATAAATTTTCATTATCTACAAGTTTAATTTTTTAAAAAATAACAAAATTGCTCTTTATACTTTTTTAAGAATAAAACACACCTTTGATATAATTCGAAGAATATTAGTTAACCTCAACCAAACGGCACTGAAATATCCATCCTTCCCATCTGTGGCCGTGGACCCTTGAAAGTTTCTTATTTTATATGGACACAAAAAAATAAGGCCATCGCTCACTTGATCAACACCAGAAGCTGAGAAGCTTCGGGCGCTCAACAATGGCCAAAGCCAAGATCGTGTTCGTGCCCTCGCCCGGCGTCGGCCACCTCATATCCATGGTGGAGATGGCCAAACGATTCCTCCGCCACCACCTGCAGGGCGAGACGGCCGATGCTGGTGGCCTCCTCTCCGCCACACTGCTCGTCCCCGGCCCCATATCGAGCCCTGCCGTCGCATCCTACATCGAGTCCGTCGCCGCCGCCGGCTTCGACATCGACTTCGAAGAGCTTCCCCCGACCGAACCGCTGGCGGACAACGACGGCCCGGCGGACGCCATCTCACGCTCCATGAGCGGCTGCAAGCCCCACGTCAAGTCTGCCATTTCCAGGCTCCTCTCATCTTCGGCCACGCGCGTCGCTGGTCTGGTACTCGACTTATTCGCCACCGGCGTCATCGACGTCGCACACGAGCTTGGCATCCCCTGCTACGTCTACTTCACTTCGGGCGCCGTCTTACTCGCTCTCATGTTCCACCTGCCAGAGCTCTATCAGAAGATAACGGTTGAATTAGAGGAACTGGACGGCGAGGTGGCAGTTCCAGGGCTCCCTCCGGTGCCGCCGATGTCGATGCCGAATCTCGCTATGAAGAGAAACAGGAACTATACCTCATTCGTCGACCATGGCCGACGCTTCAATGAGACCACCGGAATAATCATCAACACATTCGGGGAGCTCGAACCTCGTTCCCTGGAAGCGATAGCTGCAGGCAGATGCACACTTAATCGCCGTACGCCGCCCGTGTACCCAGTCGGTCCAATTCTCATGCTTAACGAAACGACGAACGACGACGGCCCGAAGAAGCGGCATGAGTGCCTGAGTTGGCTGGACGAGCAGCCATCGGAGTCGGTCGTGCTGCTCTGCTTCGGGAGCCAAGGCTCCTTCGGCGTGTCGCAGGTGAAACAGGTGGCGGGCGCATTGGACGGAAGCGGGCAACGTTTCCTGTGGGCGCTGCGCGTGAACTCCTCGGATCCCGATGCCGGGGCGAGCTTAGACAAAGTGCTGCCGGAGGGATTCCTGGATAGGACGAAAGGGAGGGGACTGGTGTGGCCGGCGTGGGCGCCGCAGGCACAGATCCTTGCGCACGCAGCAGTCGGGGGCTTCGTGACGCACTGCGGGTGGAACTCGACGCTGGAGAGCCTGTGGTACGGCGTGCCGATGCTCGGGTGGCCGCTGTACGCCGAGCAGCACCTGAATGCGTTCGTGATGGCGAGGGAGTTTGGCGTTGCTTTGGAGCTCAAAGTGGAGAGGAAGGCCGGGAACTTTGTGACGGCGGAGGAGTTGGAGAGGGGCATAAGGTGCTTGATGCAGGACGCAGAGGGCGAAGGGAAGAAGGTGAGGGCGAAGGCCAAGGAGATGAGGATGGCAAGCAGGAGGGCATTGGAGGAAGGAGGCTCTTCTTTCTCTTGCATGGAGACGCTGGTCAAACAATTCTTGGATTAATTAGTTATGATCAATGAATATTATCTACTACAGAAAAAAAATTATGCATATTATCTTTTTAGTTATAAAATTTATTTTTTTTTTTCATTGCCAACATGGTCGGATAAAGATCTAAATTTATTACTGTTCAATTAATCTGCCTCGCCCCCGAAAATTTAGGGTGAGAGAAAATTTTATGGACAAATAAAAATGCTTTACGAGATTAATTGTTCATTGGACTATGATTTTGTAGGGCGCCGGCGGAATATTAACGAAAGAATTTAGAAGTAAATTATAATGGCTGCCTTCTAACACTACCAGTCCAGTCTTAACAGTTACAAAGTTAAAAATTCAACTCAAAATTAGAACGTCAATAACGAGAAAATTCAACTAAGTAAAGGCGATAATAAGCATTTTGTTAATTAACTTCGGTAGTAAATAAAAAAAAAAGATAAAGCAAGAAATGATAATCAATTAGCTAGGTTCAAGATGTTTATTTTAATTAATAAGAAAGGATCAAGTGCAGGGAATTAGCCACCACTGAGCTCTAATCTTTTGTACTCGCTTGCTTGGTTTCAGTCATTCAGTGGTCATACAGCAAACTTTGTCCTCTCCACCAAATCCAACAACGAATATCTGACTTCATCTTTCTGCAAGGTCCGAGTTAGGGCTTCACTAGTAAAAGTTTACTTCTTCTGGAGGAGTGGTGTTCATCGGTCACCTGAACCCGATTATTCGACCTCATTTAATTTGAATCTAATTAGGTCGGGTCGGATCCCGAACTCGATCCGATCATAAGTCGTTTCGGGTAAGTTTGGATTCTTTTAAGATGAGTCGATCCGACTCGATTTTTTTATATTTTATTAATTTTTCTTTTTTATTTAAAATTAAGCTTATAATTGATTTAATTTTTTAAAAATGAAATAAATTATTCTAAATATAGAAATGATATTTAAATATCTAGAGAACTTATTTAATGCTTTAAATTAAATATTAAGCAATATTTTATATTAAATAAATATAAAGCAGTAAGAAAAAATTTTGGATGATCGAGTCGACCCTAAAAGAGGCTTGACATCACTCAGATCGAATTGGGTTTGCTCATGGTCCGACTCGGTGAACTTCCCTAATCTCTAATAATTTACTTCTCTCTTAATGAAAAAAAATGCCAAATTCTATTTTTACATCATAATTTAATACACTTTTTCATTGCATAATTTTTTTTGTATTCCTGATAATTATTGACATTATGAATTTATTCTAAATACAAAAGTTTAGAGTAAAATACAAAAAATGGACAGAAAAAAGAATAAGATTGTGGCATAAAATACAAGGTTATTTCCTCTATATCTAATCTCAAACTACGAATTTTATTTTTTGGGTCCCTAAACTATCATGATTTTTTAATTTAATCCTTCCGTCCAATTTCGTCGACTTCTTCGTTATTTTTTATTTTTCACATTTATGAAAAGTCCATTATACCTTTGTCTTAAGAGTTAGTTCATTTTTACATAAAGTAGTATATAATAATAGATATAAAAATAATTTTAAAAAAAAAAGAATCGTTGCCGCTCGCTCCCTCTTTCCCTGCGCACGCCCCCCCCCCCCCCCCCCCCCCCCCCTCCCCCTCCGGTGACACTTATGTTTTCTTTTTTCAAAATTATTTTTTTATCTATTATTATATATTATTTTATGTAAAAATCAACTAACATTTAAAATGGGGGTATAATAGATTTTTCACAAATGTGAAAAATAAAAAATAACAGAAAAGTCGACGGAATTAGACGGAAGAATCAAATTAAAAAAATCATAATAATTTAGAAACTCAAAAAATAAATTTCATAAGATATTAGATGTGAAAAATCATTATAGTTTAGAAGTGATAAGAGGAAATAACCCTAAAATACAAAATGTTTCAAGAGAAAACAAGAGGACGCATTCAATGTGACATTTCTGAGGCCTGTTTTGTATATTCCTCTGCCCTCACTGCATAAATTAAGTAGAAGATTTCCCACGTCTGGTTTCCTGTCGAGGTGACATGCATGCAAATTAAAGCTGACATAAATTAACATGCACGTAGAAGCAAAACTCAGCAATCTATGTTATTTATCCTCCCTGATAAAAAAAATAATAGCCTGAGTTTATCAAGGAGAAAAGGAGTAAATTTGCTTCTAATAATGTTATGCTATAACATATCATCACTGCACCAAAAAAAAATTTTAGAAATCAAACACATTAGCCCTAGAACTTCAATTTTAATCTTTAATTTTTTTAGACCAAAATATCTTATCCCCCATGGTTCCTAATCATTAAAAATTTTTAGTGACCAAAATTTTTTCATTAGTCCTTAAAGAATGACTTTTTAGTGATCACAAATAAAATTTTAATTTCAAATGAAAAAAAAATTTGTGATTAATATCACATTAGTCTCTAATATTTATACTTTAAAGAATCAAATATAATTAGTCCCTAAAAGATTGGTCTCTGAATCATAATTTTGTTGTAGTGCATATATATATCGTAATATTCAGTGCTTTAATAGTCACTTAAAAAAGTTCAATAATGCTTAGAATATAATTAAAATTGTTTCCCTTAGTTGTATTAGGTCGTTTATTATACTTCTGCAAATTTATTAGTGTTACATTTTTTTTAAAAAAAAGAAGTTTATATTTTTACAATTGCCACAAAGAAGTTTTTATTTTAACCTAAGCTATGACAATCATCTATCAAGTTGGTTCTAATATCAGTTAGGTGTCGTTTGGTTAGAAAATAAAATTATAATCATAAGATGTATAGAAAGAAAGCATAAGATGTATCAAATGTTACAAGTTGCATTTATAATCAAAATTATTTATAACTTGAGTTAAAATAAGTATGCCTTGCATTAATGCAGAATAACTTTGAACATTTACAGCTCAAGATGAAAATTAATCTCCCAACGCCTTAATTAGGTTAAAATGTGCTCTGAAATTATTGTTTTAGTCCAATTTATTTATATATAGATCACCCTAATTAAACAACTGTGAATCTTTAAATTTTACGAAGTTGGTGATTTCACAATGAACTGATTGGATTACATATTGATTGGAACCATAAAGTTGGTAATTGCTAACTTTATTTACGAAATATGCCTCTGAGGGATTTGTTCGGGTTTACTTTTTTTTTTACACGGTCTATTATTTTTTTGTTTCCTTTTATAACTATATGAGAAAAATAAATATTTTAGAAAAAATGAAAAATAAAAGATAAAATTAAATACTAGCTAATTTACTCTTGATGTCCTTTTATTTCAATCTATTTCACCGTGATAGTTATATCACCAGTATTCTAATAATAACGAGATGATTGTCATAGGATAATTTAATCTTTTCATAAATGGAAAAAAAGTAAGAGTGACGAATAACATAAAAGAATTAGATGAAAAGATTAAAGTGAAAAAATTATGATAATTTAAGAATAAAAAAATAAGTCCGTAATTTGAGGTTAGATGCGAAAAAATACATAATTTAGGAAAGGTTTATGAAAATAATTCAACTTTGTAAAAGATACTTAATAGTTATAAAAATTGTAAGAGCATAATACATATCAAATTACTAAAAGGATTTAATGCATGTCCACCCTCTTAAAAGGGGGTGGAGATGTCTGCCTAAATCA
Source organism: Pontederia crassipes (assembly GCA_030549335.1). NCBI lineage: Eukaryota > Viridiplantae > Streptophyta > Magnoliopsida > Commelinales > Pontederiaceae > Pontederia > Pontederia crassipes. Next base: position 12,365,101 of record CM060198.1, read on the forward strand.
GACACGGCTAATCTAAAATCAATGGAATGGATGAAGGCATCCAGTTCAGCAAGTCATATGAATGAAGGCCGCCGGTTCATGAAGATAGAACCATCCGGTTCGGTTGGCGCATCAACAGTTCAGTTCAGCATATAAAATGATAAAATATAATATTTTTTCTCTCATTCCTCTCTCTCCTCACACGGCCGCCCTTTTCTCTCTGATTTCCTTTCCTCCCGAACTCCTTTCCTCCTCTGAGCGACGACGTCCGATCTCCTTGCCCGCGCCCGACGGTCGTGACAGTCGATCTTCTCGTCTGACGGCCGTGACTTCCTCATGCGACCCGATCTTCTTGCGCGACGGCCTTGACTTCCTCCTGCAACGACCTATCTTCTCGCACGACGGCCGATCTCCACCCCCTTCCCCCCAACGAACAACCAATCCCTGCGCGCGATGGCCGCAATTTCCTCCTGCAATGGCCGATCGCTGACCCCCCGCACACCGCCGACCTCAGACGTGCACCGCCAGTCGCGCGTGCGACTTCCTCCTGCAATGGCCGATCTCCGACCCCCCGTGCACCGCTGACCTCCAACGTGCACCGCCGGTCCCACGCGACGGTCATGACTTCCTCCTGCGACAGCCGATCTCTGACCCCCCCTGCACTGCTGGTCCCCGTGCGCGATGGCTGTGACTTCCTCCTATGACGGTCGATCCCTGCCCACCACCGGTCCCCGCGTGCACCCCCGGCCCACTGCTGGTCTCCGCGCGCGATGGCCGTGACTTCCTCTTGCAACGGCCGATCTCCAACATGCACCGCCGGTCCCCGCGCGCGACGGTCGTGACTTCCTCATGTGATGATCGATCTTCTCGCGTGACGGCCGATCTCCGATCCCCCACTCACCGCCGACCTCCAATCCCCCCACCCCCCGCACCGCTGGTCCCCACGCACAACAGTCGTGAGTTCCTCCTGACGGCCGATCTCTGACCCCTCGCGCACCGTCGATCTCCGTGCTCGACGGCCATCTAAAGGAGCGACAACGCGAACCTCCGACCATCGCGCGATGGCCACCCTTTGCACACCGCCGACCTTCGATCCCCCACACTGGCCAACTATTATTTTAGCTATTTTTTCAGTTTCATTTTAATTTTTTCCCCACTAATTATCAATTACAATGATGTGTGTAAGTATCAATTGTCAAATCTTGTGTGTAAGTGTAAGCATCAATTGTCAAGTGTTGTGTGTAAGTATAAATTGCCAAGTGTTGTCTATAAATATCAATTGTTAAGTGTTGTGTGTAAGTGTAAGTATCAATTGTCAAGTGCTATGTGTAAGTATCAATTGCCATTGGACTGACATCGATGTCTTGTATATATTGGATTGCTTGAGCTAACACTGGATGGCCACTTGACCTTTGACCCTCAATGCACCGACAGCCAACTATAGCTATTTTTTATTCAGTTTCGTTTTAATTTGTTGCCCACCTGCACGAATTAATTTTAGTATTGTAATTATCAATTACAAGTAGTGTGTTGTGTGTATCAATTGCTAATGACATCAATGTGTTGGTGCTAATGCACGACGATCGGCCACTCGACCTCCGGCCCCCCACGCACCGACGGCCAACTATTATTTTAGCTGTTCTTGATTATTCCATATTTAACGACATCAGGTCATGCACTTTCATGAATCTTTCACGCCATAAATAATGTCTAAGAAACTAAGAATTGTAGCTTGATAAATTAACATAAATGTCCAAGAAACTAAGGTGACATAGAAATGTCATCAAACCAACATAACATCTTAAGAATAATGTGATAGCAACTAATGTTAACATTTCACTTTCAACATAACATGACCTAAGACCCCATGAGAAAATTTGCTATCAAGACGCAATGCTCCCAACACAAGAGGCAACAACAACAATTCACACTCCATTCCCAGCAGTCTAAATGAAATACAAAAAAAAGTGTTATTCACGTAGAAAATCCAACAAATGAATAGAAGCAAGATAGAAAAATGAATTGTGACCTTCATTTTCATAATTTGAAAGGTAGTAAATATTACATATCATGCGGTTCTTCTTCAGTTTCAACATCCTATAAATAAAATAAGACAATGTATTAATTAATGGTTCGATGAAAAGATAATAAAGATAAAAGATGTAAAATAATTTATACCTTCAACATTGGACATGTTCTCTTACAATGTCCTTGCTTTCCACACTTTCCATAACTTCATCTTTTAGACTCATTTTGGGACATCGAAATTTCAATTCCAAATTTAATCCTTCCAATATTTTTTGGCATACCCTTAGACTTCACACGAAGTGGGTCACGAATAATGAATTGTAAATCATTCAATGTGATTGAGGTTGGTTGACTTGGAGGATTTTCGATTGTACTTCCTCACTCACTATCATGAATTTGACTTGTGCTTGCATTTGTTATATCTGTAACCATATTTGCCATATGGAAAGACCTCATCTTTGCTATCAAATCATCAATATGTGTTGCCCTGAATTGCAAATGTTTAGCTAAAATCAAACCCATCTCTTGTACTTTTCATAAATTACTTTGACAAGTTAATTTCTAAATGGGTGTTATGCAATCACTATAAGAGGATGTATTCTCATAAATGGCATGTGCATTTGCATATCTTGCATTTATTGTCCATTGATGAAGTACATATTCTTTAGGCAAGGATCGCAATTTTCTCTTATGTAAAATATTTAAAATATGGCAACAAAATATCCCTTCTTATTCGAACTTCTCGCAAGAACATTTGACACTAATTGTTTCAAAGTGACTAAACTCAACAATATTTTTCCCCTCATCATTAGTGCTCATATGATAAATCGATACAGATTTATCTGGGCCTTTGTAAATCTTATTAGCATCTAAACTGAAAGATTCTGCATATCTGATTGAAACTTAAAAAATATGGCATGTGTATAAATGTTACTTGCATATACCTCTAAGGGATTTTTTAAAATATACGCAGGCGAGGAGTTTATTGCTTGAAAGTCTTCTCATTCTTCACACTCACGATGAGTTTGGACAGCCCTAACATATTGTTCTACAAAATCTAAAAGTGATGTCTTCGCATTGACATAGCCATAAAAAAAATATTAATAATTTCTGCCCTTTGAGTGGTCCGCATACCTACAATAAACACATCTTTAAAATATAATAAAACCCATTGTTCACGCTTGTTGTACATTACTTCTAACCAATGTCCACATTGAATTTGGAACTTTTGTTTCAAATAGAGCCAACCATTTTCAAATTCATTTATGTTCGATGATCCATAAAGCCAACTATTGTAGTCTTCTTTAAATGTCAGACGTGAATATAAATCCTGCATATGAGTCATTGCATTCCTAGCAATATGCCATGTACAAAATATATGCTTAATGTGAGAAAAAATCTTATGTATAACATTGCCCATAGAGATATCTTGATATGTAATAATACATTTTGGATGATTCCATTCATGCATTCAAATCATTTTTCAAACAGCCATGTGAATGCCTCCTCCGTCTAATCTGTAAGCAAAGCACAATCAAATAAACACGACCTCCAATGATGATTTATTCCAGTAAAGGAACAAATGATATTATCAAATTATTTGTTTGATATATTGTATCGAACACTACCACATCACCAAATGTCAAATAACTGTCTCTTGACCTTCCATCGGCCTAGAAAAAATTGAGTTTTTTCCGCTGACCCCCTTTGAACTATGAACTTTTTCCGCATCTATCCATGTCTTTCGAATATTTCGCTAATCGCCCCTGAAGTATACCACCTTTTCGACTTAACTCTATCCGTCAACTTTTATTAATTTTTTCATTATTTTTTATTTTTTTGAATTATAAAATGATCGATATACCCTCCCTCGTAGAGTTCATACCTAAAATGATAAGTAGTAAATATAAAACAATAAAAAAATATTGGCCGAGGGGGCATCTCCCTCCTCCCTGATCTTACAGCCGCGTTGCACGGGGCGCGCACGAGGAGGGGAGGTGATCTCGCCGACGTCGTCCCCTACCAGCGAGGAGTAGCGAGGTCGGCATGATGAAGTGTCTCATAGGTGAGCATGATCTCATCTCCCTGAGGCGATCCAGCCCGAAACCCCTCATCGTCACTGACCTCTGATCTCCGACGGCACCTCGTCGCCACTCGAACGCGGGAGAAGATGATGTCCCACACCGGTGACACTATCCCCCCCCCCACCCTTCTCCCAATCCAGAGAAGGGTAGTTTGGTCATTTTATAAATTTAAAAAACTGAAAATTAACAAAAAAGTTAACAGAAGTTGACAGATGGAGTTAAGTGGAAAAGGCGGTATACTTCAGGAAAGGTTAGCAGAATATTCGAAAGACGTGGGTAGTCGCGGAAAAAGTTCATAGTTCAAGGGGGGTCAACGGAAAAATCCAAAAAATTTTAAAATAGTGTCATCTACATCGAACTCCCATCTATGAAAGAAACCCGAGTCAACACTTGTCTTACTTTGAAAAATAGATATAATATTAAGGCATTCGACAGAAAAGTTACCTTTTTTCTACTTCTCAAATGATCAATACAATTTTGGGCTGTTATATGTGGTTCGTCAGACATATTAAGTGCTTTAGCAATTTTGGATGGACCCATGTCGAAGTCATGCAAGTTACCAATAGCTTCTTTGGATATTGCACTGATTTTTTTATGCGACCTTAAATACTTTACCTTCGAAGGACTTGTAAGAGGATGATTGTGCTCTTCTTGAAATTTTCTTATCTCCCACCTTCCATCTTTTCTTACACCAACATATAGATAAGCTGGACAATTGTCCCTAACTTCCCTTCTTTGTGTAAATGATTTTTCAATTCCTTGCTTCAATCTCTTATGACCTTCTTTAGAACAAACAAAACTTCTATTGATAAGATTTCTCGTAATCTTTAACTTGTGTGAATGTTGTCTTCTAATAAAAAGCCAACCATTTTAGCATACATATTATAATATTTATATGCTTGGTCTTCTGTGCCAAATGTCATTCCAACGTATGGTTTTGGCAGCTCATAAGATTTGACATATACTTCATCTTCATCGTTCAATCCCGCACTAAACATGTCTTCCGTATTATCAAGTCCAATGATGCTCTCTATGTCCATCTCCGTAATACTAAAACATGTAAAAAATTAATTATTAGACACACAAATATGTAAGAATAACAATATATTGTCAAGAATTTAATCCATATAATTCATAGTAGGATGAGAAAAAAAATTACTTAATTCATTGTTAATTAGTCAAGTTCTTAACAAATGTTTAATCCACAAATAACATAATTCAATGACATTACAATTAACACATTCATTATTACATAGTAGACACACAAAACACAAAGATTAATTGCTTAATGAATAAAAAGATTAATTGCTTAATGAACACAAAGATTAATTACTTAATGAGCATATAACCTTGACCGGTTACCATAGGATTCTTGACAGCCGGGTCTCGGTAGTTGGCGAGCAGAGTTACTTAGTGGCTTCTCGGCGGCGGGTGTAGAGAGGGCCGACGAGGAAGGCTTCTCAGCGGCGAGCAGCATCGGCGTCGAAAGGGCGGGCAGGGCTAGGGTTTCTCAGCCGACGAACAGGGCTTCTCGTCGGCGAGAAAGGGGGGCGTCGAGAGGGTGAACCAGGCTTCTCAGCCGATGAACAAGGGGCTTCTCGACGGCGAGCAGCAGGGCTGTCGAGAGGGCGATCAGCTAACAAACAAGCCTTCTCGACGGCGAGAAGCAAGGGCGTCGAGAGAGAGAGGATGATCAGCTGACAAACAGGGATTCTCGGCAGCAAGAAGCAGGGGCGTCGAGAGGGATTATAGGGCTTCTCGGCCGGCGAACAGAGATTCTCGGCGGCGAGCAGCAGGGGCATCGAGAGGCCGATTGGCCGACAAACAGGGCTTCTCGGCGGTGAGCGTCGGAGGTCGGCGTCGTCGCTCATTTAGGTGGCCGTCACGCGAGTGTTGGAGGTCGGCGTCGTTGCTCGTTTAGGTGGCCGTCATGCGACGGTCGGAGGTCGACGTTGTCACTCGTTTGGGTGGCCGTCACGTGCAGGGATCGAAAGCCCTCGCAACCCTCATAGAGAAAGTCGCCGATATCGAAGGAGGAAATCGTTGCCGCTCGGAGGAGGAAGCCGATGTCGAGCGCTTTTGCGGTTGTGTGAGGAGAGAGAAAAGGGAGAAAAAAAAAGAAAGAAAAAACCCTAGGTGTTGTCCTCGTGAACCGGCGGCCTTCACTCATATGACTTGCTGGACTAGCCGCCTTCATCCATTCTGTTAATTTTAGATCAGACGATGTCTAAATTATGCAGACATCTCCACCCCTTAGGTGGACAACCATTAAATCCTTACTAAAATATAACTAACTAAAACTGAGCCAAGCGCCGGTATAAAATTCCCCCTGGACTCGTGACCCTCCTAGACTTCTGCCCCCTCTAATTCTAATAAACCTATTTCAAATTTTTTTTACTTTATTTTTTTAATTTGTTCGAGTCATTTTATAGAGGTGAAACTAATACTGAGTTTTGACATAAAGCGGTTTTTTTCTTTATTTTACATGCCAGCTCTTTAGAATACTTTTCTTGAGATGTTATATTCTCTTAATTTTATTTACTAAAAAGAAAAAAAAAAGTAGCACAATCGTATGTTTATTAATCATCGATTCATGTTAGAGGGTAGATCAAAAAATTATTTAATTAATCAATTAATTATCCATCATAAATCGAATGACGATTAATAGACGTATAATAGTACAATTTATTTTATTAACTTCTAATAAAAAATATTTTATTTCATATGATAATAAAAAATATCAATTTTATATATTATTATACAATTAGGCATTTATGGGGTTTCGGGTGCAACTAGAAATCATGTGCATAATGTTTTTAGTAAATAAAATTGAAAAGTTTTAATTAAGTGGAGTCGATTTTTATTTTTCTTCCCATGAATTCTTTAACCTTTCCATGCTGGCCTAGTCACACCTATCATAGTAAAAATAAAATCAACTTTAATAAGTGAATGATATTGGCAAAGTGCTTGGACCATAAGAGTTGAGACATACCTAAAATTGAACTCCTTACTGCAATTGTTTCTTTGACATCTACTAATTCTAATACTTCAAAAATCCGTTAATTAATCGATTTCTTCATTAAATAGAAGATTGCGATGCATTTCATTATTAAAACTAATGTTAACCTTATAGATAGATTTCCGGTACATTTAAAAAAAACCCTTGCGTAAAATAGGCAACCCAAATAACAAATACCAAATGCAAATTTTAATAAAATAAAAGGCTCAACTTGGAGCCAATAATACGCATTATTAACTTATTTGGACAACTAACACAATTATGAATAGCCAATTTGTATAGAAAATAATAGTTTTATATTGCATACATTTATTATAAACATTTGTGAGATGCGGGAGAAATTTCTTTAACTTTTCGATAAGAAATTTACATGTAAGCAAATTTAAGGATGATTTTTTATTTAAGGGGTATAATGTAATACCCTACTTCTGTGAAAATACCCTTAAAAGCATGAGTGGATTGAAAAATCGAGCTTGGTTTTCTTTTGGTGAATTGGAATCAAATCTTTTTATCAGATTTGAATCATATGGTTTCATACCTTTGTTCATTGCTATGGATTCATGATGGAAAATGTTAAAACCCTAGAAATGGATTAGTTCATATGAAATGTGGTTAGTTTTCCTTATTTTTTCTCCAAGTTAGAACTCTAGACGTGTGGATCATGTATGACATCAACCTAGGATCAAAATGTGCTAGAAAATAGGATCTTGTACTCATTAGATGGAAGAAACATGGATGTAAAAGAGGGGAAAAAAAAAGGAAAACCAGGGGAAGAAATCAGTTTTTCAGGTTCTGCCACTCTGCTAATGGTAAATCGTAGCAGGGGCATCAGGAGCCGTAGCGCAATGGTTCTGACTGTGGCACAATGCCTCAAGTGATGGAGCATTCTGCCACTCCGTTATAGGCAGATCGCATCCACGGAGTTGCGGCCGTAGCACACCGGCTACGACCATAGCGCAAGTGTTTGGGTGTTCTGCCTAATGGATACAATCAAACCGTAGCCATGCCGGGCACATTGTAGTGCAACCCCATGAACCCTAGCGAACCCATTAATCACGATTAGTATGTTTTCCTTGGATTATATTGTTTATCGTTATTAATTGATGCTTATGTATTGAATCATGCTATGCTATACCAAATTATAATGTGGATGATTTATGCCATGATTGCTTGATACACCTAGTCTCCGAATTATGCATGTTAAGACGCAGGGATAAAAATCAATCATTGTATTGAATTGAATTTATTGTGATTTAACCTTGGACCTCGACAAGTCGGATCATCATCATCATCGGATCCGGATGCGAGTAATTGGATCTCTTTTGGGGTGTCAATTGGGTGCAAGTGTGACCCAAGCTTGTCTAACGATCATGGCGACGAGGACAACCAAGTACTACAATATATCGAATGACTCACTAATATTGATTGTTAATATTTGATAATCCTAAAGTCGATGAAAAGATTACATGAATTATGATATGGCTAGAAATTATTATTATTATGGGCATTAATTTGTTAATGCAATCATCTATCAACTAGCCATTAATTAGTATCGTCATTGGGCATTTATTGTGAATAATGCGACCTGACTTATTGTTATCGAATGGAATCGAATTGATCATGGATATTTTATCGGCATGATTTACTTTGCTGTTATATCGTGTTTTTATCATTTTATTGCAAGTTATTGTTTTATTTACAAGCTTATATACAAATAATGGGAGGTGGACCTTCTTTGCATCCCGATTCGTATAGGTTTCAAGAGTAATATGGGCTAGTGACGGGCTCATGATGGGATATTGCACATGGCGGGGGTCCTCTTATCGAGTCATTTACTATTGTCATCTATTATTGCAATGTAATAGCCCATGGAGTTTATATGTATCCTTGTTATAATCATGTGTTTATGTCTTCGCTGAGGAGGAACATTATGAATGTTATGTCATCTGAACTTAGAGTTTCATATTGTTATTGGGCCTATTGCCTCGATGCTATTATGTTAATATTTTATGATATCATGCTTTTGCTATAGCTTCTATGGATTATGTCTCATATTATGTATCATTTTCCACTGCTCAAGTATAATTATGATTCATTATTATTATGTAGTCCATGGCATCGACTAATCCTATCAATATCTTAAAAAAAATTAAGAATGAATAAATTTGAGGGCTCTATATTTCAAGTGAACTTTTTTTTGGTTTTCCAAACAATATCATCATTATTTGTGAAAATCGAAAAAGAAAATGCACCAAGTCCTTAAAATTTAATTTAACATAATATTATTTAATTAAATTTAAAGAAAAAATCGACTTGATCTCAATTTTTTTACTGGCGTCCTACTTTAAAATAATAATTTTTTTAAAAAAATTTATTGCATTATATGTTTAAAAAAATTAAAACTTAACTTTAAATTAAATTTCTTTAATGTGAATAAACTAAAGCAACATATTAACACATTATAATTCAAAATATTATACCTCATCTCATATAAACTTTATTAAAATAAATTGATAACTTGTTGATTCAAGTTCAGCAATGTCAATAATATACCTAATCTAATAAATATGGGTAAGAGAAATTAAAATTAAAATTTTAAAATATTATTTAAAAGTTGAAATAATATTTTGAAAAAAATATATTTGATTCATTCCTCCTATATTTTTTTGTTATGAATTCTAATTTCAATAAATGGTTTTAATATTAAGAAATGTCAATCAAATTTTTTTATGGTTTAAAATTTTATTTTTTTATTTTTTCAGGTTGAATAGATTTTTGAGGTGTACTTATCGTAAAAGAAATAAAATAACGGACGAACCATAATATATTAGGAGTAAAATACGGGCGATTAATGAGATAGGGTTCTTGGAGTTCTACTCCTAATCTGTTTAGGAAATTAGCGCCTCTTATAAATAACGGTTCGCGGCGAAGGCGTGCCGACGCGATCACCGGAAAATGAAGACGGAGGAGAAGCAACCGCGAGCGCATGGAGAGGAACGGAGAGACGGCCGGAACTCGTGCCCACGACGAGCATCCGGAGAGGCAGAGGGCCGTGAGGACGGGCGGGAGAAGAAGAGGGATCGAGAGAGGATGAGACATGATAAAAAGATCGGGGAGGGAGACCTCGACGAGCAGCAGCAGATGCAGAAGCGGCGGCGGCGGAGGGTGCAGGAGTGGCAGGATAGACGGAGGAAGGAGGAGGAGGAGGATGCTGTTCCTGCTGCTCGTAACGAGGTCGCCGAGGGGGATAAAAATGAGGATGAGGGAGAGATGGACCCGCTTGATGCCTTCATGAACTCCGTGGTGCTGCCTGAAGTTGAGAAGCAGCTTCAGAGTCCTGAAATTGTTAATGCAACAGGAAGAATAATTCAGGGTGAAGATTCTGATTACGACTATGGCGACCCCGAGAATGAGGAGGATTATGCTGCGATGGAAGATGAAGATGATGATGATGATGAGTTCATGAAGGGCGCGAAGAGGACGAAGGTTGATAAGTTGGAGATGGTGGATCATTCAAAGAATCAGTACCAGCCGTTCAGGAAAAAATTCTACATCGAAGCGAAGGAAATTTCCAGGATGACTTCTGAGGAAATTGCGGTTTGCAGAAAGGAGCTCGAAGTGAAGATACACGGGAAGGGTGCTCCAAATCCTATCAAAAAATGGTGCCAAACCGGATTGAGCAGCAAAATCCTAGACACCATTAAAAAGCTCAACTTCGAGAAACCCATGCCTGTTCAAGCTCAAGCGCTTCCGGTGATCATGAGCGGTCGAGACTGCATTGGGATCGCAAAGACGGGCTCCGGGAAGACTCTTGCTTTCGTTCTGCCGATGCTCAGGCACATCAAGGACCAGCCACCTGCGGAGCCCGGCGATGGACCCATTGCACTCATCATGGCTCCGACCAGGGAGCTTGTCAGACAGATACATTCCGACGTCAAGAAGTTTTCCAAACCTTTAGGCGTCAACTGCGTCGCAGTTTATGGCGGCTCAGGCGTCGCTCAGCAGATAAGGGAGCTGAAGCGGGGTTCCGAAATTGTCGTCTGCACTCCCGGTCGGATGATAGACATGTTGTGCACGAGCAGTGGAAAGATCACCAACCTTCGCAGGGTGACCTACCTGGTCATGGACGAGGCCGATCGAATGTTCGACAGGGGATTTGAGCCTCAGATAATCAGAATAGTTCAGAACACGCGACCGAACAGGCAGACCGTTCTCTTCTCGGCTACATTTCCTCGGCAAGTGGAGATGTTAGCGCGCAAGGTCCTGAGCAATCCCGTCGAGATCCAGGTCGGTGGAAGGAGTCTGGTGAACAAAGACATAACTCAGCTGGTCGAGGTCAGACCAGAGAGCGAGAGGTTCTTGCGGCTGTTGGAAATATTGGGGGAATGGTACCAGAAGGGTAAGATTCTTGTCTTCGTTCATTCACAAGACAAATGTGATGCTCTCTTCAGGGATCTGATTACTCATGGCTATCCTTGCCTCCCCCTGCACGGGAGGAAAGAGCAGTCCGACCGTGAATGCACCGTGTCCGACTTCAAGAGCAGCGTCTGCAACATTATGATTGCTACGAGCGTCGCCGCAAGAGGCCTAGACGTCAAGGAGCTCGAGCTTGTCGTCAACTTCGACGTCCCCAACCACTACGAAGACTACGTCCACCGCGTCGGCAGGACGGGGCGAGCTGGTCGGAAAGGTAGTGCCATAACATTCATTTCTCAGGAGGAAGAGCGATTTGCACCGGATTTAGTGAAGGCATTGGAACTTTCTGAACAGGGTGTACCCGAAGACCTGAAGGCAATCGCCGACGGGTTCATGGCGAAGGTCGACGGGGGAACTGAGCGAGTTCATGGGACCGGCTACGGCGGGAGTGGGTTCAAGTTCAATGAGGAGGAGGATGAGGCAACGATAGCTGCCAAGAAGGCTCAGGCAAGAGAATACGGCTTTGAAGGAGACAAATCAGATTCAGAAGATGAACATGTAGACGAGGAACAAGAAGAAGATGTGCAAAAAGAAACTGTTGCTGTTGCCGGTGCCGGTGCAAATCTTCCTGCTGATGCTGCTGAAGCGGCGGCGGAGGCGGCCAGGGCAGTTGCACTGCGAAGCTTGGCAAAGCTACGAGATGAGATCACGCCTGAGCACCATGAAGCTGAGATGGAGATCAATGACTTCCCACAGAATGCTCGTTGGCGAGTGACTCGCAAGGAGGCTTTGTGGGCGATTTCAGAGTGGACAGGAGCCGCCATTACCATAAAGGGGCAATATTTTCCGCCGGGCAAGACTCCTGGCGAAGGAGAACGGAAGCTCTACCTCCTCATTCAGGGCACCACGGAGGCATCTGTCAGAAGAGCCAAAGCACAAGTGAGAAGTGTCCTTGAGGCTTCCACATCATAGGCTCTGAATCTTCCTAGTTCTTCCTAATCTGCCGGCGAGCACTCCATTATTTGATGAATCTTCTTCTCTCATCTGTTTCTGTTGCATCCGGCGATCGCAAGTACTTTGGAGCTCCCAATCCATCCAAATCTCTGGATGCAATTTTCTCTTTCTTTCTGGTATCATGTTCTCTCTTTCTTTGTTACAATTTTCAGATGCCAAGTTCAGAAATAATTCTTTGTTTGGCGGGAACGCGTACCAAATGGTTTGCCTTTATTCCTTGAATTATTTCTTGTACTAAGCCATTGGATTTATTATCTTTATAATGGGGGAAAAAAATCTTTGTTCTTAGCAATAATATTCAAGCTCTTATTTCTGTAATTGAATTGTAAGATGGGATGTCAATGAGCAATATGAATTATAATTGCATTGCATCATTTTGTTAATTGAATTAATCAAATGAGACAACTTTCTAAATACATGGTGAGTATAAGTTGGGCATTTCAATGATCATTTGAATGACAAAACAAACGAAATGAGTGATTAACAATTTAAGGGCTCTAGATTTTGTGTAATTTGGAACAATAAGAAATTAGTTATTCATGAAATTATTTCCGATGGCCAATTTTTTAGAGGTCAAAATTGTTTACAATTTTCGACAAAATTTGCGAAATAATAGAAATATCGAATAAAGCGCCCATTAGTAGTACCCACAACACAAACCTTCGATATTTTATTCGTCGTCTTTGGAAGGACTGATGGATAAAATAGTCATTCCGATTTTTATTATGAAAGATCTAAAAGGCAATCAATTGCTCAATTATAATAAGGTCAAAGGTTATCAACTGAGCAAGCAATAATTTATCAATTATCAATCAGATATTAATATTTGAATTATATAACTTGACACCAATAATTTTCACTCGAGGGTGACATATCAATCAATATACGAGCCATGTTATTCAATTCATTAGGACATGGTAACTCATAATTTTTAATTTTTATCTTATTTAATTTAGGACGTCTATCTTTATTTTTTTCTTTACTTTAATATAACAAGACTCAATTAAAAAACATAGTAAGTCACCATCATCAACAATAACAACAACAATAATAATAATAATAATAATAACTATGTAGAATAACATAAAAAATAAGTTTTCTATATCCAAAATTTGATTCGTGCTCCAAGAAAATTGGGCATTGTTCCCTCAATTGAATTTCAATTCTAGGCCGAAAAAACTGGGGCCACAATCTGAGTAATGTCCCAGTTCGTATTTTCATTGTTGGAAGTCGTCAGAGTTGAGTCGTCGAAACTTGAATCGAGTTCCGTAGTTTCTCACACAATTTTGTTTCCGACACGAGGACAAGAATTCAAGGTTCTTCCAATATCAATAGGTTCATTATTTTCATCCTGTATCTTTCAAAGGGAAAAAAAATTTCTTAGACTTATTTTACGAATCTGCAAGAGAGTATTTGAGTTCTCTCAATAAATAAAAAGGTAGAGCTCGCGGTGGGAGAAGAATCGGATCGAAAAAATGAGAGATTCAGAAATCGATGCTACGGATCGCGGTGGTCGATGAAAGTCATCAATATAACAATGCTGCACAAATCGATCCAGAAATCAAACTACGGATCGCTTCAAGTATCATATACGAATTATGAATTTGGTCTTGCCACTGTCTCCGTGGTGTTGCATTGGATGTGTGTCCACCTCTTTTGGGATGTTGTCCAATGTCACGACTTAGTTCAATTGCTATCGATTTCTCCATCTTGGTTTGCACGCATAAGAAAGAAGAAGAGGAAGACTTTTGTGCATGCCAAGAAACTCAATACTTTTTAGAGTTCTATTTATAATTTTTTTTTGAACGTCAATTAGGACTCCCAATTAAATTTTGATTCAATATAACATTTCTAATTTAATTTAATTTTTTTTTATGAACAGACCCAAAGGATTATTTTTGTTGGTTTTAACTTAATTCTTGTCTTAATATAACTCCACTCAATTTTTTTTATCTATTAAACTCTATTTTCAAAATTAATTATTATTAACATCACATACACTATAAGAAAATAACTTATTAGAGATGGTCCGAACCGTCGATAATTTGGTTAAAACCGTCGAAAATGACATTTTTCGATGATTCGAAATAAATAATTAAATTTAATCTTCATGAAATAAAAATTATTTTCCATTGCAACGATAATTGACAATGGTCACTTTTAAGATTATACATATCATTTTCTTCACTTCTTATATGATATTTTTATAATAATCCTGTCTATGCCAAGTTCATCTATTTTACATATATTTGATATTACAGGTACCAACTTAATTTGCTTGTCATGTCAGCATATGGATATGTTGTCTTTTATTTTCTTAGATGTATTTTAGTTATCATTTTTTAACCACTCCGACTCATTTGATTGAAGGCCAGCCCAAGGCCCAAGGCCCAAGCCACAAGGCAGTGGCATGAGGCCCCCATAATATTAAGGCCTCATGTTCTATTTATATAGTAAATATTATATTAATTTATTAATTCAAATAAACATGAGTATGTTTGTTTTAATAAATGTTGTTTTATTTCCCATTCATTATACTATTCACTATATTTCTTTTCCTTTCTCCAATTTATTAATTCTTCCAATAAATTTAAGACAACTAATCTTATTCATAACCATATAATGGAAATTTTTTAGAAAAATTGCATTGACCTTGAAAATATTTTCAGTATTATGATAATTAAAATGTTAATATTTTAGTTTTTTTATGATTATGAGAGAAACGCACAAATAAAAAATACCCTTATGAATACAATGATTTGTAAAATGTATTTGATATATAGGATAATGTTGACAGTCTCCATAATTGCTATTTTAAACTAATAAATTTTATCTAACGCCAATGTTGATTCAAGAAAAAAAACCAATTATTTTATCAATTAAGAATTATGAAACATTAAATATTTGTTTGTATTTAAAAATAGATAAATAAATTTTAGATGCAATATCAAATATAAATTTTATGTAATATTTTTTTAATTGAGGCCTCGTATTGTGGGCCGGCCCTGGTTTGAAAGTAACTCTTCTGCACAATATTTTTTTCATTTTATTCAATATAGATGTTCTCCCTTTCGATAATTCTGATTATTTTAGCATTCAAAAATTTACTTTTAATCAATATGATGTCCATATAAATAAGTATATATCATAATATAAATCCCGTTTGAGGTGTATTCTACTGTGTGACGACGGTATATTTTGTGGACATTGCACATTAATTTATTTAAGAAAAAAAAAAAGAAAAGAGTCACTCTGCGCTAAATGCGTAAGCTCTTCTTTTTTAAAACTAAAAATTTTCAATTTATTTGTCTGAGAAAATACTTATTTTATCTACATGTCTATTTAATATATATGTATATAGATATACAGCTCACTTGCAACAAATATAGAATATTAATAAGGCACAACTTTTACAATTTGAAAGAAAGCCATTTTTCTCAATTTACACATATATTTTATTATTATTTAGTTCGATCCAAATTTTATCTAAAGTTTATTTCTTCTGATCATCGCTAAACTATTATAATTTATCACATCTAACCCCAAATTATCAACTTCATTTTTTGATACTTAAACTATCGCGATTTTTTCAGTTTGATCCTTCCGTTCAATTCCGTCGACTTCTCCGTTAGTTTTCATTTTTCGTATTTGTGAAAAGTTTATTATACCCTTACGCTAATTCACTTTTACATAAAAATAATATAATAATAATAATAATAATTTAAAAAAATAAAAAAAAGAGACGAAGGGGGATCCGTGTCGTCGTCGAGTCTCTTATTTTTTTCTTATTTTTTTAAATTATTTGTATATTCATTATTATATTTTTTATGTAAAAGTGAACTAACGTAAGGGTATAATGAACTTTTTATAAATGCGAAAAATAAAAAATAACGAAAAAGTCAACGAAAAATCGCGATAATTTAAGTACCCAAAAATTTTTCATAAATACGAAAAATAAAAAATAATGAAAAAATCGACGGAAGAACCAAACAAAAAATCACGATAATTTCGAGATGGTAAGAAGAAATAATTCTTTGTCTAATTTAAATCTGTTTAATGATGTTTAATAATGTCATATTTTATACTGATTTTTTATTTTTGTTATAATGTCATATTTCGAATGTGTTTAATCATGCATGAGTCAGCATTTCTAAAACCTTCCGGTTTCATCCCCCACCTTCGCCAACCGAAACGTGGCCGCAACCACACCGTCACCTTGCATGCATGCCGCCAAGGCACCCCGAGTGTGGGCGAAGCTTCGTCGCATGCCTGCAGCCTGGCGCTGGCGCCTCGTCGCCACGACGCACGCCATGCATGCACTGAGAGGACACGCCACCATCCGTTTAAAGAAGACACTCCCCTCCGCTCCTCCATCCCCAAGGAGCTTCTGCAAGTAACAACCGACTCGGAAAGAGCAGCAGCAGCAATGGCGGACAAGCAAGCTTGCAACGATGCCTGCGGCTGCCCCGTTCCTTGCCCCGGCGATGCCTCTTGCAGGTCGGTCGTCTTCTCTGGCGTCCTTCCTTTCCCTTTATGTATACGTGCAAATATCTCTAACCGTTTGCGTTGTCATCTGCGTCGTGCGTGATGCAGGTGCACCAACGTGGCCGGAGCTGGGGCCGTCCAGGGGGAGCAGGGCACGCACTCGGTGTGCCCGTGCGGGGAGCACTGCCGCTGCAACCCTTGCGAGTGCGGGAGGACGGAGGTGCGCGCCACGGCGGGCAGCGGGCGCTGCAACTGTGGCCCCAACTGCACTTGCGCCGCCTGCGGCGCCGCTGCGTGATCGACGTGGGTCATGGCCAGTTCATGTTGATGCATGCGGCTGTTTGTTTCAGGCCTCTGTGGATGCACTGTAAACATTATAAATAAATGTGGATGTGTCGAATAATTAATGAAAGGGTTTAGCCTAATTAATTACGTATATGGTTTATAGTTTTGAGCACGTCGCCTACTTCTACGTATGTAGCAAGGTGTGCTTTTTGGAGCTTGTAAAAGTTGCAGTAATATGTTGTCCAGCTTTGTTTGGGTTTAGTTTTTTTTAGTAAATGCAATCAGCAGTTGCATTGGAATTAAGATAATGTTGCAAAAATAATCGATTTGGACATTAATTTGAGGTAATTTCTTAGGCAACTCGTCTAAAATCTTGGTCACATTAGTGGAGTTGTTCGAAGTAGTCCACTGAGGAACACATTGTAAATGAGAAGTAGCATAATAGTTGCTTTGTAAAGCAATTGCATCTCTAAAAGAATATTAAGAAAAAAGATATTATTCTAGAAATCAGCATCATAAAATCTACTACAATAAAATTTGAATATGTTAATTGACATGATTTTAAGTAAGTCTACAAGTAATCTTTTAAAATGAGCATAAAAAATGAATAATGTTTTGTATCTATTTGTTGTCGAACTAACATTAATAAAACGTAATAATTATGTGTAACACACTTAAATATAAAACATTACACTATATTGCATTGCGTTGCTAATGCAAAGATACTATATATATCATGTGTAGCATAATAATTTGGACGCAATTGGAATAACGTCCCAATGTCTTTGCAATTATGAGATGAGAAGTAAGGGGCATATGAAAAACCAAATAGGGCCCGCCTGAAAATATCTTATGAAGCCGGTGTGGTCGGTTTATTAGTTTTTTATTATTAGAGTTTTTTATATAATAGTTTTTTTTATTTTCATATTACTTTAAATTTATTATATATTTTTAGAATGATAGTTATTTAAATATTAGTTCGAATCGGTTGAGTGATTTTTTTAAAAATAATTTTAGGATTTTTTTATAATTAAAAAAAGTCGACTCGAAAAGTAAGATTTTTAGAATTAAAGAAAGTCCACTCGAAAAGTAAGATTTTTTAGACGAAAGTCAACCTAATCCGAATCACTTTTACCACTATTTAAGAGCGCATAAATACAAATAAATTATGTCTTAATATTTTATTTTATAAATACAGGATTCTAATTATAGCAAAGGTGATGCAATATAAAGCATCCCAACAGTCGTATTAATAAAAAAAATATATTCAGGCTAAATGAAAAAATATATTGATGCAAAAATCAAAATGTTTATGATGATTGTATGATCCACGAAAATTAGAAAATTATTTTTTTGCTGAAAAAATATTTTTCTTCGCTATAATTTAGCTACAAACTAAACAAAATATGCTAGAATAAAATTAATCTAGAAACTTAACAAAAATTAATTTTTAATTCACCAGCAAAAAAAATTATTAGTAATACAATATTGTTATTATTAGTAAAGGATATATATTAACTATTAGAAACTGAGGCCTTCATTTATAGTGTTTGGGCCTCAGACAGTATCACTATAACATATGGATTATGAGAATTCTTGTATTGTAGTTAATAATATGTAGGGACATGGAATAATTATGTTTTAATAAATATTTTACAAGATGATAATTATAATTATATCTTCATTTTGTGACAAAGAAACGTCGTAGCAAAGGATCTTAATAAAAAAAAATGAAGATGTCTCATCTTTAAAGGCCGTGTCCCCTTTGTTTCAATCCATTAGATTATAAATTTATGAATTTTATTTTATTTATTTTCATTTAAATGTTTTAAAATTGATTCATAAATTTTTGATATAATGAATAAAAAAAAGAGAAATATCGTGTCCCTTATTTAAAGGAGGGACACGCCCATTAATCCCTTAACAAATTAACACACTTTTTGATAAAATAAGGAATCTTCAAACTTGTCCTTTTTTCCGTTAATTGCCAACATAGTTTAAACTTTTTCCATTAGTGCGTTTGGCAAATGAAAATTAGTTTAGACTTTGAGATTAATTATAATGGATTTATGCTAAACACTGATAGAACTTACCTTTCTTCTTTTGATTGTCACTGTAGACTTCGTGTCATCCAAAGAAACTTATAAAATCAGGCCCGATCAGTAAAGCTTTGACATGGTCAAACCTTTTTTGTTTTTATTTTTTTATTAAAATTATTAATGATTTTATTTATACAGACATAAATACAAAATAACGTAAGTTGTATAAATGAAAAAAGAAATTCATTATGTAAACGACTCTCAAAATTTCAAATTCGAATTTATACGAATGTAAAAGGAAATTCACACGAGAGACGACTTTATCGAGTTCAATGATGGCCGATCATCATTCAATGATTGTTGATCATGAATCATGCGCATAATCGTTAGTGTTGTACAATTGAATCGTCAACATCATTTCTTAGACATCTAAATTAGAAAAAAATTCCATTGATCATATTTAATTGAATTCGATCTGCAGGTCACGCATTAGTTTTTTCTTAATCTTTTCTCGAATAAAAATGTTTCCCCTCATATTATACATGAATTACATTAAGGAAATTATATAATAAATAACACAAATCATTCATTTTTATTTTCTTTTTCTACGATATATTAACTTTTTCCATCTTTATTATTCTTTTTCTTTTCCAGTTTTGTTCTTCTTTCTTATTTCATATCATAGCAAATCGATTCTATAATAAAATGATAAAATTTCAGTAGTTAAATGCACATGCCATAATATTTTAAAATTAATATTCTCCATAAACGAATAGAAATGTTTCGAATTTAAAATTAAAATGTTATGGGGTTAATACCTGTTATATATACCACTATGAGTATATTAATTATCAACCAACACAACAAGCAAAGCACGTAAGCCAGTGAGGGTGGATATTTATGAAGATATTTATGACAAGTAATAATATATATATATATATATTTCTATAAAATTATATATGTTTTCCTTGTAAAATGATACACTTCATGTGACCCCTTCATCCGACCCCTTCATCCTTATCCACTTCTCCTACGTGGCCATTCCTCTCCTTCCACCTAATAAAATTAATTTTACTCTCTCTCTCTCTCTCTCTCTCTCTCTCTCTCTCTCTCTCTCTCTCTCTCTCTCTCTCTCTCTCTTTTCAGAAGACCATCTAGAACCAAAGTGGGTAAGCTTTATTATTCAAAACTACCATTCATCTTTACTTGTAATTAAGAGTAGACATGTTTAGCATTTTTTTCTTCGTGTGCTTTTAAACAAAAGATAAAGCTTTACTTGAATTATTACTAGTAAATAAATTGCGATGCAAAAAAAAAAAACTATTTTTCAATTTTTTTCAGTTGTCACCAAATCCGACAAATATTTGATGGTCACATTTTTTTAAAAATTGAGATATGCAAAATTATTATCCTGATAAATAAAATATTATCCTCATAATCATTTTATTAGTTTCCAATTGTATTCTTCGTTTAACCCAATTCTCTTATAAATTTTGAAAAAAGGAGGTTGTAATCTTTTTTAGTCTTAATTTCTTACAAAATATTTTATTCGACTTCAAATTATTTCTTTAGATTTAGATGTCCTGCATTTTATTTCTTCAAATTTCTAGGAATATAAAACAAATAAGGCATCATTGGCCGGTTCAAAACTTTTGTTGATACTTTAATACGTATTTCGAGACGAATCGAATTAGTTGGATTATGTCAACATTCGATCTGTAATTTTTTAGTGCCACCCGGACTCGGAGTTGATTAAAAAAAAAAACAATCAATATATTTTGTTCCAATAGTTCAATCTTCGTCATGACTAAACTACTCGGAAATTTTATTAGTATGACCCGTAACAAATTTAATCAAACCTTCACAATAATTTGGATTAGGATTACGATGTGAATTAAAACTATTTGGTGGCAGTCTTATCAGATGCATCACTATCATGTCATCCCTGTACGTCGTTGAAAAAGTATACGACGTGCAAATCACGTATTTTTACGTTCTTGTCTCCGACCTCCGAGACAGTGTAGAAAGTTTCAGTCGTTTCTTTATAACTTCAGGATAAGACGAGAATATAAATTTCAATCATTAATTGGATCAAATATATTATAACAATTTTCATCGACAATATATATATATATATATATATATTAATAAAAATTTTCCATGATATCTCAATCTTGTTATGGTATTATGTTATGTGCTATCAATTTTTTTTTAAAAAAAAATGTTAAGTTGATGTGAAATTATTCTTATAACTTTAAATAGTATATGTAGATATATTGAACACTGAGATTAACTTCAGAATTATTAACATATAATTAACATGAAATCGAGTAAAGAATAAAATGATATTTTTTCCTAATTAAATGATGATTTCTAAAATCGAATTCAAATTATTAGCTTGAATCCATCTTCCAAATCCAAACCAACCAAAAAGTGTTTATATTTATAAATATTTACTTGCATCGGCCACGGGGACATTTGAATTATTAAAAATAGAAAAGAAATTGAGTCGTTGTAGAGATCCCTAATAAAAAAAAGACTTTTAGATTGCTTTTTAGTTTTTAGGAGATTGCCTCTCTTGAAAATAACTTGTCTTTTTATACTATTATTATTATTATTATTTAAAACTCAAATGCTTTTTTGTCATTCAATTTAAAATTCAGATAAACTAATTTTAAATTAGAACATTAATCATCTACTATTGTTATATTTGATATGCTTTCCATATATAGTATAGTTGTACCTTAAGTTTAAAATATACTAAAGTAAAAGTTAGAAGAAAATTTAGCACTCCAACTCTATTCAATTGCTAGTCCAATAACCTAGGATTCCTACTACAAAAATGAAAAGAAAAATGGAGAATATGTAAGCCAAGACAAAGCCGAACGAATTCAACGTGCCTTTAAAATAGATGGTTTATTTTCGGATTTCCGAATACTTTAATTAATCCTATCGAATGTGCTTTTAATACACAAAATAATTTTCTTTAATTATCATCATATACCTCCATAGTTAGAAGATTAATTAAGTAGTGCATTAATGACAGTACGTGGAGGTTAACTCACCAGCGGGTCACAAGAACTCATGAGCGAGCTACGTGTGCGTTTTATAAATAGACCCCAATACACAACGGAGACCTGCAAACTTTTATATCCAAGTATCCATCCCACATATTATACAACAAAAGTGGTAGTAGTGTTGAGGTTTTCTGAGCAGAGAGAGAGAGAGAGAGAGAGAGAGAGAGAGAGAGAGAGATGGTGCTTCTTGAGAAGATCTGGGACGACGTCTTCGCCGGGCCTCAGCCTGAGAGAGGCCTCGGCAAGCTCAGGAAGATAACCACAAAGCCCCTTAACACCAAAGGTCTTCTGAACTCTCCATGCAGCAACTCAAAAAAGAAACCTTTTTAGACATGTTATCTGATCAAACCTTTAGTTCTAACAATTGCGTAACTGTGATTTTTCTTTCATTTCCACATGTTTTAAGCTGCAAAACTGCGTTCCTTGTTGGAGCTTTAGGCTCAAGAACAACTAGATAGATTTATTAACTGAGAAGTTTTATATATGCTGCGTGGTTAAAGAGTGTATATTTTTGTTTTTTATTTTTCTCTGCTGATGCAGAGACTGAGGGAGAAGGCAGTGGCAGCGGCAAGTACCAGAGGTCGATATCCATGCCGCCCACTCCGACGACGCCGGCGACGCCGTCGGGGACTACTCCGCGCAAGGGCGACATCTGGCGCAGCGTCTTCCACCCCGGGAGCAACATCGCCACCAAGACCCTCGGCTCCGACCTGTTCGACAAGCCTCAGCCCAACTCCCCCACCGTCTACGACTGGTACGCGTCTGCCTGGCCATGATCAAGAACAGTTCTTTCTTTCTCCTGTTGCTGAAGTTTTACAGCTAGCTAGATCTTGAGCTGATCAGGGATGAACTGAAACATGCATGGATTCTTTGTGGGGATTTTTTTGCAGGCTTTACAGCAGCGAGACGAGGAGCGTCCACCGCTGAGGGGAGGTCGATCCCAGTCGTGTGCTCAGCTGCGCGTGGATCTTGCAGGGGGATCTGTAAATAGGCTTTGGGGCTCTGTGCTGGTTATATATATTTTAAGCATATGTTCTTAGCTTGATCTTGTTTTAGTTTGATCTAAGTGAGCATGGGGGGTTTAATTAAGGTTGTGGTTATTTCTATGTAACCTTTTTTTTTGTTTTGTTTTGTTTGTGGGCGATGTTGAGGTTGGATCTACTTTAGTTTTTGTAGATATGTCATGAAATCAAGCAGAGAACAGAGGTGTCTTTCTCCATAATTTTCCATGCTTAATTGTCTCCACTTGTGATTACTCAAGTTGTATCTTGTTTTTAAGTCTACTTTAAGGTGTACGAAGTTTCATATTCGACTCTTCTAGCGGAGCGATAGAGACTGTTGAAGGCCGAAAGCAGACCTAAGGTCAAGATAACCCTTCTTTAAAACACTTTGGTTGGAGCTTATCCTGTGAGCTAAAAGCTTTTGCAGTAATAAGAGAACATATATATATCAAGTAAAATGGACGTCCCTTTGTGACATTTTAATAATTAAAAAAACTTGTGCGGTAATGGTGAAGGAAAAGGAACAAAATGTTACTGTCAAAGAGTAACCATCAGCAGACAGGCAGGACAGAAGAGATGAGAAGTGCAGGAGGTCATGTCTTTCAACTTATTCCAAGTGATGAGGTGGATAAGGGAAATGAAGGGGGAGATATTATTTGTGAGAGGGCTACTAGGAGATAAGGTTAGGTGGATGATTCCTTAATTTATTGATGTTAACAGTGCTACTTCCATTTCTACCCAAGTGTCATGTCCTTCTCAACTCTAGTGGCTTCTTGGAAAAGTATAATGAGGCTCATGAGTAAAAGATAAAGCAGCACATGCAAAAGAAAAATAAAGAACAAGAGTAGTACAATGCAAATCATACTCTAGCCTTTGAGCCATTGAACTTCTTAATTATCACTCTTCTCACAGGAAAAAGTAAAAACACATATCTACTTGAATAAGTAGGTTCAGAACACATTGCAGTTGGGAAAGCATGACCTTTGAAACATCATTGAAGAGTAGTCCTTTGTACAGAACCAGTAAAATTGGCAAGGTCGAGACAATTTGCATCAACGGCATCTCAGGAACTTTATCTCGAGTACTCAGATTGAAGAAATATATAAAATTAATCTGACATTTGATTCATTCGTGAGAAAAGGAACTAGACATATTTTATTCTACTAAGATAACTAATGTGTCAAAGCCTGAAAGAGTAAAACATCCAACGTTGCAAGTGTGGTCTACTCTGAGTCATGGACTTCTTCATGCATCCTTGTTGATACTTGTTTCTCTACAAACGTATGGGAGCCTGATGCCAGCGTCAGGAGATGCATCCTTGTTGATACTTGTTCGTGCATTCTTTTGAATCTATGGTAGTTCTATACGCATTATGCAGGAATCTAACAGACGTTCCCGTTTGCATAGCACATGGGAAAAGTAAACAAAGAACCTCATATTTCATCTTTTCCTAGCTTGGCATTTTCAGATTGTAAAACAACACCTGAAAGAAGCAAAAGATGGATGCTGAGAGAAAGCGAGAGAGAGATTTGAAGGTTACAGATTATAAAAGTTCGGATAGTTCACCAGCTCGCCTTGACTGCTAGAGTAAGATGTCATCAGCGATCCCAAAGTTTCTTGTGCTTCTAATACCTGGTCTTCCGGAGGATCAGATGGTGTGATATCCACTGAGGTTCCACCAAGAATTTTCTTTGCGTACAACTGGACTTCTTCCGCTTGTACAGATGTCTGCAAAGCAACGAACTGCAAACACAGACATTCCAAAAATTATATTTAGAAGAAAGGCCCTCCAGTATAAGAGGAGAAGCAATTTAATATAAAAACAATGGAGACAAGAATTCACTTCACAAATGTGTCTAATTGACATGGTTGGCCGACAGCAAACATATGGTTGTTGCAGATTCAGTATATTCTTTTCATCCAAGGGAGTTAAGACCACGTGCACGTCAAGCTGAAACAAGACCAAAAACCAGCTACTTTGATGCATACCCATGCCAAACTAAAGATAAACTGCTAGAAGCATACCTGGTCAGTTTGACCTAAATTACGGATGTGGTCTACCAATCTGGTTATGCGCCCACCCTTCACCATCCTACCTGATGAGCCACCAATACTACCATGTCTTGTCTGACTGCGAGTACCATTCTTTCCCCATGCAAGTATCTCTCCTGCTCGCAGGGGTGATGTTCGAATTGTTTCCTTGTTAACTTCAGTATCATCATTCTCTGTACAACCAATGTCTGCGTTGCTTACTGGTCTAGCAGGTGAAGATCTTGGTGCACCCCACCTTTTGCATCTTTTCGGTCCTCTCTCAGGAGAGGGTTCATCCGCAGAAGAGGATTCTTTGCCACCATCATTCGTGTTTGCTTCTAGATCATCATCATCATCAGATGTTGCAAGTGCAATTCCACGACTATAGTTTCTACCTCTCCCACGGAAATAACTGTTTTGCCCATGAATTCTGTAATTTCCATATGATCTTCTTGAAGGTGTAGATTTTACTGTGGATCTTTTCCTGCCAAGAGCTTCTGCTTGTCTTCGGAATGTCTCAGCTATAGCTGCTTGTATCTAAGATTAAAATAATATTGAGTGCCAGGAGGATAGAGTAGGAAAGAAAGAGAAGGTATGTCGTTGGAAATAATACCTTTTTGTTGCGAGATTTCTCCTCTTCACGGAAAGCAAATTCCTGCAGTAGGATATTTATGCAAAAAAATGAAGTGCTAGTTTATTGCCTCTTACTACGCCTATAGAAGCTCAAGAGTTACCAAGACTACCTCTTCCTCGTATTTGTCAATATCTGCATACACAGCTGAAATAAGGGAGTCATAATTTGAATCATCCCTTAAGGAACGCCTACTTGCACAATGAGTACGGCATGCAGGACACTCATTATTTCTGCAAGAAAATTGATATTTCTTAACTATCATCATGAATAGGTTAATAGACAAGATCCTGCTTTTGAACTGCGTGGTTATAGAACCCACTGCACTACTTAAATAAAAAATTACTACTGATTTTCAGCATACCCAAGCCTCATTGATTTGTCAATGCATTCCCTACAAAACCGATGCAAGCATTCCATAACTGTTCTTGTCTTCCTGATTATTCCTGACACATAAGTTGTTCAAAATATAAGTGAAGCTTCTCATCAAAATATCAGGGAAAGGTAAAAATTCTTTTCAGGATATATATATAATATGTTGATAGCATGGTGAGAATACTTTTTCAAAGAAACCTTTCTTTTTGTAAAAAGCATTTATAACCAACGGATTCAACTAGTAAGCAGCCTGGATAGTACAAGTAAGCTTTTGTGCACTGTCATTCAGGTCATCCATTGTTTGTTACATTTTAGAGTGATTGCATGACAACATAAAGAAGGCACCATAAAGTCTGGTAAATTGGAAATCTAGTCAAAGTTTTATCCATTGTTGTTATCCGTATATGACTTACATTTTCTGCATGTCTTAACCATTCTGTACATACATGTTCACATGTATATATGAGCATATGCATGGATATAATGGTATATTAATTTTCTATTAGTACATAATAACAGAAACATCTTTTGGACACAGAAAGAACTAACATTAGATGGCCAACTTCATGTAAGAGTCACATGGCACTTTAAAGCATGTCCTGATGCTGCATCATGTCAAACTTTCAATCCATCATTGGATTATCCTATAAAATGTACTTTGAAGTTCTCCTCAAAAAAAAAAAAAGTACTTTGAAGTGTGCTTAAAACTGTTGAGGAAGTATTTTCACTTTCCTTGTTCAACCGTGTCCTTCAGGTTTCAGCAAGAACAATTGAAGATGATGCATTTGTAAGAGGCACTCAAAAGAGAAGTGAAAAAGGATTAACTCAATCTAAGTGTAAAAGAAGCTTCATATTGTAGGAAAGTTGAAGGCAAGCATAGGATGAAGATAAGCCAGGTATATGCCTCAGAATGAATTGCAAACCACAGAATGACACATATGTGCATTGGAGAGAGGAATGAATATAGATGGGTGATGGTTGAAAGGTAAGAGGAAAATAAGAAAAAGACACATAATAACTGGATGGACATGTCAATTTTATGGTCATTAATTGGATTGAAGTGAAAGGAGGGTGAAGAGGGGAAGGGGATGGCAAAAAAAAATTTCCCCTTGTTTGGATAAAATCTTAATGGAGGAGAATCTCCATTTTTTCCCCTCCATTTGTGATATTTTGTTTCAACCCAAATTGGGGTGTAAAAATACCCTCCCTTTTTCTTCCCCTTCATTTTCTTCCCTTCCCCTTAATGAGTGTTCATCCAAACATAGAAGGAAAGTCTAATTGTTAAGTGTTAGAAAATATTTTTTTTAGGAGAGAAAGGATGACCACCAGGATTTGTGGTTGCCATCCATGTATGTATGTATATGTGTGTGTGTATATATATAGATACGAAATGATCAAGTGTGAAAAAAAGGAAGATGCATGACCGTTAACCAAAGCCCCACTCTCCCCAAGAAGAAAAGAGGTGTGGTGTACAATATCATCAACCAAACATCTCTCCCCCCAAAAAAAAAAATTTATAATCCATAAATCTCTCAAAAACTCAAAAAAACTTTTTAATCCTCATATCCTTGTCTCATCTGTATTTGGTTCTAACGTTTGTCTCCAAATCATACTAATTAGACCAAGGAAAGAATTGAAGATTTACTTACTCCATAACAATCAATAATGCTGATGTGGACAACTTATGAAGTAAATACTCATAAGATGGGGGAAGAAAGAAAACTTTCATTGACCTAGTTGAACAAATTAAAGTTAACCTACAAATATGATCTACTTCTCACAAGCATGGTTTCAGAAGTTGAACGAGCTAAAAGTAATTATGCATCAGTACTTGCACAAAAATCAAAAGCAAGCACTACAGCAAATTAAATTACACCATGTACAGCATCCTGCTTTGGATCATGTTAATCTTTTTAAGTTGTCTTTTATTTCTTTATAACCAGAATAACATTATTTTCGAAACAGTAAAATTAATTAACTTGATATGCAAAGCATAAACCAAGTCAAAATGAAAAAAATCCCTCAAAAAAAAATATATATAACAGTACCCTGTAACCTTGGAGTCTAGACATATGACTCAGAATCAGTTTCATGCCGGTAATTGCTTCGCCCATTTCTTCTTTTCTTATGAAGCTTTTCTAGGCAATCTGTAACCGATAAGCTAAATTTTTTTTTCTTTATCAAGTATCCCTAAAATTGTTATCTAGCATCATGTCTGAAACTCCAGCTGCTGTGAACCTCATGTCATTCATAATTTTGCACTAGTCCAGCACAGCCAGTATTGGACGAGTGACAGGAATTGTTTGCTGAAACAACCCTCACAAAAATGTATCAGTTGGCAGGTTCCATATGTTTTTTTTTAACATTTCCATTTAGGTTTCACTACCCACCTGTATGCTTAAGACTACATGTTGGCATGACATGGTGCAACACTCTGCTAACAACCTATCAACATGATACATACAGCCGGACTTTAAACCTCAATCTAGAATAGATATTCACCTATCTTCCTTTATACCATTGTTCAACTGCATAGCTGTTTTGAAATTTAGATTTCTGTTTTATTTTCAGGTTGGCTGCGTTAATTTCTTGATCATGGATGAAATCTTCCCTGCACCTTAGATACTACATATATACAACATTTTAACATTTCATATGCAACCCCCAAGTATTAATATTTATAGTCAGTTATTTATAACCACCTCCAAACACAGATTAAAACCATTTTCCAATTACCTTGAATGTTAAAGAGAGTAATAAGTACAAGTGAAAGTAAATAAGGATTCGGAACAAGATTAAAATATGGAGAAAGTTTACAAGCAAAATAATGAAAAAAGAAGTAGAGAAGAGTAAACCACAAACTTCAAATTGCTTCTACACCCTGGAGTTTTAGGCACTTTATCTGTGATAATCAATAACATAACATTACTTTTGAGGGAAACCAATATAGCTTCTGTAAACATGATCCGGATTTGACAGAATTCATTCCAATATAGCTTCTGTAAACAGCATATATGTGTGTAATAGTAATTGGTGTTGCCTTACAAGTCCTTACCTAAGCAAATAGGGCATTGCACCTCTTTCCGTATGTCTGCTAATCTAACTGGGATTAGCCTGTAGACAGTGATCAAGAAACATAAATCAGTTCCACAGATTATCAGCATAAGTTGTCTTTAGAGAGTTGGTCTCAAAGGTTTTTTTTTTTGAGAGGAATGGTCGCAAAGTTAGATGCACATTAATCATAGAAGAATAGCATAAATAAGAAATTATACCACATGACCAGACACAAATATATAAATGCATCTTTATGGTTACAAAAAAGGTGTGCACATTATACAAATGCATTTATGTGCATACATTATATGCATATATCCAGTAAGGTCAAGATCACTTCTCAGCTCATATAGAAATTCAGGCACTTCAAATTAAGTGGCTAACATTAGCCAGGATTCAGCTACATGGCGAGAGTATAAGCTATAAAGATATTACAGAAAACAATTATCCCATCAAAATCAGTATTCAGAACTTACAGATTACTTACCAGATTGTAATTTCTCGAATTCCATTTTGAACTTTCAAAAATAAATAAATCTGCCAACTTTATAGGGAATGTCTGTCATTATTTAGCATGCACCAAAATTTGATAAACCAGATGTGCATACTATATGACATCCTTACGAGACCTGATGTGGAGTAATGTATAATATCCAAAACAAATAAAGACTGTACATGCTTTTTGTTTTTGAAAGGAAAACCACATTATATTAGTTGTAACATTTACTCTGAGCCTCTACATGTGAAAACAGAAAAGATATACTACAAAGCACAAAAAGAATGAGCATGATCTGATTATTGAGATCTGAAAAAACATAAATAATATGAATCACAGTTGGTTGAGGATTAGCAATTTTTAGGTTCCAGAAACTTTAATATGCAGTGTCAACTTACATACATCAACTGAACCTCATTTATTTCATCAAAGAATTTAATTTAATTATTGATGACTATCATCATGAATATTATTTACTTTCAGAAGCATGGAAAAACAAAATGAGTAGAAGACACACATCAAGTTTCAACAATAGCACCCTACTTCCAGTATATATGATGAAACCTAACTTCAAATCTGAATACCTCAATCCACTATCTTAGAATGATATTGTCTATAAATGATAAATCCCACATCAGAATTGTTGTAAATATGTGAAATGGTCATCAACAGGATAGTCTGCAGAGAAGCATCCGACACAGTTTCTGCCTTTCGAATTTCACTAGTCTCACATCCAAGAGTGTCCTTGAATATCAAATTACTTTAAAGGATCATTCTCAATTTTTATATTGGTAAATCATTTAAAATGTATAGCTCAACTTCATGAAAAAAAGATATCTCAACCACTGAAATCAAAAGATACACCAGTAAACAACTTACACGAGAAGTGAAACATTAAGACAATTTCCTTAATTGCAGTTTTCCAGATCTAGATTTAATGAAGCTAGATGGCCACCAACTTGCTGGTCATCCTTTAAGCTTTCAGAAAATATTTCCTCAACAGAAAAATGGTGTGTTTAATAAAGATTGTCAAATGAAGCATTTCATAAAGGTTGGCAACTTGGCATCAAAGAAATGAACCTAGATATTCCAGAATACAACAGAAGGATAAAGCATAACAAGCAGACTGATAGAGTCCCAGAAGTATCCCACTTCTCCCACACTAGCATCAAACCACGCCCACTACCCCACCTTCTACCAGTAACTTTCCACAAACTGCCAGCACATGACCTCTTTAGTTGCAGCACTTACTAGTTAGTTTATTATTTTATTTCTATAAATATATGTTTAGTATCTGTTTAAGGGTATGTTTTGTTGTTAGACTTTGTATTCCTGGAGGTTTGTCCACTCCATACGGACAGTTATTTTTAATTCCATCTTGTGTTGCTTTCATTTCTGTTCTGAAAGTTGGTGTCTTATCAAATTGGTATCAGAGCCATAACGATCCCACAATGGTGAATACACGCTCCAGCTTTCAAAATGATCCTACATCCCCACCCCCTAATACACACGCATCCATTTTTTCATCAGACCCAATTGTCCAACAACTATCTTCCAATGCATCAAAATTAATTGGACAAAGCTCAAGTTGCTGCCCTCAAAGCTCAAACAAGTGCTCGTTAACATGAGGCAACCAGCTATACTGGCCAGGAGATAGGAAATGCTGCTGAAATTGACTCCGACAGAGGCAAAATTAATTGGACAACAAGAGAGGATGTGGAAAGTCCATGGTGGCACAAGCATCCTTCCCGATGTCCTCACACAAAAATGGAGTTTCCGAAGTTTGAAGGAGGCGATCCTCGTGGTTGGATTCTTAAAGCGGAAAAGTATTTTCGTTATCATCAAACTCCATAGGATGCAAAAGTTGGCATTGCTTTCATGTATTTAGAAGGTGATGCTCTTGATTTATTCGCTTGGATTAACTATGAAGCACTGTTTTGTATTGGGAGGAGCTTGTCAAAGCATTGCAGGAAAATTATGGACCTGTTGAATTTCAAAATCCCGATGAGCATCTTTGCAACCTGCGTCAAACAGGATCTGTTGAATTTCAAAATCCCGATGAGCATCTTTGCAACCTGCCTCAAACAAGATCAATTCAGCAATATCGACAGGAATTTGCTAAAAGATCTTCCCGTGTTAGCAACTAGCCTGAACACTATCTCATGGGAGTTTTCCTTAATGGCTTGAAAGAAGAGTTGAAAGTTGATGTTCGCATTCACAAGCCAAGAACCGTCTACAAAACTATGAGTCTAGCTCTTGAGTTTGAATAAAAAATCAGCCTTTGTCAGGAGAATAAAGGCTCCAACCATTACAACCGACCTCACTCATCTCCATGTCCCACAAAAGCATCAACATCACCTCTTTCACCTAGGGATGGAACCACAATGACAACAGCCTGTCCACCAATGGTAGCACGCTCATGGGATGAAGAACGTCGTTCTCGGTTGGCCAGAGGTTTATGTTTTAAATGCAATGAGTTCTTCCCAGGTCATCGTTGCAAAAATCCCACGTTTTTACTCATGGAGCTTGCTGATTCTGAAGACACTATGGAGGAAGAAAATTTAATTAGCAAAGAAGATCCTCCCTTAAATCATGCAGAGATCTCTCTTCATGCTATCTTGGGGCAAGGAGCATGCAACACTATGAAGCTACTAGGAAAAATAGGACAGAGAGAAATCATTATTCTTGTGAAGGAACTGAAATTGCATGTTCATCCACTTCCACCTTTTGGTGTTCAAATCGGCAATGGCAACATTATTCGCTGCAATCGAATATGTAAGGACCTTGATATAGAAGTATCTAATCTTACTTTCACTCAGGAGTTCTATCCTTTCTCCATCAATGGCGCAGATGTGGTACTTGGAATCAAATGGTTGGCCTCTCTCAATATTGTACAAACAAATTGGAATGATATGTCTATGATATTTAATTGGCGAGGCAAACATCACAAGTTACAAGGCATTGATTCAACCGCTTCATCAAAAAATTCTCTGCATACATTCTGCCTCAACGAAGCTAGAACCTCAACTTGTGAGTCGCTTGTCAAAAAGTGTGGCCAATATCTTGAAGAAGCTGACTGGGAGAGTCCATCATTCTGCCTTGAGGACAAGGCGTCTTTTCAGGGGGAATACTGATAGAGTCCTAGAAATATCCCACTTCTCCCACCACTAGCATCAAACCACCTTCCCACATAATGAATGCCCACTACCCCACCTTCTGCCTAGTTCACTAACTGCCAATGCATGTCCTCTTTAGTTACGGCACTTACTAGTTAGTTTATTTCTTTATTTCTATAAATATGTGTTTAGTATCTGTTTAAGGGTATGTTTTATTGTTAGACTTTGTATTCCTAGAGGTTTGTCCACTCCATACGGACAGTTATCTTTTAATTCCATCTTGTGTTGCTTTCATTTCTGTTCTGAATGTTGGTGTCCTATCACAGACCCATGAAGTCTATCAGCTAAAGCATCATTGCTAAAATTCAAAAACGAAGTTCAGGTGTACAAAATGTGTATTACAAGAATTCTAGTAAAAGTATATGAATTATTTGTGTGTGATAGAATCATGTCATTTCTTCTAACTTGAGGAGGATAACCTGGTACATGCGTTATTGTCTTTATGCTTTTCTATTATTTGAAACTCCATTTGCAATACAAGTTCAACAGAATTGAAAATATGAGACAGTTGGAAACAAATCACATGAATGGTTTTAGCTGTGGGATATCTTAAGCCAAAAGAAGAGATGGCTTATTGTAGAGATTACCAAAGAAAAGACAATGGAGGAATTTAGTTATGATAAGTTACATGGTCTGAGTTAGGATTTGCTCTCCGAATGAAATGAGAACATGGCAATTCTAATAGAATTTGAGTAACCCACACTTAGACGTCCAATATTATCCTCAAACTATTACGTTCAAGGGATAAAATTCATTGATCAGAATATTATGACACAGAATGACCATGGTCAACCAGGATAACTTCATAGCATGCAGATCCAGGGATTTGAAGAGTGAGGCTTCATCAATTATGAGAAGTTTATTTGGCAAGGACGTCAATGATGATATAACCTATCATAGTCCTGGTCGTGTGAAACTTCAAGGAGAAACAGGAAGAATTCTGTTCTTCTGGAAATGGAAGAAAGAACAGAGGACAGAGGCCACTATCAACTTCAACAGAGAAAATTGCAAAATATCAAACTACGAAAAGCATGCCAATAACTCTGGTTTAACGATCAATATATCATTTTGCAGTTATGAGCTCTATCCTAATCTCCTCCATCAACGAAGGTTCAGCTCAATCCCCCAGGAATTTCTTTTATCATACTGATAACGTTACATTTTTCAGCATCTGCAACCAGTGCATATTTTCATTTACATGGCCCAAAATTTACAACTAACTGAAATCGAATACCAAAAAGAACATCCTGCTCTCCTTCCATCGATGTACGCGGTAATCAGCAGCAGCACCGCCATGATCATTCGAATGCAACAAGCATATTTAACGGTACGTACTATACGTGGTAGTTCAAGCATATCACGGCTAACGCAACCATATCGCCACCCAACTCCATTCATCGTTCCCATCGCGATACCAAGAACTCTGACGCAACGCGTTACAGCTCCCTTCTAAACATAACAACTACAAAGAATTGCGAAAGAAGAGAAGAGCGCACGTACCGGTTGTTGTCGGCCGTTGCCTCGTCTTCCTCGTCGTCCTCCAAATCGACGTCACTGCCGCCACGGCCTGCGCCACCTTCTCCCTCCGAATCTGACCGGAAGCAACAGGAACGAACGCTCAGGGAAGGATGACGGAGATCGAGAGTGAATAGAGACGAGAAGCACGTAGAAGACAGCGGGAAGGATCCCTCACCATCCTGCTGTTCTTGCGGCAGCTCCGGCCGAGGATTCTCCTCTGCATCATCCCCCTCCTCCCCTTCTCCTTTCACATCTTCGTCCTCCACGTCCTGCTGCAACTGCAGCGGCTGCGTCGGCGGCGGCGGCGGGGGTTGCTCGTCAACCTCGCCCTCCTTCTCGTCGGCGGCGTCGGCGTCGGCGTCGGCGTCCGCGGCCTCATGGTCGACCACCTGATGCTGCGGCTGGGGGCCCTGCTCCTCGGTCTGGTGCTGCTCGACCGTCGATGGCAGCGGAGGGGAGGGGTCTTCGGCGGCGGCGGAGGCGGCGGGCGGCGGGGGGCGCTTCTGGGCGGGCATTTGGGTCGTTGCGGGAGCGAGCGGTCCCTCGAAGTCTCGGCGCGCGCGAGGAGAGAGAAAGAGGGTGGTGGGCGTGTGGGAGGGAGGAGACGCGAGAGAGGGGGCGAGGCGACCAAAATAGAGAGAGAAAGGAGGTGGGCGAAGGAAGGGAAGAGGAGAGAGAGAGAGAGAGAGAGAGAGAGAGAGGTGGGCAAAGGAGGGGTTAGGAGTGGGGTCGACAGCGGATTAATGGATCGAGTGGCTTAATTTAAGTTAACTACGAAGATTAAGGAATAAAAAAAACATGCGTTATTAATTCCCTTTTTTATTTATAGAGGCATAAAAGAAAATAATTAGTACATGGGTAAATTCTATCAAAAATATATGTAAACATAATAGTTTTTTTTTCCGAATAATATCCTATGAAACACATAAAATATTATCAATTCAGTGACCAAATAGTTATATTTTAGATTCGACCGAAGGTAATAAATTTTTTTAAAACTTTCAATTTTAATTAACCTTTATTAATTATATTTTTGGCTCGAATTCTTTAAGGTGTCTGATAAACAAATTCAAATATTTTTTTCGCCGACATGTATATTCGAACTTGCAGATATGGATGCTTGCATTGAAATATAATAATAATTTAATTAGCAAGTAATGATTCAGTTAATCAAATAGTTTTCCGGGGTGATTATTTTAACTTATTATTTTTTTGGAAACATTTATAATTAATTGAATAAATTACATCTTTTTGGTAGCCACCTGTATGCAGATGACATAATCCGCGCATAATTATACGCATTATCTACTCAAAAATTAAAAATCGATTCATTTATTAA
Organism: Pontederia crassipes; assembly: GCA_030549335.1. Classification (NCBI taxonomy): domain Eukaryota; kingdom Viridiplantae; phylum Streptophyta; class Magnoliopsida; order Commelinales; family Pontederiaceae; genus Pontederia; species Pontederia crassipes. The sequence goes on from CM060198.1 coordinate 12,401,148, forward strand.
ATTTAACTAATTCGATAAAATTATTTCATAATATTTGCCAAGTAACAAAAATTTTATTAAAATAAGTTCCCTGTCCTCTATGATTCAATTGACCGCATAATTTTAGCATTTGAGTGACCCGAAAGTTAATTGTCGTCTCTGTCCCCGAACGTTGGCGAATATTACCATTTTGGCACTAACCACCGCTTTCGGCTCTCGTGGGTGAGATGGCCTTTTGTCGTCAGTTCAAGGCCGACAAAATATTTTACGAAAAATTGAAACTTTTTTTCTTGTTAAAACTCGTCTGTCCTTGATAAAAATCTAAAAAAAAGAATTGTGTATCCACTTAAAAATTAGTATCAAACCCCAGATGAATGTTACATCTATATTGTTTTTTAGCATTCGATAGACTCTAATAACATGCATAATTTACTAGGGTCGGATGATTTTTATATCGAAAAAAATTAACCTTTGAATTTCGAATGATTTTTTATAGCGTAAAAGATTATCCTAAAAATTTTTTCAAAAAAAACTGACCTAGATCTCGATTTTTCGGATCGTGGACCTACTTAAAATAATATATTTTAAAAAATTAATATACATTAAATATATCATAATGTTTACAAAAATTAATATATAATTCTAACTTCATAAAGAAATTAAACTATCATATTATCACATTATAATTTAAAATATTATAGTCAATTTTATATAAATTTTATTAAAATAGATTAATAACTTGATGATATTCAAGTTTAACTATAACATAATAAATCAACAATATATTAATCAGACCCTCCGATTTTTTTATTAGAGTCCTAATTTAAACGAATGATTTTAATTATTCTATAAAATTAATCTAATTTTTAATCGGAACTCGAATTTACAATTTTTCGGGTCGATTCTTTTGGTTTAGTTAGATTTTTCGAGTGGATAAATTTTTTTCAACGAAAATATAATAAAATAGTAACTAAATATAAAACATCACAATAAAAGACTCGTAATATATAATGTACATACAATAATTCAATAATTAGTAGTTATGATCGTCGATACAATTCATGTCTAAATTTTAACAATCATCAATTAAGATTTTTTTAAAAATAAATTACCCTAAGCATACGATATTCTTTACTTTAGTGATTCATTAGTTAATCATTCATAAATAAGTTACCAAGGGGGAAGGGACGGCCGCCCCTTCTACTTTGGTGCATCGCTTGCACAGAGAAGGGGAGGAGCCTCCCCTCAAGCGCGCAAAGGCCGAAGCGGGATGCCCTTCCTCAAGTTGGTTGTTATCTTTTTTTAATCTTCTTAAATTATTTTTTAATATTTTTATTGTTAAACTATATTATTTTTTATTATCACATCGCAACCTAAAAATTCACTATTGCCCATTAGGAAACCATGCGTGCAAGAAATCAAAAGTTCTTACAAATTAAACTATACCGCATCTAAAGTTCAAGGACCTTTCATATAATTTACTCCAAAGTTAAAGAACTCACCATTGTTCCACAATCACCCTTTAAATCAACAATCGAGGTTTTTTGCTTTGATGCCCGAGGAGAACGGGATGGCTATCTCCTTCCTCAAGAATACTAACTTTTAATTTATAATTTATTATTAGATTTTTTGTGTCACGTTGGCAGCACAATCGAAAAATTTGTTATTGCCATTCAGAAGGACGTGTGCAAAAAATAAAAAATTTGAAAAATTATAAAATGAACTTAAATGACTAAATAATTATCGTACCTCAAGTTAGAGAATAGTTCGTATAATTTACCCTAAAATTAAAGGATTCACTTCTCTTCCACATTCTTCTCCTTTAAATCAACAATAAAAAAAACTGGTTTTTGCTTTAATGTCCATGGGGAAGGGGGCGGCCATCCCCCTTCCTCAAGCTCAAGAGAGGATTTTAAGTTTAATTAATTTTTTAAATTATGTTATTATTAGATTGTATTACTTTATCTTTTTATTATATCATGTCAACATCATACTGAAAAACCTACTATTGCAATGAGGAGAACGACACGTGAAAGAAATGAAAAATTAAAAATAATCTAATTACAAATTGAACTTACATGACTGAATAAGATTCATGTAATGTACTAGTGTACCCTCTTCCACATTCAGATTTTTAATCTTCTCCTTTAAATCAACAATCCAGGCTTTTACTTTGATGCCATGACAAAAGAAAAAAAAAACAGAATTGTGCAAGCAAGAACACAAGAATTACGAAAGAGATCACATTTCATCCAGCAAAAAGAATATTATAGATATTACTCATTTGTGTCTTCATATATTATCCTATATATCATATAGGCCCGGTACAGAATATAATTATCGAAATATTTTATTACCGATAGGTAAAGCTGCTCCGTTTACCTTTCCAAAATATTAATTACATTTCCAGGTTGAATAAAACTTTGATCATAAAATTCATAATATCTTAAAATTCAATCCAATCCAAAATAAACTTTGGATCAGGGCCAACTGGGCTTGTCAATGCACATTTGTTTTGACAATTTCAACCAAATGCACATTGCCATTGTTGGATGCCATAGGGATTTTTTTTAAGTATCCGAATGGATGATCGGATAAAAATTCAAATTTACTAATTTTGTTCCTCGGCAAAAAACGAAAATATTATATATACGACATAATTATAATAAGTGAAGTTCTCAACGAAAATATTCTTTGTTGATGACATATTTCTTATTTCTATTAGTTGATATAATAACTCCGCTTATGTTTTATAACCGGTCCCAAGTCCGAATAAAAGAAAAGGGTTGTGGTAATCCTCGACAGCCAACGTAAAACTCTGTCGAATTTCATGAACATGAATTAACGAAGCGTCGTATGATCCATGTAGCCGACCCTACCTAGTGAGATAAGATTTTGTTATTATTGTTGTATTAGCTGATATAATGTGATTAGACTGCAAAATTGCATGATTTGAGCTCGACAGTCTGTAGTACCTTGGCAGACAATAACTTGGACAACCATGATGTCTAGAAACGTCAATACCGGGCAAAACGTAACTATATTATATTCAACAGTCTCATCCACGAAATAATACATATTTATTAGATAAAGATCTGTATGTATTTTGTGAGCACTTCAGTAAAATTTTATCGGGATGAAAGATTTGTAAGCACTTGTGTGCATCTTATTTAATCTCTACACATTAATTGCACACGAAGGAGAAGATAGTGTGCATATGTAAATATGGTGGCAAATTTGACATTAAATTTAGAAATGGAGCATCAGAAACAAGTTATTGGAACAACTATGTTATTAGTCAAAACTAAGTTATTGGAATAATACAACAATCTTTCAACAATGATCAAATATGTTCCTCGGAGTTTGGAAGGTGTCGATAATCTTACCATTTAATAACATTTTCAAACAATTCTCATCACTTCAATCACCAATAATTACACTTTTAAGGAAAATACAATATGAGCTGTTCGGACAAGTCATGCAGGGAAGCTTATAAATATCATCAATGGCTGGTTCAACTTTATGCCATATAATTTCAAGTTGGCATGAACCAAAGAAAGAACGATGACATGTGGTAAATCTCACAAACAAATAATACAATGATACCAATTGACATGAATCTTACAATTTCCTCTATTTCTTTTTTTGCTATCATTGATTCTAATAATAGCCAAATCTTCTTTGAACCAAACACATCGAAGGTAGAAAGAAATCATCCATCTAAATGATTTTCTTGACACATTCGTACTAGATAAAATTATAACTAATAAAATAATAGCAAAAGTTAAATATGATCGAATAAATATTGCTAATTTAATATATTAAGAAGCTATCATTTTATTGTACTACTAAAATGACCATTAAATCACTTAGGCTCTATTGCCCTCTTCCAAATTCTCCATTTGTTAAGACTTTGATATGTTGGGTTCAAAATAACACTTCCATAATTAAAATCAATCTTAGCGCAAAACAAATTCTAACTAAAATATTAAAAAAAGTGAGGTCAAACATCTTAACAAAAAAGCCAAAAGTTTCTAATGTAATATTTCAAATTGGCATGAACCAAAAGAAACAAAGATGACATGGAAAGTCATACAAATAAAACTCATTTATTTATTTTATTTTATTAGAAATTATTGTTCAGCCAAGATTGATTTTTATTATAGTCAAAATATCATCTTGAACCAACCACACCAAAGGTAGGAAGAAGACAAAAAAGACTAAATAATTTGATGACACATTTGAACTGGATAAAGTGATAGTTACGTTGACAATATTGTCACTTCCTTTTATTAAACAAGAGTAAAAATGTCCACAACTCATGAAAAAATGACTAATAATTTTTGGAGTGACAATAATGTCACCCTAATATGATAGATTAAAATTGATCTACCAATATCAAGCTATTATTTTATCTAGTTCAAATGTGTCATCAAATCGCTTAGGCTTTTTTGTCTTCTCCCAAATTCTCCATTTCATAGGCCTTTGATGTGTTTGGTTCAAGATAACACTTTAGCTATAATTAAAATCAACATTAGCACATAACAATTTCTAATAAAATAAAATAAATAAATGAATGTGTATTCCTCTTTGTTAACTTATGCAATCATGCCAATAAAAAATATTCACCCAAAGATAATGCATTTTCCATCTCCCGATGACCGGAGTTCAAAGGAATGCATTAAACCTCTCATCTCATCAGCAAACATTCACCTGTGGCAATCATGCATAGGAAAGTATTAATTCAAAGTCGAGAAAATAAAATCATGTACAAGTTTAAAATGAAAAATCAATCAAAACTATACGTAGAAGGGCATTGAAATAATTATGTCCATCATCACTAACATTTATCTACTACAACTGCCAACAGATCACCATACCAACAACTTCCTTGTTGCAATGACAATGACTCGGAGGCATTTATTAAGTTTCGAATCGTTTGGGATTATCAATTACTTGATTTCGTTTTTTATGGACATCATCTTTTTCACATAACAATTGAGTGATATCAAGTTAAGAAAAGTAATAAAGCTAATCAATAGTAAAACACTATCTCGCACAGATTTACAGATGATCTTATCAATCACCAAGCAATAACTTCCAAGAACCATATTCTATGATTGTAATGGGTCAATAACACTTTCAAACTACTGTTTCTCATATCTTCTTTTTACTTACTACCATCGACTTTCGTAAATCACTAATGATTCAACTATAGACAAGAGAAAATCAAACCAGATCTGAAAATTATAGAAGCTCATAATCACAAGACGATGACCCTAAGGGGGCGTTTCTCTAGAGGTAATCTCTGTATATTACCAGGTAATGTTGTATTAAATTACCTGAATCCACCACATTACCTTGTTCACTTGTGACAGGTAATGGATAATCTGCATTGTTCAGGCAATCCACATTGCCTATGAAGTGGCAATGCAGATTGCTTATGGGAGGGTAGGCAATCCACATTACCACCTGAGCTGCAATCTTTTAAATTTTACTTTCCACGTTTGTCCTTTACAGTTTTATTTAAATAAATTTCAAAACACATTGAATAAATTATAATAATAATTAAATAAATTATAAAATTAATCAAATAAATATTATAATTATTATGACTATATTATTATCATATTTTAAAAATATATTAATTATTTTATAAATTTCAATTTTATGGATGAGAATATATATTTATGATTTAATTTTACGAAGTTAAAATTAATTTATATATCTAAACATAATTCTTTTGATTAGGAGTATATTGGTAAAAACTGTATATTAACTCATAAATCTGTTTTTTTTATAAATAACTAATATGGATTGCCAGATATGCATACTAAACAAGGTAATGTACGTTGCTGGCAATTTAACAAGTGGCCATCTTTCTGATAGGCAATCTACATTGCTAGGTAATGTTGAATGGCAATAAGGTATACGCGGCGCACTGCACAATATTGTGCATTTAGACACGTTGAATTTGACAAAGCAACCTCTCAAGAAAAAAAAAATTGACAAAGCAGGCCATAGTTCAGGTGTCGCAACTACTAACGCCCAGTTTAACCAAGAACAAATTGGAGACAGCAAACACGTCAATATGTTAAGAAGCACTATGTAATAATGTCACAACATGTCAGAACTAAAAAGAACTAACACTATGTTTGGAAGGGAAGAAAATGATGGGGAAGAAAAAAGAAGGGAAGGGAGGGGAACTTTTACATCTTAATTTGGGGAAACAAAATAGCACAAAAAGAGGGGAATGAAGATTCTCATCCTTGAAGAATTTTTTTTTCCCTTCCCCTCCCCCTCTTTACCTTCACTCAATCCAAATCATAGTGTAGCCTCTCATGGATGGTGGAGATGGAAACAAGATGAAACATTTGTACAGCTTCCTCAGGAGACAAGAACACAAAAAAAGTGCTAGAAATTTGGGGAAAAAATTCGAATGCGTTTAAATTTTTCAAGAATGAAACTTTATAGATAAGTACCACATTTTTGCCATCCCAGGAGAGAATGGGGAATAATTAAGAGTGGTGAGAACAGACAAAATGAATTGCTCATAAGATTTTATGTTAAGTAGGAAATCGCAGAGCTGCTTACAAGAATCGCACAACCTAAACCGCATCCAAAGTGAGAGCAAAAAGGCAATTTTTTGCACAAAAGATACCTTTTTTGGGCAAAAGGTTGCGTCCATGTCGATAATGAAAGACAACGCCCCCACCGACGTGTCACGAGGACTCCCTCCGCCAGGGAGACATGGTGTAAGCTGTTGTTCCATGCTGTCGCCGTCCGTATTTCCAAACTCGTCCACCGCCGTCAAATCCAACTTCCTCTCGTACCCATCTCAGATAGAGACCGAGCCCTCGATGCCCTCGTCGGCGATCTCAGGCGAACGGGGCTGCACCTTCGTGTCGGATCTACTCCGGCGGTCGTCCGGGGGGTTCCAGATGCCTTCCGCTTGGACTTGGAATCAAAGGAAGTGGTGAATCTGCAGCTCAAGGAGGCGTGAGATGGAGATGAAGAGATGCGTTAGGGTTTACGAAATTGTCGACGTGTGGGCCCTTTTTTGAAAGCCTGCAAAATCGTACTCCTTGACCCTGAACCCAATGGCTATTATGTCATTGCATTCTTTTGTCCAACTCAAGAGGTGCTCTATTCAGAAAGTTTTAATTTGATACAATACCCTCTAACTTTCACGATTTAAATAAATTTTAATGTTACCTTTCAATTTCATTTTATAATAAAATTATAATAAAATTTATTTTTATTAAATATCATTTTCACCGGTTATAATGTTACCCGATCGTGCTATTAACATAGCGCAAACGTAACATTTTCTTCCTCCTTCGTGTAAACATTTGTTAACATGACATTCGAACAACGATGAAACCTTCTTCTACAACCTTCGATGAGGGGAGAGGCCTCTCCCCCACGTCGAAGGTAAAAAAAAAAAGAAGGGGAGGGGGGTCCCCTCCTTCTTTATGCATCGTCGGTGACGCTGAGAGGAGAGTCGCCCCCAAGAGCTACCCCTTTTAATTTTTATTTTTTAATACTATTTTATTTTGTTAATATTGTCACATTCACAAATTACTTGTGTGGAGGAGAGAAAAGAATGTCGCATGGACGCTACTTCTGCATCGTGATAAGGAAATGATCGATTACATGTGAAAAAGACATCTGAAATAAGTTAAAAAATGAATAATGAATAGGTATGGAAGCTATAATTGTAAACCACGATTGAATCTATGGAAGCATTGGTTTATAAATTCTTTTTAGTCTCGACTTTAGGAATAATTTTTTTCGCTATCTTTTTTCGAGAACCACCCAAGATTCCAACTATTCTTATTATAAAATGAAGCTGAAGAATACCGTTGAAAAAGTACACAAAGTAAGAAAGTATTTAATGTAATTTATCCAAAAAATTATGATTCAAAATATCTAAATATAAAGAAAAATATTTGTTTTAGTGCTTGAATTTTAATTTAGCATCTAAAATAGATTAAAACAAAACTTCATTTTTTCTAGAAAATATATTTGAGACATTTTTACCATGTTTTGAAATTAATATTAAATAAAGTGCTTAATATCAAACATTTCAAAGCAAAAAAAAAGGTTGGGTCATCCAATCATCAAACTTGGTTAAACGCGTGAACAATTTGAAAAGAATTTTTATGGGCTTAAAATTACTAAATTTTATAGGAGAAAAAAATAGCCAGAATACCTTTTTTTGTATTATGTTTCATAAAGGAAGCTCGGTTGTCAGTCTTTCCAAAAAGTTTTACCATGGATCCTCATAGTCATTACTCTCGTCCGGAGCATTTTTATACTAATAATCCTGAACATGATGAGTCTGCCTTTTTGCACATATTGTGAGTTACATGAGAAGAAAAATAGACAGCTTTTAAGATCTCTATTATGGGTGTGAAGGCATTATTCCTACTAGCTAACATTTTTTACCTATCTGCAGATTTGAACAAAAAAATATTATTTATTTTGTTAATGTGTAAAATTTATATATCTGCAATAGGTATAATTTTTTAATTAATTAAATATTTCAATTTTTATGTATATTTTTTATGAATATTTTCTTCTTATTAAATTAACATTACTTTTATTAATATTAATAAAAATGAAATAATTTTGTCTATTACATTTGCTTAGTGAAGAAATGGAAAATGACAAAATGGCCCACAAGTCATGCATGTTTAGATTAAGGGAGATAATTATCACATATGTCTTTCACATAAGTCTAATTTATAAATATTTTTATGTGATAAAAGAAAGAGAAGTATAGGAGAAATATATTTCTAAAGAATTTATATAACCTCTAAGTCATTTAGAAATATTATGTGTCTCTCAAAAATATTTATGCAGAGAAAGTGTCTTATAATCATGTTAATTTACTTACTTATGATAGTAAGGAGACGTTTGAATTTAGGGGGAGTGAAATCTTGATTATTAACTCGCATAAAGTACGTACAGAGAATGTTACGTGTAAAGGGGCGTAAGCCTCTAGGACATAGGTCTATCTTTTACTCTTGCGCGTTACTCTTAAATATAGAAAAATATGTCGAATGAAGTTTTAAATTTTGTAATCTCTCTACACTATCGAAATGTGATCCACAAGTGTTCGATGCATCATTGTAGTGTTTGAGGTTGATCCATAAGGAACAATGTTTGCGAAGTTTTCGAAAAGACTATTCGGAACAAACTCGACGAGTAAGAGAAATGCACAAAACGAAAGAGAGAAGGATCGTGCTATAAGTAAAAGAAGCTAAGTGTTTTTGTCATTTTCAGGATGTAAAGAGGAATAACATGGAGACTAGGGGTGTTCACGGGTCGGGTCGGGTGGTCGGGTATTTTTTTAAAATTTTTTCTTACTATTTTATATTTATTTAATATATAAAATATTTATTTAATATTTATTTCAAGGCATAAAATAAGTTTTCTAACTATTTAAATATTATTTCTGCATTTAAAGTATTTTATTTCAACTTTTTAAAATAAATATAGGCTTAAGTTTAAATAAAAATAAAAAATAAAAAAAATAAAATGATCGGGTCATCGGGTCGGGTCGGGTCAAGTCGGGTTGGAAAAATTCACCCCGTACCCGACCCGTCCCAAGGTCAGGTCGAGTTCGGGTCGGGTCGGATTATCGGGTTTGCGGGTCGACCCGTCCTGTTGAACACCCCTAATGGAGACAACAATTAAACCTAGAAAAGTGTGGGGCAATCAATTAGGAACGCATGTTGAGGACTTATGGGAAGTACTTCTGCTATAGGACACAAGGTTCTTTAGTTCAAAATGATATGGGTAAAATAATCGAATGTCCTTTCATGTGTGTATATGATCGACTTGATGAGGAAGAGAATCGACTCCACTACAAACACTCTCGTGTTGGCAGAAAGCTTGAGTTGCACACGTGAAAAGGGTTCATAAGATGGGTGCAATCGTCGCTCTCGCGTACATTCTCCCAGGTTACAAATCGAACATTCTTTCTTTGGGATTCGAGTTAAGGTATCGTGTCCACTGAGTACTGAGCATTCAAGAGAAATACACTTAAGGTGAGATGGCTACAATCGGCTCGTACTCGCTTTAATGGAATGCGGACAACCCTCCCGGGCAGAATGCTAGAGACTAGTGTATCACCATAACTATTTAGACGATTTGAATGGGAAGAAAAGAAAGTCGATTCAGAAAATACATTTAAGAATTATTGAAAGTTCTTCATAAATAACTCATTTGTCTTCCGCCCTACTCGGGCCATCGATTTCAAATGAGGATGAGAGATCTTCCCTCTCGGGTAGAACTTCCCAGAATGATGAAGGAATCGAAAATAATAATGGCGAGGAAAGAACACACGAACACTCTTCGAATCCGTCTAGGATGATCCGAGTCTCTGACTCAATGTGGTCGTCATTGTCAAAAACTCGAAATACGCATAACCCTCTTAGGTCTTGGATTGGAAGATGCATGACGTCTAAACCAAACAACGAAAAACTGTTATTGCTAACTCCAAGAGGATTCAAACTTCAAACCACTGTCACCAAAGCTCGATTTCTCTACGTTCGGTCGCGCAGAGCCTATTACATCCCTATGGTCAGGGGTGCAAGGCGATAATGATCCGAGAACTCCCCCTAACATATAGCTACGAGGAAAATAAAAAAACCACACAGGAAATCATCTTCATCAAAGCTTTATTTCTCTACGTTCGGTCGCGTAATGCCTGATACATCCCTGTGGTCGAGGTTCTAGATGAAGACGATTCATGAGTTCAAATTCGAAGACAAGTCTGAAAGATCAAGAGATATGGATAGAGATCAAAACATATATCATTAGAATGATAAACAAAGCTCGACATTCAGTTCAAATAGTAAAATCAATAAAGTGAAAATGCAAACTAAAGAACACAGATCCAAAATGCATAGAGCACCTTCCAACCTCAACATGACCAGTTAGCTACAGTTCATGTGGGGAGCACCAGTTTCCCCACGAATCTCCATAGGCATTATTTTTTTTCTCACTATCAGTTTTCTCTCCCGATGTTCCAATGCACCCCGCTCTTTTTCGTTCTCTCCTCCTGCTTTTATGCTTGCCACCTCTCCTCTTTGCTTCTGTTGCCTACAGCTTTTTGCCGCCTGAGTTTATATGATCCCTCTATCCAAGAAGCTTCCTTGCATTAGAAGGTGAGGGAACTGATTGGTCCCCATATGTAGAAGGTGTCTGTTGTTTGTTCTTTGGCCTTTTTCTGCAATCCAAAAGCATGTCATCCTCCATGCATACAGCGAACAGTGTGTGGTACGTGACCGCTCTACCTCATCTCCTGAAGCTCGTCGGCCTCCTGCAAAGGGAATTTACCCAAATAAGCTTTCTTGCTAGCAAAATAAGATTAATAGGTGAATGGATAGGATGTGGAGAATGTTTGGAATATGTTAAATTGGCATCGTGCATGCGTTTACATAGAAGAATAATCGTGCTATAAGCATTGTATGCATGCAAAATAGTAGTGAAAATATATACCATAATTCTCCACATCAATTATAATATCTTTCTTTCTTAATTTGCATATTTTTTTATATGGGAACAAGGAAGTTGTGGACCAAAAATTGGTTCACATGTGATGATCGTGAGACGGATGGTGATACTGAAGGCACTCCAATGAGGCGTGGTTTAGTGCCTTCTTCGATTTGATTCAAAGTCGGTTTGACAATTCAATCATTCTCGACCGCGATCCCCCGATGTCATGCATCGTCGGAATGCTCCAATCCCCCTTCCCTCCCTCCACCCACCCCTCCTGCACCAGAATGCTCATGCGCCTGACGTTGTAACTACGATCCCCCAGACATTCGACTGCCCAATTTGCACGCTAACACATCCCTACCTAAAACATTGTCATCATCGCTTTTTATCTCGATAGTGGAGGTTCGCTTGCGTAGCCCTCGCCTTGAGCCACCACCTCAAACCCATCTTGGACGCAACCACCCTGAATGAGAGAGGTCCACTGCCTCGGACCCCTGCCTTAGACATAGCTTTCTCCCACCTCAAAATCTCTTGTCCGAAAGTAGAGAAAAATGAAGACAATAAGAAAGGACAGAGCGGCGAACAACAACACACCTCTCTTGTCCAAAGTGGAGGCTTTCCAGATGAAGAACGGAGAGGCCCGCAGTAGCATTCAAGGCAAGGGAGAACTTTCGATGCCCTAGATCTGGAGAATGCGATGCGGCATCCAGTGTAGGAAAATTCTAACGGCAGCGGCCTGTGGTCAATGGCGTTCCAGCACAGGAATTCCGTCAGGGATGCTCCCACAAGGGCATTTCGATGCAAGTGATTTGGCAAGGCTGCTCCAGCAAGGGTGTGCTGGTGAACCAAATAGAGAAAATTGTTAGAGCAGGCGTTGAAGTACGCCTTAGTAGGGTGCCTTCCAATCGTCGATCGTGAAATCGACGCTTGTGAACTAAATTTTGGTCCACAACTTCCTTATTCTCTTTTTACTACTCATTTTGTCATCACAAAAAATGAAGAGATTGTTGTACCTAGGTTTTATGCTCTAATAAATTATATTTTGATGATAAGAATCTCAAGCATGTAAGATTATGAATTTGACATGACAAAAAAAAAATTAATTTGAAATATATAATTTTATGCACTTAACTTTCGATCAATATTTGTCTATGATTTCAAAATTAGATTTGAATTAAGGGGTGACATGTGAAAATTATATATAATTCTCTTAGGGGTTGTTTAGATAAAGAATACTTTTTAGGAAATACTAATTTTTATTCTCAATTATTACAATATTCCAGTGACAAAATTTTGTATTTTGGTTAATTAGGAAAATTTCTTATGACTCCAGGCAGCAAGGGGACAAGATTAAACATCCATTGGTAATTGTGCTGCTAATTTTTTTCATTAACCTCATTCTAGGGGTGTTTGGTTATTTTATGGTGGATTAAGAGATATTCTCTTGCCATTCTTCAATCCAAACAACCCCTTCGTTAAGTTTTCATAAGATAAAAAATTAACTCATTTGGATAACTATTTAACAATTTATGTTTAGAAGAATGAAGTTTGAAAGGTTCAATTCAAAATGAATATTTTTATACTCTAAGCATCCATTAATATTTAACTATGTTTTCTTTGAATTTTGAATATAAAGTAAATATGAAAATTGTAAATAATTTTCTTAATTTTTCATAAAACAAAATCATCTTACTTGGAAAATTATGCAAAAAGTTATATATGAAAATGTATATTTATTATGCTATCAATATAAATTCACACATCGAGAAGAAAAAGCTCGATTTAGTTATTGAAGATGACTAAAAAGGAGCATTGTGATAAAAACTTGAGGTTTGAATTTTGAATATTAGTCCAAACTTTCCTAAACAAGCTCGATGATTATAAATTGTTAGTAAAAAATATGGTCATCCAAATTTTTTCTAAAAAATGAAAAATAATATGTTTCAAATAACAATGCTATGGGGGAGATTGAATGTTATAAAAGAAACTCAAAACAAATTTAGGAGTAAATTTTAGCCATGGTCATCCAACTTAGGGGTATTTTCAATATGGTCATCCAACATCGCTTTATAACATCGCGGTCATTACGAGTGGTTCTAATCAGTTAATTAGTAAATTGTTGATGTGGCGTTGATGTGAATGCTTACGCGACAAGATGTCAATATTTTTTCTCTCCTCCACGTTAGATTAAAAAAAAATAAAAATGCCTCTGTCTGCTCAATCCAAACTTAATTTTGTTCTATATAGTCATCCAACTTTTTAATACTTATAGTCAAGGTCATTCAACTTTTCAATTTTTCAATCGTGACCATCATAAAAAACTTGGACGACTCGATCCGAATGGAACGTGTCAAAAAAAAGTATCGAGTCAATCTAAATGCTTTAATTTTATTTTTTATTTACTATTTTAAGTTTTTATGATGGTCACAATTAAAATTTTGAAAAATTGAATGATCTTGATCAAAAGTTTTGAAAAGTTGAATGACAATATAGATACAAAATTAAGTTTGGATAGAGCTGAGAGAGAAAATGCGGATGTGTCATTTTTTATTTTTTTAATCTGATGTAAAGGAGAGAGAAAATGTTAACGTTGTGCCACGTAAGCATTCACGTCAGTGTCAAGTTAGTAGTTTACTAGTTAATTGATGATGCACGGAAAATCATGCATTAAGTTAGCTTATTTAATTTATATTTTTAGGGTCTTTTGTGTTAAAGGAGGAAATAATTGATTTATTTTTAGATAATGTCTTTAAGATTTGATTTCTACCTAAGTTCGGATAATTTCATTGCAGGAAATCGAAACGATAAAAAAATGACTGAAAATAGCAAGTACAACAGCAAAAGCCTCTGGCACGGCCGTACCTTCATTGTGTCTTTTCCCTTTTCTTTATTTTCATTTCCTTAATTTTCCTTTTTATTGAGTATGTATCACTTTTCCTTGTTGGCTTAACACTGAGGACAATGTCTAGTTCAAGCTTGGGAGAGTTTGCATTTCATGCATTGCATGTTTCTTTCTCTTTATTTGCTTATGTTTGCATCTATTTGTAAAAAAATCCAAAAAAGTGAAAAATTGAAAAATTTTCGAAAAATACCATTGCATGCATTTATTTTTACTATCATCTTACTAACTCTTGTCTTACTGTTTTAATTATCTTAAGTTAAAGTTCAAAGACATGTTATTAATTGATGAAATTTGAATGCTTTTCATTCTTATCACTTGCTATTTTAGTATCAGACTTATGGACTGTGTGCCTATGCTAAGTAGAATTATGAATGACTAGACGATAAAATCATATTCATGCTTTTTTATCTCTTTTTAAGTCTTGATAGTAGTAGCATTTTTATTGACCATATTAAGTACTCCTTGAGCTTAAAAAATGTGAAAAAAAAGAATAGTGTTATGTGTAGGTACAAAAGTGTTATCCGGAACCAATATAGGTTCGGGTAATTAGATCCATAGGGGTTCATGCCTGGCGACCTAAGGGCAACTGCTCTAGGATCCGTCGATCGAAAACCTGCTACATGGATCATCTTGTGGAATATGGAGAAGCACATGAGTACTGAATCATGACTAAGTTCGAACTCTTCATTCAGAACCTTAGTTGTTCGGGCAAGTAAACTCGAGGGGTGCTTTATCACCTGGTGCCCTAAGGTCATCTGGTCAAGGAGTCATCAGTCTAAAGCCCGCTACATGGACTTCCTTGTGCAATTCTGCTTGAAGATTAGAACTTTTAAAATGATTGAAAATAAAGTTAAAAAAAGAAAAAGAAAAAGAAAAAGTTTTAAGCTCAATTAGTACTTATGTGTTCAATATTAATACTATTATTTGACAGACAATTTATTTTTCTACAAGGCTGAATTTGAGATTGTTTAAATTTGTGTAACATTCATAACCTCTATGAAAGCTAAGTGCATGGAAAATGATAAGATGATGAGTAGTAGGTGTGTAGAAGAACTGTGTGAGAAAATTAGTCAGTTGATGATGTGGAGGCTATGATGGAACTTTATTGAGCCTTGCTTTGAGTTTTTGCTTGAGGACAAGCAAGACTTTAAGCTTGGGGGAGTTTGATGCATGCAAAATACAACATGTTTTAGTTTATTATTTTAATTAATTTTTCTATAATTTGATCATGGCATGCATTAATTTTGTCACTTTTAATCGTAATTCCGGATTTATCGATTTTGATTATTAATGTTTTGAATATTTTAACCGAAAAGGGATTTACTTAATTCTTATAATTATTTTGCAAGCAATATGACTCGGCCGTAAAGAATTAAATTTCGGCTGAGATGATCTCATGGTTGGATAAGTTACATCTTACTTCGTTGGGGGTAAAAACGAATGCAACTTGAGTTTTGTGCGTAACGATAAAAGACTCTTCTTCGTTTTGGCTGAGATTACAAGAAGAAGTCTGTTTTGGCCGAGATTTGGAGGGGGTAAAGAAAAGAAAACTCATCATTTTGGTCAAAATTAGAAGATGTCATCGTTTTGGGGTAATGAAAAGAAGTAAAGATATCATTTTGGCTGAGATATGGAGGGGATAATGATAAGAAGTCTTCCTTACGGCCGAGATTCGAAGGGAGTAAAAGGATTTATCTTTGGGGGTAAAGATAAAAGAATTTCGTTTTGGCCGAGATTCAAAAGGGGTAAAGATAAAAGGATTTATCTTTTGGGCGTAATAGTTAGAAGAATTATCATTTTTTGACCGAGTTTATCTTACAATTTTAAAGTCAACCGTACGATGTTACGGCCGTGATCAAATTGAAGGCCGTCCGCACCTATAAATACGTGAAGAATCCGTCGTTTCAATTCGTGCTCTGATGTTCAGGTTTTCTTCCACAGCGAGTCATGAGCTCTGCAAGCTACGACCAAAAGGAGAGAGATGTGCGACGACTGGAAGTTGATCGCAACTCTGATCAAGTCCGAGAGACTGCCCGATTGTCTGCCCGTTATTCGAAGCTTCGACTTTTATTCTTGGTGTAATTCTTTCAATTTTTATTTTTATTTTATTATTATCTCTCCAGAATTTCTAGGATGAACTCCATATTTTTATTTATTTCATTTTAGGAGATTATTATTGAAGGAAAACTATTTGGACCTTATTTTATTTGTTTTAATCTTTTCTGATCAATTATTAATTGTGCTTAATGCTTTTATATTAGTTAATTAGATTTCTGAATTAGGCTATACCAGTTTGTGGAGTGTTTAATTTTAGAATTCATTTTACTAATTATAATTAATTATATCTGAAATTAATAATTGGCATAAATTTGATAACTAGTGTGTGGAGAATCAAATTTGTGTGGTCTATTTATCTATACCAGTTTGTGGAGTGATTAATAGTCTAGAAAATCTAATTTAATGCGTCTTAATTTTAATATGATTTGTTGGGATGCCAGTTTGTGGAGACTTTAATTCTTATTAAATTAAGATAGTTTAATTTGCATACTTAGATTGAGGGGATGCCAGTTTGTGGAGACCGCAATTTAATTATATCAAGTTAATAATTTAAGGGGACTCTAATCCATCATTAAAGATTTAATTTTTCTTTTATGGTTCAAATATTTATCCTGATCTATTTTCATCCTAAGGCCTAATTTCAACACCACTATCTTATCTTTATTTTATTTTATAAAACTCATTTTCAAAATTCATGTTTTCCTCTCTTATTAATTTAAAGATTCAGATATTGAATTAATAATATTCCTCGTGGGTTCGACACTCTTACTCCTTTTTACTATATTACTTGAGCGACTAATGCACTTGCTAACAATTTTATTTTGCTACATCATTTCAACGCATCAAGTTTTTGGCGTCGTTGCCGGGGAATATTTATTAATTAATTTCTCATTTTTATGAATTAGTAGGAGATGTAAATAAATTGTTAATAATTCTTTGTAAATATATACTATTTGTTTTAATTATTTTTTGTGAATAAACTAACACTTTTCTTTTGCAGATAAAGGTCGCGACATTTTAGATTAAAATTGTTGATTTTGGCTAGTGCTTTACGGATTTTCGGATTACTGTTGACTTATGATTTTATGACCGAGATCTAATGTGTCGGCTTTATTAATTTTACGGTCTCGCAATGAATGATTTTTGAGTTCTAAACTTTCAATTTTGCGGCCGCAAAATTTTAACTTCTATTATGCGCTTAAAGATCATCCTATTTGATGCTAAAATTGTTTTAATTAGTGGCCATGAAATTCTTTTTGTTTTGCGGCTGTAGAAATTGAAATCTTTTGAATGTGCACGTTTGATCAATTGCGTTTCGGCTTTAATGAACCCGTAAGAAATCTTTACGCCCGCAAGCTTTTAACTGACAAACTCTTATCCAAATTTTACGACCGGTATTTCACTTCATCCAGATCGAATTGATTTCTCTCTCTTGTGATATGATTGATTAAGCTTGCACACGAGAATTTAATCTCTGATAATCCATTATCTCATTTTTTTTTACGGCCGAGAATGATCTCATGTTTTCTTTTTACGGTCGAGAATTGATCTCATGGTTTTGCGACCGTAAAATTCCTTTTATTATTGATTTGACCTCTTTTGGCTTTAATAATTTCGAAAAATCTTTTACGCCGTAAAAGTCTTTGCTTATATTTTGCGGCTGGCAAATTTAATCTGAGTTTACGGCTGAAACTTCACGTATTCCATATGATCGAATTGTTTTGCGGCCGATAAATTTCTGAATCCTCTTTGGACGTTGGTTAAATCTCTCGTGTTAATCATTTTGCACCTTGGATTTTCGTCTCGTTAATCCTGTTGTGCATGTCTTTTGCGGCCGAGAATTGTTTCTTACTCTGGTTTTACGGCTAATATTTTCTGAACATTTGTTTTTACGCCATCTTACGACCTTTTCGGCTAGTCTATTTGTGGATTTTTCTTTCTCGGCCATAAAGGATCACGTTCGACTTAATTTTCATCGATTTACGGCCGATATGAATTGTCCTCTTCCTCGGCCGTAATGATGCATTTGTCGACATTTCGTTCAATTTTTATTTCGGCCAAAGGTTGTTGACTTCGATTCTTTACGTCTAAAGTTTTATATGCGAGGTGTTGATTAATTCTTTACGCCACAGAAGTCAATTTAATTCTCTTTCGACCGAGATTTTTCATCGCCGTGTTAATGTTTACGCCATCTTATGATTTTGTTTCGATCGTAATTTAATGAATTTTACGCCTTCACATTGATTAATCATTTCGACACTGTTTCATGGTTTTTACGGCCGAACGAGTGCATGATTTTTACAATTATCTTTTTGAATTACTTTCAGTCGAGTTATTTGGCATTTGTATTGGTTTGAAGAACCTCCGTTTGCGGCCGTAATTAGGTTTTTGAAAAGTTCCTCTCGGATTAATTTTAATGACAAATTTTCAATTCTATCAGGCCGAAAGACTTTTTATTTGTTAAAATCTTATTTTTTCGTGACCTATTATCTATATTTCTTTCTTCTTGTATATATTTTTATTTTATTTTATTTTATTCTTTTATCTTACTGAAAATTGGTTGTTGCAGGTATTACTGAATATATAATCACAACCAATCCTGGAATCTTCTGATAAGCGCACGAGGAGTTCAAATCCGCCTTTGGAATTTGATCCTGAAATTGAAATAACTGCTCGTCGATTAAGAAGAAATATCAGAAAAATGGCTGAACAAGCACGCGACAATCAGAGACTGGAGCAACAAAATGAACTAGTTCCGCCACAAAATAATCGACGAGAAGATGAAGCAGAACTCTCTATGAGAGAATATGTCTCGGCCAGATATTAACGAACTAATATTAACGAAGCTCTGTCGGAAACTTGCGAGAGCACGTGCACAGTGGCTGCTAGAGTTCTTCATTTTTCTCCCAATCTTGTTCTTTAGATTTGATGTTATTATTCTCAAATTTATTCTTTCATTAGGGTCATTCTAGTTGAACCCTATTTATGTTTTGGATTCTTTTTTAATATTAGTTTGATTTGAATTTTTAATAGCATTGTAATTTTATGTTTGATGCTTTCCTTTGATTCCATGATTTATGATTTGATTACTATACGAAAAGAAGTGATTATTTTCATAATAGTTTCTAAGATTAATCTTATTTATTGCATGCCATAATTAGGAAGATCGAAAGAAACCTAATTTGTGTAGTTATTAAGGCGACTTGAGAATGTCCTTAATATTAATTCCATTCTAATGCATCTTTTGATTAATTAAATAAATTAAAAATTGAAATGATTAATTTATTCTAATTGTTTTTAAGATAGTAGTTAAAGGCTAAAATATTAGTTAACTAAATTTGAAAATTTACTTTGTTATTGATTCAACTAATTTTAAGTTGAGAAGATTCGTTACATTTTAGTGGTGATAATTATGTGCCTTAATCATCAAATCATTATTTTTTCAGGTGATCATTTTTTTATTTTCTTTTTATTCACATATGAAATCATATATTTTCTTAATTTCTCAATTAATAATATTAAAATAAAATATAAGTTATTAATCGTCCTCGTGGGAATGATAACTCTACTCATTCACTATAATATTTGAGCGACTAGTGCACTTGCTAGCATTTGTTATTAATTTTACATGCATCAATTGACGGTCACGATGACTGTGATTGAAACATTTTTAAAGTTCGATGAAAGTGATATTACAAATTGAAGTTGGATGACTATACTAGGAACACAACCTAATTGAATGACCGCGGCTAAAATTTACTCGAGAGGTCAAAACTTCTGAATAAAAGATGGAAGAAACCCTATAAAGTCTATTTGAGCTCACACCTATGAATTTCCTTTTTTGCATACTCTTTTATGAAATATTTTAATTGTAAAAGAGAGATGATCGTGCATTGTAAAATTTTTGTAATAGGTGGTTGAACTTCTGCATGATTAGAGATTTTTTGTTATCTTCAGAGTAAAAAAATATGCGAGTAAAAATTATAAATGATGAGAAGTCATCTTTCTTGTCGAAATCGAGAATAAAATAGTATAAAGAGTTTTTTCTTTGTTCCATTTAAAATTATGAAATGGTGCAAGTAAAATTCTTAATAGTATCAAAGTTGAGAAGTCAAAACGAGAATGTAACAAATCTCATCCTTTCCTTTTTTATATAATTTAATAATTATTATATTAAATACTTTAAATTTCATCAATCCATTTTATGCTTTCATAACTTCTTTTTTTGAAAAATTAATTTACTTATATATATATATATATATATATATTATGATTATTACCATCTACCTAATTAATATGCAATGAAAAAATTCTCTGACCGAATTGTGACCTTTGAAGTTAAACTTAAAATTATTAACTTTTAGAAATTCATTTAGATATAATTCTTCAAACTAGTTGTCGTAATCAAACTTAATTTTAAATTGATGACTTTACTTTGGGGTTTTGGGGCTCCTAGTGAACGATGTGTCTCTTGTTATTTAAAGCATGGCATCTGCCCCCATTAAACATGCAAATGTTTGCCTCAATTTTTTTTTCTTTTTGCATTTAATAAGTAGAAATCAAATCAATAGATCTATGCAAAAAGGTGGGAAAATGTTTCCCTCCCTTTGAGAAGAAAAAAGATATTTTCCACATTTCGAGTGATATAATTAAATTTTCTTACAAAATTAACTGTATAACTTTTAGCAATATAATTAATATAATCATATAATCTCACGATCTTATATAATTAATATAATCATTTAAATATCAATTAAAAATATATTTATGATAATAAAATTAATTTAGTTGAAGTTAATATATTTTTTATTACGTTTTAATATAATTTGACATAAGAATAGATAAAAATATGATTTAATTGGATATAATTTAATTTTAATACACAAATTAAGTGTATAACATTTAGCAAGGTTGTCACGTCTCCATCAACCTGTTACTAATTTACGATTCTAATCGCTCTCGATCTTGTACGAACCATATAATCTCATGATCTTATATAATTAATATAATCATTTAAATATCAATTAAAAATATATTTATGATAATAAAATTAATTTAGTTGAAGTTAATATATTTTTTATTACGTTTTAATATAATTTGACATAAGAATAAATAAAAATGATTTAATTGGATATAATTTAATTTTAATATAAAAATTTTTATTTAAAATAATTTTTTATTAATAAATATAATCTTACTATCCTCAATCGATTTTATATTTTCGATCTTATAATCTTCTGATCTTATATAAGATCTCGATCCTGATGACTCATTTTTTGTATTATTTTGTTTTAAGCAGCATCTGCCACGTTTATGTAAGGGAACAAAAATGGTGTTTTCTTTTAACCTTTGCAAGTAATCTCTTATTTTGTAATTTCTGAATTGTATGGTTGAAAAAAAAAGAAGAAGAAAAGTAAGAGTGACAAAAAAAATCCATGCCGTTCTCAATCCAGAAATGGGACGGAGAACAGTCCTCCATCAGTAAAGAGCACTAAAACTCTAATCCTCTTCCTTTTTTTATGATAACATTTCTCAAGAGTCAATCATCTGATATATATCACATTTGTAAAACATACATAATTGACTCAATACCAATGACTATAATATGACAATAAAAACTATATATTAAATTGCCCACAATCTTTAATTTAAACAAAAGTTGAGAAATTGTGTAGTGGATGCTTATGCATATATATATATATATATATATATATATATATATATATATATGCATAATACTAAGTTTATGATAATTTAATAACTTCATGGCAACCTTCTCAATACATATAGGGGTGTTCACGGGTCGGGTTTTACCGACCCGACTCGGCCGATTTTGATCGAGTTGGATTGAGTCGGACAAGCATCTTTTAAGGGTTGGATCCGATCCAACCCGACCTGATTCGAGTCGGGTGGTCAGATTATCTGACTACCATTTTTTTCTTTTTTTTATATTATTTAATATAAAAAATATTATATAATATTTATTTAAAAGCATAAAAATTTTTGTTAAATATTTAAATATATTTTACACATTTAAAAATTTTTAATTTAATATTTTTTTTACTTTTTATATAAAATATAAGTTGAAAACTAAAAAAATCGAGTTTATGAGTCGGGTCTGTAAAGTTCCCAAAATTCGGCCCCAATTTAAATTCGTCGAATCCTAAGCGGCGTCATTTGACATGACCTAATTACATAAAACTTCGCAACGAAAATATAACCATAATATAAAATATCAATTTCATAAACAGCGGAAGATTTCATAAGTAAATAAATCTCAAGATACATAAATTGGTCCATGAGCCTAATAAGCTCTAGCATATACCCAATAAAGAGTTCATCATACATCAATGAGTTCAAGTATAGTACGTGACTCATTAAGAGGCCCATAAGCCATACATACATAACTCTTATAAGAGTTCATCATAATGACATAATATAAGTAAAATGACTTGGGTCGTAGCCCGATCGACCCATGTGCAATGTCACCGTCATGATGCTCTCGTCGTCGAACATAAGCCTCCTTCATACCTACACGAATCCATGGGGTGCAGAAGATTTCTCCTGTTAGAGTATGTTGAGGCTCATGCATGCTATGATCTTATAACATAATTTTTACATGTCATGACATATTCATATCATCATCATGGAACATAAATCATATGCATATTATGAGCTACTTATGCATACTATATGACAAGTGAATATATCATCATAAAAGATAAGATGCACATATAACATTTCCATCTTATGCTAAAGCATATCATAACTTATCATTGCACTTGTTACTATGCTAATGCATATTATAACTTATGGTCATACTTATCATTATGCTAATGCATATCATGATTTTATCTTACTTTGTCATTTTTATTCATGTCATCATATGATGTGATGAGTGGACATTCATAATGCATCCTCTTAGGTGCCTTCTTCATCTTTATTATCTTTGTCTTTATGTCCCAAGTCATTCATCATTCATCTTTTCATCTTTCATCTTTATTTAGATGATTTCTTATCTTGTCGATTGAGAAGTCCATGTTGGCTCATCGATCTTAACTTGACTTTACTTAACTAGGCTGAGATATTTTTTTGTCTCGTTGGAGGCCACACCTTGTCCACTCTTATGTGGAGTCTTGATCTTCGAGAATGCCACACCTTGTCCACTCTATGGTGAGGTCTTGGTCATCCCTTAGTTCCTTTATCGGAATCTTTTTGTCCCATGAGAAGTCACACTTGTCCACTCTTATGCGGGGTCTTGGTCTTCCCTTAGTTCTTTTATTTGGATCTTTTGTCCCATGAAAAGTCACACTTGTCCACTCTTATGTGGGGTCTTGGTCTTCCATGAGAGCCACACTTTATTCCCTCAAGGGGGTTTTGGTCTTCCACTTACATCCGACGACGTCAACAAGACACTTTGATCAATCTGTCTTTTAATTATATTCATCAATAGATACAATTATTCAATACATGTTGCATGTTTTAATCCTATTTAAGGTCATACAAACTTCAAATCATACTAAGTGTGGACATTCAATCATAACCAATCATCTCCTAAAACGAACGATCATTTTTCTAGCGGTCGACCGCTGGAC
Organism: Pontederia crassipes; assembly: GCA_030549335.1. Lineage (NCBI taxonomy): Eukaryota > Viridiplantae > Streptophyta > Magnoliopsida > Commelinales > Pontederiaceae > Pontederia > Pontederia crassipes. The sequence continues at coordinate 12,425,196 of CM060198.1, forward strand.
TAGATATCGGACGACCGATAGGATTATCGGTCGACCGTTATGATCTTGTCGAACGACTGAAATTGAACATTTGGTCGACCGCTAATCACAAAGAGCAAGTGCTCTCTAAATCGGATGATCGTTAACATATCGGTCGACCGTTATCATGTTTTCGGACGATCGAAACTGAGTGTTTGGTCGACCGCTAGTCACAGAGAGCAACGACTCTCTAAATCGGATGATCGATAATATATCGATCGATCGTTATCGGGTCTTCGGATGATCGAAACTGAGCATTTGGTCGACCATTAATTACAGAGAGCATTGCTCTAAACGAGCGTCCGAATGAGTTTCGGACGACCGTTGGACACATGTCGGGATGAAAGCGTCCCCTAGAACAGTTGATCGTTATAGAATCGGTCGTCCATTCTGGACCGATAGAACACATATTTTTACATCGTTTTCTTTTCAATCATGCATACTTTAACATATTGAGCACAGATTTGGCTCTACACATTTCATACATCATTTATCAACATTCTTAGTACACTAATAATGAAACACATGGGGTTTTCATATGAACGCATCCAACATATTAATCACATTCCCACATGTACATGCATTAAGCAATTTCATTAAGAGCTAAACATAAATAACAATGCACATCCTAGTTCTAGGCATGATTAGCAATAGAGCATTAATCTTACTAAAACATGAAGCATACTATTGCTAATATGAACATAAGAACTCACCCTACTCATATAGAATTAGTGACTTACTAAAAGAATCACCATAACAAGAATCATATATAATTGCATCTAAGACATTGAAGCCACTTAATATCTTAATATGTAATAATAAGTGAAACTACTCATGAATTAAATATGGATAACAAGGCACATTAGATTTTAATCATAATTAGCAATTTCTTCATACTTAGACATGAATGAGGATAAAATATCTTAACTTTACACATGATTAGCAAATGATACAGTAGTAACTTTAACTAACCATTCAATAATGTAAGGAAATCATGCTTATCTCTAATAATATAACCTAAAAAAATCCAAGTTGATCTTCAAATCCTTAATCATTCTTCATGCATCACTTAAGATTGAGATTAGGACTTTGGATCCCCTTAAATATACCTTTAGGACTTAGGTTAAAACTCTAATCCTAATCTCCTATCTTTTCTTCTTTCTTCTTTTTTTCTGCCTTCTTTTCTTTCCCTCCTTCCTTCTTCTTCTTTTCCTTCTTCCTTCTCTTCTTCTTCTTTTTGGCTTGACTTGATTGCTCTCTTTTTGTGCCGGCAGTGAGTGGAAGCAAAAGAGGGAGAGAGATGTGAGAGGTGCTATGCTTCTGTTCATGAGTGGAGAGAGTGGGTTGTGAGAGAGAGTTTGGTGGGTCTTCAAGATTGCTGTACATTCGTGAACGGAGAGCAAGAGAAAGAGTGAGTAGTTGGCCTCCTTTCTTGCTGTGAGTTGACGTGAGGAAGCATGAGAGGAAGGAGAGAGAGACTTAGGGGAAAAGCTGAGAGAAGAGAGTGGGAGAGGGAGTCTTCTTGAGAGGGAGTTTTGGAGAGAGGAGAGAACATGAGAGGGGTGAGAGAATGTTGTGATGCTGCTGTGAGAGGGTAGAAATGAGAGTGTTGTGTGAGTGGAGCTCCCTTGGGTGAGATGCCGGCTGGGTGTGTTGGGGGATGGGAGTGAGGGGTTAGGTGAGAGGTTTAGGGCAAGTATAGATATTTATATCTTAAGCTTTAGGGTTTATAGGTTAATGAGATTTATAATGGGTCTTAAATGATTAGCATTTTTTATCTATTTCATTTCTTTTTTTATCTCTTTGAGGATATTACAGGGTCGTGTTGACTCGGGTCAAAAAGTTTCGACCCGTATTTAATCCGACCCAAATTAATTTGGATCAGATCGGGTCGTTCACGAGTGGACCCAACTCGCTGAGCACCATTAAATATATACACAAGGTTTAAGTAATAAATGGATCTTAAATATGGGGATTTTGGAGAATAGGTTGATATCATATTTAAAATAGAGGAGTAAAACTAGGTATATATATGAGTGATATAAAACTTTTTCTTTGGGTTGCGATCTCAATATCCCAAAAAAGTGACACGACATCAAAATTTTGGAGTATATTAGAAAGAGAGAGGCGGTTGGCATGGCTTGCCAATAGTGAACAAGAAGATTGAGATGATAAATTAGTTTTTTTTTTAAATAATTCACTTTTTGTAAATATAAAAATATTTGTAAAAAAAGAAAACTTTCTACGCTTTAATGGAATTCATAATTTGAGATAATTTAGTCAAACTTGCACTCACTGAGAATAATATAAAATAATAATTCAGTCGAATGCACGAGATGAGTGTTTTGTTCAAAGGCTTGCTGTAACGACCTGATGTCTAAGCAATATAGTTTGATTAAATAGTTTCTTCACTTGCAATGGAGATATTATTTGCTTTAAATTTTTTGTCCGTACGAATTTAACATACGTTTTAAAAGATAATAAGAGTAGCTACATATAAGTCCATGATCATCTTCGTATTTTATCCATGTGAGACTATTCAATCAAACCATCATGATCCTTAGATCTACTCTGATACCTCTGTAACACCCTCGATCTAATCAAAATATTATTCGCTTTGAATCTATTGGACCCGCACGAATTTAATTGTAACGATATGAGGTTTTTCATTAAATAGTCCCATATGTACAAAGTACGAAGATAATTAGCTTATATATAGCTACTCATTCTTCTGTAAAGACGCGTTTTAAATTCATGCGGACCGAAAGCTCAAAGCGAATAATATCTTAATGATCCGGAGCATGATTCATAAACTCTCGAGTAGGGGTGTTCACGGGTCGAGTACCCGACCCATGAACAAATCCGACCCGACCCGACCAAATTTGGTTGGGTCGGGTCGGGTCGGGTCAAGAGGGCTGAGGGGGTCGAATCCGACCCAACCCGACCCGGTTCGGATCGGGTCAGGTGGTCACCCTATTTTCTTTTTTTTTAATTTTTTTACTATTTTTTTACATTTTTATTTAATATAAAAATATTATTTAATATTATTTTAAAAGCATAAAATAACTTTTCTAACTATCTAATATTATTTTGATACTTAAAATATTTTATTTCAATTTTTTAATAATTTTTAAATCAAATATAAGCTTAAGTTTGAATTAAAAAAGGAAAAAATTAAAAAAAAATTAAAAAACTCGGGTTGATCGGGTCGGGTCAGGTAGGGTCCAACCCGACCACCGATCTGACCCGATCCAAATCGGTTCGGGTCGGGTCGGGTCATCGAGTTCACGGGTCGACCCGACCCGGTGAACATCCCTATTCTCGAGTTTGAGATAAACTCTTACGAGTTCACGAGTTTAGCCATGAAATCGAGTTAACTCGATGTGGAATCGAACTTGATGGTGAACTCAAATAGACTCTAATGGACTCGGGTGGTCTCGAGGAAACTCGGAAAAACTCGATAGAGTCTATAAGTAGAATCGTCAAATGCAAAAGTTAGACATTTAACCAAGATTTTTTAAAAGAATTTTTTTATTACACTTGCCTCATTTTTTTTGTTTGGTGACAATTTTTTCCAAAAGAATTGTGCTTTTCTTTCATGCCAACAAACCTCTTTTTTGCAGTCTACATTTCTTCTTCTTGCAAACTTGTTAGTCACTGTATTTAATTTCTATTCAAGTGGTGAAATATGACTCCAATTGACATTATTAGTGCTATTGATTGATGGCTTAAATCTTGACATAATAACAATTTAATGATTTTTTATATCAATATTTTTTTAAAAAGGTAGTGGAATATATCTTTTTATCAAAGTTGGGCGTCTTAAAATATAATTTAATATAAGTCTAATAACTTCTATATCGAAAATTAAATTTTAGTGATCGAAATAATGAATTCTCTTCCACGTATTCTCTCGTAATTTGCCCACCACCTTTCAATATTATTATCCCCATAATCTCCATTTATAAATAGATAAACCCATTTTGGGACTTGGATTATGCTTTTAGAGTGATGTTATCTTCCATGGCTGCAACTCCTCTGCTGCACGAGGAGCAGCAGCATCATGGCCATGCCAAAGAGGAAAGAGAAGGAGGTGTTGAAAATTTAATTCCTCTTTTTATGTGTGAATTAAATAATATAAGTCAAGCACGATGCACAAGAAAATAATAATAAGAAAAAGAGACATTAAATTTATGTGGAAAAATGCTCCAATGAGAAGGGAAAAAATCACAGAGCAATATCACTAATTCAAGAATAGAGTACAATGTCTTTCGGGTTTTGCCCAAATTCGAATAATAATTCACTGGGATAAATAATTCTTCTCTGAAAAATACTGAAATAACAGTAGGAATAATATCACCTGATTACTACAATTCTCTGTGATTGTGATATCTCTAAAACCTCAGAGATCCTCTCAATCTTGCTTTGTTCTTAATTCTTTGCTCTTCAAGAAGAAATTTTCTGTCTTCTTTTTCAGCCATCTTCTCTCTCTTTTATTTATCCGTTGAACAAAGAAAAAACTTCTTTTCTTTTTCAATCAACTCTAAACTCAAGAAAAGAAAAAAAAACTTTTTCTTTTCTTTTCAAAAGCTCTCGGCGGCTTCACAAAAAAGAAGAACAAAAATCATGTGGCTGCCGCACCAATTCAAGAGAGAGAGGAAAACCATCTCAAATTAATTAGGTTTAATTAACTTAAATAAGTTTACTTTCTTAACGAGCTGGATTAACTCCAAAGGCCCAACAATCTCCCCCTCCAGCCCATGAGAAGGAGATCCTTCATCAAGAATCATTGCTTGATCTTCGTGCCGGCCAACCCGGCACCTCGTTCTGGCTTTCTTCTTGGATTTGTTTTTGGCTCCTTCTCTTCAGTAATCAATGAGTGCTCAGAACTTGGATATCTAATGAAAGTACGACACTCTCTTGTAGATCTACGAGATGGAGTAGCATCTTACTCCCCCTGCACAAAATCCTCTACATCTGCATCTGTATCCACATCTGGCTCATTGTTTTTAAGTTCATCTTGTACATAATCACTGCTCTGCTTCTTTGATTTCCTGAAGTTTACCAAAGTTTCTAATTCATGAAAAATCACATTTTTACTTCTGATGATTTTTTTCTTCTATGGATCCCACAACTTATATTTAGAATCTATATCTTCGTAATCCAGAAATATGCACTCTCGAGTCTTCTCATTCAATTTCTGTCCATGTTCCTTTTTCACCTGTGCAAAAATTCTACAATAAAAAACCTTCATGTGAGAATAAGACACATTCTAAACCAGTTCACACTTTCTCAGGAGTATCTGAATTCAAAGGAACTGATGGAGATCTATTAATCAGGTAACACGCAGTATTTGCAGCTTCACTCCAAAAGATCTTCGCTAGATTAGCCATCTTCAGCATACACCTAACTCTATTCAGAATGGTTCTGTTAGGGGTGTTCAGTGGGTCGGGTCGACCCGCGAACCCGGTGACCCGACCCGATCCGACCCAAACTAGTTTGGGTCGAGTCGGATCGATGGTCGGGTCGGACCCGACCTGACCCGAACTCGACCCGACGGGTACGGGTTAGAATTTTTCATCCCGAGTTGACCCGACCTGACCCGAATGACCCGATATTTTATTTTTTTATTTTTTTATTTTTTATTTAAACTTAAGCTTATATTTGATTTAAATTTTTTTAAAAAAATTGAAATAAAATATTATAAGTGCAGAAATAACATTAAATTGTTTAAAACTTTATTTTATGCTTTAAAATAAATATTAAATAATATTTTTTATATTAAATAAATATAAAAATAGTAAGAAAAAAATAAAAAAAAGAAAATTAGGTGGCCCGACCACCCGACCCGACCTGACCCGATCCGAATTGGATCGGGTTGGGTCGGATTTGCCCTCCCAAATCCCCTGGACCCGACCCGACCCGACCCGACTGGTCGGGTCGAATTTGCTCACAGGTCGGGTTGGTCTGGCATTCCCCGCCCACCAAGCGAAATCGGTGGTTTCTTGGTCACGACCAGCTAAAGCTAAAGTTCCATTAAAGAGCGTTTCCACGTGGTAGAACCTCCTCAGGGAGGATGAACTATTGGCACCAGTCCTACATCTCTTTCCATATTTCACAAGCAGCCGCAAGTTCAGGGCTCCATTTAGCAGCTTCATGGATAATTTCAACGGTTATAAACTACCTAAGTCAGAAGACTCAAAAACGATAGAAATTTTCTTTTTTATTTACAAGAATTCGATTCAGGGTACGAATCCTCCTCCCCCTTATCACACGATTTAAGAAAATCTTTTGAATCTATGTGTATGTCAGATTGGTACATGACTGTTCATGTCTGATGTCATGCTTTGCGCAATATTCTTTAAATTTTTTAGACGTATATTCATCACCATTGTTTGTGTGAAGACACTTCAAATGATTGCCTGTCTTTTTTTTCACCATGACATGAAACTTCTGAAAAATCTGAAATACTTGATCTTTTGTCTTCATAAAATAAATCCATAATTTTCGTGAAGCATCATCAATAAAAGTAACAAAATATCTATTGACACCTAAAGAATTTACCTCAATGGGACCACACACATCAGAATGCACCAAATCCAACTTATTTTCCTTCTTCTTAGAATTGGACACAAATGACACCCTACACTGTTTACCAAATAGACAATCATCACAAGTATTTAGAAATTTATCTTTGATAACAGTGATGTGAGAATTCTTCGTCAAAACCTGCATTCCTTTTTCACTCATGTGTCATAATTTTTTGTGCCATAAATCTGGTGAAGCTTCTTCTTCTATTGCATTTATTGACTGTCCAATCAAATTCACTTGAGTTTTGTAGAAGACCCCTAATAACTTTCCTTTAGCAACAACCATGGATCCTTCGATCAATTTTCACTTTTTATCACCCATGTGACTATAGTAGTCTTCCTGATCCAAAAGCCGAGGAGAAATCAGACTGAGACGTAAATCTGGTATGTGTCTGACGTCCTTCAGAATCAACTCACAACCAACATCTGTTCGAATACATACATATCCAATTCCTGTAATTTTAGACTCTCTTATTGCCCATCTTCATTGTGCCAAAATCACCAGTCCTGTACACACTGAAGCATTCTTTTAATGGAGTTGCATGATGCGAAGCCCCTGAATCGATGATCCACTCAACTGAATAGTTTGTGACATTGCATTCTTCATTTTCTTCTGAAAGGTAATATAGATCATCATTTGACGCCACTGCAGCAGTACTCTGATCATCTGTATCTTTCTGATTCTTCTGATTCTGTTGCTTCTTCCAGTCTCTACAATTTCTCTTGATATGTCCTTCTTTGCCACAGTGATAACATGTAAATTTTCCTCTTGACTGTGACCTATTGTTGCCATGGCCTTTTAGGATGTCATTCACAAATACTATGATGAACTGGTCCAAGTAGGGCTTGAAGATCCTGTTCATCATATCCATAAATGCTGCAGAAGCGTTCGTCAGTCCAAACGGCATCACTAAAAACTCATAGTGACCATACCTAGACCGGAAGGCTGTCTTCGGTATGTCTTCCTCAGCAACCCTCAACTGATGATAGCCACTCCGCAGATCGATCTTGGAGAAGACAGATGCATTGGATAACTGATCGAACAGGTCATCGATGCGGAGCAGAGGGTACTTGTTCTTCACCGTCACCTTGTTAAGCATCCTGTAATCAATGCAAAGACACATTAAATCATCTTTCTTCTTCACAAATAATACAGGTGCTCCCCACGATGAGACACTCGGCCGAATGAAGTTTTTGTTTAACAATTCCTAGATCTGCTTCTTCAACTCTTGCATCTCGACAGGTGCCATGCGGTACGATGCCTTGGAGATGGATGCAGTGCCAAGTAGAAGTTCGATCTTGAAGTCTACCTCACGTCTCGGTGGCAATCTTGAAGTATCTTCAGGAAAAACATTTGGGAACTCACGCACTACATCTATCTGTTGCAGTGCGGTGACTGGTGCATCGGTCTTCACCACACTTGCCAAGTAGGCATAGCATCCCTTCTGGATTATCTTTTGTGCCTTCATAGCTGAGACAATCACCTTCTTGCTCTCCGATGGAGTACCCCTGATGACTGCCTTTGACTTGCCCTATGCACCTATTAGGATCTTCTTCTATTTGTAGTGTAGAGCTGCATCATGGTAAGAAAGTCAATTCATCCCTAGGATGATGTCGTAGTCTGTCATCAGAATGACAATAAGATCTGCAGAGAAATTCTTCTTCTCCACGGTGACAGGTACATTCGGAATGTACTTGGCCGCGTGAAGGTCTCCCATGGGGGTACTCACCCCATTGGCATGAGGCATCTACTGCAAAGACAAGCTAAAAGCTTGGGCACACGACTCCGAAATAAACGAGTGCGTGGCCCCTGAATCAAACAAAACAATGGCAGACACCAGCAATAGGAAGAGTACCTCTGATAACATCGTTATCATTCTGCTCAGCATTTGCCTCCATGTGATGCACCCTACCCTAGTCCACGGGGTTTACGTCTCATGCACCCCGGTTGTCACGACCCCTTCTATGAAGCTGGGGGCAATTTCGAGCAAAATGCCCGAACTGCCCACACTGGATGCACGCACCAGTCATCCTGCGGCATTCGCCGTCATGATATTGCTCGCAATGTGGCCAGCGAGGCCTCTGCTGTACTACTGGTGCCTGTGGCTGAGGCTGACGAAGAGGAGGTGGTAGCTATCTCAGAGGCTATTACATGAAACGTGAGTTAATTGTCACGCTTAACATACTCTTAGTTAATATTTTGAAGTTTTTATACCTGATGCTGTGCTGGTGCTGGACGATGAGGAGGTGGAGCATAGCGATGAGCCTATCTCTGATGATAAGACCTATCACGACGATCGCGATGATCATCCCTCCTGAATGGTCGGCTATCTTCGGTCCGAAATCGTCGTGGCTCCGCTAGCCTGACTGGTGCTCTTATCTTGCGCTCCGCCTGGTCCTTCTCCATACGAGTAGTCAGTCTCACTGCCTTTTTCAAAGTATCACTGTCCCCAGTCAAAACTTCAATCTTCAGATCCGGTCGTAGATCATTGATGAACTTGTTTGCCCTTATGCGTCCTCCAAACGGCATAGGACAATATTGCTACAGCATGACAAATGTGCATGGTACTCCCTCATTGTCATGGTCCCCTGGATGAGCTCTAAAAAGTCCTCATGCTTTCTTTCCCGATCGTGAGCAGGAGTGTATCGCTCTGCAAAGGTCAACTTAAACTCCTCCCATGATATCTCTTCTTCCTCCAGTCCCCTGAACCTGGTGGCTCTAGTAGTCTTCCACCAACCCATGGCAGAGTCGGTGATCAGATGGACAGCGTATAGCACCTTTCGTCCTTCGGCACACCTCATCAGCTTAAAGATTCGGTCCAAGGCCTCTATCCACTGTTCAACTTTGAAGAAATCTGGCTTGCCCTCGAACTAAGGCGGATTTAGCCTCAGAAATGCCTCTAAAGTATCCTCAGAAAGTTCATGTCGGGGTCCCCGCGTGCGACGTCGGATTGCGGGTTGGCCGCCTCCGGTCTGACTGCCCTCCAGTGGGTCAGTCTCATCAAAGAGTTCGTCATGCGACGGTGCTTTCGCATTGCGGCCCCGTCCTCGGTCGCGGTTGGGAGTGCGACCTCGACCACGGCCTCATCCTCGACCCTACTGAGCTAAAGCCTGGAACTCAGTAATTGGGCCCTCCGGACCTTCTGGCACCACAGAAACATTATAGGCCGATGCGACCCCACACTCATGAATCCTCTCTGAGCATCTAGACATCTTTATCCTTTAATCATGAAAAGAAAATAGTACATTAGAACCAATACCATATCATGAACATGAATTTGACTCACAATCCTCTTTTGGTGGAGAGTGTTGGTGACAACTCAACGATAGCACATGAACCCCTCTTATGCCATACCATACAATTAGACATCAAAAGAGTCTGAACAGCGACTCTGATACCATAAATATAACGCCCCCAATTCGACCAACGCCACGTGGCGAGGATCTATTCGAAGGCGTTACGAAAATACTATAATATAGATAAAAACTTAACCAAATCTCAATTAAAAATAATGGCATGCCAATAATAAAAACAAAGAAGGAAAGATAGAAATATCATAAAATGCGGAAGTCTCAAAATATTACAAAGTTCATGATAGTCATAATATGAATTACATCAAGCTCATAATATGAAAAATAAGATAAAAATAACTAGGCCCTCTGTTGGTTCATGTGCTTTAGCATCGCTGGTCGCGGCACACGATCTCGACATCATCACTGACCTGGCCCTGTGAAAATCAACACAGGGGAGGAGGTACTCCCGTAAGCCATATAGCCTAATGGGGATCCATAAGTACACAATGCATAACAATAAATAGCAATAGACAGAATTAATAATCACTTGTAATAAAATCATATTTGAGAGCATAAGATCATTCGATTCGAATATCGATGGATAAAAGAGATAGAGATCATGAGTCAATCTTATAATCATAAAAGATTTCAGAGATCATACTGGATCAATAATCATGCTTTGATTCATCATGTTCATGTCACTTATCCATACTCTTTGTGCTCTTACTTTCACTTAGCATTAGATGTCTTTGGGTGCCTTTAACTTGGGAGATTTACGTCAGAACGACCAATACAGCTTCGTGCGGCTAATGGGGGATCAAGCCATGGCTAAGAGAGCGACCCTACCGATGAGCACTCAGCTTAAGCTCTGACTACCACTTCCATAAATATGTTCATATCTTTCTTACTTAATCACTTTATCACTTTGTCATACTTGCATATCATGATAGGATTGGATCATAGGACAGATGAAAACAAGGTCAAGGATTCAATCACATCACAACACAAGCATAGAAAGAATATAGATCAAATCAATCAGCAATCAATATGCAATCTAGACAAGGATGGGTCGACCGGTCTTTACTGATCGGTCGAACGATTTCCGGGCACCGGTCGATCGATTTTCGGGCACCGGTCAACCGATATCTCTGGATCGGTCGACCGATATCTCTGGATCGATCGACCGATATCTCTGGATCGGTCGACCGATTGGTCTTAATACAATACAGTGGCCAAGACCTAAACACCGGTCGACCGATATCTCTGGATCGGTCGACCGATAACATAGATTGAAAAGGAGTTTCGATCGGCCGATCGCTAAACACCGATCGACCGATATCTTTGGATCAATCGACCGATAACACTTAGATTGAAAATGAGCTTCGATATGTCGATCGGCCGATCGATACAAGGCTCAGGAGAAATGATCGGTCGACCCGTCTCCAAGGATCGGTCGACCGATATTCTCATCACCGGTCGACCGATATTCTCATCACCGGTCGACCGATATTCAGGATCGGTCGACCGGTCCTGATGAAAACAGAATCGGGCAGAATCTTAGAAACAATGAATTTCAATCCAAAAATGCAATCAAAGCATACAATCATTCATCTAAGCATAAAGGACTAATACATAACATATCTAGGATCAAAAGGAATCACAAACATGAAGCACACATGGTAACACAATCAATCCATCATTTTTTCATATCGTTTCAATCATCAAGAACACATTATACGATAAGAACCTAATTCTAATCAATTGCTAATCATGTTATACAAGGGAATTTCGGTATCACTCACCTTATTTCGTGATTGATCCTAGCTTGAACCTTCTCGATCACCGATAGTCACTTCTCCTTAGTGTTCTCCACCTAGGTAGGATTGATTATACTAATGGGCTTGCTAAGTGAACTGTTGTGTTGGTCTTTTCAATTGTGTTTCATTTTTTATTCCTTTTATTTTATATATATATATATATTTTTTAAATGGACCGGGTATTATATTAACTGTGCAGGCCCATTAATATCCAGCTCAAGTATCTTATGCTGCTGCACTCTTTCCTCAAATTGGATTGACCGGATCACTTGAGACGCTCTGTGGTCAAGCATACGGCGAGAAATTGTACGGAATGACAGGAGTGTACTTGCAGTCATCATTGATGATATCAGTATTCTTTTCGGTCATCGTTTCCATCATCTGGTACTATTCAGAAGATATATTAATCTGGCTTCACCAGGACCCAAAAGTATCCAAATTTGTAGCAGTCTACCTCATACATTTGGTTCCTGGACTCTTTGCTTTTGGTGCTCAGCAATGCCTTCAGAGGTTTCTGCAAACGCAATTCGTAGCCGGGCCTCTTGTCGTGTGTTCAGTTGTCCTTGATGGTCCACGTCCTGGGCCTTGGGTTCAGAGGGGCACCAATTTCTGCTTCTGTAACAATATGGATATCCTTTCTTATTTTAGCGTTCTATGTAAAATACTCTAAAAGGTTCGAGCATACATGGCAAGGTCTCTCAATGGAATCACTACAGTAACTTATTCCTAGCATGAAGCTGGCTATTCCTTCTGCTATGATGATCTGGTAGGTTAACGCTTACTGTTATAAATGCTATTTTTTATTTAAGATAATTGTTTATGTTCTGTTTGTAATTGTCACTAGAGATGATGATCTTGTTCATGTTCAGTCTTGAGTTCTGCGCCGCTGAAATTCTAGTTCTACTTGCTGGATTGCTGCCGAGATCGGAGTTCACTACTTCATTGATTGCAATGTGGTATGATCACATAGCATTTCAGAACTTTTTCTCTCCGCTTTTTAAAATCAAAACTCTTGTGCTCTACATTAAGTGAAGTTTCCATATTATCGCATGAAACAGTGTCAACACAGAAGCAATTGCTTATAATATCACTTCTGGGTTCAGTGCAGTTGCAAGGTAAACTAGAATCTGTTGGAACATCAACAACAACAACAAAGCCTTATCCCATTAGGTGGGGTCGGCTACATGGATCATACGACGTCATTCCGCATTCGTTGATCCATGTTCATGAGATTCGACAGAATTTTACGCTGGCTGTCGGGGCCTAACACAACCCTCCTCCTTTATCCGACTCCTTTTTCCAAAAAGAAGCTGAAGACGTGAGATGTTTTTTTCTTCTGTTGGAACATCATATAGAAAAAAAGATTGTTTTTTTCTTCCTAAAGATCTCTACTTGGATAAAATTTTCTTAATAGCACAAGAGTGTCGAATCAAATTGGCGCCGGAAATATCGAAAAGGCTAAGACCCCAGTCTCAGTAACTCTGCGGCTTTCAATCTTCCTTGCTCTGGCAATTGTTCTGTTGTTAGCTGCTGGTCACAATATATGGGCAAGCCTTTTAAGTGGTAGCAAGGACATCAGCCAAGGGTTTGCCTACATGACTCCTCTCCTCATGGCATCCATATTGTTAGATTCGGCACAATGAGTTTTATCAGGAAATTTTATCTGGCAGCTAACTTTCTTATTACATCCTTTGATGATAAATTTGGTCTTTCTGAAAGTGCTTGGAATTAACTGAAAACTGCAGGAATTTCCAGGGGCTGTGGCTGGCAACACTTGACCCCACTGACTAATTTAGTAGCATTCTATGCAATTGGCATGCCATTGGGTGTTCTTTTTGGGTTTAAACTCACACTTCATGATAAGGTAAACAAATTTCTCCCTTTTTCAACTGTCATTATGTTCAAAATCCTTTCAGATATATCAGATCAGTTAACTAATCTGACCTTTGTTTGGAACTCATCCTCCCTCTCTTTCATGGTTTTTTTTTATTTTCTCAGTTTTTTTTTTCTGTTTCATTCATGATCCAGATGCAAACTTTTTTTTTTTGAAAAAAAGATGTTATCTATTATGGCAAATGCCGTGAAATAATCAGCCGGCTGGTTTAGCTCATAGATATGCTTGATCTTACCGTTTACAAAGGAATCAACAAAAGATTTACTATCATGAATAATATTTCTGATCTCCCATGGACAGTTGGAGTTGCCAGTAGCTAGTTGCACCAAGGTAGCAGAGTCGGGTTCAACAATGATGTTTGTGATTCCCAGCTGATTGCACATCTTGATCCCCATAAGCATGATATCCAGATGTAAACTGCATGTGCATGATGACCTTGTTATAATAAGATCTGAAATATATGTTATTTTCTTTTGGACAGGGATCATGGCTGGGTTTTACCTGTGGCCAGTTTTGTCAAGCCTGCACCCTTCTTGTGATCATTCTTCGCACACAATGGGCAAGACTGGGGCTATCAGTGTCAGATGGGCAGAATTATATGACAGCTTAAAAGTAACAAAGTAGCAAAGAGAATAAATTGGTCACATAATGAGTTATGGCAGTGGTTCATCAATCAACCCTTTTTTCACATCCAAAGACAAATAAATAGGAACACTCAGGACATCAAGGACACAAGATTCTGATCTGTGTAATCTTTACCCACTGTTAGAAAGAACACAACAAGGTGTCATGGGGAAAATGCGATTCCCTTGCCTCTGGAATGGTCAGTTCAATTATGGATGAACTTGATTATGATGTTGTTGGGGGGGTGCATGAACACATGAGCTTGTTATCAGCTATTAACCTCACAGTGCAATCTCTGTGCAGATTGGGTGGTGAAATGTGGTTCATTTTGGCTACACAATTTAATAATGCCTCCGGAGTGTCTTTTTTTTTTTTTCTGTTTTAACTTTTAAGTAAGGCATCTGCCACGTTTATATAATGTAACTTACTTTTTAATTTTTGGAAGTAGTATCTTGTTTTTGTGATTTCTGAATTGCATGTCGTCTGTTGGATGCTTATTACTCCTTAAATTTGATCGTATGGATTTGTATAGAGGTTAATAAATATGTAGAGCACTCTGCTCTTTTATTATTTATTTAATTTAATAAATATAATTCATAATTAAATTACTTATACACTTTTTAGATGAAGTAATATAGATTTGTTGAGATAATTTGATCGTAAAAATGTTAAATAAATTATATTCATTAAATTAATCATATTTTTTAAAAATAACTTCAACATGATCATCGGATTTTAATCATATTTATTATTTAACACATACTTTAAATTTATATATATATTATTAATCTAATAAATAAAATGAGTGGTCTACACCCATTCCATGCTCTATTCCTCATTTATATAAGGTGGGAACTGAAATCATTTAATCATTTAAAAAAACACTTTGTTCCATTGGTATATAAATTACTCAAGTCTAGAGTTTGATTCTTTTGTAATATATCCATATATCGGAGACTAACAACAACAAAAAAAATATGGAAAATTAAATAATTGACTTTGGTTAAATTAACTGGAACCATAGTAACATGACTTACTTAGAAATGCAACTGTGCAAAAGCTTTCATTCAGATAGTTATACAACCTATTTTTACCCTTTATTAATTATTTTGCATTATAGAAAAAAGATGCAAAATTTATGACACTTCAAGTAATAAATTGAAATAAAAAAACACAATTAGAAATGCTGATATTGAAGTTTTAACTTTCATTTATATCAAGAATATTATTTTTAGAGAAGAATCAATTGATATTCCACAAATACATAATCAAGAAAGCTACTCATATAGATAACCTTGAAAAACTTCTTATTTTAATCATCATTTTAAAGAATAAACACTTCAACCTCAAAAACAATTGTTATTAGCAAGATCCACATCAGAGAAGAAATATAATGCCACATATCTTCAAGAACATAAGTTTGATAGTAGTATAATAGTTGATATCCAATCAACCTCACACCGACCATGGAAAATTCTAACCCTAAAAAATGAATGGATAATATGGACAAGAAAATAAAGTTTTTGAATAATAATAATAATAATAATAATAATAATAATAATAATAATAATAATAATAATAATCATAATCATTTCTCATTGGTTGAAAGGTGACAATGGGGACGGACTCAAACAAAAATTCAGTGGACAAAATACATTTAAAAATATTGATAATAAATTATAATAAATATATTAAATAATATGTCCTTAATTTTTATATAACCTAATTTAAAAAGGGGGTGGGGAACAAAGTTTAATCTTACCTTATAATTATATAGCGTATATAATTATATACTATACAATATGGATGTGTTAAAAAAATGGATATTTATAAATTAAAAGAAAAAATAGACAAAATGTAGGTGTATTGTAGAGTTAACAAGTGATGGACTATGCTAGGGAGTATAAGAAAATAAGCCAAGTAAAAAAATCTTGCCTCAAAAAATTTGAATTGAAAATTTTAAATTCAAGTGTGGATTCTGTCCCTAAAAAACTTATACTCTCCCATTTATTTAATTTTTTCAAGGTCATCTCATTTCGTTTTGAACTTAAATTTTATTCGTTCAAATGTTTTAGTGGCGCATAGCTAATAGCATTGTATTCGATTTCTGTAATTGTTATTTCGAGAATGTATATTCTGAATTAATTGAATGTTACTCGTCCTATATATTGAGGATATTGAAATAAATAGAAAGCCAACCACCCGTTATTATTACTTATTTTGTATTAATTCATCTCATTTCATATTATTAATATAATAATATTGTATGATTCAATATTCTTCTATCATATTATACAATTTATATTAGATATATTTAAGCCAACCATTTTTTTCCTGTATTAGCTCACATGGCAAACTATTTTTAAACTTTTTTCCATTTCCACCCTAGTATTCACAATAGTCTAAATATAGAGATGTTTAACAGGTGAAATCGACCTAGTAAACTTGACTCGATTTGAACTAGTTTCGGATCGATGATCGAGTCAGACCCGACCTGATTCGAAGTCGTCGTGTAGGGTTGAAAAAATTCAACCCGAGTCGACTCGACACGACTCGATGACCCGAGTTTTTTTTTCAAACTTAGGCTTATATTTGATTAAATAAATTTTTAAAAAAATTAAAATATAATATTTTAAATACAGATTTAACATTTGAATAATCTAAAAACTTATTTTATGCTTTAAAATAAATATTTAATAATATTTTTTTATATCAAATAATTATAAAACAATAAGAAATTTTTTTTTTAATATGATTCAAATCTGATCAAATTTGTTCACGTGTAAAATCTAACTCGATCCGTGAGCACTCTTAGTTAAACATTCAAATCCATTATAAGTGATTAATTAGTTAAACTTTATTATCACATCTTTTGATGATAAACATATTTCTTTCTGAAAGTGCTTGGAATTAACCAAAAAAATGCAAGAATTTTCAGTGGCTGTGGCTGCCAGCATTTGGCCACACTGACCAATTTAAGTTGCATTTGGGGTGGTTTTTTCAGTTACTTTTGTTGACAGATGTAACTTATTTTCTATGATGTTTGATAAAATTTTCAAATTTTACTTTCTCTCACAATCGTCTCTTGCCCGCATCACATTTTTTTTGCTTTTGCCAAAAATTGGGATGAAGATCTTTTGGAAGAAAGCAAGCTTTTTTAAAAGTTTGCTTTGCCATCCCATTTGATAGATATGTTTTAGTGAGTTTTTGGATAAAAATTAAGAATTAAAGGTATATTTTATTATTTTATAAAGATGATTTTTATATAATTAATTATATAATATTTTTTATAATTAGAAAATTAAATAGAAGAATTTTTTTAAGGTAATCTAATTAATAACTAAAAATGAAATATAAAAGAAAACTTAACATCATATTTATAGAAAGTAATTATATAATTATACATTATTTAGAATACCATAACTAGTAATTTAATTATATTATACTAATATTATTAATAATTATTGTAATATCACACTAGTGAATTTTTAATATGACATTTGATAAGGAAAATAAATAAAAATATGTATGTCAACATTTAAACGAGAATATATATTTTTCATAATAAATAATAATAGAAAATTTTATTTTATTATAATAGTAAGTAAATTGTAATAAATAATAAATGCACTTTTTATTATTAGACCTAAATAAATTATAAATTTATGCTCATGTAAAAATAATAAATAAATTTAATATATATAATGTACGTATATAATATGCATATAATATATACATATAATAATATTATTAAAATAATAGCTAATAGTTTTAAAAGTAGCTCCGCCTACTTTTAGACCTATTAAAAAATAAAAAAAATTGATTGTTCTTGTTGCTCGCAAGAACTTACGGTTGAAATTTTTAACCAAAAATTTCAGTCGTACCTCACGTGAAACCAAACACAACCTTTGTGTCTAAACTTTTAACGCCCCAAAAATGCATCCGAAAGCACCGTCGAATCCCCCTTCAACAGGTGTCCAAATGCACTTCCAAAACGCTACTTTTGATTTTTTCTTTGACTTTGAACTCAAGACTAGTCAACAAAAGCAAACACAATTGCGGAAGCAAATTATTTTTATTAAATACATAAAGGTCTTAATGCAAAAATAAAACTTCATAATTCAAATAACAGACTTCAAATTAATACAACTCTAAAGATATTGTTTTAAATATAACAACATTTATAAAAGAAAGACACTAAGACTTGGATTAGAACACTTTTCTTCATGTGCAAACAGCTTTGTCATGAGCATCACCATCAAGCAGAGCATCGGGACATCTATTCCTACACATCTGCAGGATCCGGTACAGGGAAGAAACTCTCCCAGTAAGTATTACTCAATATGTAACGTCCAAAATAAAAATAACATTCATATGCATGCATTCATAGTAAAAAATTATAAAGCATATCATTCTTTTCATCAGCTAACCTAAATAACATAAACAAATGCATTTGAATGCAACATATAAATAAAAATCATTCATAGAGTATGAACGTATCATTCATCATTTTCATTCGTATCATTCATCATTTTCATTCTGCTAGATCTAACACTATCAAATATTATAACACCTTTGCATACTGAAATTTCAACTTAATATTAAATAACTAACAATAAACAATGTACGCGCAGGGAAGGGACATAGTACATTAATTAATACGGTAAAAATAATAAACAATAGATGTATAAATGGTAAATAGGATTCCACATCGTGAATGCATATTATGCTTTGGTTTTACTCACAGGTATACGTGTATGCATAAAGAAGACTTGACCACCTATGGCTCATTTTTAGATTATGATATCATTAATTTATGGACATACTGGCCGATGCAATTATTACCTCATGTAAATAAGACAAAAAGTAAGGCCAAGCTCATTTTTATGTACTCTGTCCAATTGTTCTATAACTAGTTATCTATTGAAATAAATAAGGTAGTAAGTGTTATACTTATTGCTAATATCATAATATAACAATGAGTCTGATTTGAGGGCACCTATAAGCAGAAATAGATAATGCCTAAATATTCCTATGATCTAATGCGAAAGCAGATAAATATTCTTGTAACGTTCACAAAAAAAATGTAAATTAAGTTTAAAACTAAGGACATTTTGGACATTTGTAGGAAAAGGACAGCAGATAAAAAAATAAAGCCACGTATACAAAAAAAAGTGCGCTCGTCTTCCCTAAACCCCCCGCTACTACAGTGCCCGTGCGAACCCCAGCCGCCGCCATCACTTTCGTCCGTGATATCTCCTCCGTCCGGCCACCATTTTTCGCACAAGAGGTACCGATGGAAAGAAGATGACGAGACGAACGTTTTGACATATAGTATGAGATGATTGGTCCACCGTGCGTGGTGCAATGAGAGAAAAATACGAGGAGGCCGACAAATCTGTCGGCGATGAATTCGGCGACGAATTCGGTTCCGACTCGCACCGATCCTTTTCCTAGTGAGTTGTACATTATTCTTAGGTCGATTAACATCATTTGGAGGGGTTTTGATCATATTTTTGTTCAAATCATATAGGAGGCCGAGATTTAGAGCTTTCCGATGAACTTTTCCTGTGAACTTTCCAGCGAACAGACGGTGAACTCCGGTCGAGCTCATCTCGACGTTTTAGTAGGTGCACACATGAGGCAAAAAGAATTTAGGTTGCTGTCCGTATAAAATTAGTCGCTAATCTTTTAATTTTTAGGTTCGTAGGTTTTGGATTATGATCGTTCTCCGACGACCCTTTCGGCGACTCGTTATCATATCGTAGTTGGTAAACGAATAAGAATGTGCATTTGATTAGATTTTCGTGATGTGAATAAATTTAAAGTAACTTATTTTATTTTGGATGAAAAAGGCATTCGACGGCCTTTCGGCATTTTGACGGGTGCGACGGTGATTTTGGAGAGCGGTGACTACAGTGGTCGTGGTATGAATGTCGAACAACTTAAAATAATTATTATAATATAGTTGAGGTTCTAATTACGTTTTATTTAAAGTTTAATTGAATTTTGCTTATAGGAGGTTGTTAATCGGAAATCAATAGTTCGTGGGTTGTTGTGAATTGATTAGGTTGTTACTAGACGACGAGGCCTATCTTTCCTTTTTGTTAAGTATTATAGCAAATCGATAATAGGACTTAATTTATGATAAGCATGTCGAGCATTTGTGAATAATGAATTACCAAGTTTATTTTATAATATTAATTAATCAAGTAATGAATATGATATGTTGTATTTACTTTTGATTGGATTCGGACGAGGGGATAATTTGGGGACTCGACGAATCCAAGGTGAGGGAACTTATCTCAATTGATATGAATTGCTAAACTCTTCGAAGTGATGACATTGTTCCACCCGATGTGAAATGGATTTTCGTAATAGTTTCCTTCATGTATATTCGTATATTTGTATGCTTCATATGTGTGTCATCATATGATTTGTGATATTTTATTATGAATTTTGAAAATCCGTCGAAGTTATGATTGTGAAATTGAAGTGAATATTTGATTTTTGAAAAAGAAAGTTTATATGATGGTTTCAGACTCTAAACTTCTATTTGGAAACTGTATACATGCATCATGTGCATTACATATAAAGATCCGCATAAGGCGGAGTGTTTTCACCTCAGAGAATTGGCCAACTCTGAGTAGATCGGTTGGGGTCCGGTTTGCTCTGTGTCGATACAGTGACACGAGGAGTAGGTTCAACACCCTGTGTCGATATAGTGACATGAATGGTGGAATTATAATAACCATCCTGTGGCAATATAGTGACACGAGGGATAGAATGGAAAAAGAAAAAAATAAGCTCTGTGTCGATATAGTGACACGAGGAGCGGTTCAACATCCTGTGGCAATATAGTGACACGAGGGATGGAATTAGAACAACCACCCTGTGACGATATAGTGACACGAGGGGTGCGTGAAGAAGCACTCGATTGACGAGTGGTATGGAGATCCGGGCTTGTGACCCTTAATGAATTTTGGAAAACACTCGATATGTTTTGTTGGTGTAATAGTTTTGGGACGAAACTTTTTGGGCTAGAGTCTCATATTCTTTGACAATTATAAATTTGTCAGTGATATACATAGTAAATTTTATAAATTGCCTGTGATGTGAATAAATATGGATAAATATTGTATTTGACGCATGAACGAATTTGCGCATATGTCATGCCAAAATTTTTGAAAATTTTCAGTGTTAGTTGATTTTTGGAACGTTAGTTTTCATTGAAGATTTGAATTTGTATTTAAACGATTGAGTTTTCGATTTCACGCCTTGTGGCGCCCAAAGAAATCGAAGGATGTCACAATCCTAATAGAGAATCATACATGTAACCGTGACTTTTCATTGGCTTAATCGAAAATATATACTGGCACATATAAATTTACATATATAATGTCATCCTCAGTATATGGCTCAGGACTTAAATATACATTATAAAAGGTATGATGGCGAGAGTCAACCAGGAATAAATTAATTAACATGCCCATACGATGCATAGTTCAGGCATATAAGTATCATTTAATAATTATAAGTAGCCAGCATTACATCCTTTGTAAAAACCACAACATGCATTAATGCCAACATTCATTAATGCATAGATGACAAGACCGTCTAAGGCATAATTCAGATACATCAAAATAATATGTTGACTAAGCATGATAAAAATATAATTTAATATCTGTGAGTTAGCATAACCTTATGATGTATAGTTCACACGTTCATAGACATCCATTAATAATCAATAATCGACATGACACCAAGAAATAAAATTAAGGAATAATTTATTTTATTCTACAATTCACGTCATGGGTGTTTTTTTCTTCTAGCACGAGCTTTATCTACATCCTAACCGAGAATAATCTATTGGACGTTCCTTCTAAAAATCAAAGACATCTAAGACACGCGCAGTAAGAGATCTAAGACTTGATTCATGTCGTAATGGCCTTTAAAAATTAATTCGAACATCTTAGTTTGAAAATAAAATATTAGATCCCGTTACATATCGTTCTAGCGATCCTTTCTTGCCCGTATTCTTCGTTCCTTATCGTTCTCTTCGTTTTCTTTCCGCGTACGTCGTTTACTGATGGTTTCTCCTTGATCTCCTATTGCATATTCGAATCTTAGCCGTGAGTGGAGAGGTGGGGGAAGTGAAGAGAGAGAGAGAGAGGGGATTATTATTGAAGGGATAATGATTATGGGGTGATTAGTGGAGGCAAAATAGGAGAACTTGATCACAACCTTTGGGTGTAAACTGATCACACTTCATCACAACCTTTGGGGCAATTCTCGTCACATATGACAGTTTGGTTAAGTTTCAAAACTTGACACAAATCAAACACAACCTTTAGGTCTAAACCGATCATACTTCATGATAAAATAAACAAGTTTCTCCCTTTTCAATTGTCATTATGTTCAAAATCCTTTGATACATATCCAATCAGTTACAAACTCTGACCTTTGTTTGGAACTTATCCTCCCTCTCTCTCTTTCATGGTGTTTTTTGTTTTCTCAAATTTTTTTCCAGATCTGAAATATATGTTAGTTTCTTTTGGATATGGATTATGTCTGGGTTTAACCCGTGGCCACTTTCTTGTCAAGCTTGCACCCTATCAGTGTCAAGCTTAAAGGGTAACAAAGCAACAAAAAGAATAAATTGGTCACAATCTGAGTTGTGGAAGTGGTTTATCAGTCAGCCCCTTTTCACATCCAATGAAAAATAAATAGGAACGCACTCAGGACATCATTCATGAAAGAGACAGATTCTGATGTCTAATCTTATGCACTGTTGAAAGGAACAACAAGATGCCATGGGGAAAAATGATTCCCTTACTTCTTACCTCTGGAATGGTCGGTACAATTCTGGATGAACTTGATTATGAATTTAGTTGTTGATATGATGCACGGTATCCAATTTATTTTAGGTATATCATATCAAAATTTTGTTAAATAAAATTTAAAAAAATAATAAATGATTGATAATTATGAAAGCGTTAATATTAGAGAACATGATAAATATATATTTTGCTACGTTTTTATCGGAACAATAAAATATGTAGATGTTAAAAATGACAAGTCATCTTCGATCTTGAGAAGAAAGAAAATTATTAATAATTTATACATCGTCTAAATTTTATATGAAGTGAATAACTAATTACTTATTTTGAAAACTTAAACATTACCTAGATACAATTTATTTTTATGTATATGTTATATATTTAATATATTATCATATTTATACCTTAATTTTTTAGAATTTGAGATATTCAGTACTCGTACCATTGAGTTGTTTGGGTGTGGTGAAATGTGGTCCATTGGGTGCAGATTTTGATGGTGCCTCCTGAGCGTGCCTTTTGGTTTTAAGTAGGGCATCTTTGACGTTTATGTAATGGGACAAAACATAAAATTTCTTTTTTCTTCCTGAGTCATGATGCTTTTGTGTATATATATATATATATATATATATATATATATATATATATATATATATATATATATATATATGTTTGGAAGTAGTCTCTTGTTTTGTGATTCTGGATTGTATGGTTGGAAAATGGTAAGAGTGACAAAAAAAAAAAACATTCCATGCCGTTATTTTCTCATCCAACAATAGAAATCAAATCCTTCATGTGATGGAGAACAGTCGCGTGTCGGATGTTCTTATTACTTCCTAGTGTGCATTGATATCAATCATTTCCCATTTGGGGAGTTATTAATCATTTTAAAAAAAATATTCAAGTGGCCTATAAAAATATTTTAAAAATCAAGCAAGATCCCTAATTTAATTCTTTATGAATATAAAAAGTTCTTGTTCAATATTTCATGTGCCATTATCAAATATCGAGGTGGATATTTAGCATTTTTCAAATATTGAAGGCTGACAGTCCAAAAGAAAAAAAAACTTAAAAATTAATATTTGACTTTGGTTAACTTAACTAGAACATAGTAACATGAGTTACATAGAAACAAAGCTATGCAAAAGATTACATTTAGATATTTTTAAAACTTATTTTATCCTTTATTATTTTTTTATTATAAAAAAGACAGTAACTTAATTGGTTGAAGGTGTGAAAACTTGGGCAGACCCAAAAAAAAATTAAGGAGTGGCAAAGGTATATTTAAGAAAATAATAAATATTAACACATTGATAATTATTAATAATGTGAATCCCACTCTAATTGAAAACCCGTTTGGACCTCAACTCACTCCGAAGAAAAAGACGTCTTTGCACGGCGGGAGTTTCGTTGTCGAGATAAGTCTCCTAATTTTGAGGGATTAATTTAAATTTTCAATCAGTATGAAATTTTTCTCATCTGTAAAGAACTATATAAATTTTCTAAAGTCCGAACAAAAAATTATTTCTCGTCTTAAAATTTTTTGGTTCATTCTTCCGCGTATAATTTCTCTCGTGCAAAAATCTTAATAATAAATAATAAATAAATATATTAAATAATATGCTCTTAATTTATATTTAACTTAATTTTGGGGGTGGGTGGGTCTGGGTGTGTGTACGTGCCATGGGTCCGTTTGTGCGTGAAAGACATTTATTTTAAAAGGATATTTAAAATAAAAAATAAAATTCAAAATAGAAAAAATATAGGTGTTTTGAATATATTGTAGAGTCAACAAGTGATGGATATACTAGGGGAATATTTTAAGAAAATAACCCAACTCTAAAAATCTGACCTCAAAAAATTGAATTGAAAATTTTAAATTTAAATGCGGATTCTATGTCCCTATAAAGGGGTTGTTTTTAACTTTTTACTCTCATTTATTTTATTATATTTGTTCACTTCAAGGTAATCTCATTTCGTTTTAAACTTAAATTTTATTTGTCCAAAATTTTAACCAAATTTAGTGGTGCATACCGTATTCGAATTTTTTTTGACATTATTATTTTGAGAATACATATTCTAAATTCCTTAAATATTAGTGGCCCTATGTGTTGAGGATTTAAATAAAGAAGTCAACAACTTCTTATTATTAGTGGCCATCTCATTTCATATTATTAATATAATATTGTATGATCCCATGCTTTTCAATGATATTATAGAATTTATATATATATATTTATTTATTTATTCAAGGCAACCATTTTTTTTCTGTACTAGACTCACATGGCAAGCTACTTTTTAAACTTTGATAATATTCACACATGAATTCTCTTCCATACATCCTCGTGCCTCGTCCGGTTGTCACCACCACTCAACTCGTATCATCTCCGTCTATAAATAAAGGAATCTCTGCACAGAGATTAATCGTGTTGTATTCTTTCACAGTGATGTCGTCTTCCACCGCTGCAACTCCTCTACTGCACGAGGAGGGAGGAGGAGGAGGAGGGGGAGGATGGTGGAGGAAGGTGGTAGATGTGGAGGAGGCCAAGGAGCAGCTGCTGTTCGCCTTCCCCATGATACTGACCAACATGTCCGTCTACGGCGTCTTCCTCATTTCCGTCATGTTCGCCGGCCACCTCGGCGACCTCGAGCTCGCCGGCGCCACCCTCGGCAACTCCTGGAGCACCGTCTCCGGCGTCGCGCTCCTGGTAGTGCATACATATTCCTAGTTTATCCTTGTTAATTATATAATGACCGCATGCACATAGTAGTCTATTTTTAATCAGGAGATGTGGATATTATAGACATGATAAATCTAATGATAGTGTGTGTTTTTAACTGTTTCTGTGAGTTAAATTTGTTTATTGATCAAATCACATAATAATGGAGATGTGCTCTTTGTTTGTTGATCGAATCAACATCCTCCCCCACTGAAATTTAATGTTCTTGGAGGCACTGCTATGCTTAAATTTGCTGCTTCGTCATTATTTTCTGAGCTATAAATTGTATGATCCAGGTAGCCCTCAAATATGGAAAGATGGAAAGTGGTTGGCATTTATTTATCATTATTTGCTGCTATGCTTAATCTTGACGAAGTCAACGGTGGTTGGCATTTGTGTTATCTACTGCCTTTATTGCGAGTATGCAAGAAGGAAAGTGGTAAAACTTAGAAGGAAAAGAACAGACGATAACTTTGAACAAGAGTAAGAAAAACGTGCGCCAGTTCTCAAATGACTGGACAAAATAAAAGTCATTTGATCCGTATCCGAATGGAAAATTTGTAATGTTCATAGCTTAGGTACAACTGAGTAAGAGCGTTTCATATTAGTTCCATAGGTACAACAGACGTAGATATAACCTCATATTTAGATAGAGTAATGGAATTATTCATTGACAATGGAAATTTCACTTGTCAATCTGATAACCGTATGCAAAATGCTATTACAACAACAACAAAGTCTTATCCCACTAGATAGGATCGGCTATATAGATTATACGACGTCATTCCGCTCTGTTAGTAACCAAACCTTTCGATATATTATTCACCAGTAGCTCTTGCTCTATTAGTTCGCCAATTGTATGCAAAATATATGCACTAAATGTTATTAGCTACCACGCTAATGGCAAGATATAGACTCGATTAGCAGTAACATATTCCTGTTTGTCATCATTTTTTAAACAGGTATTATAAATGTTCCACATCAAAACCAAAACTTGTAAGAAAAATATGAAAAATGCAAACAAAAGTATTTGAGAGTTACATATCCACTCAAGAATTTCAACGTTTGTTATTAGTCTATTTGACATTGTTTACCTTGTAATTTATGCTGCTTCATTCATTCCTCAGCTTATAATATTTGAGTAGTACATATCCACTCAACTCAAGAATCAGCATCTGTTATTAGTCTACTTCACATTGTTTAACTTGTAATTTACGGTGCTTCATTATTTCCTCAGCTTGGATTATCCGGATCACTTGAGACGCTATGTGGTCAAGCATACGGCGCAAAATCATACAGGATGACAGGAGTATACTTACAGTCATCATTGATGATATCGATGTTCTTTTCAGTGATCGTTTCCATCATCTGGTACTATTCAGAAGATATATTAATCTGGCTTCACCAGGACCCAGAAGTATCTAAATTTGCAGCACTCTACCTCATTTATTTGATTCCTGGACTCTTTGCTTTCGGTGCTCAGCAATGCCTTCAGAGGTTTCTGCAAACGCAATCCGTAGTCGGGCCTCTTGTTGTGTGTTCAGTTGTCCCAATGGTTTTACATGTAGGAACGACATACTTGATGGTTCATGTCCTGGGCCTTGGGTTCAGAGGAGCACCGATTTCTGCTTCGGTAACAGTATGGATATCCTTTCTTATGTTAGCGTTCTATGTCAAATACTCTAAAATGTTCAAGTATACGTGGCAAGGGTTCTCAATGGAATCACTATGGCAAATTATTCCTAGCATGAAGCTGGCTATTCCTTCAGCTGTAATGGTCTGGTAGGTAACTTTTGCTTCAATCACATCTTTTACTGTTATAAATGCTATTTTTATTGCAATTGTCAATGGTGATGATGATCTTATTCGTGTTCAGTCTTGAGTTCTGTGCCTTCGAAATTCTAGTTCTACTTGCTGGACTTCTGCCGAGATCGGAGTTCAGTACTTCATTGATTGCAATGTGGTATGATCTCATATCCTTTCAGAACTTTTTCTCTCAGCATTTAAATCCAAAGTCTTGTGCTCTACTTTAACTGAAGTTTCCATATCATTACATGAAACAGTGTCAACACAGAAGCAATTGCATATGCTATCACTTTTGGATTCAGTGCAGTTGCTAGGTAAAACTAGAAAATCTTATCCCATCATATAAAAGCAAAGTTTCTGTTTCTTACAATCACCACTTGCATAAAACTTTCTTAATAGCACTCGCGTGTCGAATGAAATTGGTGCCGGAAATATCGAAAAGGCCAAGACCGCAGTCTCTGTAACTCTGCGGCTTTCAATCTTCCTTGCTTTGGCAATTGTCGTGTTGTTAGCTGTTGGTCACAATCTATGGGCTAGCCTTTTCAGTGGTAGCAATGACATCATCCAAGGGTTCTCTTACATGACTCCCCTGCTCATGATGTCCATAATGCTGGATTCGGCACAAGGAGTTTTATCAGGTAATTTATCTGACAGCTAACTTTGTTATCTCCTTTGATGATTAAGCAGGTCTATCTGAAAAACTGCATGGAATTAACTGAACTGCAGGAGTTTCCCGGGGCTGCGGATGGCAGCACTTGGCTGCAGTGACCAATTTAGTAGCATTTTATGCAATTGGCATGCCACTGGCTGTACTTTTTGGGTTTAAACTCACACTTCATGATAAGGTAAACAATTTTCTCCCTTTTGGTGTAACCACATCATAAGTATGCTCCAAATTCTTTCAGATATATTATATGAGTTACTACCTCTGATCTTGTTTTGGAACTATCCTCTCTGTCATGCTTTTTTTTCTTTTTAATTCGTTTTCTTTGGCGTTGGAATGTGAAATGGACATTTAACAGGTAGTTAGTACAAGTCCTTGTCATATAATTAAATGAGATGGGAATGCATGTATAGTGGACATGGCATGAATGTCTCATTTATTAGTGGTCCAGATGTAGGGACACTACATAATATGCATTATGATCTTGTTATAATAAGATCTGAATTCTGATATACATGCCACTTTCTTTTGTACAGGGACTATGGATGGGTTTAATCTGTGGCCTCTTTTGTCAAGCTTGCACTCTTCTTGTGATCACTCTTCGCACAAAATGGGTAAAACTGGAGTTATCAGTAAAAGATGGACAGAATTATACGACAGCTTAAGGATATGAAGCTAACAAAAGGAATGAATTGGTCACATTCTGAGTTATTGCAGTGGCTTATCAATCAGCCTTCACATCCGAAGACAAATAAATAGCAACATTGGGGACAACATTGATATGTGGAAGGCTGTGGTACACTTTTGAAAGAATCAACAAGATGGCAGGAGGAAGAATGATTTCCTTGCCTCTGGAATGATCAATTCATCATGGACTGTTTTAAGCAGAAGGATCTTTCCACTTTCAGAACTAGGATTGACTGGAGAATATATGTCCATGTGGATTCTTGACACTGAGCACCAGGAGCATTTGTAGTACGTGCATTTTATCCCTTTACTAAGAAAAGAAGAACAAATATTGCAATGTTCCCAATCAATAATTTGGCTTTGCTATAGAGATTTTCATAATCACTTCACTATTTTTAAAGAAAAAAATAAAGGATAGAACTTTAAATTTCATTTGCAGGAAGCCTAACATATCTTAAGTTAAACTAAAACTTAAGGGACCGTTTGGTATGAGATAATCTAAATAGATTATTGGTTATTTTTATTTAGAATTCTCATGGCACACCACATTACCTTATTTAGCTGTCACTGATTACCGATAATTTTAATTGCTTTGGTAATCTTAATTACCACCTCATTGGTAATTCAGAGGAGATATGGCTTTTCAGATTACCAATTGTTTGACAAGCATTTTGACAAAAAAATAAAAATTTTAATTTCACTAATTTATTATTAAATAAATATCATTTAACTGCATCGCTTTTATTATTTGAATTTTTTTATAAATAACTCTTATTTTTTACTCATCTTATTTTATCTATATTCGCTTTTCTATTTTTTTTTTTTTTTGCTTTATTTATTTAGGATACTATATAAATAGTTTTTAGGAGCATTTTGGTAATTTCTTGTCTAACTATTTTAGCCATTATTTATATTATTAATGCTTGTCAAACATTATAATGTAATATTATCGATAATTTAAATAGTGATAATCTATTTAAGTGGTGATCTAAATTACCGCCAAAGGCCCCTAACTAATTTTTTTTTGTCTCGCGCGCGAGGAGTGAAAGAGAGACTTGGATTTGTGAAAAAGAAGAAAAAATATTTTTTTCTCAGCGTTTGGATGTCATAACTCGACAGGATTTCTATTGTTGGAATCGACGTCGTCATCTACCTCTCTGGTGTGCTGCATCATTGAACTGGAAGTGAAGTGAAGTGGATGTTCTTTTTTCTTGTTTGGCAGCAATAGTTAGTTGTAATCGCTTATTGATTTAATACTTTGTATCATATGTCCTTTTAGTATAAATAGGAGTGGATTAGTTGTAATCGACGATCATCTTGAATGGAGTTAGTGTAACACCCGCTTCAAAAAAAAAAGGGAAGCCAAAGAGTCGGCCAACCCTTCTATTATTCCTTTTTGTCTTTTCTGCCTTGTCTCCTCTCCCGACATTCCTCCCTTTTGTCTCATTTCCCCTTGTTTCTTTCCCCCATGGACATTTCCCTCATTCCTCCCGGCCGCCCCGACTCTCCAATGGCTGTGCCCGGACGCCTAGCAAGAGATACGGCCGCATGGATCCTTCTCCACCACCGAGGAGGAGAGCAAACGGTCGGGTGCCTCCTCTATAAGAAGCCCGAGACCCCTTCTTTTCTCACCTCTGCTTCTCTCATCCCATTCCCACTCTCACTCTATTTTCTCTTCTTCTTCTTCGGCGCACGGATAGTAGGGGGCGAGCAAACATCACCGCGGTCATCTCCGACGTAGGCAACGTAGGAGGTGGAGAGAAGGAGGTGGAGAGAGGCACCGATGCGGTGAGGACCCCCTCTCTTTTCCCCTCTCCCATTTCCCTTGCGCCCTCTTTGTTTCTCTCGCTCCTAGCTCGCCTCTCACCCATTTCTTCTCCTCCGACGCACTCGGACAGCAGGGAGCGAGAGGGCAGCACCGGCGACCGACTTTGACGCGGACGATGAGAGCAGAGGGGCGCAACACCGAAGTGGCATGGATGAACCTCAACATCATAGGCATAAAGTGTGTATAGAGAATATCGCTCGAACAAAAGAGGGGAGGTGAAGACCTCTATGACACAAGTCTACCCTATACTCCGGCGTGTTACCCTTGAATGCAGAAAGCAATACGAATGAAGTTTCAAAAATTTATAATCTCTCTACACTATCGAAATACGATTCGTAGGCATACGGTGTATCATTGTAGTTCTTAAGGTTCGATCCGCAGGAAAGCAAGACCAGCTAGATCTTAGAGAAATCTCTCAGAGCGAATCTAATCAGGGAGATAGCTATTGAAAAGAAAAGGTAAAGAAAAATAGCGACGAAACACAAAAGTAACTAAAGTATATTTTTGGGGTTTTCTGTGTGTAAAAGAGAAAATGTTGTAAGAGTCAAATGATTAATGCACTAAGGAGATGTGAAGCAGTATGATAAGGAAGCGTGCTGAGAACTTATGGGAGGTGTCGATGCTATAAAACTCAATGTTCTTTAGCTTAACTTGTTATGGCAAAGGTAACCGAGTTTTCTTCTCACATGCATATCTAGTGAATTTCCGCAGTGGAGGCACATGAGTTCCCACACACATGTTCGAGTTGTTGGAAAGCCTATGTTTATGTGTGAAAGAAAGATTTGTACATAGAAATAGGATATGTGATTGCCATGGTACGAAATGAGATTTTCCAAGGATTAGAGCCCAAGTCTCGAATCCACCAAATTCTATGCATTCTAAGAAATATGCTTGAGGCGAGTAGACTGCGGTCGGCTCACGCTCATCTCAGGGGAATGTGGAATCACCCTCCCGGACAGAATGCATAGTCTCGGTCTCCTCAAGAGGGCTAGACGATTTCAAAGGAGAAGATAAAAATGTTGAACACAATGATGATTAAGTAAAAGCTTACGGTCATCCTTTGAAATCGTTTAAGTTAATCCCAAATCCTTGACTCAATTCGGTTGTCTATTGTCAGGAATCTGGAGGAATGAAACCTTTTCAAGTCGCGATTCAGAGGATGAACGACATCTAGCTCAAATCAGTTAAGAATCCATCGTTGATCTTGCGTAAACTAAAATCACGAACTTTGCTTGCCTTAGGATGGATTTCTCCACGTTCGATCGTGATGGAGACTATATCGTCCCTACGGTCGGGGGTGCAAGGCAACAAATAATTCAGAAAACTTCTCTTATAAAATACGAGCATGGAACATATAGGAACCATGCATGGAACTATCTTCACCTTAGGCTAGATTTCTTCACGTTCGGTCGTGATGGAAACTATATTATCCCTACGGTCAGGGGTGCAAGATGAAGATGGTTCATGAGACTCAAATCTATATGTAAATCAGAAGATAAAAGATTAAACAGTGAAACCAAAGGAACTATCACATAATATCAGGAACTTAGAAAAGCATCAATACTCAATATTGTTCATGACAAAAATCCAAATAAAACGCAGCTAGAGAACATTCGAATCCAAATCACATCAACACCTCCCGACCTCAGCAGGGCCGGTTAGTTACAAAGCATATGGAGAATACGCTCTTCTCCAAGAATTTTCAAAGGCATTGTTTCAAACTTACTTTCTCTCCTTCACTCCCCTGTATGTTTGATGATCCCCCTTCTTCTCCAAAAATCAATCCCCTTTCAAAAGGCATTTTTTGCTTTCTTTTTATATTTCCTCCTCTCATTTCTCCTACACCTATGTTCTTTTTGTCGGCACATGCTCCTACTCTCGGAAGGCTCGATAGCTCCACAGTGGTCCCCTCTGCCACTTGGGGAAGCTTCCTAGTGCCCGGGTGGTGAAGGAGCTTGCCTAATCCCCATGTTGTGAAGAGTGTTTGCTATTGTGTTGCTTGACTTTTTTCCTCACTCTCGTAGCAAGCACTAGTTCCTAATGCAGATAAAAGTGCATGGCTTGGTCGCTCAACTTCATCCCTGGAGCTCATCAGCTCCCCTGCAGAACAAAATTAGATTCATCGCTAAACTATATTCTGCTTTCTTTTTATATTTCTTCCTCTCATTTTCTCCTACACCTCTATCCTTTTTGTCGGCACCTGCTCCTACACTTTGAAGGCTCGACAGCTCCACAGTGGTCCCCTCTGCTTGGGGAAGCTTCCTAGCATTCAGGTGGTGAAGGAGCTTGACTGGTCCCCATGTTGTGGAGAGTGTTTGCTGTTATGTTGCTTGACTTTTTCCTCACTCTCGCAGCAAACACCAGTTCCTGGTGTAGATAAAAGTGCATGGCTCGGTTGCTCATCAACTCCCCTGCAAAACAAAATAAGATTCAATCCAAAAATGAGTCGACAGAGCTATCAATTGGTAATATGTGAGTTCACACGGAGAATATTCGTCATGCATTGAATTAGTGGTATATACACATACTTGTTAGGGAATATCCACATAGAATGAGCCTTATATGCATGCAAAATACTGATGAAAATATAGGGTATAATTCTCCATATCAACTCCCCCCATACTTAAGGTTTTGCTTGTCCTCAAGCAATCAACTAAGAATTTAGGCTTAGGGCACATCACGATCATGCATCATGATTCCTCATTCTTTTCCCCGACACCTCCCGCTTGTCATTAATCCTTTTTAGTCCATTTTAACGTTGCCCTGGCAAAGTCACCATAGAAGCACCTATACTAATGAGGCATATAGATCATCTACCGGATGGTCGACCACATGTAGATTTCCTAAGGTCATTCATGCAACAATGTTTGTCTTCATGCTGAAAAGATACTAACCAACTTATTTATTTTCAAAAGTTCCTTAGTTTCATACACAATAGATGTTCAATTGCATGATAGGGTAAAGAAAAATTCAGCACAGGAGATTCCACTCAACATTCCCTAGTTTTTCTTCCTAGAATAATCGACCAGGATGCTAGTGGTGCTCTAGGGGCATACTCTTGTCTTCCCAACGGGGAAGACAACGGAGTAGTTATTGGTGCCTTTATTGTAAAAATATTTTTTTAAAGGGTCCTACAACATTCCCCACTGTTTCTTCCTAGAATAATAGGATGGGGGACTTGGGCTTTTATTGAAAATAAGAAAAATTCTTGTCATGCAAGGGAAGAGCTTTTGCACATTGTCAAGCATATTTTAGTGTTTTAAAATGTCGGTTAGCAAGTTTCGAGCAAGTGACAAATCATTGGTTTACATGAATGAACCTAGGGAATAGCATGTAAAGGACCGTCCAATATCTAGTGTCGGGCTTATGTCTTGCCATGGTCCCAAATTAAAATTTGTGGAGTCTTTGAAGTGCTGACATGCAGGTGTATCGGTTATATCGAGTGAGGGGTAAACAATGCATTCCATGGTGTTCCTTAGCTAAATGTTGGAGGATCATTCAAAAATTTCAGCAGGGGCTCGTATGATGCATGTCAACATAAGATTCTTCAAAGTGCTTTAATCGAAACATTCTTCATGAGGCTAATGCTACATAAACTACGTACAAAGTTATGCTAAAGAAAATCTAGAGGTATGAGTAAGAAACATACCATTGTACCCTTCCCCCAGACTTAAACACAATATTGTCCTCAGTGTGTTCAAACCGAGGGTGGAGTAATGTCTACGAGGAGGATGAGTGTGTGGGGGAACCAGCGGGTTCCCTTAGACTTGCTTCAATGCGTTGGGGAGTAGCAGTTTGATTTTTAAGCAGTCATTTGATGTGAATAAATATTGCTTCATCGTAGTTTATGTACCTACAAAGAGAGGTAAATAATTATCTGCTGGAGGTTGGAGATGGATGATTCAGGAGCTTCGCCTTTTGCCGGTTCTGGTTCTGGGGAGTTTCTTTTTCTGGAATTTGGCGATGTAGGGTTGGAGTGGAAACTGCCTTGTTCTGGTGCTAACTGGGTCACCTTGGCGCCTCGCTTGAGATGTTTTGGGGTGATCCTCCAATTAGCTTCTAACCTAATGGAGACTTTATCGGGATTGGGCAGTTGTAGCTTATGGTGATTTCCTTGAACGAACAAAAGTTTGTGACTTTCTTGTTTCTCGATCAGGTTCCACTTTCAAAGAGTCTTCATATCTATCATCATTGTTCCTCGAGCTACTTCCAAGGATCCGAGCTCCAGATCGCAATGAACACCAATGGTAGTAATGATTCCTTCGAATGCAATTGCGCTTGATTTCAATTTAATACACTTGTTTCAGTTCAACAGAAGATGTCCCAAGAGGTTTATTTTCTTGCCATAAAGAAATGCATCGATGATGAACAGATCAGAGGGTATGAGATTCTGTATTTGTTCTCCCCAAGATAGTGGACAAAACTAGGCGGTGAAAGTATCTAATGATGGGGTTAGAGATCGCAGAAGCTCGTGCTCTAGCCCTTTCGGTTTGGCCATCTATGATCTTGGATATGATGCCTTGGGTGTTAAAACATTGAGGGATTAGGCATCCTGGGAAGTAAGGACGAGCAAGGACTTGACTGAGCTTATTGTATGACCACTGTATGTCTTTGTTCCTTATCATCCTTATAGGAGCAAAGAGATGCTTTCGTGTTCCTTATCATCCTTATAGGAGCAAAGAAATTCAAGGACGAGATGAGGATAGGTCGGGTAGACAGACATAAAGAAATCTTGAGCGCTCATTACCTCAGTGGTGTGCTCTATGTCTTCTAGAAAGTCGAGGGATATTAGAACATCGTGATCTGCAAATTTAATTGAAAGGATGGGGCATGCCAAAAGAGAACGATACTGACATCTCTAGTTTGATGAAGAGAAAATGATATCTTTTGGAGGGTAGAGGAGATTAGAGTTTCTTTCCTCAAAATGGACCAATGTGTCAAGGGAAGATTCAAGAGTTGAGCGAGATGTCGGGTATGTATCCTTCGATGTATCAGGGGAAGATGGCTGACTAGTAGGTTGTTTAGATGGTGAAGGTGAACGTTCATCGTGCCATTCGGTAAGAGGATGGGCTTGGAGACATAGGGTCGGGAGAGAGTTCACAAGGTGAAAAGAGTATTCATATGAAGAGTTCTATTCTATGGCTGGTGGTGACGACTTGGGTGGGGAAAGTTATTTGGATGTGGAAGGAGAGGGGGTCTTGTTCAAGTCCGATGTGATCGGCGGGTATAGGTCTTAGCAAGGGGCGAAGGGGGTGATAGAGGAACTGACCTTGCCTTTTCTTCAATGGTTGATTTTGCAACCTGCCCTTGGTGTTTGGGGTCCACCTTCATTTTACTTCATTTCTCACGGACAATTGGTGGTGGCGAGGTAGAGCATTGCTGCTATTGTGGTGCAGTCGATGGTATGTTAGAGGGTACGTCACCTCCATTGGTTGCTTCTCGGCATCACCCCCCGGATTCTCCTGGCCGTTGGGTGTAGTCTCTAGTATTACATTCATCGGCCGAGTCCAGGGCAGTTTCTATGCCATCGACTTTACCCTTCTGCTTGGAAGTTGAGGTGGTGTCTTGTCAGTTGCACATATCCTCATTGTGGTCAGCCTCCTTACTTCCGAGGGTTGTTTCGTCACTATTGTCCTTCATGCTTCTTCAGTGGTAGGTCCTTGAGGAACTTCTCTGCTCTCTTTAGCGGCCTCTAAAGTATATTTGCTCTAACTTTGGTGTAACATGATGCGTAGGTGGGGTGTTGGCGCTCGCATAGGGATCTCCATGGTGCTTGGTGCTTTCGGAGGAGTTTCATCCTCATCGTCGCTAAGGATAATGCGTTGGGGGCCTGAGAGTGTTTAGGGGCCCAGCGCACCCCTTTTGATCTATTTCTAGTGAGTACCGTCTTGGCCAATGGAGGTGAAAGAAGAGTTTTTGCAGGGAAGAGGGTTTCAGCAAGGAAGACGGAGGGTTTGAAGAAGGTGATGGGTTGGTGGAGAAGGGTTTTGAACGGGGACATAATGGTGTGTGTAAGTGGGGAAAGTACGCCTCGTATGTGGTGCGTAAACTTTTTAAGATAGTTTCGAGAAAAAATAGAAAGCGGTGAGAGAGGTTGTGGGGTGAAGACACATGGATACGAAATCACCTTTTTATCATGGTTATCATGGTGGTGGCCCTTGGTGAAGATTTGGGATTTGAACATATTTGTGACATGGCAGCACTAACCGACAGAGTATCTTTTCTTGAGTACCTTGTCGTGTCTTCCATCATTTCTTAAAATATATGTCCCGCGCTTGAAATTTGGTCCCCCCACCAATTTCTCGACTCAACAGTGTTCCCCCAAGCATATGCATCTAGGTGGATGCCTTGTTATTTCTAAAAAAGTCAAAAACATAATCAAGAGTTGTTAACATAGCTTGGGTTGCCTCCCAAGAAGCACCATTGTTTAGTGTCTTTGGCTCGACATTGTTCAGAGGTCGTGATTAACTGGTTGGAGGAGGTTGAACCATAAGGGTGTCTTCAGTGATAATTATGTCTGGTTCTCGATATAGCTTCACCTTATGACCATTGACTTTGAATGTGCTACCTCCATTCTGCTCAAGCTCTACCACTCTTGATGGGTATACTTTCGAAAGCTTGAATGACCCAGTCCATCATGATTTTAGTTTATCAGGGAACAGTCTGAATCTGGAATTGAAAAATTGAACTATGTCTCCTTCTCTAAGTTGTCGGTGTTGGATGTTCTTATCATGCCATCTTTTGGTCTTCTCTTTGAAAATAGCTGAATTCTCAAATGCAACATCCTTAGTTGCTCTAATTCAGCCAACTGGAGCATTCTGTTCTCGCTTGCATTCTTTAAATCAAAATTAAGGAACTTTATTGCTCAAAAGGCCCTGTGTTGCAGTTCGATTGGCAAATGGCAAGCCTTTCCATAAACTAGTCTATAGGGAGTTATTCTTATAGAGGTCTTGAATGAGGTTCTGTAGGCTTAGAGTGCATCATCAAGCTTCAAAGTCCAATCTCTTCTAGAAGTTGTCACTGTCTTTTCTAGGATTACTTTGATCTATCTATTGGATGTTTCAACTTGTCCCGAAGTCTGTGGGTGATAGGGAGTGACAATTCTGTGAGTAATTCTATATTTCTACAATAAAATGCTGAATTGCCCAGCATACCAAATCTGGAGAAGATGACCTTAGAAAAAAAAGCTTTTAAACATGACAGGAATCACAATGGGTGGTAGGTATAGCTTCTATCCACTTGAAAAAATAGTCCACTGTTACTATGATGTATTTGTATTTTCCTGACCTTGGAAAGGGTCCCATATAGTCAATCCCCCAGACGTCAAATAATTTTACTGCTTGAATGCCGGTCTGCGACATTTCGTGCCTCCTTGACATGTTTCCTGCTCTCTGAAATTTGTCACAGGAACTAATCAATTGATATACGCCTTTAAACAAAGTCAGCCAAGTGAAACTTGCTTGAAGGATTTTTTGTCATGATTCGTTGTACTCCACCGTGTCGCCCATAAGCACGTGTATGACATGAAGATAGAAATTTCCTGAACAGATTCTTCTTGTACACATCTCCTTAGCTGACCATATGAACATTCTTTGAATATATAAGGATCATCCTAGAAGTATTTCTTTGCTTCTGATAGAAATATTTTTCTCCTGCGATAGTCTAGGTCATTTGGTAAAATTCCCCCAACTTTGAAATTTGCTCTATCGGCAAACCATGGACAAGTGCTCACTGCGACAGAAAACAAGGCATCGTCGAGTAGTTCAACTTTGATTGGTAAATCCAATTCTACTTTCTTCTTACTATACCTATCTTGGACACTACTTCTATCCTTGATCCCTAGATCGAACTCTTGCAATGATAGTATTCATATGATAAGCCTTGGCTTAGAGTCTTTCTTGGAGAAAAGGTACTTTTCTTGGAGAAAAGGTACTTGAGGGCTGAGTGGTCTGTATGGACAATGGTTTTAGACCCCACCAAGTATGATCTGAACTTTTCCATGAAAAATATCACTACTAAAAGTTCTTTTTCGATTGTTATGTAATTATGTTGGGTTGGATCTAAAATCTTGATGGCATACTAGATTATGTGGATGACCTTATCTTTCTTCTATCCCAGTGCTGCTCCTACTGCACAGTCTCTTGCATCGCACATCACTTCGAAAGGCGAAGACCAGTGGGGGGTTGCATTACTAGTGCCAAGATGAGGGCTTGTTTAATACTTTTAAACACCTGAATGCAATCTGCACTCATTCTGAATTCGGCGTTCTTGTGCAGCAGGTCTGTATGTGATTTCGCAACTTGAGAAAAGTTTTTGATAAACCTCTTTTAGAATCCCGCATGCCCTAGGAAACTACGGGCTCCTCTGATGTTGACGGGTGGTGGCAGTTTTTTTATCACCTCAATTTTAGATGGGTCGACTTCTATTTCACGCTGGGATATTATATGTCCCAACACGACTCCTCATTGCACCATGAAGTAGCACTTTTCCCAGTTCAGAGTTAGATTCACCTCTTCACATCTCTGCAGTACCTTGGACAGATTTGTTAGTCAACATTCAAACGAGGATCCATGGATGGAGAAATCGTCCATGAATACCTCCATAATACTCTCTACAAAATAAAAAAATATTGACATCATACAACGTTGAAAAGTAGCAGATGCATTACAAAGCCCAAATGGCATGCGTCTATATGCGAAAGTTCCATAGGGATAGGTGAATGTGGTCTTGTCTTGGTCATCCGAGTGTATCGAGATTTGAAGGAAGCCAGAGAAACCATCCAAGTAATAGAAGTAAGCATGTTCAGCTAGCCGTTCTAACATCTGATCTATGAAAGGGAGTGGAGAGTAATCTTTTATGGTGGCTTTATTTAATTTCCTAAAATCCACACACATACACCACTCTATGGTAGTGCGTTGGGCTATGTCTTCGCCTTTGTCATTTTTTACTAGGGTCATTCCTCCTTTCTTAGGAACGACCTGAATGGGACTCATCCATTTACTGTCGGAGATGGCATAAATCAAGCCGGCATCAAGCAGTTTCATGACCTCTTGTTCACTACATCTTGAAGTATGGGGTTCAGTCTTGTTTGGAATTCCCTGGTTGGTTTGGCAATTTCCTCTAAAGGGATTCTATGCATGCATAAGGCAAGACTAAGCCCCTTAATGTCTTCCATGGTGTAACCTATGGCTTTCCTATGTTTTTTAAGTGTATTCAACAAGGATTCAGTCTAGTCTTTAGAAAGAGCGGAGTTAATGATAACATGATAAGATGAATTTGGCCCGAGGAATTCATACCTGAGGGTAGAGAGAAATAGTTTTATCTCTACCTGTGATACTTTCTGTGCATCTGGATCGGGTATGTCTCCTGAAGCTTCGATTTCACTTTTGCTAGTGGAGGAAGTTAGGCGCATTTCGCTATTCTAGAGTTCTGAGCTGTTGATCTATGGAATTCCACTCTCTTCTTCGAACACTTCAGTAAATCCTTGCATTCTTTTGAACCAGCCAGGATTAGCTCTCTTCAGTCAGGCAATTACTTAGAGGGTCATCGATTAGCATAAGATTGAGGACTTCTTTGACATTTGACTCCAACATATCCTCGACTTCATTAACGTCTGCTCGGCTTGGGTGTTTCAGTGCTTGGGTCAAATTAAATTCTATAGTTTCCTCTCCAAGTTGAAAGGATAGCTTCCCCTTTCTAACATCAATGATGGCTCCTGCTGTGGATAGGAACGGTCTTCCCAATTTGAGAGGAGTATTCGTGCCTTCTTCCATGTCAAAACTACAAAGTTAGCAGGTACAAAGAACTTTCCCACTCTAATCGGAATGTCTTCAATAATTCAATGTAGGTGTTTGAGTGAGCGATCAGCAAGTTGGAGGATCATATTAGTTGGTTTCATCTTAGCTGTTCCTAATTGTTGACACATTAACAAAGGTATCGAGCTCACACCGGCTCCTAGATCACATAGGGCTCGACTGACCTTCAGGTTTTCTATCTCGCATGGTATGGAGAAATTGCCAGGGTCTTTTAGTTTTGGTGGTAGCTTGTTTAGGATGGTTGCGTTGACTTTCGCTATTAGGGCTACTGTCTCTTGAGAATTAATTTTCTTTTCCTTGACAGAATCTCTTTCAGGAAATGGGCATATGTTGGCATTTGCTGGATTGCTTCTACGAAAGAAATATTAATTTGAAACTTCTTCAGGACCTCCAAGAATTTCAGGAACTGTTGATTAGTTTAATTGTTAACCAATCTTTGTAGGAAGGATAAGTACTTGGGGTCTTGGTTTTTCTCCATCCTTGTGTGTAGGATTTTGAACTTCAGTCGAGTTGGTTGCTTTCAAAGACGAATCACTCGAGTCTTCAACTATCTTTTTCCCTTTTTGCTTTGGGCTTATTGCCTTTGCAAGTTGTTCAACTTGCACGGGTAATTCAAGAGCCTTCCTCTCAAGCAATTGAGTTCCACTTCTCAGTATCACAGGGTTAGGTTCATGTTGTCCTAAAAATCTCCCTTGGGGTCGAGAAGTGGATGCAGCTTACTAAGCTATTTGGTTCCAAGAATCTTATTGTGGGCGACCAAGCCTTCCACCTTCTCAAAAAGATCTTCTTATTGCTTGAGCATACTCTACATCATTTTCTTTAATGCAGCTATTCCTGATGACTCTGGTGGAGCAGACAGTGTCAATTGCTGAGGAGCATGAGGTATCTGCGTTGCTTGGTTGGGCTGCCTATTTAGGAGCTGATATGGCTGATGCGGCTGCATTCCCTATCCTGTTGGCATTTGGCCTTGAGGTGGTCGAACATAGTTATTCCCTCTATAGGAAAAACTCGGGTGGTTTTGAGTCCTTATCCAAGGTTGTCTTTGATTTTATTGTGCTCCAATTGCATTCGGAAAGTATGGAGAGATTACATTGGCTTGATCTTGTATCGAAACACTAATAGATTCTCCATTCAACCTTGGGAAGTCCGAGCATATATGTTCAGATGAATTGCAAAGTGTACATGTTGCTCCTTGTGTCAAGTAAGGGTTTGGGACTCCTAATTCCATTGCAAAATCATCTGTCGATGGGTTCGCCTTTTGCATGGCCTTTTTCACTATCTTTTCTACTCGGAGTGAGATGGAATACCAGTTATCATTCACTGGAGTAGCTGATACCTCTGGTTTCTCTCTATATTGCCTTTGCTGCTGGAGCCAAATTCGAAAGTTTTGGGTTACTTTTTCTATGATTTCATACCTTTCGTTCGCATTCTTAGCCATAAAGGTTCCTTCAGCTGCAGAGTCTAGTCATGCCTTTGACTCCACGGTCAAGCCACTATAAAACATTTGCACTATAGTCCATTTCTGAAAACCATGATGGGGGCAAGATTTGATCATGTCAATGTATCGCTCTCATGCTTGGTGTAGAGGTTCCTTATCGTACTAGTAGAAGAAAGTGATCTTATTCCTCATCTTGACGATCTTCCCTGGTGGAAAGAACCTGGTGAGGAAGGCAATTACTAGATGATCCCATGTTCTTATTGTGTCGAGTGTCATGGATCGTATCCATGCCTTTGCTTTGTCCCTTAATGTGAATGGGAACAGTCTCAGTCTTACTGCATCAGCGCAAAGTGTCACATTCCAGGAAAGTGATTAAGATTAGGGTGTTCATTCGCCATCCCGCTGAAAGCAATCAGTCCTAACTGCGATAATAGCTAGGTTAATCTAATAGTTATTTGCAGCTATCTCTGGCCTTCTGATTCCGGTTGTGATTCCCACAACAGAGGGTATGCAAAATTCTTGTAAAGGGCGGAGCGCATTTGGATCTTCAGCATCCATGTTCTGATTCAAATTTCTTCCTTGTCTGGCTGTACATCTTCTAACCTTGTGCCTTAAGTTCTAGTTCCTGAGATCTTCAGAAAGGAAATTTGTGCCGTCATATCCCCTTCCGAAGTTTTTATAGTGTGACGATCAACACTTGACATAAAAGTAGTTAGTAGGTTAGTAAAACAAGCAAGAAAAATAAAATAAGAAAAAGAAGAAAAAGGAAGAAGAAAAGTTTCGTGGAGAACGACTACTAATTAAAACCAAAAAAAAGAAAAAAAAGAGACAAAACGAAATGCAAAAATCAAAGGGATGGTTTAAACATATAAAACAAAGTTCTCAACATTAATGCCTTCAAATGCTCATGAAACATTAATCAGAGTAGATTAAGCTAGAACACTAGCACATTCCCCGGCAACGGCATCAAAAATTTGACTCGCATAAAGTGTGTATAAAGAATATCGCTCGAATAAGAGGGGAGGTGAAGACCTCTATGACACAAGTCTATCCTATACTCCAGCATGTTATCCTTGAATACAGAAAGCAATACGAATGAAGTTTCAAAAATTTATAATCTCTCTACACTATCGAAATGTGATCCGTAAGTGTACGGTGCATCATTGTAGTGCTTGAGGTTCGATCCATTGAGAAGCGAGGTTAGCTAGATCTTAGAGAAATCTCTCGGAGTGAATCTAATTAGGGTGATAACTATTGAAAAGAAAAATAGCGACAAAACACAAAAGTAAACTAAAGTATATCTTTGGAGTTTTTTGTGTGTAAAAGAGAAAATATTGTAAGAGTCAAATGATTAATGCACTAAGGAGATGTGAAGCAGTATGATAAGGAAGTGTGCTGAGGACTTATGGAAGGTGTCGATGCTATAAAACTCGATGTTCTTTAGCTTAGCATGTTATGGCAAAGGTAACCGAGTTCCCTTCTCACATGTATATCCAGTCAATCTTCGTAGTGGAGGCACACGAGTTCCCATGAACACGTTCGAATTGGTGGAAAGCCTATGTTTATGTGCGAGAAAAAGATTCATACATAGAAATAGGACATGTTATTGCCATGGTATGAAATGCATTTTTCCAAAGATTAGAGTCCAAGTCTTGAATCCACCAAATTCTATGCATTCTAAGAAATACGCCTGAGTTAAGTAGGCTACGATCAGCTCACGCTCATCTCAGGGGAATGTGGAATCATCCTCCCAGGAAGAATGCATAGTTTTGGTGTCCTCAAGACGGCTAGACATTTTCAAAGGAGAAGATAGGTAGAAACTTACGGTCATCCTTTGAAATCGTTTAAGTTAATCCCAAATCCATGACTCAATTCGGTCGTCTATTGTCAGGAATCCGGAGGAATGAAATCTTTTCAGGTCGCGATTCAGAGGAAAAATGACGTCTAGCTCAAATCAGTTAAGAATCCATCGCTAATCTTGTGGAAACTAAAATCACAAACTACTATTTGTCTTAGGCTGGATTTCTCCACATTCGGTCGCAACGGAGACTATATCGCCCTACGGTCGGAGGTGCAAAGCAATAGATAATTCAGAAAAATTCTCTTATAAAATATGAGCATGGAACACATAAGAACCATGCATGGAACTGTCTTCACCTTAGGCTAGATTTCTTCACGTTCGATCGCAATGGAAACTATATTATCCCTACGGTCAGGGGTGCAAGATGAAGATGGTTCATGAGACTCAAATCTATATGTAAATCAGAAGATAAAAGATTAAACAGTGAAACCAAAGGAACTATCACATACTATCAGGAACCTAGAAAAGCATCAATACTCAATATTGTTCATGACAGAAATCCAAATAAAACGCAGCTAGAGAACATTCGAATCCAAATCACATCAACACCTCCCGACCTTAGCAGGGCCGGTTAGTTACAAAGCATATGGAGAATACGCTCTTCTCCAAGAATTTTCAAAGGCATTGTTTCAAACTTACTTTCTCTCCTTCACTCCCCTCTATGTTTGATGATCCCCCTTCTCCAAAAATCAATTCCCTTTCAAAAGGCATTTTGCTTTCTTTTTATATTTCCTCCTCTCATTTCTCCTACACCTATGTTCTTTTTGTCGGCACATGCTCCTACTCTCGGAAGGCTCGATAGCTCCACAGTGGTCCCCTCTGCCGCTTGGGGAAGCTTCCTAGTGCTCGGGTGGTGGGAGCTTGACTAATCCCCATGTTGTGGAGAGTGTTTGCTGTTGTGTTACTCGACTTTTTCCTCACTCTCGTAGCAAACAGTAGTTCCTAGTGCAGATAAAAGTGCATGGCTTGGTCGCTCAACTTCATCCCTGGAGCTCATCAGCTCCCCTACAGAACA
The DNA here is from genome assembly GCA_030549335.1 of Pontederia crassipes. Classification (NCBI taxonomy): domain Eukaryota; kingdom Viridiplantae; phylum Streptophyta; class Magnoliopsida; order Commelinales; family Pontederiaceae; genus Pontederia; species Pontederia crassipes. The sequence continues at coordinate 12,470,104 of CM060198.1, forward strand.
AAATTAAATTCAATCCGAAAATGAGTCGGCAGAGGTATCAATTGGTAATATGTGAGTTTGTGCGGAGAATATTCGTCATGCATTGAATTGGTGGTATATACTCATACTTGTTATGGAATAACCATATAGAATGAGCTTCATATGGATGCTAAATAGTGATGAAAATATATATTATACTCCACATCATCCGCCATGGATGCTGAGCTCGAGCTCGGCTCGAACCAGGTATCCGGACCGGGTCACCCACCACTCGGCCCGGGGTCATCGCGGAGAAGACGATCGGAAGAGACGACTCTTCTAACTTGATCATCCTCCGGATCTGGCCTAGGTATGAACCGTTCCCCTCGAACTGACAGAGATCGATCCTGGACGGAACTCGGCTCGGTTCCACTCCTACACGACCCGGGTACCGACCATGAAAATAATAAGTTACAACCTTCTGACCCCTAATTTAAATATATGATTCCTTATTTTTTATATTATTATTCATGCCTATTTGATCTCTTATTTTTTGTATAACACCAATGCTTTTCACATAAACATGACGTTGATCTCTCATCGAAAAATGAAAGAAGTACGATTATGACCCTTACGTACAGAAAGATGATGATTTCTCTCCACCCTCTACAAAAGATTATCATGACTCTTACGAATCTTGTGATGAATGATTATGAATCATGATGTGATTATTAAGAATGACAAGAAGTGGTGACCACACCCCCTCGGTCGTCCGATATGATGACAATGGGCATCCGCCCCTTCCGGATGACCTCGAACGAATTAAGAGTGGGTGACCCTTGACCCTTGGGCGCAGATCACTGAAGATCACTTGTAAGATCGTAAGCTCCTACCGATCTTTATCCATAATGGTTGAAAAAGATATACATTTGAACTTATGACCTATATTTGAAAAGGATACTCAAAGCAAGATATGTCCTAAAGTAAATTTCCTCTAATCTCTTATCATGCTACAGAGCAAAATGAAGAAAGCACCAAACAGGTTAAATTCCAATGGATGGGCATTCATGGTGTGGACCGGAAGAAATGACCTTTCATCTCAACCCTAATTTAAATAAACTTTCATCCACCTGATTTAAAGAAATAAAACAAATGTAAGAAGATGTTCACAGCCTTGATCGATCTACGGACCGAAAGGTAAGTCCATGTATGATGAGGGAAAAGATGTTCTAGCCTCATGACAGGTACTTCCTCACGAGTTACCATTTGCTCTATTTAGGTAGGAGTTTCTCACATACGGATGTTTTCACCTAGCGCGAGGTTATCCACCTCGACAGGACTAGCTGTGGCACTGATCACCACTGGTCCATGATATCTAGATAGTTGCACCATACCCTGCATGAATGAAGAGCTCTTTTAAAGCAAGAAAGCAAGTAAGAAAGCAAGAATGGAAGCAAATATGAAAGCATGAAAGTATGTATGCATGGAAGTATGAAAGATAAGCATGACAATGAATACATAAAAGAACTACTGAAGATAAAGAAAAGGATATGAAAATATGTTCCCTCTCTCCAATGATCTAATTTTTCTATATTACTGATGCTATGATCTCCATTATGCAATGATTGACAAAATCGATCTATGATGACTTGATCTTTCTTTTATTCTAATTACACTTTATTTTCATGCTATATTCTGACAACACTGATTTATGATTTATATAAACTCACACTTAATTTTATGCTAATGGTTGAACTTACTCTTCTGTGTGATCTCCACAAGTGCGTGATGGCATTTCGTGATGTGGTGATGCACGTGCGGTGGTCTCAGCATGGGTGGCTGATGCATATGATCATAGTCGAGTATAGTAGGAATTGATTACTTTTATATTGTATTTGTTGGTGTATCTTTGCAAATGGGACCTACCGAATCCTTATGGACTGGAGTCGTTTTTATATTTAGCCTAGCATTGTACTTTTGAGTCACCTCCCTTGGGACGGATGGTTACACTTTTTTTACTTCAGTGTTGTGATTAGTAATGAGATTGACTCTCATACTAAGTCACCTTTTTTAGATGTCTTTTGGTCACCTTTTGAAAGTATGTTATGTCCTATATTTTTGCTTCACGTGAAAGTTAATTGATATCTTATATATCAGCTTCCGCATTTTCCTTTATGAGTTGTATTATTATTTTTATTTAGTCGTCCGCTTGCATCTTCTTTGTGTTGACCATTTGGTCAACAAAAGAGTCAAAAAAATACGGGAGAAGATCGAGCCACGTGACGAGGCCGAGTCTCGGGCACTACAATTAGTTTTTTTTTTCTCTGCTTCGCCTCTTCTCTCTTGGGCACCTTTCTGCTCACTTTCTTTGTTTGTTTCCATCTTAACACTATCTACTTATCAAAAACTTTATAAAAGTTTCAAGTTCACATTTATATGTAAGTTCTGACGAGGACAACACTAGAATTAACTCACGTGACAAAGTAAGAGAGAAAAAAAATTAACGCACGTTTAATAAATACCAACAACGAGAATTCATGTTCTTGAATTTAAAGGAAAACGGAGCCTTTGTCAGAACTCAAATTCTGATTTGACATAACTTATCAGAACTGTGGTACAATTCCACTAAGTTCTGCCATCCACAACGCAGCCCGATTTTGATGCTGCTTGAGATCGTCGAAAGGGAGAGAGGTACTTGCTGCTTTTGAGTGGAGGAAAACATCAAATATGCGATGCTCCAATGCAGAGAACCATTTAACTGCGCCAGTTTCCTTTTTAAAAGATAAGAATGAGAGTTTAATGGAGGAACTTTGCTGCTTGCTGACCGCACAGCAACAATGTGCGTACGCGTACTCCACCTCCGCAGCAACAGCTAAAGTCCTAAACCAGGTGAATGCGCTTTACTGCCTACTTTCATAATATATTCGAGGTGTCAGCAAGCTCTGAGGTCCTCTTGCAAGAGCGTCCCTTCCATCGTTCCACCTCTCTCTCTCTCTCTCACTCTCTCTGCGTGTGTCTGCTTGGAGTACACTTCTGCCGGTGTTTGCAGGCTGCATCCCGGTGAAAAGCTTGCTCCTTGGCTTTGAAACTGCCTCCTTCTTTTGCTGGTCTCTCGGGCGGGTTGCAGGTGCTCTGGCCGGCTTCCTTATCATCTCCATCTTCGCGATGCTCGGCGACATGATCAAACGCGACCACTTCGACACCATCGAGGTATCGGCTCTTTAATTTGTTCTTTCCCCTTCTTTTCTTCGGTCATTTGCTTCTGCTTAACTTTTGGCAAGTTTACACCTTCATGGTATCTATTGCTGTTGTCGAGTAATTGGTCAGAATGCTAGATTTATATGCACTTAAGCAGTGGGTCCAAATTGATTGAGTAATAATAAAATATTATAATTTGATATAATATATTAAATTAAGTTGCATGTTTATGAATGAATGAGAATTCAATTACATGGGACAAATATATAGTAACCAATAAACAATATAAAAAAATATAATTTTTATGATTTGGTGCACATATATCAGGTTCACAATTAAAATTATATATATATATTTGATTTTATGCACCGAGCAGCAGCACGGCGGTGCCAAAGAGGAGAGAGGAGGATGGTGGAGAAGGGTGATAGATGTGAAGGAGGCCAAGGCGCAGCTGCTGTTCGCCTTCCCCATGATACTGACCAACATGTCCGTCTACGGCGTCTTCCTCATTTCCGTCATGTTCGCCGGCCACCTCGGCGACCTCGAGCTCGCCGGCGCCACCCTCGGCAACTCCTGGAGCACCGTCTCCGGCGTCGCCCTCCTGGTAGTGTATGCATATTTATGAAATTTCGTTTACCATCAAATCCTTCTGTGAGTTAAATTTGTTTATTGATCGAATCACATAATAATGGAGATGTGCTCTTTGTTTACTCATCAAATCAAGATCCTCCCCCCACTGAAATTTAATGTTTTTTGAGGCACTTCTATGCTTATTTTTGTTTCTCTGTCATTATTTTCTCAGCTATAAATTGTATGGTCCATGTAGCCCTCACAGGCAGAAATCTTGAGGAAGCCAACAGTCGTTAGCATTTATCTTATCTACTGCCTTATTGGAAATATGGAAGATGGAAAGTGGTAGAACTTTGAAGGAAAAGAACAGACGATAACTTTGAACAAGAATATGAAGAACGTGCGCTATTTTTCAAATGACTGGACAAAATAGAAGTAATTTGATCCATATCTGAATGGAAAATTTGCAATGTTCATACTTCATAGCTTAGGAACAATGAGAGCTTTTCAAATTAGTTCCATAGGTACAACAGAGTTATGAATAACCTTATATTTTGAACCTTCTACTTGCATTCAGAGCACAAAGTAGTGGAACCATTCATTGTACCAGAGGTTTGAAGAATATAATAATTGACAATGGAAATTTCACTTGTCAAAAAAAAATGAAAAATTCAATAAAAATATTTGAGTAGTACATATCCACTCAAGAATCAGCATCTGTTATTAGTCTACTTCACATTGTTTAACTTGTAATTTATGGTGCTTCATTCTTTCCTCAGCTTGGATTATCCGGATCTCTTGAGACGCTATGTGGTCAAGCATACGGCGCAAAATCATACAGGATGACAGGAGTATACTTACAGTCATCATTGATGATATCAATGTTCTTTTCGGTCATCGTTTCCATCATCTGGTACTATTCAGAAGATATATTAATCTGGCTTCACCAGGACCCAGAAGTATCCAAATTTGCAGCACTCTACCTCATATATTTGATTCCTGGACTCTTTGCTTATGGTGCTCAGCAATGCCTTCAGAGGTTTCTGCAAACGCAATCCATGGTCGGGCCTCTTGTCGTGTGTTCAGTTGTCCCACTGGTTTTACACGTAGGAACGACATACTTGATGGTTCATGTCCTGGGCCTTGGGTTCAGAGGAGCACCGATTTCTGCTTCTGTAACAATATGGATATCCTTTCTTATGTTAGCGTTCTATGTCAAATACTCTAAAGTGTTCAAGTATACATGGCAAGGTTTCTCAATGGAATCACTATGGCAAATTATTCCTAGCATAAAGCTGGCTATTCCTTCAGCTGTAATGGTCTGGTCGGTAACTTTTGCTTCTATCACATGTTTTGTAAATGCTATGTTTGCTATAAGATAACTGTTTATGCTCGGTCTGCAGTTGTCATTAGTGATGAACTGATGATGACCTTATTTATGTTCAGTCTTGAGTTCTGTGCCTTCGAAATTCTAGTTCTACTTGCTGGACTGCTGCCGAGATCGGAATACAGTACTTCATTGATTGCAATGTGGTATGATCTCATATCCTTTCAGAACTTTTTTCTCTCAGCATTTAAATCAAAAGTCTTGTGCTTTGCATTAACTGAAGTTTCCATATCATCACATGAAACAGTGTCAACACAGAAACAATTGCATATGCTACCACTTTTGGATTCAGTGCAGTTGCTAGGTAAAACTAGAAAATCTTGTCCCATCATATAAAAGCAAAGTTTCTGTTTCTTACAATCTCCACTTTCATAAAACTTTCTCAATAGCACTCGCGTGTCGAATGAAATTGGTGCCGGAAATATCGAAAAAGCTAAGACTGCAGTCTCTGTAACTCTGCGGCTTTCAATCTTCCTTGCTTTGGCAATTGTTCTGTTGTTAGCTGTTGGTCACAATCTATGGGCTAGCCTTTTCAGTGGTAGCAATGACATCATCCATGGGTTCTCTTACATGACTCCCCTGCTCATGATGTCCATAATGCTGGACTCGGCACAAGGAGTTTTATCAGGTAATTTATCAGACAGCTAACTTTATTATCTCATTTGATGACAAAGCTGGTCCTTCTAAAAAATTACATGGAATTAACTGGACTGCAGGAGTTTCCCGGGGCTGCGGGTGGCAGCACTTGGCTGCAGTGACCAATTTAGTAGCATTTTATGCAATTGGCATGCCATTGGCTGTACTCTTTGGTCTTAAACTCAGACTTCATGATAAGGTAAACAAGTTCTAAATCTTTTCAGATATATTAGATCAGTTACTACCTCTGATATTGTTTTGGGACTATCCTCTCTGTCATGCTTTTTTCTTTTTCTGTTTTCCTGGGTGTTGGATGTGTACACCTTGACAGAAATGGACACTTGACTGGTAGTTAGTACTAGTCCTTGTCATATAATTACATGAGATGGAAATGCATGTCTAGTGGACATGGCATAAATGTCTCATGTATTAGTGATCCAGATGTAGGGACACTACATAATATGCATTATGACCTTGTTATAATAAGATCTGAAATATATGTCACTTTCTTTTGTACAGGGATTATGGATGGGTTTAATCTGTGGCCTCTTTTGTCAAGCTTGCACTCTTCTTGTGATCACTCTTCGCAAAAAATGGGTAAAACTGGAGCTATCAGTACAAGATGGACAGAATTAATTGGTCACATTCTGAGTTATTTTAGTGGCTTATCAAATCAACCCATTTTCACATCCAAAGACAAAAAAAAAAGGAGGAACACTGAGGGCATCATTCACAAAGGAGAAAAGATTGTGATATGTGTAAGGCTGTGGTAACTTTTGGACAGGGAGAAAAAGATTTCCTTGCCTCTGGAATGATCAATTCATCATGGACTGTTTCAACCAAAAGAAAAAAAAAAATCTTTCCACCTTTCCACTTTTAGAACCAGGATTGATGGATGTGCCCATGTGTTTTATTTACATTGAGAACCAGGAGCATGTGTAGTACATGCAATCATGCATTCTATCCCTTTAACAAAAAAAAAAAGAACAAATATTACAATGTTCTCAATCAATAATTTGGCTTTGCTAGAGATTTTTATAATCACTTTTTTATCATTAAAGAAAAAAAATCTAACGTGGGGATATGAAATTATTGCAGCCCATTAAGTTAACCTAAAACCTACCTAATTAACATTTTTTTCTCACTCGTGGAGTTAAAGAAGCAGACTTGTGAAAGAGAAGAAAAAACAGTTTTTTTTTCTTTTTTCTCTTGGGTTTTGAAGCCGCCTGAGATTTACCAGATTACTGGTCGGAAAGGAGAGAGGAACTTGCTGCTGAGTGGAGGAAAACAACAAATGTGCGACTCTCCATCGCAGATAACCATTTAATGGTGCCTGTTTCCTTTTTAAAAAGATAAGGCTGAGAGTTTAAAAAATGGAGAAACTTTTGCTACTTGCTGAATGTGCATCCTCCACCTCCACAGCAACAGCTAAACCAGGTTAAAGCGCTTTACTTTTTTACTTTTATAATGTAATTGAGTTGTCGGCAAGCTCTCTGCTCTCTCTCTCTCTCTCACTCTCACTCTCTGTCTGTGCGTGTGCCTGGAGTACACTTCTGCCGCCGGTGTGTGCAGCTGCACCCCAGTAAAAAGCTCCTTAGCTTCGAAACTGCTCTCGGTATTTGCAGGTGCTCCGGCCGACTTGCCTTGCTTATAATCTCCATCTTCACGATGCTCGGCGACATGATCAAGCGCGACACCATCGAGGTATCGGCTTTTGTTTTTTCCCCTTCTTTTTTTGGGTTTGTTCAATTCAGTGTCAGAGCAGGAGAGAGAACTTGCTAGTTGCTTCTGCTTAACTTTTGGCAAGCTTACACATTCAGAATGCAAGATTTATAAGCAAGTAGTATGTCCAGTAAGGGCCCGCATCTCAATGTTTTTAACTTAATTATTTGATATGTTTAGCTCCTCAGTGTTTCTCTAGCGTGGACCTCCGTCTGTAAGTCTAGCACAATTTCAGACTGGTGGTTGAAAACTTTAACTTTATTTTTCCTTTGTTCAACTTCAAATTCCACGACATCAACCGAAACTGAAAACGATAAATAATTTATCGTTATTTAAGCATATGTCAACTGTCATAGTTCAGCGCCTTATGTAAAGCAACACTATTTTTTGTCAAATAATAATAGATTACATTTTTATCTGTAATCAGTACAAGAAATAACACGATTCTAAAGCCATGCTAAATATACGCTAACTCTGTGATGCAAGCATTCGGCATCAATAGCGTCGCGCCGGCTGCCGTCACCAAGAAAGACACACTATTAGATTAGCGCAAAGAGAGGAGTAATACAACATTGACATGACGTCGGGTAAATTACACGATTGATCTTTCAACTTTAAGTCGTTTTCAAATTAATCTCTCAATTTTAATTTGTAATCAGAACATTCTCCATCTTCGATTTTCTTGCACGATTAATTCTATGACCGATGATAATGAGTTTCCCGATTGTCTCGCTTGCATGGCCATTTTTTTCTCTCGTCCATGTCATTAAAGTTGTCTGCGTCAGATCCTTTCTCATTAAAATATACTATAAAAATAAAAAAAGATGTCACCCCCTCCTCTCGCCCGCGAATATCCCGGGGGCTTCTCCCCGGGACACGTCGAGTTATCTTACCATGTATTTTCCTTTTCAATTCACTTTTTTACTTAATTTATTTTCCAAGTGTGGTGGTGACAGTTTTGTAATTTGCACTCCAGAAAAGTACATCCTCGGAGATGGTCCTCCACATCGCAAACCTACCACCCGAAACGGTGGTATAGTAGGGGAGACCCGCTAGTGCTCCCCGAAGCGTTGTAATCATTCCTATTTACTCAACAAAGATTTCAAGTTTTTCTAAATTTAGCATCGTGTCTCGAGCGTGGGGTGGCAACCCACAGAAGAGTGTCCCAAGCGATCGAGCGTTACGTCGAGGTGCCCGTTTGCTCACAAATGCCTTCACCGAAGAAGCGTCCACTCGAGACCGTGCGTCCCAAAAGTTGTGACATACAAAAAGTGGCATAAGCAAGCTTCCGCAAAGCGCACAAAAGAGCTTGCCTAGACGTTGGGCACGTCTAGACGCCGCACGGGTCGGTCGAGCGAAAAATGATCCCGTGACAAGTTGGTATCAGAGCAGCATTTCTGGGACTGCTCAAGTTGGCATTCGACGATCAAGGTAAAATGACGTCGAACTCGGAGATGACACATGAACCCATCGCACCGGAGAAGGGCCGCCAGGAGCGAGGGCGCGCCCGCTCGAAGGACGCCATGTCGGCTTTCGAGCAATGCCTCGGCCAATTCCAATTAGACGTGGGCGAGATGCAAGACCAACTCGCAATGCACAAGCAGGAGTTGGAGAAGATCGTGGATCTCGCAACGGTGCGGGATGAGATAGCACCGTTGTATACACGGCTCAAGTCCATGGAGGCGACGATCATGGACATGAGGGAGACATTGGACAATGGTCTCTCAAACATGCGGTTCGAGATGGAGGAAGAGTTCAAGACCATGCGGGAAGAACTCAAGCGACGGTATGGAGATGGGCGGCGCCCCGAGACGCCCGCCCCACATGAGGCAAGGATTGAGGTACCGAAGTCGTGGCCCTATAAAAGCGAGCGGTCGGCAAAGGAGATCAACGACTTCCTATGGAATATTCGAAGGTACATGAAGGCCTTGGACGTGACGTCCGAAGTGAGGATGGTGAAGATCGCATCCTTCTACTTGCAAGATGCGGCGAGTCTGTGGTGGCGGTGTCATTGCGACGACGTGGAGCGTGGCATCGTTGATCCCATTGAGAAGTGGGACGACTTCAAAAGGCAGCTTACCAACTACTTCTGCCCTGCCAAGTCGAGACTGGAGGCCAAGATTGCGTTGTTCAATATTTTCTAGAAGGGCACGTTGAAGGAGTACGTGAAAGAGTTCACCGAGCTCCATCTACAGAATTCCCAAGTGGACGAAGACACGTTGTTGGCGGTCTTCGTGAAGGGTTTGAAGCCATGGGCTAGGATGAAGTTGGAGAGACGAGATTGCCCTAACCTCCGCTCGTTAGTCGCCGCTGCTGAGTCGCTCGTGGAGTATGCCAAAATGAGCGCTCCACCACCAAAGCCCTCGGGCAAGGGTAATGGTAGGGGAGAGAAGTCGAAGTCACAAGGGGACAAGCCACACTATCAAGACAAAGGCAAGGCACATCAAGACAGGAAGCCCAACAATGAAATATTTAAGAGGGGCGGAAAGCCGCCGAAGCCTTGTTACATTTGCAAGGGTCCACATTGGACAAGCGATTGTCCGCAGAAGGCGACAGTCAACGCGATGTATTGCCCCGACGAAAAGGAGAAGGAGGAGGCATGTCTCAGTTCGATGCACATCCTCAGCGCCATTAATGCCTCGAAGGGTCCTTCAACGGCTGCTCGACTTTATGCGGACATCGAGTTGAACGTGCAAGTCTTCAACGCCCTCATTGACACAGGAGCATCGGAGTTATTCGTGTCGAAAGTTGCCGCCAAGAAGCTAAAGCTGTCACTACAGAAGATAAACGTCACGTTCAAGACGGTGAACGCGAAGTCTATCTCGACCACAGGAATTTCTCTTAGAGTGAAGGTTCGCATCGGCAAGTGGTCGGGAAGTTTGGACGTGACGATGGCACCAGTGGATGACTATGAAGTGGTGGCGGGCATCTCTTTTCTGCAACACATCGCTGCATGTGTCATCCCGCTCACCAACTCGATGGTCATCTTCGACCCCAATGGACCTTACAACGTCCCTGTGAGATCAGGCGGAGATCTCAAGCAGAAGACCCTCTTCGCCATGCAAGTGGCGAAGGGATTGCGCAAACAGGAGCACACCTTCTTAGCGATCGCTATCTTGGAAGATCCGGGGCCCTCCACTCCAATGCCTCCCAAAGTTCTTGAAACCCTTCAGGACTTTGCGGACGTCATGCCCCCGGAACTTCCAAAATGGTTGCCGCCGAAATGTGAAGTGGACCATGTCATCGACTTGGTCCTAGGATCGAAAGTCCCACATGGAGTCCCCTATCGGCTCACCCCTCCGGAACTCGCAGAACTCTGTAAGCAACTTACCAAACTGTTGGATGCAGGATATGTTCGGCCCTCAAAGTCTCCATATGGCACCCTGGTTCTCTTCCAGAAGAAGCATGACGATTCCCTCCGGATGTGCATCGACTACCGAGCGCTCAACAAGCTTACGGTGAAGAACAAGTATCCCATCCCCTTGGTGGCGACTTGTTCGACCAATTTGGTGGTGCAAGATGGTTTACCAAGTTGGATCTACATTCGGGCTATTGGCAAGTTCGGATTGCAGAAGACGATGTGCAGAAGACGGCGTGTGTCACAAGATATGGCTTCTACGAGTTCCTCATTATGTCTTTTGGCCTCACCAACGCCCCGACGACCTTCTGCACCCTCATGAACAAGGTATTACAACCATTCCTTGACAGGTTCGTGGTTGTCTACCTCGACGACATCATGATCTACAGTCGCACCTTGGAGGAGCATATCGAGCACATTCGACAAGTGTTCGAGGTGTTGCGGCAGAACGAGCTCTACGTCAAGCAGGAGAAGTGTGCCTTCGCTCAACCGAAAGTTCACTTCTTGGAACATGTCGTCGGAAGTGAGAAGCTGAAGATGGATGGCGCGAAGATTTGGGCTATCGTGGAGTGGGAGCCGCCCAGGCGGGTTCCCGACATGCATTCATTCCTTGGCCTGACGAACTACTATAGGCGACCCCTTTGACGAATCTCCTCCGAAAGAATGTGAAGTGGGAGTGTACGCCGACATGCCAGGAAGCGTTCGACACCCTCAAGAAGGCCATGATGGAGGAATCGGTGCTCGTTCTGCCATACCACACCAAGCCCTCGAGGTACAGACAGATGCTTCTGACTATGTCATTGGAGGAATTCTTATGCAGGAGGGGCATCCTGTGGCGTTCGAGAGTCGCAAACTCAACGACACGGAGCGACGTTACGCCGTTCAGGAGAAGGAGATGACCGCGATGATTCACTACCTTAGAACATGGTGGCACTACCTTCTCGGGTCACGATTTCATATCAAGATGGACAATGTCGCGATAAGTTACTTCGAGACACAGAAGAAGCTCTCGCCGAAGCAAGCAAGATGGCAAGATTTCATGGCGGAATTCGACTATGTCCTGGAGTACAAGTCTGGCAAGATGAATGTCGTTGCCGACGCCCTCAGCCGACGCGCGGAATTGACGGCCATGAGCTCCTCTCAGGCCGACCTCATCGAGACGATCAAGAAGGGATTGGAATCAGATCCCACGGCGAAGAATTTGTTCGAGCAAGCGACGGAGGGCAAGACACACCACTTTTGGGTGGAAGATGGACTGATTTTCACCAAGGAACGTCGCATCTACGTTCCACTCTTCGACAACTTGCAGTGAACTATCATGCAAGAGTGTCATGACTCCAAGTGGGCGGGATATCTGGGCATCCGTCGCATTTTGACACTCATCGAAGACAACTACTTCTGGCCAAGGATGGAGGACGACGTTGAAGTTTTCGTGAAGACCTGCCTTGTTTGCCAGCAAGACAAGAATATCAATCAAGCGCCCGGCGAACTTCTGGAACCTATACCCATCCAAGAGCGTCCATGGAAAGATGTCTCCATGGGCAGGTACCATCATGGTGGTCGTCGATCGGTTCTCCAAGTATGCCATCTTCGTCGCCGGCTTCGCAAGTTGTCCTGCTACTGAAGCTGCGGAGTTGTTCATGAAGAACGTAGTGAAGTATTGGGGCCTATCACAAAGCATCGTCAGCGATCGAAATCGGCGATTCGTTAGTAACTTCTGAAAGGAATTGTTCAAAATGATGGGCTCCAACCTGCATTTCTCGACATCACTTCATCCTCAAACCGACGGCCAAACTGAGAGGGTGAATTGTATCCTGGAGATTTACTTGCGGCACTATGTGAGTGCCAATCAGAAGGATTGGGCGAAGCTACTCGACATCGCACAATTCTCCTACAACCTGCAACGGAGCGAGTCGACCAATCGGAGTCCCTTCGAGATAGTGACGGGGCAACAACCTCTTATGCCCCATGTCGTCGCCACTTTTTATGGTGGCAAAGTCCCCGCCGCTCACCGCATGGCGAGGGAATGGCATGAGCAGAACGACATGGCGAGAGCACGTTTGCACAAGGTGTCGAAGCGCATGAAGAAGTGGGCGGACACCGCCCGACGGGACGTCAACTTTGAAGTCGGAGACTTGGTCCTGGTGAAGTTGGTCCAACATCTTCGGCTAAGTGGGAAGAATCTGCACAAGGGTCTCGTTAGGCATTACGAGAGCCCCTTCAAGATCCTGAAGAAGGTAGGCAAGGTGGCCTACAAGTTGGAGCTCCCACCCCAGATGCAGTAACACCCCGACTTCCATGTCAGCCTGCTCAAGCCTTTTGTTGAAGACACTGAAGATCCCGGGCGTGGGGTTTCAAACCGCGCCCTGTCGGTCATCCGTCAGCAGTTTACTGATCAAGTTGAAGAAGTACTCGTCGTCCGCACAAAGAATCGAAAGAAGGAGTATCTTGTTCGATGGAGCGGAAGATCGGACGCCGACACAAGTTGGGAGACAGCCGAAGACCTATGGCAGTTTAAGCAGAAGATTGAAGAATTTCAAGCTGCAGCTTCAGGGACGTCGCTGACTTGAGTGGGGGAGAATGTCCCGGAGGCTTCTCCCCGGGGTACGTCGAGTTATCTTACCATGTATTTTCCTTTTCAACCTACTTTTGTATCTAGTTTATTTTTCAAGTGTGGTGGTGACAGTTTTGTAATTTGCACTCCAAAAAAGTGCACCTCCGGAGATGATCCTCCACACCACACGTCGCAAACCTACCACCCGAAACGGTGGTATAGTATGGGAGACCCGCTAATGCTCCCCCGAAGCATTGTAATCATTCATATTTACTCAACAAAGATTTCAAACTTCCCTAAATCTAGCATCGTGCCTCAAGCGTGAGGTGACAACTCACAAAAGAGCGTCCCAAAGCGTCTCAAGCGATCGAGCATTACGTCGAGGTGCCCGTTTGCTCACAAATGCCTCCACCGAAGAAGCGGCCGCTCGGGACCGTGCGTTCCAAAAGTTGTGGCATACAAAAAGTGGCATAAGCAAGCTTCCACAAAGCGCACAAAAGAGCTTGCCTAGATGTTGGGCACGTCTAGACGCCGCACGGGTCGGTCGAGCGAAAAACGACTCCGTGACATGAACACTATCCGAGTTGAGCTCCGGCAAACTCGATCCGAGGGGGCGATCGACCCCTCCTTCTCTCTCCCGCACGGTGAGCGCACGCGGGAGAGAGAGGGGGGCGATCGCCCCGTCCCTCTGGTCCGAGCACGTGCAAAGGGAGGGGATGCCCCCCCCCCTCCCTCGATCCGAGCACGCGTAAAGGGAGGGGGGTGATCGCCCCCCTCCTTCTCTCTCGCACGGCGAGCACGCGCGGGAGAGAGAGGGAGAGGGGCGATCGCCCCCTCCCTCTAGTTCGAGCACGCGCAGAGGGAGGGGGGTGATCGTCCTCTGGTCGACCTCGAGGGCATGATCGCCCCCCTCCTTCTCTCTCCCGCACGGCGAGCGCCCATGGGATCGCCCCTCTCCCTCTCTCTCCCGCACAACGAGCACACGCGGGAGAGAGAGGGAGGGGGCGATCGCCTCCCTCCTCTCTCCTGCATGACGAGCGTGCATGAGAGAGAGAGAGGGAGAGGCGCGATCGCCCCCCTCCTCTCTCCCGCACGGCTAGCACGCACGGGAGATCGCTCCCCTCCCTCTGGTCCGAGCACGTGCAAAGGGAGGGGCGATCACCCCCCTCCTTCTCTCTCCCGCACGGAGAGCGCGCGTGGGAGTGAGAGGGAGAGGAGCGATCGCCCCCCTCCTTCTCTCTCCCGCATGGTGAGCACGCGCCGGAGAGAGAGGGAGGGGAGCGATCTCCCTCTGGTCCGAGCACGCGCAGAGGGCGCAGAGGGGGCGATCGCGCCCCTCCATCTCTCTCCCGCATGACGAGCGCGCGCGGGAGAGAGAGGGAGGGGGGCGATCCTCTGGTTCGAGCACGCGCAGAGGGGTGATTGCCCCCCTTCCTCTGGTCCGAGCATACGCAGAGGGAGGGGGTGATCGCCTCCTCCTCTCTCCCACGCGTGCTCGTCGTACGGGAGACAGAAGGATCGTCCCCCTCTGATCGAGCTCTCCGAAGCTCGACTCCAGCAGCGTTCGCGGGCTAAAGGAGGGGGTGACAACTTTTTTATTTTTATAATATATTTCAATGGGAAAGGATATCAAATAATCTGGAGTCCGATTAAAAGAGGGAGAGGGAGGCCAAGGCGGACACTTGGCGAACTAATAGAGCAAGATCTATTGGTGAATAATATACTGAAAGGTTTGGTTACTAATAGAGCAGAATGGCGTCGTATGATCCATGTAGTCGACCCCACCTAGTGGGATAAGGCTTTATTGTTGTTGTTGTATTTCAATGGGAAAAGATCTAACGTGGACAATTAAATCACATGGATGAGAGAGAAAAATGGTCACGTGAGCAAGACAATCGGAAAACCCATTATCACTGGTCAGGAGGACTAATCATGTAAGAAAATCGAAGATGGAGGACGTTTTGGTTATAAATTGATGTTGAAGACCGATTTGAAAATGACTCAAAGTTGGGGGACAAATCGTGTAATTTACCCACATGGCGTCGCATGTCATTGCAATGCTATGTTTGACACAGTAGCGTCATCACCTAACATCCACCATCGAGCCTGATTAATTTAGTGTCACTCTAGACTAAAGATAGAATTTCGGGTGGCCACACAGCCCGACACGCCGTCAGCTCGCCTAAAAGTCATGCAACCGGCATGGACACGACCCGCACATGCCATTCCATGTTGTGCCCGGCCACACAACTCAGGCATGGTGACATGACTTGTTTTGGCACGGATTATTTTTTCCACACGCCAACATCGACCGAACATGACCATCCGCATTAGTTCGTTTTGATAAAACGATCAAGGGAGGGTTCATGGACGCGCCGCTAAAAGAAGACAACATGAATAGTGTTAAAAGGAACGCATACTGTGTCGAATTTTTTTATTACTCTTTGTTGTCTACAAAATGCGACCAAACATCCCCTTCTTCACACTTCCTCCTTCCCTTCCCCACATGGTCACATCTCTTCTCTTCTCTCTCAATCTCCTCTCCTCTCACGTTCTCTCTCTCAATCTCCTCTTCTCTCGTTAAATAATTAAGATAGCATTCTCACAATAGTCGCTCTTAGACTTATTTCAAATGATATTATCTTCTCATTTGAAATTGATCTGAATAGAAGCTATCGTGAGTATGCTATCATGATTACGCAATGAGAATTTGAAAATCTTAATTCTTACGGCCAATTCAGAGCAGGAGTGGGAAAGTTTAATTAAAAATTAAAAAAAAAGAAAGAAAAATGAGTCGTCTGACTTGGCCCAATCGGCTTAGACTCATATCATGTCGAGGTGAAAAATGAGCCATATGGCACGACAAGATCTATGGTATGGTCAAATTTGTGTTGACCAACCCAAGCACGGCACAACACGACTTAAAATTTCATTTTGATTATGAGTGGTGAGACTAGTAAAAAAAATTTGCATTTTCAGTATTCATTGCTCAAACGATGAGAAACTACTATCCATTTCATAATGCATGTATAGGTATTATCGAGATAGATGTTTTTTTTCCCTTAAAAAAGAATGCACTGCTTGCTCCGTGAGCTAAAGCTTCGTGCATCTTAAAGATATAAATTTAAAATATGACTTCGTTCTTGTAACTTGACAACATTTTGAATTATGTATCAAACGATAATTGCAATAAGTGTAAGAAATTAATTGGTCATGAAAATATGCTCAACCCTCACAATGCACCCTAAAATTATTTGAAGAAAAGAAAATTCATTTTTTTAGCGGATATGCAACTTTAAACATTATAATATTTTGGCCTTTCAATTGATCGGGAAATCCTTGGACGCCGGTAAAAAAAAAGTATTTCCTTGCATTAAATATCAGTTCTTAAATCAAATATTAACAGCAAAGTGAGTGGCATATATATATATATATATATATATATATATATATATATATATATCCGTGAGCTACTATTTTGCATTACAATTCTATTTACCATATGAAAATTATGACAAAGTGGGTCAAAGGAAATCAACATATTATAGTAGTTAATCAGAAGCTAATAATATTATAATTGTACTTTCACTAGCCAGCTGCTATTACTTGTAGTATGATGCAAGGTAAATCTCACATTTCAGGTCAACTTTAACCTTAATTCAATCCATCGTACAAATAACTAACAGAAAAAAAAAATTTAATAAGAGTGTCAAGATTAGCATTCTCGCGATCTTGCTCTAATGCAATAAGCTATTAATAATATTATAATTTAATAACTTACATTTCAGCTTTGATTTTAATAACTTACATATAATTTTAATATCTTACATTTCAGCTTTTGAAGAGATCGTCAAATGTGTTAATTTCTAGCCATTGGATCTTAAATTCTTTACAAAAAGTCACCAGTCCTGAGATGTATACTTTATTCATTTTCAGTCATTTTTGCTTGCACTAAGCCTATGTGTCTCGAATATTACAAGAAAATAAAGTTCATCTGACATAAATTTCTATTACAAAGGATCGAAAATTTGTCACTCATACTAATATATTATAGATATGTGATAAAAATTGCTGATCACAATTGCTTAAGACACAAAAAAAACATTTGTAACAAAATTGCGATAGATCTATTTGTGATTACATTTTCTTCATAAAATCGACAAAAAAATGATTTCTCGCACTTTTGTCACTACTTGATTGATTTTTTTTCTCACTTAAAGTTATATGTTTTTTAATGAATCATCATCATCATCATCTAATTTTAATATAACAGTTTTTATTTTTATTTTTTTTTCTCGGTTTTGTTTTTGTGATTAGATCCGTACTGTTTATGAAATGTTGACTGACGGATAAAGAAAGATCTTGAAAAATGTGTAATACCTTTTTACAAGTACATTATATATAAATATATATATATATATATATGTATATATTGTGTGTATAACTTTTTAGCTGTAATGGTTGCTTTTTTAATACAGAATTTATAAAGATTTCTAGAGAAGTAAGCCCCTTTTCTTAAAGCTTTTAAAATTATTCTGCGAAATCTCAATAATTTACCATCTTGAAAATTTTAGAATTTTTTAATTTATAACAAAAAAATACTTCTTACAAAAAAAATGTTGAGTAAAGGGAAAAGAATTAAGTTTACATTGCAAAATTAATTTCAAATTGCAATTTTTTTCTTTCTTTCTTCTGCCAGATCCTTTCAAATATTGGACAAAACGCAAATATTTGTATGATTTGATCAAGATGACTTTTTAAGCAATATATCACAGCTCTAATTACTTATATTCTACATGAACAACTCAAGTTGTGAGAACTGGGAGAGATCTCAGAGAACCAGCAAATCAAACTTGGTGCACGTTTTCAGCACACACTACTGACATCAATATGCCTCCTTCAAACGCTGCAACTCCTCTGCTGCAGGAGCACCATGGCGGCGCCAAGGAGGAGTGGCGGTGGTGGAGGAGAGTGATCGACGTGGGGGAGGCCAAGGCGCAGCTGCTGTTCGCCCTTCCCATGATACTCACCAGCATGTCCATCTACGCCATCTTCCTCGTCTCCGTCATGTTCGCCGGCCACCTCGGCGAGCTCGAGCTCGCCGGCGCCACCCTCGGCAACTCCTGGAGCATCGTGACCGGAGTCTCCCTCCTGGTATAATTAATACGCCTGCCTGCATGCATGCATGCAATGTAAACTTTTCCGCTGCATTCCACATGAACTAACAATTACTTGTTCTTCAGATGGGATTGAGCGGGTCGCTTGAGACCCTCTGCGGGCAGGCGTACGGCGCGAAGCTGTACAGGATGACAGGAATATACCTGCAGTCGTCAGTGATGACATCGACGTTCTTTGCGATCCTTCTCTCCGTCTTCTGGTACTACACGGAAGCTGTGTTGGTTTGGCTTCACCAAAAGCCAGACGTGTCCAAGTATGCAGCGATCTACCTGATACATTTGATCCCCGGACTCTTCGCCTTCGGTGCTCAGCAGTGCCTCCTGAGGTTCCTGCAAACTCAAACCATAATAGGGCCTCTGGTGGTGTGCTCGGTTGTGCCACTGGCCGTACAAGTGGGAATGGCGTACGTGATGGTTCATGTCCTGGACTTTGGATTCAGAGGGGCGCCCATTTCTGCTTCTGTCGCGCTGTGGATATCATTTCTTATGCTGGCGATCTATGTCAAGTTCTCTGAAAAATGCAGGCATACATGGCAAGGGTTCTCGACGGAAGCATTTCAGCAGTTGCTTCCTAATCTAAGGCTCGCTCTTCCTTCAGCTCTGATGCTCTGGTCAGCAACTTTTGCTTTCTTATCATCTATGTTAGACACTGTTATCAGTTCTCTCTTTACCATGGAGTTCACCCTGATATGATTGTCTTTCTGTTTACCATGTTGGATGACTTGTTGAGAATTTTGTTTGCTCATTGCTCTCTTGCTTTTACTATAACTGGTGTTTGAATCTTGGCCGACTTGCATAATCCAGATCCACCAGGAAATGAAATTTTCAGTGGGCATATGAACTATCAGAGTGGCCCCATATAGTTTCCTAACACCAAAGAGATGTACAATGGGCACAAATCATATCTCCCTATTGGCCCAAATCATAAATATTTATCACTCTCCTGAGATTACAAACAGGGCCAAGATAGGGATGAACAGGTTCTACAGATTTACCATGGAGGGGAAGAAAAAACAAACTGCAGTGTAGATCCTTATGTTAGTCTCTGCTATAATGTCCAGAAGTTTTGCTTGATCAATTATAATTATATTATCTCTTTATAACTATAATGATTACAAGGTTTTGACATCTGATTTCTCTTTTTTTATGTTTGCACTCAGCCTGGAGTGCTTGGCCTGTGAAATCCTAGTTCTTCTCGCCGGATTGCTTCCGAATTCCGAGTTGAGTACTTCAGTGATTGCAATGTGGTATGTCCTTGCCGGCTTTCCAATTTTCCATCAAATTACAATGCTTTAACTAAAGTTTCCATCACGTGAACCAGCGTGAACACTGAAGCAGTCGCATTTATGCTCACCTGGGGGCTCAGTGCTGTTGTGAGGTGAGCTGAGCAGCCCTTGCAAATCACATAAAGATTTCTGCTTTCACTTGTGATATGTATGCAGATGAAATTTTCTCAACAGCACGCGTGTCTCGAATGAGATCGGCGCCGGAAACATCGAAAAGGCCAAGACTGCCGTTGGGGTTACTCTGAGGCTCTCAGTCTTTCTTGCTCTGGCAATGGCTCTGCTGCTAGGATTTGGTCACAATGCATGGGCAAGTCTTTTTAGCAGCAGTGATGACATCATCCATGGGTTTGCTTCCTTGACTCCCCTGCTCATAGTGTCCATAGTACTAGACTCAGCTCAAGGAATTCTATCAGGTAACTAAACTTAAGGGCCATCTTTTTTTTCTCATATTTGTGACGATATATCTGTTCTTTGTAATCTGTTTAGAATTAACTGAAATGCAGGAGTTTCCAGGGGAAGTGGATGGCAGCACTTGGCAGCATGGACCAATGTAATTGCATATTATGTGATTGGAACCCCATTGGCCATCGTCTTTGGGTTCAAATTATCACTTCATACTAAGGTAATAATATCCTCCATGGGTTTGTTCATGAGTAGTATTTCAATGCATGTTTCTTTGGATTAGTTTTAGTCTTCCAGGTTCTGCAACAGTTTTCAGATACATTTTTGTATTGCTCCTCAGAAACTGATCAGAAATAATCCACTGTGTTGCAGGGACTGTGGTTGGGTTTAATTTGTGGACTCTTCTTGCAAGCCTCCACTCTTCTTGTAATCACTCTTCGCACAAAATGGACGAGAGCCGACCAATCAGTTGCAGATGTGCAGAATTCCATGGAAGTTTAAGAGCATCAATTAGCACTAAAAGAAAAAAAAATGGGGCACATTGTTGTTTCATTCAAGAGGTCGATGTTATGAGAAGGATCATGAAAGCAGAAGAAATATTTTCAAGTGCAAAAGAACAAGAACACGTACTTCATCTGATGACAAAATCTTCAGCAGGCTGTGATATTCTGAGTTAAGACATAAGTAAGCAAAAGTACATTGCAATAGAAAGCTCCTAACTTTTGGATTGTTTACAGCTTGCAGTATTCTCAAACTTTTGTCATAATTCATTTGATAGACAAGCTCTTGACATAAGTTATTCCTGTTAATTGTCAAAAATTTTCACCATTAAAATATATTTCCCTTACTTATTCACTCCACTCTCTTCATATCAAACACTCATATTGATGTGGTGAGATGAGGGTGATAAAAGATATCACTTTGTGCTGAGCGGGCTAGTTAAAAAAAAAAAGTAGTGAGTAATTTTGTTATAATTATAGTGATTGCATTTGAGTGTTATAAATATATGTATGAATCTTACATTTAATGTAGTCTTGAAATGTGTTTATCAATTATGTAATTTAAGTTTTATCCACTCCATCCACGCTATTTACTATAAAGATTCTTATCTGGAATATAAAAAAATATTATTAATGATTGTATTTAACTTTTTTGCACTTTTACTGTTAATAATAGATGTCCTATTTTCTTATTTTCATAATAATATAGTTAGCTGTATTTTTAGTTTTTATTAAGGCTGTCAAATTAAATATTATAGTATAGAGAGTTACTTAAAAATTAATTTCAAAAAGGTATATCGGTATTTAATAATTATTTATGATGAATTTTCATTTTCTTTTTAAAGTGTGTTCTTTTTTTGCTCCGTATATAATAAATCTTATATAAAATTCTAAAAAGAATTAAATGTAATTAAATATTAATTAATTCAAATTAATTAATTTTTTTATTAGATAAAATCATTACTTATTGGTTTGGGGGAGGGGAGAATTTGCATGAAGTTTTGAAATCTATAATACATAATGTCACTATAATGACATTTATAAGTTTTGAAATCCGGTTATTAAAGTTAATTTGGTTATGCGACATTTCGAACCTTTCAAATTAGTGATTATAAAGTTAATTTTTAAAGTTTAAAGAAAATGTGGATTCAAAATGAGTTCGTATGCGTGAATGTATCATTGATAGAAATAAATGATAATCATTGATAAATTATTTTTTAAAATAAATTTATAACAAATTTAGGACTACCACAAATATACAGATAAATAGCAATCCAAACTCAGCTTCGGATCCTTGTAATCCTCAATCTCTAATTTTTTTTAACACTCTAAATCAACATTGTGCATGAAACAATAAGTGATATGGAGTAAATAAATAAAGAGATTAACGAGTATGTAGAGCACCACGTTCTACACCTTAGTGTAGAATGCTTATTTTTCACTATTTAAGTAATTTTATAATTATAATTTATGATTAGTTTAACTATATACTTCTTAGATGAAGTAATATATATTTATGGAGATGCTTTGATAATAAAAAATATCATCTAAGACTAAATAAATTATAGTCATTGAATTAATCATATTTATTAAAATAGTTTGATCATGACCATCGGATAATTCGATGATCATAATCTTAATCATATTTATTATTTAACACATACTTTGAATTAATATATATTTATTTTATTAATATAATAAATAAAATGAGTGCTCTACGCTCGTTCTACGTCAAATGCTATAGATATACATTTTTCTCATAAATAAATAAAAGGTCAACCATATGCTCATAGAATCATAGTGATTCTATCATTCTTATTTTTTGTCCACTAATATTCCCCATTAAGTATTTAAGATCAGAAAAAAAAACTATAATAAGTTATTTTATTGTTTTATAGCATATGAAATACCTTTTTAGTACTTACGAGAAATTCACGACGAAAATTCATCATCAAATGTAAAGCATTTTTTTATAGAAAAATGTGGGAAATTCTTACTAATCAATATCAGTATATTTCATAAAGATACCTTTCATTAGGTTTTCTATAATAAGATCAAGCGACATGCCTTTCACTAATTTTTTGTCATTTTTTGTTATTTTTATTTTTACCAAAAAATCAAATCTAGCTTATATTCCTCATTTAAATTACTATAAACAATAAAATTAATGAATAATATAAAGTTGTACTTCACATCAATTGTAATTGGATGAAATGGTTTCTTCTTTCACTATTTTTTCAATCTTTATTCTCTATTCTAAATCACACCCACCCTCCCCACACTCTAAAAAATGAAGTAAAATAAAGATAACATAATCATAAATAAACTCAATGAAAATGAAGTAAAATAAATATAACATAATCATAAATAAACTCAATGATTGTTTAAGGGGCATAATATATATAAGCATAATAGTTGTATCTACTCAATTAAATTAATTTTTGTTTTTAAGAAATCATTTACATGTTTGATGTTTCATATTTCATATTTCATAACAATCATCTAAATAATAATAAATGATAAAATGAATATTAAATTAATGCAATAATTCATGATCAATGAATATTAAATTTGTATGAAGAATAATGTTTATATTTATTCATTCATAAACCTAATCAAAACTTTACTAAACGTCTCATAAATTTAGTAAACTTCGTTAAAAGAACTAAATATTACAAAACTTATTTACGCATCAGCAAAAGTTACAAATAAATAAAAAAATTGTAAAACACACATGTTTAAAATAATTATTGGCGATGTTTAACCATAACTTATCTAAAAAGCACTAAAGGTAGTTTATAAAATATTGTTGGTGACATTTGCACATCAATAATATTTGTGACTCTTGGATGTCAATAAAAATTATTAACTTTGTTTCATGATAAAAATTATCAACATTTTATGTGCATTCTTATTAAGCAATTAAAAGTACAAGAACATACCTTCTAAGTAGAAAAAAATTTATTCTTTTTTTTTGTACCCAATGGAGATCCAATGTACAAAATTATTAGCCCATCAATTTTGTGACATAATTTTGCTAATCAATTGTGACAACCAAACTTGATTTCAAAATTATAATATTTTTGGAATATCCTCAAGTTATTCAAAAAATGTTCATTTAATCATTTTTAAAAAAATCCAATATTATAGATGTGATACGGAAAATGAAAGAAAGAGTAATGCGTGGAAAAAACATATATATATATATATACTACATCTCTCACAAAATAAAAAAAAACTACATTTTTGTTGTGCACCTTAACTATATTGTAAGTAGTGTGATGAAAGTCTAGAGTCAATTAGAGGGTTAAACTAAAATATTTCCATTTTGAGCTTTAATTATAATATCTGAAATCAAAATTAGAATTTTGAATAGCAACCACCTACACCTCCAAGACTCCCAACTTGGAAACAAGAGAACATGATTGATCTCTCCTAAGTGCCTTTGTAAAAGGATAAACTAATTGGAATCATGAGGGAATATATGAACCTACAATTTCTTGTCCTTAAAATGATGTCGAACAAAAATAAAAATTCATTTGATGAGATTGGTGCACTCATGAAAGTAAGATTTTTTTTAATGGAATGGTGCAAACTAGCGTACTATCACAATAGATTTGCATCACAATAGTATGAGAAATATCAAGTGACGAGAGAAAACTTCAAGTGCTTATGACAAGATCTTTATACTCGACTTATAGAACAATGGTAGATTGTTTCATAATTTTCCAACTAATTGGACTTTCACGAAGTATTGGCAGCAATGTGTCATTCGACAACTAGCCTATTCTGAATCAAAGTATGCATGAAGCAAAAGAAAAGGATGCAGGTAAGTACCTTGATTTGGTACTTGTTTCAAATAAAGCAAGACATGAATGATTGTAGTAACCTCGCTTGGGAACATGAAAGAACTGAGACAAAACATTCACAAAATAATTTAACTATGGATGAGTTATACTTAAGTAGCCAGAATGGCCAATCATGTGTCTGTATCGTGTAGGATCAAATAGCAAAATGTCATAAGTATTGGACAATTTATGATGTTGTCCCATTATGAAAGAAGATATGGCTTACAGCCAAGATCCCACACTCATCAAGAATATCGAGAGTATACTTTCGTTGACATAGAAAACTTAAATTTTGTGAAGACTGTAGGATCCCAAAGGGCACTAAGAGGGGGGGTGAATTGATGTTCAATTCAAAAATGTCGATTTCATAAAAACCATCGCGAAAGCTTAAAATCGATTCTTAAATCATTTACAATTCATATCATAAATTCAATATTAAAGGGAGAGAAAGAAAAAATCAAACGCAAACACACGGTGGTTGTTGACGAGGTTCGGTCACACCTTGACCTATGTCTCCGCTCTGACTTCTCGACCTCGAGACCGTCGAAGATTCCACTAAGACTCTTTCTTAATTCCAAATGGGGCAAGAAAGAACGCCATTTACATCAGCCACATTTTCTCCACTTCGAGAGGCAAGGCAACCTCTCCTCCTAAGAAGCTAATCTTTTCTCTCGCTCAAGAGGTAAGATTTTGAACATCTTTTACATAGGAGCTCTCTCAGTATTTTTCTAAATAAAATGTTTCTCTCTTTTACAAAACTAAGCTCACAAGAGAAGAAGAGAGAAAAAGAGAAAACTAAAAATGAAAACTTCAAGAAGAATGTCTTCTTTTGATAATTTGAAGTTTTTCTTCAAAGCTTGGATGAGTGCACTTCCTTCTGGCTTTGGCACTCCTTTTACAGGCTTCTGCAAGTGAGAAAGTCATCCAAAAATCATTCTATAATTTTCTCTTTCAAATTTGACCATTACTGTTCATTTGACTCGGATGCCAATCAACCGCACATATGGACCGGTCGACCGATATACTTTCTTTTATGAAAAATGTGACCGTTGGCAAATTCTGCACTGTCCGGTCAACCTATGTCTTGGACCGGTCGACCGGTACCTCGATCAGTACAGTCTTGACATTTTGCTAGTTGAAATTGGGCATTTTTTACACTGACCGGTCGACCTGTGTCCTGGATCGGTCGGCCGATATTCTGGACCGGTCGACCTGTGTTCCTGACCGGTCGACCTATTTTTCAACCGACAGCTCGACCGCCATGCACTATTTTAAGCATAACTTTTTGCACAGTTATACAAATGAGATGATTGTTTATTCTATGGAAAGCTAACAGAATTCTCTACAATGTTGATATTTATGAGTAATCCAAAATCTAACAGGATCATAGTTAATTATTTAATCAAACTGTAGTGCATAAAGTTATCCTTTTTTCTTTAAACTTTTTTAGCATTTTAACTTTAATCTTTCGATGTTTGTATCATCAAAATATAATTTTATATATCACTAAAATTTAGATCCAACAATCTCCCTATTTTTTATGAAGACAAACCGAGAAATATGAAAAATATATAAGTTGCGAAAAAGTTATAAAATAAGTTGTAAAATCAATTTTACTCCCTAACACTCAACTTTCCTTACAATGATAGATATTCACATAAGTATAAATTGTAAGGAACTCTTTATATAAAGTGATATTCAGATCATATTTCTCCTATATTTCTCCCCTTTTTTGTTTCATCAAAAAGAATAATATGTGTATTAAGCATATAGGAAATCATATGTAACTCCTCCTTGATCATGCCATCTTTGAAAAAAAAAAATATTTCCCCCTTTTTCTTCATATTAGAAATATGTAAAATATTGCATCATAAAGAGTTAGTATGTAAGATAACTCCCCATAAATTTATGATTATTTTATAATGACAAAATGAAAACAATTTGATGAAGGCCAAAACTCTTTATATATATATATATATATATATATATATATATATATATTAATAATCAAAATGTTATATAAAACTTTGATACAATAATGATATTGATGATATGTCAAAATAAAGTTTAGTATGCTCCTCCTATCACTATTACCAATTTTGATGTTATCTCTTTTCAAAGAAATAGTAATTTTGAATTTTTGAGTGAAATCAAAGATAGATGATACTTTTACCATAACTTTTGTGCCTTCACATTTCTAATTCCTCCTTTGCTTTACATGTGAGGCACACTTGAAAAACAATCATTTAAACCTTAGTACCCAAACTTCTTTGGATCCAATTTTATTAGTCAAAGTTCCTTCTGAAACCTATATTATCCTATGTTTTGAAGATTTTCTTACTTTGCATTGATATGCATAATGGCTATAAAATTCACATGCAAAATATGTAATATGTGATTTTCTATCGTAAGAATGATTAGACTTCCAATAAAAGTTTTCATGTCCAGAGTATTTCGTAGAATTATCTTTCTTTACACAAGAACTAATTTTATCATTATTTTGTGAATTTTTTAAAAGATTATTTTTCTTTTTTGCTTTTTTTTCCAAAGAACATACTAGTTTTACAACTTCACATTCATGCGTGATTTCCAAAGTTTCAATTTCATTTTTTAGTTTTTCATTTTCCAAAAAATATGCATTATTTTTCTCTTTTAATTTTTCAATTTCATGTATTAATGTTTCATTTTTCTCTTTAATTGAAAAATATATTTTTTATAAAAGATGAGAGTTCTTTATTTACATCTAAAGAGAGAATTTCTTCGGAAGAATTCGATGAGTCATAATTTGAATTTGAAGGGTTAAAAATTACCTCATCATCGTGTGCCATCAAGCATATGTATGCTTCATCACTAGAAGAGCTTGGTGAACTACTTGTTTCACTAGACTCTTCATGTTTTTTTTTTCTTTTTACCTTTTCAAGATGTTTCTTCTTTGTGGTGTTTGTATGATTTTCTTTAAACTTTTTCAGCATTTTAATTTTAATCTTTCAAGATTTGTATCATCAAAATATAATTTTATATATCACTAAAATTTAGATCCAACAAAGACTACCAAGTTCTTTGCCACAAAAGTGCAAATGTAAATAGGCCTTGAACATTTGTGAATGAATTGTATTATTATTGGCCAATATAAGATCAATATAAGTCAATATTGTCTTGATTGTGAATGTATTGCTTTATTGTTGGCCAATATAAGATCAACATAAGTTAATATTGTCTTGATTGTGAATGAATTGTATTATTGTTGGCCAATATAAGATCGTCATCATAAGTCAATGTTGTCATGAAAATATCATCATTTGAATAAGTAAATAGAGAATGAACTCTATAAAAAAACTAAAATTCACAAGTTCATATGTGAATTTCGAAACCAAATTTATGAGACTTGTTTTAAGTGATATACAGCTTTCTATATCTTGCAAAAAATACCTGATGAAGTAGAATGAAAACCTCCAAGTAAAGTCATATGAACTTCTTTGTCAAGTTATTGAATATCCAATTTTTTTTATGAATAGACACAACCAATAAGGAATACATGGTTACAAGTTTGGTCATTGAAGCAAAAGTTTCATGGTAATCGATGCCTTCAACTTCAACACAACCTTTAGAACCTATGCTTTGAAATGTTCAATTCTTTCCATCTGAATGTTTTTTTTTAATTCTGTACACGCATAAAAAGATGGCATGCTTCCCTACTAGCAAAGTTTGAAGCTTCTAAGTGCCATTGAGCTCTAAGGCATCAATCTCCTCTGCTATTACTTGCTTCTACCTATTGTATGTCATGGCTTATTTAAAGGATTCAGGCTTTGATTCAACATATAATGCAACTAAGAAAGCTCGGTAATATAAAAAAAACTTATTAGAGTTAACAAACTCAACAAGTGGATAAGGTGAAAGGAAGTGATTGGAGTTGTGGAGTTAACAAGAGCATCATCATGGGTAGAATGACATACATAGGAGTATTAAGTATGCTGACGGATGAAAAATTACATGGAGATTGGAGAATTAGAAAATGGAGATGTTGCATATTTAGTAAATTTAGTAGTTCTAAAGGGAGAGAAAATGAACCATTGAAATTATTGTGTTCCTACGGTGACTAAATACATTAAGAAAAAAATCATGATTAAGAGATTAGATGGTGGTGAAGAAAAGGAAAAGTATTTTCACAAAAGTGAAAAAAAAATCATCCGAGTCAAAATTTTAAAGACCCAACCTTTTTCGTGTAAGGATAACCAACAAAGATACATTTACAAATTGGCTAAAATGAATATATTGCATAAAAGATATTATGCAGCGTATACGCTGCATAACAATCCTAGTCATTTATTTTAATGAAAGGCTATGATTTTCTCTTTTTTTATCCTCATGTGACCTATTTTTTATATATGTTCCTTTAGAAATTTAGAAATTTATTTTTTCCATTTTTGCTCCCATCCAACACTGGCTGTTGCTCTCCTCCTAAACCCCCAATTTGCTCCAACTCTGGTTGTCGCTCTCCCCCTAAACCCCCAATTTGTTTAGAGGTAGGTGCCTCATCGTGCTCCAACATCTTCTCCTTCCCAGACTCTAAATTTAGATCCAACAAAGACTACCAAGTTCTTTGCCACAAAAGTGCAAATGTAAATAGGCCTTGATTTGTGAATGAATTGTATTATTGTTGGCCAATATAAGTCAATATTGTCCTTATTGTGAGTGTATTGCATTATTGTTGGCCAATATAAGATCAACATAAGTCAATATTGTCATGATTGTGAATGAATTGTATTATTGTTGGCCAATATAAGATCGTCATCATAATTCAATGTTGTCATGAAAATATCATCATTTGAATAAGTAAATATAGAATGAACTCTATAAAAAAAACTAAAACTCACAAGTTCATATGTGAATTTCGAAACCAAATTCATGAGACTTGTTTTAGGTGATATACAGCTTTCTATATCTTGCAAAAAATACCTGATGAAGTAGAATGAAAACCTCCAAATAAAGTCATATGAACTTCTTTGTCAATTTATTGAATATCCAATTTTTTTATGAATAGACACAACCAATAAGGAATACATGGTTACAAGTTTGATCATTGAAGCAAAAGTTTCATGGTAATCGATGCCTTCAACTTCAACACAACCTTTAGAATCTATGCTTTGAAACGTTCAATTCTTTCCATCTGAATGTTTTTTTTAAATTCTGTACACGCATAAAAAGATGGCATGCTTCCCTACTAGCAAAGTTTGAAGCTTCTAAGTGCCATTGAGCTCTAAGACATGAATCTCCTCTGCTATTACTTGCTTCTACCTATTGTATGTCATGGCTTATTTAAAGGATTCAGACTTTGATTCAACATCTAATGCAACTAAGAAAGCTTGATAATATAAAAAAACTTATTAGAGTTAACAAACTCAACAAGTGGATAAGGTGAAAGGAAGTGATTGGAGTTGTGGAGTTAACAAGAGCATCATCATGGGTAGAATGACGTACATAGGAGTATTAAGTATGCTGGCAGATGAAAATTACATGGAGATTGGAGAATTAGAAAATGGAGATGTTGCATATTTAGTAAATTTAGTAGGTTCTAAAGGGAGAGAAAATGAACTATTGAAATTATTGTGTTCCTACGGTGACTAAATACATTAAGAAAAAAATCATGATTAAGAGATTAGATGGTGGTGAAGAAAAAGGAAAAGTATTTTCACAAAAGTGAAAAAAATCATCAAAGTCAATATTTTAAAGACCCAACCTTTTTCGTGTAGGGATAACCAACAAAGATACATTTACAAATTGGCTAAAATGAATATATTGCATAGAAGATATTATGCAGCGTATACGCTGCAAAACAATCCTAGTCATTTATTTTAACGAAAGGCTATGATTTTCTCTTTTTTTTTAGCCTTATGTGACCTATTTTTTATATATGTTCCTTTAAAAATTTTGAAATTTACTTTTTGCATTTTTGCTCCCATCCAACCCTGGCTGCTGCTCTCCTCTTAAACCCCCAATTTGCTCCAACTCTAGTTGTCGCTCTCCTCCTAAACCCCCAATTTGTTTAGAGGTAGGTGCCTCATCGTGCTCCAACATCTTCTCCTTCCCAGACTCACTTTGCTCCAACATCTTAGTGGTCATAGTTTGGAATTTTCTCCCTTTTCTATGAGAAGGACTTGCCAACATAGATCAGAGGAGGGCCTCCATCTAGACCCCTCACGTTGCTCCTCCTTTGACCACAAGAATTGACCAACATAAATCTAGAGGAAGAGGACTTAATCTTCATCCTTCCTCCTTGCAGTTCTAATTTCTGTGTGAGACATATTTCAATTTTTGTCAACAATTTTAATTTGATTTTGTTGTTATATATATTTTTCTGCATTGCCACATTTAGTACTTGTGCATTGAACATTACTTTAGGATTTTTACCCAAGTCTACTCATTCACCTTTTGGTACTCTTTTTTATTTTAATCTAGTCACTTTTTTCTATGAATTTTTATTTTTTTTATTTATCTAACTACACTAATGTTATCTTTATTACCATTTGAAGATATTTTTGCAAATACATAACAAAATACAAAATTAAAAGAAAATTTTAAGCACATCCTTTTATTCTAATATATATGTTTATGTATCTGGATCCATCAACTTTTAGAAATTAAGATAAACTTGTTTTTTTTAGAAAATTAATTGCTTCATGCTGAACATGTCCCTTGAATGCCATATTGCAGATTTAAATTCATTGAAAAAATATTGATATGTTTACTATGCTACAGATTAGTAGCAATGTCTTCCAATCTAAGTAATGACATGGATATTTGTGGTTCAATTATGCATGATCATTGCATTGAAAATCTTGAGGACACACAACAAAGGTTTGTTATTTTTATTACATTTGTTGAGTCTTGTCTTCTTATAATATGGAATCATCTTATTTGCCTTTGTTATTATTATAGTGTAATGAGTGTTGAGAGAGAGATGAATGAGTGGTTTGGGATTGGGAATGTCAGTGATGAGTGTATAGTTACGAATGATAATGAAGGGTTGATAGATGAGAATAATAACAAAGATGTGACAGTTGACAATGATAATGAATGGTTGACATTTGAGAACCATAGTGAAGTCATTAAACCTTTTATTGTTATGATATTCGATACAGATGATGCTGCATACACTTGTTATAATTTATATGCCAAGTCAATTGGATTTTTTGTGCGGAAACATTATTCTCATAAGTCTCCAAAAACCAAGAAAGTTATATCCCACATGCTTGTTTGTACGCATCTTTTGCTTATTCTGACACGCACTGAGCAATATATTCTTCACCGATGGACTATAAATACTTGGTATACGAAAGGATGTGCACTTAATGGTAATGCATTCTCTTCTCCAGATACACATCAGCTTGTAAACCCCATGCAAAAATGGACCTTGCAAATTAACATGAGGAGATTGTCTAAATTGGCTATGCATTCTGTCAAGAATCTAGATGTTGGGATGTCACTTATAAATGATGCTATCCAGAGGTTAGAAAAGAAGAAAATTGTGGATTTAAATGCAAGCTTATCAGGTATAGATAATGTTACTACATCAACTAGTGTCATTTCACAAGGATCTAATTTTGTTATACACGATCCAAGTCTATCAAATCAAAGGGGAGACAAAAAAAAGGCAAATAGGATTAAATCTAGTATTGAGATTTCTATGTCACGAAATGGAAAGAAGAGATCATGTAAGAATTGCGGAGTGAAAGGTCATAACAAAACTACTTGTGCAGTGCCTCGAGTAAATTATATTATTTGAGTTTATTTTCTTTTGTAATATTTTATGATTCTATTGTTAAAAAGACTTTTTCAGTTAAAATTCAGTCCATAGATTTCACTTGTTTGTTTTACAATGATAGTTTTGATTTAGCTTTTCATTCTCCTTGTGTTTTGAATTTTCAGGACTAATCATGACATTGTAAACATTGTGGAGCAACACTACCAATAACTTTTGTGTTTCAATTGCATAATGCAATTAGTCTAACACTACTGTGTATAGACTAATGCAATTAGCCTAACACTACTATTATTTCTGAACACTACAATTGTATATATTATATGCATTTTGGTGGTTACTTTCTTTTGGTGTCATTTGATATTACTTCTATATGCACTGATAAGTTCGCTCTTATCAGTGATGAGCTTCAATTAATTTCTCTTATTCTCTTAATGATAGTGAACAATACTAATTTAGATTATTTAAAGTTAGGGAAAAGCCTTCACCAACTCTACTCAATTGTTAAATTTTATAAATTAGTATTTTATAACTAACGTTCATTGTTTTTGTTCGAAATACAAGGTAAAAAAATAAAAAGATGACTTTCTCCATATAAAAAATAAAAGAAAGATAACTTCCTCCATATCCTCTCATGAAAAAAAAAAATTTCTCTAAATGAAAAAAACTAAATGATGACTTATTTTAAATAAAAATTAATAAAAATGATAGTTTTTTTCGTATCCTTGATGTCCTTCTTCTCTTTGCCATTATCCATCTGGCACCCAACAGAATCTAACATATTGCTCACGTGATGATTTAACAAAAAAAAAAGGATCACAACCTTCTATAAAAATCAAGGGTTAAGATTTACTATAGTGTATACACTGCTTTTTGGTCTACAGTATATCCAGTGCCCTCTTACAAATTTGTTGACATGTGCATAATAAATATAATTAACAACGATGGAGATTGGCAAAAAAGAACTTCATATGGTAAAGCCTTAATATGGATGCAATTAATTAAATGCACACTTGTGTAAATAGATTCTCCCTAAAAGGTTTTAAAAAAAACATTGAATGTGTATAACACCTTTATATTAAAATTTTGGATTAACACTGTTACAATGATGACACACAAATATCTAATAACAAGGAAAAAAACTAGAGAAATTAATGTTCATTACAAACAAATGGGATGCCCTAGCTAAACATTTGATTATTATTTAAACTTGTATAAACAATAACATCATTAATTTCTTGTATAACTTTCTTGCCGCCTCATGCACTTTTTTGCCTCCGCACTTTCTTGCTAACTAATTTTCATGTCTTATATAAGCAATAACATCACATAATCATTGCAAAACTTTTTTCTATATTTCCCTCTAAAACAATAGATCTATCATATTTTTGCTAACTAATTTGCAACTCCATCTCTTTTTTGTTGATGATACATTAGACTTCATTTGTCATTTAATGCATTCAGTACAGGTCATGTCTTCATTAGAATTAAGGAAATAGATGTTTCTTCCTCAAAATGTGAAGGTTAACAAATTGAAGGAATTGAAGTCAGACAAGAATTTTGAAATGCTACAACTTTATACATTATAATTTGCATGTCATTCGCATTTTAAGTATTATTTTTTACAATTTAATTAATTATGTGAAATATTTTTGTTATAGTGATAAACTCCCAGATGAGGATGATCACAATTTAGTCACAGTTAAGTTACTGAACCATATGTTAGCTTGCTTATATTTTCTACAATGCATATGCACATAGTTGGCCTTTTTGTGCGAAAATATCACTATAAATTCAAGAAGACAAAGATGTCCACTGATATATCTCAAATTAAAGCATGAGAAAAGATGTAAAAAGACGAAGGAATGTCAGAGAAAATTATAACGCTCTATTGTTAGCCAAAATTGCAAGCGATCCAGTGAAATGTAAAAAGATTTAATAACGAGCATACACATGAATTAGCTTCACAATTACCCTCCCATTCTAAAGAAACTACGAGAGTTCTAAGAAATGTTAGGGTTGAACTCTTTAAGATAGCTAAATATCTCAATATGACTGAAGAGACTTTTGTAACATCTCAATAATATATGGAGTATACGAATGCATTATGAAAAATTAATATAGGAGATGATGAGTGTGTTAAATTATTTTCAAAATAAAGTAGTTGGTGATGATAATTTTCTTTTTAGAATGGTGGCGGATAAAACGATGTAGTGAAGAGTTTCTTTCAGGCTATAGTTCACAAGATTATATGATATTTGGTGATGTTGTAGTTTTTTATATAACATATTACATGAATAAGTTAAAAATGTCATTTGCACTATTCACAAGACATCATAAAACAGTCAATTTTTTAATTGTGCATTATTAGTCAATAAAACTAAAAATATATTCACTTTGTTATTTCAGACTTGATTAGAATATATGAAGAGAAAGAAACCTCATTGTATTATCACTTATTAAGATATTAGTAAAGTATTTTCTGAAACTCGACATATGTTTTGCATTTGATACATAGTAAAAATGCTATAACTCAGCTTCAAGACTTACATGCATGTGGCATTCTTAAAAAAATATATTTTATATGGATTAATAATTCTTTGAGTATGGAGGAATTTGAAGACAAGTGTCGAATTTTGAAACAAGAGTGTTAAAGAATATGTACAATAAGCAGCATCAATGAGTTAGGTGATACATTTTTGTGTAGGCATGCAATCAACTCAAAAACCTGAGAAAAGTCATTTTATGTAGGCATAAAAAATCATGCTCTTGTTGATGATGCCTACATTTTTCTTAATGATGCCTCCATTAAAATAAACCATTTTATGCTTTCTTTGATGAATTTGTGAATTTTAATATTTCATTGTCTGATTTTGTATACTAATATGATTTGGCTTTTTGTACTCATCGCGAGGTTAAATAGCGAGAATATTTTTAAAATCTTAATAGCTTTCTTAGTTATACTTCAAAAAATCCTTTGGAAATTCAAGCGATATGGTGTAGATGCAAAATGTGTTTAATTTTTTTAAAAAAGAATTTAAAATATTTTACAATTTTGGAAACAAATTTATTCTGCAAAATTTTGAGAAGATTTTGTACTTTGTATATGAGGCAAGATCCGAGGACAAAGAAAATACTATCATAGAGTACAATGCTCAATCAAATATTTCGATAAGATGTTCTTGCAAAATGTTTGAACGAAAACGGAATCATGCTTTGATCATTCTCAATGAAAATAGAGTTATGCGCTTACCCAAACAGTATATTCTCTATCGGTAGATAATAAATGTTCATTATTCAACTGCACAAATATTATATGAAGCAGAAGGGTCTCTTATAAATGGTCAACATGTTATCAAACTTCTAAAAAATTGAATAAAAAGAAATGCACTAAAATTTTAGAAAAATGAGTTTTTGTTCACCATAACATTTAGAAGTTGGATTTTTACTTTTAAAGGTAGGTATTATAGGTAAGGGATACAAGAAAGAATGATGTCAATGAAAGAAAAAAAGTTGCTTCATAAATTTTAAAGCCTAAAAAATTTTGAATGGTTTATGATTCAATTCAAATTATAAATACTTACGAATAATAAATTAATTAATAGATGAGTAAAAAGTTGACGAACATATACATGTGAAATATAGATAACACAAGAAATATAACACTATGAAAATTCACCACAAACATGTGTTATTAGGAAACTTCGTGTAACATCATTATAATAATTAAATAATGAAAACTTCAATATATAAAAACTTTATTTAAAATAATATCCAAATTGTACTAAATATTGAAAAAAGTTAAATAACATTTGAAACATAAAAATCATTCTTGAACTAATATAGTTGACTATATCTTTTCAATCCAGAACTTCAAAAATATGTAACAAATCATCACGAGCCAAGTTGATTGCATTGATTGTGATGGTTTGCATGGTCCCAAAGTATAAAAGTTTCAATTAGAGTATGCAGTATGATATACATTAGTCATCATAAAAATAACAAACATGCATGTTATGAAATATTTCATAGGCCTTATATGGAATAAACATTTTTAACATAATAATATTAAACATTCATAATATGATACACATTTATATATCATAATCATGTTTACATTTTATCATTTGTCTTCATTCTTTACTTCATCATATAATATTTTAAAGAGTTGCTTCATAACTTCATAAGATTACTTATTATATGACATTGTTAATTTCTTCCTTTCTTTCATCATTAACTTAACATCTCCTCAAAATTTCTTCATAGTACTTTGAACATTTTTCATCTTTATTTATTTATCATATGAGACTAAAATGGTGTACTTCAATTTTATTTTTATCTTTTCATATCATATCATTACCTTTAATATTAACTTAATTGAAGAATCATTTTAACATCATCATATGGGTAAACTATTTCACAAGAGTCGTTATACTCAATGCCCCAATAGTAGACATCTTTAGGACTCGCACATCATGACGGCAAGAGATTTTATTTATGGACATTCTTATGAACAAATACTATTCTTTACGTGGGTTTTTCTTCTCCGGAAGTAAATACATGAGATGCATGATTCTCATAAGGACTTTTACTTTTCGTGAACCAAATATGCCAAATACAATGCTTTACTTTTCAACTTATCTTTGATGTTTGACAAAGTTGTATTCATCAAATTGGGTGCATTATGTATAATCAATAAATAAAAACAAAATATGTCATGTAGTCTTTATTTTTTAACATATTTATTGCATAGCATGACAAATCAATATCAAAGTAATCATCTACATCAATCATGGTTTCCTAAATAATAAACATAACACCAATATAATAAGCATACAACATCAATAACATACATATTGACAATCGAACAATTAGTATACAATTTATAAGCCATATTAAATTATTTATAATTCTTTTAGATATATTATTAGTGCTATTAGTGTTCATGACTCTGAATCCATTTCATGTCTATAACATATCTCATATGCTTTGATTCTTGGCGCTTACGATCGTGAATCTCATGTCCACACGTTTGATGTGTCTTTCATATTTCGTGAAATGTTTCACGGTAATGAATGAGAACCAAACTTATAATGATCGTGACATGATAGTCATGCTTGTAATGTGAATGGGATGATTCCCCTCATTGCCCTTGCCAATTGTTAGGTTGGGTTGGTAGATTCGACCTAAGGCTCTCTATTGCTTGTCGTTTTTCTTGGCCTTGCTTTTGTTTTTTGTAGTCATCACACTGTTTTTGGACAATCTATGGTGCAGTATCAATATCTTGTCGCATGGTAGGCATATTTCAAATTTCATGTGTCATTCTTCCATGTGAAATTCACGACAATGTGAGTAGGGTGATCATTCACATTCTTCTTCATTCCTCTTAAAGGGCTAGAGTCTTTGGTCCCTTCTTCTTTGTGATACTTTGTTCCTTTTTGAACTTCTTTCCTTTTATTTAGTTTCTTATATTACTATACTCCTTGGTGAGGTTATAGACACATTAAATAGATTTTGTCATAGTTTATGGGTCATCGCATATAATCCAAACTTATTCTTAGCCCCTTGATGAGTGTTCTCTAGAGGGTTATACACCTCTCCAACATCAATAACTTATTGGGAGATTCGTCCACTATCATCCTTCGTTGTTGTAGATTTATGAATTCTTTTGCTTTTACTTCTGGACATGTAGAGGGAGGTGTTGATCTTTGAATACCTCCTTAAAATCCTTCCATCATATGTTATTATCCTCGAAAAACTTTATTTTCATTATGCCTCTAGTTAGTCAATGATGAAGTTCTATCTTTTTGTTTGTTCTCATTAAAAAATGGAGTATTCAACTTAAAAAAAATTCGACGGATCCATTGTAGGAATCAATTTTCGCTCTTAATAAGTTCTTTCATCCTTTTTAAGATAATAATTAATAGACACTAGTCGGTCAATTATAAAAAGGCATGAATAACTTAAATATTGTATACTTTTAATTTCTAATGATTAACTTAGACTTTTCGGTAGACTATTATTTAACTTATAATCTTATGACCTAATTTTATTCTACTGATTAGCTGCACGAATTTAAAGCGTAAAACTTATTAATTAAAATATACAAATGCCATACATATTATTTCATTAATTATATAATAATAATTATGTAATAAATCAATTTATAATCATCAAATTAATTTAATCATTCAAAATAATATTTAAGAACAAAAAAATAATATAACATTTGATTGTAACTGTCAAATAACACAATCGTCATAATTATAATAAAGTTTTTTATTTAGTTGATGGAATAATTAATTTTTCCCTTTACATTAATTCAATTCAATTTAAAACTTCCAAATTAATTTCTTTTACTTTTCTTCTTTTTTAAAAAATATTCCGACTCCCCCTTTTGTTTTCTTTTGCCCTCGCACTCGTTCCGTTTTTTTATTTCGTTCGTTCCCCTCCGGCCATTGCCGCCGCCATCATCGCGGATTCGACGGAAGCAGCGTTGTCGCCCTCCCATGTCGGCGGATCCCGATTCTTTCGTCGGACTTCCCGGCCACGCGGCCGGGGGCAACGGAGATGCCTTCCCTCCCAACGAGATTGGAGAGGATCCTGATGACAGCGACTATGAAGATGTCGAGGAGCTCTTCGTGGAAGAGATGGAGGACGTGGAGGAGGAGGTTGAGTTAGGCGGGGAGGCGGATGAAGGTGTCAAGGACGAGGTTGAGGCGGAAGAGGAAGACGGGGATGTGGGGATGGCCGAAGTGGTCAAGGAAGTGGAGGTGGTGGAGAAGAGGGTTGGGGAAGAGGAGGTGGTGGCGACGAAGGATGACGAGCCTCGCGTTCAAAAGGCCGAGGCTGCCGATGGTTTGTGCTTCGCTTACTCCTAAAGTCTTCACTTTTTGCCTTACGATTCTGTAACTTCTTTTACTCATCGTTAATATAGTTTTTGTAATGCTCCGATGCTTGTGCCCTGTTAGTGCACGATGCAAGTTGATCCCTTCTCGTAGTATTGCTCGTTTCTTGCAGAGGATCGAGATGAAGATAAGAAAGGAAGGACAAAGGGGGTTAGTTGAGTGCTAGATAAATTTAGGGTTCTTGTTCTCAATGTGAATCCACGTTCCAGATGCATGCTGCATCATAATATCATTTTATTATTCTGCTGCAAGCAGGTGAAGAGAAGCCTAAAGAAGAAGTAAAATGGATGTACCTAGATATCAAATAGAAGTGTAGGCATGGTCTCATATTTTGTTGATGTTTTTATGAGCTTACTGTGAGAAAATTGTAGCTTAGCAACATGTGAAATGAAGACGAGTTAGAAATTGCTATGTCTCTCATTGTCATTCCATTAAGCATGTGTACTTGATTTAATATTTGGATAGAAACTTGGTTTTTGGATAGAAGAGAATAGGTCCATCAGTTTCATGAGACTGTAAATCATTGTTTTTCCATCAAAGCTTTCCTATATGTTGTGGCACGCGTGTAGTTATAAAATATATGGATCAAAGTGATATATAGCTTATATAGTTGCCCTCGAATGAAATTTTGTCTATGGAAAATGGTAAGGCATTGTTTGGATTAAGGGGTTGGGGGGGTTGTGTGGGGGGTGGGAGGGACGTAGTTAAGTGGGATATGCTTTGCTTGGCTGGAGTTTTAAGTGGAGGGAAGGGTTGAAGGTTTAGGAGCCCCTCCAAATTGATTCCGCCAAATCGACAGAGTTGGGAGACATTGAGAGATTTTTACTATTTTATCCATCTCAAACACTTGTATCTGCCTTACCATGTAATTGAGGCCATTGATGTTGGATATTTCCGACAGTGGTGTAATTCTTGTCTGATCTTACAACAACTGAGGAAGAAGATGAGTGGTGATTTGAGAAAACTACGAAGATAACTTTAAAAGGGTAAAATTGTCTTATAAATGCAAGATATCCTTCACCTTCTTTCAACTTTCCCCATCCAGACATACTTTTTGTTATCCTACCCCATCCTTTCCTTCCCCTTCCAATTCTTTCCCACCCTTTATTATTTGTTTACCCAAACAAATCCTATGAATTCTAAGAAAATCAAAATGGAAAATACTCCATATGGACCCTCAGAAGAGAAACTCCTAAATATGCAAAGTAAAAAGGGCTTATTCTTGCAGGAGGCAGCAATCTCTCAGTTTGCATGACACCATGGAAGCATATAGTATTAATTGTGAAATTGTATTTCTTAATATGGTAACATATCTCATGTGGTCCTATCAGTAATGCAATTTGTTTAAGATGGTATATGATATTCACTTTGTTTTAGCGACATATTTAGATGGACTCTACTCTAACCAATGGTGAAAGAATAAAAATCTTCCTATCAATGAATAGTTATAGCAACACATGACACTCCTAGAAAGAAGAGATTCTTTGTGGTAAATGTTAAGTTTGCCTATGCCATCTGAGAATTAATTATTTAAACTTTTATTTATTTTTTCATTTTTTTGAGGAAGAACCAAGCGTCGACATATTTAACATGGAAAGTTCTCAATTCATTGTCAATCTTAAAGCTTCTAGCTGGTACTAATGATTTTCTTCACATCTTCCTTTCTTTTTGCTTTTGTATTATACTTCTTCCTATGAAACTAGAGAAATTTGCTCATAATGATGAAGATTGTGGGGAAAAAAAAGTCAGCCGAGAAGAATGATGCATGTGCTGTAGATGGTGGGACACAGCTAGAATAGGTAATGGGAAGAGCATGTTAAGTATCGTTTTGGTCATAATTGGATTATGCTGGACACTGGCTGATGTTTTCACCTTAACCACATTCCACATTTAATTCATACATGCTGCTATACATTGCTGGATGACAACCACAACTTTGGTAGTCATCCTTTTTCTGCTAAAAAAAAAAAATTCATACATGCTGCCTACATCCTTTAGCAAGGTCCACGAAAAGTTGGAGTTCTCTGTAGAGCCCACTCTGATTTGGAGATTTCTTTTCCTTTTCACACTGTACAACCATAGTTTTTCATAATAATACAAAATGGATGGTTGCTAAAAATTGGTAACCATGCCTCCTCTCAGTAAAGGTCCACAGAAA
Source organism: Pontederia crassipes (assembly GCA_030549335.1). Taxonomy (NCBI): domain Eukaryota; kingdom Viridiplantae; phylum Streptophyta; class Magnoliopsida; order Commelinales; family Pontederiaceae; genus Pontederia; species Pontederia crassipes. Next base: position 12,511,525 of record CM060198.1, read on the forward strand.
GTTAAGTTATTCATCAGCTATTATTTTGCTGACAGGGAAGATAGTGCAGCAGAAGTGTTGTTCTTTACCTTTTGTTTTCACACAAGATTATTTACATTAGCACTTGTAATTTAATGACTCAAGTCGTCATACAACTAATAATCTTATTTATGCCTAAGGTCAAATTTGGCGTGTCTGTTAATTGCTTCTGTACAAAGACATCATATTTTATTTGTGACAAGGAAGCAGGATGATGAGCCATATTGCTAGTCATCCCAGGAGTTTTATTACTACAAAATGATATTTAAATAGAACTAAGTGAAAGCATGGCAGACTCTCCGGGGCCTCATACGTCGGAGACAGTGTTGGAGAGTGCCACTGGTGACTTTTGTGGCCAGTGCCTGAGCCATTTGGCTGCAGCGCAAGCGTGTTGTACACCACGTCTCCTATCTTATCAGGGAGTGGGGTTTTGGTTAGGTTGGAGACCTCTTTTTATCTTCTTCTTGATCATTACCTTTGTACACCTTTTCACAGTATATATAGATGGATGGCAGCCACAAATCTGGTGGTCATCCTTTTTCTTCTAAAAAAAAAACTAAGTGAAAGCAAAAATATTGCTTAAACCCCTTATATACGTTTTACCAACCCTTGAATAACACCCAGGTACACTTAGCAGCGATTTCTTTGGAAAATCACTGCATTCTGCTGTAGCCAAAGTGACCATAGGGAAGCAAAAGCTATGTATCTCTCTTTTTTGGATCAATCAACATTGCCGCAACAGGGGTCTCTCGTGTGCCAAAACGCCACTACTGATTGGCAGCAAGTCAAGGAGACATGGGCCTGGCACCAAACCTCCTGAGCTATCTGATACCCAAGGAAAGGATTGACAATGTGCTATCTGATATCCAAAGAAAAAATTGTCAGTGGCCTCACCCCTGTCCCCATATAAGCAGCAAACCATCAATACACCAAGGGAACATCGAGCACGTGAGCAGCGTGTAATGGAGTTTTTTTTTTGCAGAATTTAAAGGGGAAATATCATAATTTCTAGAGAGGCCTTGGTCCGTGAAATTAATCTGCCATCCAACAACAGCTCCACGTACCTAGGCCATCTGGTTCAAACGTAATTGAGTCATTTTTTGGATGCCAGGTTGATAGTATTGTACACCAAATCTTTTTTCTTCTCCGGTAGTGAGGTTTTGGCTAGACATTGCACATCTCTCCTTTTTTTGTCACTCTCTTATTTTTTTGAGGGAAAAAGGATGACTAACCAAAAGTTGTGGTTGTCATCCAACTATATTATCACTGTAAAGGGATTCCATGTACAAGTAAGCACTCTCCAGCGGAGAGTGAACAAAAAAGGAAAAGTACATGCCCTAGCCAAAACCCCACTCGTGAAGAAGACCAATGCTTGGGGACAGGCTCTTGGACCCCTCTTTTCAGATCTCCACTCTCCGATCAGCGCCTCTCTGAGCTTCTAGCACTTCACCAGAGGGTTGCTTCTTTTTGCCCGGACCCATCGATGATGGATGGCTGGGTTTGGTCGTCGGATTCTTTTTCTGCTCGTAGCCTCTACCTTCATCTCCTCCCAACATCCTCCCATGACGACAGTTTTAGGACAGATTGCAGACTCATATGTGGCGCGAGAGGATCCTCACTAGGGTGTACAGGGTGAGATGGGCACCCCACGTGGACACTTCCTGTGCGCTCTGCGGGGAGTCAGAGGAGGATGTCTCACATTTATTCTTCAGTTGTGGTGTGACCCGGGAGGTATGGTCGCGGATGACTACTTCTTTCCTCTTCCCTCTATCCCTGGAGGACTTTTGGCAGAGGCTATGGGATCTTAGTAGGCAGAGGCAGGACTGGAGAGCCCCATTGTCGACTTTCTTGGCCGGTGCCTCTGGGCCATCTGGCTTCAACGCAACCGTGTCATATTTAGTGGGGAGAGGTGTTAGGTGGATAGCATTGTACACCAGCCTGATTTTGTACATGACATCCATTTCACACACACACACACACGATTGGATGGCAACCACAACCTTGGTTGTCATCCTTTTTCTCCTCAAAAGAAAAAAAAAACAGCTCCATGACTGTGTCCACAGTTGGATTTCATAACAGTTCATATGTCTGTTTGATGCTGTAAGTTCCCCTTGACTATAACCATCATGGAGTTATCAATGCTGAAAGGGCCAATTGGTTCCCGAGGGCCCAGCAGTTCACAAAAGTGATGATTGGATATGTTTGATGTGAAGGGGTCCAGCAATTGTCTTTCATGTACAGTCTTCTTCATTTGTCTTTCATGCTAATTGTGGATTTATGGAGAAAGCAAGATCACTCATCGGGCATTTACAATGAAGGTCCTATGGATTAGAAGCAACTGTTAGGCAAGGTTTTCAAAGATCGTTGTTTTATAGGATCTGTGGTTTGGATAAGAAAATGTTTTTTTTTTGAGAGGGCAAGATTTCTTCGATATACCCTTGAAATTCATCCTCCTGCCACATGGCAATTGGGTTCTTTTTGGTCCGCATTACCTACAATTATTTCTTCTTGTCTTGATCAGTCAGCTGGGACTAGTATTACCACATGGCAATAGTATTCTGGCGTCTGAAATGGCAAGGAGTGTCTGGACACCTTCTGGAACTTCTTAAATAAAAGATCTGCTCGAGTCAGCTGGGACTAGCAGTGCCTATGGATGATGGCTTTGGTGGTCACATGGGCCATTTGATGACAGTGCAACCACACTTTTTTGAGTGAGCAGTGGTAATACAGAATATAGTACACCATATCTCTGTTTTGTTCAAAGAAGGGGGAGAAAGATAGGCTCCACAAGAGGATCATCCAAGCTGCTCAAGTTCCTTTTTTTTTTCGCTCAGACTGGCTATGCATACATACATGCAAGTTTTGTGACTTTTTCAGTTTTAATACAAAGTGGATGAGTACCTAACCTCGTAGTCGTCCTTAACTCCTTGAGTAAAATATTGACTTTGATGTAACTCGTTCTTTTAGCTATGAGCGTAAAATTGTTTTAACAATTATGCATGCCTTAATGTGGCCAACTAGTAAGAAATGGAAGAGTTGAAAGAATTTTTGAATTCATGAGCATTGGTTGGAACTTGTTTCACTAAATTTAAATTATGGATCCATGTACATGATTAACTTGCGAATAAGATTAGATGTCAAATTAATTTTAGTATTAAAGGCTGAACTTAATAGAATGATTATTATAATAATATTTTGTCCATGATTAAGTTAGCTATAAAGATAGTTGATTTTTAATTAAATAAATGATAAACAGATTATTTCCACATTGCTGGAAGGCAAATTATTATCTAGTATTAATAGTATATGAGAAATGGAAAAATACATATATTACAATATAATTTTTTTGTCTACAAATACATTATTATAATAGTCTGACTTAAATTAAATAATTAAAACGAAATGAAATATGTTATTTTCCAAATTTTGTTTAAATGTAATGTTAAATAGTAACTCTGTATCACTCTGAAGAAAAGTAACAACAGTGTATTTAAGTTTATAGAACTGATAATTAGTAGCTGATGATCTGAGTGATGTGACCTAGGACAAATAAGTATAGATTTACTTTATGATTTCCTAATAATTGAAACTGATTTGACTCATAATTAGTAAATATAAGAATATAGAAGAATCATAATTATATCAATTATTGGTTGTGGAAACTTGTGATATGGAAACCTATTTTTGTCATCCGTGGATGTATACTGATCAGATTTGAAATCATGGTGGTATCATATTACAAATTTTTGCAGGAGGGCTTATATCTATGGACTAATGCCCTTTTTATCGTTTGAAATTGAGATCTTTAGATGCATATATGATGCTATTTTGGCCATTATCGACTTTATATAGGTCGTGCTGAAATTTTTGAAAACATGCTGCACTTGTTTGATTTTTGTATATATATATATATATATATATATAATTACCTATGTAATCCCTCGTGGCGGTGATAGAGTAAGTCGAGGCTGGTTCTCACAAGCAATATATCCTGTAATTGTTCTTATAGTATTTCTTCATTATTGTTGAACTATAACAAAAACTCCGCCTATGTTCTATAGCCGGTCCCAAGCCCGGATAAAGGAGGAGGGTTGTGTTAGGCCCCGACAGTCAGCATAAAATCCTGTCGAATCTCATGAACATGGATCAACGAATTGGCGTCGTATGATCCATGTAGCCGACCCCACCTAGTGGAATAAGGCTTTGTTGTTGTTGTTGTCTTGATCAGTCAGCATAACAAAAATTAGATGATAGATAACTAACTCTCTATTGTTTCAAGAAAAAAACTAACTCTCTAACCTAGAGTGCAGAAGCAGACAATTTTCTAACTTTCTTGAATAGAATATGAAAGCAAATTAACTTACTAACTTTATTTTCCTACTAATACTCCAAAGGTTAACTAACTTTCAAATAATTATTGCATAAAATATTATAATAAATTCCGATGACTCGGTCCCATGTGCAACTTAGCATTATCACGAACTTCGCTGCTGCATGCACCTTCGTCCTTAGCAGACTTCCGTTATATAGTGACTTTAAAAACCCAACTTTTTCCAATATGTTTTCTGATATCTGTATCTGCCTGAGGATGGATGGTCATGGCCTGAGGGCAAGTTCTCAGCACAGCGCCTCTATCTTCACTTCTTCCCAGAGTGTGCACCGGATAGGCTCAGGACGGACTGTCATTTCATTTGGATTTCTTGTGTGCTGCTTAAAGTCAAGGTCTTTGCTTGTCTCATGAGGCGGGGAAGGATCCTCACTCGTGTTTACCGAGCGCGATGGATGTCCAACTCAGACATATCATTCGCCTTGTGTGGTGGGGCTGAGGAGGACGTAAAGCATCTTTTCTTTGATTGCGTAGTCACACGGGAGGTCATGAGACAGATGCACATCATGAATGTGGACCTTGCTAGCACTGACATTTTTGGCGTTCATTGAGAGCTCACGACAGACGAGGCAGATAGCATTGGATGGGTCACCTGGGCCATTTGGCTCTAGTGGAACCACATGGTCTTCAATGCTGAGCGATGCCATTTAGAGAACGTTGTACACAAGGTAGTCAAAAACGCGAGTCAACTCGTAGAATCATACGATTCTACGAGTTCACTCCGGCAAAGCGTGTTCGATTCTAGCAGGAATCGCGTTCTGACGAGACACAGTGGAATCGCGTTCAGACACGTAGAAACGGTGGAATCGCGCTCCGTTTTTTCCCCCTTCCGCTCGTTTGCCCACGTGAGAACGCCACTGCTCTTTTTCTCCCAAATCGCTGGAGCCCTAAATCATTTTCGTCCTCTGCTCTCTCAAGCCACCACGCCGCTGCTGCTGGGTTCGCTTCCGCAATCACCCCTTTCTTGCACTGTTCACCGCCTACAGCCGCCGCCCATGCTCGTGCCGCTGCTGCTCGGTGCTGTTCGCCCCTGCTCATGCTGCTGCTGCTCAGTGCCCCCTGCTTGTGCTGCTGCTGCTCAGCGTGGTTCGCCCCTGCAGCCACCATCCTCTCGTGGCTCATTTGGTTTCTTCCGCTGCTGTACTCTCTCTCTCTCTCTCTGTATGTGGCTACTCACTGTGCCATCTCTCTCCTTTCTATGTGCGACCTCACTGTTCGCCGCCTAAGGATGCCCTGCTCGTGCTATTCATCCCTGCAGCCACTGCTGGCATTTTCCCTCACTGCTGACCTCCTGGAGTACGCCTTGCTCATGCTATTCATCCCTGCACCCACCAGTTCGCCCCCACGGATGATCTCCTGCAACCGTCCGCCCTCCCTTTCTACCGCTGCCGTATGCCGTCCCTCCCTTTTTCTCTACATGTTTATGATCGTAGTGTCTGTTTGCATCCTCCCTCCCTCCATCCATGTGTTTGCAAACAGAGGCACAAAGGAACCTCCCTCAGTTCCTCCCTTTCCTCTTTGTGTTTGCGAACAAAGGAACCTCCCTGGGTTCCTCCTCTTTCTCTATGCATATGCAAACAGAAGAACCGAGCTTGGTCCCTCCCTCTTTCTCTGTGTAGGAACTGAGCTCCGTGTGTGATTAGATGAACCGAGGGGTTTAGAACTCAGAATGTTAGACTTAATCTAATTGCATTAGTCTTGTAGTTGTAGTATGTATGCATATGATCAACAATTTGTTATTTTGTATGAACTTGGTTGATGGTTTGATGATTTTAAGTTGAAAATTTTGCTTCGTTTTAAAAAAAAAATGTCATATCTATGCTAGTAGTAGAATCGGCCGTGTCGTGTTACGTGTATACGATTTCGTGTTTTTCTAGGTGCTCCGTGTCGTGTCCGTTTTACGTGTTTGACAACATTGGTTGTACATCATGATGCATTCCTCATCTAGGAATGGGACTTTGGGTGAACTTTTTGGGCCTTTTGTTTTTTGAACTGTCGACTTTTGTATCCCCTTTTGTTTACACCCACACTTGTAAACTCATTATAAGTATTAATACACGTGGGTGTCTAAAAACTGGTTAGACGTCCTTATTTCTCTCAAAAATAGATATCTATACCTGCCTAAATAGCAGCCTAGACCTGCATTTTCCTAGTCCTTCCTTTTGTACTTTCAAAATAAAAAATAGTGGCCAAGATAACTCCTGTTGGTGATATATGGTAATGGATGCCAAGAGAACTAGGTTTTGTCGATGAGTGTTAGTGATAGACATTGCTGAGTACCTAGACATGCATGCATATAATGGCATAGTGAGATAGAGTTAGTCTTACTCGAGGATATGTTCAAGAATACTCTTAATATAGATGTATGACAACCACAACCCTGGTAATCAATAATGTGGGTTTTTAGTTCTGTCTTTGAGTTCCCTGATTATAAGGAAAGGAATTTTTTTTTCAGGTGTCTTTTTTGATGCCTATGAAAGTTTTGTCAAATGATTTGTAGTAATATTGTCATCAATTTTTCCTTCCTGCTGGAGAGTATTGTTAGTGTCCTTTTTGGTTGGTACCTGGGCCATAGCGCAACTGGACAGTTTTTTGTGGGGAGCGATTTCAAATGGAGAGTATTGTTCATCATGCTTCTTTTCTTCTTCGGTGTGGGGATCTTTTTGCCACTCTAATCTTGAGAGCTCACACTTGTACATTTTGACCATTTCATAGATATATATATTCATGGATGTCAACCACAAACTTTGGTGGCCATCCTTTTTCCCCTCAAAAAAAGAAAAAAAAAGCTGAATAAAGGTTTGGCAGACAAGCTTTTGGTTCTTCATGAATAACTTATGTGATTTTCCAAGCATTTTATATTTTTGGAACAATTTCTTATGAATTGAACTCATTTTTTTTTAACTCCGCCTATGTTTTATAGCCGGTCCCAAGCCCGGATAAAGGAGGAGGGTTGTGTTAGGCCCCGACAGCCAGCGTAAAATCATGTCGAATCTCATGAACATGGATCAACGAATAGCGTCGTATTATCCATGTAGCCGACCCCACCTAGTGGGATAAGGTTTTGTTGTTGTTGTTGGACTCATTTTTTGGCTAAGAAACAGTGAGATAAGCATCCCATTGTGGAGTCAGTATAGCTTCTATGTTCCTTCCAGTTTATTCTATGCTATTCTCTATGCTTTATTTTAACATGAGTTTGAAATTTCACATGTGGTCTGGAAGTTCACCCACAAGAGTTTATCGACAGAACTAGTATTTGTCTGATTTTATGTATCTTCTATGCAGATGAGACCAAAATGTCTGAAGTTAGTGGTAGTGTTGTTATCCATGTGTCTTCTACTCCTCAGAAGTCTGAAACTAATCCATCATCAAGTTCTCAAGCAAGGTATTATTATGTTTTGATATTTTACCTACATGCTGGTAGCACACAACTATAATATCATCCATCATTAATGAGAGATATTGAGATGGCAGGGATTCCACTCAGAGCACATACGTAATTGCTTCCAAAGAATGCGTCCTTGCGAACTCTAGACAAGTCAAAAGAAAGATTGGCAAAAACAAATCTAAGAAGAAAGCCAGACATAAGAAAGCATCTCATTCTAAGGCTCATACTGTTCTCAGGTTGCCTGGAATCTCCAGCAAATTCTTAATTGTTCTTGCAATGTTTACCAGATACTCTTCCAAAGATGAATGAAATAAGTGAGAATTTGTGGTCACAGGTATAAGAAGCCGGATGATGCTGTGCAACCTTTGGATAAACTCAACAAAACTGACTGTCAAACTGCAAAGTGTTTTGATGCGCTAAGGTATGAAGATACCTTTTATTGAATCTATTGCTCACTCAGAGATCTATATGACAGGGTCTTATAGTCTTGCATTTTTATGGGGTCTTAGTACAGAGCTTACATAAACTCAGTAGAGATACTGAAAACAATTAAGTAGTGTGTTTAATGTTTATGTATAAGTGAAGTTTGTATTGACAATGAGTTTTGACTTGTAACATGTGATATTGAACATGTCTCAGTATCTCAATAAACAACAACAACAACAAAGCCTTATCCCACTAGGTGGGGTCGGCTACATGGATCATACGACGCCTTATCTCAGTATCTCAATAAACAATACTAAAAATTCTTTCAGAAGAAAAACAATACTGAAGATGTGGTGATCTTCCAATCCATGGCATGCTCAACAAAATAGCTGAAACACATTATTTTACCATCCTTTCAAAAGTCCAAATGATTATTTGATGACTATATCATTGTGAGGTTAAAGAGAAAGAGGAGTGATTCGATATATAGTTTTAAAATTTCTCTTATTTGTATGTCAACATATTTTCTCTTTTTTTCAAAAATTCAAAATAATCATATATGAAATTTGACGATGAGCCTTGTTACAATAGCTAAACTGCTGTTTCTTTTAGAAATGGGCTTTAGCTCTGGAAATAGTCTCTTTGTCAAATGTGCATGGGCGCCCTTTTTCCCTGCATATCTGACAATTCATCAATTAGATTTCATTAAACTCCTCAAAAGGTCATTAAACTATTGATGCAATAGATTGACACTCCCCCTCTCAAAAATAGATGACGATCCTTCTCAACTTTGTCTGTCTACACATTACAACAACAACAAAGCCTTATCCCACTAGGTGGGGTCGGCTACATGGATCATACGACGTCATTCCGCTCTATTAGTAACCAAACCTTTCGGTATATTATTCACCAATAGATCTTGCTCTATTAGTTCGCCAAGTGGTCCGCCTTGTCCTCCCTCTCCCTCTTTTAATCAGACTCCAGATCACATTGATATTTAAAATATTGTTTCCACTAAGGTTTTGAAAAGGTGAAAGCTGACTCCATAATCAAAAAGTCTTTGATTCCTAAATTTGTAAAAAAATGCAAAATAAACTAGCTGATCTTACTGAAATATCTAAAAGAAACTATAATACAAGGTAGTTAGGTAAATTATTATCCATCCCTAAAAAGCATTAATTGGTCATCCAAATCACCCTGACTGTTAGTTGCATTTAAGGGATTAAACATGATCAAACTTTTTGAACCTGGAAGTGGCCAGTATGTGATCGCAGTCAAAACATGGGAGTATTTTATCAATAAACAAGGAAAAAAATGTCAAGGCTCTCTTAATGTGCTTTTCTTGAACAACAAATGAGGGTTTGTTGACTGTTTAGTGACTTTTGCGTCAGCAACTGACTATTATCATTTTTTGGAGGAGACTGTTATCATTAATTAAACGCATTGGATGTTGCACTAGGCTTGTTGTGTTCAACTATAACCTTCAAGTAGATATTTAAACTTAGCATGTATTCATCAATGTTTTATGTTATCAGTTGAAAGTGGTCTTATATTTTTGAGGGGTGCTAATTGTTTAATCTTGCCCCAGTGCTCGAACTGCTCCAAGGAGACCAAGTAGTTCTCTTGGTATGGATGAAACTGCACTCAAGAAACCTGCAGTTATTTGTGATTTTTTCGCTAGAGGCTGGTGCATCAAGGGAAATGCTTGTAGATTTCTTCATGTCAAAGATGAGGCTGCAGTTGCTGGTCAGTCAACCAAAGAATACATCTATGCTTATTAAGAATGATGAGTTTGTATAATTTTTTCTTCTAAAAAAAGAATGATGGGTTTGATTATCATACTGGTACCAAGAGACATATAAATATTATTATCTGACATGTTGTTAAGGTTGCTAATCCTCAAGATAGTTCTTTTCAGGTTCCATCGGAGAAATAAAAAAATCAAAGCAGTCCGCATCATATGAACCCTTAGGTTTAGGAAGTGATGGAAGTTCAAAAGATTCTAATATTCGACAACGAGCCCTTGTACAAGCATATGGTGGAGAATTCCATGACTCAATGGGGTCATACAGTGTATACCACCAAGGAACTCCAGGAATGAGGCCATATGAGTATCAATATAGACAATACCTAAAAGAGGACGTGGCTTATCAGGAAGCCATAAGAGGAAGTACTCATGATGCACAATTTCCTAGAATGTCTTATTTGACAGGGAGTTCTTCGTTTCATGACAGAAAATATTATACTGAGGGGCCATCAATTGTAAGGGATCCCTACCATAGTGGCAGCAGTGATTACACGCATGGAAATATTCGACGATATGAACAACACAACTATTCTCCTTATGAGTATAGATCCTATAGCTTGGCAAGCTCCATGGACTCGAGTTACAGTAATACTCTTAGCTCTCTTCACGGTTCACCTCCGGTTCATGCATTTGCACAATCTGTTAGACCAGTTCGTAGCTCTGTAATCCTAGAGTCTGAGCATGGTGATATCCAAAGAGTTGACTGTGACAGAAGATATGATGGTTCAAACTATATTCCAAGGATTTCCTCTCCATGCCATTCTAAGCTTCATTCTAGAACCTCAGTGGAGAAGGATATTTCTGGTGATGTTCCACCTTCCGTTGAACAAAAAACAGCATTATTGGATAATACTTGGGAAACATCTATACCTTTCCGTTCCTCATTTTGTAGTACAAGTTTAGATAATTCATTTCTGGGTCGTCAACATGGTCTTCTTGTTGATGGTGAGTCTCAGAAATTAGTTGCAACTCCAGCTTCTCTTAGGTCAGTTGATCACAAGAAGACAGATCAACATGTGAATGATGACCTTTCTGGTGAACATCTTACTTCAGGGCATAGGGAACTGAAACCTACTAATTCTTTTTCCAGCAAGTCCAGTGAAGATGTTTTTGACAAAACATCACTGCATGGAGTCAATAGCTATCCGATTATGCCATCCGTCTCTCAGAATGGTTCAATTAATGAGGTAAAGATCTGCATACCTGAAAATAAGGCACACAAGATTCACAGTCCACATGATGATTTAAGTATTACGGGAAGAAACATTAGCTCCAGAGCAACAACTGAAGTAGAAAAAGGTAGCAGCAATATGGAATCTAAAGCTCTTAGAATATTCCGCGTTGCATTGGTGGATTTTGTTAAGGAAATGGTAAAACCTGCATGGAAGGATGGTCAATTAAGTAAGGACGGTCATAAACTTGTAAAAAAATCAGTAGATAAGGTCATTAGTACATTGCAACTTCACGAAGTTCCAAGAGATTCAGAATCTATTAGCAAATTTTTTACTACATCACGGTCAAAGGTTATGAAGCTAGTTGAGGTTAGTTCATTTGTCCATATATTTTATTTAAATTTCATCTTTCAACGTCATTATTATATCAGTTTTTCATTTAAAATTCCATTTGCAGGCTTATATGGAAAAGTACGCAATGTATTCAAATGCTGAAGATAACAAGCTTCTATAAATGCTGTGCTGCAAAGTTTTTCTTAAGAAGTTGCTGTTCTACCACTTCATTAGTTCCAAAGCTGGTAGGTGGTCGACACCTTAGGCTTATGGTTTCCTCACTCAGAATGGTGTGCATTAAGGTGCTCTTATGGCCGTCCCTCTCAAAAAATTATTATTGTGGCCGTTTATCACAGTGGTGTTTTCCTCTACAAATATTGCAGTTGCAATGACATTTCTCTAGGGCTCTCTGTTGCATGAATATATTAATTTTCGCAACTACTTTTTTCAAGGAAAATTTCTTCAACCATTATACTTGAATGAAGTGGATTTTGACAAACATTTCCCTTGGTTGCGCAAAGTAGGTCAACCATGAAAATATACAATGCTGCTGAGTTAAACACGAGAGATCTTTCACTGTGTTCTTGCAAACATGCATATACTTCTTGCATGATGTTTATTCTTTCATTCACTAGATCCATACCTCAGGAGCAGTTAGGGCTTTCTTTTGGGGAGCAAGTATAGCCTGTGCGATGTAGTTGTATAAGTTATCTTTAATATTCTATTTTTGAAACGAGTTATCTTTAATATTCTAGATATCACCTTTGATAAATCAGTAAAAGAGAGAACAGAACGGCATAAAGTACTGATGACTGTCATTTTGTTTTTAGCTTTCGATTGTGATACATTCCTTGCATATGCAATGCCCATGCCCAAAAGGAAAAACATTAATTTGTAAAGCAGCATATTTCTTTCTGAAGTTGTGTGCTGTAGTTTCCCTTTATATTTGATCTTTTAAGTTTATTTTTTGCGTTCCTATTTACCTGTTGTCAAGACTATTTTGGAAATCCTAGCTGTACATAATGTATCCAGTACTCTGATACAAACTGAAAGTACAACTACAAATATGACTGAATAAAAGTTGGATAACTATATTAGTAGTAAAAATGCAAGAATCTTACACACAATTACTACTAATAGCTTGTCATTCTGAGATGACAAATCTCCCATCATAAAATAGTTTGTACGTAGTGGACCAAACTCCAATTACATAATGGATCAACACATTTTCAAGGCTGCCCTAAATGTAAAACCCATTCATGTATTCATAACATGCAAAGGTAGCTACAATAACTATAACTAATCTACAAATAAAACTACCCACTACTTTTTTTAACTAACCCACTAACTAGTACAAAGTGGTGGTATCTTATCAGTACACCCCTCCTAAAATTTCTCCTTGTCCTCAAGGCAATGAAGAAAATAGTAATAATATTCTGCAAGTGCAGTTCAGGCCTCCAAACTTGATTAACTCCATCTTTGGGCCAAGAGAGAAATTCTTGAACCAATATGAGCTTTCAGCTTTTCTTCTTATGAACTGAGATTCCCTCGTAATGTGTAAAGCTGATTTCTCCTTAATGAATGCTGCTTCTTTGTGCATTGCTATTAGGATCTTTGAGGCTCTGATACCAATTGATAAAAACTGAAAATAAAACTACAAATATGACTGAAAAGACTATTATTAGTAGTAAAAATGCAAGAATCTTAAACACAATTACTATTAATAACTTATAATGACAAATCTCCATAATAAAATAGTTCATGGAGTGGACCAAACTTCAGTTACATAATTGATCTACACATTTTCAAGGCTATACTAAATGTAAAACTATACGTGTATTTATAACATGCAGAGGTAGTTACAATAACTATAACTAAACTACAAATAAAACTACCTGCTCTCAAGGAAAAAAACTAAATAAAACTACCCACTCCTTTATTTTGATTAACCCACTAACTAATACAAAGTAGTGGTATCTTATCATATTCACCCGAGTGTCTTGAATATGCATGCCTCAGATGGTAGGTACTAGTTCATCTTTATTATTATGGCTTTATGTCATTTACATTGTGAATCATCCTCTTCCCTCTCCAAAAAAGTTATTTGATTCAGTATTAATAAGTTATTTAATTCAATATGAATCCTTTTCCCAGACTATACTGACTCACAAAGGGAGGGGAATTCATTTGGCTGCTCTGTTGGTTGCATGCTCCATGTAGTTGTCAAACTTTTTGTTGTAATGGTGCTATCTTAATTTTGTCTTCAGGAGCATGATTTTTTTGGGTAAAATATGAGCAATAATTTAGTATAGAAAATTATTCTAGACATGATAATGCTCTTAATCTTAGCTTTAGACAAAACCTTTTTTAGGGGAAAAAGGATGACCACTAGGTTATGTGGTTGTCATCTAGGTATATATTGACAAGAACCTTAGCACATACACTTTGCCGCTTATTGATGTATTGAACACCTGAAACATATGTCTGCTGTAACATTGATATTTTCTCTTTCAACAAAAAACTATATCATTTATTTATATGTATAACACAAAAAAGGTGGGCAAAGAAAATTTTATTTTTTATTTATAGCATTTTCATTTTACTTATCAGTCTATCATACTGTCTTGGATGCCACTTATTCAAGTAATAATATAAACAACCAAATTGAAGTACATTTTCTACTTTTTGGTTTTCTGGTTGCCTTCCAGCCAACAGGAATGCATGTCCTGACAATAGGGAGAAGACAATGAAAGATATAGAAGAAAGGAAGAGAAAGAACTAGGGAGGAAAGTTAGAGAAGAAAATGCTTGGGCAACTAGTATGACTCCATTTCATGCTATTTTTGTGCCGCTGACATTTTTTTTTGCAATAATTTAATGCAGACGTGTAAAAAGATTATTGCATATGAAAACTTTATCAAATGTATATTTCATTGTAATTATTATTGTTTCATGTCTGATAATTAGTGTTGCTTGCTTATGCCTTATAATTATTGTAATGCGTACAAGAGAGGCCCTTATACTTAGGATGTTGCACATAGTTTTCTCTTCAGGAAACTTTTGCCCTCCAGATCATCAGGAACCACTCGGGGCCGCCATCAACCCAACATTGTCACTGCTGGGAGCCCCTCCTTGATAATGCCTCTTTTTTGGTGTTGAAAGATAATGCCTCTTTATTCAAACTACCAAAAGCACCAAAGAAAAAGCTTGAAGAGGAGGACCACTGACATCCATTCAACCTGGCAGCCTCGTCACCCATTGGGTGATAGCTTGCCACGAAAGGTGGTTAATTTATTTATGTTCCCTCCCCCACACCATTTGGTGTTTGAGCCAACTATGTTATGCCTTTGGTGTTTGAGCTTTGATTCGATCAAAGCATTGGCTTCTCTTAGTCCTTCTTGACAAGATTTTTACACACTCAATATCCCACCGCACACCCTCTCACATTTTGGTGAGGAGACGATGACTTGGCTTGCTTGAAGTGATGGCTCTACACATGCTTTATTGGCACTGACTTAATTAGGTTCTTTGTTTCAAATGTCGGTTACAAGATCACCTTCTTTTTTGACAAGAAAAAGGATGACTACAAGTTGGGTAGTCGTCCACTTTGTATTTAGAGCAAAAACCCATGAAATTTACAAGTGTATATAAAAAGAATTAAGTCCATAAAGTGAAGAAACTAAATTCCTGAATGGTGTGGAGGTCCCTGAAAAGATGCAAGCCCTCTCCCCACTATGGACATAGAAAGGAGGTGTAGTACAGTATTCTCTATACAACATCTCTTTACTCCCCCCTCTCTGTCAACGACTTCTTAGGGCTCAGGAATAGCGAAATTTCTCCAGCGTAATTGGGTGATCTTTTGTGGGGTTTGTACACCACATCTCATTTTTTTCTTCGGGAGTGGTGTTTTGGTTAGCTGACATTCTTTCTTTCTCTCTTGCTCTCCCTTCGGGAGCCCACACTTGTATATATTCCTCATTTCATAGTTATATATATACATGGATGACAATCACATGACGTGGTTGTCATTCTTTTTCCCCTAAAAAAATTAATAGCGAAAATTTATTTAATCTCTCAAATGCCTGGTTGCCATTGGAAAATTCATGCATGACGCAACCAACTACCAGTTGTAACTCCAGAGGCCATCCTGAGACTAGCTGCACTCGTAGCTGGTTCCTTTTTTCCAGTTGGCTTGTCAGATTGATACTTCACACAGCTACTTGCTTTACTTAAGTGGATTTTGGAGTATTCCCTGATGGGGCTAGGGAGGATGGTTGGGTGTGGCTCCTGGGCACTTTTAATCAGAGGGTCTGCATGCACCTACTGCCACATGTACAGTCACATTTGAGTTCAGGGCAGGGTGCTACAGCTTGTTTGGGGGTCTCTCCACCACTCGAGGTTGAGATTTTTGTTGAGGCATGGCAGGGTTCTCAGAGTGCAATCACCAACATCTCATATGTCTTGTGCGGGGAGGCAGATGGTTCTCAGGTCACCTATTTTGAGGTTGTCCCATAGGAGCAGAGATTTATTGGCAGATGCATGGGCGGACTTTGATGCCTCGACGCCGGACATGCTATGGTGGTTACCACAGGCTACCTGTATACCAGGGCACTATGGTTGGAGGATTCCGTGGAAGACAGCTCAAAAGGTCATGTCGGCCATATGGATCCAACATAACTGCACTTTTTTTAAGGCAAATGGTGTTAAATGGAGAAAATTGTATATCACATAGCATTCCTGTTGAGAGAGTCTGGAGACGGATAGTTACTCTTGTGGGTAGGGGAGATTTCCTCCCCACTGTTTTTGCTTGGTTTGTCTCTTTTTGTCTTTATACATATTTGACAGCATTGATTCCTTGAGACTAACATTGTTGGTGGAAGTATGGAACCTCATTTGAGGAGACACAATATCGTAGTTATTCATAAGTAATGACTTACAATCAAGTTTATTGAAGCTAAAAATGTCATGGTTGTTCAGAAGGCACTGTCTTGTTGGTCTATTTTCTACTCATTCCCTCTAACATCAAGAGATTTGAACTTCTTGCAGATTCTTAATACATTAAAGAAACAGGTGGTACCACCTCTTGTTGTTGTTGCATATATACTGTTGATATGGTGAAAATGTGATAGTTTCTCTTGACCTATGAATGAAATTTGTGTGATTCCTTATTGTAATCCTTTTCAGATGTGCAAAGCTTTGTGTGTAAAAATCAAATTTCTACTTTGAAAGATGTCAGCTCTCTGGAGAACATTAATAAATTTCACTATTAAAAGGAAATTGTTTCTGACTCCCTTAAGCTATATAATGGTAGTCAAAGTAACAGAGAGAGCCATCACTTCATGCCATAGAATAATTATAGAATGCTTGTGGTTTCCCTCAAAAAAATAGATTGCTTGTGGTTAATGTCCTACACATACAATGTCAGCATCTGTTATATTATTTCACATTCTTTTCCAGGATTGGCATTTTGGTGTCATTGTCATTATTGAATGGAAAATGGAAACAGCATGCCTCTATGCAATTTTTTATATCTTTTAAATGACATAATTGGTTGTAGAATATTATGTTTACCATTTTTGTGGGAGAAGATCATATTATCATTGGCTTGATGTTCTTTTAAAAAAAAATCATTGGCTTGATGTTTAGTAAGTTATGGCATATGTATTATTGAGGTAAAATATGATGATCCATAAACTAAAAGCCTTCTTTAGTTTGTCAGGTTTACTTTGAACATTCCAGGGAATGGAACTAATAATTTGGCTACCTTGAAACTACTTTAAGCCATGCATGAACCTGTGTTATTTTTGTTCATTTGTAGTAATTTGAAGTTAATTGCTTTGATATGATCTAGAAAGTCCGATTAAATTTGATTTGGTAGCTCAGTTGATAAAATGTTTTCTTATATGGTCAAACTCAAAGGTAGAACTGCAATTGCAGAATGGAATGTGGTTGTAATTATACAAAATTGAAAATGATTTTGCTACCTATAAGAAGAAAAGGAACATTATTTGCTTTTAAACCCGGCTGTCAATACAAGATTATGAATCTGTACATGAATTTTGAACTTTCAGTTCTTACATCAATATCTGTTTGCTTAAACATGCCTATAGCGATGTTTTTGTTGGTCTTTCTGTCACTTTTTGTCGCCATGTCCTCTTTTGAAGTCTCATTCTCATTCATAATTTTGTTCGCTACAACTCATTTTATTCTGGTGAACTTTTGGTGGTCTTGTCCACTTATTTGTATATTGGTTGAAAGAAATGCATGTATAAGCTTACAAGTGTTGTGGGATGGGATTATTTGGTTGTAATAGCGCATGTAGAATGTTTTGTATGCATTATTGCCACCTCTTGTTTTGAGATGGATTCTCCTTTCAATTGTGTGACTGACATGTAGGACAAGAAATCCGACAGGAGGAACAAGTATTTACTGTTGAATGTTTGATAGCTTTTAAATAATTTTGGTCGTTGTAAGGCTAAAACAAGCCCAGATAAAAACAATTGTGACAGCGTTCGATGGGTTTATCTGATAGATCGTTCGCTGTACATGGGAGCTGTGAATTTGTTTTGTGACTAAAGATCTCAAGATTATATTTTGTGGAACTTTTATGCTAAATTCCTTCCTGATATCACGATCACAATTAGCACTTTTCAGGATGATCGTGCTGTCGAAAGATAAGTCGCACAGAAGGCGGGAACTTGGAAATTTATTCCTTATATTATCCCTAGTAACCCTTTTATTGTTGTGGAAGTATGATGGAGCGTAGCATCTCGCATGCTCGGTTTTTGTCGGCGGACTCCGAATTTTAGTTCTTTAACTAATTCTGATCGATTCAGTGTTAAGATTATTAAACCTTGGATTGTATATTGTACTCTGCTGTTGAGGATTAAATATGCTTTATTATTGAGCCAATCATTTATTGCTGTGGGCCTGATCTTGACGAGCCAGCTGGTGATAGTTACCTGAACAGTTGAACTCCCTATTTTCCTCTTCCCATAAATCTTATGCGGAGATGCATAGGGCGACCACAAGGCTCAAACAAAGCTTGGTCGGGGCATTGTGTTGGGAGTTAGTAGTCTCATATTTGATTTTAGGTGTCATCATTTAGTTAAGAAGCACTCTAATTCTGGATTACTAGTCTTTGACATGGGAGAACTTCAAAGGGATATTCCAAAAAGTGCTTAAAGTCGCGCCATGGTTCAAAAAAAGCTTGGTCGGGACATCGTGTTCAGAGTTAGTAGTCTCATATTTGATTTTAGGTGTGATCATTTAGTTAAGAAGCACTCTAATTCTGAATTACTAGTCTTTGGCATGGGAGAACCTCAAGGGATATTCCAAAAAGTGCTTAAAGTCGCGTCATGGCACAAGCAATTATGGGAGATCTTTCGGTATTCAAGACTATAATCCGAGAATAAAATAGAGGGAGGTTACTAACTCATCGATTATTTAGAATTCAACTCCGTTAATTAGCACGACCCACTCTTTGAGATGGGAAATCTAGAGACTCCCGTGTGCCCCCTTCCGTGGAGCAAAAACTGTTGCAATCGTCAGGCAACCCCACACACACTGTGCAAGCCACCCGTAGCAGCTCAACAATACTCCACGCCTCATGACACGCCTCTCTGTCTCTCACTCACTCACTCACTCTCTCTCTCACTCATATGCTTGCACAGAAGCTTGAATTACTCGACCTTGGTAATTTCTGATAGACCAAAATTGAAAGGGAATAAGATTTTGGTTCGCTCACAACAAGAGGTCGCTTACTGGAGAACATCTATTCTTAAAATATTTTTTTATCTTCAATTACACTAGCTACTAATATTTTTTTTTCGGATTCTTAACATTATAAAAATTGTGTACTCGTTTATTTCTAGTTTGTTATGTCAAAGAAAAAGATAACAGAAACCGAGAGGGGAATGGAATTTGCGCTACCGTGTATGAATGAGAAATGTATGGTTTCCCACCTCCTGTTGTTGGAAAGTTGCGAGCAGCGCCCTTTTGGCGCGTCGCCTGAGCACGAAATATTCCCACCTCCACCACCCTTCACCCACTTTTTACGACATTTCCTCTCTCTCTCTCTCTCTCTCTCTCTCTCTCTCTCTCTCTCTCTCTCTCTCTCTCTCTCTCTCTCTCTCTCTCTCTCTCTCTCTCTCTCTCTCTCTCTCTGTGCCAACACACAACCACCACTTAGCTTCCACGCCGAAATCGGATCAATTAATGGGTGGACCCCAAGGCAGATCCCCACTTTGCTTGCGGTCGTAGGGCGTCGGCGTGTGAACTTTTCTTAGGATCATCATCGCGTTGAAGGTGTTGAGGAGAGAGAGAGAGAGAGAGGCATTATACTATTATATTAAATAACTGACTGCATGGAGGGGCACCGACGACGACGTTACGCCTCGCCTTGCAACACACGGGATATACAAAATATTCTTCTTCTTTTTTAAAAAATAAAATATTTTCTCTTTTAGTTAAGATTTTATCTAGGACGAACCCAGGAATTTTTCAAGGGGAGGCTAAAATAATAATATATTAAATAAAATTTAATAATAATAATTTAATAATTTTAACTTAATTTTTAAGAAGGTCAAGTACTAAAATTTTAAATATTACATACATATAAAATTATGTATATTTACATATTATGTAAACTAATTCATTTTACTCTAATCTCACTCTCTCACCTACACACGAGAGCTCGCATTTCATTTTCTTTTTTCAATATGAAATAGTTACTCGTGATTCATTCCTTCGCGAGGTTTGGCGTCACACCTGTCTACCGTTATCCTTGTAATAGTGGCAACACTCTTGATGTATCCTAGTTCACGAGGATCCAATAGAGTCTCTCAATTCTTTATCACCACTTAAAAAAAATTGTGTATGCACTCTGGTACCACTAAATCAGATTAATTGAATTCGAATGAATATTTGATTAATGCATCTAGTCGTTAATCGGTTGAACAATTGATATCGCGACACCTAGAAGTCACCTTCTAGAAAAAATTCACGAGCACCGATAACTTTTTGCTCTTTACTTTCTTTCCAAATTAATTATTAATTTCTTTTTTATGCTGGTTCGAATCTACGAAAGGCATCCGGTGACAAATAGAGTAGTAATTATCTATTTTCTCACCAAAGTAATAAGTTCAGAACTCGAACCCGATGATACTAGCATTTGTCGAGTGCTTGGACTCAACCTTTCAACCAATTGAGCCAATCAACTTTGGTTAATTAATTAGATTCTAATAATTATAGATATTAGAGATCTGAGTGAGTATTGAAAGAAAACACAATGGAGCATCAGATTCGAATACAAAATATTATAAACTACTCCCACTAGCTTATAGAGTATAGAGATAATATTTTCATATTTTATTGTTATTATTATACACTCCTTCTTTTTAAAATAAAAAACTTTATTTAACTATCAAACATCATATATTATTTTTTTATTTTAATATATCACATCTTTAATTTTACTTAGAAACTTATTTTAAAATAATCAATATTTTATGTTAAAATATTATTATTCAGAATAAAATATTATAAATTAATTATTATGAATATAATGCATAGAATAACGGTCGTAAATTATATCTTATGTTTATTTTTGTCATCATATATAATATATTAACTTAATCGCTATATTTACCTAACAATTTCTATTGAATCTATAAAATATCCGCTAATGGCTAACCACTATTATCTAGTCAAATCGTTATCATCTATTCGAACCGTTATTTTCTGAGTGAATCGATAACTTTGCCAATTACAAAACTTAAAAGAGGACCCAAGGGGATGAGGGAGGCGAAAATGTTAGTCTATTTCTTTTTACTTAAATTTTTTTCAGTTTTATAGTTTGTAGTGAGTATCTTAACTTTTTCAAAATTATTGCAAGAGTTCTATTCTCATATGTGAACTTTATAGACCAATTTTATAGAACTTTTTACTTATGAGTTGAATCATTACAAATTTTCATTTGATAATATAATATGGTTGGCATAGTATATAGCACAATTAATGATAAATCTCGTTAATATTCAGTGTCTTATTTTGTGTAGGATCTCCCTTTTTGTCCTGACATATGCATGAATACAGTTGATCAACTTTTTCTATCAATTAAAAAAATCAAAAAACTTTTTCGATCAATACCAATATTAAAAAAACGTAATAATTTTTTCGAATAAATACATAATTAGAGAGGCTACTAATTATACTAAGGCTAAAAATATTGTTTGAAGTAATATATATTTAACGGTTCAAATATTAATATTTCTATTTGATAAATATCATGCACAACTATAGTTTATGGTCTTAGAGGAAAATTAATTTGATAATTTTTATTTATCATGTGAGTTAATTATTTAATAAAATAACTATAAATAAAAATAGACTCTGCTAAAAAATTTTCTAAGGTGGAACCTTAATTTTAGCGGTTGGATTCAATTTATTAGAAATCAACCTAATGATATTAGGACATTTAATTTTAAAATTTTTTATTCAATTTTTTCATATCGACCCTAAAACAAATATTGTTTATATTATTACTTCTTTTCTAAAAACTATTTTTCACTATTAATCCCTCTCCATTTTGATTTCCAAACTTTATTTTATAGCAAATCAGTCTCACTACTTATAAATTTGTAACAAAATATATTTCCATCTTAATTTGGTAACTAGAATGCTGATGTGACATTCATATAAATTGAGCTTAAAGAAAATATTATATATTTAGTTATTTATTTAAATAATAAAAAATTTAAAAGTAGAAAGGGGGCAAAAGGATGTTGAAATTATTTAAATTGAAATGAAATAAAATATATTTAAAAAACATATAATTATTTATTTAAAAATAATATATAAAAATAAAAATAAAGGAGGGGATGTTGACGTGTATTTAATAGATATTTTATTTCATAAAATATATATAATAAAAAATAATATATAAATAATTTTTAAAAAAAAGAGGCGTTGCAAATATTATATATTATATTATATTTCATATATATAATAAATATATTATATTTTACTTGAGTTCGGTTGTCGCGTGAGTACGGTCAACAAATTATGGTGACTTTTTGTTATGAATTTATAAATGAGGTGGATTAAATTATTATAAAGTAAAGTTTGGAAATTAAAATACTAACGATGGGCTCTATTTATAATTTGTAAGAGACCAAACTGAAAAAGAAAAAAGTAACACTCACGTGATGACATGAACAATAAATTTGAGTTACTTGTGCGTAGGAAAATAAGTTTGGTAGACAAAATCAACAAGGCCATTAATGGGTGGGAAGAGAAAGAGAGAGAGAGAGAGTGGGAGAGATGTGAGAGATTCAGTGTTGAAGTGGACTGTCACGGCACGCCATTAACGCGGAGAGAGAGAGAGAGAGAGAGAAGGTGAGATGTCAGATTTAGTGTTGAAGCGGACTGTCTGCCTGCCGAAACGTGAAGTGGAGCAAGCTCAAGTAGATGGCAAATGCAGCGGCAGCAGCACTGCGGGGGGAACAGCGTCGCCATCGTTGGGGCAGAAGTCACGTCGTCATCTTCTTCTCCTCCTCCTCATTAGTCATTATATAGGAGGAGAATCATAAAATCAAATATCGTACGATCAGATTTAAGATCTTATTTATTAATAAAATAATATATTTTTGATAATTTTTTTATATTAAAAATTTAAATTATACCTTATTAAAATATTTTTTATCGATTCTTAAATCAAATTATATCAAAACCTATTAAAAATAAATAAAAGTATATTTTACTTCCTATAAATTAATTTTTATTATCATAAATATATTTTAATAAATTATTAAGATCGTATGAACAAAATTAACATCGTATTAAAATTTATAAGACCGAAATTGAAAGAAATTTATAAATTATAAAATCATAAAATTTTAAAATCTAAATTAAAATCAAAATTTTAACAATCTCACCGGTCATCACCACCACCGTCACGGTCACTATTTACCACTTACCAACCCTAGAATGATCAAACGGTCCACGGAGGCCTTTCATTCTCTCTCATCAATATCAGTCTCGGCTGATGGAAAAGTGGCGAGAGAAACAAGGGAAAAAGAAAGAAAGTCCTATAGTTCACACTTCACACCCCCACCGCAAGTACACCAATCACCTCGCATCATCCTTCGCCCTTTATTAATCGTGCGTGTGACACGACGAGGATACAAATAAATATATTCAATTATATTTTATAATATGTACACACAAAATGAATACGTATCTCAGTTCACATTTGACATATACTATTTAATGAAATATATATATATATATATATATTATTCCGATTGAAGAGTTTAGAGTTGGGTTATTTCTTTAAACTTTTTTCTCCACTATTACTATTTTAAGCAGCTAACCACAGAGTATGGTTGTTACCCTACGACATTTTTAAACTTTATCACATTTTCCATTTTAATCTTGTCGTTTGATCTTCTTAACTTTTTTTTTATATTTGTAAAAAGACTAAAATATCTTTCACGGCCTCTTCTCATTTTTTATGTTAAAAAATAATATAAAAAACTAAAAATATATAAACTTTTCATCGGAGTGAGGGCATTAATTAATATATAATAATTAAGGTAAAAAATACGATAAAATTTAAGATATCTAAGATAAATTCATTCTATATGAAATATTTTTATCCTAATAATTTAGAAGATTAACAAAATAACCCTTTAAATTTTTATCAAGGATAATATTAAAATTAAATAAGAGAGCGCGCCAACTACTCATCCCAAATTCAAGTTACATTATTATTATTATTATTATTATTATTATTATTATTATTATTATTATTATTATTATTATTATTATTATTATTATTATTAAAAATTAAATGGACATCTCCCCATCTAAATAGGCAGGACTGTCCTCCTTTTGTCCTATTACTATTATTAATTTCTTTGTTCTTTCTTTTGGGCGATCCGTCGAGATTCGTAATCTTTTCGCTTTCAAGTATGGATTCGAAAAATTATTTATGACTGACCAAGTGCCAACAATCGTTATCAATTTAGTTCCACAAGTAATAATATATTATTCCCATATTTGTTTGTCCAACTAGCGGTCACGTCTATAATTCCTAATTCACATTATTTCATATAAACATTCTCTAATATAAACGATTACTTACAACTAAAATTCTTAGCAAAGTTTATTCCTAACGGGACCCTCATTTCCTTGTCTTGATGAATGATACTTGTTTATTTCTTTTTTAAAAAAGAAATTATTTGTTTAGACTAATAATTTGTCTTCTTTGTTTAAATAAATTTGGAGTTAAAATAGAAGTGATTATATAGTATCAATTACGATATAATTTTGTTTATTGTGAATATAAGAGTATTAATTCCATTTTGAAAAATGACTGAAAATTTTAGTTAAGAAAAAAATCTATTTAGTTATATATTGCATCGAATTAAATTTAGAATGCACTTTTCCCTTCATTAAGTAACGAATCAGAATAATTTGTACCATAATTTTTCTTACATAATTTAAATTACAACTAAGATCATATTTAGTTTTAGCTACGATAGATTAGGAATATCTCATTTCTCATATTTTTTATATAAATTAATTTTAAATTATTTTAAAACAAGATTAATTATTATCCCATGCTAAATAATTTTATGCATTATTCTCTCTCTCTCTCTGTATATATATAGCACAGTTCCCCGGCAATTATTTTTTTTTTTTGGTAAAATTGGCAATCTTCACATTTTTTATTAATTGATGCGGTCATTTTGTCGCAATATTATAATTCCCAGCTCTTGATATAGTGTTAATAGTTCAAATATTAATAATTACATATTAATTTTACTATTCACATATTACCGATTCATTATTAAACTTAAATAATTTGATAAAATCGTCAAAGTCATGTATTTCACATTGGCTCCATTAAAATTTTCTGCAACTTAAATTTAAAATCTTATTTAAAATAAATTTTTATGGACAGAATCGTCCCTGTCGGGTCCGTATTCAGATCAGACCAGATCACATCATATGAGATGAGATCACATTGTTAGTGTGAGCACATGTGCCGGCTAATAATTGTGGTTCCCACATGCGGGGACCGCTCCCCATCCCGCCCACACGCTTCACGCCCTCCTCTCTCTCTCTCTCCTCCTCCTCTCTTGACCCTCCCACCACGCGTCGGCCGGCCTTCGTACGAGCTGTCGGTCCAACCCCCACCCGCCCGGGCCCCCCACCCGAAACGGCAGCACGAGCGTTTCCCTGCTCGGCCGCTGCTCCACGCGGACCCAAGCACGCTCCCGAGTCACACGGCACACTTTAACAAATCGGTCAAACCCCTCGTTGACTGCATCCTGTTAAAATCTCATTCATTATTATTTATTATTATGATTATTATTATTATTATCTCTTTTTTAATCTCAGGCAAACGCTGCCTAAATTATTATTAGTATTATTATATTATAATTGTTATCGTTATCGTAATGCCAAACAAATGTGTCGCTGTGTATTTAAGATGGCTCCGAACCCGCAGCGCTGCCTCATCGAGGCGCCTTCCGCGGCCAGAAAAGAGGCAACAAGAAACGGCGACAAAAAAGACGCGAGACAAGAAGAAGAGAGAAACCGAAACGAACAAGACAATTTAGAAGCTGAGAGGGGCATCTGTAACGTACCATGGCTCCCAAGGAGAGGATGGCCGCCGTCGCCGGAGGAGCTCGGGGCGGCGCAGCGGTCGCCGTGGCTGGAGGATGTGGGGGAGGAGGAGCAGGAAGGAAGGAGATGAATTTTCGCGGCGTGAGGAAGCGGCCGTGGGGACGCTTCGCGGCGGAGATACGGGACCCGGGGAAGAAGAGCCGGGTGTGGCTCGGCACCTTCGACACCGCCGAGGAGGCCGCGCGGGCCTACGATGCCGCCGCCCGCGAGTTCCGGGGATCGAAGGCAAAAACCAACTTCCCATACCCGGATTTCCTCCCCGCTCCCCCCGCCGCCGCGGGAGCTGTCGCGCCCGTCCGCTGCGGCGGCGGAGGTGGCGGGAGCTCTGCCGGCAGCCACAGCAGCCACAGCAGCACGGTGGAGTCCTCCGGCCGAGAAGTCGAATTGCCGCCGTTCGCCACACCGTTGCCACCTGCTTCGGCCCTCGATCCCAGAGCTGTCGTCGGCCGCTTCCCGTTCCACCCGTACGCGACCACGGGACATCCGTTCTTCTCGTTCGACGCCATGTTCAGATCCGACAGGGCTCCGCTGCCACCGTCGGCGGCCTTCCACCAGTTCTACCCTCAACACATGCCTCGCTGCCCTCCGGCAGAGATGACGGTGGCCAATTTCCAATCGCCGACCGGGGCAAGTGTCCAAAGCGACTCGGACTCCTCGTCGGTGATAGATCTACAGCGGCCACCGAGGACCCCGCCGAAGACTGTGGTTTTAGATTTGGACCTCAACCAGCCGCCACCGCCGGAGGTTGATTGATCTCTACAAGTTCGCAACCACCGGCGTCTCCACATAGCTCACCCCTCCGTCGCCGGCCGATCAACCGATCGTCGCAAGAGCTACTTTTGCAGTTCAATTTTTGTTCTTATATTTTTTTTCGAATTATTATTAGTTCCTTTTTTCCAAGCTGAGAAATACAAAATTTTGTATATATTACGATCCGAAAAATGAGAACTTATGAATATGTGTTTTAATTTCTTAGTTATCAGTACAAAATATTTATATATTTCTATTTTATTATTATAAGAAATTAACGTTGGATTTCCATGGGGCAAAGAAAATTCCGGATCTGCGACATCACACGTGTAAGACGGTGAGTGGTCATTACGGCCCGAAACACGTTTTTGTCTTGTTGCTTCCTTCTTTAACTATTTTTTTTAATTTGAAATTAAGTATTAAACATCATGCAAAAACTTATGGTACAAAATATTGAAGAGCTCACGTACTCCTCACAAAAAATGATATCACCCTATGATTTGCCTATACTAGTAAGGGCATCAGCAACCTCTGTTACAATTTAGAATAGTACAAGAATCGAAATCTTTAATAACATCCTAAATGGAATCCATAATGTTTGCAATTTTTCAAGGACATTGCTTCAATCTATTTGCAGCATGGATCAAAATTTGAGAGTCAACTTCAACTAGCACGTGTGGAAAGCCTCTGCGTCTACACTCTTGAACTCCAAGCAGAAGGCCGGTGGCCTCCAGCTCCAGAATCTTCGTTGCCCCTGCTTGCGACATCCTGTAATGACAAAAGTGTTATTAGAAGCCCGAATAATAAAGTCCACTTCCCTCGGCTCTGACAAAAGCACAAAGGATCTGTCGGTGTTTAGTTTGACCCATGGGTCAACCGAGGGCTCCCATCGGACTCGAATAGAGTCTTGGGGGCTGAATGTGTCAGGTACATGGGTAGTCACATATTCATTGTGTCCGACAATAGTCCACTCCCAGACACACAACATGGTTGCTTGTTTGGAACTAAAGTGACGATCATTAAGAGCTGTCCAAAGTCCCCACAAACAAAAAGCAAAAAAAGAAAGGAAATAAAGTTTGGATCTCCGATCGAGCCTCCGACAATCACCAATATGCCAAGAATCTATATAATCAAAAGTGTAACCCATTTTTTTGCTGAAAAATCGACCAAAGCTGATTTGAAACCGGATATTAAAAAAGTAAATGAGCGTTCGATTCTACATTTAAGCCACAAAAAGAGCAATCAGTGTTTGTCAAGGTATCAAAACGTCAAAAGTAATCTTTTGTTGGCAGACGATTATACATAAGTTTCCATAGGAAAACAGAAATTTTATGAGGCACTTTGATTTGCCAAACTAAGTTCCAAGGGGGCCCTCTAGATGTTGGCATCAAAAGACTATTTCTACACAAGAAATTATAGACACTTTTTGCATTAGCATTACCATGAGAATCTGAGGCCCACACCCATGTGTCATCATTGGCCAGAGAAGTAAGTAAATGTAATGAAAGAATTTTAGCAACCAGTGGAGGACCAAAACAAGCATGAATAATGTTAATGTTCCATGTGGTATTACTAATGATATCAGAAACATGGTGAAAGGTAGAAAGCATCTCGACGTTAATGTATGTAGGCTTGAAAACAAGAGGAATGTCAGAAATTGATGGTTCCATTATAATATTTGTTTGGTGTCCATTACCAATATGTTTGGTGAAACCATTCCTAATAGCATTTGAAGTTTTCAGGATGACCTTCTAAGACCAAGCATGAGTTTTCTGGGAGATTGCAGGTCCGGGAATAGACCAAAGGTGAAAAGTCCCATATTTCCCTTTAACAAGATCAATCCACAAGCTAGACTCCCTCCTCAAGATAGCATGGATTTTTTTAGCAAGGAAGGCAATTCTAATGTGTGATAACTTTTTTATTCCTAAGCCTCCATCCCCTTTAGACATTTGGACAATACTCCAATTTATAAGATACAGATCTCTCTTCTCCCCATTATCATCCCAGAGAAAACCTCTAGCCATCTTCTCTAAGGACTCCAGAGCCCCAATAGGGACATGAGTAACATTCAAATAGTAGATAAATATGGAGTTCAAGACTGAGTTAATTAAGGTTAATTTTTTAGCTTGATTGAGAGTGTTTCTTTTCCATCCGGTGATTCTAGCAGAAATCTTGTTAGTAAGTGCCTTTGTTGACTGACATGTATCAATTTATAAGATATGGGAACACCTAAATAGACAAAAGGAAAATTACCAGTTTGGATACCTAGGAGATGCCTAATAAGAGAAGCCCCACCAGAGTGCATATTTGAGGGAAGGAACATCTTAGATTTGAGAGGATTTAATTTCTGATTTGTCAACATGTTATAGAGGTTTAATGTCTTGTTTAAAGTCACATAGTTCTTTTTTGTAGTAGCAATACAAATAAGCAAATCATCAACATAGACAAGGTGACTCAAGCTAAAATTTCCACATTTGAAAGGCTGGATGTTGCCCACTGGGACCTCATTATTGAGCAGAGTTGAAAGCACTTGTGATGTTAAAATAAAAAGATATGGGGACAGGGGTCACCATGTTTAATTCCTTGATGGCTAGTAAATCTTTGGGACATCACCCCATTAATATAACATCTAAATCTAGGTGATGTGACATAGGCCAGGATCCACTCAATGAAATCTTCAGAGAAGGTCACGAGCCTCAAAATATTTTTAATGCTATATCAGGAGACTCTGTCAAATGTTTTCTCC
The DNA here is from genome assembly GCA_030549335.1 of Pontederia crassipes. Lineage (NCBI taxonomy): Eukaryota > Viridiplantae > Streptophyta > Magnoliopsida > Commelinales > Pontederiaceae > Pontederia > Pontederia crassipes. Next base: position 12,541,248 of record CM060198.1, read on the forward strand.
ATATCCATTTTTAGCAACATATATTTCCTTCTACCCCTACCCACGGAGTGAATTAATTCTTGAGCAACAAGGATATTATCCTGAATTAAGTGATTCTTTACGAAAGCATACTGAGCAGGATCAGCAACCTAGGCTTTAATCTATTTGATAAAATTTTTGCAATAACCCGATAGATAACATTGCAAAGAGATATCGAATGATAATTATTAATGGTTCTAGGTGTTTGCTTCTTGGGGATGAAAATCAAGGTAGTCTAACTCCAGGCAGAGGGCATGTGGGAGGTGTGGAAAAAAGATTGAATCTCACTACAGAGTTTAGGTCCTATAATATCCTAATAATTTTTATAAAATTCAATCGTGTATCCATCAGGTCCTGGAGCCTGGCCAGTGGGCATACTCCAAAAGACCTCCTTGATCTCTTGACATGTTATAGGTGCAATTAACTGAGGGTGATGATCTGGGTGGATCTTAGGTAGGACAGGCCAACAATCAAAGGGGATCTCATGCGTTCTTTCCCTACTCTAGAGACTAATAGTGGTCCACAAACTTCTTTCTAATCTTGTCCCCATCCTCAATTGTCTCCCCCTCATTGCCAATTAACATAGGTATTTTATTTCTTCTTTGCCTAATTATTGTACTTAGGTGAAAGGAGACCATATTCCTATCCCTATCCTTGATCCAATTAACTCTAGACTTAGATCATCATTTTATACTAATTTGTCTTCTTAGTGCAGCATGCAGGTGATAAGCTGCTCTTAACTTATGACATTCCTCTAGTGATAAGCCATTTCTACTATCGTTAAGTTCCAGATGAGTGATGTCCTCTAAAACTTGCTCCACTCTGTGCTCTAACCTACCTAGTTCATTTTTATTCCATTCCAAAGTCTTTGATTTAATGGCTTTTAAAGCTTGGTTTATAGTTCTAGTCTGGGTCCATTATCTATGTACTATATCTCTTGGTTCCAAGTAATTGAACTAGAAATGCTCATACTTAAATTGCCTAGGTCTTTTATGAGTCATTTGTGTTTCTAGCAGTAATGGGGCATGGCCAGAAGGGCATCTAACCAAAGGATTAAGAGTTAAATTTGGAAAAGCTAAGATCCAAGAACTATTTAGTAAGACCCTATCTAAGCGGCATAAGACTCTTGTCATCCCCTAGCGATTGTTACACCAGGTGTGTTGGATGCCAACAAGATCAACATCCGCCAGACCCTGATGATCAATGATCTCCCTAAATAATTTAATTGATCTTGTTAAATAGAATGGTTCCCCCCTTTTGTCCTCAGGCCTCATGATACAGTTAAAATCCCCCATAATGAGCCATGGGAGATCCCCTAAGTTTAGGTTTATGAGCTTCCTAAACAATGAGGAACGGATAAGTGGAATAGTACTGGCATATACACAAGAGAAAATTGATGAGAAATTACCCGAGCTAACAACAACATGGATTACTTGTGATTCTATACTAATTACCGTAACATGTATGTCCTGGTGCTTCCAAGCTAATATGATACCTCCGGACGCCCCATCACCCGCATGATAGCATCCGCTCCATTGGTTCCCCAGCCGACGAAGAATCTTATTTGCTTGCAGTTTAGTAGCATGTGATTCAACTAACAGAATAATGTCAGGTCGATACCTATTTATAAGTTCCCGGAGATGATCCCTGACTTTGCTCCGGTACGCCCCTCGGCAGTTCCAAGAGATAATCTTTATGTTTTGACTGTTGGTTGCCCAGCTGTCCCCTACACAGAGAGATATGATGATGAAGACGACGTGAGATCAAGCCCTTTTTGCTTACTTCTTTTGGATTTTTGGTTCCTCATTGTTTGTTGTAGAAGGGGCAGAAGAGACGGCGGCACTCGTTTCTTGACCCTTCCGTGTTTCATCTCCTTTCTTTGATTTGGCACCAAGTCCTCATCTGGCTCATCTTGGAGCTGCCCTTCGTCCTCCTCTTCGGTCGTGGCTGGAGGCTTACAACAAGTGAAGAGCTTTTTGATCTTCTCCATGATAGTGGCATGGTATTCCAAAGATCCCCCTTGCGACGTTGCCTGCAAAAGGGGAGGAGAAAGGGCGTTCGAGTTGGACGATGCCCTAGATCTAGGCGGCGAAGGCAAAATAGCCGAAAGGGGAGAAAATGACTTCTCATAATATGTTTCTTCGGGGGCACGTGGCGAAGGATCATGATGGAGTGGAAAATCGCAGCCGTCGATCTCAGCGTGGTGTGCAACACGTGACACAATGTCATGTGTCTCATGCTGAGGGATCGAATGACGATCGCCTGTTAAGCTTGCCTCTTCCGTTATGACATCGTTGGGGTTGTCACCATTTGCTTCCAGCGTTGAATCTGGATCATTAGATCCAGGCGAGTGGTTGAGATCAAGTGTGCTAAACCGGTTCGGCTCACCCCCCAGCCCAATGCCAGTAGCTGGCCTCCGCGGCGACCCCTGTTCACCAGCGCCAATAGAGGTGGGATTTCTTCGTTCCCTAGCATCAGTCTAGGCACTACGAGGGGTCCGGCTGCGAGATACTACCCTGAGCACCAGGATCATCAGGTGCTCGGGCCCAGCGCATACCGTCGAAGGAATGCAACCATGGACCATAAAGTAAAACCTTACTACTACCGGTCACCGGCGATTCCTTACATCCCTCAAACTTGTGACCAACCATACCACAACGAAAGCAAAAAAAATAGGTAGATTCTCATAGGTAACATGTTGAAAGTACCTGCTGCCGTCAGGGTTGCGTATCTGCATCCCCTGCTTGATCAGCTTTGTAAGATCGAGATCGACACAACTCTAATCCCCGGGTACTGGTCTCCGGCGAGGGGGTCCCTATCAACAAGTAAAGGTGACCCAAAGCATCTTGCTATTCTCCAAATGGAGTAATGGCCTTATAACTCAAATGGCATTCCACTCAGTTGCAGCCAGGTAAGAAGCGTCTGGGGCAGATCTCTGATGGCCCTAAAGTATGGCTGTGGCTGCGAAACGAATAGGAGTTGTCCCTTGACGCTCCAGGGGCCTCCGGTTAACACGCGCATGCGTTCCTGCAAGCAACCAAAGGAGAGAAGAAGGTATTTGTTACCCACATCTTTGATCTTCAGAGAATGATCCAAACCTCAGAGCCGTGGGAGTTCGACACGGAGTAGATCCGGATGAAGCCGTCTAGCGATCCTGCCGACGAGGCATCTCTTTAGCTCTTACGACCATTCCGCCACCTCAGCAGCAAGGATGGTGACCTCCTTTGTGATCTCCTCCTGCAAGCAATGAAACTAATGCAGGGATGTGAGCTCTGAAGTGTTTCGCCGATCACGATCTATCGGTCGACGAACTTGCTTCCATCGGGGTCCAAGCCATGACCACAGCCTTGTATGTTTTTTTGGGTTGAGGGGATGGGAGAGAGAAGGTTGATTGAGGTGGGGGGAGGTCTGGTGGTTTAGACATTTTCCAAAAGTTTCGAGAGATGGCTTGAGATGGCATCTCCGACGCGGGCGCCGGAGCTGAAGGGGGGAAGGGGGGGGGGGGGGGGGGGGAGCACACAAGAGAAAATTTAACAAATAAAATAAAACCATAATTTTGAATTAAAATTTGTTATTTGATCAAATATTTTTCTTTCTATTTTTGAAAAAATATTACTCAATAATATATCAATAAATATTCCTTCTTGTTTAGGGGTGTTCACCGAGTCAGGTCGACCCGTGAACCCGACCCAAATTGGTTCGGGTCGATCGGATCGATGGTCGGGTCGAACCCCACCTGAACCGAACTCGATGGTCGGAATGGATACGGATTGAAAAATTTTAACCCGAGTTGACCCGACTGACCCGACTTTTTATTTTTTTATTTAAACTTAAGGCTTATATTTAATTTAAAATTTTTAAAAAAACTAAAATAAAATATTTTAACTGTAGAAATAACATTAAATAGTTAAAAAATATATTTTATACTTTTAAAATAATATTAAATAATCTTTTTATATTAAATAAAATATAAAGTAGTAAGAAATTTTTTAAAAAAAAATTGGATGATCGGGTAACCCGACCACCTGACTCGACCCGACCCGAACCGGGTCGAGTTGGGTCGGATCCAACTCCCTAACCCGACCCGACCCGACCCGACCAAATTGTCGGATTTATTCACGGGTCGGATCCAATCCGATCCGTGAACACCCCTAAGCTTATTTGGTTAGGGATAAAAAAAGAAAATAATGAAAAAAGAGGAGAATTGATTTTCTCCACTTTTTATAAAATATTTATTAACAAATATATGGTAAGGATATAATATTTATTAATTTATATTTTATCTTGAGGTGTGGTAAGGATATATATTATTTATGGCACAAGTAGTAGTTTTCTCTATTATTATACATTTGTTATATAATACACAATAAATATAATAATGTAATGGGAATACGAGTGGCAGGAGAGGGACCCCACGCTTAGCTGGTGGAGGAAAGGTGGGCGGGGGCGCACGGGCACACGCACGTGCGATGACCTGTTGTGTTAGAGAAGTTGGGTCCCGTTGTTCTTGATCCACCGACCGTTATGGCTGCTTACACAACTTATTGCCTACTAATAATAATAATAAATAAGAGTTATATTAGGTGCATCCATATTTTGAGTCATCATATTTGAATCATTTTGATATGATGATTCAATTGTATCAAAATGATGGGCATGATCGAGAAGTATGAATTAGCACGATAAAATTAAATATTATGATTGCACCCTAATACGTCTTTAATAATAATAATAATAATAATAATAATAATAATAATAATAATAATAATAATAATAATAATAATAATAATAATAATAATAAAATAATTTATAATAATTATTATTGTTAGAAGATAAAAGTAGGAATAAATAAGTGTGTAAGAAAAAATTTGAGCAATCTGAAAATTTTATCCGATTCAAAAAAATTGAGTAATTAGTCTATAAGTTATCAATTTCTTTATTATAGATATCACAATTTGTCTATTTAGTTTAATATTGTTCTCACATTATGAAACTCTAATTTGGTAGTTTAAAATTTTAGTAGTATATTTTATATTTAATTATAAAGTAATTATTATGTTAATTTTAGTTTGTCATAATTTTTTAAAAAAATATAATTATAGGCCCCCAAAAAATGGGCCCACATTTTTTAAATTTCAAAAATTGACACGAATGGGTGATTTTCTGAAAAAAAAAATCATTCTATCCGCATTACTTTCGCCCTTAAAAATGATATTACTATCTTAAATAAAAAGTTGACGCATAAAATTGAATTTCTAGACTTCTGCAGGAAAGAATAAATTTAAATAATTTGATGCCTAAAACAATGCACAAATTGCGTATATCAAATTTTACAATTGAGAATTGTTAAATCTTTCTTTCTATTTTGTTTCTAATCACTTAAAAAAATATAGGATTTTTTCCTTTATAATTTATGCTTATACTATCTAGATATCATTTTTTTCCGATTGTAAAAGGCCAAGGTTATCGGAAACATATATATATATATATATATATATATGTTAAAAAATAATAAAGCTTGAGAGATTAAAGAAACTAAGTCCTTTTCATATGAAGTTGAATGCAACATGAAATGTATGAACTTGCTGTGCTGAAAACGAAATTTTTCTTGACTTTTAGCAATGATCGAATTCGAAATGGTACGAGAGGAAAAGACTAAAGAGAGAAAACAATAAATGTTAGTGGAATTGAGGGGAAAAAAGTTTTTTCAAAATGAATATTTCAATTACCCCACCTCCTTTTTATTTGACCATTTTGCTATTGTATTTTTTTTACTCCTCTCTTAATTCATCTTAAAAAAATTTCCGAATTTATCTTATTTTCATGTGCTTTTGTAATTATTTTTTTATTTATCATGAAAGATTGGTTAATTAATATAAAATGTCAGAAAAAAGAAGAGGTATTGCATTCATTTGTATTCATATGGACTATAGACAAATGAAAGATTGGTTAATTTAGACAAATGTAAAAAAACAAATTAGGTGTCCTCGCGTTGCATACGTGATAAATGAGACTTCTAATAATTTTTTTTAGATCAAATTAAATTTTCTTTTAGATCAAATTCAGTATCGAACAATTGAAAATATCACTTCCATATACACAATTTAAATTTTAGGCCTTTTGGCTATTAAATTTCCTCACCTTATGTTTTAAACTATGCATACAAAGTGGGCCAGGCCCATAAGATATTGATGACATGGGCCAGAAGAAATACAAAAGCCGATTGTGCAATTTTTTTTTTTTGTTCTTGCTCTTTATTTGTCAACAAAAAAAATTAAGAAAGATAAAACAAAATACAATTGAATAAAGTGAAAACATTATTTATATGATTAGATCAGTTTCTAATATAAGAGTTAAAGAATCATGTATTTTCAATTAGAAAATAATTCATAATGCCATCCTACTAATTTGAGTTTGGCAAAGTTTATTTTAAGAAAACATAATACATATAATCATTTTCCAAATTCTATAAAACTGTTTGAGAAACCTTTGCGAGTTATAAAATTGCCATAAAATTTAATCTATTTTTTTAAAGATGCACAACAAGTACTTACTGCACCTATTACTTTGTTTCATTTGGTGTATATATATATATATATATATATATATATATATATATATATATATATATATATATATATATATATATACACACACTAATATTCTGTTCCATAATCCATCAACATAAAAATAGATAAAGAATAATTTCTATCTAAATTGAAGAAAATAGAATCTGAATCATTATACAAATTATTAGATCATGAAGAGGGATTCAAAATATAATCCATGAAAGGTAAAAAAAAAACATAGCTAGCGTGATAATTATTCTATAAATCAATTTCACATGAAATAAATAATAGTATACGTATCTAACTCTATATTATACATTCTAGTGCAGTAGGAAGATGCCACATAATTCAGAAGTAGCAATCAGTGTTAAAAATATGATTGAACATTTGGGTGGAAACCCAAGAAACAAGAGAGTAATGGTATTTAAAGATTAAAAGTAAAAAGTGGAGGATAAAATAGCCACTTTGAAGTGGCATTAATCTTTTGAAGAGTGGCACAACTACCATATCATGACTGCATGATAGGATGGGCATTAAACGTAGGCATTATCTTGACCTAATTATAAAGTTTATATTTATATTATATTATATTTAGGTCTATAACAATTAAGACTTGGATATAGGATTATGTATCTTAAACATGTAATATATTTCATCTTATACATGTAATGTTAATCAATAGTTATTAAATTACATTATTAAGCATTTAATAGTATTTTATGAACGTATTTTATTATGTTAATGTTGAATGAGGAGAATTGAATTTTTATTTGTGTCGGTTCAATTGGGACATCCTTGACCAAATCATTATCTAGATCATAATCATAATCGATTTCTAGAAGCCCAATAAAAATTGGGCTGACTTGAGAATGAGATAAAATGGTCATAAACATTAAACTCTAAAGCTTAAATCGTAATCCAAAACTCTAAAATGTAAATTCACCTATTACACAACAAAATTAGCTTAATTGGATGAATTTTAACATTATAGTAGAACTAGATGACACTTTAGGTCTGTGCAACATCATTAGAATTTTAAATCTTCAATTAAAATAGAGATATTGAATATTATCCAAAAGTTTGTTGTGAAAAAAAGAATGAGTTAAGTTAGCGTGCCGCATGCTCGAAATTTTTGAATGAGATATGATGGTACAAAATATAAATAATATATATATATATATATTGTCGGATCAAAATAATCTCTATTTTAAAGTTCAAAATCTATTGGTTGGATCACAAGGTACAAAAAAGTGGTGAATTAATGTTTTATCGAAAATACTAATTTTACAAAATATGTTGCAATAAGAATAAAAGTATTTGGGTAAACTTTAAACTAATATAATAATAATCAAATAATATACACAATAGAGTAGGAAGAAGAGGGAAGAGAAATACTGTAATATTCTTAAAAGAAAAAGAAAAAAGAAATCAAATAAAAAAAATTATAACCCTTTAAGGCTCATTTATGGAGCCCGTCATCCTTTTAAACCCCTAAACTTAAGGTATAAATATTTTTATTTGTCCTAAACCCTACCTAACTTCACTCTCACTCTCACTTTTTCCCCAACTTTCGGCCAGCTCCACCACCCCCACATCCCTCTAGCGACAGCAACTCACCCGTCCACTCTCCCTTACAATCCTGCCGGCCAAGCAATCAAAGGGAAGGCTCTCTCTCTCTCTCACTCACCTCTCTTCCCTCAAGTAGAAGCAATTGACAGCAGTAGCACCGAGGAGGTGGGGCCAACGGCCGAAAAACAAGGAAAAGAGGAGAAGAAAAAAAAAAGAAGGAAGGAGAAGAGAGAAGAAAGAAAAGAAAAGAGAAGAAAAAAAAAGGAAGGAGAAGAGAGAAGAAAGAAAAGATAAATGAAAGAAAGATTACGATTAGGATTTTAACGTAAATTCTAAAGGTATGTTTGAAGAGATCTAATTCTATTCTTATCCTCATGGATTAAATCCTTAGTATGAAATGAGATGCCAGGAATCATTCTTATTTCTATGAGATTAGGGAGTCTTTGCACTATGTTAAACTCCTCGTCCTCTAGTTTTATTATGAAATGATGCATTAAAATGAAATGATGGCCAATGAGTTCACTGTTTCATTGATATATAGCTAGTTTTATCTCATCTCATGAATTGTTATTATGCTTCTTAATTAGTAGACAATGCTATTAATTATGAAGTATGTGAAGTGTGTTTTATAATACTATGTTTTCTTGGCCTATAAGGGTACAATGTCACCTAGGGTACTCATATAATGGTGGAAAAATTGAATGAAAAGCAAGGGAAACTGTACGTTCCCTTTGGCACGACTGTGACATTCCATAACACAACCGTGACCCTAAGTAAGGTAGCCATGGTGCCACGATCGTGTGCCGCATAAGAGAGAGTGGCTCTAGGCACAATTGGCCCAAGGCACTACCCTACGGTGCTCAGTGCCATGCCCCCGGGTGCCAAGGCCAGGGCATGGTGCCACCATGGGTGCCATGACCCTCATGGGGCGCCAACATAGGTGCAGGAGCCCTAGTGCCACAATGGTGCCAAATGTTGTGCGCCAAACCATTGGGTACCAAACCCCTTAGATCCCCTAAGCTACAATCGTGTTGGCCCAAGCTCGGGTGTGGACCAAGAGAAAAGGCAACTCACGCCCGTGACCCATAGTGAAATCGCCTTAACCCTATGGGCATGCCCGTCTGGCGTCTCTCCTAGGTGGTCACGACCGTGACCTATCGTGGAACGATCGTGACTTATCATGGAACGACTGTGACCCTAGTGAATCCACGATGGTTTTCTATTTAGATCGGACGATCGAGAGCAACTCCAAGGGAAATTGCCATTGTTCAATTCGGTCGATGGGGTCGGTTGACCAAGCGGCTAAGGTCACGGCCGTTCCATGGATTAACGTGGCTATGAGCAATCCAAGCCGCCAGTGCTACTAAGGGAATGGTCGTGAAGGCATGACCGTGGGCGTTCCCAAGTACCGACATGGTTGTGACCGAGCATGGCACGGCCGTGACCAGAACCCAACCTATGTATGTTGATTTGTTACACTTAAAAAAAATTTGATGCATGGATGGCCTTAATTAATATTAAAACATCAATATGTATGTAATGATTGTATGTATTTATGAATGTAATTAAATGTCGGATTGGTCGAATGTGTCTTATTATAATTATGAAAGGGAAACGAGTTCCACCTCTAGTAATGACGTTTCCAAAGTTGAGGTGAGTCCACCTCGTAGTGGTGGCAGGACAAAGAAATTTCGGCTTAGCTAGTCTAGAAATGGGTCTACCCCTAGTGGTAGCTTTTTCGGGGAAACGAGTCTACACTTTAATGTTATCGTTTCCCTTTAGGACAAAGATATCCCAACTTAGCTAGTCATCAACATGGTCTTCTTGATCAATAAAATAAGAAACTATCTAATTAAAAATAAAAGATGAAAAGATAACATGATCATATGACATGACCAAGATTATATGACTTTGAACATAAAGATGAAGATGATAATGACGTATGTACCTAAAGGGATACAAATGAATGTTCCATTGTCATATGATATGATGAATGAAGATGTTAATGTTAAACAATAATAAATGCATAATATGACTTGGGCTATTGATTGATGATGATATGGCAAGCACCTAAAGGGATGCTAAAGTATGTTCTCTTGACATGTCATGTTGTGAGTGAAGATGTTATAAATAAGATAAGTTCATGAATGTCTTAGCATAATATTTATGATGTTATATGATAATCTTATATTATCATGATAATTGTTCATATGCTATATAATGTGCATATGTAGCTCATAGTATGCATATATTTTATATTTTTATTATGATGCGATGCATATGTCATGACATATAGAAAGAATGTTATAGGATCATAGCATGCATGAGCCTCAATATACTCTAACGGAAGAAATCACTTGCACCCCATGGATCCGTGTAGACGAGGCTTAGGCTCGACGGTGAAGGCCTCACGATGTTGAGATTATACACTAGTTGGTCAGGCCATGACCCAAGTTATTTATGAGTATGTTTTTACTATGATGATGAACTCTTTAGAGGAGTCTATTATGTATGACCTATGTGCCTTGAGTCATGCACTTTTATGCAAACTCTTTCATGTATCTATGAACTTTACTTGGGTCTTTACTAATTATGTATCTTGGGATTTATTAGCTTAAAAAGTCTTTCACTTGTTTTATTTATTTTGAACCAAATATTATCTCTTTTCCTCATCTGATTAAATTAAGATAAAAGATAAAGATATACTAGTTCTCGTGGGTTCGACACTCTTCTCACTCTTTATTACTTGATTCGACCTAGTACTCTTGCTAGTATTTGCGCTACATAAAATTATCGCATCAAGTTTTTGGCGCCGTTGCCGGGGATTTTTCTATCTTTTTCTTACTTCATTGATTCTTAAATATTCTAATCTTTCTCTCTTTTTCATATGCCTCATTGTGTTCGACATCTGAAACAGGTCGCATCATTTTGACACGGTCCGTGCTTCTTTTATCATTTCTATTTTCCCCCTAAAATAGACTATTTTTGGAAGACGACCTGTGTCGGCACTTCTGAAATGGTCTGTGTTTTCCCCATCCTCTGATGCTTTTGTGTTGCGCTAAAAATATTACGGTCTATGTTTACTATACACGGCCCATGTAGTTATCCCGCGCTTTCTTGGACACGGTCTGTGTTCCCTTATACACGGCCCGCGTTTACCTTATGTCTGTAATTTTTTTTTGGGGGCGACAAGTGTCGACTTTCCTAAAAATAAGACGTCTCATGTTTGTTCAAAATAGTCAGCGTTCATTAGTACACCACTCATGTTCGACCTTCTCTTTTCAACCTCCTCACAAAGACGGTGATTTAGAAAATGACTTGTGTCAACTTTTTTAAAACACTTCGTGTTTGTTCAAAATGGTATGCGTTCTCTTTCCCTATTCATTTTTTTGGCTCTCTATTATTCAAGTTGCACTCTCAAACCTTTGAGCAACACATTTTTTTAAGGATTCACTTCTCTTTGATCTTGATATAGAAAAAAAATTTCTTCAATTTTCAATGATGAAAAAGAACAAATCTAATAAATAACCCATGTCATCTAAAAATATCAACAAAACAATTATCGAGGAAGAAACATAACTTGGAGACCCTTCAATATCAGAATTTATCCAAGTTGGTGTTAATCTACCTAATAAAAGTCACAACAAGGAGGCTCAACAATTTTCATCAGAAGATATTTCAACTAACCCATTATCCTTGCATGTTGATGAACAAATTTTCTATGCAGGAAGAGTACATTTAGAATATGGAGAATCAGATTACTCAACTCACACAACACAACACAAAAATAGATGTTGCCATCAATTCATCAACTGAGTCAAGAACCAAATTAGAGGACATGTTTAAGCAATTCATATCTGCAATTGATAAGAGATTTTCTTTACAGGACCAACTCATCCATAATTTGGAGATTCACTTGACACAGCTAAAAGATCAAGTCAAGATTCATAATGAGAGTTCACCTTCATCGCATCCACCTGAGATTCAACAAAGGTTTGATGATATGCAGGCCAAATTTCAACTATTGGAGAAGGAAGTAGCAAATTTATCTTTTTATTTGGCCCAATATCAAAAGGCAAGCATTTTAGATAGGCCGCCAATTTTTATGTGTCCTTGTCAACATCGAGAACCATATCAATGACGATGGAAACCACGAAGATATTATCAACAAAAGACATGGGCTACAGAGTGGAGGATTACGAAGACAAGTCCGTACATAATCGAAAATGGACAAGTTCGAAAGAGGAGCTCAACTTTAGAAGTACCATTTACCACCATAACTACATCTTCAAATCCACCACCACAAAAGGAGGTGATCGCAATACCAACATCATCATTGGCAAGAACAACATCGCGAGCACCAATGTCATCCACAGAATGACGACCAAAGAACCCAATAGTAAAAATTACAAAATTTCAAATCAAGGGTAAGGCAAAAATTACAGAGATGGCTTGCTAAAAATTGGTGACGGTTGGATGTGTGTTCACCCACATTCATTGATTCTCACCATGATAAATGCATCATGATCACATAATTCGGGTGAGATTGTTCTTAATTGCAAAATTCGTTCATGATCATAATGCTAATCCTTTTATTAAGGATTTTTTTTTCTATTTCAGGTCAATTTTAGTTTCTATTAAAATAATTTTAGTTGTTAGATTTAGACACTCATTTCATAGATAGAGAATTTAAAAAAAAATGACCCAGGTGCATTTTGATATGGCTTGTGTTTTCAACATGGATTAACTATTCGGCCTATTTTTGCAGAAAGTTCTTTTTCAACATGATCCATGTGCTTCATGATTAAAAAAAATTCAAAAATTGTGCCAACAACCACATACCACATTTATGACATAGTTCAGGCAATCATTATAACTGATCGTATTGCAGCAGACGATTTTTTTTGGCGATCCAGATCCATCAACATTTGTGCTCCACCATTGATCAATGTTTTGTTGTCATCATTTTTTTAAAATAATAGGTTGTGTCTCTCTGTTTCTTCTTTCTATATTTCTTAAGTCATTGTTCTGTTACAAACTTTACCCGACTAGGCTAGCACTGAGGACAGTGCTTAGTTTAAGCTTGAGAGAGTAGTATTGATGCATTTCTCATGTTTACTGCATTCACATGTTTTATTATTTAGTAGTTGCATTTTTTTTGCTTTTACATGCATATCATATAAAATCCAAAAAAAAATTAAAATTTTTAATATCTGGCATCAATTTTAAAAGACATCTAATTGACTTATGAAATTCTACGCTGAAGTTTCTATCGTCTCATTGCCATAGTATTGGGTTATTGGAAAAGTAGAATGATGCCAAATAGAAATATGATAGCTGAACTACAATTCTTTATTTAGCTTGCTTTAATTAGATTGGATTGGAGTAGTCTTTTATTGAATGCTTTAAGTACTTGTTGAGCTTTTGGAAAAAAAAAACTTCCAAAGAAGTTGAATAAAATGAAATGTGTTATCTCTGGCACGTTGGTGTTCGGGCCATTAAATTCATAGGGGATTCTTGCATGACGACCTAAAGCCAACTGGTCTAGGATCCGTCGATCGAAAACCTGTTACATGAACCACTTTGAGTAAGATGGAGAAACACACGAAAAAAGAGAAAAAAATGTGTGAAAAAATGCAATGAATAAGTCATGAATGTTGGTGTGTTTGGGCAATTAGATCCGTAAGGGATTCTTGCCTGATGATCTAAGGCCAATTGGTCTGGAAACCATCGATCGAAAACCCGATACATAGACCACCATGCGCAATATAAAGAAACACATGAATGTTTGAATTGCTATAATAACAAGAAGGCTAAGCTCAACTTGTACTTATGTTTTCAATATTAAGATTATTATATGATAATCTATAGTTTTTTTGTTGTCAAGTGAATCTAGAAATGTTGAAATATGTTTAAGTATAAAAAATTCTATGAGCCAGGGTCAAATCGCAAGAGGAGAGATGCTTTGGCAATGAACGTGCGAAATAGTAGTATTAGAAAAGTATTAGTCATTAGGTGAAGTTTATTGTGGAATCATTTTCACTCAGTTCTTACTTTGAAACTTGCTTGAGGACAAGCAATAGTTCAAGCTTGGGAGAATTTGATGCATGACATTTTATACATATTTATTTCATATCATTCAGTCTATTTTTCATAATTTTATTCTATTATATATAAAATTTTCCTCATTTTTTATTAAAACTTTCAAAGAATCAGTTGATACATAATTTATTATTTTTATTTCTACAGCAGCCAACACGGTCCGCGTTTGTCAGCAACACAGCCCATGTTTCCTTCAACATGGTCCATGTTAGCCAGCAATCACCATATCTTCAAAATCTGAAAGATAAGGAGGAAATCACTCTGACAATATAAAATATCCCCTGTTATTAATAGCACGGTTCGTGTTGTTAATTTCGCAAGATCTCCTCAACTAAATCATTATATTTTGACTCTTGCGGCATTGATTCACGTTGATTCTCAGGAGGTAGATGCATTTTCAACTATAAAAAGGGTTCCATATCACCTCACTTAGACATCCAAGTCTAGCATTAAAAAATCCATTGCAAAGGCAAGAAGAGAGAGAGAGCCTCTGGTCGTCTACTCGGTGGAGATTCTTCTAGAGGAGTTTAGATAATTTTGAAGAGATTATTTATTTTTTTCTATCTTTTAATCTCTTGTTTTTCTCTCTACTATTTCTTTATCTATGTAATAGAGTTCTAATTAGGATCAATTTATGTTGAACTTTATTAGATCATTGAATAAGATTTACTACTCTGAATATTCTGAATATGTATGCTGATTTTAATGCTATCTTTTGAGTACTCGATTTTAACTGGTTGGTATTATCGAGATTTGTTCTTTTGATCTCTCTCAGTTGATTGATCTTTCGATAAGCATTTCATATCCCATCTCTATTTACACGGTTGAGATTTAGAGATTTGTAGATTATTAACTCACTCGGTTGAGATGTTTTTGAAATAGGATTGCATCGCTAAAGCATCTTATCAAAAGTTAGTTAGAGATTGATTCGGTTGAACCTTCTCTTTCTAATATTGTGATAAGATAGTTAGGTCATCTAGTTTGAGACCTTTACTTTTTGCCATCCTTTCCATCAGAAAATTCAGATTTGTTTTAAATCTTTTATTGAAAGATATTGTTACCCTCATTTTGTCTGAACATTTCTAATTTATTTATTTTGAAACTTTAGGCTGGATCAATTTTAATCTTCTTTGTTTTATTTATTTTGAACCAAATATTATCTCTTTTCCTCATCTGATTAAATTAAGATAAAAGATAAAGATAGACTAGTCCTCGTGGGTTCGACACTCTTCTCACTCTTTATTACTTGATTCGACCTAATGCTCTTGCTAGTATTTGCGCTACATAAAATTATCGCATCACGCCTCCTAGGGTTCGGTCTTCAAATTGGGATCGAATTTTGGGGGCGTTGCAAAGACAACACGCAAGAACACAAGGCAGTATGATGAGGTTCGGCCATATCTTGAACTACATCTCTACTTCAATTTTTCGACCTCGAGACCGTCAGAGATTTGACTAACATCATTCTTTCATTCAAAATAGGACAAAAAAGAATCCTTTATAACTATTGTCTTTTATCCATAGAGAGGTAAGACACACCCCTCTTACTAAAAAAATTTCACCTATCTTTTTCCGCTTAAGAGGTGAGGCACAATTTCTTATCAGTCAGGAGCTCCACCACCTATATAAGAATACTACAACACTCTTCAATCTATCTTTACAATTTTGAAGCTCACACAAAAAGGAAGAGAGAAGATTCAAGTGTTCTTTCCAAGTTTGTTTAGAAGTCTTGAACGTTCCTTCACCTTTCTTTTATAGCCTTCTTAATCCCATTTAGCCCTTGGGATTATTTCCATTTTTTTGAGTTAAAATATGATAGTTATAGAAGTGTTTTTAAAATCGGACCGGACTGACCGGTTCAATCGCAAACCGGCCATCGGTCCGATCCGATTTAGTACTAAAAATTGTATTGTCAGAAATCCAGATTGAATCGGACGGTTCAATTCGGTTTTTTTTCAAAAAGAGTAAAAAAGTTTAAAATAATGGAAAACAAATAGAAAAAAGGAAAGTATATTATAGTATTAATGATGGAAGGATACAAAGAGGAGAAAAGTAAGGGATTAGATTTTATAGAATGAATGTAAAAAATGATGTTAGTAATAAGGAAGTTACATTTGAATTTGAAAATAAAAGATAAGAAGGTAATAATAAAGTTAGATTTAAATAAAGGAGAAAATTGTCATAAGATGATAAAATTTAATTCATTATAAATAATTTATATTAAAAATTGAAACATGAATAATATAATAAATTTTATAGGATGATCATGAAAAAGGAAATAGATAATACTAACACATGAGAAAATAGTATAAAGAAAGATTCAAATAAAAAAATAAAGTTATTCATGAAATTAACTAATATATAATTTAAAAATATAAAAATAAATTTCTACTATTTGATTAATTAAAAATGATGATAATATACTTTTTATTTTATTACTTATTACCTTTTCATACTTTAATTTATAATATATTTTATTATTTTAATAAAAATCCGATTCAATTCGGTCAGACCCGATTGAACCGATCGAATCATGACCCAGTAGACCGATCGGCTCGATCACCGGTCCGGTTTTAAAAACATTGAATTATAGTGCATTCACTCACCGATCGATTGCTCTTTATAGTCATTGAAAAAAAATGTTGGTCGATTTTTGCATTTTTCATGCTGATCGGTTGATCGGCTCACTTGATCGACATGACCAATCACTTAATAGTTGAATTTTACATATATATTTTTGCACTATTATTGAAATAGGATGATTTTTTATTTGTTAAAAGGCTAACAAGATTATCTAGAACTTTTATATTCACATGTTAATTCATAAATGAATAAAACATATTCAACTATTAATTTTAAATTCAATGCATAAACTATTTGAATTTTTTAATATTTTAAATATATATAACTCCTATTATTTAAAATCTATATCATCAAAATATAAATATAGTTAGGACATAAGAAACTTTGTTCTAAAGCTATGCCTAAAAAATTGTGATATTTTACTTTCTTAAATTTAATGAATTTCTAAATCCATTAAATAAAGTGAGATATATGTCAGTCACAGGATTCTTCCTAGTCAAATGAAACGGACCAGATCTCATCTCTTCCAAGAAAAAAGCGGCCCCAACATTCTTGGTGTGGTTATAACACCTCCCAAAGTCCAAACACAATTTTTCTTCCCCCAAAAATCTTTACACACTGGTTGCTCTCACCTCCCTCCACCACTCCCTCTCTCCCTCTCCTTTCAATCCTCCTCAGCCTTCTTCCTCATCAAACATTTTTTTGTGGCCTTGATTCCACTCTACATTGGCTTAATTATCCACTCTCTGCGTCTCCCCTCCTTGTGAGTCTGATGACTACTGTCAAAATTACTCAGAAATATAAAATATGCTCAGAACACTTCACTAAAGCACAACAGGACATGTTCTATACCAAAATGTGAGGAGGATACTGTTCGCTACAAACATTATCCCCTTCACGAAATGAACAAAATCTGATTTTTCTTTTTCTTTTTGCAGAATAAAGCAGACAACAAAGTCATATTATAGTATCAAACTCTCTCTCGCACTCCTTTGCCTACTTTTCCTCCCTTTCCGGTTTCTGGGCTCCAACTACTCCCATCAGACGCGAACAGGTGTCTTACTTGTGCACGATCTGATCTAATCCATTCTCTGGTGGATGGAATCGGATTAAAGGAGGGATTTTTATTGGCCTTTTAGGACTTACTCGGTCCTTTTGCCATTTTTCAGGGCTTGCTTTGCGCCAGTGAAGCGGTCATGGCCCCTAAACCCTTGGACCATGAGTCTCTGAACGAGAATGTGAAGAAGGTCGCATACGCCGTCAGGGGAGAGCTCTATCTGCGAGCCTCTGAGTTGCAGAAGGAAGGAAAAAAGGTCTGAATCCCTCTTCCGACACATGATTCCTGTTTGGTTTGATTAGGTCGTGCTTATATATGCAACTTAGATTGAAGATGTTGGCGAATGATGGGCAAATGATATGCTTGTAAGGATAGATGATGCACCAATTTAATTGCTTTTCGTTGGAAAAAAAATCTCATTTTGATAGAGGTGTCGACTAAACTTAAATGACGCACTTCCTGAGGACTATAGTATCTGTTTACAATTCTTTAGTCTACGTGCATAGTTGATCAATCTGTTTGGTAATTCACCAATTTGAAGTTTGGTACGACTGCATAATGATGCAAAACATGAATCTTTTAATATCTAGATAAACATATTTTCTTGAAGGTTTGATTAGATAATTGAAATGATGTTGAGGATCATCCTTTCCTTTTCAATTGACAGTGATGTTCTTATTCATTGCAGATTATTTTCACAAATGTTGGTAATCCCCATGCTTTAGGACAGAAGCCATTGACATTCCCCCGGCAGGTTTTATATCTTCTTATATTTCCTCTCATTCGCCTTTTCTTGGATATGTGCCTTGAAATGTGCGTCTGCTTAATTCTTTTGAATTATGTGTCGGTCTTCATGATGTACCTTCTTTCTAGGTGGTAGCATTGTGCCAAGCTCCATTTTTGTTAGATGATCCCAATGTTGAACTTATCTTCCCAGCAGATGCTATTGCAAGAGCCAAATATTATATCTCATTAACTTCGGGTGGTTTAGGTAACGGATTCCTTGTTCTACATATTATTTTTCCTTTTGCTCATTGTATTTAAGAATTAAACCTTACATAAATGTTGAGATGCTTTATATGCTTTGCGTTGCTTATCACACATATCATATGGAGGAAGCTAAAGGCTGGTGCTTTGTAATGACAAATATTTCATAATCATCTAATGCATTTGAGGTGTATATCCTTTGTGAACTAGGGATTTCTGATGCCAGATATCATTTTCGAAGTATATTACATGACTCCTCTATATGTCATGCTTTCAGAAATTTGATTGCTGTTTACAAAAGCTTTATCTATGTGAATTGAAATAAACATCTCCATAGAAAAGAACTCGGCACAAGTGAGAATGTAAAGAAAAGAACCTCCTAACAAAACCAAAATATTTGATCTTGTTAATTTAGACTGAACACTGAGCACAGTTTTTAAGGGTACATTTTTCATGCATGCTACTTTCAGTGTCAATGGTAACCCATTCTAGAGTGTAAAATGTTTTTCTGTCATAAAGAAAAGTCAAATGATATATGTTTACTGTTCTATCAGTATGATGAGGGACATGATGATAATATATTTGTGTCCCTATTCTAGATATGAAATAAAAGAATTATGACAAAGATTCTCAATGATATTGGCCAACCAGGTGCTTACAGTGATTCTCGAGGTCTTCCTGGAATCAGGAAAGAGGTTGCTGAGTTCATTGAAAGGCGTGATGGCTACCCCAGGTAATGAGGCCATTGCTATCAACTTCTGAAACATTGAAACTAAAGCACAAAGTACTGAATATTATTAACATATTGAACTATGTGGTCTGCAAATTGTAGTGACCCAGAGCTCATTTTCCTAACTGATGGTGCCAGCAAAGGTGTTATGCAGATTTTAAATACTGTGATAAGAAATGAGAAGGATGGGGTGAGTTGATTTCTGAAAATTCATATACTATTTTCTCTCTGAAATAACCATATATTCTTCTGATAAAAGTCTAATACATCAACATGCGGACATCTTTAATTTTTTTATGCTACTTTACTTTCTCTGATATTGAATTATCACATTTCGTTGCAGATCTTGGTCCCAGTTCCTCAGTACCCTCTTTATTCAGCTGCAATATCACTGTTTGGTGGTTCTCTTGTTCCCTACTATTTAGAAGAGGAGGCAAATTGGGGCCTTGATTTTAATAACCTCCACCAGTCTGTATCAACTGCAAGGATGAATGGAATTACTGTAAGTTTATGCTGTTTTAGGCACTCCCATTAAATTGCTAAAAATAATTTTCCTCTTTTCCACGTGAATGCATAATGTAAAGTCCTAATTGCCATTTGGGATGGGTTGTGCTTTTGTAGGTTCGAGCTATGGTGATCATAAATCCAGGAAACCCTACTGGTCAATGTTTAAGTGAAGCTAATCTAAGAGAATTGCTGAGATTTTGCTGCCAAGAAAACCTGGTCCTGATGGCTGATGAAGTTTATCAGCAAAATATATATCAAGATGAAAAGCCATTTGTAAGCGCAAGGAAGGTCAGGATACCAAAACAAAGTCCTTTATGTACTGGTTGTGCCGAGTAGCATATCTTTTTATTATAATGGCTATTTGATTATGCCAGATTTTGTTGGACATGGGCCCACCTATTAGTAAAGAGGTCCAACTTATATCTTTCCACACTGTGTCAAAAGGATACTGGGGTGAATGTGGGCAGCGTGGAGGATACTTTGAGATGACTAACCTTCCTGCAAAAGTAATTTCTTCCCTATCCTCTTCTTATATACATTCAATATCCATGATAATATTGCACAATGCACATTCTAACCAGTTGAAAATTTTGGCTGCAAGTGTGATTAGTTCTTTGAGAAGAAAAGAAAAGCTATGTCTAAACCTAAGAGATGCACTAGAAATGATCTTTCCTGTTTCAATTACTTCATCTCAATAGAAATGTAGAAAATTATTGGTACTTGAAGTGCATGTATCTCAAAAAAATATTAGGTGATCTTTTGCTTCAATTTCTTGTAAGTAGTCTTTGATGCAATATCATGTATAACAATTTAATGAAGTAGGAAGTCTGCAAAAGTTAGGCATCTTTCTTTGCCTTAAAAGAATGCATGTATCTGCCTCATGAATTGCTATTCTCTGAGTTCCACTACGACATTGTAATTCACAGAAATATTTTGGAAATTATTGAACCTAACCTTTCCATGTGCCCTTAAAACAAATTTAGCTGTGTACCTAATGGTTCTTTATTTTCAGTATTGATCGTAAGTTTCCCCAAAAAAGAATATTGTTCATAAGTAATACAATTTTTTGGGAATAAATCTACAATTCTTATATTTTCGAAGTTGGATAATTTAATATCTAAGTGTTATTTTTCCTTTAAAGCTGAATCTAGAAGTATCGACAAATTTTTTATTTTTCTATTCCTTAATTTGTGGGTAATTGATGTTCTTAGAAATTTAAACTTGTTGCAGACAGTAGAAGAGATCTACAAGGTTGCATCCATTTCGCTTAGCCCTAATGTCCCTGGGCAGATCTTTGTAAGTTAAACTGTCCTTGGGATGGTTTCCATCTTAAGTTTGAACTGTGGCTTGTATTACTAAAGTTATATGGTTGTTTCTGTTTTTTTCTCTTCTTTGGGACTTAAGCTTGAGTGATACACCTAATTCATTCGTCTTTATCATGTATCCTGAAACAAAAAAAAAACTTTTTTTTTCAGTTAGGCTTGATGGTTAATCCCCCAAAACCAGGAGATATCTCATACTTGAAGTTTGCTGCAGAGAGGTATATGTGATCAAAAGTAACATCTACTGGCATCATGCATTCTATTTTGAAATTTCTATGAAATATACATCCCAAACAGAACTAGATAGACTTACCAATATGACTCGCAAGATGCACAACATAATTGTCATTGTATATCCTACTCGTTTTAATCTAGAAATAGATGTATAACCTAGATCTGTCTCAAATACCTACTATTTTCACAGGTTATCTACTTAATTTATTATGTTTCTTGTGAGGCTTTTCAACTTTTGTATCAGTGAAATGAGTGTCTATCCTAAGATAATCTTTTCAGTGTATTCTGTAACATAATGCAATACATTTGTTTCTGGTTTTTTCAGCATTGAATTGATGCATTATTCAATGTTTGGAATTATGCATCCAGTAGTCATGACGCCTCCTGTTATTTGGATGTCATTCGATTATTTGCGTAGTAATAATGACACCTGCTGTTTTTGGATTCCCATTAAAAAATCACTGGTGCCTAATTAGGTGATAACAGAATTAGAATAAATCACTTCTCGTAAAAAAAAAAAGAATAAATCACTGCTACTCTCAACTAAAATGTGTTACTCTACACTGCTTTCCTGCAAATCAAGTGATAGTACATATCATTTTGCTAATAGGCATCGACTCCTTTTACACAAAAATCAATAAATTTATTTTCTTCTGAAACAAGTACTTTATATCCATATGCTCTATTTCCAATTTTCATTGACGAATTTTACTATGTTACATGACTATTTTACAGCAAGGCAATCCTCGAGTCTTTGAGGAAAAGAGCTCATATCATGACTGACGGATTTAACAGCTGCAGAAATGTTGTTTGCAACTTTACGGAGGGTAAAGTTTTTGAAAGAAATATATATGGCAACTGATATTTACTTTTGCACTAGCTTAAGAGCTTGACGAATTTGAATTATTGTTTCAGGAGCCATGTATTCATTCCCACAAATACGCTTACCACCTAGAGCAATTGATGCTGCTAAAAAGCTTGGCAAGGCCCCTGATGTATTTTATTGCTTGAAACTCTTGGAGACTACAGGAATTTCAACAGTTCCAGGATCTGGTTTTGGCCAGAAAGAAGGGTATTTACTTTGTGCACATATTTAGGCATATGTTTTTCCTAGTATTAGTGATGAACATAAGCATAGATATTTTATTAAATAGGAAAGAATATCATGATAAAGTTCTCATCTTTTACAGTAACTATGATGAATTTTAACTTCACATATGTTATATGAATAAACTACCTATATAATATATATATTTATTTAAGAAACATATGGTTTTTGAACTTCATTTTAAGACTCGGTAATTTGTTACAAACTTTATGTTTTTATAATAATATCCTACATTTTGGATCATTTTATTGATCTGAACGCCTTTAAGAAATTCATTGACATAAAAGTTCGAAAAGTGGAAGATACTCATGGGATCTTTATTAGAAAAACTTTCTGCTTTGTTGATCTTGTTATTCATGTCATTCCTTGGTGCATCTATAAGAATTTATCAATCTTCAGAAATCATATAATGTATGTGTTCCAAGCATTTAAGTATTATTACAATCAAGCTCTGATCTTGGACAGGGTTTTCCATCTGAGGACCACAATCTTGCCAGCAGAGGAAGACATGCCGGCTATCATGGCCAGCTTCAAGAAATTCAATGATGAGTTCATGGAACAATATGAAGACTACAGAGGTTACTCGCGGATGTAGGCTCTATAAATATTTGCTGAAGGATAGTGAAACAACGAGGCACCGGAATAACTTACAGCTCCTTTGAGCTTATTTGTGTTAATGACTCATCATTTAAAACCCCACCTAGTGGGATAAGGCTTTGTTGTTGTTGTTGTTGTTGTTGACTCATCATTTAAAAGGCCGACCGCATAGTATTATTGATGTAAAGGTAACATATAAATGTAGTCTGTGCCATGTAATTAAATTCAGCAAAAAAGTCAGTTCATGGTTATTCCTGCTTGCAGCTTGTATGGATGCCAATACTTTCTATCTCATTATTAATGTTTGCTTCTTGATATTGGAGATAGCTGCTTGCATATAGGCATTGCTCCTGACCTGAACATATACTCTTTTCAGTACCAGATGTGCTAAGTTTTACTCTGTGGATGACATGATATTAGAAACTAGATATAGTGATAAAACAATAATCAATGTTACATGGGGATTATGATCAAGCTTGCATCAAGATATTCCTGGAATGAATTCTGACTGAAGCTGCATGTTATTGCCGAACTGATTTCTGTTCCAGCGCATGTGATTGCTGTCCAGTCAAACTCCATTTGGGATGATCTCCTTTCATGAAGTCCTTTTATCCCTCCCAAGTATAATTTAATCATCTTGGCAACTTCTCCAACCTCTGTTTGCTCTTCCTCCCCCTAGCCAGCTGCGAGGCCTCGAAGAGACTATCACGAATAAGGCTGTGATCCCGGAGGCCGAGAGACTTGGGATGTTGTTTAGTAGGAAGATTCTTCGGATACAACAGATTTGCTCCAATTGGAATACATTTATATTTGTTCTATATGATGTCAGTGTCTAACATTTATGTTTGAGAATACTGATGATAGATTTTAACCACACACAGCCCTTGGAAACTGTGTAACCATGTTCTTGGCGTCTCACAAAATAAACCAAGATCAGACACCACATCCTTCAACTTTTGAAATCTTAAATACAGTCCTTAAGTTGCAAGCCAACTCAAGCCTCTAGGTGGAGGGATCTGCTTTGGACCAACTACTATGAAGCTCATGATGTGGAATTGCATGGGTGTGTACAAATGTAACATTCACGACCGTCTCACTAACCTAATCAAGCTTCATCAACCAAGCTTGCTTATTTTAGTAGGATCTCATATGATAAGATAATGATCACTCACACTCATTTCGCAGGGCTTGCCATGCCGACACTGGACCATTATTACAATGTTGACCTCGCTGCTCCCATCACCCTTGATCAGTTCAAGGCAATACCGTAAAATTCGACCCAGTCATCGACCCGAATTGATGGCCTGGTCAGATTGAACCGGTCGGATCGGGTCGAACTGAAAGATCAAACCGGATCAAGTCGATCGATCAGATTGAATAATATAAATTAATAAAAATAAAACATGTTAAATAAATTTCTTTCCTATTCTTAGTGTCATTGTAAGATGCATAATAAATAAATCAAAACATAATAAGTAAAATAAAATGGTGTGATAAGTCAAATAATATAATAAAGTAACTATCAATTAGATAATTATTATCTAAAAGACGATAAAATCTTCATACTTATACATTAAAGAAATATCGGTGATATATCATATAAAATGAAGAAAAGTTAGAGCATGAATTTTAAACAAATATATATACAAGTAATGTGTCCTAATTTTTTTAATTTTTTTTCAAACTTATTTTTTGATTTTGACTTGATCAGGCCATCCAAAATCGTCGAGTGGGTCAGTTGAAGTCGAGTTTTGATCAGGTCAAAGTGAATCCACCTCAAGGGTGAGTTTGAGTTGACCAGTGGATCATTTTCATGGCTGGACACCGGTCCGATCGGCCGGGCCAGATTTTACAGCATGGGTTCAAGAATAGTTATCATGGGCAAGTAGATGATAACTTGTTTCCCATTATTACAATGTTAATCTTGCTACACTCACCTTGTCTTGCCTTTTTTTGTGTAGATGATTTACTCACATGTGTAATTGTAATTGCTACTAATTGCAGGAAAATATAACCCATATTAAAACTATCTTATCTTCTTACAAATCAAATGTCTACCTTCCACCTTAACTATGCACTAGAAGGAAGTGGCAATTAAAAGGATTCTAGGCATTAACAAAAGGGGTTTCTATGGTCAACCAACAATAAGCATTCAAGGTGCTCACCTTATTGGTGGTAGATAGAATAGATTTGACATCATAAATCTACATCATATCACGGCCACTCCTTGCTAAGAAACCATTGGAGTCTTGGAGATGCTAAATTGTAATCACAACTTTCTTCGACACAACTTGGCATGGAATAAATATGATGCATCAAAGGCATATGATGTTGAACTGCCCTTACAATCGAAACCTATCTATCTAAATGTTAATTAATAGTAAATGTTTTGATGAGCCTCTAGCTTCTGCTTGCTAATGTCAAGGATGATATGATTTTGGGTAATGGATACCTTGTGAGGAACTACAGCTAAATTTCTTTATCAATCCACTAATCTAATGCAACCATGTGGTGGTAATTTTGCATCTCTGTGTGGCCCATTCCAATTGCTCCCCTAAATTAAGAATTTTCTTCTGGAAACAAGGACTTGATCAACTTCCTACCAATGATATGCTTTAGCTATTTCTCCCTTATGCTCTTTTATGCAATCTTGAACTTGAAATGAATGAGTACCTTTTCTTTTGCTTCCTCGCTATTGTCAAGCTTTGTCAATCTTTCAGTCAAAACTAAAGATTTCTGTTTTATGAATCTTGGACAGATGGTGGGCCAATGAAATCTAAATTTGGATTACTTGTCTCAAATCAAATTTGATTTATTTTTTTCCTTTGGAAAATATGATAGGCTAAGAAAGATTCCCACTTTACTTTCAGATGTGCAATTATGTTTGTTTTATGGATTAGGACTTTGGCTTGTTACAATGACTTAAGATTGTATCCTATTTGAATACGGCAGGAGCTGCTTGACAATTTGTTACCATGGAAACATTTAGGTGGAACTTTCATTCATAGTTGAGGTTGAGGCATGGAATTTATTTGGGTATCCGAAAAGACAAGGAACTCAGGCAAATTTGCTTAGTAAAAAATAATAGTCCAAATTGTCACCAAGAAACCTAAATGTTTTTCAAGGTTATGAATTTTTTTTTTTTTGGATCCAGACATGTATTCAAAATTATTACTATCTGACTAATTCGATCATAAATGATACGAATAAATCATGATAGCTCTAAAAATTGAATCTAGAACTAGAGCATCCAATAATTATAGGATAAAACCTAGAGCTATTCTGTTGTGTCGACCGTTAGGGGCCATTTGGTTAGAGGATAAACAGCAGAATATCTCGATATTTCGAGAATATAACTAAACATCACGCAGAATAGGATTATCTCGGTCAAACTTCGAAAATCGTGAAACCACATTGAAAAAACGTAAAACCACCATTTTATTCTCGTGAAAAAAATAAGTGTATTCTTCTGTTTCGGAAGAATACACTTATTCTTCTTTTTTAAAAATTTTTGCTCGTATTTTATTTTTTAAAAAATCAATCATATATTATTATATAAATATTTTATTATTATTATAATATTGAACACCACATATGTATTATAAAATATTTTAAATATAAAAATCATACTTTAAAATTTTATTTTTCGTAAACCAAACGATAGATGGAATAAGAATATTTTGACTTTTTTCAGAATACGATATTCTTCTACTTTATTCTACTCAACTTTATCCTACATCCAAACGCCCCTTAAGGTTACACAACATTTTGACTCAGATATGGCACGATATATCGTTATTAGCATTTTTAAATGCAAGCCTGTAAATACGGCGTTAAAGAGAAAAAAAAACCAAACAATATATAAAGTAAAAAAAAGAACAGAAAAAGGTAATCCAACCACATAAATAATCCTAGGTGCTTGGTGCAAATGAGTCATGATATATTAATGTTAATTAAGATTGTCCAAGGTTAATTAAGTTGATAGCCGAGTCAGCTATTTTTTTTATATTTTTTTGTTGAACCAGAATCGGTTATTTTGCAAACGAGATTTTAATCCAATTGTTTTTACCATTCAAAATTATTTGCTTTCAAATATTAATTTATTTAAATTTTAGTTTCTTCCATATTCTTTTTTTTCCTGTATGGTCGGCAGAATGCATATCAATTTATTTATTAATTTATTTTCTTTTTTTAGCATTGCAGATCAATTTAAGATTAGGTGCAAACAAAGTTCCAATTGGAGATTAATTTAGGATTAAATGTGTCTAAATTTATAATTAAAAGGCTATTAGAAAATCGCCATAATTTCCTCATAATACTGATTTGATAATTAATTATTAATTAATTAATAATACGAATAAAATGTTTGTAAATAAATGCTTTGAACTACCGGTCCGGTTGGATCCGGTCGGAGTGAGCCGAACCGGACCGTATACACTGTAAACCCTAATTCAGTCGTATAAATCACTTGAAACCTCTCTGCTCCAATTTCGTCCGTCTCGTCGTCTCCGAATCCACAGCGCCGTCCGTCCCACTTCGAGTAATCCCCATTCGCTTGGCATGTGATCCTTTTCAGTGCTCCGATCTCGTTTCCTTAGCCAAAGTTTGTTCCTTTTTGCTTTCTTTTGCAGATCTGTTGAAGGCGGCTCTCAGATCGAAGATACGATGGCGCTGGTGAGTTCTTCGTCTGATCATGATTGGGATATTGTTGAATTTCCTTTTTTCATAGTATGGTTGGGTTGAATGTTTAAATCTGAACCCTAAAGAGCAGTAGGATTGATGCCTTTGGTCATCGCGTGCTATAGAAGCGCACATAAACCATTTCATTGCAAATGCTTCTCTGATGTAGCATTTGTTGGATCGTTTTAGGAATCCTTTCTGTTGTCGCCAGATCGGCAAATCGAAGATTTGTGTTGCTTCATTGCTTGTACTTGTATATATGATGATGTGCTTAGGTGACCGTATCGTTCTTTGGTGTGTATATGAACATGAATATTTGCTGGTTTCCTCTATTCGCTCCTCAGGTGCTACATTCTGGCAGCAACAACAAGAATGCTTTCAAGGCACTCATTGCTGCAGAGTACAGTGGGGTCAAGGTAGAGCTGACCAAGGATTTTCAGATGGGTGTTTCGAACAAAACACCGGAGTTTCTTAAGATGAATCCTATTGGCAAGGTACGAAGCTCTAAGTTTGCGTCAATTATGTATGTTTGCACGAACCTTATGCTCTTGTGATACCTTTGTTTCAGATACCTGTACTGGAGACACCCGAGGGGCCTCTTTTTGAGAGTAATGCTATTGCTCGCTATGGTATGAAGTCATTCCTATGTTCTGTGATGTGAATTTAAGAATCTGTGTTTATATTTTGTTTTTTTTCTCTGTAGTTACTCGCTTAAAGGCAGACAATCCTCTTTACGGCTCTTCGGTTATTGAATATGTACGTTTTCTCATCTAAATTTGTTGTTTTAGCTTGGAATTTTTTTTACTAACTTCTAGCCGTATTGTCAGGCTCGCATTGAACAATGGATTGACTTCGCAACGACAGAGGTTGATGTTAATATCGGACGCTGGCTCTATCCTAGATACGGTTTTGCTCCTTATGTTGCTGTGGTTAGTATAACATTCTTACAAGTTACAACCAATGAATATATTTTTCTTATTTTGAATTAATTTCCTTTTTCTTCTTTGTGTAGGTTGAGGAACAAGCAATCTCTGCTCTGAAGAGGTCACTTGGAGCTCTGAGCACTCATCTTGCCTCAAACACTTACCTTGTTGGTCATGCTGTGACTTTGGCTGATATTATAATGACATGTGTCCTATATTTTGGGTTTATTTACGGCATGACTAAGGCTTTTACTTCGGAATTCCCTCATGTCGAAAGATACTTTTGGACAATGGTTAACCAACCAAACATCCACAAGGTGCTGGGTGAGGTGAAGCAGGCTGATGCAGTCCCTCCTGTACCGAAGAAGCCCGCTCAACCCAAGGAGCCTGCTAAGCCAAAGGGGGCAAAGAAAGAAACTAAGCCAGAGCCTGCCAAACCTAAAGCAGTTGAGGTTGTTGAAGAGGAGGAGGAGGCTCCAAAACCCAAGCCTAAAAATCCTCTGGACCTACTGCCTCCTAGTAAGATGATATTGGATGAGTGGAAGCGTCTATACTCTAACACAAAAACTAATTTCCGTGAGGTTGCCATAAAAGGTAGGCATCCTTCGTATCATTTTATGTTGGAATTCTGAATCATAATTTTCTTGATACCTACATAAATAGAAATTGAAGTGTAATAGTCAAATTGATAACTTTGCTCTATTCAGATAGTATTATCTGTTGAAGTAACATATAGATGGCATTTTCTTGTACGTGTAGTTTGTTATATTTTTGTCCTGGCTTTCTACATATGATCATTGGCTCAAAAAATAATGTTATATTATTGTGTGATAGTGATCAAAACTGAAAATACAGCTAAATATGACTATGAAAATATAAAAGTTAACTATTATTAGTAGTAAAGATAAAAGAATCTTAAACATAATCTTTACTAATAACTTTGTCCATTCGAGATGACAAATTTCCATAATAAATAGTCTGTATGTAGTGGAACAAACTCCAATTACATAATTGATAAACACATTTCAAAGGTTGCCCTAAATGTAAAAACAATATATGTATTTATAAGATGCGAAGGTAGTTATTATAACTAAGACAAATCAACTAATAGGATTACCCATTATTTTTTTAACCAGTCCACTAACTAATACAAAGTGGTTTCTTATCAGATGGGTTATTGTTCTTCTTGAGTGGCCATATTATTTCTCCATTTCTGTCAGTCGTATAATTTTACATGCTATGTCTGGAAAAAAACACTGTTTTACATGCTAAGGAAGTTTTTTTTTTCATTTGAACTAGATTGATTAAACATTTGATATCTGTGTTAATTGATTAATCTTTTAAATGGATGATAGACACATTGTTGCCATCCTCGTTTCCTATGAAAAAAATGATTAATTCTTTTGCTACCTCTGATATCAATGTTTTACATCTTAAAATGTGTAATGATTTTTTTTGAATTAAACTGTAATATTTTGATTGCTTGATGTTTTTCTGTACTGGATATCAAAGTGTTACATGCTAAAATATCTTCGCCATTTGCTTTCCTTCACACCATTATTTATAGGGCTTATTTGATTGCCAACAGTGATATTTCACATTGCAGTTAACACTAACTCTGCAAACAATATTTCTTCAGATGTTTTAAGAGCGATTTGTTCAAGCCTAAGAAATAGTTTTCAGTTACTCTTATCATCTTCTGCTGACCTATAATTGTTTATCTGTTTTGTGAAGTTACAAACAAATGGTGTATTAAATATTGTATCCAAATAGCAGTTGCCTTATTATCACTTGCTGGTGGTTTCAGGCTTCTGGGATATGTATGACCCTGAGGGCTATTCTCTTTGGTTCTGTGATTACAAGTACAATGACGAGAACACAGTGTCGTTTGTGACCCTTAACAAGGTCAGTGGATTCCTGCAGCGTATGGACTTGACCCGGAAATACGCCTTTGGAAAGATGCTTGTAATTGGTTCTGAGGCGCCTTATAAGGTGAAAGGTCTCTGGCTGTTCCGCGGAAAGGATATCCCACAATTTGTGCTCGATGAGGTCTATGACATGGAGTTGTACGATTGGACCAAGGTTGACATTTCTGATGAAGTACAGAAGGAACGGGTGAATGCCATGATTGAAGATCAGGAACCCTTTGAAGGAGAGGCCCTTTTGGATGCCAAGTGCTTCAAGTAGATATGCTTCATCCCATTAGTTTTCTTTAACCATTTTAAGAGGTTAAGTTAATGTTGGTCTCTTTTAGTCTTGCGTTTTTCAGAGTCCTCTCTGCAGTATTTGGGCATTTAACTTGATTATCTATGTAACTTTGTTCGTGTAATTTTGAGGGAAACAAGTTTTTTGAGATTGTCTTCTATAGTTGAGTTTGTCCTATTAAATTTTAGTCATACTTGTGGTTTATTTGGTTCTTATTTTAATAAGTACATGCTTTCACCCAAGTTCAGGGGTTAGCACTACCACTCAATGTTGTCACGGACCGGACAACGAATCGGAAAAGGTTTCGTTTCAGGTCGAACCGGTTGGATTGACTGGTCGGACTGATTTGTAATAAAATTTTATTATTTGATATAATCAATCAAATTTAGATATAATATAATAATCACATTAATAATAATTCAATCAGCAACTCTATGTGCCAATTCAATTAACATTGCTTTGACTCTGTCGGACATGGGTTCAATTAACATTGCTGTGAGCCTATGACTCTGACAAGGGGCAGCAGAAGATTTTTTGCTGCTGTGACTACGAGGCGTGAGCTTGAGCAGTCGCTCCGGCCGGAAAGCGACTGCCGGAGAAATTGCTGCAGCCTGAAGGACTCGGACTAGGAGACATCGGCATTGGGGCAGTAGCTTCCGTTGCAACGGCGCTCGTTCTGTTGGTCGGAGGCGTCTTCCTGCTCCGACACGCTGTCCATCGCCGCCGCTTCGACTAGGAGACGCGGAAGGGAGGGAGGCCTAAAGTGCGGAGATCGTCGGACTGTCGGAGAGCATCGACGAAGCGAAGTGAAATTGAATGGAAATAAAAGAAGAGGAAAACGAATTGAACCTCTTGGTTGGCCGCATGAGATTGTCGATGGCCGCCAAAGTCGTGCAAGAGATTGTTCACCGCCATCAAAGTCGCGCAGGAGATCGTTTGCCGCCGCAAGAGGTCATCGACGACCGCGAGATCGTTCGCCGCCACAGGAGATCTTTGCTACTTTGCCGCCAACAGGAGATCGTTCGCCGTGCCGGATTCATTGTTTAGGTTTAGGGTTTTTTTTTGTGTAGATTGTAGCGGTTGTAGGTAGTGAGTTGTGAGTCGTGACTGTAGCATTGTAGTAGTCGTCTCGTCTATTTTGGATTTTGTTTTTTTTAACCGGCCGGTCCAATGGAAACGCGGTCTGATCTAGTTTTTTTCAGCTTTATTCGATTTTTGATCGGTCCAATGCCTTCCCGATTTTAGGCCTTACATTAGGCCGTGCTATCAACCGATCGATGGTCCGGCCGGTCCGGTCCGGTCTGGTTGTGACAACACTGCTACCACTATCCCTATCATATGAAAAACAATTATGATGCTGATGACACGTATGTTCCCCCTCGTTTTCTCTTCTGTCACTTCTCTCTTCTCTCTTCATTTTAATTCATGTAAATTATTCTAATCATTTTGTATGCAAAAATGAGTATTTTTTCTTTCATTTGATCATGCGAGATTGCCTATTTAGGAAGTTTCCCTAATTTGAAAATTTGAATTTACTTATTGGTTTTGTGTATTTTGATGTAAGGTGAGAAAGAAATCTTTTTTGTCCCTTTTTTTATCATGATAATTAAGAAAACATAAATATTTAATTATAATCAGGTTTCTTTTAGAAGATGAAGAGATTGCTCTTATCATAAAAGAGTTAGCATGTTTATGCTAATTGTCCTTTTCAGTGATATGAGATTTATTAAAGTGAATAAAATCATATCTTATAAAAAATGTTATTATGTATTTTTTAATTATAAGATTATTCATTATATTGTCTTTTTTTCATTTATCTTTTGTCTCTTTCTATCGTTCCAATATTATTTAAATTATATTATGAACCTTAAAAAATGAAAATATTTCCATTCGATTTCAAAGTTGTAGACATACATTAAATTATTCACACAAGAATTAATTAAAGAATGAGCTATTGGGTAATTTATTAATTAGGCAGTAATGCTTTCTTCTTTCATTAAATTGTAACTTTTATCGATCTTGAATTTTTTCCTTCACACAAAATTATTTTATTCTATAAGTGGTCATGATTTAGATCATCATTTTAATGTCATAAATCATCATTGTTGATATAAACATTTTAAAAATTGAAAATAAAAAATGAGTGTTATGACCTTGAGCTCCTCTTCTTGAAGTAATTGTCTTTTTCCATCCCAAAATTTCAGTAAATAAGAAATAGACAACAAAAAAGGATCATAAATAAACCTCCATAACAGGAAAACACACATTTACAAACTCACATTATGCACGTCATATTGCACAAGTCACTTCATTATGCACACGTCATATTGCTTCCCTCTGCATGATTGTAGCAAGAATCATGATGTGCATATAAATCGTAACAATTGTATGTGTATATTATTATATATTTTTAATAACAAATATTATATACATATTTGTTATAGACCAAAGATACATGTATAGTATGCTATTTGTAATGATAAAAAAAATCACAGATGAATCAATAACTACCAGTAGCTAATTAAGTATATTTTTTTTATATTAATTGTTTTATAATAAATTTATAATTTTGTAATTTGTGAACAAATAAATATAGAAAGTATTTTACAAAAATGTTTTATAATACTATTAAATAAGTTATTGAAGAATATTGAATAAAATAAATATATAATAATATTCTTTTATTGTTATTGACATTGACCACGTTGATTGCAACTCCTCACTACATGTAAATGAATTTTAATAAAAATACCTTTGCCATTTGTGATTATAGAATAAATAAAAGATAATATAGTTAACATATATTTATAGTGAAGAACACATAATTTAATCAAAGAATATTTAGAAATAAATATATTATTCAATAACTATAAATGTATGTCTATTGATATGAAAAAAAACTTCCATATGGATAGAACTATAAAAGGATAATTCTCGCAATTATAATTGTATACAAACTAATTCAGACCTATTTCTAATATTTATTTTGCAAAAAAATTATGATTTCAAATCTAAAATATACCCATTTATGTATGCTATTTCTTTTTGTTTTCGTATAATATTTTCAGCAAAAAAATGATTTCTCACATTGAAGAGGTGCCAATAAGAAGAAGATGTGATATTTAAAATTATTTCATATTCTTTTTTACATTTTTTTTGCCTTAAAAAATATAAATTAAGTTGTTTTACTCGTACTTGTATTCTTAATAAGTTTGGCTATGATGACATCTTTTTTTATAGAAATAATAACTAATCATTTTATCCTCACTCAATTATATTATTATAAATGTTAAATATGTAAAACGATTATAATTGCAAAAAAAAAAAGAAATATATGATTGAATTGAATAATAATTATAATAGGGTCAATTATACTCTTTTATTTTTAAATACCACCATTTAATTGCAATTAGTTTATTGTTCATTGAAGTTTCCTTTCTAACAGATTAGTTAGCTTTTGACTTCAATCTGTGTCGACCA
Organism: Pontederia crassipes; assembly: GCA_030549335.1. Taxonomy (NCBI): domain Eukaryota; kingdom Viridiplantae; phylum Streptophyta; class Magnoliopsida; order Commelinales; family Pontederiaceae; genus Pontederia; species Pontederia crassipes. Next base: position 12,575,919 of record CM060198.1, read on the forward strand.
GTAAATAATCCTCGATGTAGTCGAGTAGTACCAATTACCTGATAGAATGGTGCTATGTGCAGTACAAAAAAGAAGTGGCACAAATGGCTTTTTTTTTCTTTTTGGAAAAAGATAGAATTATCATAAAAAGGATAACTGATAGAATGGTGCTATGTGCAGTACAAAAAAGAAGTGGCACAAATGTTTTTTTTCTTTTTGGAAAAAGATAGAATTATCATAAAAAGGATAACTGATAGAATGGTGCTATGTGCAGTACAAAAAAGAAGTGGCACAAATGGCTTTTTTTTCTTTTTGGAAAAAGATAGAATTATCATAAAAAGGATAACTGATAGAATGGTGCTATGTGCAGTACAAAAAAGAAGTGGCACAAATGTTTTTTTTCTTTTTGGAAAAAGATAGAATTATCATAAAAAGAAAATATTGGAGGGGGGGGGGGGGGGGCTAGCAATCATGAGAGCCAATGTGAGGTGCTGGAGAACATGGAGGAGGCCAACCTGCAGGAAGGGGAGAAGCCATTTTGGAGAGGAAGAAGACCAGTTGAGCCGAAAGGGGAAGCTGGAGCTCTAATCCTAGTGCTGTTTGCTGCATTTTCTATTTTTCCTACTTTTCGATTATTATTTCTTTAGTTTTGTTTATTGAACAATGGTTAGTGTTAGGATGTTGATGTTTTGTGTTGTGATCTCCATAGTTATGTATAACTTATCACAATGAGTTTGAGGGATCATTTGATGGGTGTGGGTTCGGTTCGATATTTCTACTCGATTTCAGATGATGTGCTTTCATGGTGTTTGATCTTATTATTATTTCTGTGAATGCTGCGATTGCAAGTTCTTCTTCATGCGATGATTTTCTTGAGAAGAGAACATATGTCGTTAACAACATGCTATTAGCCGAAAGGTTAGCATGGCTGTACAGAAGAGGAATCACAATAATGGTCTTTACTTTCCTATGTAGAACGAATCGAGAGAAGATTTCTACGAACTTTTAATCTGATATCACCTATTGGTGAAGTGGCTCGGTTCAAATATGAGAGTAGGAGAATCAAAGTTTATCTTTCATAAGAATGAAAAATACCAACTAAGTATCATCATCCGAATGCAATCTTAAAAGAAATAATATCTATTCGCCAAGTTCCCTCATAAGAATGACCCCTCGTGCCTTTGTTTTATATACTGTTGAAGCAACGATACTTATTTTATATTACAAAAAATAAATTACAAAATCCAAAATATAAAAATACACCCTTACTTTTCTTATTATCAAAATTAGATTCTCTTCTCTCATTGCTATATAAGTCTACGAACAAATACAACTTCTCTCTCTGTGGTTCGATCCCGATCTATACATCGACGACGGTTGTATACTTGCAACTTGAGAAGTGTAGTTGGAATTATAAATCTAAAACTTATTTATATTCTGGCAAAAGGGAATCTGATCTTCACATAGGAGTATTAGTATGCAAATACCGACTATTTTGCCATATTTGCACAGATTTCTCACAAGTTTTTGGCGCCATTGCCGGGGAGAGTTTTGAATTTGTTTCTAGATTTTGTTTTGTTAGATTTGAATCTGATATCATTGTTTATACCATCACATTGTTTATAATCATATTCTTGTCCATTTACATTTCAGTTCTCTTTTTCTCTTTTCTTTCATTTCTCTTTATTACTTTTTTTATATTTGCCTCTATTTTTACTTACCTTATATTTTCACTGTCTATATCATATTCCATTGTTTATATTCAATCCTTGCTTTTTGTCTATTATTTTTCTATTTAGCCTAGTTTTACTTTACTGCACTTTATTTTTCTAGTATAAATCTTATCTTAGTTTCTGTTTCACTTCATGTTTGTTCATGTCTCTGCACCTAACCTCATTATATGACAAGTTGTAGCAGTGCATAAATTTTTGAATTCGTTTTCTGGTCACATGTCAAACTAAGAAGAAGTCAGCTAGCACTTGGAGGATTAAGTATAAGATGGATATGAGTTGGTTGATTTGGCCTGGAATGTCAATCAATGAAAACTGGGATGAAGCGTATTCTAAAGTTGAAGATATCATATCTAAATCTATTCAGAAATTTATTTTCAATGTTGAAGGATCATCACAAGTTTATTGCAATCAAGTACCTTCTGTCCAACAACCTTCTAATGCTTACATGTCTACCTCATATGGTCGGAAAAGTTCAAGTTACTGGAATCTTCAACAAAACTTACAAACAACCATATTACCATCAAAGTCAAGATTAAGTTTCAGAATTTCAGGTTGCAGCCATGGATATTTCAGCAAATCAACAAATACCTACGCAACCCATATGGAAATCAGATTTTGAGATTAAGTTGGAGAACTTCTTGAAGCAGCAACAAAAGCAAAATGCAATCATGGAACAACTATCTACGATAGTGGATGCTTTACAAGTCGAATCTCAAGTATTGGAGGCTCAAATTTTTCTACAGTCTAATCCAAAAATTTTGCAAACCCAACCTACTTCTTTGAAGGAAGAATTTTAGGAAGTGAAGATGGGAATTGAGAAAGAGATACATCAAGAGAAAAAAATGATTGTACAGAAGAAAAGTGATGAACCATCTATAGTTGAAGCTAAAGCAAGCAATCAGGAAGAAACTTCATCAAGTAGTATCAAGTTTACAGTTTCACATTCAACCTTGAGCATTACATAGGCTGATGCTGAAGAGGGAGTTATCACACTTAAAGCACAAGTCAAGAGACAAGATGAAGTCGCGAAAACGATTAAAGAGGCTACTTCAATGATACCAGTAGGGAATCACATCGAAGATTCACTTCTAAATGACCTATCTAATGAAGAAGAGATTATGAAAAGCTCAAATTCAAATACTCCCACCAGTTTGCTTTCAGATTGTCCACAAGTTACAAGTACCTTAACCTCGGATGAGCATAGCAACTCAATCCAATTATTGGTTCCTGAAAATGAGTTACTTAGGGCACTCAAATCAGAGATGAAAATACTCTCACCTACTCTCAGATGTGAGGTTCTTGGATCTAGCTGTCCAGTTGAGGTTTCACTTTATATAGTTTCTTCCATGGATCAACATGAGATGCTACCAGTTGAAGAATCTCAAAATCTTACAATCAGAGATGAAGGATCATCAAAAGACAAGAAGTGTCCCGAAGTTGAAGTTAGCTGCAGTCTTTATGAAAAGGATACCCAGAGTTTCAAAGTCTTACTCATGCCATTAGTCATTGATCAACAAGAAGTTACAGATGCAAAGAAACACAATGAAACTGAAATGACCAATATGGATTTGGAAGCTCAACAATTTTCTTTTCGAGAAGATTATAATTTGCCAATTGAAATCTTGGTCCAATAACTTGACTTTTCAACATTCACATATTTGAGAAGGCCATTGAAGAAGTGACTACTTAAACAAGATGGTGATGCAGGAAATCTTGAAGTTATACATGTAAAGTTAAGTCCCACCGAAGGAGAAATAGAGACAACTGAAAGGCAGAAGTTTGTCAATGACAAGTTGAGATACTCATACTTGATTGTTGAAGCTGTCCACAAATTGAGATCTCGATCATATGATACTTTTTAAATCTCCTTGAAGTGAAGAAGGAAGAAAGTATAGTCTAAGACTATAAAGAATGACTCTTACAGAGAGGCAACCTAGTCTAATAATACTTTTCATCTTGTTTTTGCAAGAATCAAACAAATGCCCCAACTGAAGTTTCTGATACAACATTGCACTGCATATACCCCCACCTACTACATCAACTACCACCGACTATAACTCTCTTACTTTTGATTTATCAATTACTATACCTTTCGGATATACATTGATTAAAGTCTTTTCTGCAGACATAGAAGTCAAAGAAGAAGGAAATAAGCGAAGAAAGATGATAGAACAACATACCCCCATCTGAACAGAAATATGAACAATACTTGCAAGTAAAGAAATGTTTTCTTTTTACATTCTGCCAACTTGTTTTAAAACTGAGGATAGTGTTGAAATTAAGTTTGGGGGAGTCAATGATATGATCTAACTCCAATTTGTTTATCACCATGATTTTGAGGTCAAGTTTTAAAATTTTTCACAACATGCTTTACTTTTACATCATAGCTATAAATTTTCACTTTTCATATACATTTGCTGCTAGTAGTCGGAACTGTGATCATATTCTTATTTTTGAACTACATTTGCTTAGTTTCTTATGCATTAATTAGAAGGCATTAGGAAAAGTTGTGCCTGCATGTAGGATGACCCCTGTGCATGATCTGTCCAATGCATCCCTGAACATGTAACATTTCAATCGCTAAAACCCTAATATGGTTCAAAGTGACAGTTACAAGTTTAGAAATATCTTCCATCCCTAGCACTAAGGATTCACAAGAAACTACAGCTTTAAATTCCCAAAGTAAAGTAAAGTAAAAGTGCAATAAGTTTAAATTATAAAACCCTACCTCCATCTTCAGTAAGAGTATCAGGAGGAGTAAAAAAATCTTTTTTAAAAAATTCTAAGCTTGTTGCATGAAATATGCACGACCACTATGTATAATTACAGAGCTATTGAGCATATTTTTCATCCAAATGGTTTCTCTTGCTTTGATTTGGGGGGAGTAAAAAAGGGAAAGTAAATGTAAAATTGCAAACAAAGAAAAAAAGGAAAAGAAGGGAACAAAGTTAAGAATGCTGTACAAAATTTCTGAAAAGGATCCTTAGTACTAGGGGAATGTGCTGAAAGTTAGTACGGACTTGTTAAAAGAGTGAATCCTTTCTCAAAATTGTTACTTCTATGATACAACTCAGGTGTACTTAATTGATCTAATATTTGCTAATTGGTGCTTGAGCAATTATGTATGGTAAGTTTTTCCTACTATGGCTAACTGTTTCCTTTTGTGGCTATTGCAACTATTGTATCTTGCCTTAAATTTCTAACTTTTGCCTGAGGATAAACAAAAATTCAAGTTTGGGGGAATTTGATGACATAGATTTCTTACTCATTATTGTTAGGGTAGAAGTATGATTTTCTTAATTTGTGCTGCAATTAAATAACATAAAATCTGCATTTTTAATCTTTTACTTGGTATATGAAATGTTCATGTCATCTTAACCCTTTTGTGAAAAATATAGATAAAATCTTTTAAATTCATAAACTTTTGTCTTTCAGCAGGTACCCTCACGTTGCATGGGGGTATTCGACAGCCAAGTTAAAACAATCCCTACATGGGGGTATTCGTCATTGATAAGACCATAAGCTGAGCTGGTAGAAAAAGACAAACATATTTGACATATGGCAGAGAATGCAAACTGTCTCTACAAAAAAGGAAAAAGTTGTTGCATGGTGTGGACATGTGTAACACATCCCCTTGCCTGATGGAAAAAGAGAGGAATCAAAGAGAATGTGATATATTAGGCTATACAAGTGTCACACATCAGACGGCTGAACAAAAAATAGATGTTGAAGAAGGGACAAGTGTCAAAGATCCAATGGTGGACAGAAGTGATGCCAAGATATTAAAAAAATAATGTCTCAAGGAAAGGGGGGGGGGGGTGTTGGCTAGCAATCACGAGAGGCAATGTGAGGTACTGGAGACATAGAGGAGGCCAACCTGCAGGAAGGGGAGAAGCCATTTTGGAGAGGAAGAAGACCAATTGAGCCGAAAGGGGAAGTTGGAGCTCTGATTCTAGTGCTGCTTGCTGCATTTCTTATTTTTCCTACTTTTCGATTGTTATTTCTTTAGTTTTCTTTTTTGAATGGTTAGTGTTAGGATGATGATGTTTTGTGCTATGATCTCCATAGTTATGTATAACTAATCAACCAATGAGGCTGAGGGATAATTTGATGGGTGTGGATTCGGTTTGATGTTTTTACTCGATTTCGGATGATGTGCTTTCATGGTATTTGATTTTATTGTTATTTCTGTGAATGCTGTGATTGCAAGTTTTTCTTCATGCGATGGTTTCCCTGAGAAGGAAACGTATGTCATTAACAACATGCTAAGAGCCGAAAGGTTAGCACGATCGTAGAGAAGAGGAATCGTAATAATGGTGTTTACTTTCCTATGTAGAACGAAAAGAGCGAGATTTCTACAAACTTCTAATCTGATATCACCTATTGGTGAAGTGGCTCGGTTCAAATACGAGAGTAGGAGAACCAAAAGGCTATCTTTCATGAGAATGAAAAATACCCACTAAGTATCATCATCCGAATGCAATCTTAAAAGAAACAATATCTGTTCGTCGAGTTTCCCCATAAGAATGATCCCTCGTGCCTCTGTTTTATATACTATTGAAGCAATGATGCTTATTTTAGATTTTACTCTACTCGAGTTTTCTAGTTAAACATGAAAGCAACAAACAAATTACAAAATCTAAAATATAAAAATACACCCTTACTTCTCTTACTATCAAAATCAGATTCTCTTCTCTCATTGCTATATAAGTCTACGAACAAATACAACTTCTCTCTTTGTGGTTCGACCCCGATCTATACATCGATGACGGTTGTATACTTGCAACCTGAGAAGTTTAATTGGGATTATAAATCTAAAACTTGTTTATATTCTAGAAAAAGGGAATCCGATCTTCACACATGAGTATCTAGTATGCAAATATCGACTATTTCCCATAGCTGCACAGATTTCTCACAATAAGTTTTTGACACTGTTGCCGGGGAGAGTTTTGAATTTGTTTCTAGATTTTGCTTTATTAGATTTGAATTTGGTATCATTGTTTTATACCATCACATTGTTTATAATAATATTATTGTCCATTTACATTTCAGTTCTCTTTTTCTCTTTTCTTTCATTTCTCTAGATTAGTTTTTTTTTATATTTGCCTCTAATTTTGCTTACCTTCTACTCTCACTGTCTATATCATATTCTTGTTTATATTCAATCCTTGCTTTTTGTCTATTGTTTTTCTATTTAGCATAGTTTCACTTTTCTGCACTTTATTTTTCTACTATCAATCCTATCTTAGTTTCTGTTTCACTTCATGTTCGTTCATGTCTCTACACCTAACCTGATTATATGACAAGTTGTAGCAGTGCAAAAATTTTTGAATTCATTTTCTGGTCACATGTCAAACTAAGAAGAAATCAGCTATCACTTGGATGATTAAGTATAAGATGGATATGAGTTGGCTGATTTGGCCTAGAATGTCAATCAATGAAAACTTGGATGAAGTGTATTATAAAGTTGAAGCTATCATATCTAAGTCTATTTAGAAATTTAGTTTTAATGTTAAAGGATCATCACAAGTTTACTGCAATCAAATACCTTCTGTCCAATAGCCTTCCAATGCTTACATGTCTACCTCCTTGGTTGAAAAAGTTCAAGTCACTGGAATCTTGAACAAGACTTACAAAGTCAGCCATGTTACCATCAATGTCAAGATAAAGTTTCAGAATTTCAGGTTGCAGCCATGGATATTTCAGCAAATCAACAAATACCTACTCAACCCATATGGAAATCAGATTTTGAGATTAAGCTGGAGAACTTCTTGAAGCAGCAACAAAAGCAAAATGCAATCATGGAGCAACTATCTATGATAGTGGATGCTCTGCAAGCTGAATCTCAAGTACTGGAGGCTTAAATTTTTCTATAGTCTAATTCAGAAATTTTGCAAACCCAACCTACTCCTCTGAAGGAAGAATTTTGAAAGTGAAGACGGGAATTGAGAAAGAGATACATCAAGAGAAAAAAATGATTGTAAAGTAGAAAAGTGATGAACAATCTGTAGTTGAAGCTAAAGCAATCAACCAGGAAGAAACTTCATCAAGTAGTATCAAGTTTATAGTTTCACATTCAACCTTGAGCATTACATAGGCTGATGCTAAAGAGAGAGTTATCACACTTAAAGCACAAGTCAAGAGACAAGATGAAGTCACGAAAATGATTAAAGAGGCTACTTCAATGATACCAGTAGGGAATCACATCAAAGATTCACTTCTAAATGACCTATCTAATGAAGAAGAGATTGTCAAAAGCATAAAATTCAGATACTCCCACTAGTTTGCTTTCAGTTTGTCCACAAGTTACAAGTATCTTTACCTAGGATGAGCATAACAATTCACTTATTGACTATTCCTAAAAATGAATTACTTAGTGCACCCAAATCAGAGATGAAAATACTCTCACCTACTCTCAGATGTGAGGTTCTTATGACAAGAATCATAAGAACATCATCATGTAAGAAACAAAATATGATTATAAGAGATTCACAAATCAAGATGTCATCTTCTTGGGATTATAAGATGAAAGATCAGGATATATTATAATAAATCATCATAAAGGAGGCAAAAGTCGATCACCATGATTATGAGATCATCATCATCATATAAAAAATCATAATAAATCATTGTACGAATATAGATAATCATGAGGTGAATAATCTTTGTTAAAACATATTAATAATAGATCAAAAGATCATGGAAAGGTCATCACATAAGAGTAGCGAAAGCCAATAATCATCATAAAGAGATTTTATTATTACTATGCTTCATCATCATCATCTTATTATTCATCTTTGACTTATTTAGGGTATATTTCAACCCACGGGAGGGCTGCCTCAATCCGTCCATCATTATGATCATAACTGACAAAACCACCCTATAACTGACCATAGTAAGCCCATAATTGACCTTAGTCAGCCTATAACTGACCGGAGTCAGCCCATACCTAGTCGTCACCAGTCCATCATAATAAGAGCTCTCCATTTAATATTTTTCATCTTTTATCTTGTAGCTTTTAATTTATCTTCATTAGGATTCAAAGTAGGATCAAGATTTATGTCATCATAAAAGAGAATTAAAGAATCATATAATCAAGGGTCCAAATCATCATCATCGCATAAGATTTAATCAACAATTTCATGATGGGATCAAGGAGAGAAATAAAAGATGCATAAACATCTTAATCATCATCATCATAAATAGATCAGCATTGATGGATATAAAATCAGTGTCAACACCGATATGATTGGATTTAAATAAGTCATCAAAATAAGATCATAAGATCATGGGTCATGTAGGTCATCATCATTAGTAAAGGCACAAATAACATAAACATCATCATTACTTAGATTAGGATTAAGCATATGAATCAGGGATGAAAAGATCATAAAGTCATCTAAACAGCATCGGAACCCTAGCCGAGTCAGGTAGAACCCGAGTCGAGTTCATCGAACATTGTTCATGAAAAATCTGGGGTAAACTCGGGCCATGTTCGGGTCACACCCGGGCATGGTTGGGTCATCATCGAGTCGGGGCAGCCGTTGCCCCCGATTGTTTCATCGTGCGTGGAACTCGGGCCGGGTCATCTTCAACCTGAGCCAGGTTCGGCTGGTTGTAGAGTTCGGAGAGCATCGACAATGGTAGATCCGAGCTGAGTTTCGACGAACTTGGTCTGGGCACATCATAATCCGGGACGGGTACAGAGTAACCGAGCCAGGTTTGTCTTGCGGAGAAAGACTATGTTGCGCAGTACATTTTTTATCAACGTTTTGGCGATGGCTGACATCAATAATAATCATAAATCATAGTACTATAACAAGGGATCAAGTAAAGCATGTTTCAAGCTTAAATCCAAGATTCTATGATTAATCTACCCTAGTTCCATACTTTGCAAGTTTTTGTCGAAGAAACTAATTTGTTGTTCTTCTTCTTCCTCTTCGTTTGCCCGTTCCTCTCGCTTCAGACGCACGTCCGTTAGCGTCCAAATCCTCTGGTGAGTTCCCTGTTGTCGACTGCAAATCAAGGACGAGAAGAAACAAAAGGAACACACGAACGAAAGAGAAATATAGGGATGACTCGTGGAAGAAACAAAGGGGCTGATTTATTTGATTTGGCCTCTTATTTATAGGGAAAGAATTAGAGTTTCAATATGAAACAAACTTCTCCTTGATTTGTTTCAGATTTTATCTTTTCCTTTTTGGTTTTTATCTTTCTTTTCTTTTTCCTTTTTCTCTTCTTTTTCATCCTTGAGATATGAGGCGTTACAGTTTGAAGACTTCGAATGCCTCACTCTTGTGCTTTATCATGAATACCCATATCATTCGTGAGTAGTCAACACACATAGAAAGTATCTAAAACCTCCTAGAGATGGAATACGAGACGGGCCTCAACTGTCACGGACGTGCTCTACAAACGTCATCTTTGCATAATTATGCATTGGATTAACACGTTAAGTCAATTTGGATGTTCATTTTTGTGATATTTGTATATAGTAATTAATATTCCAATTAGAGTTACTTAATTATCGATAAACTTTACAAAGTAATTATATAAAGTTATTAGGAATAAATTATAAACTTTCTAAATATTATAATATATATGTTTAAATAGAATTAAGTAAACTTAATTAGGGTTAAAACACTTAGGAAAAGAATGTGATTGGCCATTAAAATTGCCACTTATGGTTCCAAGCAAGTAGATAGGTCACAACTACTTAATAAGATGTTTTTTGAACTGCCATATGAGATTAGAAAAATTCAAAAATAATATATAAGCTACTTAAGTTTATCCTCTCATGGCCGAAAAATTGCCAATGGTAAAAACTTATCGAAACAGACTAGAGAATCTGATTGTTCATGGTGAATTCTTGATCCAAAATTGTCCCACTGATTCAGAAGATTAGAGCTTCTACTTGTTATCCAACATAAATTCTAAAAATTTTGTATAGTTAATCCTTTGATAGTTAGCTTTCCATGGACACCAGAATCATCTAAAACTCATTTGCATAGAGGATGTTATAGATCAATCTTCTTAAGTCGCCTATTCTATCCTGAGTCAGATACATGTTAACCTTGTAAATTAGGGAACAACTAGAATATTTTGAATTAGAGTTTAAAATTTGGACATGTTTAATTATACATTCCAGGGGGTTCGATTGAGGTGGAATCATCCTATTTGGACATATATCTTGGGATAAATGAATTTTTCTATGGCCTCTTCTATTATATTTTTAGGACATTGATAGATGAATCTAATTGATTATTTTTTTCTAGAAAAGAATACAAGGAGTTCAATTCTATAATTTTTATGACAAAATATTAATGAATTCTAGTTTTCAAGAAAATTATAATCTCATTGAATAAGCAAGTATGAAGAAATATATAAATTATTCTTTCAGTGACATAGTCTACCAAGACACAAATCCTAGGTCCAACTGTCTAAATCCTTATGACTTACTGAAAATTAGTTGATGATATTTGGAGATTGGAAACCCTATTAAGTTTAGTTTCTAATACATTTAGAATCATAATATTTGCCAATGTGGTTAGTTGGACATATGAGTAAAAAAGAGATAGACATCCTAGCAAGCACAATCTTCTGCGTGATCAGAGAAATTGGGTTCTGGAAGCACCATGTCTTCGGCAAGAAAAATTCACTACAATTTAGTAAAGTAGTGCACAAAACAAAGGCAACACTTGATTATATCCATGCTGACTGTTGGTGTCACACCTGACTCCATGACTAAGTTCTAATCCAAATATTATTACCCTTAATCTTATTTAGTAAGTCTAAAAATAAAATTGACAAAACCTCCTCCCTTAATTATCTTATGTTATTTGTCAATACATACAATAGTTGCATATATACTCATCAAAGTTTAATAAAAATTATAAGACATGACATTCACATATTGTCACTATTGTTTCACAAATCATTTCACATATAATTCCCCACAAGATCAAGTTTTATACAACCTTACAAAAAGATTCTAATAAACTCTAGTACAACTCTCGAGTTTATCTATTACATGCATGCTTTTAAAAACAAAAGCAAAGAGGAATAAAAGTGCTCTAGTGGCTTGACCTCTTCTATATGTAGTAAGATAAGCTTCGAGTCGACTCAATTAAAAATTTTACGAGTATCTGAAAAATTTAGAAAAGGTATTATGAGCAACAACCATTTACTCAGTTTGTGAAATTAAAGTATAGCATAGGGAAACAATACAAATGCATACAACATTTAAATAATCATATTATTTCATATGAGAAAATATTTAAAACATAGCACATATATCATAAGTTATCAAATCATATGAACTTTTCGCATAAGTAAAATAACTCAAGATATATATCATCATATGCATAATTAAACTCTATACATATGTTATTACACATGCTTAACATTCGTCAATATGTATCCCTCCATGATTATGTGTCTTACAGTTAAATAGAGCTTCATAATCATAAGTTTCAGATATGTATAGCATGCCATAAGTCAATATGTATCCTTTCATGATCATATGTCATACAGTTAAGTAGAACTTCACAATCATGAGTCTCGGATATGCAGAGCATGTCATAGGTCAATACGTATCCCTCCATGATCATGTGTCATACAGTTAAGCAGAGATCCACAATCATAAGTCTCCGATATGCAGAGCATGTCATGGGTCAATACATATCCTTCCATGATCATGTATTATGCAGTTAAGTAGATTTTCACAATCATGAGTCCCGAATACGCAGCCCAAAACACAAGACACTACGTGCATGCAGAGCAGTCCCAAAGGGCAAAGACACTTGATATACGCCCTGAAGGCACCATGCATATCGAATACGGTCCCAAAGATGTTTTCCTTTCAATCAGCATGGCCAATGAACACATGGGGATTCATAACATCAAAGTAACATGTCATAATCACATATCAATATAAGGTAAACTTTATTTTAATCTCACATGTATTGTTCCTTGAAAACATTTTCATGTAAGAGTTTGGTTCATCTCATAGGCAGTTCTTGAAATATATCATAAATACATTTCATAATTCAATATATGTTTTCAATAATAATCGTAATCATAATTCTTGCTTGAAATACTTCCATAGATAAAAGAAATATCATATACCATTTTACTATGTTGTAAATTTACCCACTTACCTTGTACGTTATCCCTTCAAGGAGGTTTACTATATTTCCTCCATTTCACTTGTAACCTGATGTTTGTTTTCCTACAAGCAATAATGTCTTTTTACTTCTCAATGCATGCTCATGATCCATGAATGCTTATGCACCCTAAAATGTATATAATCTCCTATGATATCAATTTCTAATTTTAGGTATTTATATTCCTGTGTTGTAATTTCAGGTGTTGTCTCAATATTCAGACTGAATGTCTGTCAATAAATAACTTTGTATGTGCCACAATTTGAATGCTTTTGGTTCTGATTGTGATGAACTACTTATTGCAATCATGCATGAAATTACTGTGCCTTGTAGGATGTACAAGAACTTCTGTCTGACTCCTCTCATGACTTCCACGTCACCCTTCGTGATATGAGAATACCTTCTGTAGCATCTGACATCCTTTGGAGTCCAAAACTCCAAATGATATCAGTTTTTTTTCAATTGCAGAACATGAGAGCCCTATGTTAATGTCCTCATCTGACTATCATAAGTTCTGATATGAATTGAGTTGATTCTAACTATTTTACAGGCTGTCTCATTGCCCATGATGATGTTTCAGTCATGAATATTCTAATAAGTTGAGAACCACTATTTGTGTGGACTCATATGAAGAGCATCTTGAATTCAGAAACCAATTCTTCTCCAAACATCTCTAATCAAACACTATGAGAATCAAATTATGGTCATCAGATTCACTACTTTGGTGTACTATTGCAGCAACTGCGTCATTCTTCTTTTTCTTGGGGTAGTCCTTCTTTAAGTGACCAGGTTCTTTGCAGTAGTTGTAGATGTTCATATTCTTCTTCTTCAGCTTGCCCTTCTTCGAATTCAGGTGATTCCCTTTCACTACTGTTATCACCAACCTTGCAGTCTCTGTTGTCTTTCCAGATGGCCTATGTCGAAGTTCACAAGTATGCAGAGTTGATCTCACTTCTTCTAGAGCTATTGTGTCTCTTCCGATGATCACAAAATGAACGAAATTTTTGTATGACAAAGAAAAAGACACCAATAGAAGTAGGACATCATCTTCATACTCAATCTTCACATCTATGTTTCGTAATTCCATCAACAGAGTATTCATCTTATTAAAATGATATTTCAGAGGGGTACCTTCTCGCATGCAGAAGGCGAACAAACCTTACTTCAATAGCAATGGTCAAAGACTCGTAAGTTTCGACCACAGCCCAACCATCGTTTCTTCATCGATGACTTCAATAATCACTTTGTGCACCAAGCACAATAGGATTATAGAGTGCGAGTGCACATTCTCCACCTATGCCACCAAATTTGCAAGGTCGATCTCTTTTTCTTTTCCCTTCGAGTCTTGTTCCTTTGATTTGTTCTTTGATACATTCGCAAGCGACCCTCAATCTCCAGAAGTTCCCACATCCACAAAGATTGAAACTATTCCGGCTTGTGAATTTCTCGATCTTCATGTTGTGTGATGCCATCTCTACGCTTGACAAAGAATCAATGATGAAACCTCGCTATGATACGAGTTTGTTAGAATTCTTACACGAGAGAAATTATGCACCGAAGAATAAATCGAGAAATTTAAACTGATGCAGAATTTTATTAGATGAGAATTATTTTTGGACCCATTGGGAGTTTATAAAGACACTTCCTTTATAGATAGGAATTATATACCGATTGGGATTCTGAATTAATGCCTCAAAATCAGGACACATATCTCATGATAAGAAAATAAATCAATTCTGAATCATATACAAAATTCCTCCGACCCCCCTTACCCCCACAAGCTCGTTGACGGGATAGCAAGACCGCATAGTGCGAGGGCGCCTTTTAACCAGAGTGTCTCTGGGACCTGCAGAATTTCTAGTTGGGGTAGTATTCAAGGCATTATTAATATGTGGGATCGAATGATAAGTAGTGCAATCGATTAGATAGGCAGTGGAGTTAGCAGAGAATGGGAAGAAGGAAAGTATCATTTTTTTCTCGGTCGCATCCTTCTTTTTGCTTTAGGAGGAGTAACTTACCCACCCAGTAGCTTAAATATGAGCCCTTAATTTAAAATCAATGGTTGAGATCAAGGTGTTGCATAGTACAACGTTAAAAAGGGTGTTTCATCCCCATTTTATCACATATATATATATATATATATATATATATATATATGTATATATATAGAGAGAGATGTTGAGCTCTATGAGTGCAACTGGTGATTATAGCGGTGAGTTGCATGGGATGCATTTATTGGGTCAATATTAGATAAAAAAAATTAACTTTCATGCTCCCTGAAGACCATTACAAAAATTCCTACCTATGAATTTTTTTTGTTCGTCATGATAAAATCCCAAAGCTTTGTGACTTCATGTAGATATACAATGAGATATACATCATGTAAATTTTAGGGGTATTGCCATTCGTCGATTCCATATGAGGACTATTGATCATGATGATAACTAACAAGATACATTTACTCATTAATGTTGATGCAATTTTTCTAACTTAATTTATATATCCAATTAAAATTTAATGGCTTACGAATAAAACAAGTAATTATGTTCCTCAAATTACAGGTTAAAAAGGAAATGATACCTCCAATTTATCAAAAGAGAGGAGAAAAATGTATAAATGATGAATAAATAGAATGGTCAAAACTTATCACTCCTAATATGCTAATTTAAGATTAACATTTTTTACAATCATACTATTGTGATGGGATTCATCTGAACTTTTTTCAACTAAATATGCCCATATGATTATATTTGTATCCCTTAAGGCATGAATAAACAATGGAATTTTGAAAGTTTATGAGTAAAAATGGTGTTGGTCAAACAATATTTCAACGAAGCTTTTTCGAATTGTATTTCGTCTTTGGTTAGCTTTTCTCGAGATTCTATTTTTATTCATTTCCGCTATGATATCCCTAAATTAATTACGCATGGTAGGTATGTGAATGTTGTGTTATGTTATGTTATTGATAAGTATTATGAATATGATGTTAAGACATAAGCATCAATGTTAATCATTGGAGGATGAAAGCGACATAAATTTACTTAAGGGATGAAGATGTGTCCATAAAGTAAAGAATTTGGAAAATTAAAGTCCCAGTAATTGTTCCTATATATCAAGGAAATTTAAAATTAATTTTTAACAATTTATAGGAGGTGTGTGAGTTAGGCAAAACATAGACACAAAATAAAAAAAATATATGAAATCACAGTTTTTGGTCTTCGGACAAAAATTTAAATTTTGATTCCTTTATTATTTATTTTTATAAATATTTTATTTGGATCCAACTAGGGGGTAGTTTCTTATTTATATGTAATTTCTTAAGTAAATGAATAAATAAATAAATGGAAAATGAAAAGCCATCTACTTAAGGCATACATCATGGGTAATTTTGGGAGAACCTTATACAACACCTTAAGTCGGTTATTCCCTTCCATCTGATCATTATCCTTCTACCTTTTACCATCTCCTTCTGCCCTTTTCACCACCTTTGTCCGACTATCAAAGAAGAGAGAAAACACCTTCTACATCTTGGGAAACATTGGGAAAAAAGAGAGGAAGAAGTGTTTAACTTGTGGTAAGTTTATACCTAATTATTTTACTCATTTTAATTACCTAATTCCCTAATTAGGGTTATCTTGTTAATTTTCTTAGTTAATCATGGGGTAAAACCCATGTTGCTCATGAGCAAGGGTAACCCTAGCCATGTCCAAATTATTCCCAAAACTTTAGCTATACATTTCCATATGTTTGGGTGTTTAAAAAATTATGCAATTTACTTTAATCGATCTTCTCTTAGTCTACTTTTATTGAGATTTGAAATCAAGTTAATCAGATGTCTGAAGATAACGTTATTGACCCTTATTTAAGGTACTATCATTCTTTCTTCCAAACTTGTTATCCGATTCGTAAATTATGTATTAAATTTAATATATTATATAATGGAAAAATGATACCAAATGCCCTCCAACTTTGACGTTTTCTCAGTGATACCCTCCAACGTCACTTTGTAACATAAATGTCCTCCATCTTATAATTTGTTTCATGGAATGCCCTTCTGACCGGGATACCCGGTTTCTCGATCGGTCCGCTGATGTGGTGATGCTCTCTCGGCCACACAGAAGAGCAACCGACGTGGCATTGCCACACAAACTCCATAGTAAATTAATATAAAATATAAAATAATAAAATAAAAATTTAATAATAATTTTTTAAAAAGAAAATGCTCCCTCCTCTCTCTCTCTCACGTCCTCTCCAGAAAGGGGTGAGGTCGTCCTCTCTCTGTGATGTCCTCTCAGATCATCGCCGCACGCAAAGAAGGGGGGCCTAACCCCCTCTTCTACGATCTCTGGCGCTCACCGAAGGACCAAGGGGGGAGGGGAGCCCCCTTTCTCTATGTCGATGCATGCAGAGAAGGGGGACATCGCCCCCCTTTTGCGACCTCCGACGCTTGCCAGAGGATGCAGAGGGGGGAGGGAAAGGCCCCCCCTTTCTCTGCGGCTGTGCATGCAAAGGGGAAGGGAGGGGGCTTTCTCTACGTTGGCGCACACGAAGAAGAGGGCCTTGCCTCCTCTTCTGCGACCTTCGATGCTCGCAGAGGACGCAGACCCCCCTCCTCCCACCTTTTTGTTTGTTGGCGCACGCCGAGAAGGAGGGCCTCCCCCTCTACATCCTTCGGCGAGTGCCAGAGGTCGCAAAGCAGAGGCGAGGCTCCTTGCGTCTAGCGCCGATGAGGCCCCCCTCCCTCCGGTGGCGACAAGGCCGTCGGAGATCACCTTATCTTTTTTTTACTTATTACTTATGTAAGAGAAAGAAATGCCACGTCGGATGGCTTCTTGCGTGGAGGAGAGAGAAAATAACCGCATGGACATCACATCGACGGGGCAACCGGGAGATGACCAATCGTATGTAAAAAGGGCATCGGGTGAACGAGTTCAAAGATGAAGTGAATTCGTGTTACAAAGTGAAGTTGAAGGATATCATTGAGCAAACATCAATGTTGGAGGGTATTTGGCATAATTTACCTATTATATAATTATTTGATAATTTAGGATATTAAATATACAGATGTTTGGTTTAATTTACAATTGGAATAATTAAAAAATGATGTGCGTAGGGAAAGCTATAAATGTTTTACCGAACCTTACTCAGTCTGTCAAGATGAAACTGAGGGTAGATTATGCTATTGTTTCTCACTACCCACGCAGCATGAAGCACGCTACTAACTATCTTGTTTCTTTTGGTCATAATGATAACTTTTTGCTGGATAACCCACTTATCCATATTTTATATCAGGACTCCATTGGAGCACCCCACTTAATTAATACAAGATTAACATTTTTTTAAAATGTATGTAAAAATATTGGCTTGCTTTTTCAAATATTAAGATGATAATTAAAAAAAATATTAACCAGATAAGATAATATATATATATATATATATAATTCTATACAATTGGTACAAATTTCATATTTTTATAACGACACTTTAATTACATTTTCTATGCCGTCATATTTATTTTGAAAGTGATTCAAAGCCCATCCTTATTATGATGAGTGAGACTGAACAAAACACTTTAAACAAACATCTTTTGAGATGTATTTTTTGAACGACCGACTCTGAATTAATGTCCAATTATGTTGTAATTTCATGTACTATTATTGAACCATCAAACGTCTCTGCACGCACACATGTAATTAAAATAAACATAATCGCTATGTTTGGATCAGAATTAGTAGTCGGAACTTAAATAAGTTATGCCTAACAGGTGAGTTCTGGTGGATCCCACGCAGATTAGAATTTTGATTAACACGAAAAGTTCCCGTAAGTTCTTATAAAAAAATTTCGACTAAAAGTAGAACTTGCAAGATCGTGAAACAACCATGGGGATTTTTGCATCAAATAGATATAATTTTAAAAAATTTTATGAGTTGTACCTTAGGAAGTCTACCTTTAGAGAAAATTAAAAGTATAATAACAGGGAATGTTTACTATTTTATATAAATAATAAAATTAAGGTCACTCAGACTACTACAATACAGAAACAACATAAAAGTTAGGCTGAATGTTAATTCTCCTTAGAACAAACTATATCAAAATATGATATGAAAGTTTTAAAAATTGATGGTTTTGTAATATGGAACTAGAAAATTAGAATGATGCCATTTGGTTATGTACACCAAAAGATATGGATTTTTCTTTACTATGTATGCAATCTGTCATAATATAAGGTCAATCCTTATGATAAATAGTTAACCTGTTCAATTATTTATGTGCAATATATGATATGTTAGTGTTCAAATCATAGTAGTAATATATTCCCTATTATTATTGTAGAGGTGTAGCAAAATAAAGTAGCGAGAAAGGAAAGCAAAACTTTTTGTTAGCACTTAAAGGTAAGTTGGTTTTTCTTACTCTGAATTCAGTGTGACATTTTGTATGAAAAGTATGTTGAAATGGTTGATCAACTGATGATGCGATTCAAAAGCATATGTTGTATGTTATGGATTGACTTTATGAAATGCAATCTTATTCCGTTTGAATGAGTGTTCCATATGATTCATCTTCTAATATTTGAATTATAAGATATGATTCATCTTTTAATAGTTGATATGAAATTATTATATGATAAATCATGCATCTACATCTCTCTGCATCTGCATGTACGAATGGTTGGAGCTAAGCGCTACATCATTGATCACGATGAGAGCCACCTCTAGAGTCCACCTACCAACCATTGGTCGTTGGTGATCAGTGCATTTATGTGAGAATGTTGCATTTTGCATTCATCCATTTGAGATTTTTTATATGATTGCAAATGTGAAATAAATGTTATGTACCTTCTATATGATTATAAAAGTCGTTGTTATGTATGCCATTAAATATTTCTTACTATTCATTGCCTCTCCAAATTTATTAGATGATAACATATAAGTTATGAGTTATCAATTTACTGAACTATTATTTGCTCACAGTGTTGTTGTACACCTTTTTTTTTTTTCAGATTGGTAGGATTTTTGGGATCATCGAGTGATCAACCTTAGTAGGGTGTCAATATATTTTGTTACTAAGGTACTAAGAAGTGTGCCCCACCAACGTGTAACGGAGAGAGTTTGATATGTGTTATTTACAAAAAAAGTACTTTATTATCTTGTAAAACAAAAAAAACTATTATGACTATGTGACTGTGTGAACTCTAGAGTTTGTTAGATGCTCTGAATGATTAATATAAATGATTATCTATGATATCACTTTCATGTGTTATCTAGAGTAACTGTACATAATTTTCATAATTTTATTTGATCATCCATAATGAGTTGCGAACTCTTATTTAAATCACGAGTTAAATTGGGGTTGTGACACATGTTCATAATAATTAGCATATATATATATATATAGTATAAATCAGTGTTATATTTTAATGTCACCACTTGTATGAAAAATTTTATAAATGCATATATACTTAAATCTTACTTTGATGGACTAATTATGTAAACAAACATTTAATATATAATTATATAATTTCCATATTATATTCCATTATGTTCCTCTAAGCTTTTACCTAAAACCAACTAAGCTTTTAAAATCCTAAGAAATATAAATTTCATGTCTGGCGGATTAATTTTTTTAGTTTCTTTTTTTTTATTTTTTTAGTTTCCCTTTTTGTTTACAAGATAATATTTGGATTGAATCACAAAATGCAAACACAAACAAATAGTAGACAAAAATATGTGTTTGAAAGTTCCCATAGTGCATGCATGATAGGAGGAGGTTCATCTGGTACTCAATTCCAAAATGCCAAAATGTGATAAAAGTTTATCTGATAAGAGCTTTGGTAAATATATTAAGGAAACAAACATTGGAGCAATTTTCTTTAAGGTGACGTGTTCATGGACAAAATTTTAATTATTAATGTTGTCAACATGACTGCAACATGGGACAACATGTAGCCTCCTAAATTTTTTAATTATTTTTTATATTAAGAAAAAAATATTATTCTCAAACTAAAATAGCTCGTGAACTCGGAACTTGTAGATATAAAACAGTCATCCAAAATTCATGTAAACATACAAATGATGAGAAAGATAACACTAAATATTTTATTTCCACTTCAATGATAGATTTTGATACAAGAATTAAATCATCTTTTATTAAGGTGTGCAAGCCTTCTATCACATATTTGTACTAATTAAGACTCTATGTAAAGGCAAGCACTAGATGAATACAAACATTAATTAACAAGATTCGCATCCACATCTGATGCGGCACAAGCATAGCGGCACATGCAAGCGAAATCGAGTTGAAATATCTTAACTTGGCAATGCCCTCCATCGAAGCCTTCTACTTTGCAAATCAAGTTACAGATAGGAGAAAAAATACAAAGCTTCAAAAAAAATGAGCTTTGCCTCTCACACTCATTGGCTTCAACTTGTGGCGCCATACCTAACAAAAATACAAGATAGGGAATTCAAAAATATTTTGTAAGAACAATAATGTGTGTGTGTACATGTATATGCATCAAACTTTTGGTGTCACACAATTCAAAAGAAATCAAAAGAACTAGTTCACACAAACATCTACGAGGCAGGGTGTAAAAAGTCATAAAAAAGAAAAAAATATTGTTTCAAAGAAATTCCAAATATAAAAGAGAGCAAAATAAAAGAATTTCCCCAAGAAAAGTTCATCAATGAAAAAACAATGATGATTCCAATTTTATCGAATGTCTCTAAGATATTTACCAATAATTATATAGTGAGAAAAGCATGGGTGAAAAATGATGTTTTTTTGATAATTATAACATATTAGAATACTAAAACAATAATAAATTACTTTCATCAAGTAAATTATGTGACTCAAATACATATTAAGGATTCAATATATACAAATATCAATATATTATACCATTTGAAATATTCCTTTTTTCTTCATACATATGAATAAAATGAGATGGAAAAACAATTTCTCCTATAGATAGATAGATAGATAGATAGATAGATAGATAGATAGATAGATAGAGATAGATATATATATATATATATATATATATATATATATATAGAGAGAGAGAGAGAGAGAGAGAGAGAGAGAGAGAGAGAGAGAGAGAGAGAGAGAGAGAGAGAGAGAGAGAGAGAGAGAGAGAGAGAGAGAGAGAGAGAGAGAGAGAAGTAGTAGTAGTAGAGTATAACCTGAAGCCAAGATGAGTAGTAAGAGCATTGTGCACACAACAATTGGCTTGGCCCCCATGATAATACAACTAAGAAGGCAACAAGAGCAAGAGACTAAACAGAAGTCTTAGCGAGATGGGTTCTATGAGTTCATGTACATTGTAATTGCTTATTTATAGTAGTAAGTTGTATGAGAATAATTTATTAGGCTATGGATTATTTCTAGTAGTAATCAAGTTTATTTATGGTAGTAATCAAGTGGAATGTAATTATCTATAGTAGTAATCAAGTTTATTTATAGTAGTAATCAAGTGGAATGTTGGCTACTAATTATTTATAGTAGTACTCAAGAAGCATTTACTGGGATATGACTTTCATTGTAACACCCAAAATCCAACCTGGCAATTGTTATTAACTTCTCCTAATTAATAAATGAGTTGGCAGATTTTAATTTCAGAACATAAGGAAGATAGAGTGGAGACAGGTGTCAAGATGAGTAGCAACATAGGAATTGAGTACAATACAATTTACTATAAACTAGCCAGAAATGAATATTGTTAAAATAATATAAACTATAAAGAGCATATTATCGGGTAATATCCTTAAGAATTAATGTATATACCTAATTATATTATTACTTATATACTTTTATTATGTGTAAGATATAATAATAATTTAAATATGCCTAATTAAATTAATAGGTTGTCATTCTTTTAAAAAGAGTACAAAAAATTAAAAGAGAGAATTTTGGTGGTCATATTAAGAGCATATTTGGTATTTATATATACACAAAAGAAAAATCTGTCTAGATCATATTTTTTACGCACAAGATTATTAACATCTAAGCATTAGAAACAATCTACTAAATAATTTTATTGATTGCATATTTTTTGTGTTGTTGGTTCCAAGCTGTACAAGCATATATTATATACGGTAATAACAATGAAAAATAATGAAAATGATTTGGGACTTATGTAACGTTCGACATCATGTCATCTTGAACGTCAGTCAACGTATATATTTTATGCACAAAATTATTATCCTTTAATCAAGCGTTAGAAACAATCCTACTAAATAATTTTTATGGATTGTATATTTTGTGTGTTTGTTGGTTCCAAGCTGTACGGACATATATTATATACTGTAATAACAATGAAAAAAATTTGAGTTTAGGATTTAGAATTAGCTAACGTCGCGGGCGTCACGCAACAGTTCGTGACTAGTAACGGACATATCTAATATTTACTGCTTAAATTATATGTGCAACATCAGACCCGATCATGTGGCAGTCGGGTGTAAGGTTAGAGATTAGTCCAGTATGACTAATAAGCCGAATTTTGGGTATTTTCATAATTTTATTTGATCATCCATAATGAGTTACGAACTCTTATTTAAATCACGAGTTAAATTGGGGTTGTGACACATGTTCATAATAATTAGCATATATATATATAGTATAAATCAGTGTTATATTTTAATGTCACCACTTGTATGAAAAATTTTATAAATGCATATATACTTAAATCTTACTTTGATGGACTAATTATGTAAACAAACATTTAATATAATTATATAATTTCCATATTATATTCCATTATGTTCCTCTAAGCTTTTACCTAAAACCAACTAAGCTTTTAAAATCCTAAGAAATATAAATTTCATGTCTGGCGGATTAATTTTTTTAGTTTCTTTTTTTTTTATTTTTTTAGTTTCCCTTTTTGTTTACAAGATAATATTTGGATTGAATCACAAAATGCAAACACAAACAAATAGTAGACAAAAATATGTGTTTGAAAGTTCCCATAGTGCATGCATGATAGGAGGAGGTTCATCTGGTACTCAATTCCAAAATGCCAAAATGTGATAAAAGTTTATCTGATAAGAGCTTTGGTAAATATATTAAGGAAACAAACATTGGAGCAATTTTCTTTAAGGTGACGTGTTCATGGACAAAATTTTAATTATTAATGTTGTCAACATGACTGCAACATGGGACAACATGTAGCCTCCTAAATTTTTTAATTATTTTTTATATTAAGAAAAAAATATTATTCTCAAACTAAAATAGCTCGTGAACTCGGAACTTGTAGATATAAAAACAGTCATCCAAAATTCATGTAAACATACAAATGATGAGAAAGATAACACTAAATATTTTATTTCCACTTCAATGATAGATTTTGATACAAGAATTAAATCATCTTTTATTAAGGTGTGCAAGCCTTCTATCACATATTTGTACTAATTAAGACTCTATGTAAAGGCAAGCACTAGATGAATACAAACATTAATTAACAAGATTCGCATCCACATCTGATGCGGCACAAGCATAGCGGCACATGCAAGCGAAATCGAGTTGAAATATCTTAACTTGGCAATGCCCTCCATCGAAGCCTTCTACTTTGCAAATCAAGTTACAGATAGGAGAAAAAATACAAAGCTTCAAAAAAAATGAGCTTTGCCTCTCACACTCATTGGCTTCAACTTGTGGCGCCATACCTAACAAAAATACAAGATAGGGAATTCAAAAATATTTTGTAAGAACAATAATGTGTGTGTGTACATGTATATGCATCAAACTTTTGGTGTCACACAATTCAAAAGAAATCAAAAGAACTAGTTCACACAAACATCTACGAGGCAGGGTGTAAAAAGTCATAAAAAAGAAAAAAATATTGTTTCAAAGAAATTCCAAATATAAAAGAGAGCAAAATAAAAGAATTTCCCCAAGAAAAGTTCATCAATGAAAAAACAATGATGATTCCAATTTTATCGAATGTCTCTAAGATATTTACCAATAATTATATAGTGAGAAAAGCATGGGTGAAAAATGATGTTTTTTTGATAATTATAACATATTAGAATACTAAAACAATAATAAATTACTTTCATCAAGTAAATTATGTGACTCAAATACATATTAAGGATTCAATATATACAAATATCAAATATATTATACCATTTGAAATATTCCTTTTTTCTTCATACATATGAATAAAATGAGATGGAAAAACAATTTCTCCTATAGATAGATAGATAGATAGATAGATAGATAGATAGATAGATAGATAGATAGATAGATAGATAGATAGATAGATAGATAGATAGAGAGAGAGAGAGAGAGAGAGAGAGAGAGAGAGAGAGAGAGAGAGAGAGAGAGAGAGAGAGAGAGAGAGAGAGAGAGAGAGAGAGAGAGAAGTAGTAGTAGTAGAGTATAACCTGAAGCCAAGATGAGTAGTAAGAGCATTGTGCACACAACAATTGGCTTGGCTCCCATGATAATACAACTAAGAAGGCAACAAGAGCAAGAGACTAAACAGAAGTCTTAGCGAGATGGGTTCTATGAGTTCATGTACATTGTAATTGCTTATTTATAGTAGTAAGTTGTATGAGAATAATTTATTAGGCTATGGATTATTTCTAGTAGTAATCAAGTTTATTTATGGTAGTAATCAAGTGGAATGTAATTATCTATAGTAGTAATCAAGTTTATTTATAGTAGTAATCAAGTGGAGTAGTAATCAAGTGGAATGTTGGCTACTAATTATTTATAGTAGTACTCAAGAAGCATTTACTGGGATATGACTTTCATTGTAACACCCAAAATCCAACCTGGCAATTGTTATTAACTTCTCCTAATTAATAAACGAGTTGGCAGATTTTAATTTCAGAACATAAGGAAGATAGAGTGGAGACAGGTGTCAAGATGAGTAGCAACATAGGAATTGAGTACAATACAATTTACTATAAACTAGCCAGAAATGAATATTGTTAAAATAATATAAACTATAAAGAGCATATTATCGGGTAATATCCTTAAGAATTAATGTATATACCTAATTATATTATTACTTATATACTTTTATTATGTGTAAGATATAATAATAATTTAAATATGCCTAATTAAATTAATAGGTTGTCATTCTTTTAAAAAAGAGTACAAAAAATTAAAAGAGAGAATTTTGGTGGTCATATTAAGAGCATATTTTGGTATTTATATATACACAAAAGAAAAATCTGTCTAGATCATATTTTTTACGCACAAGATTATTAACATCTAAGCATTAGAAACAATCCTACTAAATAATTTTATTGATTGCATATTTTTTGTGTTGTTGGTTCCAAGCTGTACAAGCATATATTATATACGGTAATAACAATGAAAAATAATGAAAATGATTTGGGACTTATGTAACGTTCGACATCATGTCATCTTGAACGTCAGTCAACGTATATATTTTATGCACAAAATTATTATCCTTTAATCAAGCGTTAGAAACAATCCTACTAAATAATTTTTATGGATTGTATATTTTGTGTGTTTGTTGGTTCCAAGCTGTACGGACATATATTATATACTGTAATAACAATGAAAAAAATTTGAGTTTAGGATTTAGAATTAGCTAACGTCGCGGGCGTCACGCAACAGTTCGTGACTAGTAACGGACATATCTAATATTTACTGCTTAAATTATATGTGCAACATCAGACCCGATCATGTGGCAGTCGGGTGTAAGGTTAGAGATTAGTCCAGTATGACTAATAAGCCGAATTTTGGGTATTTTCATAATTTTATTTGATCATCCATAATGAGTTGCGAACTCTTATTTAAATCACGAGTTAAATTGGGGTTGTGACACATGTTCATAATAATTAGCATATATATATATAGTATAAATCAGTGTTATATTTTAATGTCACCACTTGTATGAAAAATTTTATAAATGCATATATACTTAAATCTTACTTTGATGGACTAATTATGTAAACAAACATTTAATATATAATTATATAATTTCCATATTATATTCCATTATGTTCCTCTAAGCTTTTACCTAAAACCAACTAAGCTTTTAAAATCCTAAGAAATATAAATTTCATGTCTGGCGGATTAATTTTTTTAGTTTCTTTTTTTTTATTTTTTTAGTTTCCCTTTTTGTTTACAAGATAATATTTGGATTGAATCACAAAATGCAAACACAAACAAATAGTAGACAAAAATATGTGTTTGAAAGTTCCCATAGTGCATGCATGATAGGAGGAGGTTCATCTGGTACTCAATTCCAAAATGCCAAAATGTGATAAAAGTTTATCTGATAAGAGCTTTGGTAAATATATTAAGGAAACAAACATTGGAGCAATTTTCTTTAAGGTGACGTGTTCATGGACAAAATTTTAATTATTAATGTTGTCAACATGACTGCAACATGGGACAACATGTAGCCTCCTAAATTTTTTAATTATTTTTTATATTAAGAAAAAAATATTATTCTCAAACTAAAATAGCTCGTGAACTCGGAACTTGTAGATATAAAATAGTCATCCAAAATTCATGTAAACATACAAATGATGAGAAAGATAACACTAAATATTTTATTTCCACTTCAATGATAGATTTTGATACAAGAATTAAATCATCTTTTATTAAGGTGTGCAAGCCTTCTATCACATATTTGTACTAATTAAGACTCTATGTAAAGGCAAGCACTAGATGAATACAAACATTAATTAACAAGATTCGCATCCACATCTGATGCGGCACAAGCATAGCGGCACATGCAAGCGAAATCGAGTTGAAATATCTTAACTTGGCAATGCCCTCCATCGAAGCCTTCTACTTTGCAAATCAAGTTACAGATAGGAGAAAAAAATACAAAGCTTCAAAAAAAATGAGCTTTGCCTCTCACACTCATTGGCTTCAACTTGTGGCGCCATACCTAACAAAAATACAAGATAGGGAATTCAAAAATATTTTGTAAGAACAATAATGTGTGTGTGTACATGTATATGCATCAAACTTTTGGTGTCACACAATTCAAAAGAAATCAAAAGAACTAGTTCACACAAACATCTACGAGGCAGGGTGTAAAAAGTCATAAAAAAGAAAAAAATATTGTTTCAAAGAAATTCCAAATATAAAAGAGAGCAAAATAAAAGAATTTCCCCAAGAAAAGTTCATCAATGAAAAAACAATGATGATTCCAATTTTATCGAATGTCTCTAAGATATTTACCAATAATTATATAGTGAGAAAAGCATGGGTGAAAAATGATGTTTTTTTGATAATTATAACATATTAGAATACTAAAACAATAATAAATTACTTTCATCAAGTAAATTATGTGACTCAAATACATATTAAGGATTCAATATATACAAATATCAATATATTATACCATTTGAAATATTCCTTTTTTCTTCATACATATGAATAAAATGAGATGGAAAAACAATTTCTCCTATAGATAGATAGATAGATAGATAGATAGATAGATAGATAGATAGAGAGAGAGAGAGAGAGAGAGAGAGAGAGAGAGAGAGAGAGAGAGAGAGAGAGAGAGAGAGAGAGAGAGAGAGAGAGAGAGAGAGAGAGAAGTAGTAGTAGTAGAGTATAACCTGAAGCCAAGATGAGTAGTAAGAGCATTGTGCACACAACAATTGGCTTGGCCCCCATGATAATACAACTAAGAAGGCAACAAGAGCAAGAGACTAAACAGAAGTCTTAGCGAGATGGGTTCTATGAGTTCATGTACATTGTAATTGCTTATTTATAGTAGTAAGTTGTATGAGAATAATTTATTAGGCTATGGATTATTTCTAGTAGTAATCAAGTTTATTTATGGTAGTAATCAAGTGGAATGTAATTATCTATAGTAGTAATCAAGTTTATTTATAGTAGTAATCAAGTGGAATGTTGGCTACTAATTATTTATAGTAGTACTCAAGAAGCATTTACTGGGATATGACTTTCATTGTAACACCCAAAATCCAACCTGGCAATTGTTATTAACTTCTCCTAATTAATAAATGAGTTGGCAGATTTTAATTTCAGAACATAAGGAAGATAGAGTGGAGACAGGTGTCAAGATGAGTAGCAACATAGGAATTGAGTACAATACAATTTACTATAAACTAGCCAGAAATGAATATTGTTAAAATAATATAAACTATAAAGAGCATATTATCGGGTAATATCCTTAAGAATTAATGTATATACCTAATTATATTATTACTTATATACTTTTATTATGTGTAAGATATAATAATAATTTAAATATGCCTAATTAAATTAATAGGTTGTCATTCTTTTAAAAAAGAGTACAAAAAATTAAAAGAGAGAATTTTGGTGGTCATATTAAGAGCATATTTTGGTATTTATATATACACAAAAGAAAAATCTGTCTAGATCATATTTTTTACGCACAAGATTATTAACATCTAAGCATTAGAAACAATCCTACTAAATAATTTTTATGGATTGTATATTTTGTGTGTTTGTTGGTTCCAAGCTGTACGGACATATATTATATACGGTAATAACAATGAAAAATAATGAAAATGATTTGGGACTTATGTAACGTTCGACATCATGTCATCTTGAACGTCAGTCAACGTATATATTTTATGCACAAAATTATTATCCTTTAATCAAGCGTTAGAAACAATCCTACTAAATAATTTTTATGGATTGTATATTTTGTGTGTTTGTTGGTTCCAAGCTGTACGGACATATATTATATACTGTAATAACAATGAAAAAAATTTGAGTTTAGGATTTAGAATTAGCTAACGTCGCGGGCGTCACGCAACAGTTCGTGACTAGTAACGGACATATCTAATATTTACTGCTTAAATTATATGTGCAACATCAGACCCGATCATGTGGCAGTCGGGTGTAAGGTTAGAGATTAGTCCAGTATGACTAATAAGCCGAATTTTGGGTATTTTCATAATTTTATTTGATCATCCATAATGAGTTGCGAACTCTTATTTAAATCACGAGTTAAATTGGGGTTGTGACACATGTTCATAATAATTAGCATATATATATATAGTATAAATCAGTGTTATATTTTAATGTCACCACTTGTATGAAAAATTTTATAAATGCATATATACTTAAATCTTACTTTGATGGACTAATTATGTAAACAAACATTTAATATATAATTATATAATTTCCATATTATATTCCATTATGTTCCTCTAAGCTTTTACCTAAAACCAACTAAGCTTTTAAAATCCTAAGAAATATAAATTTCATGTCTGGCGGATTAATTTTTTTAGTTTCTTTTTTTTTTATTTTTTTAGTTTCCCTTTTTGTTTACAAGATAATATTTGGATTGAATCACAAAATGCAAACACAAACAAATAGTAGACAAAAATATGTGTTTGAAAGTTCCCATAGTGCATGCATGATAGGAGGAGGTTCATCTGGTACTCAATTCCAAAATGCCAAAATGTGATAAAAGTTTATCTGATAAGAGCTTTGGTAAATATATTAAGGAAACAAACATTGGAGCAATTTTCTTTAAGGTGACGTGTTCATGGACAAAATTTTAATTATTAATGTTGTCAACATGACTGCAACATGGGACAACATGTAGCCTCCTAAATTTTTTAATTATTTTTTATATTAAGAAAAAAATATTATTCTCAAACTAAAATAGCTCGTGAACTCGGAACTTGTAGATATAAAACAGTCATCCAAAATTCATGTAAACATACAAATGATGAGAAAGATAACACTAAATATTTTATTTCCACTTCAATGATAGATTTTGATACAAGAATTAAATCATCTTTTATTAAGGTGTGCAAGCCTTCTATCACATATTTGTACTAATTAAGACTCTATGTAAAGGCAAGCACTAGATGAATACAAACATTAATTAACAAGATTCGCATCCACATCTGATGCGGCACAAGCATAGCGGCACATGCAAGCGAAATCGAGTTGAAATATCTTAACTTGGCAATGCCCTCCATCGAAGCCTTCTACTTTGCAAATCAAGTTACAGATAGGAGAAAAAATACAAAGCTTCAAAAAAAATGAGCTTTGCCTCTCACACTCATTG
Source organism: Pontederia crassipes (assembly GCA_030549335.1). Classification (NCBI taxonomy): domain Eukaryota; kingdom Viridiplantae; phylum Streptophyta; class Magnoliopsida; order Commelinales; family Pontederiaceae; genus Pontederia; species Pontederia crassipes. The sequence continues at coordinate 12,606,815 of CM060198.1, forward strand.
GCTTCAACTTGTGGCGCCATACCTAACAAAAATACAAGATAGGGAATTCAAAAATATTTTGTAAGAACAATAATGTGTGTGTACATGTATATGCATCAAACTTTTGGTGTCACACAATTCAAAAGAAATCAAAAGAACTAGTTCACACAAACATCTACGAGGCAGGGTGTAAAAAGTCATAAAAAAGAAAAAAATATTGTTTCAAAGAAATTCCAAATATAAAAGAGAGCAAAATAAAAGAATTTCCCCAAGAAAAGTTCATCAATGAAAAAACAATGATGATTCCAATTTTATCGAATGTCTCTAAGATATTTACCAATAATTATATAGTGAGAAAAGCATGGGTGAAAAATGATGTTTTTTTTGATAATTATAACATATTAGAATACTAAAACAATAATAAATTACTTTCATCAAGTAAATTATGTGACTCAAATACATATTAAGGATTCAATATATACAAATATCAATATATTATACCATTTGAAATATTCCTTTTTTCTTCATACATATGAATAAAATGAGATGGAAAAACAATTTCTCCTATAGATAGATAGATAGATAGATAGATAGATAGATAGATAGATAGATAGATAGATAGATAGATAGATAGATAGATAGATAGATAGATAGATAGAGAGAGAGAGAGAGAGAGAGAGAGAGAGAGAGAGAGAGAGAGAGAGAGAGAGAAGTAGTAGTAGTAGAGTATAACCTGAAGCCAAGATGAGTAGTAAGAGCATTGTGCACACAACAATTGGCTTGGCCCCCATGATAATACAACTAAGAAGGCAACAAGAGCAAGAGACTAAACAGAAGTCTTAGCGAGATGGGTTCTATGAGTTCATGTACATTGTAATTGCTTATTTATAGTAGTAAGTTGTATGAGAATAATTTATTAGGCTATGGATTATTTCTAGTAGTAATCAAGTTTATTTATGGTAGTAATCAAGTGGAATGTAATTATCTATAGTAGTAATCAAGTTTATTTATAGTAGTAATCAAGTGGAATGTTGGCTACTAATTATTTATAGTAGTACTCAAGAAGCATTTACTGGGATATGACTTTCATTGTAACACCCAAAATCCAACCTGGCAATTGTTATTAACTTCTCCTAATTAATAAATGAGTTGGCAGATTTTAATTTCAGAACATAAGGAAGATAGAGTGGAGACAGGTGTCAAGATGAGTAGCAACATAGGAATTGAGTACAATACAATTTACTATAAACTAGCCAGAAATGAATATTGTTAAAATAATATAAACTATAAAGAGCATATTATCGGGTAATATCCTTAAGAATTAATGTATATACCTAATTATATTATTACTTATATACTTTTATTATGTGTAAGATATAATAATAATTTAAATATGCCTAATTAAATTAATAGGTTGTCATTCTTTTAAAAAAGAGTACAAAAAATTAAAAGAGAGAATTTTGGTGGTCATATTAAGAGCATATTTTGGTATTTATATATACACAAAAGAAAAATCTGTCTAGATCATATTTTTTACGCACAAGATTATTAACATCTAAGCATTAGAAACAATCCTACTAAATAATTTTTATGGATTGTATATTTTGTGTGTTTGTTGGTTCCAAGCTGTACGGACATATATTATATACTGTAATAACAATGAAAAAAATTTGAGTTTAGGATTTAGAATTAGCTAACGTCGCGGGCGTCACGCAACAGTTCGTGACTAGTAACGGACATATCTAACATTTACTGCTTAAATTATATGTGCAACATCAGACCCGATCATGTGGCAGTCGGGTGTAAGGTTAGAGATTAGTCCAGTATGACTAATAAGCCGAATTTTGGGTTTCTTCTCAAAATAAAACCAATTCACATAAATATTAAAAAGTATTTCTATTTCAGATGGGACGAGAACTCTTGGATAACCTTCTTTGCATCTTGTCCGACCTTATTAAATTGTTTTTAATTATAATATGAATTAAAATAAAAACATTTTCAATCTTTGGAGTTTATTTCAATATTTTGAAATGTTGATCCATGATTTGAAATTCATATTAAAAATAAATTTTCATTAGGCTCATTCCTGTCTTACGTATATTACTTGATAAATTAGGGAGTCCTCATCCGCAAATGAAAATGCATTCAACTTGTGGATGCATAATTAATGCAAATTAGCTCCTAAAGGGTGCATCGATCTTTTTTCCTCTGTTTAGAGTTAAAATCGGACTGAACTGGTTGATTCAACTAGTTCAACCATGAATCCATGAGTGGTCAGATTCATTGCAAAAATGGAATTGGAGATCAGTTCATGCGATAGAAACCGGTTCATTCGCTGAACCTAAAAAACCCGGTTAAAAAATTAAAGTGAAAAAAATTAGAAAATAAAACTAGAAATAACAAATAAAATATTAGAAAGGAAAGTAAAAAAGTGAGAAAGTATTTGAATTAGGAATTGGTAAAAATGAAAAACGAAATAAATGTGGAAAATGAATAAGATAGAGGAACTAATGGAAATAAAAGGAATGTATTAAAATGAAAATAAAGAAAAAAATAAAATGAAGTAAGAGTGATGTATGAAAAATTAAATTAATATATCACCACCACAAAATAGTATCAAAGAGTAAGATAACATAATTAATATAGTATATCTATAATATAACTTAAAGTATTTTATGAATATTATCTTTTTAATTTGTTTTTTATATAGAAAACGGAAATAATTATGGAAATTAATAGGGAGAGAGTAATTAATGGAAATAGAAAAAAATGAAAGTATTAAAATGATAGTAAAGAAAAAAATAATATATTATCACCATAAAATGGTATTGAAGAATAATATAATATATAAATAATAATAATAATTCGAACTCTTTTTATGAATACTAAATTTTCTTTATTTATATTTGATTATGATTTATAGATTATGACTAGCTTTCTTATGCATATTATAATATTGATTATGCATATATTTGTAAAATTATTCTAAATAATATTAATTTAATAAAATCTATTTGAACTCTATTGAATTCGATCAAATCGGTCTAACTACGGCTCAATTGATCATTCGATTCAGTGGTCAATCCGGTTATTAAAACATTGGTTGACAAGACATATCAAAAGGAAATTGTGGGTGTTCGGTTAATAAACTAGAGATCCATTTTGAGAGACCTAGCAACATGTTCCTTGCACATTAATAAAAATGACTTCAAAAATCCTTCTATTTAAATGATTAGAAGCAATCATTCAACGCGGGGCACACACACGAAAACATTAGGAATAACATTTTTTTATACCTCTACAGGCCGTCGATGTCTAGGGTTTGGCAATGACATATTTGATTCAAGCTATGGCCTATGGTGACGTTTGATATAATATACACAAAGACAAAAAGAAATTGTGTAACACCTCGAGATTTTTTTCTTTGCCCGCACAAAATACTATCTTAGCGGCACTATCAATTCTATGACTTAACTATTTTTCTAGTTTTGACCAGTCAAGATACTAGATTACATTTGTAGAAGACTATTTTTACTTTAATTTATACAATGTGCAGAAGCTAACTATATAATGACTTGTGGGTCAGGGCCCACATCCATACGATAAAGACCTTATATCCATATGCATGCCACCCATCGAAGGAGCCACCAATCGTCTTTCCATCGCCATCATCCCATCCTGCACGGATCCAGGCACAGGAAAAATTCATGAGTATAAATAATAATCAATGCTACTCAAAAGTAGAATCAATAGAACAATAGTAGCGCTAACAATGATATGTGAATGGGAGGGGGGCACAATGGTGAAACACAAGACAACTATAGCTTCTTTAAAGAATGACGTGTCAAACATTTAGGTACACTTTTTGTAGCATACAATTCAATAACAATATTACCTAGGGGCTTAGAGGCAATAAGAGGATATGTCAGTAGCTTTCAAGTTTTATCTTGTTTACCTATGACATTTATCTTTAATAATTTGACTTAGGTTAAATAAGGACACAATCGGGGAAAACTACTGGATCAATTCTATAATCAATATAATTGTTTGAACATAATAAGTTGATCAATAAGATGACAATCAGGTCACATATGTCACACTATGACTAGATATAAGGATCATATCATCAGAAGCAATTAACCATAATAATCCAATAAGGAACAATCGATGACAAGATCAATATATCAATACTATAATCAATATCACGATCGACTGTAACAATAAAATAAATGATAATGATATTCCAATCAAATAGGATTATACTAGGATCAATAATATAATCAATATCAAAGTCAGATATAAAAATAACAATGTGACAAAATATGATAACAATATGATCAAAGATAATGATCATGAATAATTATCCATAATAATAATCCAATAATCTCTATAAAATATCCAAAATTAAATTTTCTTGTTCCCAAAACCTGACCCGCATTTTCAAAATCTAGCCCACGTCGGGTGGAACCTGGGCCATGTCCGGGCATTCAAATATAGCCCCCGCCTAGGTAAACTCGAGTCGGGTGTACTACGACCTCAGGCTAGGTTGGTCGGTTCGCGTACTTAATTGCGCGCATGGAAACACAGGCCGTGTTGATGGAACACGAGTCATGTTTCCATGGAACATGAGTCGCTCTTTCACTAACCTGATCCGTGTCCAAAAAAGATTCAGTCCACATCCAAAATAGACTAGGTCCAGGTTCAATGGAATGAGGGGCATGCCGCCCATAACCTAGGTCATGTTGGACAAACCTGGCAAACACAAAAAAAACAAATGTAACACAAAGGTGCCAAGCAAATACAACACGAGGCAAATCTGCATTGCAACTTGGAGAACACTAAGAGAAAGAAACAATTAATTTCTGAAAAGTCTGAATAACAATAAAATTACCAAATAACTCAGTTGTTCCCTTTTATAGGGTTCAACAATACAAATTTTATCCTAAATAGGACTCTCAATAGATTAGATAAGGAAATATTGACTCAAGAGAAATTAAATACTAACAACAACTAAATATCTAAAATAACTCAAACTCAACTCTTAAAATAACTCAAACTTGGTCCAAGTAATCTCATGTATTGTAATCTCCAACTCCATCTCCTACATCACTTCCTACGTACCTAAAGTTGGCTGAAAAACCAACTAAGCTTCCCTTGTTCTGCAGGTTGCACGAATGCTTGACATCCAAAATTTTGCGAACAACACTTGATCCTTGATCTCCTACATGAGGATTTTGAAATGCCCCGCTGGTTGTCCTCTGGAATATCTCGGTGTGTGTGCAAACAAAGAGAGAAGTGGAGGCTCGTGGATAGAAACTCTATGGTCGCTAATAAAGATTTCCAACCACCAAATAGGCCATATTTATGGTCTTTAACTAGGATTTTCGACTCCTATTGGTCTTTGGATCATCATTAATCATTCTTTGTTAAATATTCATATTTAATTCATTTCAAATTTAACTAACTATTTTCCTAACCATACTTGTCTCAAACTCGTAACTTCTGTGAATCAATTTTATTTCTATCTCATATCAATCACTAATCTCAATCAAGCTATACTTTTATCTTATCCTATTATTTCTTTCTTTTATCTAATTTTCAGTATTAACTAATATAATAATATTTTATCATTTAAATTTCAAAATAAAATAATAATAAATATTATTTTGATGGTTAAAATACTTTCAAGTCATAAGACTCTCAATCTTATCATAATTGTGAGTCCTATATCCATTAAATATTCTATTGGATCTCGAATCAAATTGAAATTACTAATCTCAATCTAATTTTAATTCCTATTCTCAATAGGATTTAATCTCTCTTTCTTTCCCTTTTCCCTCACTAATCATACTTTTTATCCTACTTAAATTCTAATTCCTTCTCCTAGCAGGATTAGTCTTTCTTGTCTACATATATTCCTATTCTTTCTCAAATTCTCCTTTAATATATTTTAATCCATTAATATTTGCTAATTCAATTAGCAAATTATTTTATTGCTCCTATTGATATCTTGGGGTGTTACAAATTGTTCATGCATGTAAACAAATATATTTGTAACAATTTGCCCTAAACATGAATAGCAAAGGAGAAATAGTATCAAAAGTTTGATGTTTTACATGTTCCTTATCATTCATCATTGCAAAACTTGAAGTGTGAATCAATAAATATCTCATCAAGTGCAATGTAAAATTGTCAATTAATTATATTTATCGTCCATATAAAATATATTTCATATTTCATTCTCCATGTTCATCATATCACGAGTCTTCCTTGAAGTATCCATTGTTGGTTAAATATAACTATTAAATTAGGTAACTTACTCACCAGCGGGTCGCGAAATTTAAATGTATTTAAAATAGAAGTTTAGATTTTTATTATAACTTTTATATACAAGTTATATTTTCATAACTTACAACATATTTAGAATTTAAAATATTAAAGATGACTATAAAAAGTATTGTCTTTCATACCATTAGAATAAGTATTATTTTACATTCATGAAAGTGTGTTAATAAATATGTTAGAACTTTGCTACTGACAATTAATAAATAATTATCTAACAAAAAAAATTATTGTGCTACCTCTTTTAAGAGGTATCATAAATGCCCACTCATCACTGTTCGATTCATGATGATTGATTGATAAAAAAATTAATTATTAAATCCACCATCCATCATGAATCTAAAGTAATAGATGTAGGTTGGTGCTACCCTTAAAAAGGGTAGCACAAATATTGAACATGTATCTACATAGTATCATATATTTATAAGAAAATGAGATTGATTTTGTTCAATATATTCCATATTCGCAATTTTCCTACTCGAAAATAGCTTCTCTAAAACAATAGAAATGAAATTCGACTGTTCATATTGCCGTTTGTTGTAGCTTGTGATATGATGTAAACATAGGCTTGTTGTAACGCCCGACTGTTTAAAAAGAAAAGAAGAAAAGGGAGATGAAGAGGAATGGCCGACTCCTCTCCCTCTTCATCTTCTTCATTTCGTTTTATCTCCCCTCTTCACTACTGCATCCAGTCACGAAATGGGGGAGACCAAAGGACGGCTTCACCTCCATGAAACCCCTCTCCCCCTCTCCCTTTCACAATTTTCCCCTCGTCTCTCTCTCTCACTCTATTTCTCCTCTCCGGCGGCGAGCGTGGATAGAAGCAGACAGAGGTGCTCCGGTGGGATTTTTCTCCGTGGATGACGCAACAGACGACAATGGACGATGGCAGACGACTTGAGGACGAATCACGCATGGACGAACCACAATTTCGTAGGCTAAGAGGTATGATTTCGGGATCTATCTCATAGGTTAAGTTTCTAGAAGATTGATGCATGCTTTAGGATCAAAACAGAAACAGAACTCATGATTAGGATGAGTAGGAAACTTGCTACATGATGTTCATGGTCATTTCATCGATTCCATACTCTGTTCATATGTTAGATAGTGTTGACATGAACCTTATGTATGTGTTCCATGCTCTACGAACGTAAACAGACGAAAACCCCTGCTTATATGTGTAGACAACATAGAGTACGTACTCTGAAATGTTTGATTTTGTCCAGTGAACCATACGATATTGTTTAATTATTTTGTTACTTAGATTTCGAACTTGCTGAAGCCATGCATGTGTAGACTACCTTAGTGTAACTTACCTGATTAGGAGATACTATAGTTCATGCTTATGAACTCAAGATGTCGAGATATGATGTCCATGATTACTGATAAAACAAAGAAATCAAGACGCAATTTCTGCGATGTAAGAACCAAGCCCGGGTTTCCCATAACCCGGACCAGATCAGACTATCATGGACCGAGTCCTTTCCAACTCGGCCCGGATCTGTCATTAACGCTCGCTCCAAGCTCTGATCATATCAGCAACCTGACCGGGGCTCTGCTTGACCTGACCTAGGTATTGACCGGAGAAGACGATCGGGCGGATCGACTTTTTCGACCCGATCGCACACCCAACTCGACCCGGGTTCTAACTCGGATTTTTTGAGACTGATCCCGTTAGAAGCTCGGTCGGAGTTCACCTGTACTCGCCCTGGGTTCTGGCGCATGGAATGTTGATTTTTACGATTTACGAACTCTTGTTTACGTATTTGATATCTTATCTTTTCATTAAGTTAATTATGCTCAACAGAATCATGCTTGCTCTTCTTATGATTAAACAGAACCGAAAGAATATGATGCCAACCTATTTATGATTCTTGATGAACGATGAATGATGATTCTTATGAATTATATGAAGAACAAAGAATGGACCTTTATGATTCCCTATGAAAAGATAAACGGCCGTCCGCTCTCTCTTCAGACGATCGTTGAAAAGAACTAAGGATGGACGACCTTTTTGACTTCGGAGCATCTGGTGTGTAGACAGAAGGAATTCGACCCTAATTGAACCCTTTGATTTGTTAAGCTTGTGTCCACCTGATTTGTTAAATAATGAAATGAACTTAGAGATGATTCGGAGCTTTGCTCCATATGGCCTTGATCAATCTCTAGATTGAAAGAGAGGTCCATGATGTCTTGGATCTTCGCTCCTTATGGCCTTGATCGGTCCTCGGATCGAAAGAGAGGTCTACTATGATGGGGGAAAGTTAAGCTAGACTTGAGCAAAGAACTTCCTCACGGGTTACCATTTGCCCTATCTAGATGGGAGTTTCTCCCTTACAGATATTTCCTCTTTGTACGAGGTCATCCCAGCTCGACGGGGCTGGCCGTGGCACTAATCACCCATTGACCCATGATGGTATAGATAGTTGCACTACGAGTGTCGGCAATGGTATTCCCTAAAAGAATGAAGAACTCTTCCAAAGAAAGAATGTAAGAATGAAAAAATGAAAAGAAGAAACAAATGAAAGAAAGAAAGAATGAACGAAAGAATGAATGAACAAATGAATGAATGAATGAAAGGAAATGAAAAGAAGTGAATCATGTTATGATCACTTTACCTTATGATCCACTTGTATATTTCATTATATGATTTCTTCATGATTATTTTGACATAACTGATCTATGATTTATACGAACTCACACTTATCTTTTTGTTAACGATTGAGCTTGCTCTCCTGTGTGATCCCCACAGGTACATGATGATTGCTCGTGATGTGTTGGTGTGTGCGTGGAGACTTCGCTTTGGGTGACATATGCATATGGTTATGATCATATCTAGTATGAGTCGTATGTTTATCCGTTATATTAGATGGTATATCTATCTGGATGGGTCTTATCAGGTCTTGGTTGACCGCATATGTTTTTATGTTTAGTACTCATACTTTTACCTTTGCTACTTCAGACTGAGACTATTTGATGTACCTTTTTGCTTCTGCACTATACTTTAGTTTGAGACAATTGACGTATTTTACCTCTTTTGCTTCCGCATTCTTCCCTTATTGTTGTATTATTTTATTTGATAAGTCTTCCGCTTATGTGTCATTTTTCTTGACCGTCGAGTTAATAAAAGAGTCAAAGAAAGACCGAAAATAATAGAAGAACAGTAGCCCACGAGAAGAGATCGCATCACGTGGCACTATATTTATGGTATCAGAGCCTAACACTAGGACTCTCTTGACATCCTAGAAATAGAGTTAAAAGTCTAAGTATGGTCCATATGCACCCACCAGAGCTACCGCCACACCCAACCGTCGCAAAGCAAGTAAGAATCTTTGTGCTTTTAAAATTATGATTATTTATTGAAATGAAATTGTTATGTTTATAGATGGCTCCCACAACACGTTCAACGGCCCGACGCGGTAGAGGCCATGGGCGCAGACGTGAAGGTGACCATATCGTGGTTACTCCGAAGATTGCTATGGATGGCCTTGACTCCACTTCGGGGAGTCAAGTAGGAGAGGACGTGCAGTAGGAGCTTCCTCCGGTGCAACCACAGGAGCTCCAACCGCCCTCGATGCAGTCGACATACTCGGTACGTATGTACCAGATGTCATTGCCTCATCCAGTACCACTGACGGCTCCTCCCGATACGATTCAAAAATTCCTAAAACTGCACCCGCCCTACTTTAGGGGGATAGTGAATTACGAAAAGACAGTCCAATGACTTACTCAGATGGAGCAATTGTTTGACACCAACAAATGTGGCGAAGATAGCAAGGTTCGTTATGCCATTCACATTCTGACTGGTCGGGCCAGCGACTAGTGGGAGACAGCATGGGAGACTAGTTTCCCGAATCAGATGAATATTCCTTGAGCAAGCTTCAAGGAACTTTTCGAAGCTTACTATGCCCCATCCTACCGGAGGAAGGAAAAGACGAAGGAGTTCAAAGATCCGCGTCAAGTCAACATGACAGTATTAGAGTATCATGCATGCTTCATTCAGTTGGAGCGCTACTGTAAGGATCACATGGATGAGACGGATCGCATCGAGCAGTTCCTTGATGATCTCTATCATACCATCCGAGAGAGAGTCATATATGGGGCCGAGATCGACTTGCATGGAGCTATTCGGATGGCATACATGATCGAGCGGGAGATCGAGATGCGGCGTGAAGAGAAGGAGCCGACAGAGCTACAGAGCCGACAGAGCTGAGGTGGGAGGATCATCGCCCAGCTCGCAAAGATGCACGCCGCGACAATCGCCACCAACCCTACCAAAGGCCTCAACACGAGGCTCCCCGTCAGCCAGTACCTCGCGCAGGCTCAGGTGAAGTAAATAGATAAGTTAGAAATGTAAGAATGATGCATGTGTAGACTACCTTAGTGTAACTTACATGTTAGGAGATACTATAGTTCATGCTTACGAACTTAGGATGTCGAGATATGATGTTCATGAGTACTGATAAAATGAAGAAATCAAGATGCAGTTTCTGCGATGTAAGAACTTGGCCCGAGTTTCCCATAACCCGGATCGGATTAGACCATCCCGGACCGAATCCTTCCCAACTCTGCCCGAATCTACCATTAACGCTCGCTCTGAGCTCTAATCATACTAGAAATCGGCTCAGGCTCTGCCTGATCCAACCCGGGTATTGACCGGAGAAGACGATCGGGCGGATCAACTTTTCTGACCCAATCGCGCACCCAACTCAGCCTGGATATGACCCTGTCCCAGCCCGGGTTCTAACTCAAATTTTTCAAGACTGATTCCATTAGAAGCTCGACCCGAGTTCACATGTACTCGACCCGGGTTCTGGCCAACAGAATGCTAATTTTTACGATTTACGGACCATTGTTTACGTATTTGATATCTCATCTTTCCATGAAGTTAATTATGCTCAACAGAACTATGTTTGCTCTTCTTATGATTAATGGAACCGAAATAATGTGATGCCAACCTATTTATGATTCTCGATGAATAATGAATGATGATTCTTATGAATTATATGAAGAACAAAGAACGAACCTTTATGATTTCCTATGAAAGGATAAATGGTCGTCCGTTCCCTCTTCGGACGATCGCTAAAAAGAAATAAAGACGGACGACCATTTGACTTCCAGGCGTCCCGTATGTGGACAGAAGGAATTCGACCCTAATTGAACCCTTTGATTTATTAAGCCTTTATCTACTTGATTTGTAAAGAATGAAATGAACTTAAAGATGATTCAGAGCTTTGCTCCATACAGCATTGATCAATCTTCGGATTGAAAGAGAGGCCTTGAACGATCCTCGGATCGAAAGAGAGGTCCACTATGATGGGGGGAAGTTAAGCCAGCCTTGAGCAAGACACTTCCTCACGGGTTACCATTTGCCCTATTAGATGGGAGTTTCTTCCTTACGGATGTTTCCTCCTTGTACGAGGTCATCCCAGCTTAACGGGGCTGGCTGTGGCACTGATCACCCATTGACTCATGATGGTCTAGATCATATTACGAGTGCCGACAATGGTGTTCCCTAAAAGAATGAATAGCTCTTCCAAAGAAAGAATGAAAGAAAGAATGAAGGAATGAAAGAACCAAAGGAAGAAACAAATGAAAGAAAGAAAGAACGAAAGAATGAATGAATGAATGAAAGGAAATGAAATGAAAAGACATGAATCATGTTATGATCACTTTACCTTATGATCCACTTGTATATTTCATTATATGATTTGTTCATGCTTATTTTGATAGAACTAATCTATGATTTATAGGAACTCACACTTAGCTTTCTGCTAACAGTTGAGCTTGCTCTCCTGTGTGATCCTCACAGATACATGATGATTGCATGTGATGTGTTGGTGTGTGCCCGGAGATTTCGCTTTGGGCGGTATGTGCATATGATTATGGCCATATCTAGTATGAGTCATATGTTTATCCATTATATTAGACGATATATCTATCTAGATGGGTCTTATCAGCTCTTAGTCGATCGCAGTTATTTTTATGTTTAGTACTCATACTTTTACCTTTGCTACATCAGACTGAAACTATGTGATGTACCCTTTTGCTTCCACACTATACTTCAGTTCGAGACAATTGACGTATTTTACCTCTTTTGCTTCCGCATTCTTCCCTTATTATTGTATTATTTTATTTGATAAGTCTTCTGCTTATGTGTCATTTTTCTTGACCGTCGAGTCAATAAAAGAGTCGGTGATTCACACTTCCCATGGTAATCCCCTCTACGATGAAAAGGTACGCGACTCGTAGCCCATCGAGGAAGATGAGTAGTGCAAAATTTAATCTCAGCCTTTCATTTAATTAGACAAATGGATTAAATCTGGTTCACTCAATTTGTAGATCTGCTCTATAAGATTTGATCCAATCCTCTAATTTTATATATTGAAATCTAAAATGTTTGATTCGTTACGCCATTAGATTAAATCCATTTATCTAATACATTTATTAATTTTGACCATCTGATTACGTAAATTAAATTATTTTTTTATCAGTTAGATTTTTTTATATTTTTAATTTACTAAATCTCTTAAGTTAGATTTAACTCATATCCTGATAGTTGTATTATCTTCAGTTAATATTCGATAACTTCATGATTATAATAACAACTAAGGAACACCCTCGCGCTTCGTGCAATTTTAACTAATTCATAAATATTTCATCATAAAATGATTTATAAAATCTTTTTATCTTAATACGATTAAATTATTTTAAAATATGTTATTTTAACACTTCTATAATAAAATAGTTTTATGTTTTTATGAGCCGGCTCCACCTCCTCTCACCTTCTTTGTCAGAGCTTCACACCTAGTGCTAGCCTTGAGTGCAAGGTCGCCATCGTCAACGCCGCTAGAGGCATTGACAAAGATCTCACATTTTGCACTTTATAATGACCTTCACAATTTGATCTCTAAGTTTGCTCTCCGGTGTTGTGATGTCGGCTCCTCCTCCTCCTCCCATTTCCTCTATGTGAGCTTCTTGTTCGGCGCCAGCCCCAAGTGCGATATTATCGTCCTCGGTGTTGCTAGAGGCATTGACATCAATCTAATTAACCTTCTCCACTTCATGAGTACTTTTGCGATTTGATCTCTCAAGCTCATCCCTTGACACTATAACACCGGCTCCTCACACCTCCTCTGTCAGAGCTTCACATCTAGCGTTGATCCAGAGTGCATGATTGTCATCTCGGCATCAGTGAGTCCCTCGCCCTTCTCAAATAGGAGCCTCCTCGTCAAACTCTTCCTATAAATCCATTAGAGGCAAAAGCCCCCTTCTTCAATCTCCTTCCCTCTTGCTGACCCAGGAAGGGCAATCTCCTACCCCTCGACCTTGACATCATCCATGTGGTCTATGGATGAGCAAGATGGGCTCCTTGCATGCAGCGGCAATAGGAATGGAGTAGGACGATGGCCTAGATGATGGGGTTTGAAAATAGTTAGGTGGTTTTGCTTTTAAGGGAGGAGAGTTTAGGGGAAAGTTCTACTCATCTATGGAAAATGATGTGTAGGGTGATTAATGTGTGCGGTGACCTTCTCCAAGCTACTTACCATCGACAGTGAAGTGTGAGATATCTTTGTTCCTCCATTGATAGTTATTGCTCACCACCATAACATCGAACATCCTGAATGTCGCCTTCCAAGGTGATAGTGATATTTGGGATTGAGTAGTGATAACTTGCTTAAATTAAAGAAAATGTCAATTTTTCATATTTTTTTTTGGGTCTCCCAACTCACTAGCTGCAAGTGCACAGGTAAGTTGTAGTAGACTCAGGTTGTCGTATCCACAAGAATTTGAAGTCTAAGGCACCCTAAAACCATCTAAATTAGTTCTACTTTAATGGCTAAAAATATATTTTCAAAGGGAAGTGAAAATAGATTTTTTTTATGGAAAGTGAAATGATAACAGATTTTTGGGTTTTGGAAATTTATCAAAACTGAATTATAAATGCTAGAATGAAGTCTAAAAAGGTTTAACTATCTATGAGGAAGGTTCTTCTAGGATTTGGGGTTCATCTAAATTAATTAAGGATGGAATGGAACAAGTTATCACTAAATGTCCAACTTTTGATTCAACTTGAAAATGGCTGTTCCCACAGCTCAATTGGCCTCTAACTAAGCAATATATGATTATATAATTGTTAGCTAGGTTGAATCAAAAGAGGGTCCTCACTGAAAATCAAGTTATCATTGGGCTCAAAAGAAAGATTCAATGCTGATTTTTTGCAATCCAAGGAAGTTTGGAATGATAACTTGCATTTACAATCATAAAAAGATGGAATCATTCCAATCAACCAAACCAGGATAAAATATACTCAATAATGGTGCTTGTGTTCCATGATTCATCTCTGAATTCAAGGGAGATTCAAAATCAACCTCTCGGTTGCAAAATAAATTGAAATCCACACAAACACACTCAATTGGAAATGCAAAACATATGGCCACATGAGTTCCTAATTTCCATTGCTCCTTGGCCCATCTCTGGATCTCGAAGAAGCCCTTAAGACTACCTCTCAGTAATGGATTAATATGAGGGTTGACAATGGAAATCAGAAGTTAATTAAATGAGAAAACAGAAATCAGCATTTCTGAAAAAATCAGCAATGTGGATTGATGGAATTCAAATTTGCCAAATGCCCCTTGACCCATCTCTGGACTGCAAGGGATTCCTAGAGTACACCTCTCAGTGATTTGAATAAAATAGGGATTAACAATTGGCAATTCAGATTCCAAACAATCAGAAAATAGAATTTAGAATCAAACTAAGAAATCAGATTTTGGAAAAATCAGATTTGAATTCTAAATTGTCAATGATCTTGATTCATTTCTGAATAAGATCATGGCATATATTAGCCTCTCAACTATTCAATTAATCCAATCCTTGATGACAATCAGATCCAAAGCCCAGGAAATCAGATTTTGGAATTCAGGAAACCAAAAAATCAGCAACTCATTCAATTCATTCAAATCAGGAAAAACCAAATCAGATTTGAATCATAGGAATGTCAAAGCTTCTCAATTCATTTCTGAACAAGATTGGGATAGATGTTAACCTCTCAGTTGTTCAATTAATTCAATCCCCAATGACAATCAGATTCAAACAGCACAAGAAAATCAAAATTCAGATTTCAGAAAAATCAGATTTCAGAAAGTAGAAATCAGAATTCTAATTGGGTTTGTATCTAGAACTTGGCATTGATTCTTGATTCATTTCTGAACAAGGGTTAGACCAAATGATAACTTCTCAGTTATAAATACAAATAGGGTCTTCAAATGACAAGATCAGATTTATAACAAATCAGATTTCAGAAATGTAAAACCAGAAAAATCAGATTTCTGATTTCTGTTCAGGAATCAGTGGAAAATCTAGTTTGAGTCAAATGATTGCCCAAACAATTTTGATTCATTTCTGAACAAGATAGGGACAATACCAACATTCCAAAGACTCAATTAATCAGGTTGAGAGTAACAAACAGATTCTGCAGTTCAGGAAATCAGATTCAGAAAAAAATAGGAAATCAGATTTTCAGGAAACCAAATTCAGAAATCAGATTTGCAACTAAATGGAATCCAGAAATTTGACTTTATCTCCTAATGCATTCTGAAGAATGATTAGATCAAATAACACATCTCAATCATGGTTTACAATGGATCTAATGATAACATGAATCAGTGCAAAAAAGTTCTAAAATCTGAAAACCAGAATTGATTTCAGTGCAGGATTACAAATCAGTCCATATCCATCCAAAACTAATCTAAACTAATACCCTATCCTAGAAGAAATGGAGTTTAGCTCCTCATAATTACAAGATTTGACATCAAATGGGATAAGAAACAGATACAATTCATGGCTACTTTGAAGCTTCCTGGCCAGCAGCTCCTCCACCAGAATCAATCCAGCCTTGCTTGCCTTCAAACCCTTGAATGACCAGCCTCCCCTCTCCTCCAAAAAAATTCAGCTTATATATCACTCCTTTCCACCCTTTGATCAGCATCTAAATGTTCTAATCCTCCTGATTGCAGCCACCTGTCCACCCCTCTGAAATTCCAGCTGCAGATTCCTTTTTGGTGCAGGAAAAAGTAGATGGTCCCCCCCTACTTTTTCCACTTTTTGGCCACCTTTCTCCCTGCTACAAATCCCCAAACAGTAAGCATCAAAGCCCTTGAATGGTATTTTGACAAATAAGGATTAGGATAATGATAGTTGCTAGCTCAGATATCAAATGGTATTAGGTGTTGTGCAGGAATGAAAACTTGTATCAAAATTAATGAATTAAGGGGCCCGGAATGATAACTTTATGAAAATCTTAGAAAATGTCCTAATATGGGTGGTTCAAAGCATTTCAGGCATCAAATTGATTAGAGTGACAAGTGAGTGAGGTCAGAAATCAAATATGAATGAGATTCCTAAAAGTGATAACTTGAGTGCCCCAAAAACGATAACTTATATGACTTAAAAACGATAACTTGTCATAACTTGAGTTTTGATTATCCAAATGTGATGAAATTTGACCAGCAATGAGTTAGAACAATAATAAGATGATTGCTTAAGGTCCTTGTGCAGAATTAATGGTTTTTCATGTCGAAATGACAGAATTGCCCTTTAACGATAACTTGGCACTTGAAAAATGATAACTTGTTCAAATGGACTTAAAACTTTGCACAAGTTGATATGTGACTATCCAAATATGATTTATACATGATAATGATGGATTTGGGGCAAGAAAACCATAGAAAATAAGTTCATTCAAAATAATGATAACTTGACACTTAGGAATGATAACTTGTCCTCAAAATGATAACTTGGCATAGAATTTAAATATTAATGGATTTTGGCATTTCAGAACCTCTATGCACATGGAATTAAGTATGAAATGAGGAATATCAACTAGTTATCACAATGTTTGCATTCCAAGTATAATTGGCCCAAAAATAGGCAAAAGTGAGACTCGATATGTATGAATTGCATCTAAAATGGGTTAAAATCATATAGTGACCAGCGAGTGATCACAAGGAGATCATCCTCTATCGAGGTCAACGAACATCCTTTGCAATGAACCTATAGCGGAGGTTCATCCGTCACCATAATGGCCAAATATCTTTAACATCACCTTCCGGGGAGATCATTCCTTGTCGAGATCACCAGGGCAGGATGGGGTGCTCGCAACGGCTGGGGGAAAGGATACAACAATTTGGATGATGGGGTTTGAAGCTAGGTCAATGGTTTTAGTTCGGCGGTCCGGCAAGTGGAGTCGACAACGGAGACTTTCTTCATCCACGAAAAAGGATGTGAATAGGGTGACCGATGTCTATGGGGATTTTCACCATTGACAGTGGCAAGGTCATTGAGCATCCTTCCTGCATCCTCGTTGTTCACTCCCAGGTCGAAGGCTCGACATTAGTACAACTATGAAGAAGAGGAAAATGATAAAAGGTACAATGTGAAGCATCCACCTAGTCGTGCATGTGTCATTTTTGCGAACAAACTTAAAATATAGACTCTTCATATTAACCAAAAACAATTAACGGAGTTAAGTATATATATAAAACATGTCAATTTTTAAATTAAAAATAATTATGAATTGTCATCATTAACTAAAGATAATTAATAAACTTCATTATCAGAACTAATAGACTTAAGTTATCATAATGCATGAAGTCAAAGAGAAGTATAAAAATATTTAAAAAAAAAGGAGAAAGAAGAAAGTGAAGAATGGAAGAAAGGTAAAAGGTGATTGGTGTCTAGAATTATACATACATACATAGACACATATATTTATATGATATAAGTAGTTATTATATTTAAGTTATCATAATTTCTCATTAAATATATAATGGTTGCATGAGGTAAAAAAATATTAAAATAATTAAAAAATATGAGAATGGAAAGGAAAATTTAATATTCTATTCTAAATAATAATTAAATGTCATGTGTCTAGCATATGTGAACTTTCAAAGTAAAAAAATTATAATTCTTCATATTAACTAATAACAATTAATGAAGTTAAGTAAATATAAGATGTGGTTTTTTAAATTTAAAAAAATAATTATGACTTGTCATCATTAATTAAAAGAAATTATTAAATTTAAGTTATCATAATTAATAAATTAATAGTGGCAGGAGGGCATTGGTAGAGGTGAAGCTGAAGGAAGAGTGGGACCTTTTTTTGACTCTTGGCATGCTCGACACTTCTAAACTAAGCCGCCGTAATTAAAAGGCTTTGCCTTCGATGATTTTTTGAGAGGCCTTTGGGAGTGGTTTATTGGAGATTGATAAATTGGCATTGGTTTGTTTCTTTCTTCTCTCTTTTCCTCCAAGAGGAGTTAAGGGGTTTCTACTAAGAAAAGATGTCTCGTTTAACATTCTCCTTTAACAACCATCTACCAACAATATCTATAGTTTTTTTTTTCATCCTTTGCAAACCCTTTCTTTGGTTCACTCTATCCGGAACCTCATTCTCACATTTGCAGAAGAATCTAAGAACTGAACTTAGGTGAAAAAGGTAAACAGAAGGGGAAAAACACAAAGCAATCAAGAAGGCAGGAAGTTTCTGATGTTGTCTACATTGCCATTTCACGTTGATTTCTTTTAAGGAAAAAAGAAATATGTGGACCCAAAAATTGATCCACATATATAGACTCACCCTTGATTAATAAATCAATGGTGATCCTTGATAAACATTATTTTGAGTGAATTTAAAATGGATTTAAGACCACCATTGATTTGTAAATCAAGGGTAGTCCATATATGTGGATCCATCTTGAGTCCACACAATTCTCAATTCCTTCTTTTAAATAGAAAATGGGTGCTCGAAGTGTACCTTATAAGGTAATTACATGCTTATTGGACTACCCATCATGTATAAATTGAATGTTGACACTAAAGAGAACATCTGGCTAACTAAAAGAAAATCTAAACACAATATCTTTTAGCACAACAAACTCCTTGCGTAAGTAATATAAAAGTATATGTAATATCTAATTATGGTTTCACATAGTGTTTTATCAATTGACCTAATTATTTTCCCCAAGGCTGAGCTTCTTAACAAAGAAATATTATTTTCTTCGTTAATTGCATAATGGACAAAAAATAGAAAAAATCGTGGAGAATGATTTGAAATCGTCGGCTCTATGGTTAATGGTGCGAAACTGATAAAACATTTAGTGGACCATGAATTAATGGCATTTAATATATTAGTTAAAAGAGGTTAAGTAAGAAATAAATTAGGAAATTCATACAAATTAGGAAAAAAATATAAAGAGGAAAGATGGAAGGAGGATAATCCCAATGCATAAGCTTTATATATATATATATATATAGATTAAAAAAAATTGCTAGACCATAATACAGTATATTGATTAGCTATTAATTGAGGTTTCCATTCATTTATATCAATATAAATTTATTATGATAGGCATGCATTTCCTGAATATTATTAAAGCAAGTTTAAATAGTTGGAATTTTTTTTGTATCGGCCTATTTAACCTGATTGCCATTCATATCACAGAATATATTTTTTTAATCATCATAATATGTTTTTGCATTAATTGCTGTTAGTTTAAGAAATAACCACCATTTTAGGTCTTAAATATTTTAGCAATTATTTTGAATTGGTCAAATTCTGGTACTTGTTTAAACGTTTCTCTTATTATTTCTTATCTGTGGGTTTCTATATTTGGATTAATTGCCATCTAATAGAATTGACAATGGTCACCATTAATTGCCAGCATTTAAGGGATAATCACCATAATTTTTTATTAATTTTTGTCAGTTTAGGAAATAATTACCAATTTTTGCATTCATTATTTTAACCATTAGTTTTAACTGCTCCTATTTTTAGCTAGTTAATAATGCCAATTAGTTTTAAGAGATGAAGAGGTTAATTATTTTCTTGTGTACATCATTTTTCATAACATAATCGTTCAAAATTATTTTTGAGAAACGTAACATTATGCCAATAATTGACATATAAATTTAATAAACATATTTTGTACCGAAAGCAATAAAATTTATATACGTATGTATAATTATTAATATATTTTAAGATTTAGACATAGCACATGGTTTTACGATTAATTTTTATTTTTTATTAATATATTTTAAGCTTCAAACATAGTACATACTTGTTGTTGTGACGTTGAACCTTGGTTTCTAGAATTTGGATGGATTGCTCCTCGTAAGTTAAATCATCCTTGAGATTGATTTCTTCATACCTTATAACATTGACATCATCATGCTTATACTTTCGGAGCATCAAAACATGAAAAACATTATAAATTCGCCCATAAGATGGAGGTAATGCTAGTCTGCACACACCCTCTCCGACTAATTCGAGTACTTCAAAAAGACCAATATATCTTGGGCTGAGCTTTCTTTTTTTACCGAACCTCATCGCTCCCTTGGTTGGAGAAACCTTCAAAGTACTTGATCACCTATCCAGAAGTTCTATTCACGTCATCCTTGATCAGCATAAAATTTCTGTCGAGCTTGAGCAACCTTCATCCTCTGTTGTATTAACTCAACTCTTGCTGAATATTCTTGTAGCGCCCCCAAATCGACCCCTGCCATATGGCGAAGATCAACCTGGAGACACTACGACTTGCTATGACTTTGACTATAATATTAATCGTATCTCAGTCAAGAATCGAGACACGTCAGTGAAAGAAAGAATAATAAAGAAAATAAAGAAAAGGATAACTTTAATTAGAGAAAGTCTAAAGTGGCTATATCATTTCTAAAAAATAAAATAAGTTTTATATCATGAATCTAAATGCGGAAGATAAAGAAAACTAATAAATGATCTAATAAGCCTTATGGTTCATGTGTTGTCCTGTCACCAGAGCTTCGTCACCACACACCTACTCCATTCCATCACTGACCTGGTCCTGTGAAAATCAAACATAGAGGAGGAGGTCCTTCCGTAAGCTTTATAGCCTAGTGGGGAACCACATGATACACAATGCATGACATGAATATGATAATCGGCGATAAATAATCATGCTTAACTTGAACGTGAAAGGATAACATGTCAATATCATGAATCATAATTAGAATAAGAGTAAGAATCAGAATATATTATGAATCATGAGAATCAAATGATGCTTAGTAAACTTGGAATCATAACATACTTGACTTGACTTAAACATGCTTCTTGATCTTGGATTATTATTAGAATCAAGGTGACTTTAGGTGACTTTAATTCTTGGGATATGCCGAGCAAACGATACGGCCTTGTGCGGGTCAGTGGGTGATCAAACCCTGACCAAGGGAGCTATCCTTATCTTGCTGCACTTGGCTTGGACTGGCAATCCATTGTTAATCTTCCATCTGAACTTATTAATCACTTCTAATGACTTGTGGCTCTTAGTTCATTTTCGATAGATACGATAAGATCAATAAGAAATAAATTAATAAGGGAATAGATCTTGAAAATCAGTGAGGGATCTCTGTGGGTCAGAAAAATATGATAAATTGTATATAAGTAATATTGGAATTAAAAAGGGAAAATAATTAGTGAATCTAATAAAAAGGTGGGAATCGGTCGACCGATTCAGGGGAACGGTCGACCGGTGGTCTGCGGGTCGATCGATCGATCTGTTCAGATTGGTCGACCGGTTGGTTGGTTCGGGCTAATCGGATCGGTCGATCTGTTCAGTTGAACGGTCGACCGATGGGTAAAGGTTGGTCAACCGGTGACAAGGATCGGTCGACCAGTCGACATATGCAGAAATCGCCTGTAGTCATGTTATCGGTCGACCGGTTGCCGCAATGCATACGGACCAGTCGGCGTCCAGAAAAGTTGCAGAGTTCAACTTTTCTTGAGAATCTCTATCACCAACTCATCCTAATCTAGTTTCTAACTCCTAACAATCAATAAAACATAATAGAACAGAAAGAATTAATTCAAGCAATCAAAATCAAGGATCAAGCAAATCAAACAAGGATTCAAACAATCAAACGATAACCCTAGGAAAACTTCTTCTTGTTCTCTTTTGTTTCATAATCGATTAGGGCATGAGTTAGGACAATTCAGAGGTCACGCAAGGTGATTTTGATTCACCCATCTCTGCTCGCAATTAATTCATCCTTTGATTCATCAGAAATTAACGACCAAGTCCCCTGTTTTCTTCTCCCTGCGCCCTGTTCTCTCCCGGCCAATCAGCGCCTGTAATTCAATCAGTGCAGAGGGCGACGTGAGGGAAAGAAAAAGTATCATATTGGGGAAGAAGGGAGATTCTGCCTACCCTTGCACCAAGAACGACGAACGGATCGCTCCTGTTTCTGCTGACGCACGAGGGGGACGAGAGCAAGGCCAAAACAGGGGGAGGGAGGTCGTGAGGTTTGGAGAAAAGAAAAAAATGTTTAACAAAATTCTATTTTATAAATCTCCTCTGCTGATTTGATTTAATGAGATCAGATTTAATCCTTGATTTTGTGGAGATCAGCAATACGTTGATTCTTTAATACAATTGGCCTTAGATTTTATCTCTCTAACCGGCCATTCCAAATTGAACTCAAATTCATTCTTTCTTTTTTTTATCCTTTCTTGTTGTCGGTTATTACATTCTTATTCCCTTAAAAGAAAATTCGTCCTCGAATTTTGTACTAAGTAGAGGGCTTACTGAAAAAATGTAAAAATTCTTGGCGCATTTCCGACTCTAGCTCCCATGTCGCATCATCGCCTTGATGGAAACGCCAAGCTACCCTGACCATGGGGTACATCCTTGTTCTTCTGATGTTGCACTTTGCGCTCCACTATATGTTGGATACTCAATGATGGTCAAGTCTGTAGCTAGATCTGGCTCCTCTATCCTTAAAACATTTACAGCATCGTGCTTGTACTTCTTGAGCATGGACACATGGAATACATTATGCAATCTCCCATAAGATGGGGATAGAGCCATCTGCATGCTGCCTCGCCTACCAGCTCAAGTATTTCGAAGGGGCCTATATAACGAGGACTGAGCTTTCCTCGCTTACTGAATCTCATGACCCTTTTCATAGGGGTACTTTCAGAAAAACTTGGTCCCCAGCTTGAAAGATCCGTTATCGTCTGCCTTTATCAGCATAACTCTTTTGCCTTCCTTAAGCAGTCTTCATTCTCTGTTTAATCAACTATATATTTTCAGCATATTCCACTGCTTTCCTCACTTCTTCCTTACTCATAATCTTCTCCTCGTCTACTTCACTCTAGTGGGCAGGTGAACGGCAAGGTCATCCATACAGGGTCTCAAAGGGTGCCATACAATACTAGAATGATAGCTGTTGTTATAAGCAAATTCAATCAGATGAATATGCTCATCCCAGCTACCCTGCCAATCTAGTGCACAGGCCTGTAACATGTCCTCTAGTGTCTGGATGGTCCTCTCAGACTGTCCATCCGTCTGAGGTTGAAATGCAATACTAAAATTAAGTTTTGTACCAAAGGCTTGTTGCATGCTCTTCCAGAATTTGACAGTGAATCTAGAGTCTCGATCAGACACTATGGACTCTGGGATACTATGGAGTCTGACTACTTCCCTTACATACAAGTCTAGTAGACTTTCCACTGATTGTTTCCATCGGATCGGAATAAAGTGTGCCGCCTTCATGAAACGATCCACAACTACCCATATGACATCATGATCTTTCTTAGTCCTAGGCAAGTTGGACACAAAGTCCATAGTGATCTTATCCCACTTCCATTGTGGGATTTTTAAGGGTTTCAACTTGCCATATGATCGCTGATGCTCTATCTTGACTTGTTAGCACACTAAACATCGGGACACATATTCCGCTATCACTATTTTCATGTCCAGCCACCAGCAACTGCGCTGTACATTCTTATACATCTTGGTACTACCGGAGTGGATAGCAAACTCTGACTTGTGACACTCATCCAGTACCTCTCATCGGACGTCAACATCTGTGGGAACCCACAACATGTCCCGATATCTAATTCCCCCATCTGCAGAGATCTAAAAATCCGTTGGTTCATTCTGGCATCTCTTCAGAACCTTCTGATATTCAGGATCCACTTTCTGAGCTATTATGATCCTATCAATTAGGCTGGGCTTCATCTGATGCATCATCCATAGAGCTCCATTATTGCCCAGCTTGGGACACCATTGCTCAATCTCATCCAGCATCTTGTACTCGCGTAGTCTCACATAGGCTAGCGAACCTTCCCATTTCCTACTCAATGCATCGGCGACTAAATTTGCTTTACTTTGATAGCAAATATATAATCCTTGAGGAGCTCAAGCCATCGACATTATCTTATATTCAGATCCCTCTGCTCAAAGATGTACTTGAGGCTCTTGTGGTCAGTGAAGATCTCGAATGTCTCTCCATACAAATAATGATTGCAATTCTTCAAGGCAAAGACCACTACCGCTAATTCCAGATAATGTGTGGGGTAGTTCACCTCATGCTTCTTCAGCTGCCGTGAAGCATAAGCCACTACCTTGCCGTCTTGCATCAGTACACAGCCCAATCCTATCCCACATGCATCACTGTAGACCATAAAATCACCACTGCCTGTCGGTATGTTGAGAATTGGTGCCGAAGTCAGACGGTCCTTCAGAATTTGGAAACTTTGCTCACACTTATCTGTCCAGATAAATTTTTCCGCCTTCTTTGTGAGATTCATGAGGGGTGCAGCGATCTTGAGAAGTCCCTGATAAACCTTCTATAATAACCCGCTAAACCAAGGAAACTGCGAATCTCAGAAGCATTCTTCGGTCTTGTCCAATTCGTCACCGCTTCCACTTTTGTGGGGTCTACTGCAATGCATTTCTTGAAGACTATATGCCCCAAGAACATGATATCCTTCAGCCAGAATTCACACTTTGAAAGCTTGTCATAAAGCTTGTGCTGCCTTAGGGTTCCAATACTATCCTGAGGTGCTCTCGCTGTTGCTTTGGACTGGAAGAATAGATCAGAATGTCATCCACGAATATGATGACAAACTGATCTAGATATGGTCGAAAGATCTTGTTCATTAAGTCCATGAATGCGGCATGAGCGTTTGTCAGTCCAAATGGTATGACTAAGAACTCGTAGTGACCATATCTTGACTGAAAGGCAGTTTTCGGCATGTCCTCTTCGGCCACTCTCAGCTGGTGGCAGCCACTACGCAGGTCTATCTTTGAGAACATCGATGCTTTTGACAGTTGATAAAAAAGATCGTCTATACGAGGCAGGGGTACTTATTATTCACTATCACTTTATTGAGCATCCTATAGTCGATGCAGAGCCACATGGAGCCATCCTTCTTTTTGACAAACAAGACTGGTGCGCCCCAAGGTGAGATGCTCGGCCTGATAAATCTAGTAGCTCTTGTATCTGCTTCTTCATTTCTTGCATTCCAGCAGGTGTCATGCGGTAGGGTGCTTAGAGATGGGTGTTGTCCTTGGTAGGAGTTCTATCTTAAAGTCAATTTCTCATTTCAGTGGTAGTCCTGATGTGTCCTCAGGAAACACATCTGGAAACTCCCGCACCACATCTATCTGTTGGAGCTCAATGACAGGTGCATCTGTCTTGACCACACTAGCTAAGTACCCATAGCATCCTTTCTCCAATAACTCCTGTGCCTTAATAGCTCAGACGATAACTTTGTTCATTGTTGATGGAGTGCCCCTGATTACTGCCTTGGGTTTGCCTTACGTCCCTATAACGATCTTATTCTATTTACAATGCATGGCTGTGTCATGATATGAAAGCCAATCCATTCCCAAAATAACGTCGTAATCCACCATGCGGATGACTATGAGATCTGTAGAAAAGTTTTTTTTCTACATTGATAGGTACATTCGGGATGTACTTAGCAGCATAGAGAGTACCCATAGGTGTACTCACACACATAGCATGGGGTATCTGCTTTAGAGGCAAACTAAGAGTTTGGGTACACGACTCTGAAATAAATGAGTGTGTAGCCCTAGAGCCAAATAAAATAGTAGCAGATAAATTGGCGATAGAGAGAGTACCTCTAATGACATCATTGTCATTCTGGGCTGCTTCTGCTTCCAAGTTGTGCACACGACCTTGCACAATGGGATTTGCACCTTCTGCTGCCCGATTCTCTCGACCTCCTTTGGCAGCCTGTGGGCAGTTCCGGATAAAGTGTCCGAACTGTCCACACTGAATGCAAGAGCCGTTCAGCCTACGGCACTCTCCATCATGGTGATGGACACAATGAGGGCATAAGGGCTTCTGTGGCACTTGTGGCTGGCGCGGTGGTGGTGACAGCAATCTCAGAGGTGGTGCTGGCGGTGGCGTAGGGCGTGGCTGAGCTTGCCGCGGAGCTTCCCTCTACTGGTATGGCCTGAAATGGAGATCACGGCGATCGTCCCTCCTAAATGGTCGGCGATAATCCATTTAAGGCCTGGGCTGCTCTATTGCTTTGGCTGGAGTTTGGCCTTGCGTTCAGCTTGATCTTTTTTCATGCGTGTGGCCAACCTCACAGCCTTCTCCAGATCCTCGTAGTCTCCAGACAGGACTTTTGTCTTTAGTGCTTGCTGCAGCCCATTGATGAACTTGTTAGCTCTAATACACCCTTCAAATGGCATCAGGCAAATACTGCTCCAGTTGGATGAACTGGGTGTGGTAATCTGCCACAGACATACTTCCCTGCTATAGTTGCAGGAACTCCTCTTGCTTGTTGATGCGATCATGCTCGGGTGTGTAGCGAGTTATGAAAGCCTTCTTAAATTCTTCCCAAGCAATCTCCTCTTCTTCTAGTCCTCTGAATCTGGTGGCCCTTGTAGTCTTCCACCAGCCCATTGCAATTCCAGTAAGCATGTAAGTGGCATATAAGACCATACGTCCTTCAACGCACCTCATTAGCTTGAAAATGCGGTCCATGGTCTCTATTCACTCTTCAGCCTTGAAAAAGTCCGCCTTCCCATCATACTAAGGCGGGTGAAGTTTTAGGAAGGCTTGAATTGTGTCCTCAGACGCCTCATGGCGTGCTCTCTGATTACGACATCTAGACGCCGGCGGACTGCCTCCTGCCTGACTACCCTTAGGTGGAGCAAACTCATCCACGTGCTCCTTTAATGTCGCTCTAGCAGTGCAGCCTTTGCATCGTCCGTGGCCTAGTGCACGGCCTCGGCCACGACCACATCCACGACCCGGTGGGCCCAACATCTCAGGGAGTGGGCCTTCCGGTACCTCATGACCATTCTGGCCCGCCCTGGCCATCTGCTCCTGAATCCGCTCTAATCGTCGTGACATGCTTATCCTCTAATCATGAAATAAAATCACGCATCAATAAACAGTAACTTAACATAAACATTAACTTGACTTACAATGCTTTTCGATGGAGGGTGTGACGATTGCTCGGCGATAGCACATGAACCAATACCATACTTATACTATACACTAGGACGTCAAGAGAGTCCTGACTTTAGGCTCTGATACCATAAATGTAACGCCCCCAAATCGACCCCCGCCACGTGGTGAAGACCAACCTAGAGACGCTAGGACTTGCTATGATTATGACCATAATAATTGAACGCATCTCAATCAAGAATCGAGACACGTCAGCGAAAGAAAGAATAATAAAGAAAATAAAGAAAAGGATAACTTTAATTTGCCAAAGTATAAAGTGGCTATATCATTTCTAAGAAATAAAATAAGTTCATCATGAATCTAAATACGGAATGTAAAGAAAACTAATAAACGATCTAATAAGTCTTGTGGTTCATGTGTTGTCCTGTCGCCAGAGCTTCGTCACCATACACCTACTCCACCCCATACCTGGTCCTGTGAAAATCAGACACAAGGGAAGAGGTTCTCCCGTAAGCTTTACAGCCTAGTGGGGAACCACATGATATACAATGCATGACATGAATATGATAATCAGCGGTAAATAATCATGCTTAACTTGAACGTGAAAGGATAACATGTCAATATCATGGATCATAATTAGAATAAGAGTAAGAATCAGAATATATCATGAATCATGAGAATCAAATGATGCTTAGTAAACTTGTAATCATAACATACTTGACTTGACTTAAACATGCTTCTTGATCTTGGATTATTATTAGAATCAAGGTGACTTTAGGTGCCTTTAATTCTTGGGATATGCCGAGCAAACGATACGGCCTTGTGCGGGTCAGTGGGTGATCAAACCCTGACCAAGGGAGCTACCCTTATCTTGCTGCACTTGGCTTGGACTGGCAACCCATTGTTAATTTTCCATATGAACTTATTAATCACTTTTAATGTCTTGTGGCTCTTAGTTCATTTTCGATAGATACGATAAGATCAATAAGAAATAAATCAATAAGGGAATGTATCTTGAAAATCAGTGAGGCATCTCTGTGGGTCAGAAAAATAGGATAAATTGTATATAAGTAATATTGGAATTAACAAGGGAAAATAATTAGTGAATCTAATAAAAAGGCGGCAATCGGTCGACCGGTTCAGGGGAACCGGTCGACCAATGGTCTGCGGGTCGGTCGACCGGTCTGTTTAGATACGTCGACCAGTTGGTTGGTTTGGGCTAATCGGATCGGTCGATCCATTCAGTTGAACGGTCGACCGGTGACAGGGATCGATCGACCGGTTGACATATGCAGAACTCGCTTGTAGTCATGTTATCAGTCGACCGATTGTCGCAATGCATAAGGACCGGTCGACCGGTCGGCGTCCAAAAAAGTTGCAAAGTTCGACATTTCTTGAGAATCTCTGTCACCAACTCATCCTAATTTAGTTCCTAACTCCTAACAATCAATCAAACATAATAGAACAGAAAGAATTAATTCAAGCAATCAAAATCAGGGATCAAGCAAATCAAACAAGGATTCAAACAATCAAACGATAACTCTAGGAAAACTTCTTCTTGTTCTCTTTCATTTCATAATCGGTTAGGGCATGAGTTAGGACAATTCAGAGGTCATGCAAGGTGATTTCGATTCACCCACCTCTATTCGCGATTAATTCATCCTTTGATTCATCGAAAATTAACGACCGAGTCCCCTGTTTTCCTCTCCCTACGCCATGTTCTCTCCCGGCCAATCAGCGCCTGCAATTCAATTGGTGCAGAGGGCGACATGAGGGAAAGAAAAAGGATCAGATTGGGGAAGAAGGGAGACCCTGCTTGCCCTTGCACCAAGAACGACGAACGGATCGCTCCTATTTTTGCTCACGCACGAGGGGGACGAGAGCAAGGCCAAAACAGAGAGAGGGAGGTCGTGAGGTTTGGAGAAAAGAAAAAAAAGGTTTAACAAAATTCTGTTTTATAAATCTCCTCTCCTAATCTGATTTAATGAGATCAGATGTAATCCCTGATTTTTGTGGAGATCAGCAATACATTGATTCTTTAATACAATTAGCCTTGGATTTTATCTCTAACCGCCCGTTCCAAATTGAACTCAAATTATTTCTTTTTTTTATCCTTTCTTGTTGTCGATTATTGCAATTCTTCTATTTGTTTCAGCTCTTTAGCATCCAAGAACTTCCTTTCACCTACCTCATTTCAGTATGCAGGTGAACGACAGGGTCTCCCATATAGAGCTGCAAAGGAAGTCATGCCAATGTTGGAATAATAGCTGTTATTATAAGTGAATTCAATAAGTGGCAGGTGATCATCTTAATTGCCCTGCCAATCAAGTGGTAGGCAAAATTTATCCATCAATTAGTCTTATAATTAATTTTCTACAAATCATATGAGACCTATACTTAGAACAAATCTAAATATGTATTCCTAATAATGAATTAAAACTTATCAATCCATTATATATATTTTAAAAAATTCAGGTAATATGTGGTCTGAATTAGCAACCTTTAGATTAGGAAGGCTGAATCCATGTTCAAAAGTTTTCGAAGAAAATGCAAATTATGAGGTATATGTGAAAATTTTCGAACAGTGGGAGCGGAATGGCAAGGGTTCTTTCATAATATACATGAAAGATGGTCTCACGAGGATTCTCGATTCCTAATGAGATGACACATGATATATGAAAATGACATAAGGGTAATATGTGATTTCAAAATTGAAATCGGTGCACAATTAAGGGCAACATGTGATTTCAAAATTTAAAATCGGTGCACACTTACTTTTATTTAAGAAAAATAAGAAATAATGTGAATTGCTAATTTCCATGACTAAGAGTTTAGTCATTAAGATATAGTACTAAAAGAAGTATTATTTATGAATGGCAACATAATATATATGACTTAATGGAATAACTAAGTCGGCAACCAATAGTTATTGGTTGGACTAAAGTCTTTAAAACTGAAGTGTATAAAGAAGAAGTTCATGGGATATACTATCAGACATATCTTGGTATCTCAAAGTAGCAGCTAATGAGGCATAATGGAGCTTGATTTGCACGCAAGAATATTTTATGTGATAAAATTATTCTAATGCAAGAATTTCGGACCAGGATGTGGTGTTGGAAGAAGTGAAACTCGAGACAAACCTATGTTATTGCAGTTGTCAAGAAAAGAAATGTCTTGATAGATATCAATACTTTGTGGAATTGAGTTCGAACAATCCACTATATTGTAAAGACAAAGAAAAGGATCGTTAAACTTAAAAAAGTTACAAAAGTAGAATGGAGGGCTTATATAAGTCAACACTTAAGTGTTGAATGCATTGACAATACAGATTACATCAAAGAGTTGGCTTCACCGCACTACAAGATGTGATGCACGCATTAGGTTCCATTTAGAAGTTTGCTTCACCGCACTTCAAAATATGACATACGCATCTAAAGTATGTTGAATTTGATCTCCACTCCAGTTTTTTTGCAAAAAAAAAAAATAAAGTTATGTTTAATGGTCATGCGAATATTGAAAAGAACAAAAGAGTTTTCTGTTTTGAGAAAGCTTGTTCCAATGATTTATTTTTGTCTTCTAATTGCAAGAATAATCAATGTGCATGCTCTATGCCATGTGTCTGATATAAGATTGAGACACTTAGTAAACTCATAACATGAATAAATAATTATGAACTCAATACCTAACATATTAAGGTCAAGGATGATGCTATATGAGCATTATTTGACTAGTAAAATAACTCGGACACTTTTTTTTATAAGGTCGAGAGTTTTGTTAGATGATTATTGAGTGTTGCAACACATAAAGATGATGAATATTTGATAACATTCATTGATGATTATTCTGATTCTCCTATGTCTATCTCTTAAAAAGAAAATGGATAATTAAATTTTTTGATAATTTTCAATAGATGTAAGACATGAGGGGAAAAGAATGATGAGACCAATCAAGTATTAAATGATTGTAGAGGAGAGAATACACCTCACGGGAATAAGGATTATTGCATTCAAGTAGGGATATGTAAGATATTATTATCGCCTATGCATCAGAGTAGATGCGAGAATATAATTTTTAAATGCAATAGGAAGTTTGTTGTCCCACTCGGCCATGGTTAAAGAATTTTTTAGTAGAGATAACTACGAGTTACATACAAAGTATTCCCACAGAGTCCGTAGTATTAATGCTATTAGTTGAGAATAGCAAGAAGCCTAAATTTGGTCATCTCCGGAAATGGGAATGTAAAAGACATATTAAATCCTAGTCAGTTTGAGGACAAGCTGGACTTGAGGATATCAATGTGTAGTTTATTGGATACTATGATAGATCCAAAGGATATATATATTCTTCCATCTGTATAGATGTCTCATATTGAATTGAAATGCTATCTTTCTAGAAAATGAAATTGGAGCATGCAAAAAGGGATGATGATCCTTTAGTGATTGTATGAGACGGTGGATTCTAACTTCGAAAATACACTGTGCTATCCAACAGTGGGAGTTGAGACTGTATATGATGTTATACCTTTGGAAGTAGTGAAGTAACCCATCATTTTCACGAGTATAATCAGGCAACAAGAGGCAACAGATGAAACTTGCACAATTTGAATGACTGTACGGGTGAAAATTTTCGTGTTACTCCATCCATATTGATATAGAGGATTGTACAAATCCTATTATTTATAGAAGTAATGACTTCTATTGAATCAGAATCGTGGATGACCACCATGAAGAATAAGATGGACTCAATCGATCAAAATGGAGTATTGACGCTATGTGATATGCTGGCAAGTAGGCAATGTACATAAGGTGTTGATGGAAATTCAAGAGAAAGCATCGGATCGATGATGCTCTTGATGTCACATTGGTTTTCAACGATTATACTCAATAAGTCAGAATAGATTTTTAGGGAAACTATTCTCTATTGACTAAGGATATGTCAAGACAACCTTAGTAATTGTGATATATACATGAAAAGCTTAGTTAATGATGAACTGAGTAAGTGCGTACATTTGTGAGCATGGTTGTTCAAGAAAAATGATGAAGAAATAAGATAGGTTGAAAAGTCATAAGTGGCTTAAAGAAATATCATGTAATAGTAGAATACCACGTAATGGTGGTCCAACTTGTGCTTGTTGGAAACAAATTGGATGGACATCTTGAGTAGTGGGAGCAAAGTTGAAATAGCGTCACTATATGTATGTGGCATTTTGCTCATAAAAATGATGTCATAGTGCTCAAATTGAGTTGAAAATTTGAAATAAGAAAAATGGGAGAAATATCCTATAGCATTTCAAATTATTTAGACACAAACTCAAGAAAATTGAGTTAGAGTATAATACAGTGTATAAGACACTAAAATATTTTTGGAACACTAAAAATGACTTAGTAAAAGTTAATATCACAATACAGGGTGAATTCTTTAAATGAACCCTATGTATAAATGGTGTAGGGAGCTTGATGTATGTGATATAATGTACATAGCCTATATTAGATTATGCAATAAACTTGGTTAACAGATATCAAAATAATCACGGTAAAACTGTCTGGAGTCATTGTGAATTATTTTGTATATCTGAAAGGCATCTTACATTAAATACAAAGCAGATTCCCTAAGGCCATAAGATATCTGGATGTGGATTTCGATGACGATATATATAAATCGAATTTTCACACGTGGGCACTTATTTTTATCAGGTGGTATAATTGTTTCTTAAAGTTACAAGAAATAAGATGTGTGCAGAGACACATACTGAAGGTTGAATATATCGTCTATGATAGACAATCACCTGTGGTAAATGATTTAGATGTTATCTTCAGGAACTAGGGCTCAATTAGTCATGGGACTAAAGAATTGTGATAATCAAGTTGTAATAACCTTGGTACACAATAGAGCCAATAGTTCAAATACTAAAGTAAGTATCACTATATTGAAGACAGTGAAAAGAAAAAAGTGACATATCTATATGGTAATAGTAAGTGATTTCTTATAAAAGAACTAAAGAATGAGTATTAATCAAACGTGTTATTTTGATAGGACTCAATAATTATTGTAAAGAAAAAATTGCACCCATGATATTCATCAAATATTGTTTGATGGGACTAAAAAATAATTGAGTCAGTACGAAGTCCTACGGATAATGGACTTTAGGATAACATCTCTAGTTAAGCACTATATAGATAATGAGAGTGTTATGTACAATGATCATATCGATCAAGTGGGAGAAAGAGAAAAATATTAAAAAGAAAATTGCTAGATTTATATCTGCGTTAATTCTATCTGACTTTTTGGACCTCTCGTTCAGAGAAACTCCCCTCACAAACACAACCATTGAACTTGCACGCTCCATTAATGCCACTCACCATTGGCTACCAGGTTCATGCACCTCCACCGGCCAGATGCCCTTGAATCGTGCTATCATTATATAGATTGAACAACCAGTTGCATGTTCAACTCTGTGTTAACTTTTCTCCACTTGGTAGTTTCATAAACTGCATCCGTGAAGTTAGATGAATTGCATATAGAACTCTATAAAAATGGAGTTCGAAGTCTATGCAGGTGCAAATTGCAAGTTGCTGTCCGTTTCTTAAGTTGAGGTTATGCCGAAGTTTACGTGGTACTTGGATTATGAACCAATGTTGACTTTTCGTTTGTCATAGTAAATTCTCGACTACGAATAACGTAAAAGGCTCATTAATTTTATTGAAAAGGTAGGTTCCCAAATTATAAAACCTCGAATTGCCACCATAGTCTGGAAAGGCTCTTTTTGTTATTATTTTTAATTTGGAATTGTGTAAAAAAATATATATTTGCATCTATAATCAAAGAATAAAAAAAATTAAACTTTTTTGTTATCTTCCTTGTGTTGAATTCAACAATTTTTTTGTAAAAAAAAGGTTTCAATAATTTTTTCGATTAAAAAAATGTTCACTTAGAGACTGTTTGGCTTCAATAAAAATGTTCTGAGGTCAGGATCAGCTGATCCAATTTTGTTCTAACGCTGGATTGTAGCTGTTCTTGAGTCTCCATAGAACATAATTTTTTTTACTTTTTTATTGTTTCTGTCATCATGACTATAGGACTCACCAATATAAAAATAAAGTATTTGAATGAAAAAGTGAAAACAACATCTTATTCTTAATAATGTTTTCGTACCAGACAGCCTCTTAAAAACTTGAGGCCCGCAGCGTCGCATGCTGTGCCGCAAAGAAGCGCGAGCGTCAGGCCCGCTGGGCCACACGTTATTGCTGCAAGGCCCCGTGGTCCCTGGTCCCCCAATGTTGTCTCATGGCGTCTGAACCCAGGCCCGCGGCTCACAGCATGTTGCTGCACACAGAGAACATTGCGCGTAGCATGCGGGGTTGGGCCCACAACACGGCCCATTTTGGTGAATAGTAGTTTTTTTTAAATGTACAAGAAAACTTTGAGGAAATTGTATTAAAATTGAAAAAAATATGATTCATAACTTAAATTATTCAATTTACTTAATTTTTGTAAATATTATGCTTATAAGAATTCTATGACATGCTATGATGTGGCATATTTAAATGAAATGTTTTGCACGTAATTATGTTATGATAATTAAAAAATTACATAAAACTTTTGAAATTTATATGACATACATTATGGACATTTTGGTATTTTATACGTGCAAAATTTAAATATGTTTATTTGGTTTTATGTTATGAACTTTATTATATTACATATGTGCAAAATTTAAATATGTCATTTTTTGCATGTGAAAATAAAATTCATGCATGTTATTATTTTTAAAGTTCATTATGTGATATGGAACTTATAAATAATATTTTTTATTTATTTTTTGAAATAAAAATGGAAGTGCATATCTTTTGTTACCAAAATTGTCTTTAGGTAATAAAGGAATTTTTCACATGAGATATTTTTTATTTTTGTGTATTAAATAATGCAATTAGAATATATGTATGATATTAGGACATTAATTTGTTGTACGAACATTTCTTATTACACATATAATTAAGTCGTGACAAAATAATTTTTTATGAAAATTGATATTATATTATTTAAATGCCTTGTGTTATACATATATGTATTTTAAGCATATGACTGTATTTCACATTTTATGTAAATATATAAGTGATTATAGTCATACTTATTACCATGCTATGCTAAAAACATATGATAAGTACTTTCATTTTTGTGATCAATGACTTTACATAATTATTTGTATGCTTTGTAATTCGAACTAATATTTATCTCTTCTTCTTTTCTTATCTCTTATCTAACTGTATTTTAATTTTCTTTTGGACTTTAATGATCCTTTTTATTCTTATTTTTTGTATTTGTTTAATTGAGTAAATAAATTTTTATTTTCTAAAAGAATCGGAATATTAATAATATCTGTGATTTAAATATGCTTGATCTCTAGCATCAATTAATGCCTCTGCTTTTTAGTTGAACATTTCGACATTTAATTTTCCAGTGTACATGAGAAGGTCGTTCCTCTTTTTCTTCCTATTAAGGGCCGAGGCAGATTCCTGTTTGTTATTTTTCCTTTTTTCTGTTCTTTGAGCTCGTTGGAACATGATTTATTGTGTTCTTGAAGAAAGTTAAATCTTTCTCTATTCTACGTTCCTTACTCTTCTTTTGTAACTCCTTATTTTCTAAGTATATATAAAATATGAAATTAAATAATTCATCAATGCTGACTTTAAAAGACAAGCAATAAAAATTGATTTGAAAATTGACCAAATTAATTCAAAAAATACATAAAAAGCTCCAACACTAATATCTTATCAATTTTTTTAGCAAGCCTCCGGTTTCTACAAAGCGATGTCGATTTTTTGAACCCGTGCGCCGCTATTGAATCCAAACAATAGCAAGTGAGATTCTTAGTAAAAAAAATTTCAAACTACAAAACTTCACTTACACTGCATCCCAACTCGGATTGATCTTATCTATCTTCTTCTATCAGCGTGTTATATGGTGTGTTGTCCTTCATATCATTCTTGTGATAATCCTTGATTCTTTATGGAAGTGTACCAAACTCTTTTGCTTGAATTTTATTCTTCTCTCTGAACTATTTGTATCAGCCATTATCATCTCTTTCACGACGACAACATCCATCTGCAGGTGCAAGAGAGATGGTAGTGCCCTAATGGCTGTCACAGTTAGGTCAAAAAGAAACGAGTAAAACTAAAGCCAGGGAGGAACCTATAGATGGATGTTGTAACACACTGAATTTTTAATAAATTAAAAAAAATATTTAATTAATTAGATCTAGAAATCAGGGTTTAAAAAGAAATAAAGGTGCAGTTGGATAAGATATAATAAGAAGGAAAAATAGATAGAATAGGAGTTGAGATTAAGATAAGATTATGAACTCAAATTTAAATTTCAACCTAATGTAAACTTATGTTATAAGAATTCTCAATTAAAATTAAATTGAGTTTCAAATTTAAAATATATAAGTAATAATTTATTATTTTAATTGAAATTTGAGGGATAAAAATAACAATATATTATTTAAATTAAAAATCGAATAAATTAAAGAAATAATAATGTTTGATAAAGAGAAGAAGATTGTTCACATTTTTATATATTAAATTAGAGATATACATTTATTGTACATATTCTTCTATTTTCAAAATCAGTTTGAAATTAATAAAATTGTCAGAATAACAAAATTCATAATTATTTTTAATTGTGAATACTATAAATTTAAAAATCAAAATTTATATATATATATTTGAATGCAAACTCTATAACATCACCAGTGAGAGATAAATTATAATTATTATTTTATTAGGTTATACAATATTTATTATTTTATTAAATTAATATCTTGGGTTAAATTATTTTATATGAATGTTGTGGCATCACGTTCTA
Organism: Pontederia crassipes; assembly: GCA_030549335.1. Taxonomy (NCBI): domain Eukaryota; kingdom Viridiplantae; phylum Streptophyta; class Magnoliopsida; order Commelinales; family Pontederiaceae; genus Pontederia; species Pontederia crassipes. The sequence continues at coordinate 12,644,270 of CM060198.1, forward strand.
CCTCTACTTATAGAGATAAGTTCTTAAAAAATAATAAACATTCTTATTATAATCATATTTGATTATTAAAAGATTAATATTAAATTATATCTTATGTATATTTTAGATCCTCAGGATGGTCCCCCCATTCGCGACCGTCGAACGCGGATCCGATGGCCGCATTTAGTGCACCCGGTTCAAGCAAAAGAACTCACGGTTCATGGTGAAAGCTTCGCGATTTGGGGAAAATTAGTTTGTTTAGTGTGCCCCTGCCCTAGTGTCATTTCTATGCGGCGACAGCAACCTCGAGGGTACAGTGACCTCGGGGCGACGAAGAACTCGTAGCAACGGTAACCTCGCGGCGACGAAGGAGAACCTCGGGGCGACGGAGACCTCGCGGCGATGAAGGAGAACCTCGGGGTGACGGCGAGATCGCGGCGACTTAGACGCTAGGGCACGTCGATTCGCGAGATCCAGGTCGAACGACACTAAACCCCCCTTACATGTGGATCTCCTCTCTATAATTTTTTCACTGCCGCAACACTACGCTCGTCATCATCCCCGCTGCGATCCGACACTCATCGTCGTCCCCGCCACGATTCAAAGCTCGTCGTGTGGAGGTTGCTGTGTCTGGACGGAGGGGCGTATGCGACGTTAGGACGACGATCCGCCGACCACAATTAGACGATGACCCAACGAACACGACCGGAGGAGGAGCCTTTGTTGAACCTCACGAATCACATAGCAGGAGGAGGGCATTCGCGAAGGTCGAGCATGAAAGAAACCTGCAGCCTTTAATAGATTCGTGAACCGGTCCTATCCAATGTTTTTTTCTTGAATCTGCACCTCCTGTTCATCGAACCGCTCACACTACATGCGGCAGTCCGGTCCGCATCCAATGGCTCATATGAGGGGAGAACCATCCTCCTCACGTCGGGGGAGGATATACATTAAATCCTTTATGCTATGAAATTTAAGATTGTTATAAATTTTAATATTTTTTTCTATTGACACCCACCGGTGTCTTAAATTTTAATATTATAATAAAATTATCTTGTTGGATCCAGTAAAGTCTATCCAATCATGATCAATTGACACTCTTTCCACTCCATGATCCCACTAAAAGCATATTGAAACGCCCCATTTCATGGTACGCAATAGCACAAAGTCAAAAGTCAACGATATGACATTCACCAAAATAACATACCAAAGCTCAGATGGAAAATCATGCATGCACACGTTTACAACTCTATATGTAGCGCCCTCGAAATCGTGCCTCCCGCTACGTAGGTGGTCAGTTTGACCCCGAAAGCGTTACACTGTCTATTGCTCTACTGATCTTGACCATTCAACAAAACTACTTACGTGGCAACTAATAAAATAATAATAAATATAATAGAGGATTTTAAATGCGGAAGAGTAGTCGAAATGTCGTGTCGAATGACTAAAATGCGGAAAATTCATAATGTCTCATATTATAGAAAATATGCGGAAGTTTATGATGTTTCATATTATGAAAAGTATGCGAAAGTTCATGGTGTCTTGCAATATAGAAAATAATGCGAAAATATAAATAAGCTTGTCTGAAGTTTTATGTGCGGAAGGAAACATGATGTCTCTGAACAATAAAATGATTTAAACAGATATGCAACAAGAATGCTCGGAGCAGAAATATTAGTCATGCGCAGCGTCTCCAAGCTCTGTGCTCTCCATCACCTCCTCAGTTGGCATTCTCACTTGGAAAATCCCAATGCAGGGGAATAAAATACTCATGAGAAAAAATGCTCAGTATAGTAGCAATAAACGGTGAAATAAAGATCGATGATGATCATGAACTCAATGTATAAATCATTAGTTATCAATACTTTGTTCTTTACTATAACAATACTTTGTATTTACATTTCTCTGCTTTTACTTTACAATGTCTCTGCTATGTTATGCAATACTTTACTTTACATTATCTTTGCTTTACTTTACAGTACTTTACTTTACATTGCTCTGCTGTACATTACTTTACTTTACATTGCTTTGCTGTGAGTGGTACAATGTCTTTTACATTACTAGAATATCCTTAGGGTTGGTTGTCCTATGCGAGCTCGACTTTTATTAGGTTGGGAAGCTAGAGGTGCCTCTCTGATTCTCTAATGCCAGAAAGCCCATAAAGGGAAAAGGGGTGGGTGTTACTACCTCACCTAGTTCGAAAGGTATGGAGAAGAATTCCTACAATTCAGGAACAGTGGTCGGTTATAAGACCCGTGGTTCACTGTCTCATCAGCTAGCTACCTATCCCTCTGGCAGAATTCTTTAATCTTTAAGGGAAGGGGTATGTCCTTTAGCATCACCCTTCATTCGAGATACAGGTGGGAGAAAATCTGAAATCTTAGGAATAGTGGTCATTTAAGACAGTAGCGTCGCTGTCCCCTCAGCTAACTACCTATCCCTCCTCTGTTTTAACCTCTGATCTTTGTTTTAACTTTGGGGGGCGGCACATAGCGAATCACATGTCTTTGTCTTTGCTTTATTTATCTTTAGTCATTGTGAAATCTATGATTTAGGGTTCAATAGAACTTTGATCTTTGTACAATAGGACTCAGCCAATGTAAGTGAACTGATCAGAGTCTTAGTTATGATTTGGAAGTGGATTAGTCCGATCAGGTCTAACCAATGGGTCTGCCTGTCGAACCGGTTGACCGCTCCTGTTGGAATGGTCGACCGTTCTCTTGGCGCCGGTTGATCGGTCCTCTAGGATCGATCGGTCGAGTTCTTTGTTCGGTGTTTGAGAACCGATCGACCATCCAGGGTGTCGGTCGACCATTCGTTAGGCCATGAGGATGCGCAGAGCATCGGATTGGTCGACCGTTCTTTGAAATCGGACGACCGATCGTAAGTTTAAAAACCTTTCTTTAACAAAGAGACCGATCGACCGCCGTGATGAGGCCGGTCGACCGATAGGGAAGAGCTCATTCGAGTACTGTGCACAAACCGGTCGACCGGTCTCTGGAATCGGTCGATCGGTCACTGCGATGAAACAGGGCCGTCAGATTTCTCCATTGATTCCGACGGCCTTCCGGCCGTCAATTGATGCCGACATAAATATGAAACATGTAGGAAATAACTTCAAGATCATATTGAACCTATCCTACGCATTCAACAATTACTATTTCATCGTCTAGGGATTTAGAATGCTAAGGGTACCTTTTTACGATTCGACTATTGGATTTTTCCAGTCACTGCTCGTCGCCGGACGTTTGTTGTCACCTGGAAGGGTTCGCTGGATCCTCGCGCACGTCGAGGAAGGTCGAGGTGCGCCGGAGATGGGTCGGTTGGTTCGTGAAGTCATTCAATGTCGCCTCTGCCTGTCGCTCGGTCGAGTGTCGCGGTCGCCGGTCGGAGGAAGAGAAGAAGAACGAGAAAGGGAGGAGGTCGGGGGATCCAAGAGGGCGCACGAGCGACCCTGACCCCCCTTTTATACACCCCGGCCGACCCTTGGTCGGCCGGAGGCGAAACAGCGGGAGGCCAGGGGAGGCGACTCCTCCCCTGTCGACTGTTCGTTTCATTTCTTTATTATTATTTTTATTTTTTTATAAGTACGAAACATTACATTATTACCCTCTAAGAAGAAAATTCATCCTCGAATTTGGATAAGGATTAAGGCTTAACGAAAAGTTCAGGAAATTTCTCTTGCATTTCTGGTTCGACTTCCCAAGTTGCTTTTTTTCCTTGGTGATGCTTCCATGCGACTTTAACCAGTGCTACGCGTTTCTTCCCTTGTTGATGTTCTTGGTATTCCAATATCTCCGTGGGTTATTCCTCATACGTCAGATCCTCCTTGAGATTTGGTTCCTCAATTTGGATCACGTTGGCGTAGTCGTGTTGTACATCCGGAGTAGGGAGACATGGAAGATGTTGTGTACTCTTGAATACGCTGAGGCAGGGCCAACCTGCATGATGAGTCTCCAACCATTTCTAGTATTTCGAACGGGCCTACGTACCTTGAGCTCAATTTTCCTCGTTTGCTGAAACGCATTACTCATTTGGTGGGGGAGACCTTGAGCAGAACTTGATCGCCCGCCTTGAACTTATGTTCTCGGCGCTTCTTATCCGCGTAGGGCTTCTGACGATCTTGAGCAAACTTCATTCTTTTCTTTATCAGTTCCACCCTATCCGTATACTCCTGTGTCTGCTTCTGTATTTCGGCACTTAAGATTTTCCTTTCTTCAACTTCGCCCCAACATGTCGGAAAGAGACATGTGCGACCATACAATGCTTCAAAGGGAGACATCTCTATGCTAGCATGGAAGCTATTGTTGTAAGAGAACTCTATAAGGGGAAGATGTTTATCCCAATTACCGTGCCAATCCAGCGCCATGCTCTCAACATGTCTTCCAACATCTGGATTGTCCTCTTCGATTGGCCGTCCGTCTGAGGATGAAATACTGTGCTATACCGGAGCATTGTCCCAAAAGCATTCTGGAGACTCTTCCAGAATCTGGAGGTGAACCTGGGATATCTGTCGGATACAATGGCTGCCGAGATCCCGTGAAGCCTAACAATCTCCTGCACATATAGATTCATGAGGCTTTCAAGAGATTGTTTTACCTTAATGGGTAGGAAGTGAGCCGATTTAGTGAGTCGGTCTACTATAACCCAAATGGTGTCGTGCCCCTTCAGAGTCCGAGGTAGGCCTGTGATAAAATTCATTGATATTTGTTCCCACTTCCACTGTGGGATGCCCAGACTCTTCAAGGTTCCCTGTGGCTTCTGATGTTCGATTTTGACCTGTTGACACACTATGCATTTGGAGACATACTCCGCTATCTCCTTCTTCATGTCTGGCCACCAGAAACTTCTCTGCACATCCTTATACATCTTTGTACTCCCTGGGTGGATTGCAAACTCGGATTTGTGGCATTCGTCTAGTACTTCTCTTCGGAGTTCCGGATTTTTCGGTACCCATAGTCGGTCACGGTACCTGATGCTACCATCCGAAGAGACCTTGATGTTTGTTGTTTCCATACTTGTCTTTATCATCATATCTTGATACTCTGTGTCTTCCACTTGTGCTTCTATGATCTTTCCTATCACATCCGGTACTATGCGCTGCATCATCATTAGTGAATCATCGTGCCTCACTTTTGGTGTCTATTTGAACAGTTCTTCTATGAGTTCGAACCGTCGTAGGCGCATGTAGGCTGAGGATCCTTCCCATTTCCGACTGAGGGCGCCGGCTACTGAGTTTGCCTTGCCGGTTTGGTAGTTAATGGCAAACTCGTAATCCTTCAAGAATTCCATCTAATGCCTTTGACGCATATTCAGTTCCTTCTGTGTAAAAATATATTTTAAGCTCTTGTGATCTGTATAGACCACAAATTCTTCTCCATATAAGTAGTGACGCCAAAGCTTGAGGGCGAACACTACGGCTGCTAGCTCGAGGTCATGCGTTGAATAATTGACTTCGTGCTTCTTCAGCTGTCTGAATGCGTACGCCACCACCTTCCCATGTTGCATTAATACGCATCCCAATCTTGTACCACTAACATCGCTGTACCTCACGTAACCACCGTTGCCCGATGGTAACGTCAGGATTGGCACTGAAGTTAACTATTCTTTTAACTCTTGGAAGCTTTTTTCGCACTTGGGTGACCAAATGAACTTTTCTCCTTTTCTTGTGAGCTTGGTCAGCGGCAATGCTATCCTGGAGAAGTCTTCGATGAAACGCCTGTAATAGCCGGCTAAACCAAAGAAACTCCTGATTTCGGAGACGTTCTTTGGTTGAGTCCAGTTGGACACTGCTTCCACTTTTGCGGGATCCACTGCAACTCCGTCTTTAGAGACGATGTGTCCGAGAAACATGATCTGCTCTAACCAGAATTCACATTTTGAAAACTTTGCATATAACTTCTTTGCTCGCTATGTTTCTAGCACTATCATCAGATGCTCTCTATGCTGTTCCACGCTTAACGAATAGATGAGGATGTCGTCAGCGAAGACAATTACGAACTTATCCAGGTGTTCGTGAAAAGTTCGATTAATGAGGTCCATGAATGCTGTCGGGGCATTTGTTAATCCAAATGGCATCACCAGGAACTCATAATGTCTATATCTTGATCGGAATGCCGTCTTCGGAATATCTTCCTCTGCCACTCTTAGCTGATGGTATCCACTCCTCAGATCGATCTTTGCGAACACCTTTGCCTTGGACAGCTAATCAAATAAGTCATCGATGCGAGGTAGTGGGTACCTGTTCTTTATTGTGACTTTGTTCAACATCCTGTAGTCGATACAGAGTCTCAACGACCCATCCTTCTTTTTGACAAAAAGAACAGGTGCTCCCCAAGGTGAGACGCTAGGCATTATGAAACTTTTATCCAGTAGCTCTTGACTCTGGTCCTTCAATTTCTTCATCTCTGCTGGAGCTATGCAGTATGGGGCTTTGGAAATTGGTGCATTTCCGGGCGTTACTTCAATGTGAAAGTCTATCTCCCTTCTAGGCGGTAGACCTCTAACATCCCCAGGGAATACATCAGGAAATTCCCTCACCACTTCTATGTCTTGAAGAGTCTTCTTTGGTTCCTCTATTTTGGTTATACTGACTAGGTAACCTCTACATCCTTTCTGAAGTAACTTATGTGCCTTTATGACAGAGACTATAATCCTTGGTTCTTTCTATGCAATACCCCTGATTATAATTTTATATGTACTCTGTGTGCCTATGATTACTTTCTTTTGCTTGCACAATATGGAAACATTATGTGAGGTTAGCCAATCCATGCCCAATATTATATCATAATCTTTCATGGGGATAATGATGAGATTGGCAGGATGATTCTTTTTCTCTATCTCTATGGGTACATTGGAGAGATAATTTGTATTAATTAGGGTGCCCTGTGGGGTTAAGATGTTTATCTTATGCTCTAAATTCATGGCAGCTAATCCTAATGTTTTGGTACATTCTTCAGATATAAAGGAATCAGAGGCACCAGAATCGAATAGCACTTTAGTAGGTAGATCGGCTATGAATAGCGTACCTCGAATGACATCAGCGTCATTCTGCGGTGCATCCTCTTCTAGATTGAAGAGTCTTTCCTGTACCAACTGCTGTTGTCCGCGTCTCGGACAATTCACTGCGATATGCCCCATTCCGCCGCAGTAGGCTCCTGACTTCATTCGACATTCTCCAGCATGGGTCCTGCCACAGGTGTTGCAAAAAACCCGCTCACCTTGTGCGGGTGGTGCTTGAGAGGCTCTAGGAGGCTGTTGCCTCTGCTGTTGAGCTGGGCGCCTCTGCGTCTGCTGAGGGGGTCGTTGTTGTTGCTGTTGCTGTGGTTGCTGTTGCGGTGGGGGAGGAGCTTGTTGTGGTGGACGGTATGACTGCTGCTGCTGTTGAGGGCGGTGGTTCTGTTGAGGTGCAGCATATGGATGATATCGGTTATCCCGTTGTTGGTGTTGCCGGTTGTTCCCACGGAATTGTTGCTGCTGCTGAGAACTCTGTCCCACATTCTGCTGGGCCTTTTGAGCTTTCTGCAGATCTTGTTGGTCTTTTTCGGTCAGAGTAGCCAAAGTGATGGCGTCCTCTAGAGTTCTGTAGTTTCCCGATCTCGTATGAGACCTCAGAGTGGGGTTCAGTCCGTCCATGAAACGCTTGGTGACATCCAGCTCGTTCATGATCAACCTGGAGTACTTCCTAAGTCTGCCAAACTTCGTCATGTACTGTTCCACAGTCATGGTTCCTTGTACCAAGTCCAAGAACTCCTTCTGCTTCAAGTCCTTTTGAAACTTCGGGAAGTACCGCATCTCGAACGCCTTACTGAAATCTTCCCAGGCAACAATTCTTACCCCGGGAAAACTGGTGGCCTTTCTCGCTTTCCACCATTCCTTGGCATCCTTTTGGAGGGTGTCCACAGCGAAAAGTACTTTCTTGTTCTCAGGCACGTCGAGGATGTCGAACTTGTCCTTGATGACCTCCATCCATTGCTCTGCTATTATGAGGCCTCCTTCGCCGTTGAACGTTGGAAGTTTTGACCTCCAGAATTCTTGTAGTGTGCAGGTGGAAGGAACTTGTCGTCCTTGCTGGGCTGGTGGCTTTGGTGGAGGAGGAGAAGGTGGAAGTGGAGGTGGGTATGGTGGCGGTGGAGGAACATATGAGTTCTCCCCTTCAATGTCATTCTCCGCCTCACTAGTATAGACATATTCTCTTCTTTCATATGACATCTATAAAAAGGGACCATATCAATACTTGAGAGAGGCACATAAAAATCAAAGATTCTTAATCTAAATAAAAATCTTAGATAAAACTTGAAACCAAGATGCTCAATATTTATTAAAGCAAATATTATTCTCTTGATAAGGTTTGAAAAAAACATAAACATATGTCTGAGGCACACTAAGGCCTTCATAATAAGATACATCAAACACTAATCACTACGTCTAGAGAGCTCCCCAGGGGGATTGGGGCACTCATCATCACCGTGTCCCTCCTGATAACAGAGACCACAACACTCTTCGAGATCTGTCTGGCTGATCGGGCTCGCGTCTCTGAACAGTAGTTCCTGTGGTGGTGCAGGGACTTCTTCTTCGTCATCGGAGGATATATGAATCGGATAGTCTGCACGTCCCCCTCTCGTATAGAAGTGCCACCTCTGATTTATTCCTTCACGTATCTCCGTAGGGTAGAAGTGGCGTGGGGAGAGTAACTCCGGATCATTACTCCCAACGCTCTCTAAATCCAAATATGAATGCTCCGGTCTCTCTAGAGCAGACTATGGAGGGGTTGGGGGATCTAGTGGACGTCTACTTATCCCAATTATATGACCTCCCCTATGTACAATGCTGGTGATCATACGACGTGGAGGCATCTATAACACAATAAACCCAATAATATAAGTATGATTCTCATAGGAATGTACCTATTACTTACTTGAGGAGTAGAGCCGCAGTTACTTGAGAAGCTTGCACATGACTTTACTGTGAGCTGTGTACTGTATGAACAATGAATGCTATGCATGAACATCTACTCTACTATGACCAATGGAGGAGTCAAGAACTTAGGCTCTGATACCAACTGTAACGCCCCCGAAATCGCACTTCCCGCCACGTAGGCGGTCAGTTTGATCCCGGGAGCGCTACACTGCCTATTGCTCTACTGACCTTGATCATTCAATAAAACTGCTTACGTAGCACTAATAAAATAATAATAAATATAATAGAGGACTTTAAATGCGGAAGAGTAGTCAAAATGCCGTGTCGAATGACTAAAATGCGGAAAATTCATAATGTCTCATATTATAGAAAATATGCGAAAGTCTATGATGTTTCATATTATAGAAAGTATGCGGAAGTTCATGGTGTCTTGCAATATAGAAAATTATGTGGAAATATAAATAAGCTTGTCTGAAGTTCTATGTGCGGAAGGAAACATGATGTCTCTGAATAATAAAATGATCTAAACAGATATGCAACAAGAATGCTCGGAGCAGAAATATCAGTCATGTGCAGTGTCTCCAAGCTCTGCGCTCTCCATCACCTCCTCAGTTTGCAAAATCCCAATGCAGGGGAATAGAATACCCATGAACAATAAATTAAAGTTGAGGGATCAATTAAAAATTGACTTAAAATTGAGGGACCATTCGTGTAATTTATCCTGATATTTGAATAGGCTAAGTCTCTGCTTTTTCCTTTTTTGTTGCTTCATTTTTTTTTCTGCATGTTTTTTTATGACGTGTGCTATCTTTGAATTTACTAATTACTATTAAAGAGCCAAAAAAAAGTGTGGCTGGAGTATGTTTTATATGATCATGCATTCTATTTTTTTTTCTTTCATTGCTTTACGCGAAGTTATAAATAAGATTGTAGTCTTCATTTCTCACATAAAAATGCTTTAAATTTTATTAATGTTCTGCACTACTCAGAGCAAATGTCACAAATGAGATATCATTAATTAAAAATTATTTGTGGATCTATGCTACTTAGTCTTACTGGTTTATACTTTATACCTACATGAATATAAGATTGTGTCATAAAAGCTGCATAATATGGAGAATTTATATACATGCGTCCATTATCGAGATCACTAACATTGACTTCATATTTCTATTACTACTTAAAATATACTCAACTTCTTAATGCATTTGGAAAAATGGCAGCTGAACAAGTGGGTAAGTGTCTCTTTGCTTGGGAAGACACTTGCAGATACTAGATTTGGAAAAGTTGGTTTCTGAAGTTGCTAGGCGTGGACATGGTGATGGACTCAACGCTGCAGGTGATGGGACTGGATCAGTCGGACATGGAGCGGCGTGTGACGGAGCTGCGCCGGCAGGGGTGCCCAACATCGCGCTCTGCGCGGAGCCACACGTCATCAATGCCTACCGGCCGCTTGGGCTTTGCCGCCGGACCCTGTCGGCGTTAGAGCTATCGTCTAATCCCAATATAAGAATCAGCAAAAGCGGTAAATGTTATAAATCAGCGACGGTTGGCGCAAAGGGAGCTGCGCTTCAAATGGTTCAACGGTGCTAATAATTTCGAAATCAATTATTGGAATGGTCGCATTGGTCAGAGGTTATCTTTCCCACTCCAACTGCGTTACTGAATTAATATACTAGTAGCCGGATATCGGTAAGTGTTATAATAATTGTTTCTACATCATTTTTTTTTGAAAAAAATACCATTTATCATCATTTCGAATGAAGTCTCTTTTTACAAACAATAAAAATAAAAATAAATAAATGGGTTCGATGATATTAGAAAAATAACGCCCTATATGAATTGAGTGTAATGGAGGAAAAAGACAGATATAATTCTATGCATTAATAGCGCTTTTCCATGTTGCATCTTTTTTTTCTTCTTTTTAGTTTATTTAATATCTATTTATTTGACTAACACAATTTATTGCATTAATATTTGTCACATATCCGTGTCAAATGGTATTATTAAGTCATCCATTTAATTCCATACACAATAAAGAAATGAGATAATAGTATGGCATTTGCATTTATGTTGCATTTGGATTTATAGACAATCTACATAACTAAGTTATTGGAAGTTAAAAAGAACATTAATATAATGCCCATTCGTCTTATTTATTCAATTTCGGATTTTTAATAATAATGATACTTATAATTTTCTCACAAATCTCCAAAAATTTAAATGCAAAATCCATCACTTTTTTTTACCCCTCAATTTCTTTTCACTGGTATAAAAAAGTTAAATAACTCGTGGTTCATTTGGTTTTTATTTTAATAAGTACATGCTTTCTCTCTCTATAAAAAAAAGTACATGTTTTTTTGTATTTTTTATGTAATTAGATTTAGTATTTTTCTTGATATATATTTTTTTTCAGGGTGTGGAATCCATATTTATTTATACGCAGATCGACAGCATGAGATCAAAATTAAAACTGCGTCTGCCTTTGTTGTGTAAAATGTTTTTTTTTTAAGTTTTCCCCTCGCTTTTGTGATAAAAGCTTTGTCAATTTAAAGTAATTTTTGGTTATTCAAACTTTTAAAATGATGCTAAAGAATAATTTTAATTTACATTTATGTTTATACGTAAATTACTTTCACTAACGGCTTGATTGGCAAATAATTAATGGGTAATGGGGATGGGTGGAGTGATGGCTGAAGTGTTGTAGGTAATTAGTAGTTGGATAATAAATTATAAAAGATTGAAAATTTTATTTGTACAAAAGTTATTTTTTTTATATATTAAATTACTTATAATATTCAAGAATGTATCATATAGTTTTTATCACTTATTTTATTTTTTTTATTTTAGATCTTTTTTCTATTTTATTTTATTATTTATTTTATAATTATTTTATTCATCTATTTTAAAATGTTAAAGATAAATATAAATATGAATTAAAATAAAATATAGATAAACATTATTTTTTGAGAGAGAAGAGAAAAAAGAAAAGTACGGATAAGATTAATTTGGTTTAAAATTATTAATTTTTTATTTCACTGATTTGATGAAATAAAAAATATAATGTTAAGAAGATTTAATTATTTTACTCCATCCTTTCTAATTAATATAAAATAATTATAATTCACATTTTCATATTTCACCTTCACCCCTCCATCTAATATAATAGAAAGAAAGGAAATCAAATAGTCTAGACATGTTTTAGGTATATATGGTGTTTTCTTTTACGTTTGATACAAATAAATAAATTTATTTGGTTTGTTTTTTCATGTATGATGCTAGCCAAAAATATTAGGCCGTTTGACGCATTATCGATTTAATTAATCGATAATTTAGATCACCATTTAGATAAATTATCACTATTTAAATTATCGGTAATATCATGTTATAGTGTTTGATAAGTATTAGTAATATAAGTTATGATTAAAATAACTAGAGAATAAATTACCAAAATATCTTAAAAATTATTTTAGATTTTCATCACATGATATTATAAATAAATAAAGAAAAAACATAGAAAAAATGAATATAGTAAAATAAGATGAGACAAAATTAAAAATTATTTATAAAGAAATTACATAATAGAGAAGATGAGATTGGATGATATTTATTTATTAATAAAATATTTAAAATTAATATTTTTTATTGATTGGATATTATTGTCAAAATACATGTCAAATAACTGATAATCTGGTAAGACACATCCCCTGTTTGCTATTTGAATTATCAGTGTAATTAAAATAAATGAAGTAATGTGATGAATCCTAAAAATTTTAAATAAAATAACCGATAATCTATTTAAATTATCTCATACCAAACGGCCTTGAATTATCTCATACCAAACGACCCTTAAACATAACCCTTTGATTGATTGGATTTCAAATATAATCTTTTTTATGCCCACTCAGATTTATTTGAAACCATTAAAGAGAATTGTTAATCGATCAAATTCTGTGGAACTCTTTATAATGTAATATTTTGAAAAATATATTTTATAAACCCCAAATTTTGAGTGTTTCAAAATCTTTGTTGGTGCAGGACTAGGAATTTCATTTCTCAGGCCATTAAGATCAAAAAAACCCAAATTAACCACCTTCTAAACCGGGATGTTTTTTAACACCGCAGGTGAACCGAATATTAGGTCGGAGTACGTACAACCCGAATATTCGAATTTTTTTATTTAAACTTAAGTTTATATTCGATTTAAAAATTTTAAAAAATTAAAATGAAACAGTTTAAGTACAAAAATAATACCTAAATAATAAAATAAACTTATTTATGTTTCAAAACAAGTATTAAATAATATTTATTATATTAAGTAAATATAATAGTAAGAAAAAAATAAAAAATATATTGTTAGGTAATCCAACCGCCCGACTTGACCCGATTCGAATTGGACGCATTTGACCCCTAAAAGGATTTTGACCGAGTGGAATCAAATATGTTCACGGTCCGGTCTAACTTAATAATTTGAATTTAGCACTATTAATAGGTATAACAATTGGTAAGAACAAGATTATTAAGATTTGGATCTCTTACGATCTATTATAACACAATTAGTTCTCCTCTCTCTCGATATGTGATGCTATAATTCTCCTACCATTCTAGTTAAATTCTAGATTTTAACGACGTTTAATACGAGTACGCAATTACTGCTTATGAATTAAACACGTTCTACCTGCATAGTCCATTCAGCATAAATAGCAGATAAGGATTAGTATTGAAGAAAGTTAATAGCCTCAAATTTAATATCTAAAATTGATAATTTGATCAGAATTTATATAAAAAAAATGTTAGCAATTCTGAACGTTGATGAATTTATACAATTTATTTTTGAGAAATACGGACCTATTTAATTAGGACTTTCTACCAAGATAGTTTTGAGTGGTGATAGTGCTCCTTTGTGCTAGGAGGCACACTCATAGCCACACACGAAGCATGCAAGAACTAAGAAGCAACAGAACAAACAACTACTCAGACGTTCCTTTCAAGGGAAAGAAAAATCAGACCTCATCTTCAAAGGGGTGTTCACATCCATTTGAACTTCCTCATGTCAGCGAGATGGTGTTCATGGATATTTCATACCTCATCTTTAAAGGGAGGGCATCCTGAAATGGAGAATGATATCTACCTCACACACAGCAGATGCACAAACAGGGTGTTAATGAGCATGGAATTGCTGGATAACAACTTATTAGCAAAAATACAGGTGAATGTAGTATGGAATTCATTCATTAATGTAATTACGACAGTTCGTCGTGTTGCGTTATAAAAGCGGAGTCGCGACAGACATTGTTTCATCACAAGATCATGCGATCCAGTCCACACTTGCAGATCGAGAACCTTGTGAGCTGTTAATTGCCATCGGCATCACTTCCACTTTGGCATGTGTCGATGAAGAATTCCGCATCAGTTTCATCAACTATTCTACCCCTGGGGAATCAGATGATGAAAAGTCAGTTTGTCTGCTTGCCATAGATTAATGTAAAACTTCAAAATGATAAAATTCACCTCTCTAAGACAAATTTCCCTTCCTTGTACTTTTGGCTCTTTTCATGAGCCGACTCCTGCATGCGACAACATCAGCTTTATTATCAGAGTTGACTTGTCATAGTATTTTTTGTAAATAATAGCATTTGAACAGACAAGCAAAAATCTAACTTGAACATACATGAAAATTTTGTGTTCAAAGTTACCAATTGGAGCTTTCGTTCTAATGAAATAGTTTAAATTGTGCATAAAATAGACACAAAAGAAAACGCCAATACCAGTGATCATTATTATGCTACAGATCTTAGAGAGTTAGCATAACTAATCTCTAAGAAGTCAAAATATCAGACCAAAGATAAAAGTCTCAAATTGGCAGTATGACATTTTGTTGAATGGTGGTGGGTATGGAAGTATGCCATTTGAAAGAACAAAATGTGAGAAGGAAGATCATCTGATTGATCATGTCTATACTGAATACTACGCTAGAAGCCCACATGGGTCAGACATTACAGGCCAGTGTGATGTTACTTTATCACTCCTAAAGTAAGCCCCTGTACCAGTACAGTGGATGTAAGGACAATTATTGACTTGTAAAGCCCTAGTAGTGAACATTTAACAGTATCAGACAAAAACATGTAGGCTTAGGAATTACACCGGAACTTACATATTTCCATCCTACATTTTGACCACAAGAACAGCAAAATATGTCGGCAACAGTGTGCATTCCTGAAAGTAGCATCCTATCTTCAAACTGCCCTGGAAAGATATTTACTCTGGAAAAAATGGAAAAAAGGAATTGATACAACCAATGGTAAAACAAACTGCATAATGGAAAACAAATATTCTTATTGGCTTTGATTGGATTGTGGTACAAGATACTTGCTTTGTCGACCGCCATCGCAAAGAAACTCACCCATATATATGCAAAGTAAACAAAAACCTAAAGCAAACAGCCAGCTTGTTGCATAGTTTTTTTTTTTTTGAAATGTAGACACCTCGTAGTTCATGAAAGATGGATCATTTGAGAGGTCCACTTGCAAACACAAGGTAGAGGAGAGGAAGTGTTGAGTGCCGTTGGTGATGTGTGCAAGGCGAAGGGTATAGAAGTTGGATAGCTTGGCAAAACATCACAAAGGGAGAGTGAGAGGTGAAAAATTATGATTAGAAGAAAGTCTCATGCAAGAGAATAATTTGAGATATCATTTTTTACTCACGTCGAGTATATAGGGTCATCTACAATTAAGATTTAACAACAACAACAACAAAGCCTTATCCCACTAGGTGGGGTCGGCTACATGAATCATACGACGCCATTCCGCTCTATTAGTAACCAAACCTTTCGATATATTATTCACTAATAGATCTTGCTCTATTAGTTCGCCAAGTGTCCGCCTTGGCCTCCCTCTCCCTCTTTTAATCGGACTCCAGATTATTTGATCTACTCTTCTTGCTGGCGCAACTAATGATCTTCTCTTAACATTAAGATTTAAATCAAAATCTAATTAAGATCATTTTATGAGCTTGGGAAACAAACGATTCCAGATCAAGGTTTTAACTTCTATTACATTGAAAATGTTTTGCTAGTAATTAGTAAGTGGACAAGGACATAAAGATAACTTTCCACAGAGAGTTATGTGATAAAGACTGTATCGTAATACAGCCCTCAATTTTGATAAATGCCTGTTGAATAACCTAATAAGAGTGAAATACATTTTTGTCAGCAGTAAACTTCAAAACATTTGATATGACATCAAACTCAAAATGGAACTCTTACTGATAGGTCAAGACACGAGCATGGGCATTACGTACATGGTATATTTATTATCAGTAAATTAGATTCAGGATAAAGTTGGTTGCAATAAGTTGACATCAGAGATCCAACATATCTTATCCTACCGAATCAATTGAAGATTCAAAGTAAAGTTGGTTATGTTTGGTTCACCTTAAAGAGATGTTTTTTCATTCTTATAATGTTGAAAATCCCTCATCATTAATGGGTGGATGCGCATTTATGTCGCTCACGTAGAGACAAGCTTATAAAGTATTTGTTTATCCATGGAGTGATTAATAAAGCATGTTAATCTTTACCCAAAAAAAGACTTGTTAACACACTTGTATCATTGTGTAAAGAAACTGAAGCTTGAGTTACATTACTGATTACAACGTTGCTCAAGATGGAGAAATGTGAAAAACAAAGAATTATCAATCTGCCATAGTGAATACAAGGCAGTTTAATAAGTAATACTTACACGCTATTGAACAGGTATGCATTTCCACGCCGGCACTGGAAAGACTGCGAAATGTAATTTGCCAACTTAGATGTCACTATTAAGAAATTACATAACAAAGAGGTTGCCAGTAAAATATCAGACTCTAGTTATCAGCAGCAATGCCAAGTCATTAGCAGTTCATCGATCTTTCTTACCTATTATATTTATAGAAAAATAAATTCGTCGTGCAAGCTACAACCAGTGACTTTGGTTTTAAATATGCTGGGTCGATTGTAACCAAATACTAATAATTTTAAGCAAAAAGTCACTTACACATCCGTTTTTCTTTTATTTGGGAAGTACCAAAACTAGCTATAGAGTAATTCTTTGTTACACACCACTCTTCTTGTTTAGTGATGCAAAGTAAACTTGGCAACATCAATCTCTCATAACAAACTTTAAACAAAACAAAAATGGAAAAACATCAGCTTATGTTCTAGGTAAATTTTCCACAGGAGTAGTATACTCCTAACAATTCTGTATTCCAAGCTTAGAAGCGGCATATGCCCACTTCATACATCTCACAATCAAGTTACAGAAATATCAGCATATGTGTACTCCCCCTGGTATTCTTACCCAGCAAACTTTCCAGAAAACAAAGGGGAAAAACCTACACGGTGAACAATCATTCAAGGAAATAAGGAGACTAAAATGAAAGATTTCTACTGAAGATTGTAGCAGGAAAAGTATCCTGTGAAAAGGTCTGCATACCTTGGAGATGACTTCTTCAGCAAGGGCCAACTGCGTCCGGCAGAACATGCACCTGTACACCCTCCCCTCCAACTCCACTGTAAAAATTCTGCCCATGGTCCCTCCTCCCCGCCAGCACCCTCCTCCCACCGCCGCCCCAAAGGAATTCGCTGCTGTTCCAGACCACTAAAAGCTCAAGCTCAGGGTTCCTCCCCTCCGTGGGACCGAGCTCTGCTGTTGCAGTGACACATGGCCCTGGAAGAAGCCATGGGATGGACAAAAATTATTCCAAGGCTCGGAAGCAACGTGTTCAGCATTCAACTTTAGAGCCATAAGAATATAAATATGAAGGTGATGAAAGGTACTTGTTTTCCTGGTTATTGCTGGATTGGATTCCCTCTTATTTATAGTTAATAAAAATATGGATAGAATTTGGTTTGGAATTGCGACCCAAGCCATATGTTTCATGCACTTAATTTATTTTTCTATTTTTAATTAATAGGGAAAAATGCTTTATGATTTTTTTGTGAAAGTAATTTATAAGTAAAATAAATTAAGAAAAGCATAAATACGAAAAAAGTACTGAGCGTAGTCTATGAATTAAATTAAATAATTTTAAATGAAAATAAGTGAAATATGATTAGGATGAGAATAGTCCGGGTGGAGTCTAATTCTTAGTTCAAAATATTATCCGTAATTTCTTAAATAAAAAATATCATCCGCTATATTTATTATATATAAAATACATTAAAATTAACATAAAAATATTTAAAATTACTAAATTAGAGTTCGATAATGTGATATAAAATATATAATAAAAAATTGATAACTTATTAACTAATTATATAAATAAAAACGGACTCCACGCCCTTATCGTTTTTTTGGGAAGACTGTAATTAGTTTTAATCTATTAAAAACTACTATAAATCACGTTGTTTGATTTAAGCTTTTCTTACACCCCTAAATATGATACCTAAGTTTTCAATCCAGTTAATAAAAAAATAAAAGATACTATGTTTTTTTAATTTTTATTTCTAATAAATAAAATAATGTTAAAAATGATAAAATAGATGTATTAAAATCCAACAACTGTAACTGCAATATTATTAACAGGATTGTACAAGTTGAAGCATCCGAATATACATATTGGCTCAACTAAATAATGAGTTACATTGGTAAGTGAAAATAGTTTGGGGGACATTATTTAAATTGTTAGTTCATTCGCATAGTTGACTTCATTAATTAAGAAAAAAACTAGGATTAAACTGCATACTAATAAGTTTGTGATACAAGAAATTTAATTAAATTTTAGCAACCTTCTGGATATGAAAATTGGCATACAAAAAGGTCCAATATCCTACCCGCTCCTATAATTCCACATTTATTGTGACAGAAACGTTATGCTGGTCATTTCTTTTACTTTCTGTCCTCACAGCTTCAGCATCGCCTTGTGTGGAACTTGCTTTCTCAGTGTTGCAGGAGTCAAGAACATAAAATTTAACCAATTTACTGGCAAATTAATAACATTGTACAAGCACATATTTGGCATATTCTTTCCATGCCTGAGCCCTTTGATGCACTCATTAGTTTCTTTCTCCTTATGGTTTACAGACATCATATTATACAAAACTCTTTAAAACATACAGCTTGAAGGCACAATGCAGGCAGAGGTCTGGCCTCATGACTAAAAAATGTAAGCCCCAACAGCAAGAACAAATGTGCACAAGAACACTTTTATTCTGTACAATTGTTGACTATTTAGAAATAAAAAAAAGAAAAAAAAATATTCTTCTGCTGTTCCTCCGAATAGCAGGAACAGCTTGCTCTTACGTCTTCAATTATCGAGGCAAAAAACACTTGACCCACAAGAATTTTCTTTTGTCTCTTAACTTGTTCTTGTTCCAACTTTGTTTGAATGCAAATGTTGGAATAGAGCCTTCCTCTTGCTGCTAACCACATTCCAAGCAGCCCGCCAGAAGATGTCCTAGACGCGTGGAATGTCAACCCAGAGAAGTTGCAACTCCACTTCACCACTTTCTACATTCTTAAGCCGAACAATGGCATCTTGGACAAGCTTGCCATCCTTCCAAACAATGGGGCTCTCATCAGACAAGCAGTTATTCCTGCTGGGCTGCAAGATCTTGAGTATGGTACCATTCGGCATTC
Organism: Pontederia crassipes; assembly: GCA_030549335.1. Classification (NCBI taxonomy): domain Eukaryota; kingdom Viridiplantae; phylum Streptophyta; class Magnoliopsida; order Commelinales; family Pontederiaceae; genus Pontederia; species Pontederia crassipes. The sequence continues at coordinate 12,663,784 of CM060198.1, forward strand.
CGCCCAGCCCCATGTTCACCACCTCCATGAAAGGTTGAATTTCAAGCTCTGCTTCGCCCATTTTGTCGTCCCGGCTGAACAAGTCTTTGTCGTAAACCTCCTGCAAACCCACGGTACAGATAAAAAGTCATATGCTAATCAGTTTAAAATTTATTGTACGTAAAACGAGGTCCACAAACACAAGCATAACAGAGAAATGGCTGTTGTGCTGGTATTTACAGGTTTCATAAGCTTGTTTCATTTCCCAGAAACTGGATCTCTGTTAAGTTAGGTAACACCCCATGACATCACTTTCATCCATTATGTAACATATGAATAATGTCAAGATCCTCAACATCTACCTGTTGTTGCATATCTGGAAAACTTTTGATTGAAGTATTTACTACTGATCAAGGATATGTGTGATGTAAAATTGATAAAGCTCAACAGAAAGGTAGAAATGCCCTCATTCTAATCCTTGATGATCAATTTATCACATTATACAGCAAATTTAATACCTATAAAAGGAATCAAAGAATGCTCCTTTGCGTGATCAGGTTGCTACAGCATCACTTCATTTTCCCAAATACTACAAAAGCAAATAGAATTCTGGTATACTACAAGTGAAAAAAGTAGGTGCTCACAAGCTTAATATGCTGATTAGGATCGGAGATAGAAAGGGTCAGATCTTCATTCCAGAATGGATTTACGTTCTTCTTCTTCACGCTAGTCTTTAGTTTCTGCACAGGACAATGACAATGATAGATAGTCAAATGAAATGAATAAGCAATTGATGAACCTAAAATAATCAAAATGTACACAAAGGCATCAAGAAGGGTTGAATCCAAAACAAACATGGAGGGAGGAAAATGGAAAAGAAATCAACAGCATTGATTGGTAGAAGGGGAGGGAGAAATCCTATCATCCAAGCAAAACGATTTCACAAAGGGGTGACAAAATTGCTCCTTAAAATTTGATTAACTGGCCTTTTGTAATGATCGCTCAGCATTATAATGAAGCCCTCAAATTTTCCCCAATTTACTCGAATTGCAAACATATTATGCCAAACTTGGACGATATCACTAAAACAGAAAAAAAGAATCCACTCAAGCACAACCTGAATTCTAAACATCATATGAGAGCCAAATGGAAGGTCCATTTGAGACGGAAGAAGGGAACAAATCCAAATATCACAATGTACCCCATGCATGTTCTGTCAAACCTAGAAATAATCATAAAGAAGACAAAAAAACTGCAGAAGAAAGCTGCCCAAACACAAGTTTACAGAGACTGAATCGAATCCTAAACATTATCACAAAATGAGAAAGAAAAAACAAAAGCAAATATTTTGGTCAGGAACGATGACGAATTTCGATCGGTGCAGGTGCGCGATACCTGGCCGCCCATCTTGAGGACGACGTAGGGGTCGCTGCCGCGGGCGTCGCGGTAGGCGAGGTTGAGGCCTCGCACCACTCGCACCCGGAGAAGACCCAGCAGATCCTCCATTTTCCCTGCGTCTCTCTCTCTCTCTCTCTCTCTGCTTATTCTTCTTCGTCCTGCTTCCAGAGGAGGCGAAGGACGGATCAAATAGAAGGAAACCGAGAGGCCTTCGGGGGCTCAATTACAGAGACGGTTATTTTATATTTATATGCAGCTTTTGGTCGTTGGTGGTGAACGAAACCAACGTGCGGTTGACAACGACGAAACGGTTAACAGCTCTCAAATATATTTTATTTTTTTAGTTTTTTTAAGGAAGAAGGCATCACTTCGATAGCTAAATGATAAATTTTGATAAAATTTAATTATTTCAAATATTGAGTTTCAGGTTGGGATACAATTAGTGTTTCTATTTTTGGTTCGGGCGAATTATTTTCACAAGTAATTATAATCTCTTGTTAACACGAATCTATATAAAATATTAAGTTTTCCATTTGAATATTAAGTTAATAAAAATAAAGTGAAATATTGAAAAAATATCAGATATTTAAAATTTATCTTTAGAATATAGTTTTATCGTGGAGTTTGACTTGGCCAATGACTATTTTTTTTTGTTTTAATCACTAAACTTCAATTATTAATTTTGGCTTCTATGCTTTTATTAATTTATTATAATTTTATTTGGACATATAAAAAACTAGTAATATATGTTAAATAAGAACAAAAAAATGAATTGCATAAGAATAAAACTAAATATATCTCTAATTCTATAAATACATAATTTTATAGACCATTAGCACATTTATGCAGAGTGCATACAACTAGAAGTACGTAGTCAGGGATCATGCATGCAGGTTTAAGTGTCTAACTTAAGTTGCGTTTGGATGCCTTTGCCTCAGAACATTTTTTAATAAAAAATAGCTTTTGTTGACAGAAGAGGTGTCGAGCTTTCCAAAAAAAAAACATCTTTTCAAGAAAGCATCTTTATTCTTGTTTCACCATTAATTTACAAAAAGCAAGTTATCTATTAAAGAAAAGATAAAGTTACATTTAGTTGTAACTCTTATATTCCCATTTCAAGTAATTTTTTTATAAAACAATTTATGTTTCCATTTTAAATAAGGACAATTTCTATTCACAAAAAATAAATATATGTTTAGCTGTATCTTTATATTCCCATTTTAAATAAACAAATATTTTCAATAAAATAATTGAAAATTTCCAAAATATATAATATTTACGCTTAACTCTTTTCTTAGTCACTAATTATACTTTCAAACTCTTCTATTATCTCTTGTAATGATTTATTTTTAAATTTATCTCATAAAACAAATATTATTCTATTTTATTTTTTATGATATGGATTTGTTACATGTGATGCCATTTACTCTATGTATGGATTGAGCGTGGATGCTGAGTACCTAACAAAAATTCTATTCCGAAATTCGGAATCTTTGAGTCTGTGTTTAAGAAATAAAATATTTTATTGCAAAGATCATGAGAAAAAAATTATTTATCAACGAGAGGCAAAGGAAGAAAGGCCAGCCCAATTAAACCCAGCCCACACCATGGCATTGTTGTAAAATTAAACCCCACCGTTCTCTCTCTCTCACTGTTCACTCATTCTCCGTCCACTTGCTCTATTGCACGTCCAGCAACCAGAAAAAAAAAAGGAGAGAGAAAGAATGCAACCATTCGACAACGAGAGCACCAACAGCGATAGAAGATAACTCGAGAGAAGACCATCTCGGCATCTCCCTCTCTCCGGCCATCTCCCTTCCGCCGCCGCTGCCGCCATTTCCATGGCCCTCTATCTTCCATATCCTGCCTCCGTCTCCAACTCCTCACTCCGCCGCTCCACCACCGCACATCTCCCCGCTTCCCTCATCCCCCACCTTTCTCACTCCTCCTCCTCATACGCTCTTACCTCCGCCACTCCATTCTTGCGCCCACTACGATGCCGCCGCAGCCGGGGTCTCGTCTTCCGCGCCATGGGCAAGGAGGACACCGAGCTCGGCGTCGTCTCCGCGGCGGAGGAAGAGAAACACCAGCAACAACAGCCGCAGAAGCAGGAGGAGGATGCTACGCCTGAGGATTTGGAATGCGTTGGAGAGATTCGAAGGGTTTCTCCTTCTCCCTCTCCCATATTGGAGCTGTTCTTGGTTTCCGGCGGTAAAGGAAGCGGCTTTTGATTGCTGATGTTTCTACTTCCTTGGCAGGTGGTGGAGCTTCTCAAGAAGAACCGAGACATGACCTTCGGCGAGGTGAGGGACTCCCCACTTCTATTCCGTTCACGACGTTTAGTAATTTTACTCTTCTTTGTACCACTTCGCTTATGTGAATATTCCTGTCACGACAAGTCGTTTGTTAGATGATTTTTCATTCCTGGTGGTGTTTTTGCTGAAACCATTATTTACATGGTGGGATGTAGATTTTGGGCATTTCATGTAACTGTATTAGTAGAAGGGTTTCATAGTTGGGCCAAAATTTTAAGATAAGAGTTACTTGTTCAACTGAATGCCTTAGAATTGCATGACTAATTATGGAATCCTAGTTGGTTAGGCAGTCCATTAATGTAGAGCATTCAGCTTTAGGGTTCATCTTCATCGATGAACCTGAACATAGTGGCAATTCTCCTCATTGATCGCCCCCTGTGAAGCATGGGTACTTCCAATCCTTTCGGGTACCAGTACCCATTACTTGTTGGGTACTCCTTAGCATGCACAATATTTTTTTGAGAGGAAAAAGGATGATTAATCTGGGTGTTAATCATCCAAAATCATATATTAAAACACAAATGAAGGCTTGGAGATTGCAGTTTGTGAACTACAAGTGTGTCACATAGAACATCACTCATTATACCAAAAAGTATGCTTGATTCAGAATGTTCGAAGTGTAGCATCTATGATTCTGGAAAAAGAGCTTATTCCGCTGTGGCCATATAGCCCAAAGAAGGGTGATGAGAAGGACCTGACTTCTTCGTGACTGGTAGGTGATGAGCTGTCCAGAGGTTCCACCACGAGGAAATGCAGTCCAGAAATCCAGCTCGGTCCTACTAGAAATCCAGTCAATTGTTTGCTTTGTTCCAGACCTCTCTTTCCATATCACATTTGAAAGATGATCTGTGTCTTCCATGGAATTGTTAATGCACATCTTGCAGGTAGGTGTCATCCCAGTGAGCCAGCGAGAGCAATATGATGTTGTTGGTAGCCGATTTCTTGGTAGGAGCCAAATAATCATCTTGATTTTTAGAGGAACCTTGATTTTACGGATTAGCCTGCAATCAGTTAGCATGTCATTGTTTTCGAGATGTCGTGGTGTATTCAGCATTCCATAGGCTTGCTTGATGCTGAAGACACCCCTTAACCAGCACCAGCCGTCATTTGCATATATGTTTAGTTTGTAGGGACAAATGAGGTTCAATAATCCCAACAGCTTAGACAAATGTTGATCCGAAAGTGAGTTATTGAAGGTAGGATACCAGCAGCCATTCCCCATACCCGAGGGATCCACCCAAACCTCAGCAAGAGTGGCATTTTTATTTTGGGCAAGAGCAAATAGATGGGGAAAATGGATAGCCAACAGCCCAACAGAAAGCCGATCATCATGCCAGAAAGAGAACTGATTGCCCGATCCCATATCAGGGTAAAAAAGAGGCCTTAATTGACTAAGTATCAAAAAAGGTATTTGAGAGATACTTCTCCAAAAAGAAGAGGCACCCTGCTGTAGCTAAATAGTTCTCGAATCCCAGGACAGTGACTTACCATGACAAGCTGAAATAGTACGCTTGAAGAGGTCACAACCAGAGTCAGAAATGCAAAAATATTTTTTATATATAAGAAATCTAAAAATGTAGCTGCACTTCTGTACAAACTTAAGAAAATATTACCTATTATAATAAAACATTGATATATTGTTGTTTATTTTATGTTTCAGTGTTTTATTTTGTAAGTCTTAATTTTTGGCATTTGTAGAATATGTCCTCGTAACCGTACTCTAGATTTTAGAAAATTGACGGACCTTGCACCAGTACCAATGCCCATGCAACCTAGATATCCTTTGACTATTGATTAAGCAAATGAAGGAATTGGGTTCTGGGTCATATAATTGTCTTCGTATTAGGGCTTGTGATGATTTGCATGCCCTTAATGCTATGGTTGACCTCAGATTTGAACTCTGTTAATAACTTCTGATGAGGGTTCTTATAACTATTTTCTCTGCATAAGATTTGGAAGCCTACCGTAATAACCAGGTGTTGATGGGGCAGCATGGGGTTTCCTGGCAATCTGCCAGCACAGTGCAATTGCCATATTGGCACATGATACATCCTGTTCTTCGAGCACCTATACATATATGTATGTATATCAAATCATAAATATATAAAAAGTTAAAAAAAAGGATAACACCAAAAAAGAAATCAGCAAGAAGGCAAGTGCATCACCCATGGTTCCTTGGTATGCTCAACTCAACATATGTAATACAATAAATTTAACTGAAGGCGTAGCAATAATGTTTATAGGAGAGGTCTGCCTTGTAGAATTGTTTAGTATTCTCAAAATTTTATTCTTAAATTTTTTCTAGGAAACCATCCTCAGCCCACTTATTCTCCAATTCCCTTTTGTCTTATTATTTTGTATCTTGTATAGAGTTTGCTCCATTTGCAGGCTTATGCTATTTGGTCTGTTATCAATTACCTTTTTATCTTGAATCAAACTCCATAACCTTCATTATCATTCTTAAAAAATTGCAGGTTAAGTTAACTATACTAATTGAGGACCCTAGGGATATTGAACGCAAGAGATTACTTGGAGTAGATCCTGATGATATCACGAGGGAGGACTTGGTTGCTGCACTAGAGGATGTATGTGAGTCACCTTTGTAAGATGCATAACTTCAATCGTCTCTTTAGTATGTTAAGAATGTATATCACTTTGTCTTATCTGAAACTAATGACTTTCTTTTCACATATTCTAACATTTTGTGAAATCAAGACCCGTTGGCACAACAGAAGTTATTATGCAGATATTGGCTTCATCTCTATTTCTGTTTAAACGATGGAATAAGATAGACTTTTTTTTTGTTTTGAATCAAGTAAGGATAACTTGCGAGATATATGATTACCACAATATGATTCTCCTAAAAAAAGAACTCGCGAGATATATGATTACCACAATATTGCGTATCATGCTTTCTTTCAAATGTGTGGAAATCACTGTAACATTTGATTCTAAGAAGTTCTTAAGAAAGTTTCTTCATGTGTCAACGTGATGATTTGTCAAAACTGCTTTATTTTGAAGGGAAATGATAGATTTTTGTTCGGTAAACTTTTATGGCCTCTCCTAAAAAGAAAAGCTTTTATGGGCTCTTGAAATATTGGGTTCTTAGCTTTCATTTTGATTGAAATGTCAAAATAGTTCAATTAAGTTTTTTGATCAGCATGCTTTAAGGGTTCTATCATCCTTTGACATTACTAAATGGCAAAGCTTGGTGCATTCTATTCTCGTGGTTGAAAATGGAGTTTTGACGACCTGGATTCTAAGATTAGTATGCATCTGCTGATGCTTGGATTCAAGATTAAAATTTTTGTCAATCCAGTCTAAGATTAGTATGATGATTCTGAGCCCAGTACATCCTCATAAGGCCTTGGTGAATTAAATTTTAGTCATCGAACTTGCACAGTGCTGAGCTGAGTGGCATGTTTTGTGTCTTCATTCTTATCTTCACAGAATACCCAACTCATTTCAGCCACCAGAATCCATATAGCCTGTATGTTCTGGTAAGGAGTCTTCTTCTCCATAATAACCAGGCAAACACTGATTTTTATGGTACCCTAAGTTGCCAGATCAAGACACAATCCACTCTTAATTCCTCTATTAGACGATCGGCAGCCCCTAAAGTCTTATAAACTTGACTGACTTTGAATCGTCCAGCTAGCCAAATCCATCCATCCCACCTCGATAGGTCATTCTTCATGTTAGATAGGCTATCCAAAAGCTGAAGCAGCTCCATCATTCATTGATCAGATAAAAGAGATCGAAATAGTGGTATCCAGTTTCCAGATATGACTAATATCATCCAGTTTCCACCATGAAATCCACATCCGTGATTTGAGATTGTCCTGTGTTTTATTCCATATCCGCCCACCCCTTTTTGAGTTGTCAGGGAGATTATACAACAATCATGTATGGAGGCAAGTTTTCTTCACTTGCTACGGTCGGGATCTCTCCTGGAGCACCGGACCTATCCTACCTAGAGGTGCGTCTTTTTTTTGGCGGGGTGTGGCAGCACTCTTCCCCCGAGTGCGCCCATTTATGACTTCATCACTTAGCTTCGGAGAGGTTTTCTCATTTTGGCAACATAACTGGCTTCTTGGAGGTCCGCTAGCGGAGTCTTTTCCCCGGCTGTGGGCCTTGACGGTACATCCTGATGGGTCTGTGGCCGAGTGTTGGTCTGAGAGAGGCAGCCCGGGCACCGGTTCCTGGACTCCCTTGTTTGGCTCTTCACTTTCCGATCAACATTTTTCTGAGCTATTACTTCTTCACGAGAGGATTGCTCCCCTCCGCTCCTTCCGCCCAGATCTGACGTAGGTGGATGGTTGGATCTGGATTTCAGACACATTCTCGGCACGCGGCGTTTATCTCTGTCTTCTTCCACCCACCACAATTTCAGAGGACTTAAGAGCAAATTGCAGGCTCATTTGGCGCTCTCAGACGTCGCTGAAAGTCAAAATCTTTGTTTGGCTTCTTCGGCGCGAGAGGGTCCTCACCAGAGTATACAGGGCGCGGTGGGCGACCCACGCGGATACTTCTCGTGCCCTATGTGGGGAGATGTTGGAGGATGTCACCCACCTTTTCTTCGATTGTCGGGTATCCCGAGAGGTCGGACGAGCATTGTTGATATTATATCTCTGGCACCTGAGGATTTCTAGCAGAGTTTGAGGGGATTGGGCATACAGAGACAGTGTTGGAGAGTTCCATTGGCGACCTTTTTGGCCGGTGCCTGGGCCTTTTGGCTACAGCGCAACCGAGTTATTTTTTGTGAGGAGAGGTATCAGGTGGATAATATTGTGCATCACATTTTTTGTCTTCTTCGGGAGTGGGGTTTTACCTAGTACTAGTACTCCCCTACTTTTGCCGCTCTCCTATGGAGAGCGTACCACATGTACATGACATGCCTTTCAGTGATATATATATACCTGGATGACAACCAAACTCGGTAGTCATCCTTTTTCTTAAAAAAAAAGAAAATGTTTAAAGACTGATTGAAAATCATAAACCAGGATGCAAAAGCATGGTTTTATGCATTTCTACCTGTGGTGCTCAAATCTGAATCCAGGGAAAGCAAGAACTAAACCAGGTTTATAAAAGTCACGGTCCATATTTCGGTCTCTTTTTCATGGTCCTTTTTAGAATTTGCTAAAATTGACTGTTATGATTCCAGGTGAATGATGGCAGAATCCCAGAGAATCGTATGGCTCTTCAGTTGCTTGCTAAGGAGTTGTCTGAGTGGCCTGATCTTGAGGTGTAATACTTTATTTTGCATACAAGATTTTTTTTTCATGTTTTTGACAACTGCATTTGAGTAATATGGATTTTATGAAGGGTTAGTTTTCTGGTGGGAACAAATGAAATGGGTCACAATCACACATTGAATATGTGGGAAAATACATATGTTTTCGTCCAATCATAATAACATTAGAAAGTAATTTTGATATAGGCTTTGTGACAAAGTTAGTGTATTGGTTAGCGGATACGAGTAATGGATAACAATTTGTTTGCAAATTTAATAAAAACTATGTGATAAATATAGCGATTGAACTAATGTATAGTTATAAAACAACCAAAAATACATAAGAATATAAGTTACACTCATTTTGATATGCATCTTATATTCATAATAAGTGATTTATGATATTTTATTTGGTTAATAGTGTTTTCCAAAAAAATTCTATAAAAATGTTGATTAATTTAAATGAAATCTATTTATGTTGATAAATAAATTTAAAGATGTGAATTCTTAAAGTAAAAAAATAGCAAATGATGTTAAAATTATATAGCTTTTTTTTATTAGAAAGAATGAGGGTATATATTAGGAATAAAATGTCGAATCACTAAACTCTATATTCTATAGGTTAATAAGAGTAGTCACTACTATAGAATTTTATCATTAAATTGTTAAACTCTACTTATGAAATCATTTACAAAATTCTTTCACAAAAAATATTTACCAAACACTTAAGTTAGAATTTTGATTTGGTCAAAACTCTATCTGCTACTTCATTTTCTTCTTTTAGAACATTCCAAACAGTGTCATAACCTTTTTCGAATTTCAAGTTAAGGTCAATCCTAGATAATACATGGATTACCAAATTTCTGCAAAATTAATCGGCCATAATATTTGTCCACTAATCCATCATCCTTGTGGTTTTTTTATCTAATAGTATAACTCTTCAGTTCATTGATGTTTTCTTTCCAATTGGAAGTTTTATGAAGGTTGATAATCGATATCATTTATAATAGAGTTATGTCTTTCTTGTTGATAATTTGTTGAAGCAATAAATTTAACTCCACCTAATGAATATTTAAATTCTGCTTATAGCTTAGTACAACTGTAGCAAGCCTTTTGGAAAATTGATTGTCTCTGCTTTGCATGCATAATTATGCTAGAATGTTCGACAAAAAATTGTTATGCATTGAAATATGTATATAGGTTTTCTATGAAAAAAAACATTTGTCAATCTTTTTCCTCTCTTTTGATCTTTTATCTGTTATCTTTAGGTGACACTTCATTTTGCACATGCTCTTTGTCATGACTACTGAAAACTTATTCAATGCTTGCAAATGTCTAACAGGTTGAAGCACCAAAAACATCTAGGCCTAGAAAGTCTCTTTATGCAAAGGCCACGGACACTGGCGTTGACCCTCAGGTAGCTGCAAAGAGACTTAACGTAGATTGGGATTCAGCTGCTGATATCGAAGCTGAAGATGATGATGACGAAATAGATGTGCCCCCAGCTGTGGTAAATATTAATATCCATCAGGACAAAAAACATTATATATGTTTTGAGAAAACATTATATACACTGAGCACTGTTTCAAGTTTCAACACAACAGGTTTATAAAACTCATTAAACAAGAAAACCTTCACCATGGTTTCGAGTTCATGGTTCAACGCAGCTCAATTAACGTTAAATAGTCAATCGAGTTTTCTGCATGCTTATTGTATCTGTTGATTCCATGCAGGGATATGGTGCTCTTTACTTGGTGACCGGATTGCCGATTCTGATAGTAATATCAGTTGTGTTGATCCTGTTCTACAATTCTCTGCAGTAGTACTCGGGGCACATTTTTTTGTACAATATTGTTTTCTGTAAAGTGAACTGGTACTACGAGATGAGAGCATTTAAGTAGCATTATTCCCTTATATGACATCCCATATTAGTTTGTTTTGGGGTATCTGCCTTGCTTGTATATTAATTGTTTACCATATAAACAGTACAAATGCAATGGTACTTATCTTTTTCAAACTTGTGGATGAAACTGTGTTAATGATACCCATATATTCATGTTATTCAAGATCCGTGGTACAATTATTCTATGAACCTCGTGCGTTCGTCGTCCCCTTGTTTCTTCAGGAATCGTTCAGCTCATTCAAGGCATGCACGACATCTCAATCTGTAAGATAAAGTTTTAAGTAATATCGATTAGCATGGTGTCTCTCGAATAATCTTAGACATGTTTAATACGTGATAATGCTATTAGTACTCTCGTTTGGATTAGTAGGAATAATTTATCGGTCTTTACAAGAATGAAACAACTTTCTTAAGGCTTTAAAATGGTGCCATCTACAAAAGAGTAACATTTTTCGATTACATGATATGGATGCATGAGATGAGTTGTCTTAATCTGTGAAAATCCACTATAAAATACTCAAATCTTTCGTCCGTCGCACGAACGAGAGATTCAACTGTCGAAACGTCATGTTTCACCGACATATGTGCACGCACGACGACCACTAACTTGCTTTCGTGCCCCGCATGTCCAAAAGGTCAGCGCCTTAATCCATTCCGTCTTTAAAAATGCCTCCTATCGCCTCCGCGTTACAGTCGCAGTACGTCTCTGTCCATCGATCTGTTGCCCCCCAACTGCGCGCGCGCACCATGCCGGACTATGACGGCGACTGCGACCTGGTGACCGTAGAATCCGAGGGCGAGTACCATTCCTTCACCGATCAGGACGGCTTCTCGGTCTCGGAGTCCTTCCAACTCGGTTCCCCACCGCCGGAGAGGGAGCGCCAGATCTCCGTGGATCCCCTCTCGCTGAGGCAGCCACCGCGGCCGGCGGCGAGCGGCCATCTCTTCTCCGCGCGGCCAAAGTTCGTCAGCTGCAGCCTTCCGTCTTCCGCCGTGTCGTCCCCAAAGTTCGGCTCCGGCGTGATCAAGAGCTTCAAGAAGTGGAACAATCCCGCTCCGATGGTTCACCCCGCCGCCCTCAACTCCTTGGCTCGCCAGCACTCGGTGGCCTTCTCCCGCTTCGCCCTCGAGCAGAAGCCGTCGCTACGCCGGAGCAAATCCTGCGGCGAGGGGAGGTCCTCCGCGCCCTCCGACGGGTTCGTCGACATCCTTTCGAGAAGGCCAAGCATTTGTCGTGCAGCTGAAGACGATGACGACGACAACGACGAGTACACAGCCTACTATTCCGGCGACGAACGAAGCAGCGTGATGGAAAGCATGAAAGAACCCCCAGAGTTGCCCACCTCGAGAGACGGCAGCTTCAGATGCGGCTGCGTGTTTCTTCCCGGTTTGTCCCACAAGAAGAAGCAAGTGACGCTTCAACCAGCGCGAAAGGCGCCGCTGCTGCAGAAGAAGGCCCAGCTGCGCGCCGGTGATGAACTAAGAACCACGCGTTCGAGCTCGGTGAAGCATCGGCCGAGCCTGTACGAGAGGGGGTCGATAGACAACGGCAGGATCAGCATCGTGTCCAAGGCAGCGTCCCTCGAGAAGTTCGACTGCGGATCGTGGTCCCCGACGGGATTACTGGACGACAGCGACGGCGACCGCGACGGCGGCGAGGAGGAGGAGGAGGGTCTGCACTCGTACTTCGACCTGCCGCTGGAGCTGATAAGGAACGGGCACAGCGACACGGACTCGCCGGTGCGGGCCGCCTTCGTCTTCGAGAAGGACCTGAAGGGCGTGCTGAAGAAGAGCGGGTCGAGGTTGGCGCCCAGGCAGTCGCACGAGCTGTCGAACCGCCACGTCCGGTTCTCGACGTCGATGCCGACGTCGTACCCGGCGTCCCCGTCGTCGTCCTCGGCGTGCGTGACGCCTCGGCTGCGGAAGGCCAGGGAGGAGTTCAACGGGTTCCTGGAAGCGCAGAGCGCGTAGCTCTCCATGCACGCATTGCATGGTGCATGGCCCCGAGTTGCTCAGTCAGCTTCTATTTGTGGCGGACGTAGGAGATCCGCATAATTGCATGCATATTGTACACAATGCATAGTAGTGTAACTTTACTCGAAGGGTTATAAACTTAGGTTAATCTCATCATATATCATTATTAACTTGCACATTGGTTTCTTTTAACTCTTTGATTATTTGAATATTATATTTTGGCTATATTTCATTTTGAGTTTTAGTTTCTGTAATTTTTATCTTGAATTTATCCATTTGGCTTCTATCCTAATGCCAAATTAATTTATAAGGTGCTTACTAGTACACCCATGGTCTGAAAAGAAAACTAGATTTGAAGAAAGTAACACGATTTGGTCATTTTTTAATTTATATTTATATTGGGCTTGAGTTTTTGTTAAATTTAAAATTTACGTTTTTTTAAATATAAATATAATGATGGTGAGATAAGAAGTTTTAAAAGACATAGACCAAGTATGAAAATTAATTATTCAGTACTTTAAATAAATTTAAAATTAATTATTTCTTCTAAATCTATGAACATTGATAGTATTGGCTCGGGTATAATTTATGAAACCTAATATATGTATATCCTAGTCGAATTAATCGAATAGTTCTTAAATTAAGCACCTATAAAACTAGCATAACCTAATTGAGAGCAAACGGATAACAATTTGGATGAAGGTCCCAATACCTGTAATTTAAAACGCTCATGAATGCTGTGTTTTCCAGTATTTTTAATTTAAATTGTGCAACAATAAAGTTGATGGACGAATGACATCATAATTACGAAAAAGGGCAATTGATGTTGATATTAAATGCAGGTCATCTCTTATCTTCTTCCCTATTCCAAATATGGATTTGACAAATGGCAAGTGACCGATATTATCAACATATATCCACACAAAGTCACAGAACAAATTAATCATCATAAAACCAAAGATTTAAGATGCATTAGTTATGAAATGAACCTAAAATTGTCAAAATTAAACCACCAATCACTTTTCCATTTCCAGATAGTTCAAGATCACAGTGGAGTAAATGCTCCCCATATAACATGCTACTATAAATAAGCAATTACCACAAGTACTCATACAACCCACACCATCACAAATCTCTTTTGCTCTTTTCCTTTTTAGTTATATTATCATGGAGGCCAAACGAATGCGTGTGTGCTCGTTGCTTATGCTGCTACTCATCTTAGATCCAGGTCCTACTCACTCTATCTATCTATCTATTTATCTATCTCATTTTGCGAAATATTTTAGGAGATAATATATTGATATGTCTATATAACAATGCTTTATGTATTTGGTTCTCATAAATTGATGAATATATTATACTATTTGTTTTGATACTCTAGTAATTATGCCAAAAGTTCATATATGGTTTTCTTTACTATTTTTTCGAACAAAAATCAATGATCTCCATCACCTAATTAATTATCGGATAAAAGAATTGATTAGCTATTTTCATTACTTAGTTGCCACGAGATTCTCCAATTGGATAATATTGCAATAGAACCAAGATTTATTCCTTACACTTCATTGTCTTTTTTACTTAAGATTCTTTTATAAATTATTAAAAGTATATGTATATGATATTTTATGACATTTCGTAAATTATATAATATTTTATGAAATTAATAAATTTTTTTATATATATATAATATTGTGTTCTTATTTTATTCTACCACATTTTGTACATTACCCGCCCTCACAGATGTATGTGTGAATTATTTCTTTTGATTTTATTTTGGATTTCATGGATTTATATATCAGCTCGAAAAGTTTGACATGTAAAATATTTTTGACTATATATATATATATATTCACCTTTTTTTCTTGTGTATTTACTAGGGATGATGCCACAAATTGAAGCCAAAAGGTGTGACAAAGGAAGCAGGTTTTTCAAGCGGATGTGCGTTTGGAGCAGAGCCTGTGATTTGATTTGCAAGGCAGAAGGCAACGAAGGGGGGCGATGCAAATGGAAAATATTTAAGATCAGCTGTGTGTGTTACAATACTTGCAAGGAATCAAGTATTGATCTCCCTAACTAATATGTTGTATTTGTTTCCATGCATGCTCTCTCTCTTTGTGTATTTGCATGCATCTTAGCAAAAAAAATAATGTGATCGATCCAAGGCATGCGCCCTTAATGAAACTAATTTAATTCTTCCATCGAAGTTTGGACAAGTTCAATAAAATGATTGGAACAAAGTATGTATTTAATAACCCCTTCTCTTTTGTTTATGAATTCACAATATAGCTATTTCATTTATAAATTCATATATGGGGTTGATTAAGTAACATGCAGACAGACTCAAATTTCCTGCGTGGAGACTCCATGGTTTTGGTATGCATGCTACTTAGGGCCCGTTTGGTTTAGTTGATACTGATAAGTATTTTATTGGCTGAAACTTATTTTTATAAATAAGCAGTTACATATTTGGATAAATTTACTTATATTAATAACAACTAGTTAGTGGTGAGACAACTAACTAACTTATTTTTTAAAAATAAAATAAGCATCCCTCTCCCTATTTATTTTTTTTGACTTATAAGTAAATTTGATATCTCCTTATCAGTCAAATTTTTAAGTTATCAAACGTTGAGATTTTTTTAAGCTAACTTATAAGTGACTTATAAGCTTAGCCAAACAACCCCTTATTCTCTCTCGTCATATATATTATGTAGGGTTATTTCCTCTAACCATATCTGAACTATCACGAATTTCCATATCTAATCGCAAACTACGAACTTCATTTTTTGGATGTCTAAACTATCGTGAATTTTCCAGTTTGATCATTCCGTCCAATTTCGTGAACTTTTTGGTTAACTTTAATTTTTTTAATTTATGAAAAGACCATCGTACCCCTTCCTTAAGTGTTAGTCTACTTTTATATAAAATAATATATAATTAAAAATATAAAAAATAATTAAAAATATAAAAAACAATTAAAAAATGACTTGGGGGGGACGTGCCCCCCAGTGTCGCCGGAGCGAAAGGGGGGCGCCGGCCCCCCGCACAAGGGAGAAAGGGGGGCCGGCGCCCCCTTGAACGAACTCGCCCGCGTCGAGGGAGATTAGGGGGGCCGGGGCCCCCTCGAGAGAGCTCGCCCGCGCCGGCGAGCTCGCTCGGGGGGCGTCGGCCCCCCTTTCTCTCTCACGCGCGGCGAGCTCGCATGCCCCCCTAATCTCCCTCGTCGAGCGTGAGGGAGAAAAGGAGGGGGGGCCTCTGAGCGAGCTCGCCCGCCGGCGGGCGAGCCGGCCCCCATAATCTCCCTCGTCGCGCGTGAGGGAGAAAGGGGGGCCAGCGTCCCCCGACGAGCTCGCCCCCATCGGCGAGCTCGTTAGGGGGGCGCGCCGGCCCCCTTTTCTTCCTCGAGCGCAGCGAGGGAGAAAGGGGGGTGCCGACCCCCCCTAATCTCCCTCGCCGCGCGGCGATGGGGATTAGGGGGGCCGGCGCCACCCTGAGCGAGCTCGTCCGCATCGGCGAGCTCGTTTAGGGGGGGTGCCGGCCCCCCTTTCTCCCTCACGCGGGGGGCCGGCACCCCCCTTTTCGCTCCGATGACACGGGGGCCACGCCCCCCCCCACAAAATTTTTAATTATTTTTTTATATTTTTAATTATTATATATTATTTTATGTAAAAATAGTCTAACACTTAAGGAAGGGGTATGATGGTCTTTTGACAAATAAGTAAAATCGAAGTTAATAAAAAAAATTCACGAAATTAGACGGAAGGACCAAACTGAAAAATTTATAGTAGTTTAAGTACCCAAAAAATGAAGTTCGTAGTTTGATGTTAGATGTGGAAATACGCGATAATTGAGGTGTGGTTAGAGGAAATAACCCTATTATGTTTGTACTCTATCATGAGGTCCAATAAGGTGCAAATTAAAATTCATTGTACAAAAAGTTGGTGGGGTGTGATTATGATGTGATCCTTACTAGAGTCTTTCAGTATTTTTGGATTAATTTTTTAAAACTCCTTTGAATTATAATGATTTTTCACCTTAATATATGAATTTATTATAACGTCCCCTTAAACCATATCACAATTTTTATTTTAGTCCATCCGTATCATATTCTACTATAACTTTTTCATTATTTTTTTATTTTTTATTTATTAAATAACTAAACTACCCTAAATAATGATAAAAAGTGGACGCCTATTTCAAATCATGGACTTGGGGTTCTAAAAATGATAGTACAAGATTAATAATGATGCTCTTATATACTGGGTAACTTGCTTATATTAGATTTTTTTTCTTACTTATTATGACTTAATCTTCATGCTTAGTGATGGATTTTGTGCTCAGTTTGTTTTGAACGAGTAGAATGTCTTTTTGATGTCATATAGTGGTGATTTGTGGTTGAGATAAATGATAGTATATGGCAGGACCGTCTGCCTCTAGACATCCGGAAGCCTAAAGCGAAAATATAGTATAAAATTAAATAATTAATATTTTATTTTACATTCTGATTAAAGTTCATGCAGTTAATATATAAGTAACAATAATTTCTGAATTTAACACGTGTATGAGAAAGTTTAGTTTTAGAATAGGGTTAATTGCCAAATGAAAAAAAAATAAACGGAATGCAAGATGGGCCACAAAATTGAAAGTATAACTTAGATGCATAATTAATGAGAATAAAAGAATAAGTTAGTAGTTAACACACTAATTAAAAATTAATATATACTAACACTGACTTGCCTCTTAATTGGTAGGTTAAAATATGTTGATATTCTTATTGATGAAATGTATATAATTTTGTTTTTAATTTACCTATTTTTACAATACAATACTGTTTTCATATTAAAAAGATATATAATTAACACTATATATATATGTATGTATATATATATATATGTATATCCTAATTAAAATTAGGGGGCCTCAAAATAACCGTGCGCCTAAGGCAATGGCTTTACCAGCCTTGCCCTTGAGCCGGCAGTGGTATATGATGATTATGAATAGAATCCATACTATACCTAATTTACTAGGGATTAAGAGATCAAATTCATGATTTTCGAAATCGTGTGTTTTTCCGTTATTTGATTCTTGTTTTAGCCTGATTTAAACCCATGATGTTTACTGTGATATTGATTTTGATGACGTTTGGACTTGTACTTGGTGATTTATCCCAAAAGAGGACCCATTCTTATATGTAGGATGTTATCCTCTAAATAGAAAGGGATTTGCTCTCTTACGATGGTTACTTGAGGGTTATGAAAAGAAGTGTGGAAAAAAAAAGGACTTTATGTGGATTTAGTGCATGGATAAATTGATTTGATGCTCTTAGTAATTTTGAACGCCTCAAATCATGCTATATGATAGTTAAATGTTGCTCTTATACTATAAGAATATCTTGATTCGGAACAGTTGGTTGAAAACTTAAGGACTGAAATAACCTACACATTTGCTGGAATTTTCGGACGATTGATTAGTAAGTTCATATGTCCGAAAACTCTCAGCTGTAGTTCAGACTGGAAGAAGATCAAATGTCCAGATGGTTCAGACCGGACTTTCAGACTAATCAAATTGGATGTTTGAAAAAATGAATTGCCTAGTATATATTGGTTAACTCTCGAAAGATCAAATGACCTACTGTCCAAACTAAATGTTCAAACTCAAAACGACTGTGACTTAATTTCTGTTCAAGAGGAGATCGGACGTTTGATCTTTAGATCGAACAATCGAAAGTTCTAACCATCAGAAGTGATCGAACTACAACAATTGATCCCAACTTCCAACCGCCAAGTTCAGAACTTAATTTAGACCGAACTTTCGCAACTTGGACATAATAAATGCATGATTCTCTTCTCAATTTGATTGGTATTCAGTCAAAGTTCTATCAACTATATACTTCTTGGAATAATTATTATTGATGATTTGAAGCCACCCTTACTCGTAATATGTCTCAATCATTGTGACTGAAAGATAGATATTACTATTAAGAAAAATAAAAGATGTAAAATGTCAGGCCCTTTCTTTGTACCTTTGTGTGGAGAACCAAAAGAATGATATTTAGTGGAGGGATAGGTAGTGAAATTGAAGGCAACTAAATGAAGCTAAGCAATCTAGTGATGGAAAAATATCGCGTGCTATTGTTCCTGAATCCACTTCACCCTAAAAAATGAAGATGATTCCACCTTAGGAGTAATGGATCCTCCCCTCATAATAGGGCACTCGTCGTAGCACTAATCACTTGACCCACGGCATGTGTTGTATTATTTTTTAAAGGCATACCCTTAAAAGTGGAGAGCTCTTCCAATTAAGAAGATAATCATTATGTTATGATGATGATGCTAAAGATGGAGGAACTAAGTTCTTAGTGATATCACGATGATGCCAAAGATAGAGGAACTAAGTTCATAATGTTATGACAATAAGATGGGGGAAACTAAGTTTTTAATGTTATATACGAAGGCTTCTTATTCCACAACAATGAAAGCACTTTTTCATTCTTTCCTATACTATGGAATTTCACTTAGAAAAGAAATGAAAGAAAGATGTGACATTTATCTTGAAGAAATGATGACTCCATATTCCTTTATACTGCTATCCAAAAGGACTATGATGTTCCTATAAGCTCTATTACATGATTATGCCTCACTCCTATGTTATATATTTTTATTTATGTATCACTACAAGAAAAGGCATATTTCTGACGGTCGCACATCTCTCGTAATTTTTGAAGGATTTTGCGATGGTTAGTGCGATCCTTCGGAAGTAGAGACACAAATGTTTCCCACGGTTTGAACCATCACAATTTTTGACCGCGCAAAAACCGTCGCAAGTTTCGGCGGCTACGATCGTCGAAACTTCCCATGGTAAGTACACCGTCTCAATTTTCCACGGCTTGAGCCATGAGAAATAGGAAATAATATTATATAGCCGTGAGTACAATACTTCATATTATATTACGTGGCCTTTACGACGACTATGACCATCAAAACTAGCGTCACTTTTGTAGCCATTAAAACTGGCGACGGCTCTAGCATGTGAATTCAAAAAAATATTTTATATTACATAATAATAAATATCTATCCCATCGAAACTTTCCATGGCTTGAGTCGTGGAAACTCCCAAGGGGTCCGCCAGTCGATGGAAGTTCCCACGGGTGAAGCCGTGTGAATTAAAAAAAATATTTTATATTTTGGAGAACATAATGTTACTATATATATATATATATATATATATATATATCCGACAGGTATAGCCGTCGGTAAATCCTTCGAAAGTCTTCAATAAATAAGAAGGCCCCCTATTGTCGCATTCATTTCTCCCCCGGCGCGACTGCTCATGGCCCTTGTGGACTCCGGCACAACCAGCAACCGAGCTCTGGCGATCCGTGGTCACGCTCATGCTCCGGGCAAGCCATTGCTGCTCACGCTCCGTGGATACTGCTCTCGCTCTGGCGATCCCCCTTCGAACGACGCGCGCACGCCTTCGGCGATCCTGCACCCGCTCTGGCGAACCCCTCGGAAGACGCTTGCATGGTACACCTGCACCTTCCTATCTTCTCATTTCGGCCTCCCCCTCTCGACCGCAGCGGCCGAGCCACGTCGGGCTGCGGGGTTGTGGTGGGTGACACTGCTGCAAGCTAGATCCGGCTTGTTGCGGCCGTCGCTGCCACAAGAAGTTTGATCGGGCTGTTTGCGGTCGTCGTCGGCCGCTGCAAGCCGGATCTGACTTGCTGCGGCCGTTGCCACCGTAGGATGTCCAATCGGACTTTTTGCGATCGTCGTCGGCCACTACGAGCCTAGTCGGGTTTGTTGTGGGCTTCACCTTTTGCTGCAAGCCAGGCCAGTCGGGCCTGCATCCGCACTGGCTGGAGAAGGCTGCCACTGTGAGCTTGAATCAACTTTCGGCGGCCACCCCTTGCTAATTGGAGCTTGATCCAGTGCTTCACAACCTCTGCCTGCCAGTGCTAAGTGGATCCGGGCTCCATTACAAGAAAAAAGCCAATTACAGACAGTCAAAACTGTCTGTAATTTTTCGAAAACCATCGGAAATGATTTTCGATGGATTTTTCGACGGATAGCATCCACGCAAAAACAACGCATCGCAAAATATTTTTGACGATTATTCCACAACCGTCGCAAATTTTGACGATCTGGTTGGCAGGCCGAGCCGTCGAACAACGATGAGTTCAGGTGGTTTTGGCCGCAGATATGTATCGACAGTTTGAGCTATCGATACTATCGACGGTTCAAACCATCGAAAAACCCATCGACGGTTTGAGCCGTCGATAACTCCGTTGATTTTCGACGGGTGAAGTCATCGTTAAGTTTCGATGGTTAACCCATCAATGATTATCGACGGGTTTGACCATCTAAACATTTTGACGGTTCAGACCGTCGATTATGACACTATCGACGGTTCGAATCGTCTGTACCAATTTTAAAAAAATTTGACACAAACAAATTAAATGAATTAATTCAATAAAAAAGCATAATAAATAAATAATTTATGTTCAAATGACCAAATTGAAATTAAATGTCGCGCATAATGTCAATAAACCATCGTCAAATGTCAAATGCCCAAACGTCAAATACAACACCTAGAAACTATAGTTCTAAATCGTCTTCGTCGTCGTCGAACTCGCCATGCATCATGTCACACATAATTTTCTTTATCTCCTTCTTCATTTCACGCTCACGTTCTTCGAACTCTTTTCTGAGTTCTTGCATAACCTCATGCCGGATCTCTTGTCGGACATCGGATAAACGTTGTTCCCACATATTGTCAAATATTTGTTGCACACCTTGACTCAGGGAATCTGATACCAATGATCCGAGGCCATAAATGCGACCCTTCTTGATGTCGACATGGTCCGTCCAAAGTTGTCGAGGGGTCAACGGTGTGGTCCCCTCCTGCATGGCTTGCGTAATGTGCTTGACTTCTCTTATTTTGTAAGCCTCCTGAAATTTTAAAAAAAACACATCAACTATATTATTTAAAACATCAAATTTACTATCTTATGTTATGTAATTGTCCTAAAATTAAAAAAAAAACATCAAATATATTTACTTACGTATGTCTCTCGAGCAAACGTTGAAACCCATTCTTTATTTTTCTTCTGATGAGTTCTAAAAAATATTTCGTCTTGAGTAGGTGCTCTACCCGTCTCTTTCTCCTGGAGTATGTTATGTAAACGTTGAAAAATGTCAAATAATGATTATTATTTTTTGAAATATAAAAATGTATTGAAAGACTTTACCATTCTTTTCACAATCGTGCTCGTGGATACACTTCCACCCGAATGCAAGCATGCTCGTCGGACTCTCGACTTGACTTCGCTTTTTCGCATTTATATTTGTACTCCTCGATAGACCACTTTCGTATCAATTCGATCCAAACAGCCTCAAGGATCCAATTGGGCCGTTCTCCTGTAGCTCGAGCTTCTGAAAGCATGGATGATAGTCTCTTTGAGCACTGAGAATTAAAAGCCTTCCACATTTGTTCCATATTCTCAGGATCCCACCACACATCAGCCTGCATGTACATAAAAATAATTAAATTAGTATAAAGATAAATTTAAATGACCAAATTGGCTTCTGAGTATACTTGAAATTCATTAAATGACATTTGTCTCGTGGCATATGAAACTTTCCTCCATGTAAGCCATGCATCAGTATACCTATGTGGTAGCACCTTAGTAACTGCGACAGCCGCGGGTTTCGACGGTACAAACCTTTACGAATATGAAATTATAAAATCCGATCTATGAATTGCAAAATATAAATGTTTCGAAAGACATAAAATAACACTTACCCTAAATTACCATCTGGCTGTACGTATGCTTTGTATACATAATTTGATGAGGTTGCATCTGAAGGTTCCACGGAATGAGCTCTAACGAGTTCTTCCGGCAATTGTGTCTCCAGGTCCGTAATATTAGCGTGAGAGGAAGGAGCTGGCGGAGGAGACTGTCGTTCAACTATGCGAATGCCCTTGGCTGATCTAGGCTCTCCGCCTGAAGAAGTATCTCTAGGGACGACCTTCTCTTTTCCCTTATTTTTTTCTTTCCCGAAATGAAACATCTGCATGATACAAAATTTAATGCACTTCAATTTTACAATTTATACAAAACTTTAAATTGACAACGTTTCGTCCTGACATTCGGCTACGTCTTGTGTCGCATCTTCAGGAATGGAATTGTAGGTATAACTCGAGAACCAATTCCTAATATCTGGAGGCTCTTATACAAAATAAACAAATTAATTCACTTATTTTTATTTGTAAAATTGTGATCATTATTTATACACTCACGAGATGGAATCGAATATGGAAATGCACCAACCTCGTCAGGCATTCGTCGATCCGAATTATTGTCAGCATGCATCGCTAACTATGTTTACAATTTTACGACAGATGATAATTCAAATAAACCATTCGAATATAACATCATCTAAATTACAAAAACCAGATAGTCGTAAGATGACAATATTACATGAAAATAACATTGGCTAATAATAACATTACTCATCATCCGAATTACCACATGATTCATATTCATCATCATCATCCTCTGAAGATGACGTAGTTTCAATTTTATCTTCGTCTGAAGCATTGTCGTCATTTTGTATCTCGGCATTATCGAAGTCTTCAAATAACTGTTCTGAATCTTGTAGATCTTCGACTAATTCAGTATCTACAATAGGTGCCAGAGTCATCTTGGTATGCACATTGCAACGTACCATCAATTTCTATCCTGCTTCTTGCCTTCGTCTTAATTACAACCCACCATTGTGCTTTGTCCCTCGCCTTTTCTGGATATGACACATAATATATCTATCTTGTTGAGGACGGAATAATAAAAGGATCAAAACATTCATAACAACTATTGTGACGTACTTCAACTATTTTGAAATCTTTATGAACTCACATTCCTTTTTTTCATTTGGATCAAACCAATTACATTCAAACAATGTGACTCTATTACCTCCACTGTATTCTTGACGTGAACTTATCGTAGTTGTGAAGTTTTGGATTCTCACACAAAAATAAATTCTAGCCACGTTTTAATTTTATTCAAGAGCTCACGTAACTGCAAGTGCACAGGTCATAGGTTGGTCATTGGTTGCAAGAGGCCATCCGGACGGAGCCGTCGCCTGATGGATTCCGACGAAATGTTGGTCTGGGAATCAGACGATGTATGGGTTCTCTTCATGTTGATGGTTGATCAGAGGGGTGGAGAACGATTGGGGTTTCTCGGAGGGCGATGAAGCGCGTTTAGGGATTTCGAAAGCTAGCCGAGAGACGATGGGTGTTAGGGAAGGGATTTAGTCGGTCGGGTAGAAAATGAAGCGACATGAGGGAGTTCGAGTGGGACTCGGAAAAGTGGATATTTGGGTGGCTATGGTATTAGATTCTATTGGGATTCTTAACTAGATCTCAAAAGTGTACTTTCAAATGATTTTTCTGATATATGACCGTGCGTATGCTGACGTGGCTGTTGACCGTTTATTTGGTTGGGTTGCCTCCCTGTAGCATTTTTTTAATGTCGTTGGCTCGACCTTATTTCTTCTAATAGTCCGATTGCAGATGGAGCACTTCTTCGAACCTTGCTGCGCTTGGATTGTAAAGTTTCAATCTTTGCCCATTGACCTTGAAGGTTTCTGAATTACTATTTTTGATATCCACTGCGCCATGAGGGTATATTTTTTCGATGATGAACGGTCCAGACCATCGCGTTCTTAACTTCTCGGGAAAAGTTGTAGTCGGGAGTTAAATAACAGAACCTGGTCACCCTCTTTAAAATTCCTTCTCAATATATGCATATCATGCCATTTCTTCGTTCTTTCTTTATAGATGTGGGAGTTGTTATAGGCATCTAATCTCAATTCATCTAGCTCATTGAACTGCAATAAACGTTTTCCAGAAGCTGCATGGAAATCATAGTTCAGTGTTTTGATTGCCCAAAAAGCCTTATGTTCTAATTCAACTGGTAGGTGACAATATTTGCCATAGATCAACCTGAATGGTGTTGTTCCAATTGGTGTCTTGTATGCAGTCCGATATGCTCACAATGCTTCATTAAGTTTCAGGCTCCAATCCTTCCTAGTTATTGAAACGGTTTTCTCGAGAGTTAGTTTAATTTCTCTATTCGAGACTTCTGCTAGTCCATTGGTCTGAGGGTGATAGGCGGTAGAAATCCTATGTTTGACCCCATATTTGAGCAGCAATTTTTCAAAACTCCGTTCGATAAAGTGTGATCCTCCATCACTAATAACCAATATCGGCATACCAAACCTTGGAAATATTATTTCTTTAAAGAGTTTAACAACCGACTTTGAGTCTGCTGAGATTGTAGGAATAGCTTCAATCCATTTTGAGACATAATCAACAGCTAGAAGTATGAACTTATACCCGCAC
The DNA here is from genome assembly GCA_030549335.1 of Pontederia crassipes. Taxonomy (NCBI): domain Eukaryota; kingdom Viridiplantae; phylum Streptophyta; class Magnoliopsida; order Commelinales; family Pontederiaceae; genus Pontederia; species Pontederia crassipes. The sequence continues at coordinate 12,688,994 of CM060198.1, forward strand.
GAAGGAGGGAAAGGTCCCATGTAGTCCACTCCCCACACATCAAATATTTCTGCTTCGAGTATAGGTTGCTGAGGTGCCTCATTTCTTCTACCTATATTTCCAGTTCTTTGGCAGGCATCGCAAGATTTAACAACATTGATTGCATCCTTGAATAGGGTTGGCCAATAAAAACCTGTTTGAAGAACTTTAGCGGCCATTTTCTGATATCCTTCGTGACCATCATAAGGAGATGAATGACATTCCTGTAATATAGCAAATTATTCTTCATCTGGTACACACCTACGATATATTCCATCTGCACATTTTTTGAACAAAAATGGTTCATTCCAAAAGTAGTATTTGATATCGGAGAAAATTTCTTCTTTTGTTGATGAGAGAGATCCGGTCGTAGAACTCCGGAAGCTAAGTAGTTAGCATAGTCAGCAAAACAAGGAAGTTGTGTTTTCTGAATAAAAAAACAATTGATCATCTGGAAAAGAGTCATTGATAGCACAGTAGCCTCCAGGGTTAATGTCTCCTTTTGATGATTGAAGTCGAGAGAGATGATCAGCTACCAAGTTTTCTATCCCCCTTCGATCTTTGATTTCTAAATCAAATTCCTGTAACAAAAGGATCCATTTGATGAGTCTAGGTTTGGCCTCTTTTTTAGCAATCAAGTATTGCACAGCTTGATGATCAGTGTACACAATTACTTTGGAACCAACTAGGTAGGATATGAATTTGTCCATTGCAAAAATGACTGCTAGGAATTCCTTTTCAGTTGTAGCATAATTGATTTGTGCTTCATTCAAAGTTTTGCTGGCATAGTAGATTGCATGTTGCTTTTTATCCCTCCTTTGTCCCAATACTGCTCCCACAGCTTGATCACTAGCATCACACATAATTTCGAATGGCAAGGACCAATCGGGTGTTGGATGATTGGAGCTGTTGTAAGAGCTATTTTCAGAGTCTCAAAAGCCTCTAAACAGTGTTCATCAAATAAAAACTCTGCTTCCTTAGATAGGAGTTTTGTCAAAGGCCTTGCAATTAGAGAAAAAGTTCTTGATGAAACGGCGATAGAACCCAGCATGTCCAAGAAAACTTCTGAGTCCTTTGATATTAGTAGGCGGAGGTAATTTTTCAATTACTTCTGTCTTAGCTTTGTCAACTTCAATACCTCGACCTGAAACAATATGCCCAGGACTACACCTTCTTGTACCATGAAGTGACATTTCTCCCAGTTCAACACCAGATTAGATTCAGCGCATCTTTATAACACCTTTCCTAAATTCTGAAGACAAATTTCAAAGGAAGTGCCATACACTGAAAAGTCGTCCATGAATACCTCCATTATTTCTTCAATGTAATCAGAGAAGATTGACATCATGCACCTTTGAAAGTTGGCTGGAGCATTATATAATCCAAAGGGCATCCTTCTGTATGCAAAGGTTCCATAGGGACAAGTAAAAATAGTTTTTTTCTCGATCTTCCAGATGAATGGGAATTTGATGAAATTTAGAAAATCCGTCCAAGTAACAAAAATAAGAGTGGTTTGTCAGCCTTTCTAACATCTAGTCAATGAAAGGTAATGGAAAATGATCCTTTCTTGTGGCTTTATTAAGTTTCCTAAAGTCGATACACATCCTCCATCCGGTTACCGTTCGTGTGGAAATAAATTTGTCCGACTCTATCTTTACTACGGTCATTCCACCCTTTTTTGGCACGACCTGCACGGGGCTTACCCACTGTCTGATACGGGGTAGATAATTCCTACATCCAAGAGTTTAATCACTTCTTTTTTCACTACTTCCTTCATTGCTGGATTAAGCCTTCTTTGTACCTCTACGGAGGGTTTATGGTCTTTTTCCATATGGATATGGTGCATGCATATAGCAGGATTGATTCCCTTGAGATCATCCAATGTGTATTCGATGACATGCTTGTAAGCTTTTAGCTTATCCAATAGCTGCTGAAGTTGAGTTGTCTTTAAATCTGCACTCACAATTACTGGATAGGTGGAGTCTTCTCCTAGAAATTCATACTTGAGATTTTGAGGAAGCTTCTTTAATTCTGGCTTTGTTGGCTTCTTTGAGCTAGGCTGTTGCATGAACTCTGCAGATTGGTCTTCCAGTGGAGTGTTAGGGTGTTGTGTTTCAGTTGAGAGCATGTGGCTCGTGAGAATGCCTGCTTCTTCTGTCCACAAAGATGATTCTTGGGCTTCAAGAGAAACTTCCATAGAGTCTGATATATGAATAACTGATGCCACATTCTGTATAAGGGAATCCAGTTGCTCAGGTTGAAGATGGTGATCTTCCATGTCTGGGCAATTAATAATGTGATTCAGTCAAAATCCAACTGTGTCATCACCTATTTGAAAGGTAAGGCGACCTTGTTTAACGTCTATCACTGCTCCGGCAGTAGCTAAGAAGGGTCTCCCCAACAAAATGGGAGTTTGATTATCTTCATTCATGTCCAGAACCACAAAGTTAGCTGGTATGTAAAAATTGCCTATTTTGATGGGTATTTCCTCCAGAATTCTCTATGGGATTTTTATCGATCTATCTGCTAATTGGAGAGACATATTCGTGGGCTTAATATCACCCATTTCAAGTTTCCTACACAATGACAAAGGAATAACACTTACTGAAGCACCAAGATCACACAAGGCTCTTCGTATCTGTCGGTTTTCAATTTCACAAGGTATGGAGAAGCTCCTCGGATCTTTTAGCTTCGGAGGTAATTTGTTTTGAATCACTGCACTTGCCTCAGCAGTTAGCTCATTTTCTTGTATCCTCCTCTTCTTCGATAGAATGTCATTCAAGAATTTGGCACATGCTGGCATCTCTTGAATAGCTTCCACGAAAGGTACATTGATATAGAGTTTCTTTAGGATCTCTACAAACTTGCCAAATTGTTGGTCCTATCGAGATTTCTCGAGGGCTTTAGGAAATGGTATCCGTGAAGAATAGCTAGGCTGTCCTTCAGCAAGCTGTTGTTTGGATTTATTTGGTCTATTCATTGTGTCCTCTAGTTGATCCGTCTGACTTTGGTCACCAACTTCCTCTGTTGCCTCTGCCGAGACCTCTGCTCTTGTTCTTTTGGTGTTATCTGTTGTCCTTCCACTTCTTAAAGTTACAGCTTGGACTTGCTCCTTTGGATTCTTCTCTGGCTGTCCAGATTAGATTCCTGATTGTCTTGAAGATGATGCAGCTTGTTGAGCTATCTGATTTTCCAGCATTTTGTTATGAATGGAAAGACTTTCAATTTTCTCGAACATTTTCTGCATTAGAGTGTCCTGTTTTGACATATATTTCTCCATCATTACTTCTAACTTGTTGGTAGAAGATGACCCTTGATCTGTCGAGGAATTTTGAGATTGTGCTCTCTGATTAAATCTGTTTTGCCAAGTGGGAACTTGAGTTTGTTGAGGATTGTCTCTGTAGGAAAACTTTGGATTGTTCCTCCATCCTGGATTGAAAATGTTAGAATATGGGTCATTATTCGATGGATAAGGGCCTATGGCATTAGCTTGTTGTTGATGCCCTTGCTGTTTTAATAGCTCACAGTGCATAGAAATGTGATCAGGTGAACCACATATTTCGCAACATCTTGCTATCATATTAACAGTAAGAGTAGCTTCGCTGAGTCCTAGTCGACTAATTGCTTTTTGAACTATATACTCCACCTTAGAAGAAAAATCCTCACCATCAAGTCGAGTTTGAGTTAATTCTGCGAACTCATTAGACCTTGAATCAGCTAGGAAATGTTGATTCCTAGCTATTTCCTCTATAAGTTGGTAGGCTTCATCTACATTTTCTTTATAAACACACCATCTATAGCGTTGTCAAGCGCCATTTTTGAGGTGTAGTTGAGTCCATTGTGGAAGGATTGGACCAAAATCCATTTTCTTAAACCATGATGAAGACACGACCTCAGCAATGTCTTAAACCTTTGCCAGGCTTCATACAATGTCTCCTAGTCTTTTTGCACGAAACTAATGACTTGATTTCTGATTCTTATAGTTTTGTTGGGAGGGAAGTATTCTGACAAAAATGCTTTTACTAGTTGCTCCCAGGTAGTTAATTCCCGGGGTTCCAATGATTGTAACCATTGTTTGGCGTTACCCCTTAGCGAGAAAGAGAAGACCCTTAGTCTCAATGCTTCTGGCGATACCCCATTCAGCTTAGTTGTCTCACATATTTCCAGAAAGTCTTTAAGATGTTGATTTGGGTCTTCATCTGGGGTGGGTTCCTCCAAATTGGTTCTGTTGGATTGTAGAGATTAGAGATGATTTTAACTCGAAATTATTGGCTTGAATGGCAAGCTTCAGAATTGCAGACTCCAGTCCATCTGCAGTTGGAGTATAGAGTTCTTCTAATGATGGAACTGGTGGTCGCGGTTGAAGTGGCTCTTCTTGTTCAGCCATCATTTCGATCTCTGGATCAAAGTTCTCTTGGAACTTTATAGATTGAGTGCTGCTTGTACCTTCAAAAAGGGATGTTCTGTGCTTGTACTCTCGCACCCTTCTTTTAAAAGTTCGATCTATTTCAGGGTCTAATTCAAGTAGTTGACTGCGGACGTTTCTGGGCATATACTAATCCCTGAAATCAAAGAAAAAAGATTCAGCCGTGAATAGCACTTAAATAAACTAAACGAAGATAAAAAGAGAGTAATTAATTAATCAAAATCCTCGGCAATGGTGCCAAAAACTTGACGTGAACTTATCATAGTTGTGAAGTTTCAGATTCTCACACAAAAAGAAATTCTAGCCACGTTTTAATTTTACTCAAGAGCTCACATAACTGCAAGTGCACAGGTCGAGTAGAAATCCCGAGTGTCGTTGATTTAGATTAGTTAATTGCTCTATTTATACCCCAGAAATCGTTACAAAATTATAAAAGAATAAACTAGATACGTGAATGAACAGAGATTAAAAATAAGGAAATAAGATAGGAAAAGATCAAGGAGTGAAGGGAAGGATTCTCTCGTAATGAACTTGTTGATGCTATTGCAATTGCCATATCCGTACATCAAAAAGGGAGTTACCACTAATCACTAAATTAAGATCACTTATTAATGAGATTCTCATCCCTAATCAGTAGAAGGGTTCGATCTCTCGATTCCTACAACCCATTCTTTTAATCTTACACTAATGATCAGAACACGGATTAACTCCTCACTCGACTGTAAGGATTCTCATCTCATAACAATCACTATAGTAGGTCTCTCGATCTTTCTAACAAAATATAAACCAATAATTACTAGAAGCATAGCAAGCAGGATGGATAATTTCTCCTCTCGGATGAAATCAGCTAAAGCAGAAAAACAATTGATCTCTCGATCTAATTGAAATCAGATGTAAATTCTAAACAACCATGCATCACGTAAATGGAATGAGGAGTCAACTTCAAAATATCAAAAAGTCAGAATAAAAGTTAGCATCAACAAAGTTTCATCACGAGAAAATCCTAAAATTCTTCTTTAGTTCATCATTCTTCTTTCTCGCCTTCGTCTTCTTCTTCTTTTCTCTCCTCCTGCTCTGCCATCCCCCCTTCATCCGGCCTCCTCTCTCCCTTTATGTTTCCTCCCCTATTCAAAATTCAAATTTCGAAAAGTGGTTAGTCCCCTCTTTTACTCGTTCAACTCTTTCACTAAAAAATGATAAAAACATTTAGATATGTCTACTTTTATGTAAATTTGTGGATTTAATTGAAGGGATTATAAGTACATAAAAGAGGTGATCAATTCTAGCTGAATTATGTCTTTGAGAATACCGTAGTAGTCACGCTCATTTTCTCTGTCCGTGGATCCTTTGACACAGATATTGCTGTTCACGGTTTTCTTCCCTCTCGACCAACTTTCCGTGTGAAACTTACAACCGTTCACAAAATACATCGGCCAACTTTTAACCTCTCGAGCTGGTCCCCATGCCAAATTATGGAGACTAGACGTAGTAGAACTGGCGGTACTGAGAACCTAAAATAAAAATGAAGGTCAAGAAATAATCGTCTACACTTGAGGAAGACCAAAATCGCAAGAGTTACCTGATTTTTAAACCACGATGCGAAGTCATTCTCAATTCTATCTTGTATATGTTCTTTAGGGACATTGTAGTATTGCAAGAAATCACTACATACAAAGTGATGGGTTAATCAATCTATATTTTCACAATACAAAAAAAGAACGCATTGAGACTAAACTTACTTAATGTAGACTTGCACCTCCTGCGTGTTTAGAATGACATGATTCGTGGCAGGCTTTAATTTTGCATCACTCAACCATCTACTTCTTAACTTTCCAAAATGTCGTCCTAACTGATTGAAGATCGACAATGATGCCTTTCCAAAATGCATCACTCAATCATTCCAATGAACTCTGGTCTCTGCACACTTAACATGAGAATCAAAGTAGCAAGAACAAAAGTATGAAACCTCTTGAATCATATAGGCTTCACATATGGATCCTTTGGCACGTGCTTTGTTCTTAACCGTCCTTTTAATTTGATTAAGATATCTTTCAAAAGGATACATCCACCTATATTGTACTGGTTCACCTACCCTTGCCTCATATGACAGATGAATAGGTAAGTGCTCCATGGAATCAAAGAATTCCGGCGAAAATATTTGTTCCAACTTACATAATATTATCAGAATATTACGCTCCATTTGGATCATATTTTTCACAATTAATGTTGTGGAACACAATTCTTTGAAGAATTGACCAAATACTATGATCGGCTTCCAAATCTTGTTCAGCAAGGATGAAAATGCAGTAGGAAGCAAAGTTTTCATAAATATGCGATAGTCATGAATTTTCATGCCAAATAAACGCAAGTTATTCAAGTCCACACATCTTGTCAGATTTGATGCATAACCATCCGACATTCTCAGCTCTTGGATCCATCGACACACTTGAGTCTTCTGCTCTTTAGTGAGAGCATAACTTGCCTTTGGCTTAGATGATCTACCGTTAGGTAAACTAATTAAGTGCAACTCTGGCCGTCGACAGTACTCTTTCAAATCTAGTCTCGCCTTGAGGTTGTCCTTTTACCCTTAATGTCCATTATAGTGTTGAATACATTTTCAAATACATTTTTTTTTCAATGTGCATGACATCCAAATTGTGACATATCAAACAATCCTTCCAATAAGGTAAATCCCAAAATATATATTGTTTGGTCCAGTTATGAGAAACACCATACTCATTGTATGTGACATTTGGGTCGTCGACAATTCTACATAGAACATTGACAATGCGAAATAATTGAGGTCCTGAGCTTCTGACTGGAGCCATGTCATGCACAACTCTATTCCGTCGAAATGCATTTCGGTTATTTCTGTACGGATGATCTGCTCTAAGAAATTATCTATGACAATCAAACCAGCTATTTTTACCCCCATTTATCAAAGTGAACGCATCTAAGTGTTCAATGCAATATGGACAAGCTAGCTTCCTTACAGTCATCCAACCAAATAACATCCCATAGGCAGGAAAATCATTAATTGTCCACAATAAGGTAGCTTTGAAGGAGAATTTTTTTTTGGTCGACACATCATAAGCGACGACACCATCCCACAGTTTTTTTAACTCGTCAATTAGAGGCTGTAAATATACGTCTACCTTATGTTTAGGAGTGTGAGGACCAAGAATAATGTATGTAAAAAACATATAAGGTGCGGACATACAAATTTCAGGAGGCAAATTATATGGTGTTACTATGACCGGCCAACATGAATAAGGAACTGAAGTTTGACCGTACAGTGTAAAACCATCCGTGCATAATCCGAGCCTTACGTTCCTTTCGTCACTGGCAAAATCTGGATGCATATGATCAAAATGTTTCCACGCTTTACCATCCGATGGGTGAAGCATGACACCTTCAAAAGTATTATGCTGTGCATGTCATTTCATTTGCGACACTGACCCTAGAGAGGAGTATAGTCTTTTAAGTCTTGAATAACGCATTCTCTTTGCAGCTACTTGAGTCTTGTTAGTCACTCGATATCGTTCAGCCCCACAAAATTTGCATTTGTTTAGATTGATGTCGTCACCATAATATAACATACAACCATTGCGATAACAATCTATTTTAGTTGAGCCGAGACCAAGTTTAGAAATAAGTCTTTTTGTCCTATAAAAATTTTCAGGAATGTGAGCCCCTGTTGGTGTGGCCTATTTTAAAAATATCTACAAATGCGTCAAAACATGCTTGTGAAATATTGTGATCTGCTTTCAGGTTCAACATTCTAACAGCAAGTGATAGTTCCGAATAACTTTCACACCCAGGCCATAAGGGTTGCTCGAAGCGTTTAGCAACTCAAAAAAATCTTTTGCTTCTAGATTTGGTGTCTCTTCATCTTGTTCAAATCCTATATTCCCATACTCAGTTGCAACTGCGTCATAAACTAGTTGTTCGTATTGCGAAGTAAATCCTTCATGAGGATCGACAGAATGGGGACCTTGATTTGGTACGCTTGTTGAAGTTTCTCCTTCACCTAAATCATCCCATTGCCAATAATTTGGTTTGAAACCCCTTCTATACAAGTGAACCTTAACTGTCTCTAACATTTGCAACTTTGTGCTAAGACATTTCAAACAAGGACACCTAATTATTCCTTCCCGTTGAAATTACAAAGATTGACAAGCTACACTAGTGTAATAATCAACGGCATCTATGAATTATTATGTCAAACCTCTACGACCGAGATGATTTCTATTGTACACCCATCGACGATCGTTCAGATATGACATAGTTTCTGCATTATTTATAGATTATACTAATTAATTACACTAAATTTTATAGTAAGAGGCATATCAGAATCTTAATCATGACACTTACACGAAGAATAAGGATTGAGGTGAAAAATAAGTTTAAATTTCACAATCACTACAAAGGTTGACATATTGAATTTTAAATAAAATATCAAAGAAACATCATAAACACTAATTACAACTAATCATAAACAATAATTAGAATTCATCATAAACACTAATTGGAACTAATCATAAACACTAATTAGAAGCAATCATATTTGCACTCTGAAATAACAAATTAAAACTAATGAATGAAATCTTAAATAAGGAATTTAAAAATATTACGTATTTCATAACTACTACAATAAATAGAATTCATATTTCATTGTCAACACATATCAATAGTAATTTCCTTAAAAATAAATAACCTACGTCGTCTGGAGTAACATAGACAACAAAATAATTCCAATAACCTGCATTTAAATTAAACATAAGACAACAAAACATATAATCTCCAAATTTATTAAACACTTAACTTATGCATTCTTACATTTTTAAAGTTGTCGAAAGGAGAAAACTCACAAAGCTCTTCAAGCGAGAAAACAATGTCCTGCACAAAAAATGAAAGTACATTAACATACATGAGAGAAAAAATTACCCCAGATCGCTACTAGATTGGACCGCAAGTCATCTGTCCGGCCCAGCCAGATGTGGCTGGCGAGGCCCCATGTAGCCGCGGTGGGCGGATCTAGCCGCCGTGCGCAACCGGATCAGGCCGCGGCGGTAGGAACGGGCACGCGGCCGGATCTAGCCGTCGCGTGCGGTCGGTTCTGGCCGCAGTCCGCCGCGACTGGGTCTGGCCGCCACGCGCGGGCAAGGGCCAGCGGAGGAGAATGCCGGAATGAATGGCGGCGTGGGCAAGGGAGGAGGGAAGCGGCTGGAGGATGGGGGGAACGACGTACCTGCGCCGGAGATGAACGATTGCAGAGGCGGCGGCGGGTCGAGCGGGCGGTGCACGGGGGCTCGCTCAGGCGGCTGCGGGTCACAAGCGCAGGCCGACGACGGCGGGTCTCACGTACAGGCAGCGATGAAGCACGGATGTCGGGACTGCAGAGCAAAGCCGGAGATCGGGAGGGAGGTGATCGCCGGATGCAATAGATCAGGATCGGAGGGAGGGAAACCGAAATAGTGACAGAGGTGTCGGATATTTATATAGTCCATTTTCGATGGTCAGAACCGTCGATATGTAGGTAAATAATATAAAATATTAATTCAAAATATTAGGTTCCAGCCATCGCATAATATAATATTATATATCAAGTGAAATAGAGATATAAATTATATATCTTCCGTTTTGACGTTCAATCGTCGAAAACTTTTAAATTATATATAAAATGAGTTCAAATTTCGATGGTTCTAACCGCTGAAAGTTTTGACGGTTCCTCAAACCCTCGCAAGTTTTGACGGCCCGAACCGTCAAAAGTAAAAACATTGATAAACTATTAGGTGTTGTTAACGTTCACATTTTTCGACGGCTTAGACCGCTGAAAGTTTCAACGGATACAACAATCGTCAAAACTTTCGATGGTCAAAGCCGTCGAAAGCCCACATGGAAAACTAATCATCCGGATTTGTTGTTTTCGACGGTCATGAGCATCGCAAATTTTGACGGATATTACGATGAATTTTAAACCATCATAAGTTTAGACGGTAAAAACCGTCGAAAATGTCTCCGACGATAATTACAACGGATATTCCGATCCGTTGAAATATCTGTCTGTAATTCAGACGGATTTCAGCCCGTCGAAAAGGAACCGTTGGAAATCATGCTCTAGTGCCGCGAGGTGGCGATGTCCGAGGGCGTATGACGGATGAGCGGGTTGTCGCCGCCCTGAAGTGCCCATTTTTTCTCAAAATTCCGAATGGATTTCATCGTTTGCTCGGGAGACATATGTAAGCACGTGCTTTAACTTTTATTACACATGAATGTCGAAATATCACTTTGTAAATTTACAGGAGAGTTACAAAGCAAAAAAAAGTTGAGCATCATTCACAGGTCACGCAAGAGGGGGAACACCATTGACCGCTCGACAATTATTGATGGATCAGAGTGAAGAAGGGGCACATTTATGGTCTCGGATCGTTCGTTAGTCATGCGGATATTGGATATGGGCAAAAATCAATATCTGGCTATCCAACACAAGATGTGCGACAAGTATTTGATAACATATGGAAACAACGACTATCGAAGAGGTTTGCCAAGAATATGAACACGACAACAAACATTTGAGCAACGACAACGAAAAAAATGAAGAAAATGATGCGTGGCCAGCAAGATGACAACCAAGAAGGAGAATTCAAAAATTAGGAGTTGTATTTTGTTGTTGGAGCAAAGTTTTAATTCCAAATAAAATCATATTTTGATGATACAAACCTTGAAAGATTAAAGTTAGTGCTGAAAAAGTTTAAATAAAAAGGGGCAACTTTATGCACTAAACTTTGATTAAATAGTGGACTACGGTCTTATTAGATTATGGATGAATGATGAATATCATTTGTAGAGAATCCTGTTAGCTATTCATAGAAAGTAAGATTATGTAATTTGGATAAGTGTATAAAAAATTATGCTCAAAATAGTGCAGGTCGGTCAACTTGTCGGTCGAAGCAAAGAAGGCCGATCGAGAATACACCAGTCGACCGATTCGAGATACCGATCAACCGATCAATGCACAACTTGCCTAGTTCTAGGTTGAGACTATACCGATTGATACATTGGCCGACCGATCAGGTCAACAGGCAAAATAAAAGATGTCGAGACTATACCGGTTGATTGGCCAGTTGATAGTCCGATCGTCCGAATCAAGCGCAGAAGCTGAAGAAATCATGCAATGGTCACATGTCTAGATGTGCGTCCGATCGGCCTCCGAGTCAAATGAATAGTAATGATGATTTTTGAATGAGAAAATTATGGAAAAAATTCTGGACGAATTTTTCACACATTGAAGACTATAAAAAGAGTGCCAAGGCTTGAAGCAAGAGCATCCATCCAAGCATCGAAGAAAAAACTTTAAGTTATAAAATGGAGATTCTTTTCTTGAAGTTATCATTCTAGTTTCTTTATTTCTCTCTTCTCTTCTTGTGAGCATCCTATTGTAAAAGAGAGAAACAATTATTCAGAAAAATTGAGAGAGCTCCTGTGTAAAAGAGGTTCCATATCTTACCTCTTGGTGAGAGTAAAGATAAACTTTCTAGGAGGAGAGGTGTGCCTTGCCTCTCGAAGCGGAGAAAAGGTAATTGATATATAGGGCTTTCTTTTTTGCCCCATTTGGAACAAAGGAAGTGTTTTAGTGAAATCTCCGACGGTCTCGATGTCGAGAAGTCGAAGCGGGGACATAGGCTAAGATGTAGCCGAACCTCGTCAACAACCATCGTGTTCATCGTGTTTGATTTATTTCTCTCTCTAATTCTCATGTTGTGCTTGTGACATGATTTAACTTGTTGTGATTTAAAGATTACTGAATCGATTTAAGCTTCCGAGATGATTTTTATGAAATCGATACTTTTATTTTTAAAACACCAATTCACTCCCTCTTGTTGCCTTTGAGATCCTACATTTGTATATTTTATGACAATTAATGTATTCAGATTAATTAATCATCAATTAATGTATTTATGGAAACAATTAATTTTTTTGGATTATTTTTTTGTTAAAAAAATTTCTCATGGCTAAAGTCGTGAAAAATTGCCACAGTTATAGCAGTGGAAATTTGCCTCGGTTGAAGCTGTGGCAACTTCCCATGCCTGGAGCCATGAGAAACTTTGCCACGACTCTAACCATGGCAACTTCCCACGGCTGGAGCCATGAGAAACTTTGCCACGACTCCAGCTGTGGCAAAAGTTTCCCACGGCTCGGCCCATGGGAACTTCCCATGGCTAGAGCCGTGGAAAATATTACCACGGCTTCGCTCATGGGAACGTTCCCACGGTCCGACCCGTAGGAACTTTCCTACGGTTTAGTCGAAGCTAGTTCTGACAGATTGTTACCATTGAAAAAATTTGCGACAAGTAGTTGTATGACGGTTCGATCCCGTCAGAAAATCCGTCCTAAAATGGAATTTTCGACGGATTCTTCATATTTTGCAACTGTTCAGTCCGTCAAAAATTGAAAATTTTCTTGTAGTGTACATAATATAAGTTATGCCTTTCTATGCTTATGCCAAAAGGACCTATTTCATGGCTTATTGTTATCACATACGGGATAATTGTTTTACCCAGTGTTGATCCCCACAGGTGCTAATTATCTTGCATGGATGATGGTGTGTGTGGGGTGTCAAAGATCAAATGGTGATGTGCCTACTGATGGGCCTTATGTTATGCTCTATGTAAGCTTGAATTTATGAAGAATATGACATGTACTGTACTTGAGATGAGATATTGTTTGTATCATTTATTATGGGATCCCAAGCTTTAAGTTTATTAATTGTCTTGTTAGCTTTCACATTTATAGATTATTAGCTACTTCACTTTCGCATTAATGTATTTTATTACTATTTTATGATTGAATGAGTTAAGATGTAAGTCCAAGTAGCACCTCTGAAGTTCATTTTAGATTTCCTATGAATTTCAATATTAGATGATATTTTTTATCTTATAATAATCGAAGAACCATGACACTGCCATCACAATTAGCTAGCTAGATTGTATGCGTCTATTTTGCACTCCAATTACACTATCAATGAGCATCCCAAGGAAGTACAAACACCATTTTGCAGGTGTGAGGATAGTTACTTCATTTGAAGTACATATATCTTTATAGACATTAGGATATCTACTTTTTATCAATTGATGATGTGTTGAAAACTGATTGTTCATTTGACATTTTATTCATTCAACAATATATAAACAAATACGTGACATGTTTGTGTTAAATTTTATGTGCTAACCAATTTTCTTAAAAGCTTAAGCCGTTAGGAAGAGCAACATAATTTATTTTATATTCTTAACACTCCCCCTCATGTGTGAGTTGCTGACAACTTTGGTCTAGCACATCCCACTTCGTAGGCAACAAAGGGAACAAAGGGAGGAAAATATTTTTTTTAATAAGAGCTTAACGTGGTTTGAACTCTTGATCTCTGGCTCTAATACCATATTAAATTTGATGTGCTGATTAATTTTTCTAAAAGCTTAAGTCATCAGAAAGAGCAACATCATTTATTATATATTCTTAATAGTCTCCTTTCAAACATAATTGAGTTAAACATACATGAACTATGTCTAAATATTTGCCAAATATCATCCAAGATTTTAAGTTGACTATGTTCCAGTGAAGTTCCTTGTGGCTGATTCATGATCCACTACTAATTGCTCATGTGAATTGTGAGGAAGGCTCACTATCCTCTGCCTGCTACTTAGCATAATACAACAAGAGTCACTACAAGAAAATGGGCGCTTAGCGATGCGAAGTAGCGTCGCATATAGTATTGGCACTAAATAAACGTCACTAGCGCCTTTATGGCATCCACTTTGCGTCCCAATAATGAGATGCTATTTGCCTCTCGATAGCGTCTCATTAGCGTGTTCTTAGCAATTCATGAAATAGACGCTAACGACGGCACATTGGAGACGCTATTATTGGGCGCCACAGAGCGAAAATGCGCGGGAGAACCTAGCGCCGTTCTCGCGTCGACATCTCTCGACGCTAACCTCGCGTCGCACACATTGCGTCTCTAAAGAGACGCTATCTGGCGTCACATGCTTAGGCGACGCTATGTAGACGTGAAAGTGATTACTTGGCAACTATTTATAGGTTATATATATTTATATCGCTATTTGTTTTATATTTAAACCCTAAACCCTAGATATTATATATACTATATGTTAATCAATAAATAAATTAAATATTATATTAGTATTATCAACATATATATGTATTCCTACATGATTACCCATATTATATATATGTACTACATGATTACATATATATGTATTTTTACATCATAGGAGTGTTCCTAAATATATAATTTGTTACCTATATTATTTATGTTATCTATACATACAATATATATAATATCTTAATTATGCATATATTATTTTTATATTCTTAATCATGAAATTATGGTGGTTGAATTAAGAGAGTGATTTGCTACAAATTATCCTATTTTAGCGTCGTCATGGAGACTCAATAGCGTCAACTTCGCGTCTCACTAGAGCCGCCGACATAGTCGAAGCTATGGTGACACTATTGGCGTCCATGTAGCATCGCCAACTTGAGACACGAATAAGTTTTAGACGCTAGTTCGGCACTACGGGGTCGCTAAACTTCTCTAGCGACTCAATAGCGTCTGTATTGCGCCGCCTTATCTGACTTTTTATCACACTCGCTTAATCGGGCACATATAGACATATAAATACTCCTATATACATATACTTATATATAATAAGTACATATATACATATTATTATCACTTAATCTGACACATATAAACATATACACATATATTCACTTCGAATACGTATACATATACACGTTATCTATATATGACTCGCACATGTATAGACATATACATACACGTATATACTTATAATACATATAGATAAACACATTGTTGTGACTTAATCTCCCACACGTAGACATTTACATACGCATATATTACATATATATATATACACACAATTTTGTTATAGACACATCTACATATAGACTTATAATTTTATATACATACATAATAGATTGTCGGAAGGGAATAAAACAACTGGAATGGGGCACAATGCGATGAGACGCTATATTGATAAATAAAATTACATACATAATAGAAAATTTGAAATAGAAAAACAATTAGCGTCTCTTTGGCGTCACAATTAAGGGATGCTAAATCAAAATCGACGCACCTATGACGTTATGGTGTTGCTACAATAACTTAGCGACACATTAGCTTCTCTATAGCGCCGCATTAGCCAAATTTTGATAAAAGCGGCGCCTACATTGCGTCTATGTAGCGTCGCGTCTTGGGGAGACGTTAAAGAATTTACTTAAATCCCTAATCCCTCTTCTTCGTTTTCACTGTTACTATTTTACTTTTATCCCTCCGATGCCCGATGCCCGACGCCTGACGCTCGACGCCCGACGCCCGACGCCCGACGTCGATGATCGACTCCTCCGACGACCGACGCCTTTGCCGCCCTCAGCCGCCGACACCTTCTGCTGCCTCCGCCGCCGACACCTTCAGCCTCCTCCGATCCTCTGCCTATGCTGCCTCCGCCTCTGCCGCCGACGCCTTCAGCTTCCTCCGCTCCTCTGCCTCTGCTGCCTCCACCTCGCCTCCTCCACCGCGCCCCTCCGCCTACTCCATCGCCTCCTCCACCGCGCCCCTCCACCTCCTCCACTGCGCTCCTCTGCCTTCTCCATCGCCTCCTCCACCGTGCCCCTCTGCCTCCTCTACCGCGCCCCTCCGCCTACTCCACCGCCTCCTCCACCGCGCCCCTCCGTCGCCCTCCACCGTCGCCTCTACCTCCTCCACCGCCCTCCGCCGCCTCTACCTCCTACTCCTCCTTCGGCCTTCCACCGCCTCCTCCACCGCGCCGACCTCCGCCTCCGCCGACCTCCACCTCCACCGCCGCCTCCTCCTCCTCCTCCTCCCTCCACTTCTTTCGCCCGCAGACTATGCTCCTCTGTCGGTCGTCGCCCACCGCATTCCTCCACCGTTGCCCGCCGCCGGCCGCCATCCCTCTCCGGTTAAGAAGGTACGAGCCCGCCACCATGTTAAGTTAATTATTAATGCATGAAGTTAAATACTACTTAATTACTTGAAAGTTAGTAACTAATGCATGTTAAGTTAAATACAACTTAATTACTTGATTGTTTTATTGTTAAGTTAGTTAATAATGCATGTTAAGTTAAATACTACTTAATTACTTGAAACTATTACTGTTAAGTTAGTTACTAATGCAGGTTAACTTAAATACTAGAACCTCTTTTGGATAATTTTTTTTCCATAATTCTAGAACCTCTTTTTGATCATGTTCTCATAAATTTTACTAAGGATGTACTTGAAACATGTGATTTTGGACTTCGTAAGTTAAAAATCACACGTTTCAAGTACACGAATTTATTGACATATGGCTTAATGTTGTCCGTTACAGAAATGATAAAGCCAGATCGTAGTTGGATTCGTCGTTGGAAGGATAAACATGGCGTCATAACTGAAGAATATAAGGATGGTGTTGATGAATTCATTAATGTGGCATATCAAAATGAAGGTGTTGCTTCTTCATATGGCAAAATCTTATGTCCATGGTGGAAGTGCAAATGTTATCAGTGGAAAGTAAGATATGATGTGCAGAAGGATTTATATTACAACGGTTTCTTACTGACATACACAAATTAGTTTTTTCATGGAGAAGAAAGATGGGCTAAAGAAACAACTAATGTAGATACCGTTGTAGGCGACTCGAGCAATCCGTACAGGGACATGATACGAGATGTAATGTTAGGAAAAAATGTTGGCAAAACATTGATTGAAGAAGACCCGAATCCTTTGACTTCTAAATTTTATAATCTTCTCGAAGAAGCAGATGAACCTTTATGGGATGGATGCGTGAAACAAACTACACTTTCTATAGTGGCACAACTAATGAAATTAAAATCAGAATTTAATATGAGCGAAAGTTATTTTGACCGGATGCTTGCCATTATTAAAAGCATGCTTACAACTTTAGAGAAATTACCGGGACATTTTTACAAGTGCAAATGCTTGATGAGAGATTTAAGGTTGGAATATCAGATGACTGATGCATGCCGCAATCATTGTATGTTGTAGTACAAGGAAAATAACTCACTTATGAGTTGTTTTTTTGTGGCGAGCCCATATTCAAGCCGAAAAAGGATTCCTAAAGTTCAAAAAAAAAAATGTGGCAAATACAATATTTAGATACTTTCCGATTCTAATGACAAACGAATGAATCCCGTAGTTATTCTAATAACATAAGCTTTTTACTTCTTTTTTAAGTTATATACGGTTACCGATAATAAGAGAATCTTCTTTCTTTTTTTTTTCAATCATGGTTACTAGGGGTCGAGCATCTGGGTCATCTCGCTCTTCCAGGTGTTCACTCCTGATGAGTCAGTCATCACAACCATCAGGTAATATAATTATTGTCAGCTGCTTATTTATAGTTGATTATAATAGTTAAATTCATTTTTTAATAATATTATTTCCTCCACCGCCAATGGGGCATGTAGCCAGATCGTCACATAGTAGGTGATCCATTGGTGGGTCTGCTTCGCGTATCACTCTAGGTACGTGACACATTGTAGGTGATACACAGTAGGAGATAGAGTTTTTTTAATATTTTGCTTTTGTGACAGTTGCTCCACCGTCGACGGGGCACATAGTTGGAACGTCTCGATCGCACGACGATGATCGTCATGTCACACCAGGTTATTTTTTGTATATTCCATAATTTTAAATAGGAGCCAAATTTTATGTATTTTCTTATGATGACAGTTGCTACCCCACCGCCACCGGCGAAAATACCAGACGCTTCACCACATTCTAGCGTTGGCAAGCGACATCTTACGCTAAGTGATATATTTTATTGTTATTGACATTTCTTAATTAATTATATTAGTTATTTTTAATAATGTCAGTTGCTACGCCGCCGATAGCACAAGCACCTGGCTCAATTCATTCAGACGAGCGGACTGCCATTGATCATGCTGCGGTACACATCAATAGATATGAGAACATTACTATACATATATGAATTATCACAACTTTAATTTGGTATGACACTAATGATTTATTATGTATTAGGGCCCGTAGATGATGTTGGATGTTCACAGCCTACCCCAACTGTACCGGATGATGATTCCTCTTTGAGTGATGAAGAGGGGTTACACGATAATGGGGTGGTCACTGTGAATAATAATAACTCCCAACCTAGGATAGAAACAAACCATGAATACAAACCTAGGATAGAAACAAACCATGAATACAAACTATGCTTTTGTTACTTATAAATTTAGATATACATATAGTTTGTTAGTTCTGTTTATTACTTTTCGTATTCTTATGTTAAATATTATGCCTGTGATGCTTTTATATTTCCTGTGATGAATATCAATGCATTTTTATATGCGTTATATAATTGTATGGTGTGGGAAGGGGAAAAATGAGGATTGTATGGGTAAGAAAATATGCAAGTAGCGACTCCATAACGTCTCATTCACATTGCAATGGTAGTCGACGCTGAGTTAAATATATCGTTCTTAGCACCATATTCGTGTCTCATTGACGACATGTACACCATCATATTTGCGTCACTTCAACGCCTTCCTAGTGCCTACAATAGTGACTCGTGAGTGCCGGAATAGCGCCTCATAACTAGCGCCACTTGCGCATCCACGTAGCGACGCATTTCTTCTACACAGCCGGAAACCACACGTCTTAATAATGTCGAGATAGCATCAACATGTGGCGCTAGTTCTTTGACTCTATTGCGACGCCAGTAGCCACCGATTTACAGCGTCCCACTTGTGCGAAGCTAGTGCGATGCGAATGAGACGCTTTTCATCACGTTGACGTAATAGAGCCTCCCTAGCGTCGCTAGTCTTGGGTCGCTAATCATCAATTTTCTTGCAGTGAATCCAATGCGAGGTTGTTGCAACTAAAAATTCTTGTACTATGGTTTTGCAGAACGCAATGTGAGCATATTATGATCATGCCAATGATCACTTGATTGTGGAATGTGAACTAGAATTTGAATCTTATACATAGTTTATATATACAAGTCTAAATGCTTTTATATAATAAAACATAAAATGACACTTATTTCGTAGGGATCGTCTTAAACATATGTTTTTATGTATGAAAAAATAGAGGTGCCATCTAATAACTTATTAAAACCCTAATAAAAATTTAAATGCAAATTATTACATTAAAAATTATAATATAAAAAGAACCAAACAGTTAAATAATTATCATAATTACTAGCGGAGGCAAGACAGAATATGAGGGAAAGGCAAGATAGAAATGTGTGGAAAACTGTGAAAGACAAATAAATGTGGAAGAAGAAGAATCCATATGTTTTTTCTTCCCCAAAATATTTATATTCACAATGTACAATAACATAATATTTGCTATTCAATCTATTAATTACAAATGAATTGAACAGATGATATTAACATAAGTTGTTATCTAATTTGATATGTTTGTCTCAATATCAAGATGAGTAGATAAGAATTGTGAACTGCATCACTCAATAAAAATGCTTGGCACAAACAGAACTACATATAAGTAGGAGAACCCCTCAATATTTTTATCTAGAATAATGTTTTATGTATACACATATATTTTTAATATTCTATGATTCTAGCACCCCTAAAATGATTAATTATTTGAAATATTTATTTTATTTAATCATGATTATTTTATAAATTAAATATATATATATATATATAAGTCACTAATGCAAGCACAATAGAGTTTAAAATTGGATTTTCCTTATATGAAGAATTTTCAAAACTTGGATCAAGAAATAATCAAAATTTGTCCAAAACTTGGAGCAAGACTTCCCTCTTTAAAATCATGAATAAAATAGAAAAACCTTGATTGTATTGGTTTGTGACATTTTTGTAAAAAGAACAAATAGTACTACATATTGTAGATGCGTATATGTTCTAAGATAGATTATATTTATTTAAATATGACACATAGTATATTACAACTGATTTTAGAAAAAAAAGTCTTTAAATAGATATCATATATTATTTAATTGGATGGGTAAGCCATTTGAATTTGAAACCTAGATGCAATTTTGATTTATATTTTTATTGATAAATTGTATTTAGTATGGGTAAGGATCTTCATGCCTAATCTTGTTCGCTTTGAGATATTTTTATCTATCTTTGTCCTTTTCTGTTCAGGCTAAAAACAAGAAGAATTACATGGGTAAAGCATTTGGATTGTGAAAAGTGGAGATTTTCCTGTTCAGAAATCTTATGGCTCTAGTTCGATTGGTTTCTCTTGGATCTAGTAATGAGAATTTGCCACAACATTTTAATAATTGGGGAAAATTAGTAGCAATTACTAAGTTGGATTTGTGATATTACAATCATGCTTCCAATACAACTTACTTATTATAAATATGCAATTACTATATACACTTAAAGAAATCCATCATCATCATGGCTTTCTTGATCTTGTGCTTTCGCGGGCTTTTTATTTGTATTAAATTGTATTGTGCTAAATGACTATGTTTGTAACACCCCGAATTTCACCCCCAAATTATCGAGGACATTTGGGTCATTCGACTGTGTTAGCCCATTCGCCATCACATAATCATAATAAAATATGATTTTCTATAAACTCAGCGGAAGCATAAATCCATTAAATAAGATAAAATAATTCCATTGAAAACATAGCGGAAGACTTCGGTAAAATATCAAAAGTAATGTTATAGAATTTAAACCGTCATCGATAACCAATAAAATATCTTAAAACCATAGTCCAAAACATGGCTTTCAAACCACTACAAGAAAATCGCGATTTTCCGACGGATAATTTTTGACGGTTCTAAATCCGTCGCTATTTGCGACGGATTTTTCGACGGTTCCTTTTCCGACGGATTTTTCGACGGTTATGACCGTCGGAAATAATTTATATTATTATTTAATTTTTCGACGATTAGGAACGTCGATATTTTCGACGGATATCCATCCATCGTAATTTCCGACGACTTTTCCGACGGTTACAACCGTCGGAAATAAAAAAATTAAATTATATATTTTAAATATTATTATTAAATTTTTTCGACAGATTTTCCCACGGTCACGACCGTCGGAAATAAAAAAAATTAATTATATAATTTATTATATTATTATTTAATTTTTTGACGATTAGGAATGTCGATATTTTCGACGGATATCCATCCGTCGCAATTTCCGACGACTTTTCCGACGGTTAGGACCGTCGGAAATAAAAAAAAAATTATATATTTTTAATATTATTATTAAATTTTTTCGACGGATTTTCCGACGGTTGTGACCGTCGAAAATAAAAAATTAATTATATAATTTATTATATTATTATTTAATTTCGCAAAATTCGCAACAATTTTTGAAGGTCGTAACCGTCGGTAAATGTATAATAATATCATATATAAGAGTATTTTATTAATATAACTAGCGACGGTCCAAACCGTCGCAATTACCGACGGTCCAAACCGTCGCAATTACCGACGGTTTTGACCGTCAGTAAAGATTACCGTCGGTTCAAACCGTCGGTAAAATAAAAAATAAATATTATATATAACTAAATAAAATAAAATTTTTTATTATTTATGTTTTCGACGGCCGAAACCATCGGTAATTAAAATTTCGTTATCCCGCTTTTTTTTTTCCCTTTTCCCGCTTTCTTTCCACTTTTTTCCTTTATATATTTTCCCTCCTCCCTCTTCTCTCTCCCTCCTCCCTCCACTCCTCTCTCTCTCCCTCTCCCGGCCGCGAGCACCGGATCGGCCTCTCCCGCGCGCCGGACGCCGGTGACCCTCCCACGCCGGACGCCGGCGACCCTCTCCCGCGCCGGCGTATCTCTCTCTCTCCCGCTCCACGCCGGCATCTCTCTCTCTTTCTCTGCTGTCGGCCGGATCCGGCCGTGGCCGTTCGGATTCGGCCGCCAGGCTGCCGGATCCGGCCTCCAGCGGCCCGATCTCGTTCACTGTCTTTCTTTTTTACCTACGTTCAGCTTGATGGACAGGTCGTCGTAAGTTTGACACGTGGTGATGCCTGCGCTCGCAACAATCCGATTAATTCTCCAGGTAAATAAACTCGCGGGTAAAGCCTGCAGAGAGCACTGAGCAATGGGGGGATGAGGGCGACTCCGCCCATGTGTTGGACCACACCACAGGTCTCGCCGGCCCATCGGGTCTGAATCTGGATCTTTCTATCGGCCTCCCGAATAATCCGGAGGATCCGGAGAAGCTAAAGTTGAAACAACGAATGACCGTACCGGGGAATTCTACCGTACTCCGTGCTGCTTGCTATGGTTCTTGCATATGATTTCTAAATTTATTCAAAAGTAATTCGTGGGGATCATGCACCTTTTTTTCCTATTTATATAAATACCATAAATAAAGTGCAGCTGGATGCATCCAACTCATTCTTGAAATACACAACTCGCACACTTCCTGTTTCCAATCTCTCTCATGGGATGAATGCGGAGAGGACTTAGTGTGAAGAAGGGAGCCCCTCCTCCTATTAGACTGGAGAAAAGAAAACAAAACGGATTGAACTGGCTTACTCGATGTCTAGCCCGCTTAGAAATGAATGTTCTGGCAAACAGATCACAATTACAGGTACCTGAGAGCATACCGATGGAATAAACAAAATACGAGTGTTGGCTAGGTAAGCGTCCTGTAGTAAGAGGAGTAGTTATGAACCCTGTAGACCATCCCCATGGGGGCGGTGAAGGTAGAGCCCCAATTGGTAGAAAAAAACCCGCAACCCCTTGGATTTCACCCTACACACGAAATTCCACTCTCCTCTGTCTCACTCAAGTGAATTGGTTTCGAGAGCATTCCGCCAGTTTTTGGCGACTTTCACTTTTCTTACATCTCCTACAACGGGTGGAGTAACTGCCAGTTTTGGTATGTTGGGGGATGTAATTATTGCTGAACCTAATGCCTATATTGCATTTGCCGGTAAAAGAGTAATTGAACAAGCGCCAAGCGAGAAAACGGAGCCCTAGCGCGCTCCGGCTTTCGAGCCTCCGCTGAAAGACCAACCAACAACAAAAACAAAGACCGTACCATTTTGGTACCTCGAAAGGGAACTTGGGTGGCTTCCTGCCTTCTATTCCAATAGCCCTGCCTCCATCAATAGCAGCCCTTCTTCCTTCAACTTTCGCAACTCGATTGCTCTTTTGACTTTGGAAAAAATTCTCTTTATCAGTATACCGTTTCTTCTACACATTCATTCGTTTACAATCTAAAGATCTAAAGAATAATTAGGATTCATTAAAAAAAAGAAAAAGAATCTATGGTCCACTCATATCCCAGGATGACCCACAGTTTCCCGCATCAGGCACTAATCTATTTTTAACGTCTAATTAGATTGGGGAATTATTGAATCCAAATTAAGAACATAAGCTTCCGTCTGATTGGAATTGGATTTCCCGCCCCGGGGAGCACTCCGTTCCAGCGAGCAAGCAAAGCATACAGCACTAAAATCGTTTTTTTAGAACGTGAATGATCTTCGGTCTGTCTAGGCTCTATCGTCCGTGAGTAGAGATCGGAAAGAACACCAACGGCGAAAGCACTCTGCTGGGCCGACACTGACACTGAGAGACGAAAGCTAGGGGAGCAAATGGGGGCAAGGCCTTCCCTTTCCCGACCGGCAACTTGACTCGAGAAGATCTGATAGAAAAGGATCCCATGATCCTGAACCGATCTTACTTGGGATCGCTGAAAAATAATAAATAATTTAGAAAAGAAATAAAAATTAAGATATATATATAGTAAATAAAAATATATAATAAATAAAAAGATTGATTATATATATTTAGTTGGAAACAAAGGAAAGTGAATATATAACCTACGGAAAAGTGAGCTAATCCAACCAATCTTGCTTGGACAATGGAAAGGGCCGGAGGGTTCCCTACCCACTGGGGATTTTTTCCCCGCTCCAACTTCGCTTCCCGCGTGATAGATAACCACCACCACTGGCCCTTTTGCATGCATGACTGCCATGCGGCACTTGACGGCAGGCACAATCCTAACTAGTTTGCCTCGAGTGCAAAGGCAGAAGGGAGCTTGACTGCAAGACCCACCCGTCGAGCAGGGACGAAAGTCGGCCTTTTGAGGCCCTTATACTCATTATGCCTAGCATTGAATGGGTATTTACCTTATCAACTATCAAATCAATGGCGGGTTCTCTTTGATTTGGCAACTTAATTCACACCAGAATCGGACAGCCTCCACGCGCTAGGGAACAAGCGGAGGCGTTCTCGCCGGAGCGCGCTAGGGAACAAGCGGAGGCTCTAAAGCCGAAGTTGAGCCGGATCCGGTGCCAGGCAATTGACTCTTAACACCCTAGATCATTGTGCAAGCTTATTCGTCATGAGTTGAGCCGTCATCATCCATAACTTTATGCACCTGCATGGATCCAGGATGCAGGAGTTTCCCGGTAAGAGTATGTAAAGGCCATGCATGCGATGGTATAATCCTATACAGGATACTACATGATATGCATCATCATATTCATATAAAGGAAATAAACAATATGCATGCCATGTCTTAACATATGATCTACATATCAAACATCAACATCATCCTATCATATGCACATAAGTAATTGCATGGAAGACATGTAATCACATCATCATACATAAAGTATGGACATTCATATCAATCATTCATTCAATTCATAGGCATATAAGTGGGATGCACTTACCATAACCATTGCATTCATAACTCTCCTCAGGGTTGCTTTATAACCCATTGGACTTCCACTTTCGTGGGACATCATTTCATAACTTTCCTTAGGGTTGCTTTATAACCCTTTGGACTTCCACTTTCGTGGGACTTCATTTCATTCGATCGATCATTGGCCCTTTCCTATTAATATTATATCATCCAATAGTTGGGACTCATGTCGTTGCCATCTCAATAGGCTAGCTAGGCCTAGGAGACAATGCTCCTCTCTCATCCGAAGGTGATATCAGAATGCATACACCGTTACCGATGTATGTAATGATCATTCTGGACTCTCACCCGAGGGCGACATCGGAATGCACACACCGTTGCCGATGTGTATCCGTTGCCGATGTGTGTATTTCGGACTCTCGCCCGAGGGCGACATCGGAATGCATACACCATTGCCAAAGTGTGTATTCCGGACTCACGCCCGAGGGTGACATCGGAATGCACACACCATTGCCGATGTATGTATTCTGGACTTTCGTCAGAGGGCGACATCGGAATGCACACACCGTTGCCGATGTGTGTATTCCGGACTCTCGCCCGAGGGCGACATCGGAATGCACACACCGTTGCCGATGTGTGTAACGATCATTACGGACAATTATCCGATAAAGGGCCATAGAGGGGCGACATGTAACATCATCTACAACTGAGTTCATTATGCTTTTCAAACAACAATCATTTACGTCGCTCGATCTTCATATTTTAACCTAGTTACGGTTGTCCATGCAATTCGTGTATCTAGGTTCATATACAATCATCAATCAGTAATACATAATAGTAAATATCTTTAAAATAATATAAATATAATATAAATCAGTTTTTCGGTCTATCACGATCGTTCCGGGACCTGGCTCGACAATGCCAACATCCTAGGAATCCGATGTTCTATCCGAAAGTCTCGATTTTTAAGATTTCAATTTCAATAAACATAGTTTAAAACATCATAAATATTTCAAATATAATCTCTTAGCATCCATGCATCATAAAACACATTAAAACATGCAATTTTCATTCATTAACAAGAGTTGGGACTTTTTCTCAAAAACTCATACAACTATCGGAATTTGTTCTCTGCACAATATTCTGGCAGTAGTCACTAAAATATTAATAATTTAACCTATACTTATTCTTTTCAGATGATTCTAATTTTCATAGAAGTATAACATGAACATTTGACTTGGGAATAAATTTTTAATCCTAATTCAGTATTTCCAATTTATTACTTGCAATTTGATCATGCTGTTACTCGAGACAGAATGATACTAGTCCGATTTTGGATCATAACTATCTGTATACAACTCTAAATCATATGAAACTGATTTCTGTAGAAACTAGACTTCGAGGGTTTTTTATTCATATATTATATATAATTTTTGGATAAGAAAAACCTATCCAAACAATTATTATAACAGTCGCGAATTTTCGAGACAGTACGACACCAGTCTGATGTTTTGGTCATAACTATTTGTACAAATCTTCAAATCATATGAAACCAATTTCTGTGGATACTTTCCATCCATATATTATTTATAATTTTTGGATAAGAGAAACCTATCCGAATAATTGTTGTAAATACAGTCACGAATTTAGGCAAATTATGCAACTTAAATCATGCAATCCTAACATCTAGATCTAATCATGAATCAACAAAAAATGATCTAAGATCTGATAAGACTCATAAATTCCTCAAACAAATCCCTAATAGGAGCAAGGTGCCCTATTACTCTCAATCCAATCAATAAAACTTTGAGAGGAGAAAGAGAGGTTGGATCCCCTTTACATACCTTGATCATAGATCTTTCTCCTCTTCTTCTTCCTCTTTTTCCTTCTCCCTGATCTCCTCTTTCTTCTTCCTCAAGTCCTAGACGCCAAGATGTGGAGAATAATGAGAGAAAGAGAGAGAAGAGATGCCTTATATAAGGGGAAATCATGAGGGTTTGGACAAAAGTCCAAATTGCCCTTAAATGAAAATTCGAGCAAATTTGGGGTTTTACAATGTTGATACTCATCTAGACACCTAGCTAGCTCCACTTTGTCTACCTTATATTTTGAAATTTAAATCTGCCAACTCATAGAACCCATCTCACTAAGACCCATAAAAGTAATATTATCATGGAGGCCAAACCAATTGTTGCGTGCTCAATGCTACTACTACTCATATTGGCTTCGGGTTATACTCCACTCTCTATTTATCTATCTGTCTATCTATCTATCTATCTATATATATATATATATAGAGAGAGAGAGAGAGAGGAAAATCATTTTCCATCTCATTTTCTTCCTATATAGACAGGAAAAAGGAACATTTCAAACATTATAATATGTTGATATTTGTATGTATCGAATCCATAACATGTATTTGAATCTCATAATTAGCTTCATGAATGCAATTTTTATTGTTATGGCTAAAAAATATCATTTTTTACACATTGATGAGGAAGAATTGTTACTATTTTTTCATTGATGAACTTGCCTCGATGAACGTTTATCTTTTATTATGCTCTCTTTCATATTTGGTATTTTTGAAAAAAAAATCATTGTTCTCATTTTTTTTTTATGACTTCATAGTTGTTTGTGTGAACTATTTCTTTTGAATTTTGTGACACCAAAAGTTTGATTTACATGATAATATATATTATTCTTAACAAAACAATTTTTAATTTTTTATCTTGTATTTTTGTTAGGGACAGTGCCACAAGTTGAAGCCAAAGAATGTGAGATGGAAAGCCCCATTTTGATGAAGTGGTGTGTTTACTCTCCGGCCTGTGACTTGCTTTGCAAACTAGAAGGCAACGATGGTGGGAAATGCAAATTCAAGCTATTTAAACTTAAATTAACTTGCATGTCTTACCATGCTTGTGATGCCTCAGAAGTTGATGTGAATCTAGTAAACTAATGTTTGTATTAACCCACCGCAAGCGTTTCCATTAGGATCTTAAAACAAATACATGATCCAAGGCTTGCACACTTTAGTAATAAGAGGTTATTTAACCCTTGCATCAAGTTTGAACACAATCGATCATTGAAGTGGAAATAAATATTTAGTGTTAAAAAAAGAACACTAAATTTTATGTCTTTACATTAATTTTATATGACCGTCTTATACCTACAAGTTCTGAATTATAAAATGTCAGATTTTGGACCTTGAACTATTTTAGGTTGAAAATTGTACCTTTTCTTAAGCTCTTATCAGAAAATTTCAGATAAGACTTTGTTACATTTTTGGCATTTTGGAAATGCACGCGGAATGGCAGAAACTCATCCTATGACGCAGTATGGGGAATTTTCAAGCACGGATTTTTGTTTATGTTTGCATTTTTGTGACTCAGTCCACACATTAACTTGTAAGCATCAGGGGGACAAACAAAAATCCAGAAAAAAAGAAAACTTAAAAATGAGCACAATCGGACATAAAATTATATTTTATAGGATTTTAAGAAGCTTAACGACTTTTGGATAAAAACGCTCTGAGGAACATACTGTAGTATAATATTAAAATTATAAAATTTATAAAATTAATTTTTATATTTCAAATGTTATATATATATATATGTATATAAATAGTCCATCAACATAAGATTTTTACTAGATATGTATTCATAAATTTACTTTTTTAAAAAACAAATAGTAACATTAAAAGATAACACCAATCTATACAATATATATTTAGCATTACATGCATAAAGTTAATAAAATTAGTGAATTGAGAAAAAAAGCTATAAAAAGGGAAATACAATTTGAAAAACATAGAATGATTTTAATTAAAATAGCATCCAACCGGTACCATTTTGACTCGTAAACTTTTTAAAATTATATTGTCTATTCATGCCTTAGGGGATGTGAATATAATCATATAGCATATATAGTTGAAAATGTTAAGGTGAATCACAATGCAATGATACGATTGAAAAAAAATATTAAGCTTAAATAGCATACTATAACCTATATGTTTTGCCGGTTCTACCTGCTCATCATTTATACCCTTTTTTTTCGTCTCTTTTGTTAAATTAGAGGCATCATTTCTTTTTTAATTAGTAACACTACTAGAAAAACGCGGATTACCGACGGTCCGAACCGTCGGTAATCAGCCCGAAAACCGTCGGTAACCCAATTACCGACGGTTTTTCAGTCGGAATCGATCCGTCAAAAAAACGCTCGTCGCAAACGAATTTGCGACGGTTGAAAAAAATTCGTCGAAAATATCGACGGTTCTGGCCGTCGGAACAGTCTCCGGCGGTTCGACCCGTCGAAATTTTCCGACGGTTGCAACCGCTGGAAAAGTCCCCGGCAGTTCGAACCGTCGATATTTTCGACGGTTGCAACCGCCGGAAAAGGCCGGCGGTCCGAACCGTCGATATTTCCGACGGTTGCAACCGCCGGAAAAGGCCGGCGGTCCGAGCCGTCGAAATTTCCGATGGTTGCAACCGCCGAAAAAGGTCGGCGGTTCGAACCATCACAACTTTTCGACGGTCGCAACTGTCGAAACTTTGGACGGGCGTCGCAACCGTCGCAAATAATTTTTTAAATATAAAAAAAATTAGCGGCCGGATCCGGCCGCTGGAGGCCGGAACCGGCCGCCTGGCGGCCGATCCGGCCACTGGAGGCCGGATCCGACCGCTGGAGGCCGGATCCGGCAGCCTGGCTGCCGATCGGCCGCTAGGGGCCGGATCCGAACGGTCATGGCCGGATCCGGCCGACAGCAGAGAGAGAGATGCCGGCGCGGAGCGGGAGAGAGAGAGATACGCCGGCGCGGGAGAGGGTCGCCGGTGCGGGAGAGGGTCACCGGCGTCCGGCGTGGGAGGGTCGCCGGCGTCCGGCGTGGGAGGGTCGCCGGCGTCTGGCGCATGGGAGAGGCTGATCCGGTGCTCGCGGCCGGGAGAGGGAGAGAGGAGAGGAGGGAGAGAGAGAGAGGAGTGGAGGGAGGAGGGAGAGAGAAGAGGGAGGAGGGAAAATATATAAAGGAAAAAAGTGGAAAGAAAGCGGGAAAAGAAAAAAAAAGCGGGATAATGAAATTTTAATTACCGACGGTTTCGGCCATCAAAAACGTAAATATTAAATATTTTTATTTTATTTAGTTATATATAATATTTATTTTTTATTTTACTGAAGGTTTGAACCGTCGGTAATCTTTACCGACGGTTAAAACCGTCGGTAATTGCGACGGTTTGGACCGTCGCTAGTTATATTAATAAAATACTCTTATATATGATATTATTATACATTTATCGACGGTTACGACATTCGAAAATTGCGGCGGATTTTGCGACGGATGGATATCCGTCGGAAATATCGACGTTCCTAATCGTCGAAAAATTAAATAATAATATAATAAATTATATAATTATTTTTTTTTATTTTCGACGGTCGTGACCGTCAGAAAATCCATCGAAAAAATTTAATAATAATATTAAAAATATATAATTTAATTTTTTTATTTCCGACGGTCGTAACCGTCAAAAAAGTCGTAGGAAATTGCGATGGATGGATATCCGTCGAAAATATCGACGTTCCTAATCATCAAAAAATTAAATAATAATATAATAAATTATATAATTAATTTTTTAATTTCTGACGGTCGTGGCCGTCGGAAAATCCGTCGAAAAAATTTAATAATAATATTAAAAATATATAATTTAATTTTTTTATTTCCGACAATCATAACCGTCGTAAAAGTCGTCGGAAATTACGACGGATGGATATCCGTCGAAAATATCGATGTTCCTAATCATCGAAAAATTAAATAATAATATAAATTATTTCTGACGGTCATAACCGTCGAAAAATCTGTCGGAAACGGAACCGTCGAAAAATCCGTCGCAAATTGCGACGGATTTAGAACCGTCGGAAAATCGCGATTTTCTTGTAGTGTAACTTGAGGAATTCATCAAACAATTTTTTTATCTACATTTCATTATATTTAATTTGAAATATAAAGTTGAAGGAAAAATGGCATCATCATTAATGAGGAAAATGTATTTTCATTTCGCTTATGAGTATACGTATCTCATCACTTATCACCTCGATCCACAATTATCAACACAAAGAATAGTGTCAAATGTGATGTTGATTCGACGCTAATGTAGACAAACAACATCACAACACCATTTGAATCCGAGCCCAATTCCTGATAGTAATATGGTTACGCTAACGCTATGTTCGGGGCTAGCGAGGCACTACATTGTCATTGGATGTTTGACAAAAGTATATGCTACTTCGGCCCACTGCCGATAAAAGAGGAAATATTTAGCATCATGTCTCTCGACGCGAAGGAGACGCTAAATATTGCATTGCCATATTGACACTATGATGACGCTAAGCTTAGCTCATCATGTGTTGCTTGCATAGGCGCTACAATGTCTCTAACACTGAGCAAATTAATGCCAAAGTGATTGATGCATGTAAAATATCACATATTTTACTTTATTATTTTAATTAATTTTTCTATAATTTGATTATGGCATGCACTATTTTAGATTATTTTAATCATAATTCCGAATTTATTGATTTTGATTATTAATACTTTGAATATTTTAACTAAGGAGGGATTTACTTAATTATTTTGCAGGCAAGTCGAATTATTTGGTCACGGCGTAGGCATAAACAATAATTGCAAAGTTATTATCGGCCGTAATCCACATCACAAAGAGTTGTGAGCAAACTATGTATGAAGAAAATATATTTCGGCCGAGATAATCACAACCAGGGCGTAAAATTGAGTTTATCACCTTCATTGGATAACGTTAGTCTTACTTCGTTGGAGGTAAAAACAAATGCAACTTGATTTTTTGGGCATAACATGACATGCATAGCTGTAATTTTGGACGTAATGATTAAAGGACTTATCGTTTTGGCCGAGATTAGAAGAATGGACTTATCGTTTTGGTCGAGATTTGAAGAAAAGGGTAAAGATAAGAAGATGTTATAATTTTGGGCGTAATGGCAAGAAAAAACATATAATTTTGGCCGAGATTAGAAGAAAGGGAGTAAAGATAAGAAAACTTATCATTTTGGGTATAATCCATACATTTTGGGCGTAATGACTAATGTTTTGGCCGAGAACGAAGAGAAGTTTATCATTTTGTGGCTGGGAATGAAGATGTGCAAAACGGATAACCTTTTATCATTAACCAAAGTTTTATCGACACCGTAAAGTTTATCTCGCGAATTTAAAGTTGGCCGTATGATTTTATCGACCGTGATCGAAGACCTTTCGCACCTATAAATACGTGAAGAAGCGGTCATCCCAACTCGTGCCTTGAAGTTTGGTTTTCTTCCACAGTGAGACGAGACTCTGCGCAGGCTTCGACCGAGAGAGAGAGATTTGATCGGACGGCTGATCCAGAGGATCCTATTTTATTCTTGGTGTAATTCTTCCAATTATTATTATTTAGTTATTATCTCTCTGCAATTCTAGGATGAACTCCATGTTTTAGCTATTTTATTTTTAGGAGATTATTATTGAAGGGAATTTATGTGAACCCTTATTTTATTATTATTAAATTTCTTTTGATCAATTTTTAATTGTGTTCAGTACTTTTGATTTAATTATTTAAATTTTTGAGTTAAGTAATTACCAGTTTGTGGACTATATGATTTCAGATTTTATTTAGTTAAATTAAATGATTTATTGTGGAATTAAAATTGACATAGGTCTAATAACTAGTGTGTGGAGAATTAAATCTGTGTGGTCTGTTAATCTATACCAATTTGTGGAGTGATTAATAGTCTAGGATTTTTATATTAATGCATCGTAAATTTAATCTCATCTGCATGAATACCAGTTTGTGGGACTTCAGTTTTGATTAAATTTAAGATAGTTTGATTTGTCAGGTTAAATAGCAGAATTACTAGTTTGTGGAGTCTGTGATTTTAATTTTGTAAATTAATAACTTGAAAAAATTCCTAATCCATTTTAAGAATTTTAATTTTTCTTTTTTGGTTCACATTTTTATCCTTAATGCATTATCATCCTAAGACCAACTTCAACACCATTATCTTATCTTATTATTATCCTATTTTCCTTATTTTATTTTATAATTACAAAATCTATTTTCAAATTCATGTTTTTTTCCTCTCTTATTAATTTATAAATTCAGATATTTTATTAATAATATTTTTCGTGGGTTCGACACTCTTACTCCTATTACTATATTACTTGAGCAATTAGTGCACTTGCTAGAAAATTTATTTTGTTACGTCATTTTTCGCATTAGTGACGCTAGATATGGGGCATTAAGTCGGTGTTATTGTAGCATCGAAGACATATTGTAATTTAGAACCGCTGCATTGCTAAAGCATCTCTAATATGAGGCTAATGACAATATATTTTTCTAAATTGTGCGCTCTATTGTTCTCATCCCTCTCATACAAATTTACAATAAGCATATAATAAACATCATCAAAGTATCTACTAACCACATACATCTACGTGCGTACAAAAAAAACTAATGACATCACATTCAAATAATTGAAAATTATGTTATTTTACTGAAAAAAATTTCCTTACACAACTTAATTTGAAATTTACATAATAGGCTATTTTTAATGGTTAATTGTGAGTAATTAATAATATTATATTTTAAATTTATTCTAAAATATTATAAAAATCATGTAATAAATATGTATTTTCACCAATAAAAGCCAATTTAGGCCATGTTCCCTCTCTCACAAATAAAAGTTTGTGCGAACTATTTCTTTCAATTTCTTTCAAATTTTGTGGCACCAAAACTTTGATGCATATAATATATATAAACATTATAGTTAACAAAATAATATTTAATTGTCTATCTTGTATTTTTGTAAGGGATGGTGCCACAAGTTGAAGCCAAAGAATGTGAGACGGAAAGCCCCATTTTGACGATGTGGTGTGTTTACTCTCCGACATGTGACTTGCTTTGCAAACTAGAAGGCAACAACGGTGTAATATCCTGATTTTTCTATCAAGGATAATTTGGACTATTTGTCCAAACCCTTATGATTTCCCTTATATAAGGCTTCTCTTCTTTCTTTTTCTCTCTTTAATCCACATCTTGGTGGATAGGGCTTGAGAAAGAAGAAAGAAGAGATCAAGGAAAAGGAAGAAGAGGAAGAAAGAGGAGGAAGATCTAAAATCAAATTATATAAAGGGGATTCAAACCCCTCTCTACTCTCTCAATGGTTTTCATGATTGGATTGAGAGTTTGAGGGCACATTGTCCTCAAAATGAATTTTGATTGAGGGTTTTCACTCTAGATATATATATGAATAGGATTCCATAATTAGATCTATGCCATATGAAATAATTAGAATCAAATTTGTTATTAGGGTTCATGTTCTTTCTATTGTTCATGTTTTGGGGATGAACCCTAGATCTAGAAATTTGAATTTTTTTACATGTTTTTCATGCCCCTTTTGGTCCTAGAAGACCTAGGAAAATATATGTATTGATTCATAACGTTGTATATCGATTTCCCAAAGTTTTTGATGAAACATTGTGGAAAAATCGAGGGGCATCGCAGTTTTCCAACGCTCGGTCACGGCCGTGACACACATGTCACACATGTGACAGAAAGTCTAGAAAACGACTAAGGCAAGGCCTCTGGCACGCCCGTGACAACATATGTCATGTCCGTGACAAAGAAGGCACGACCTGACGATTGGAGGCACGACCGTAACAGAGTGGATGATGTTTATAGGCTTCTGTCACGGCTGTGATGGCCTGTATCACGGCCATGACTGTGACAAAAACTTATTATATTATTTTAAATGTTATTTTCAAAGTATTAAAGTATGCATTGATGCTTGATGATTCTATATGAACCTACATACGCGTATATGCATGCTCCCCATGTAACTAGGTTAAAACCTGAAGATTGAGCGACGTAAATGTTTGTGTTTTGCAATGCATAATGAACCCAGTTGTGGATGATGTACGTGTTGTCCCTCTATGGCCCTTTATCGGATATTACCCAGAATGATTGTTACATACATCCACAACTGTGTGTGCATTTCGATGTCGCCATCGGGCGAGAGTCCGAAATGATTGTTACACACATCAGCAACAATGTATGCATTCCGATGTCACCCTCGGACGAGAGTTTAGAATGATTATTACATACATTGTCAATGATGTGTGCATTCTAATGTCACCTTCGGGTGAGAGGGGAACATTGTCTCCACTGCTTAGCTAACCTATAAAGAGGGCAACGACATAAATCCCAATTATCAAAAGATATACCGTTAATAGGAAAGGGCGAATGATCTATGGAATGGAATGATGTCCCACGAAAGTGGAAGTCCGAAAGGGTTATAGAGCAACCTGAGGAGAGTTATGGAGGCAATGATTATGGTAAGTGTATCTCACTTATATGCCTATGGATTGAATGAGTGATTGTTATGAATGTCCATACTACAAGTATGATGATGATTACATGTCTTCCATGTAATTATGTATGTGCATGATGATAGAATGATGTTAATGTTTGACGTGTAGATCATATATTAAGACATGGCATGCATTTTATTATTATTTTTATATAAAGATGATGTTTATCATGTAGTATCCTATTTCGGATCATCACATTGCATAGCATAGCCTTTATATACACTTACCGGAGAAACCCCTACATCCTGGATCCTTGCAGGTGCATAAAGTTAACGATGATGGCGGCTCAGCTCCTGACGAATAAGATTTCACAATAGTCTCGGATATTAAAAATCAATTATTTTAGAGTTTTTTGAATATGTTTTTAAAGAGATATGTTGGACTATGGTTTTAAGATCTTTTATTGGTTATCGGTGACGTTTTAAATTTTATAACATACTTTCGATGTTTTCATGAAGTTTTCTGCATTTAATGAAAGATTCTTTTATCTTACTTTATGGATTTATGCTTTCGCTATAATAGATGAAAATTATATTTTTATTATGATGATGTGATGGCGAACGGGCTAACACAACAGATTGGACTAATTGTCATTGGCACTTTTGGGGTGAAATTCGGGGTGTTACAGTTTGGTATCATAGCATGCTTGGGACCTATGCTAAGTATGTTATAGAATTGTTTAGGTGTCTAAGTCCGTGTGCAATCATCATGAGCAGCCATCCAAAGTTAGGTATATAAGTATTGTGCCATTGATCGTATTGTTAAATTAACTAACTTATGTTGGTTGATTATTGTTATGTTAAGGATGGAAGGAAAATAGTCTTCCAATGAGAATGCTAATTATTGCATTCATGATTCATAGTATTGCCAAATTGACCATGGGAAATATGTAACAAGAGCGATGTGAATCTCATTGTGAATTGTAAGAATGATGGACATATGATAAGAAATTGCCCAAAATGGTATGCATATTTGATCATGACAAATGAACAAAATTTCTTAGTCCAAAGACTATGAAATGACTAAAGAACCAATTGTGAAATTCAATTTTCACAAGGACAAATAGAAAGTTAATAGAATGTTAAGATGAGAAGTATGAAGTGGCAATGCCGCTAGGAAGAATCTCCATTAGTCAGTTTATGATCCAATGACAATAGAAAGAGTAAACTACTCAACTGATCTCATAGTGATACCCATGGTAGACTATGATGTAATATTAGGCATGGATTGGTTATCTTACCATTATGCCTATTTGAGATGTCGAGAGAAGAAAGTACAAATAGACAAGAAAGATGGAAGTTTTGTGATTTTTCGCAAGATTCCATCAAAAGAGAAGAAAATGATGATTTCCTTCGTGAAGGCAACTAAGTTGCTAAACAAGGGCTGCCGAGGATTTCTAGCAAGCAACGTCAAAGGTGGCTTTCAACCCAAGCCATTAGAAAAACTTGAAGTAGTGAAAGACTTTCCTGATGTATTTCCTAATGAGCTCCCTGGATTATCTCTGGAAAAGGAGATCGATTTCCACATTGATCTCATACTAGGGACAGCTCCCATCTCAAAGCCTCCCTACAGAATGGCACCAGCAGAAATGAATGAGTTGAAGACTCAACTGTAGGAACTGCTGAACAAAGGATTCAGGCCAAGTGTGTCCCTATGGGATGCACCTGTCCTTTTGAACTAACAAATGTTCTTGCAAGCATTTATGAATTTGATGAACAAGATTTTCAAGCCCCATTTCGATACATTTGTAATCATTTTCATAGATGATATATTGATTTATTCATCAAGCCCTAAAGAACACCAAAAGCATTTGAGAATTATTTTGGAGGCATTGAGGCAACACTAGTTGTATGCCAAATTCTCCAAGTGTGAATTCTAGTTAGAGCAAGTAATGTTTTTGGGCCACATAGTGTCAACAGAAGGGATCTCAGTGGATCCAAGGAAAGTAGAGGCTGTCATCATTTGGGAGAGGCAAAAAATGGTGACAGATATTAGGGGTTTCTTTGGATTAGTCGGCTGCTACAGAAAGTTTATCAAAGACTTTTCAAAGATTGCTGCTCCCATGAAAAAGTTGACCAGTAAGAAAGAAAAGTTCAATTGGACACAGCAATGTGAAGAGAGTTTCTTGGAGTTGAAGAAGAGATTGACCACTGCACTTGTGCTAACAATTCTCACAGGAGTTGGAGGCTACATATTGTTAAGTGATACTAGTGGAACTAGTTAGGCTGTGTGTTAATGGAACATGGAAGAGTTGTAGCTTATGCCTTAAGACAACTCAAACCACGTGAGAGGAACTATCTTACTCATGACTTGGAGTTGGCAACAGTAGTGTTTGTTCTGAATATATGGAGTCACTACTTATATGGAGAAGAATTTGATGTTTTTACTGACCACAAAAGTCTCAAATATGTGTTCACTCAGAAAGAACTGAACATGAGACAAACAAGGTGGTTGGAATTCTTCAAAGACTATGAGTTTGGTATTCTCTACCATTCAGGGAAAGCCAATTTAGTAGCAGATGTCTTGAGCAGAAAATGGGAAGGATCATTGGCATGCTTAAGAGTTTACAAATGGACTCTTATCGAAGAAAGTACTCAGGGAAAGTTAATGATGCATTGTGTCATTCAACTTGATCTAGTGGCAAGGATAGCACAAGCACAGAAGGAAGACCCAAAGTACAAAGATATGAAGGTCTTGTGTGAAAAAGGACACCCAGACTACAAGATGGAAGAAGATGGAATCATCATGTTTCAAGGTAGATTATGGTACCTGAAGATAAAGAGCTCAAGGAAGAAATTCTAACTGAGTACCACAAGTCAGAATTTGCTATCCATCCTGGAACTACCAAAATGTTCACAGACCTGCAAAGAACATTTTGATGGAGAGACATGAGAAGAGAAGTGGCAGAGTTTGTCTCCAAGTGCTTGGTCTGCCAACAGGTCAAGATTGAGCACCAGAAGCCACCAGGATTATTGAACCCAATGCCCATACCATAGTGGAAGTTGGAGGAGATCACAATGGACTCCCAAAGACGCAGAAGGATCACGATGTCATCTAGGTTATCGTTGACAATTTGACTAAGTCAACTCACTTTTTACCTTATAATGTGAGACAATCAGTTGCAAGTATGATGAAACTGTATGTGGATGAAATTATCCGATTACATTAGATTCCTATTTTCATTTTATCGGATAGAGACTCAAGGTTCACAGCAAGGTTCTGGAGAGGGTTGCAGCATGCATTTGGTACAAGGTTGTACTATACCACTGCATTTCACTCTCAGAGTGATGGACAAAATGGAAGAACGATCCAGACCTTGGAACACATGGCTAAGAGCACGCACAATAGACTGGTAAGGCATATATCATCATAAGCATCAAGTTTTTGGAGCCGCTACCGGAGAATATTTTATTAATTAATTTCTGATTTTTATGAAATTATTAGGAGATGTAAATAAATTGTAAATAATTTTTTTTGTAAATATGTACTATTTTAATTATTTTTATTTTTCTATGAATAAACTAACATTTTTCTTTTGCAGATAAAGGTCACGACATTTTTTTTAATTTGTTGACTTTCGGTTGATATTCTAATGCCGATTGAATTTTTTCGGATTACACCGTCGACATATGGGTTTACGATCGTGATTTATTTTGTCGACTTTACTGGTTTTACGGCCTCGCAATATTGACTCTGAATTATAATCTTCTATTTTACCGTTGTAATGTTTTATCCGAACATTGTCCATGAGTAGTACAAACTTGATTTGACCTTGTTTCGGCCAAAGTGGTTTAAATTTTTTCGACCGTATTGGATCATTCGACATGAATTTTACTTTTGTCGGCCTAATGGTTCATCGATTTTAATTTCGGCCGAAACCCTGTCTTGCGGCCGTACTATTTTATCCGAAGTTTGTTTTACACCATGATTAATAAATATCGATTTGACCTTGTTTTGGCCAATTTATATATGGTTTAAGTTTTTACGGCCTATTCGAATCACGTCTCGACTTTCATTTTCAGCCGTAATGGATTCATTATTAATTTTTTTTCGCCATTTTAATCTACGAATATGCCGGTATGAATTTTTTTCTCGGCCTTACTGATATGTTCCTTTTCGGCCGTAATGTTTATTTGTCGCCTTAACGATTGGATTCATATTAATCGACTTTCAATTTGCTGATACAATTTTTGTTTCGGTCGAGACGTGGATAGCTTTCTGTTTGGCAGTTAATAAATCGAATTCTCGACATCATTGGATCTTACCCCGAGGGTGTGTTTACAGGGATTTATTTAATTATCTTTCGGCCGAGATGATTAATTTTTCGCCGTGCTTACACCTTATCTGATTTTGGGATTATCCGATAGTATAAATTTATATAATTATTTTCGGATACGATTTGAGGACTTTGTGATTTGAAAATTTTACGTCTCTTGCGATTAAATTTCTTTAAACATTTTGGTGTTATTTTTTTTACGTGACATTTATTGAACTTTATCATTCTGACGAATTTCGGATAATTTATTATGAAATTTTATCTTTATTCTGATCTGCATGGAATTTAATTTCAATCAAATAATTCATATTGAATTTTCTTTCATATTTTTGACTCATTTTGTATATCATGAAAATAATTTTTATCAACAAATTAATTTTTTATTGATTAATTGTGACTCTTTATCTGCATGTATTATATTTGTATATATATATTTTTTATTTTATATATTTTTTCTATTTTTATTTCTGACAATTAGTTGTTGCAGTTATTATTGAGGATCTAATCACAACTAATTTAATTCTCTGGATGTATATCACACATTCTGATCAGACGTTTAATTTCTCTTTATTTGATATTTGGTTGTTGCAAAAAATATTTGACGATTTTATCACAACCAATTTTCTATTAAGTTATTTTTTTTTATTTTTTTAGTTAGTTGATTGTCATTTAATTTAATTTAGTAGATTATCTATTAGTTAGTTAATGAGTCATCTAATTAATATTTTATTTTGTAACGAGAGAATTTCGGAAAGGGGACATTACGACATTGGTGCTTTACGGGGTGTAAAAAAATCCGACACTTCAAGATCACACATCGGGCGAAAAGTTCACTACTTTCCATGGCAGGACGTCGGACATGACACGATTATGCCTTGTTTCTTCTTTACGGCCGAGCACCACCTAACATCGACATTAAAGACTTGTCAAGGCAACTATTACACCCTCGTAAATGCCACATATTCTTCTACGGCCGAGCTGCCACAAAAGCTCCATGCACGAGCTCCGAGCAGATTGAACAACTCGCATGCATGCGTATTATCGAACACGTGCACGATTATGCCTTGTTACCTGTCCCTCTTACGGCCGAGCATTTCCTCTTACGGCCGAGATGCACACCGCCCACCAGCTGACCACGGACGAGATCGACAAGACAACACCGGAGCAGAAATCTGACACCTGCATGCACGAGTCAAATAAAAAATGCATCATGTTGCTTTTGCGCCCCAATGGACATGACCCTTCACTGCGCGCCATCACGTCGGAACAGGTATTATCCCGTAAATTCATCTATAAAATCTTACCCCATCTTGTTTTGCAGATCAATCACCGCCGTCTCGCCCTTTCTTCCTATCGGCCGAAGTTCCAAAGCTCCCCCTGTTCCTTACGGCCGAGTTTCCACACCGCGTTACCACGCCCCTGTTCTTTACGGCATGTCTTCCAACACACCGTGGACCGGAGAAGATCCCTTACGCCCGCCCTCACCGTTACGCCCCGGATGCGTTACGGCCGAACCTCAACACCGCGCACCGCGATACCATCTTCCTTACGGCCAAGCGACCGCAGGTTCCTTACAGCCGATAACACCACGATCAAGGGCAATATTCCACCGCCATGAACCGGCCGAAGTTTTTCATCGACTTACGTCTTTACGGCCAACACTTCAACATATGTATTACGGCCAAGAGACTTTGCGACTGACCGATGTCTCTTCCTTACGGCCGACACATATTACGGTCGAGATTCAGCCGCCAATTTCATCGACGACATCTCTTTGCCTTACGGCTGAGTCATCTAGCCGACTTGGGCCGAAACTTCAGCGATCGAGCCGCAACCGTCCTTTTCTTTACTGATCTCTGCCAATATAGCATGAGGAGATTTGCTAATATTTGGAGAGGACGTCGTGAACGACGACATCCAAATGCTCATCCGGTCCCACAGCCATCACAATTAATCTCCTACCCCGGAGATTATTATTGGACTAAGCCGGAGTATCAAGCTCGATATGAACGGATGTCCGAGATTTGAATTCACGCCACCAGATTTTCGGATACCGAATTACTCAGGAAGTATAATTTACTTGCAGATATTCATCTATTATTTTCACAAATTGGACTCTCTGACTTTGTGCATTCCTGGTGGCCAACTTATGAAGTACTAATTATGGAATTTCTCTCTTCCTTGGAGGTCTTTAATTTAGACGGAAGGAACTATGATCAGCCCCACATTTCATTCCAACTTTATGGGCGATCCTTTACTCTCACTTTAGGAGAGATTAATAATATTTATGGATTCCCCAACCATGGATCTCCTTCTGTACCTGCTAACTTTGATGCTGAAACTTTTTGGAAACAGATAATAGAAGAAGACCGATTGGTTTAGAACACAACTAAAGACAGCTCAATTCAGAATCTTGTTCTGCGCTATGTCCATCACATGCTAAGCAACATCTTAAGTGGACGCAGTGATAATGATGGTGCCGTCTCAGAGGGAGAGTTATACCTCATCCACAACATGCTTCATAGAACTCCTGTTAATGTGAGTGCCTTCATCATTCGTCGATTCCAACGCCGCACTACTCATCGTGGCGGTAGCATTAATATGGGCGCCCTTCTCACACCTATTGCTCAGCACCTACAACTTGACTTGGATGATCTTGAAGCTGTGCCAGGAAACACCCATCTCAGTCGTAGGACCATTCAGGCTATGGGTCTCGTGAAGACCAACAATTTAGGGATCAAAGTTTTTATTTTTAAAGGCCACAATCAAGAGGTGCCTTGCTCAGATCGAGATGCTTTTATGCCAATTAATCTAAATAATTGGCTCCTTTTTAGGTAGGTCGCAGCTCCATTAATCTCACCTGCAGGACCATCTGTCCTAGTTGAACCACACCAGGATGAAGCCTTCTCCTGGTTTGATTCTACTGATTATGCGGTAGCTCAACAGTACTTTTAGCAGCCACAAGTCTTTCATGCTGCATCACCGACAGCTTCCCAATATGCCACATCAGCCCATTCACCTTATATGCCAGTGCCTTCTCCGATTCCATCTCCAGCACAAGAGAGCTCTTCAGATCCTCGTTCATACCTGCTACTCCTTATGAGGAACGTGACTCCATGGAAATATCTGCGCCCTTACAGGAACCTGTGCAGAATCATTATATAGCACCAGAGCCTACTTTCACTTCAGTTCTAGAGCAGACTTATCATCCACCGCCGCCACCTCAGCCTGACTATGCTTCCATGCAAAATTTATAGGAATCAATGTACGATGAGCAACTTCGTCAGGCAGGGGAGTTCCACACTTTTCAGGAAGAGCAACTTCGTCAAGCAGGAGAGCTGCACGCTATTCAAGAAGAGCAACATCGACAGGCCCAGGAGTTGACCAACATTCGAGCTGACTTTAGCAATATGGATGATCGTCAGGGTCGCTTCGAATCCCTTCAGAATCAGCATGTTCGCATGACAAGGCGCATCCATGAGTATCATACACGCCAAGGACATCTCGGCTACCATCCACCATCGTCACCTCACAGACAGTAAATCCGGTTGTGTCTTTTCCCTTTTCTTTATTTTCATTTCTTTATTTTTCCTTTTTATTGAGTATGTATCACTTTCTCTTGCCGGCTTAACACTGAGGACAGTGTCTAGTTCAAGCTTGGGGGAGTTTGCATTTCATGCATTGCATGTTTCTTTCTTTTTATTTGCTTATGTTTGCATGTATTTCCAAAAATCCAAAAAAAAATTTAAAAAAATTGAAATTTTTTTTCAAAAATACCATTACATGCATTTATTTTTGCTACCATCTTACTAACTTTTGTCTTACTGTTTTAATTATCTTTAAGTAAAAGTTCAAAGACATATTGTTAATTGATGAAATTTGAATGCTTTTCTTTCTTGTCACTTGCTATTTTAGTATCAAACTTATGGACTATGTACCTATGCTAAGTAGAATTATGAATGGCTAGACGACAAAATCATATTCATGCCTTTTTATTTATTTCTTTTAAGTCTTGATGGTAGTAGCATTTTTATTGACCATATTAAGTACTTTTTGAGCTTAAAAATAAAATAAAATAAAGAAGGGTTAGTTGAACCTCAATGTTAAAAATAAGGGCACAAAAAGAAGGGTTAGTTGAACCCCAATGTTAAAAAAATAGAATAAAAAGAAGGGTTAGTTAAACCCCAACAAAAAATAGAAAAAAAAGAGAGAGAACACAAAGAAGGGTTAGTCAAACCCCAAACAAAGAAAATAAATGAATAAAATTTTAAGCTCAATTAGTACTTATATGTTCAAGATTAATGCTATTATTTGACAGATAATTTATTTTTCTACAAGGCTGAATTTGAGATTGTTTAAATTTGTGTAGCATTCAAAACCTCTATGAAGCTAAGTGCATGAAAAATGGTGAGATACTGAGTAGTAGGTGTGCAGAAGAACTGTGTGAGAAAATTAGTTAGTTGACAATGTTGAGGCTATGATGGAACTTTCTTGAGCCTTGTTTTGAATTTTTGCTTGAGGACAAGCAAGACTTTAAGCTTGGGGGAGTTTGATACATGCAAAATGCAACATATTTTAGATTATTATTTTAGTTAATTTTTCTGTAATTTGTTCATGGCATGCATCATTTTTAGTCACTTTTAATCGTAATTCCCGATTTATCAATTTTAAATTATTAATTCTCTGAATATTTTAATTGTGGATGGATTAACTAAATTTTGATAATTATTTTGCAGAAAAAAGTTGAATATATGATGTGACGTATCGGTCAATATTTAGACGGATTGTGACATATCGGCCGAAATTCTGAAGATTTATCTTTACGGCCGATATCTCCAATTCCAATATATTTATCGCCCGAGAACTCCAACACCGAATCAAAAGAAGTGTTACGGCCGATAACTCAAATGAAATCATCCTTTTGGTCGAGATATGAAGGGGTAAAGATAAAA
The DNA here is from genome assembly GCA_030549335.1 of Pontederia crassipes. Taxonomy (NCBI): domain Eukaryota; kingdom Viridiplantae; phylum Streptophyta; class Magnoliopsida; order Commelinales; family Pontederiaceae; genus Pontederia; species Pontederia crassipes. Next base: position 12,733,797 of record CM060198.1, read on the forward strand.
TTGTTTGGGCGTAATGAGATTTAATTCTCTATTTTGGCCGAGATTCAAAGGGAGTAAAAGATAAAAAGGATTTATCTTTGGGCGTAATGATGAAAAGGATTTATCGTATTGGCCGAGTTTATCTCGTAAATTTAAATCTAGATGAATGTTACGACCGTGATCAAATTGAAGGCCGTTTGCACCCTATAAATACGTGAAGAATCCGTCGTTCCAATTGGTGCTCTGAAGTTCAGGTTTCTTCCACGGCGAGTCGTGAGCTTTGCAGGCTACGACCAAAAGGAGAGAGGTGCGACGGCTGGAGGTTGATCGCGACCTTGATCAAGTCTGAGAGGCTGCCTGACTGTCTGCCAGATTCGAGATCTCTACTTTTATTCTTGGTGTAATTCTTCCCATTATTATTATTTTGTTATTATCTCTTCAAAATTTCTAGGATGAACTCCATGTTTTTATTTATTTCATTTTAGGAGATTATTATTGAAGGAAAACTATTTGGACCCTATATTATTTATTTTAATCTTTTTTTATCAATTAGTTAATTGTGCTTAGTGCTTTTGATTTAATTATTTAAATTTCTGAGTTGAGTAATTATCAGTTTGTGGACTATTTGATTTCAGAATTCATTAATTAAATTAATTGCTTTATGTGAAATTAATAATTGACATAAATTTGATAACTAGTGTGTGGATAATTAAGTTTATGTGGTCTGTTAATCTATACCAGTTTGTGGAGTGATTAACAGTTTAGGATTTTCATATTATTGCATCTTAATTTTAATATTATCTGATGAATACCAGTTTGTGGGACTTTAGATTTGATTAAATTTAAGATAGTTTGACTTGCTGGATTAAATAGCAGAATTACCAGTTTGTGGACTTTGTGATGTTAATCTTGTAAATTAATAACTTGGAAAAATTCATAATCCATCTTTAAAGATTAAATTTATCTTTTATAGTTCAAATATTTACCCTGATCTATTTTCATCCTAAGGCCTAACTTCAACACCATTATCTTATCTTTATCTTATTTTTTTATTTTATTTAACAAAACATATTTTCCAAAATTCTGTGTTTTTCCTCTCTTATTAATTTATAAATTCAGATATTGAATTAATAATATTCCTCGTGGGTTCGACACTCTTTACTCCGTTTTACTATATTACTTGTGCGATTAGTGCACTTGCTAGCGATTTTATTTTGCTACATCATTTTACGCATCACAAAGATAAAACGTCAAAATTTAATTTATAAAAATTAACCATGATGTTAAACTTTTAATACCTAAATTAATAGGTAGAATTCTTAAGTGTACTTGATAGCAAAAAACTTACATGATTCAATTAATGAGATTTAGAGTTAGAATTGGAAAAGAATATATATATATATATATAAGTTGGCGCTTATGTTCTCAATTATTTTCTTATAAAATATGGAGAAACTTTAAATTGTTTTTTAAGTCAAACTTTTATTGGAGGGTCATAAATATTTAGTAAGAGAAAAAGGTGACAAGGCTTAAATTGACTTTTATTAGTGAAAATACATATTTATTACATGATTTTCATAATATTTTAGAATAAAATTTTAAAATCATATAATTAATTACTCAATTAATCATTAAAGATAGCCTATTATGTACATTTCAAATTATTTTGTAGAGGGAAAAATTAAAAAATATTTTCAGTAAAATAACAAGTTTTTTTAATGTTTGATTGTGATGTCATTAGTTTTTTTGTGTGAATGTATATGTGTAGTGTATGTATTATATACGCATTGCAAATTTGTATGGGAAGGAAGAGAATAATAGAGGCATAATTTTAAAATATATATCGTAATTATCCCCATATTAAATTTATTTTAGCAATGCAATGGTGCTAAATTACAAGATGAATTCGATGCTACAGTAGTGTCGACTTAACGCCACATATCTAACGACACTTTTGCATCGACATAGTGTGTGGTATATTCATGCAGCGTCAGAGACACTCTAGTGCCGATGCAAGCAACACATGGGGAGTTAAGCTTAGCATCATCATGGTGTCATTATGGCGATGCAACATTTAGCGTCTCCTGTAGGATCAAAAGCACCAAAAGGAGAGGTTGATTGGTGTATAAAAAATTCAATCAAAAACATTAAAATCGATTTTTGAAAAATGATCGCAAGAAGAATCAAATCCAAGATGACACGCTGTGTTGACGAGGTTCGCTCTCCTTAGTCTATGTCTCCGCTCCGACTTCTCGACCTTGAGATTGTCAGAGATCCACTATATTTTTTTTTCTTATAAGGAGAGAATAACTCTTTCTATATTGCACTTCGTTCTTCTTTACTCAAGAGGTAAGGTAAACCTCTTCTTACAAAGAACTCTCAAATTCACTAAACAAGAACACAAAGATTTTCTCTTACAAAAAATGCTCACACTTATAAAGTAGAAGAGGGAAGGGATGATTTGCCAATTAGATCTCTAAAAGATGCTTTAGACTTGAAAAAATTATAGAGTGATTTCCCTTACTTAAATGATCTTTCTTTAAGTTTATGCATCCCTTTTATAGGCTCATCTTCAAAATATGGTCATTGTTATTCTTTTGAAAAAGTTGAACTTGTGCTGCCAATTCTAAAGTGGGCGTCCATTTCAATTTCGGACACCCATTTCGCACAAAAACTAGCCATTATGCATTTGTTTTATATGAAGTGGGGACCATTAGCATCCAATATATAAAAAAATAGCCATCATTATTTTGTCTATTCTGTGCAGTCATCTGAATGGTGAGACAGGATGCTCAATATTCCCTCTTTTACCGGCAATGGCGCCACAGTAGCGTCTACTTTAATATCCAGTGTCACTGTAGTGCCACTCTAGCACTGCTAGCAAGTGCACTAGTCGCTCAAGAATATAGTAAAAAGGAGTAAAGAGTGTCGAACCCACGAGAAATATTATTAATTCAATATCTGAATTTATAAATTAATAAGAGAGGAAAAACATGAAATTTTGGAAAAAGGGTTTTGTGAAATAAAATAAAGAAAATAAGATAAAGATAAGATAATGGTGTTGAAGTTAGGCCTTAGGATGAAAATAGATCAGGATAAATATTTGAACCATAAAAGATAAATTTAATCTTTAAAGATGGATTAGGAATTTTTCCAAGTTATTAATTTACAAGATTAACATCACAGAGTCCACAAACTAGTAATTCTGCCATTTAATCCAGCAAGTCAAACTTTCTTAAATTTAATCAAATCTAAAGTCCCACAAACTGGTATTCGTCAGATAAGATTAAAATTAAGATGCATTAATATGAAAATCCTAAACTGTTAATCACTCCACAAACTGGTATAGATTAACATACCACATAAACTTGATTCTCCACACACTAGTTATCAAATTTATGTCAATTATTAATTTCACATAAAGCAATTAATTTAATTAATGAATTCTGAAATCAAATAGTCCACAAACTGATAATTACTCAACTCAGAAATTTAAATAATTAAATCAAAAGCACTAAGCACAATTAACTAATTGATCAAAAAAGATTAAAACAAATAATATAGGGTCCAAATAGTTTTCCTTCAATAATAATCTCCTAAAATGAAATAAATAAATAAATAGAGTTCATCCTAGAAATTTTGAAGAGATAATAACAAAATAATAATAATGGGAAGAATTACACCAAGAATAAAAGTAGAGATCTCGAATCTGGCAGACAGTCAGGCAGCCTCTCAGACTTGATCAAGGTCACGATCAACCTCCAGCCGTCGCACCTCTCTCCTTTTGGTCGTAGCCTGCAAAGCTCACGACTCGCCGTGGAAGAAATCTGAACTTCAGAGCACCAATTGGAACGACGGATTCTTCACGTATTTATAGGGTGCGAACGGCCTTCAATTTGATCACGGTCGTAACATTCGGCTAGATTTAAATTTACGGGATAAACTCGGCCAATACGATAAATCCTTTTCATCATTACGCCCAAAGATAAATCCTTTTTATCTTTTACCCCCTTTGAATCTCGGCCAAAATAGAGAATTAAATCTCATTACGCCCAAACAATTTTATCTTTACCCCTTCATATCTCGGCCAAAAGGATGATTTCATTTGAGTTATCGCCCGTAACACTTCTTTTGATTTGGTGTTGGAGTTCTCGGGCGATAAATATATTTGAATTGGAGATATCCGCCGTAAAGATAAATCTTCGGAATTTCGACCGATACGTCACAATCCGTCTAAATCTCGACCGATACGTCACATCATATATTCAATTTTTTTCTGCAAAATAATTATTAAAATTTAGTTAATCCATCCACAATTAAAATATTCAGAGAATTAATAATTTAAAATTGATAAATCCGGAATTACGATTAAAAGTGACTAAAAATGATGCATGCCATGAACAAATTACAGAAAAATTAACTAAAATAATAATCTAAAAGATGTTGTATTTTGCATGCATCACTTTGTAGGATTGGTGTGAATTGGTGTTTAAACCAAAATTATCGATTTCAAAAAATACGTCACGTAAGCTTAAAATCGATTCAACAATCTTTAAATCAAAACAAATTAAATCAGATCACAAGCACAACATAAGAAAGATAATTAGGAGAAAGAAATCAAACACGATGAAAACAGTGGTTATTGACGACGTTCGGCCACACTTTGACCTATATCCCCGCTCCAACTTTTCGACCTCGAGATCATCGAAGATTCTACTAGAACTCTTCCTTTGTTCCAAATGGGACAAAGAAGAATGCCTTTTACAACAATCACTTTTTCTCCGCTTCGAGAGGTAAGGTATACCTCTCCTCCCAAGAAGCTTAGCTTTTCTCTCGCTCTATAGGTAAGATATGAAACCTCTTTAACACAGGAGCTTTCTCAATTTTTCTAAACAATTATTTCTCTCTTTTACAATATCATGCCCACAAGAAGAGGAGAGAAAGAAGAGAAACTAGAATGATAACTCCAAGAAGATGATATTCTATTGATAACATGAAGTTTTTCTTCAATGCTTGGATGGATGCTTTTGCTTCAATCTTTGACACTCTTTTTATAAGCTTCAAAATGTGAAAAATTCTTCTAGAAAATTTTTCACAATTTTCTCCTTCAAAACTAGTCATTACTGTTCATCTCAGACGGGGACCGATCGACCAAATGAATGGACCGGTCAATATGACCGTTGCGCAATTTTTTAGCGTCAGCACTTGATCGGTCGACCAGACTATCGATCGATCAATCGACCGGTATAGTCTCAGCATTTTGATTTTCACCCATTGAGCTGATCAATCGGCCGATGTATCGATCGGTCTGTTGATCGGTATAGTCTCGACGTAAAACTGTGCAATCTTTGCATTGATTAGATGACCGATCTCTCGGATCGGCCTTCATTGTTTCGATTGGCAAATTGACCACCCTACACTATTTTGAGCGTAACATTTTGCACAATTATCTCATGGATAGCGATCATGATTCTCTACAACTTTAATATTCATAATTCATCCAGAATTTAATGAGATCATAGTAAATTATTTAACCAAAATTTAGTGCATAAAGTTGTCCATTTTTGTTTAAACTTTTTCAGCATTTACTTTAATCTTTCGAGATTTGTATCATCAAAATATAATTTTATAGGACATCAAAAATTTGCTCCAACAATCTTCCCCTTTTTTATGAAGACAAATCGAGAAATATGAAAAATATATAAGTTGCAAAAAAAAGTGTAAAATCTTGTAATATCAATTTTACTCCTTCTAAAACTTAGTTTTCCTTACAATGATAGATATGCACATAAGTACTAATTGTAAGGTATTATTCATATAAAGTTATATTCATATCATATTTTTCTTATATTTCTCCCCCTTTTGTTTCATCAAAAAATAGTTTGCACATGAAGGACATAAGAAACCATATGTAACGCCCCTTAATCATGTTGTCTTGAAAAATTTATTCTCCCCTTTTGTCATATAATGAACATGTAAAGTATTACATCATAAAGAGTTATAAAATATGCAAAAAATAACTCCCCCTAAATTTTTGTCTATCTTATAATGGAAAAATGAAATCGAATTGATCTAGAGGTAATGAGAAGCCACAAGTTTAAAAAAATTATATTAAGAATTAAAATATTGCTTAAAATTTTGATACAACAATAATATCAATGATATGTTAAAATAAAGTTGGAAGATTTTAACATGCTCCCCTCACTATGATCAATTTTATTTTTCAATTTTATTCATTCATCTTTTTTTTCAAAGAAATAGTAATTTTGAAAATTTGAGTGAAATCAATAAGTAAATGGTATTTTTACCATGACCTTCATGCCTTCGCATTTCCACTCATCCTTTGCTTTACATGTGAGGCACACCTGAAAAATAATTATTTAACCTTTGGTACTCAAATTTCTTTGGGTATTATTTTGTTAGTCGATGTTCCTTTTGGAACTCATATCATCCCTGTTGAAATTGTTTTCTAACTTTGCATGGATATACATAATGACCATGAATCCACATGCAAAATAAGTAATGTGAATTTAAGGATTTTTCATAAGAATGTTTAGATCTCCAATAAGTATTTCCTAAAATTATTTTCCTTTGCATAAGAGCTAGTCATATCATTATTTTATGAATTTTTCAAAAGAGTATTTTTCTTCTTTACTTTTTCTAAAGAACATGCTAATTTTACAATTTCACATGCATGTGTAATTTTCAAAGTATCATGTTCAATTTTCAAGTTTTCATTTTCCACAAAATAAGTATCCTTTTCTTATTTTAATTTCTCAAACTCATTTAATAATTTTGTATTTTCCTCTTTAAGTGAAAAATACCTTTTTATAAGAGAGGAAAGTTCTTTATTCACATCGAAAGAAAGGTCTTCTTCGGAAGAGCTTGATAAGTCATTATTTGAAGTTAAAGGACTAGAAATTACCTCAATATTGTGTATCATTAAGCATATGTTTGCATCCTCACTAGAAGAGCTTGATGAGTCACCTGCTTCACTTGACTCTTCATACTTTTTCTTCTTCCCCTTTTGAATTATCTCTTCTTTGTAAAGTTTATATGGTCTTCTCTTTAGCTTCTCATTCTTTTCTTTATATTTTACTAACTTGAGATATTTGTCACATTTTCTTTTATAGCGAGCTAGTTTCTTTTCGTCTACTTCCTTTTCACTTGAATCTTCTTCCATTTTGTCTGCTTTTAATGCCAATATTTTCTTCTTGGGGGCTTTTTCTTTTGCATCTTCGTGGATTTCTATCTCATAGGTTAGTAGTGAACAAATAAGATCATCAAAATGCAGCTTATTCAAGTCTTTTTCATCAATCACAGTTCTCTTTGTATGCCATTTGAAAGAGAAAGATCCGAGAAACTTTTTCACTTTTTGTGGGTTAGTTCTTGACTCGTCCAAGGAGTCTAAGTCATTCACAATATCGTTAAAATCATACAATCATACCATTAATGGATTCATTATCATGCATTTTGAAGGAATCATATTGATGATTTAAAATATTTAATTTGGATTCCTTGACTTTATCCATTCTTCATAAGTAGTAATTAGTTGATTTCAAATCTCTTTTGCACTTTCACAATTAAAAATATGATTAAACTCCGTTGAATTCAGAGCACAATAAAAAATAATTTTTGCCTTCCAATCAAGTTTTGCAAATTTTTTTCTCTTTTGATATATTTTGAAGTTATTTTTCATGTAAATAATAATCTTTTTCAACAATATACCACATGTCAATATCAATAGAACATATGTATGCTTGTATTCAAATTTTCCAATAAGCAAAATTTGATACATTAAAAATTGGAGGACGATTAATTGATTGTCCTTCAAAAAAGCTAAATCCACTTAATGCCATAGCTCTAAAGATGTTTAAATCTTAAAACAAGATGATTAAATCTTAAATAAGAGCAGCCCACTCTGATACCAATTGTAGGATCCCAAGGCACCAAGAGAAGAGGGGGGGGGGGAGGCATGAATTGATGCTTAAATGGAAATTATCGATTTCAGAAAATATATCATAGAAGCTTAAAATCGATTCAACAATTTTTAAATCAAAACAAATTAAATTAGATCACAAGCACAACATGAAAAGGAGAGGGAGAAAGAAATCAAACACGGTGAACATGATGGTTATTGATGAGGTTGGGTCATACCTTAGCCTACGTCTCCGCTCCGACTTCTGAACCTCAAGACCACTGGAGATTTCACTAGAACTCTTCCTTTGTTCCAAATGGGGCAAGGAAGAAAGCCATTTACACCAACCACCTTTTCTACGCTTCGAAAGGTAAGGCACACCTCTCCTCCTAAGAAGCTTATCTTTTCTCTTGCTCGAGAGGTAAGATATGAAACCTCTTTTTCACAGGAGCTCTCTCAATTTTTCTGAATGATTGTTTTTTTCTTTTTCAATATCATGCTCACAAGAAGAGAAAAGAGAAAGAAGAGAAACTAGAATGATAACTTTAAGAGAATGATATTTTTTTTATAACTTGAAGTTTTTCTTCAATGCTTAGATGGACGCCTTTGCTTCAAGCTTTGGCACTCTTTTTATAGGCTTCAACATATGAAAAATTCATCCAAATTTTTTTTCACAATTTCTCCTTAAAAACTAGCCATTACTGTTTATCTCAGTCGGGGACCGATCGACCGAATGAATGGACCGGTCGACTAGTCTATATGATCGTTGCACGATTTCTTCAACGTCATCGCTTGATTGATCGACTAGACTATCGACCGGTATAATCTCGACATTTTGATTTTTTGTACATTGAGCTGATCGGTCAACCAGTGCATCGACCATTCTATCGATCGATATAGTCTCGACGTAGAACTGAACGATCTTTGTATTGATTGATCGACCGGTATCTTCGATCGATCGATTGGTATCTTGGATCGTTCAACCAGTATAGTCTCGATCAGCCTTCATTATTTCGATCGACAGATTGATCGCATTGCACTATTTTGAGCATTACGTTTGCACAATTATCCAAATGAGATAATCTTGAATTCTATGAATAGCTAACAGGATTCTCTATAATTTTAATATTCATCCAAAATCTAATGAGATTATAATCAATTATTTAATTAAAATTTAGTTCATAAAGTTGTCCATTTTTATTTAAACTTTTTCAACATTTAACTTTCGTATTTCGAGTTTTGTATCATCAAAATATAATTTTATAGGACATTAAAACTTTGCTCCAATAATATTAAATGGCTATTTCCAAATGCATCCTTAATTAATGAGTATTAAATGTATAACATTCTGATTACATTTCATAAATTATATTTTATTAATAATAAAAACAATTTTAGATTGAAAGTATATGTGAGCAAATGAATATTAGGTTTTCATATTTATGGGTGTATAAAAATCCAAGAATCGGACAAACTCCCGATTCAAGAAAATTGAACCCAAAAATTAAGAAAATTACAATTTAGGATGAAGTTTTAATAAAAGGAAACCGATTCGATCAAAATTTTAAGGGGCTCATTTTTTATTTATAACATATTTTGAAATCAAAATTTGCCAACTCGTTTATTAACTAGAGAAGTTAACAATTGTCAGATTAGACGTGGGGTTAGAATCATAGTCGTTACCCAGTAAATGCTTTTCATACAATTATAAATAAGATTTTCATAGAACTTTTACTACTGTAAATAAGCAATTACAATTTACTTGAACTGATAGAAACCCATCTCACTGAGGCTTACTTTTAGTCTCTTGCTCTCACTGCCTTCTTGGTTATATTATCATGGAGGGCAAACTAATTGTTATGTGCTCAATGCTGCTGCTGTTCATCTTTATATTTAAAATAATTATGTATAAATACATCTTTATGTGTATTAAAATTTTAATACCATTATTAAATTTTTCATTAAATTACATGCATATTGACTCTATATATTTCATTATTTTTTGCAATAAAAGATAATCATATGTAGCTACTGCATACATCATTAATTAATGTGTACTAAATTTTTAGCATTTAAATTTTATTAATTTTAAGATTACAATTATAGTTTTTTATATTATATAACTATGTGCTTGAAAGGCATTTATCATGCTTAACAAATTTGGACATGCCAATTTCAAATTTGAATTCAAAATTTTAACACTTAATCAAAATTTTTAGTAAGGTAACTATTTGCAATAATTTGGACATACCAATTTTGAATTCAAATTAGAAAATTTGAATTATTCAAATGTCTTACATAATTAAATTTGGATCATAGCAATAAATATAAATGATATAGATTTCATGTACGATGACATATTTATTTGAATATATTTGATACTAACATATAAATCTAAATTATTTAATTATTGCATTAAATTAACAAATGGTTTTCTTCAGGTAGTATTAAATTGCATGTAATATTTTAAAGTTAACACAAAATTTTATAAGAAACATATATTTTCTTCTAAATTTATGAAATTTGAAAACACACATTTTCTATTTTCTAATAATTTTAATTGTCTATAAAAATCCCCAAAATTCTATTATTTTCTATTTAAGTTCTATTATTTATAAGCGAATTGGTTTAATTTTGAGAAGAAACACAAAATTCAGCTTATTAATCATACTGGACTGATCTTGAACCTACACCCAACTGGCACATGACCATGTATGATATTGTACTAGATTGAAACCAATAAAAGGGTAGTGATTTTGAGTTCAACTTTTTTGAATTAAATTATTTTTATCATTTTGTTTTCATTTTGAAAATGGAGTTGGTTGGATGTTAATAATCTTGAGTGAAAAAAAAGATGATCCAACAGATTTTTCTTTTGTGTATATATAATCATCATGTGAACATATGGATGTTAATTTTCATGTTTACAACATCCTTATTATTATTTTAACAAAGAAAAAAAATTGTTAAAAACTAAGATGACAATATAGTATTGGATGGTCTTGATGTGACTACCAAAATATTATCTCTTTTTTACTCTCTTTTTTTTATTGTGTTTTAAAGAATGACAACTTATGTTATTGGGAATATGAAATTTCTTCATGTTATAATATAATTAGGAATATTTCAACTATTATTATGAATTACATATAATAAAATTAATGCTAGTCATAACATAATTAGGCATTTACATTAAATTCTTAAGAATATTACAGGATCGCTCTTTATATTTTATATTATTTTAGCAATTTTCATTTATGACTAGTTTATATTAAATTGCATTGTACTCAGTGTCTATGTTGGTACTTATCTTGACACGTGGATCCACTCTATCTATCTTATATTTTGAAATTAAGATGTGCCAACTTATTTCAATAACTACGAGAAGTTAATAAAAATTTCCAGGTTGGATTTGGGGTGTTACAATTAAAGTCATAGCCTAGTAAATGCTTCTCATACAACTTAATTACTACTATAAATAATTCATAGGCAAGTAAATGCGTCTCATACAACTTACTTACTACTATAAATAATTCATAGCCAGCATTCAACTTGATTACTACTATAAATAATTCATTGCCATGTAAGCGTTTTCATACAACTTAATTACTACAATAAATAATTCATAGCCAACATTCATCTTAATTACTACTATAAATAATTCATAGCCAAGTAAGCATGTCTCATACAACTTAATTACTACTATAAATAATTCATATTCTCATACGACATACTACTATAAATAAGTTATTACAATGTATGTGAACTCATAGAACCATCTCACTAAGACTTTAGTTTAGTCTCTTGCTCTCGCTGCATTCTTAGTTATATTATCATGGGGGCCAAGCCAATTGTAGTGTGCTCAATGCTCCTACTACTCATCTTGGCTTCAGGTTATACTATACTACTCTCTCTCTCTCTCTCTGTCTATCTATCTATCTATCAAGTAGATATATAAAGAGTAAAAATCACTTTTCCATCTCATTTTCTTCATATGTATGCAGGGAAAAAGAATATTTCAAATGGTATAATATATTGATATTTGTATATATCGAATCCTTAATATGTATTTGAATCACATAATTAACTTGATTAATGTAATTTATTATTGTTGTAGTAATCTAATATGTTATAATTATATAAAAAACATTTTTTTACAAATGCTATCTCACTATATAATTATCGGCAAATCTCTTCGGAGACATCCGATAAAATTGTAATCGTTATTGTTTTTTCATTGACGAACTTGGCCTGGGGAAAGTTTTTTTTTGTTTTGCTCTATTTTAAATTTGGTATTTCTTTAAAATAATATTTTCTTCTTATTTTTTTGTATGAGTTTTTACATCTTGCCTCATAGATGTTTGTGTGAACTAATTCTTTTGAATTGTTTGACACCAAAAGTTTGATGCATATACATATACACACACATATATATATATATATATATATATAAAGAAAATAATTCTTAAATTTCCTATCTTGTATTTTTGTTAGGGATGGCGCCACAAGTTGAAGCCAATGAGTGTGAGACGCAAAGCTCAATTTTCCCTCCGTTTTGTGTTTTTTCTCCTGCCTGTAACTTGGTTTGCAAATTAGAAGGCAAAGAAGGAGGGCATTGCAAAATTCAGATATTTAAACTCAAATTCATTTGCATGTGCCGCTATACTTGTGCTGCGTCAGATGTGGATGCAAATCTCGTTAACTAATGTTTGTATTCATCCACCGCATGCCTTTGCATAGAGTCTTAATTAAGACAAATACGTGATAGAAGGCTTGCACACCTTAATAAAAGGTGATTTAGTTGTTGTATCAAAATCGATCTATCATTGAAGTGGAAATAAAATATTTAGTGTTATCTTTCTCATCGTTTCTATGTTTACATGATTTTTGTATCACTGCTTTATATCTACCTACAAGTTTCGAGTTATAAACTTTCAGATTTGAACCATGAACTATTTTGGTTTGAGAATAATATATTTTCTTAATATAAAAAGAATAATTAAAAAATTAGGAGGCTACGTGTTGTCCCATGCTGAAGTCATGTTGATAACAATAATTAAAATTTTGTCCATGAACACATCACCTCAAAGAAGATTGCTCCTATCGTTTGTTTCCGAACTAGAATCTAGTTAACATATTTACCAAATCTCTTATGAGATAAAGTTTTCTTACGTTTTCATTTTGGAATTGAGTACCAGGTGAACCTACACCTATGGTGCATGCACTATGGGGAACTTTCAAACATGGATTTTTGTCTACTGTTTTTTTATGTTTGCATTTGTGATTCAATCCAAATATTGTCTTGTAAATAAGGAGGGAAACTAAAAATTCCAAAAATAAAGAAACTAAAAAATTAATCTGTTGGACATGAAATTTATATTTCTTAGGTTTTTAAAAGCTTATCTATTTTAGTTAAATCTCCGAGGAACATAATGGAGTATAATATTAAAATAATATAATTAGAAATGTTTGTATATATAATTACTCCATGAAAATAAGATTTAAGTATATATGTATTTATAAAGTTTTTCATACAAGTGGTGACATTAAAATATAACACCAATTTATACAATATATATATATATATATAGGCAAAAATGAGTATGCGGAGAGCCTTTGGCTTCGTATCGTGTCACACGCAATATTGATCGTCCATCGACGGATCAACGTCTGTCGCAGGCAAGGAGCTGCAACGGCCTTCCACCAACCCCTGTTGCTCTATCTCTCTCCCCTGTGTTTCCTCCCTCTCCCTCCCTCCCTCACGATCAAACCCCACACTGAGAAGTCTTGTGGACTACCTCGTCTTCCATCTTCTCATCCATTCCTACCGGTAGCAGCACCCTGCACGCAGGAACGATGCTCTTCGAGCTCCCCGCCGTAGAGCAACTCTTCCGTTCATCACGTCCTTACTACACCTCCCATTTCCTTGTTGCCGTGTGAGAGAAGTTGACGAATCCGATGGGTGCAGGGGCCTTCGGCATGTCACGCGACTCTCTCTGTTTCCCCACCTTGCATCTCTCTCTCTCTCGTGCCTCCCTCTTTTCCTCCCTCCGAACGTCTCCCTCCCTCTCTCTCCCTCCTCTCACTCTGTCGCTCGCCTCCTTCCCTCCCTCTGTGTCGCGCATCTCCTTCCCTCCATCTCTCCGCTCATCTCCCTCCCTCCCTCCCTCCCTCTCTCTCTCTGTGTGTGAGTAATTTCTTCCCTCCTACTCTCTCCCTGTGTGAAACGCCAGCATCACGTGCGCGTCCCTTCGCCCCTCTCTCTCTCTAAAATGCAGCATCGGGCACATGCATCTTCCTTCCTCCCACTCTCTCTGTGAAATGCAGCGTCCCGCGTATCCCTCCCTTCCACTCTCTCTCTTTGTGAAATACAGCATCGCGCGCATCTCCCTTCCTCCCTCCCTCTCCCTCTCTCTCTTTTTCTCTCTCACTCTGAAATGCAGCATCGCACGCCTCCCTCCCTCCCACACTCTCTCTCCCTCTCTGTGTGAAATGCAGCATCGTGGGCAGGTCTCCATCCCTCCCTCCCTCCCACTCTCTGTCTCTCTGTGAAATGCAACATTGCGCGCGACCATCCATTCCTTGATGAACGCTTCATGTCGCGCGCAACACACATACGGAGCGGAAGCCGCTCCGTATACTCATTGAACCCATATATATATATATATATATATATATATATATATCCCCATCATTATGAGCATGAAGTGAATAAAATATAGAATCTCAAAAAAATCTATCTAAAGAGGGAAATACAATTAAAAAAAACATAAAGTGATTTTCCATTGAAATATTGTCCGACCAGCATAATTTTTACTCATAAATTCTCAAAATTCCATTGTGTATTTGTGCTTTTGGGGATGTTAATATAATCATATAGGCATATTTAGTTAAAAAGAGTTCAGATGAATCCTATCACAAAATATGATTGTAAAAAATGTTAATCTTAAATTGGCATATTAGGAGCGATAAGTTTTTCCAATTCTATATACTCATCATTTTGTACTTTTTTTCCTCTCGTTTGATATGTTCGAGGTGTCATTTCCTTTTTAACATGTAATTTGAGGAACATATTACTTGTTTTATTTGTATGCGATAATTGGATATATAAATTAAGTTGAAAGACAAATTGCATCAACATTAATGAGTAAATGTGTAACGCCCCCAAATCGTCCCTTGCCACATGGCAAGATCTAACCTGAGGGTCGCTACTTACTATGCTGCCTTGACTAAAATGTTGACTTTGACTGGTTCTTTGACTAGAATCCATTATAAGCGGAAGACTTAATAAAATGTCAATGCCAAATAACAATAATGCGGAAGTCCAAAGTAAAGAGGTGAGGACAATGTCCTAAAATTACTCCTTGTGCACATCACCATCACGAACATCGTCACTTGCTTGAGCTCATTCTTCATTACTCTAACCTCCAGGATCAATGTAGGGGAAACAATAACCCATGAGCTTCGTAGCCTGATAGGTGGATAATAAACCAATAGATAAATAATAACAATAAAGAAGCATGAAGTTAGCGTAACCATAATTATAATCATCACTGGAGTAATCAATGATAAGAAAACAAGACCTTACTTAAATAAGAATCAATGAGACATATCAATGAAAAAGAATATTATACTTTGGGTAAAATCAATAGAGTAAATCAGATCGTATGCCATTGATAAAATTAATAGGAGAATCAAGGCTATGCTCTAAGTGAACAATACCATCGATACAAGGTCTATGAGTATAAATTATAGTCTATGATAATCACTACCGAAGATCCAATGGAAGAAATAATACTCTGATTATCGATGGTAGATGTCAATGTGATGTCTATAGGTAGAATCAAGTTGAGTCTGAGCAATGCTATAAAACACAGTGTAAGGACAATAACAATCCAACATGATGATCAAGGTCGATGAGATAAATCAATTCAATGCTTCAGATTACTTTACTATGTATTTCAATGTGATAAGATATGCTCTGAATCAATGTGCATATTTCTATGCTTTAATTATGCTTTGAGTGTATTTTCAATGTTCTGTGTTATTTATCTTGTTATTATTATGCAATGTCATTGATTAACGGATTAACGTATTCATTGCAATGAGGTGCCATGTACTTCATGAGTCCAATGATTGTGCATATCACGACGATCATTCTCTCTAAAGGAGAGGGTATCGTCTTTCGTTATGCGATGGGGAGAAATCGTGCAACGGGGAGAAATAATGCCCCAACACCGACTGTGATGCTATGTCATGAGCTCCCATTTAATTCGTAACATGAGCATTCAAGCTTTTATCTCTAATTGATTAGGTTCTCATCTTCGTCCGGATTGGGACTTAGTCATAACGATGCCATGACAACAATCAAGATAATAATGTCATGTGATCAACAGAATCAAATGAGATTTAAACTTTGGATTTAATCTATGCAATGACAATGTTCTGAATATGCATAATCGTATAATCAATGAGAGAAAAGAGTTATAAACCCTTGGATATAATCTATGAAACGAGGTAGAATTAGTCAAGATTAATCAAGCAATAGATCCAAATGATAATTCGGGATAAACATCGGATTTAGATCATGACATGGAAATCAGTAATTAATAATAAAATATGATTAATCATTCCCTACTAGGACAATATTCTAGGTCATGATATCAGTGGGGAATGGGGTCAGATCAATGATCAATTAGAAATAATTAAAAATACAATGATCAATGACGATAGTAGTATAACCTATGTTTTCGATAAATTAGATGATTAACAAATTATGGATTACACAACAAGAAATCATGATATAATACATTCTATCAAGATGTCAATGTACATAGATGGATCATAATCCATGAAGCAAGGACTAAATAACAATCAATAAAAAACATAACCATAACATAACTTTAACAAAAATTAGACGTATCATATATCATGACTCAATATTAAAATAATAATAAAATAAAGATCACATCATAATTAACTAACATAATAAGTTGAAATAGCAACATACAATACGATCTGGCAGAAGGCCCGAGTTCTGTGCTATGGACATCCTAGGCTCGGCCGGGCTAGACTCTGTGTACACGATATCAGATGGATAATAGATCATGGATCAATGAAAATGGATCATGCTATGCAATACAATACTCTGGCTAATAACATCAATAGGATCGGGTGGTTATCATATCATGGATAATATAATACAAGAATCCAATAAAAACATCAACATATCATAACTCTTAGTAGGACTCGGGTCAGGTTGGGTCTGACCCGGAGCCGGGGTTCTTCTATGTTTGTTTCCTTGGTCCAACACAGGCCGAGTACGAGTGGAACTCGGTCGATTGCTAGTACATCCCTGTCGAAACTTGGGTCAGGTTCAATGGAGTTCGGGCGGGTTCCGGTACCTACTCATGCATCAGTGATGGCATGGACTAGGCAGCAGAGAGCCTGAGTTGGGCTCAGTGCTGTTTCTGCCCAATGATACTCATACTTGGGCCAGATTTGTGAAACCCGGTCCGGGTTCTATGATTCCGACGAAATTAGTGGCGCTCATTGTTCGGTTTTCGACGTAGTTTCATCGGAATAACCTTTTAGGACCAAAGTAACTATACGGGATGATCATGGATGATAAGAGATGATGCTATGACTCTAATTGTACCCTAACAACCACTACAAGAAAATTGGCAATTAGCGACTCACGGTTGGAGACGCTAGGGAGGCGCTATTACGTCTCTGTTGTGAAGAGCGTCTCCTTCGCGTCTAACTAGCGCCGCAAAATTGAAACGCTGGAACTCAGTGGCTAGTGGCATCGCACTAGAGTCAAAGATGTTGAGATGCAACTAGCGCCACATATTGACGCTATATCGACTGTATTAAGACGCGATGTTTGTGTCTGCGCGAAGCAGGACCGCGTCACTAAGTCGACGCGCAAGGGGCGGTAGACGTGAGATGCTCTTCCGGTGCCCACGTGTGGCTAATGTAGGCGCTAGTAAGGTGCTAGATTAACGCAAATATGATCATGCATTTGTCTCCAATGAGACGCTAAGATGGCGCTAAGTGCGATATATCTAAATTAGCGTCGACATGCGTTTAGACGCCAATGAGATGCTATGGTGTCGCTACTTGCACATTTTTTTTACCCGCCCTAGCCTCATTTTTTCCCTTCCCATGCCATACAATTTATAATGCATCTCAAAATGCATTAATATTCATCACAAGCAATATAAAAGCATCACAGGCAATATAAAATCATCACAGGCAATATAAAACTATCATAAGCAATATAAAACCATCACGGGCATAATATATAACATAAGAATACAAAAACTACTAAACCGAACTAACAAACTATATGTATATTTAAAGTCTATAAGTAACAAATGCATAGTTTGTTTTCTATCCTAGGTTTGGGAGTTATTATTATCATTCCGGATGTTCGACCTAGACGTGCTCGGTCCATGGCCTCGCGGGGATGGATTTTGCGTCGGGATCAATCCCTGAATCGCCTGCAATAGAGGACCCAACTACTGTGACAACTGCTGCGACACCTGCTACGACACCTGCTGCGACAACTGCTGCGACACCTGCTGCGACACCTGCTGCGATATCTGCTCCAATAATTGCTGCGATAGCTGCTGTGATAGCTGCGTCAGATCAGGTGCAGCGGATGAACTCGGAGCAGATACACCTCCTGCATATCCTCTGATCCTCCTAAGTATCTGAGCGGCTGTACCGAGGCCACGCAAGTATCCCCCTCGTGTCGTGCCGGCCACCTCTTCCCAAATAGTAGGGTCCTCTACGAAATAGAAAAATTATAAAATCATATAATATATACATTATATATCAAGAATCACGTTAATTAAAAATATGACTAAACCAACGAAGAAACATTACCTGGTGGTTGAGTACTCGGATCATCTCCATACTTTTCAACCATTTTTGCATTATACTCATCCTAAAAAATTTAAACGTTGTGTATTTCAAAAATAGTGCACTAAGGCAACAACCAAATGACCATATCATGAGACTTACCAGAAGCCTACGAGCAGTGTGCATGACTAAGTCCTTTGTCTTCCGGCTCTTATGCATGGCCTCATAGACCACACGAAAGTCTACGGGACCGCCTTCTTTCTCCTCCTACAATAAAGTTTCAAATTTGATAACATAAGTATAAGTCAAAAGTTTGATTAATGGAATTTATATGTAAATTACCATGCGCCGTCGATGCTCGTCAAATCGCATCGATCCCCCTGTGTGGATGTGGGCCTCGGGCTTCGAAAGACGGTTAACTCTTGCCTTTTCTGACTTCCTTTGCCATCGTTCATCCGTCCTTTGTGAACATCAAATACTTACACTTTCAAAAAACTATAATTTTCATAAAAATAATGTAAAAGTATACATACTTACCCTAAACCCTAAATCCTAAACCCTAAACCCTAAACTTACGAATTAAGTCCAAAATCACATGTTTCAAGTAATACTTAACTTAAGTACTACTTAACTTAATTCATAACATGAATAAGTAATACTTAACTGAAGTACATGAATTACTTCATAAGTTAACTTAACAATTAACATAAGTAATACTTAATAAGTAATACTAATTAACTCGATCCAAAGATATGATAATTAACTTAAGTACTACTTAAGTTAATTCATAACATGAATAAGTAATACTTAACTTAATTCCTAAGAGATGATACTTAATATTATACTTAATAAGTAATACTAACTTGATCCAAAGAGATGATAATTCACTTAAGTACTACTTAATTTAACATGATAATAACATGAATAAGTAATACTTAACTTAACATGAATAATTAACTTAATTTAACTTCATGCATTAATAACTAACTTAATTTACATGGTGGCGGACTAGTACCTTCGGCGAAGGGCGGAGGGCGGTCGAGACGGCGGTGGAGGCGGTGGGCAGTGGTAGCGGAGGAGGATGTCGGCGGCAATGGCGGCGGAGGAGGACATCGGCGGTAGTGGCGGCGGAGGAGGATGCGAAGGGCGGCGGTGGAGGCGGAGGGCGGCAGAGGCGAAGAGCGGAGGGCGGACGAGGTGGCGGAGGACGCGACGGACGGCGGTGGAGGCGAACCGCGGCGGAGGAACCTTGCAGTGGAGGCGAACTGCGGCGGAGGCACCCTGCGGCGGAGGCGAACCGCGGCGGAGGCGAACCGCGATGGAGGCGCCGCGGTTCGCCGCGGCGGAGGCGAATCACGGGAGGCGAACCACGACAGAGGCAAAGAGCGGAGGACGGCCAAGATGGCAGTGAAGGCGAACCGCGGCGGAGGCACCACGGAGGCGAACCGTCGAGGAGGGCGGAGGAGGAGGAGGAGGCGGCGAAGGGCGGCGGCGAATGCAGAGGGCGGTCGAATGCAGAGGGCGGCGAAGGCGAAGGGCGGCAGCGGCGGTGGAGGGCGGTCGTCGGGCGTCGGATGTCGGGCGATGGGCGGAGGCGGCAGTGGAGAGCGTCGGAGGTCGGGCATCGGAGGTCGGTCATCGGGCGACGGGCGTCGGAGGTCTGGCATCGGGGCGCGTCGGATGGGTCGATGGTAAACAATAAAAGTGAAAAACAAAGAAGATTGGTTTGGGATTTAAGTAATTTTTTAGCGTCGCAAGAAAACACGACGCTACGTAGATGCCATGTAGGCGCCGACACTATCACAATTTGGCTAGAGCGGCGCTATAGAGAAGCTAATGTGTCGCTAAGATAACGTAGCGACACCATAGCATCGTCGGGGCGTCTCAATTGTGTAGCGTCTCAAACATGAATCACATGTTTCAAGTAATACTTAACTTAAGTACTACTTAACTTAATTCATAACATGAATAAGTAATACTTACCTGAAGTACATGAATTACTTCATAAGTTAACTTAACAATTAACATAAGTTAACTTAACTTAAGTAATACTTAATAAGTAATACTAATTAACTCGATCCAAAGATATGATAATTAACTTAAGTACTACTTAAGTTAATTCATAACATGAATAAGTAATACTTAACTTAATTCCTAAGAGATGATATTTAATATTATACTTAATAAGTAATACTAACTTGATCCAAAGAGATGATAATTCACTTAAGTACTACTTAATTTAACATGATAACATGAATAAGTAATACTTAACATGAATAATTAACTTAATTTAACTTCATGCATTAATAATTAACTTAATTTATATGGTGGCGGGCTAGTACCTTCGGCGAAGGGCGGAGGGCGGCCGAGACGGCGGTGGAGGCGGTGGGCAGTGGTAGCGGAGGAGGACGTCGGTGGCAGTGGCGGCGGAGGAGGACATCGGCGGCAGTGGTGGCGGAGGAGGACGCGACGGGCAGCGGTGGAGGCGGAGGGCGGCGGAGGCGAAGAGCGGAGGGCAGACGAGGCGGCGGAGGACGCGATGGACGGCGGTGGAGGCGAACCGCGGTGGAGGCACCTTGCAGTGGAGGCAAACCGCGGCGGAGGCACCCTGCGGCGGAGGCACCCTACGGCGGAGGCGAACCGCGGCGGAGGCGAACCGCGACGGAAGCGCTGCGGTTCGCCGCGGCGGAGGCAAACCACGGCGGAAGCGAATCACGGGAGGCGAACCACGGCGGAGGCGAAGAGCGGAGGACGACCGAGACGGCAGTGGAGGCGAACCGCGGCGGAGGCACCACAGAGGCGAACCGTCGAGGAGGGCGGAGGAGGAGGAGGAGGAGGCGGCGAAGGGCGACGGCGAATGCAGAGGGCGGTGGTGGAGGGCGGTCGAATGCAGAGGGCGGCGGTGGAGGGCGGTCGTCGGGCGTCGGACGTCGGGCGATCGGCGGAGGCGGCAGTGGAGAGCGTCGGAGGTCGGGCATCGGAGGTCGGTCGTGGGGCGACGGGCGTCGGAGGTCTGGCATCGGGGCGCGTCAGACGGGTCGATGGTAAACAATAAAAGTGAAAACGAAGAAGAGTGGTTTGGGATTTAAGTAATTTTTTAGCGTCGCAAGAAAACGCGATGCTACGTAGACGCCATGTAGGCGCCGACACTATCACAATTCGGCTAGAGCGGCGCTATAGAGAAGCTAATGTGTCGCTAAGATAACGTAGCAACACCATAGCATCGTCGGGGCGTCTCAATTGTGTAGCGTCTCAAAATCGAGATGCCATTGAGACGCTCATTAAAAGTTTTTTTCAAATTTTTTTAGTATGTATGAAATTTTATTTATCAATGTAACTTCTCATCGCATTATGCCCCATTCCAATTGTTTTATTTTCTTCCGATAATCTGATCACTTGCTGATCACTACATGATTTTAACCCATTTTAGATGCAATTCATACATATCGAGTCCCACTTTTGCCTATTTTTGGGCCAATTATACTTGGAATGCAAACACTGTGATAACTAGTTGATATTCCTCATTTCATACTTAATTCCATGTGCATAGAGGTTCTGAAATGCCAAAATCCATTAATATTTAAATTCTATGCCAAGTTATCATTTTGAGGACAAGTTATCATTCCTAAATGCCAAGTTATCATTATTTTTAATGAACTTATTTTCAATGGTTTTCTTGCCCTAAATCCATCATTATCATGTATAAATCATATTTGGATAGTTACATCTCAACTTGTGCAAAGTTTTAAGTTCATTTGAACAAGTTATCATTTTTCAAGTGCCAAGTTATCGTTAAAGGGCAATTCTGTCATTTCGACATGCAAAAACATTAATTCTGCACAAGGACCTTAAGCAATCATCTTATTATTGTTCTAACTCATTGCTGGTCAAATTTCATCACATTTGGATAATCAAAACTCAAGTTATCACAAGTTATCGTTTTTAAGTCATACAAGTTATCGTTTTTGGGGCACTCAAGTTATCACTCCTTAGGAATCTCATTCATATTTGATTTTTGACCTCACTCACTTGTCACTCTAATCAAATTGATGCCTGAAATGCTTTGAACCACCCATATTAGGACATTTTCTAAGATTTCCATAAAGTTGTCATTCCGGGCCCTTGAATTCATTCATATCGATATCGGTTTTCATTCTTGCAACACACCAATTCCCTTTTTGCTATAGATCTGATTTTAACTGCTGTCCTAATCCTTAGTTGTTTAAATATTATTAGAAGACTTTCATGCTTGATGTTTTGGCCCTTGTAGCAAGTGGAATAGGACTGAAAAAAGAAAGAAAAAGGAGGGGGGACCACTAGCTTTTTGGCTGTCCAAAAAGCTGTCACTGTTGGAATTTCAGGACCAGAGGACAGGTGGCTCACATCAAAGCTAAGGAACATTTGGATGCTGATCTAAGGGTGCACAAGACTCATATAAAATCTGGAATTTCTGGAGGAGGAAGGGGGCTGGACATTGAGGGTTTTTGGGGAGAAAGGCAAGACTGCTGAAGGCTGCTGGAGGAGCTACTGCCGAGAGCTTGAAGCATAAATGATTTGTATCTGTTACCCATTCCATTTTTTGTTAAGCTTTGTATACATGAGGAGCTAAACTCCATTTCTTCTAGGATAGAGTAGTAGTTTAGATTAGTTTTGGATGGATATGGACTATTTTATAATTCCTGCACTGAATCATTGCTGATTTTCAGATTTCAGAAACATTTTGTACTGATTTATGCTATGCTACTATTAGATTCAATTGTAACCAATGACTGAGAAGTATTAATTGATCTAATCATTTTACAGAAGTGAATTAAGAGTTAATGTCATTTTTCTGATTCCATTCAATTGCA
Organism: Pontederia crassipes; assembly: GCA_030549335.1. Taxonomy (NCBI): domain Eukaryota; kingdom Viridiplantae; phylum Streptophyta; class Magnoliopsida; order Commelinales; family Pontederiaceae; genus Pontederia; species Pontederia crassipes. Next base: position 12,757,413 of record CM060198.1, read on the forward strand.
AATCTGATTTCTGATTTGGTTTCCTGATTTCTGAATTTCAGTTTCTGATTTCTGAATCTGAATCTGAATCTGAATCTGATTCCTATGAATGTTGAATCTGTTCTTCATTTCTAACCTGATTAATTGAGTCCCTGGGATGTTGCTATTGTCCCTATCTTGTTCAGAAATGAATCAAGATTGTTTGGACAATCATTTGACTCAAATCAGATTTTTCCATTGATTTCTATTTCTATTTTTCTGCTTATCTGATTTCTAAACTGTTTGAACCTATTTGACATTCTGGACTTGATTAATTGAGCAATTGGAAGGTTGGTCTTCATCCTAATCTTGTTCAGAAATGAGTTATGAATATTTGGGCATTCCATGATTCAAATTTATTCTCAACATTACCTTAAGTTTGATTTGGAATCTGAAATTCCTGAATTTCAGAATCTGGTTTCTTGAATTTAAAAATCTGATTTCCTGGGCTTTTGAATCTGATTGTCATCAAGGATTAGATTATTTGAATAGCTGAGAGGCTAATATTTGTCCTGATCTTATTCAGAAATGAATCAAGATGTTTGACAATTCAGGATTCAAATCTGATTTTTTTCCAAAATCTGATTTCAGAATTTTAATTCTGAAATCTATTTTCTGATTTCTTTTCGAATCTGATTTTGCCAATTGTTAATCCTTATTTCATCTAATCACTGAGAGGTGTACTTTAGGAACTTCTTGTAGTCTAGAGATGGGTCAAGAAGCAATTGGCAGGGCTGAATTCCATTGATCAATATTGCTGATTTCCCAAATTGCAGATTTCTATTTTCTAATTTCATTTGAATTCTGATTTTCATTGTTAAGCCTCATTTTAATCCACTACTGAGAGATAGTTTTATGGCCATTCTTGAGAGCCAGAGATGACCCAAGGAGCATTGGATAATCACTGAATTTCCCATTAAAGTTTGAATGCCTTTTAACCCCAATCAAATAGAACTTTGTGTGGATTTCACTTTTCCTTGCAACCGAGAGGTTGATTTTGAATCTCCCTTGAATTCAGAGATGAATCATGGAACACAAGTGCTATTATTGGGTATATTTTATCCTGGTTTGGTTGATTGGAATGATTCCATCTTTTTATGATTGCAATTGCAAGTTATCATTCCAAACTTCCTTGAATTGCAAAAAAAAATCAGCATTGAACTTTCTTTTGAGCCCAATGATAACTTGATTTTCAGTGAGGACCCTCTTTTGATTCAACCTAGCTAACAACTATATAATCATATATTGCTTAGTTAGAGGCCAATTGAGCTGTGGGAATAGCCATTTTCAAGTTGAATCAAAAGTTGGACATTTAGTGATAACTTGTTCCATTCCATCCTTAATTAATTTAGATGAACCCCAAATCCTAGAAGAACCTTCCTCAGAGATAGTTAAACTTTTTTAGACTTCAATTTAGCATTTATAATTCTGTTTTGCAAGAATTTCCAAAATCCAAAAACCAGTTATCATTTCACTTTCCATTAAAAATATGTTTTCACTATTCATTAAAAATCTGTTTTTAGCCACTTAAGTAGAACTAATATAGATTGTTTTAGGGTGTCTTAGACTTCAAATTCTTGTGGATACGATAACCTGAGTCTACTACAACTTACCTGTGCACTTGCAGCTAGTGAGTTGGGAGACCAAAAAAATGAAAAATTGACATTTTCTTTAATTTCAGCAAGTTATCACTACTCAATCCCTAAAATCACTATCAAGTTTTTGGCACCGTTGCCGGGGATTTGAGGTCAATTAGGCTAACTTAGATAGTTTAGATTAGTTTTAGATTAGTTTTTAGTTTATTTGTTAGGCTAATTTTCAGTTTTTGCAAGTTATCATTTTTAACTTTTCACTTTTGTCTAGTTTTCATTTCTTTCTTGAATTTGATACTTCTGAATCTCTTTATGCAGGACTTGGACCATCAAGAGAAACATTACCAATCAGATCCTGAACATGAAAGAAGATATTTAAGAAGAAGGAGATTGCAAAGGCTTGAGGCAAGGAGAAGGATATTTGAAGAAGAAGAGGAAGAGGCATACAATCCTAAATTTGAAAGAGTTATGAATCAAAATATGACAGCTCCTAGGACTCTTAGGGACTGTTATTCACCAAGCAATGCAAGGAATCAACAAGGGGGAGGAGCCTTAGCACCTGTGGCAAATTTTGAAGTTAATCCAGCCTTGATTTCTATGATTAGGCAAAGTTAGTTTTCTGGACTTGGGATTGAAGATCCAGCATCTCATTTGGACAATTTCAAGGAGATATGCAGCACTGTGAACTTCAATAATATCCCCATGAATGCAGTGTATATGAGATTATTTCCTTTCTCACTCAAGGACAAGGCCAAGACATGGTTTAAAGGATTGAATCCTGAAGAGGTAGCCACTTGGGAATCAATTGTTCAATTGTTCCTTTCAGAATTCTTTCCCCCTTCAAAAACTGATAACTTCAGTGATCAAATAGTGAGGTTCTATCAGTTGGATCAAGAAAACATTTGTGAGGCTTGGCAAAGGCTTCAAGGATTATTAAGGGCATGTCCCCATCATGGTTTTGAGAAGTGGCAGCTAGTCAACTATTTTCATAAGGGATTGAACTACCCTAGCAAGTTGGCATTGGATACTGTTGCAGGAGGCATCTTTGCATCTAAAAACATTGATGAAGCTTATCAACTCATTGAAAACATAGCCAAGAATCACCACTTCCTTACCCATGACAGAACCAGAAGGCCACCCATGGACAATTCAGTGAATCAATTGTCAACTCAACTTGAAGAGGTGTTGTACAAGACTTTGGAGAGGTTGAACTTGACTCCCAATGGAAATAGGGCTTCCAATTCTGAAACAAGGCATTGTGTATGTGGGAATCAAGGCCATGTGTTAGAGAATTGCAACTTAATTATGCAGCAAGTGGACCAAACTGTGGATCAAATCAATACTGTGGGCAATTATGGAATCAAACCTCCTGCTGAATTTTATACTCCAAAAAACAGGAATCATCCATACTTTTCTTACAAGGGCAACAACTATCAAGGAGCTCCTATACAAAATTCAAATTGGCAGCCCAAAATCCTGCCAAAGAATCAGCCACCACCTTATGGAAATCAAGGCCAAAGTGCACCAATTCAAAGAAATCTGTATGAACCACCACCTCAAGTCCAAGCACCACAATTCCAGAATGAAATGAAGGAGATGCTTCAACAAATTTTGAAGAAGCAGGACAGCCAAGGAGAAGAGATATTGAAGATCAATTCTAGATTGGATGCCATGAATGCAAATCAGAAATTGTTGGAAAGCCGAATTGCTCAACAGGCCAGTACATCCACTAGACCTCCCTTATTCTTTCCTGGACAGCCAGAAGTAAATCCAAAGGAGCAAGCAAAGGCCATCCAGCTCAGAAGTGGAAAAATGGTGGAGGAACCAATGAAGAAAGTGGATGATAATCAAGCCAATTCAGACTCAAGAGTTGCTGAAAAGCCAAGTGAACAACCAAGTGAGGAAATCATGAATTCAAGCCCTCAAATTGAAACAAATCCAAGGATTTTTGACAAAGTACCTTTCCCTCAAAGGTTAATCAAGGCAAGACAAGACCAGCAATATGGAAAGTTCTTGGAAATCCTGAAGAAGCTATACATAAATGTTCCTTTTGTTGAAGCCATCCAGGAAATGCCATCATATGCCAAGTTCCTAAAGGAAATCCTAACCAAGAAGAGAAGGGTATTGGAGCATGAGACTATAGCATTAACTGAAGAGGCTTCTGCAATTATCCAGAATAAGTTGCCTCCAAAGCCCAAGGATCCAGGAAGCTTCTCAATTCCATGTGAGATAGGCAATAGAAAAATTCAAAGAGCCATGTGTGACTTGGGAGCTTCTGTGAGTGTCATACCCTTATCATTGTGTAGGAAACTTGAAGTTGGAGATTTGAAGCCAACAAATATGTCCCTTCAGCTGGCAGACAGATCCATAAAATATCCACATGGGTTTATTGAGGACATACCCCTCAAAGTTGGTAAATTCTATATTCTAGTTGATTTTATTGTATTGGATATGGATGAAGATGTGAACACCCCCATTCTCCTTGGGAGGCCCTTTCTAGCCACTGCAGGGGCTGTAATTAATGTTAAGGAAGGGAGATTGACCTTCCAAATTGGGAGAGGAGAAGATTGAATCAATTTGGCCCAAGTTATTAGTAGGCCAAGTTTTCTAGAAAATGATTTTGAAGATGGGAAATTGGATCAAGTGGTGGAGTAAGTTTCAGCTATAATCCCTATTGAAGATCCATTGCAAAGGTGTCTAATTTTTTACCATTTGAGAGAACTGGAAGATCCAGAGGCTATGGCATATAAATCAGTACTGAACTCTTCAATATCAGTCGAAAATGCAGGAATTCAAGGTGAGGTACAACAGGTTATCATTGCTGAATGCCAAGGCAATCCAGTTCAAGCCAATTCCAAGTTGGAACTCAAGCCTCTTCCTAGCAATTTGAAGTATGAATTCTTGGGGGAGAATTCAACTTTTCCTGTTATCATTAATGCTAGTTTGCCTCAGGATCAGGTGGAAGAGCTGCTGAAGAGGTTGAAATTGCATAGGGAGGTGATAGGATACTCAATTGAAGATATCAAGGGTATTAATCCCTCCATTTGCATGCATAGGATCCCTATGGAGGACAGCTACAAGCCCTCCATTGAATGTCAAAGGAGACTCAACCCAACCATGAAAGAAGTGATAAATAAAAAAGTATTGAAGTTGCTGAATGCAGGAATCATATACTCCATTTCAGATAGTGAATGGGTCAGTCCAATGCAGGTGGTGCCAAAGAAGGGAGAAATTACAGTGGTGAAGTCAGATTCTGATGAATTGATATCCACAAGAAAAATTACAGGTTGGAGGATGTGCATTGACTTCAGGAAGTTAAACAAGGCCACAAGAAATGACCATTTCCCATTGTCATTCATTGATCAGATGTTGGAAAGGTTGTCTAGGCATTCCCATTTCTGTTATCTTGATGGGTACTCAGGTTTCTTGCAAATTCCAATTCACCCTAAGATCAACACAAGACTACATTCACTTGTCCATATGGAACTTTTGCCTATAGGAGAATGCCCTTTGGCTTATGCAATGCCACTGCAACTTTCCAAAGGTGTATGATGTCTATATTTTCAGACTTCATTGAAGAAATTATGGAAGTCTTCATGGATGATTTTTCAGTATATGGAGACTCATTTGATGCTTGCTTAGACAATTTATCAAAAGTGCTACAAAGATCTAGGGAATCCAATTTGATACTCAATTGGGAGAAATGCCATTTTATGGTCCAAGAAGGAGTTGTCTTAGGACATGTGGTCTCAGCAAAGGCATTGAAGTGGACAAGGCAAAAATTGAAGTGATTGAAAAGCTACCACAATCCACAAGTGTCAAGGCAATTAGGAGTTTTTTGGGGCATGCAGACTTCTACAGGAGGTTTATTAAAGATTTCTCCATGATAACTAGGCCCCTCACCAAGTTGCTGGCCAAGGATGTTGAGTTTCACTTTGATGAAGAGTGTATGAAGGCATTCGAGAAGTTGAAGGAAGCCCTCATCTCAGCCCCTATAGTGCAGCCACCTGACTGGACTCTCCCTTTTGAGATTATGTGTGATGCTTCTGACCAGGCAGTAGGAGCTGTGCTGGGGCAAACCAAGGAGAAGAAGCACCATGTCATATGCTATGCAAGCAAGACTCTAGATGAAGCACAAATCAATTATGCAACTACTGAGAAAGAACTTCTTGCTATGGTATATGCATTTGACAAATTCAGGCCATACCTGGTGGGATCCAAGGTCATTGTATTCACAGACCACCAAGCTGTGAGGCACTTAATCAACAAGAAAGAATCCAAGCCAAGGCTAATCAGGTGGATCTTATTGCTTCAAGAATTTGATGTTGAAATCAGGGACAAAAGGGGAAGTGAAAATCTAGTAGCTGACCACCTATCAAGAATGGAAGGGATACAGGAATCATCTACACTTCCTATCAATGATGCATTTCCTGATGATAGTTTGATGGCTGTAGCAATTAATCAAGTTCCCTGGTATGCTGACTTGGTCAATTATCTTGCATGTGGAATTACCCCTCCTGACTACACATATCAGCAAAGAAAGAAATTCTTTCATGACTTGAAAGATTATTATTGGGATGATCCCTTTCTATTCAGAAAATCTCCTGATGGCATGTATAGAAGATGTGTACCCCAATATGAATTTCAAGAAATCTTGGAGGCATGTCATTCATCCCCTTATGGAGGTCATGGAGCCACACACAAGACTGCTGCCAAAGTCCTCCAATCTGGATTTTATTGGCCAAGTTTATTCAAGGATGCACATATCTTTGTGAAGGGTTGTGATCAATGCCAAAAAGCTGGTTCCATTTCAAGAAGGAATGAAATGCCACAACAAGGAATTCTAGAAGTGGAAATATTTGATATTTGGAGAATTGACTACATGGGACCTTTCCCTAGTTCATGTGGTTACAAGTTTATTCTTCTAGCTGTGGACTATGTGTCCAAATGGATTGAGGCCATTCCCACCATTGCAGCTGATTCCAGAGCAGTAATCAAGTTGTTCAAGGAAATTATCTTCCCAAGGTTTGAAATTCCTAGAGTGGTCATAAGTGATGGGGGTAGCCACTTTATTGAAAGGTGTTTTGAAAACCCCCTAATTAAATATGGAGTGAGACACAAAGTTTCCACTTCATATCACCCCCAAACAAATGGCCAAGCAGAAGTGTCAAATAGGGAGGTAAAAGCCATATTGGAGAAAATAGTTTCTTTGACAAGGAAAGATTGGAGTATGAAGTTGAATGAAGCTCTTTGGGCATATAGGACAGCATACAAGACTCCAATTGGTACTTCTCCCTACAAGCTTGTCTATGGAAAAACCTGCCATTTGCCAATTAAGTTGAAGCATAAGGCATATTGGGCAGTCAAGGCACTCAATTATGATATGCATGTATGTGGGCAAAAGAGGCTTCTCCAAATTGATGAACTTGATGAAATTAGGCTAAATGCCTACCATAATTCAGAATTCTACAAGGAAAGGACTAAAAGATGGCATGATGGAAGGATTCTGAAAAGGGATTTCAAGGTTGGAGACCTTGTACTACTCTTCAACTCAAGATTAAAGATTTTTCCAGGAAAGTTGAAGTCAAGGTGGAGTGGACCATTCAAAATTCACAAAGTACATCCATTTGGTGCCGTGGACCTTCTGAATGACAAAGATGACATATTTAAGGTAAATGGACAGAGATTAAAGCTTTACAATCCCACAGCCATGGATTCTGCAAAGGAGGAGCTGATTCTAGCTGATTTGCCACTAGCTCCTAGCTGATTTCACATTGTAACAATGTCTAGCCAAAGACATTAAAGAAAGACACTTCTTGGGAGGTAACCCAAGCCACTTTACACTTAATCTTTCTGTTTTTGCAGGAATAAGAGATGAGGAATAGGTTCAATTCACAAGTCTCAAATTCAGGGAGTACCCATACCCCCTTATTTTTTATTTTCCACCGAAAATTTAATGATAACTGATACTATTTTTCTCATTATGCTACATTGATCATATTATCATCTGAATTAACATTCATTTCAGTTATCCCAATCTATTATAGCCTAATTTCAGTGAATTTCAGAAATTCCCAATGCAATGTTGAAATTTGCACTCACTGATTAGTTGCAAATCTGCCATACCAATTGATATCCTTTGTTTCTCTGCAGGATCAGTTGCAACTAATGAAGTTTAGACCACCCAAAGTTTCTGGATGAAGTGCCAAGAGAATTCAAATGCCCAATTTAATGCATTTCAATCCCACCCACCCATCTCCCTTGCCTTTATTTCAACCCTGAGGACAGTGTTGAGAATAAGCTTGGGGGAGGAAACCTGGTGCTTTTCTAACCTTTACACCATGTTTTCAATTGATTTTAATGCTCATATCAGGTTATCATTGGTTTTCACAAGTTATCACTAGTTATCACTCGGTTATCAATTTTTGGACCCAACTCAATTTTGAATTCATTTTAACTCTGAAATGGGTAGAATACTTCATTATGACAGTGGGTGCACTCCAATACCAAGTGGCCAACTTGGCCATTAGCCTTTTTTCTTTAATTGGCATTATGAATTCAGATGCATTTGAATGAAATTTTTAGCTGAAAATTTTTCCTTTTTGTGGGTCACACTAGCTGATACTTATGGATTGAATTATTAATATCAGATATCTAGAAGGGAGTCAAGGCTCTTGCTGCCATGCTAAATAGGAAAACTTGACTTTTTGGATAAAGGGATCTAAACTATACTTGAGTTTGAACTATTGCTCACTTCATGAACAGGATAGAAAAATGAGAAAAGGAAAAGTAAAATGTCATATGCATGCATAGAAAAAAGGAAGAGAGCAAAACTTCCAAAGGAATCTCTCTTCAATGCAAAAAGAAAAAAAAAATTAGGAGAGCAAAACTTCCCAAGGAATCTCTCCTAAAGAAAGCATGAATAAAAATCAGGTGCTAAACCTGTTTATATGCATTTCATGAATAAAAGTCAGGTGTTAAACCTGTTTAATCAATTGAAAATCTGTTCATGAAGAGATTTGTAGTTCAACCCCTTTGTAAAGTTGACAATTCCTATAATTCAAACATGTTATTGCTAGTACTTCTTCCATGGCTTAAATTTGCTTTAGCCTCTGTGATTCCCTAGATAGAAATTGAGTTTTTGGAAAGAATGAAGTGTTGGCAAAGTGGGAAACTCATTGGATTCAATTCAGCTAATCTTTACTTCATTTGTGGACTTTTAATTCAAGTTTGTCCTTAATTTCTGAATGTTTTGCTTGAGGACAAGCAAAAGGCTAAGCTTGGGGGAGTTTGATCACTTGCTGATCACTATATGATTTTAACACATTTTAGATGCAATTCATACATATCGAGTCCCATTTTGCCTATTTTTGGGCCAATTATACTTGGAATGCAAACACTGTGATAACTAGTTGATATTCCTCATTTCATACTTAATTCCATGTGCATAGAGGTTCTGAAATGCCAAAATCCATTAATATTTAAATTCTATGACAAGTTATCATTTTGAGGACAAGTTATCATTCCTAAGTGCCAAGTTATCATTATTTTTAATGAACTTATTTTCAATGGTTTTCTTGCCCTAAATCCATCATTATCATGTATAAATCATATTTGGATAGTTACATCTCAACTTGTGCAAAGTTTTAAGTTAATTTGAACAAGTTATCATTTTTCAAGTGCCAAGTTATCGTTAAAGGGCAATTCTGTCATTTCGACATGCAAAAACATTAATTCTGCACAAGGACCTTAAGAAATCATCTTATTATTGTTCTAACTCATTGCTGGTCAAATTTCATCACATTTGGATAATCAAAACTCAAGTTATCACAAGTTATCATTTTTAAGTCATACAAGTTATCGTTTTTGGGGCACTCAAGTTATCACTCCTTAGGAATCTCATTCATATTTGATTTTTGACCTCACTCACTTGTCACTCTAATCAAATTGATGCCTGAAATGCTTTGAACCACCCATATTAGGACATTTTCTAAGATTTCCATAAAGTTGTCATTCCGGGCCCTTGAATTCATTCATATCGATATCGGTTTTCATTCTTGCAACACACCAATTCCCTTTTTGCTATAGATCTGATTTTAACTGCTGTCCTAATCCTTAGTTGTTTAAATATTATTAGAAGACTTTCATGCTTGATGTTTTGGCCCTTGTAGCAAGTGGAATAGGACTGAAAAAAGAAAGAAAAAGGAGGGGGGACCACTAGCTTTTTGGCTGTCCAAAAAGCTGTCACTGTTGGAATTTCAGGACCAGAGGACAGGTGGCTCACATCAAAGCTAAGGAACATTTGGATGCTGATCTAAGGGTGCACAAGACTCATAAAATCTGGAATTTCTGGAGGAGGAAGGGGGCTGGACATTGAGGGTTTTTGGGGAGCAAGGCAAGGCTGCTGGAGGAGCTACTGCCGAGAGCTTGAAGCCTAAATGATTTGTATCTGTTTCCCATTCCATTTTTTGTTAAGCTTTGTATACATGAGGAGCTAAACTCCATTTCTTCTAGGATAGGGTAGTAGTTTAGATTAGTTTTGGATGGATATGGACTGTTTTATAATTCCTGCACTGAATCATTGCTGATTTTCAGATTTCAGAAACATTCTGTACTGATTTATGCTATGCTACTATTAGATTCAATTGTAACCAATGACTGAGAAGTATTAATTGATCTAATCATTTTACAGAAGTGAATTAAGAGTTAATGTCATTTTTCTGATTCCATTCAATTGCAAATCTGATTTCTGATTTGGTTTCCTGATTTCTGAATTTCAGTTTCTGATTTCTGAATCTGAATCTGATTCCTATGAATGTTGAATCTGTTCTTCATTTCTAACCTGATTAATTGAGTCCTTGGGATGTTGCTATTGTCCCTATCTTGTTCAGAAATGAATCAAGATTGTTTGGACAATCATTTGACTCAAATCAGATTTTTCCACTGATTTCTGTTTCTATTTTTCTGCTTATCTGATTTCTAAACTGTTTGAACCTATTTGATATTCTGGACTTGATTAATTGAGCAATTGGAAGGTTGGTCTTCATCCTAATCTTGTTCAGAAATGAGTTATGAATATTTGGGCATTCCATGATTCAAATTTATTCTCAACATTACCTTAAGTTTGATTTGGAATCTGAAATTCCTGAATTTCAGAATCTGGTTTCCTGAATTTAAAAATCTGATTTCCTGGGCTTTTGAATCTGATTGTCATCAAGGATTAGATTATTTGAATAGCTGAGAGGCTAATATTTGTCCTGATCTTATTCAGAAATGAATCAAGATGTTTGACAATTCAGGATTCAAATCTGATTTTTTTTCAAAATCTGATTTCAGAATTTTAATTCTGAAATCTGTTTTCTGATTTCTTTTGGAATCTGATTTTGCCAATTGTTAATCCTTATTTCATCTAATCACTGAGAGGTGTACTTTAGAAACTTCTTGTAGTCCAGAGATGGGTCAAGAAGCAATTGGCAGGGCTGAATTCCATTGATCAATATTGCTGATTTCCCAAATTGCAGATTTCTGTTTTCTAATTTCATTTGAATTCTAATTTTCATTGTTAAGTCTCATTTTAATCCACTACTGAGAGATAGTTTTAAGGCCATTCTTGAGAGTCAGAGATGACCCAAGGAGCATTGGATAATCACTGAATTTCCCATTAAAGTTTGAATGTCTTTTAACCCTAATCAAATAGAACTTTGTGTGGATTTCACTTTTCCTTGCAACCAAGAGGTTGATTTTGAATCTCCCTTGAATTCAGAGATGAATCATGGAACACAAGTGCTATTATTGGGTATATTTTATCCTGGTTTGGTTGATTGGAATGATTCCATCTTTTTATGATTGCAATTGCAAGTTATCGTTCCAAACTTCCTTGAATTGCAAAAAAAATCAGCAATGAACTTTCTTTTGAGCCCAATGATAACTTGATTTTCAGTGAGGACCCTCTTTTGATTCAACCTAGCTAACAACTATATAATCATATATTGCTTAGTTAGAGGCCAATTGAGCTGTGGGAACAGCCATTTTCAAGTTGAATCAAAAGTTGGACATTTAGTGATAACTTGTTCCATTCCATCCTTAATTAATTTAGATGAACTCCAAATCCTAGAAGAACCTTCCTCATAGATAGTTAAACCTTTTTAGACTTCAATTTAGCATTTATAATTCTATTTTTGCAAGAATTTCCAAAACCCAAAAACCAGTTATCATTTCACTTTCCATTAAAAATCTGTTTTCACTATTCATTAAAAATCTATTTTTAGCCACTTAAGTAGAACTAATCTAGATTATTTTAGGGTGTCTTAGACTTCAAATTCTTGTGGATACGACAACCTGAGTCTACTACAACTTACCTGTGCACTTGCAACTAGTGAGTTGGGAAACCAAAAAAATGAAAAATTGACATTTTCTTTAATTTCAGCAAGTTATCACTACTCAATCCCTAAAATCACTATCATAATATATCATGTATGTATACAAAATTATAAATATGTATGTATATGTGTATATAACACAAATGTGTGTGTATATATATACATATATAATATATGCGTACGTATATATATGTCTACGTACGAGAGATTAAGTTACAACAATGTGTTTCGTCTATATGTATTATAAATACATATATGTGTATGTATATGTCTATACATGTGCGAGTCATATATATATAGATAACATGTATATGTATACATATTCGAAGTGAATATATATATATATATATATAAATGTATTTGTTTATATGTGTCAGATTAGGTTATAATAATATGTATATATGCACTTATTATATATAGGTATCAGCATATACGCGTATTTATATGTCTATATGTGCCCGATTGAGCGATGGGTAAAAAGTCGGCTCAGGAGGCGTAATACAGACGCCATTGAGTCGCCAGATTCATTTAGCGACGCCGTAGCGCCGAACTAGCGTCTAAAACAATATGACGTCTCGAACATGCGACGCTAGAGAGACGCCCATAGTGTCATCATAGCGTCGACAATAGCTTCGGCGCTCGTTAAACGCTAGGTGGACGCTATTGTGTGTCTACTGTTATGCTAACATATCATCACTTAATCAACCATCGTAATCCCATGATTAAGTATTTAATAATAATATATGCATAATTAAGATATTATATATATTATATGTATACATAACATAAATAATATAGGTAAAAAATTATATATTTAGGAACACTCTTATCATGTAAAAATACATATATATATATAATCGTGTAATTAATACATATATATGTTGATATTATGCTATTGATAATATGTTTATAATCGTGTACTTAATGCTAACATAATATTTAATGAATTTATTGATTGACATATAGTATATATAATATAGTGTTTAAATATATACAGTAGCATCTCATTAGCTTCTCCTTTGTTTGAGACGCCATATAGCGTCGCTTCACAGTCTTCAAACATGAGACGCTAGTGTCGCGTCTAAAGTGGTCGACGACAAAACGGCGCTAGGTGCTGCCGCGCATTAAGAATAGTGGTGCGAAATAATAGCGTCTACGTAGCATCTCGATTTCATGCGCAAGAGAGTTAACGTCAACCCGCTGAATAGCTAAGAAGATGCATAATTAAGATATATGCATAATAAATATATTATATATATTATATGTATAGATAACATAGATAATATAGGAAAAAAATTATATATTTAGGAACACTCTTATCATGTAAAAATACATATATATATAATCATGTAATTAATACATCTATATGTTGATATTATGCTATTGATAATATGTTGATAATCGTGTAATTAATACTAATATAATATTTAATGAATTTATTGATTGACATATAGTATATATAATATAGTGTTTAAATATATATTGTAGCGTCTCTTTTGATTGAGACGCCATGTAGCGTCGCTTTAGAGTCTTCATACATGCGACGCTAGTTTCGCGTCTAACGTTGTCGACGCCATAACGGCGCTAGGTACTGCCGCACATTTGCGGTTCCTGGCGGGAAATAATAACGTCTACGTAGCATCTCGATTGTGCTACTTTTAACGTCAACTCTCTGAGTAGCTAGGAAGACGCTAATGAGACGCTATTGAGAGGCAAGTGGCGTCTGATTCTTGTGACGCTAAAGAAGCGCAATGGAGGCGCTAGTGGCGTCTTTATAGCATCACATACTTTTGAGGCGCTACATGGCGTCGCTAATCGTCAATTTTCTTGTAGTGAACATACAAATTTATTGGTAAAACTGATCCAAAGGTTGATCCAATGATCCACCTACCTCTATCCGAATTCTTTTTTTTGTGCTGGCCGTCCTCGAAGGTTCCCCGACTTTGATCACCTTTTGTCCTTGATGCCCTATACTTGATGTCCGTGCCGGATGAGAGGAAAGGTCAAGAAAACAGCCCTAAAAATGCTATGAAAATTTCAGCATGGATGCCACATCACCTTGGTTGGTTCCCTATTTTCCGGCAGGATTTCGGCGTCGTCTCCGGTGGCCAACAATGTTTTCGGGCTCCTGGTTGCCTAGGAATTCATGCAAGTGGAGGGGGAAAGGGGAGAGGCACAACGGCTAGGGTTTAAGGAGGTTTTGGTTTGAAGAAAAGTTTATATAGGTAGGAGTCAAAAGATAAGGTAAGTTATAACTTTCTATTGGGACTCCTCCTCTAATTTGATTTTCAATTCCTTAAGCCAAATCCAATTTGATCTTTTAATTTAACCTAAATAATATTTTTTATATTCTGGGCCGGGAGTTACAAAATGTATCTCTTCAGTTATCATCCCGATCAATGGTGTATAATTTTTTATTTGAGCACATTAATTAACTATAAATATGATGAATAGACTAATTAGTCTCTTTAACCAAAAAGCTTGTTTTGATTCCAATTCGATAAATTGGAGGTATCATTTCCTTTTTAAATTGTAATTTGATGTATCTCGTCAGTTATCATCCCGATCAATGGTGTATAATTTTTTATTTGAACACATTAATTAACTATAAATATGATGATTAGACTAATTAGTCTCTTTAACCAAAAAGCTTGTTCTGATTCCAATTTGATAAATTGGAGGTGTCATTTCCTTTTTAAATTGTAATTTGATGAAAATATTACTTGATTTAGTTGTATGCCATTAAATTTTAATTGGATATATAATTAGACGCTAAGTAGGCACCTTACGCATTAAATATTCCTAATTATATATATATATATATATATATATGTATGCATATATATATATGTATTCCTAAACTTACCTACATATGTATTCCTATATTATATGTATTTGTATACTATATGTTAGCTACATTATATGAATTACCTACACATGTGATCCTATACCGTATGTTACATATATGTATTATTGATATTTTTTATATTCTTATTCAATTATGATGGTTGAACTAAGTGAATGATTTTACAACATTGTGTTACAAAAGCGTCGACATAGGGTCACATTATCGACGCAAGCGACATCATTGCTAATTTAGAGCCACAATCGCATCAACTTAGAGCCGCAATATGCCGACGTTACTTTGGCATCTCTAACCATTTTTGCCATGACATAGCACCAAAATAGCGACGTTGTTTTGTGTCGCTAACTAATACATACATATATATATATATATGTATGTATGTATGTATGTATGTATGTATATATATATGTATGTATGTATTTGTGTATGTATGTATAAACTACATATGAATATAGCCTTATAGTTTAAATAGACCTAACATGCATACATAAATATAATATAAACTTATTATATAATATGAACTTATAATATAAACCTATTTGTAAGAAGAGGTGTGTTTTACCTCTTGAGAAAAGAAGAAGGCAGTGTGATGTAAAAAGAGTCATTCTCTCCCTACAAGAAAAGAGAAAGATAGTGGATCTGCGACAGTCTTAAGGTCAAGAAGTCAGAATGGGGATGTAGACTAATGCATGCATTTTATAACATTTAATTTATGTTGCATTTAGGTTTATTTCCATAATTTTCTCATGGCATGCATCCATTTTGTTCTATTTACTACAATCATTTTCTTAAATTCCCCAACTGCCTAGGTGTACATTATTTTACAGGAAAACCTCCTACTTTGGTGAAAATTAGTAAAGAAACATATGCGAGCAGCAAAGAAGGAAGAAATGAACATTAGAGGAGAAAACATATTTTTTCGCATGGCCCGTAATGCATTAAATAACGCCCCTTTGGATATTTCTCATGGATCGCAATATGCAATTCCCGACCCTCACAAAAAGATTATCAGACGTATTTGTATTCATCATCGGCCGTAAGCTATCTTTACGCCCCTATATATTGAAGATACGGACCGTAAGAAAGAATTCACGGATCACGCAGAGAGACATTCACACCTCAGAGGAGATTTCACGGCCCGTCATGAAGTTCTCACGGTACTCACAGAATTATTGTGTAAGAGAGCCAGAACATATGATAGGTCATAACGCAAATATAACGGGTCTCATAGAATGAAGATTCCAGCCAAGGAAGATTTTAACGGGTCGTCATCCAACATTACAAACCATATCCAAAGTCGATCCTCTCTTTACCGGTCGTGACATTTATCTAACGGCTCATACAGAATCAAATGAATATTTGGCAAACTTATATTATGGGGCGTGATGAAGCTATAACGATGCACACAAAAAGGTGTAAATTCTTGTTAGAACTATTACGGGTCGTAAGAGGCATCTAATGACCCGTTATATTAGCAGATTTATCAACTATCGCAAATTACACTCGCAAAAGAACAAGCCGAAGTCATTACAGGTCGTAAGACATATATTACGAATGTAACTTACAAGCCGTAATGGGATAATCATGGCACATACAGAAGTTGAACGCAGAAGTACCTGAGTTACGTGCCGTTACACTCCCGTTACGGACCGTAACACCTATATGAAAATTTCGAATCGAAGTAGAAGTTGGCCTTGACCATCTCATTACGGGCCATTAGAGGTGCTGATTTTTCCTAATCGTTGATTCTCCGAGAGGATTTTAATCAAATTGAGATGCTAGGATGGTGGCTAACCTTCTAGAAGACTTATTTGATGTTAAGAGCTCGGGATTAGAGATAAAATCACGAAATTTCCAGGCCGAAAAGGAGTTTTAACTACATATTAATCTTTCGATAAGTTTTGGACTCCCAACTTATCGAGACTTTTTGGGAGCATTGGGCTTATAAATAGAAGGCATCAAAAGACTTGAAAATTCGTGCTTGAGACCCTGGGAGACGTGCTTATTGCAAAAGAAATCAATTCAAGTCAAGGAAGATTGTTGGAGAAGAAGAAGGAGCAACTCAGCGTCAGGGCTCCAAGTTCGCCCCAGGAATCATCTAAAGCAAGAATTCCTGATCTCTTCTTATTATGTATTCTCTATTCCTTGTTTATTTTTGTTTTTAATGTTTTAGTTGAGATAGAGTTTTATATTTGTTTTTGGAAACTGTATGAACTAGTTTAGTGTTGAATTAATAAAATTGCTAGTTCTTTTAGATTATGATTGCTTCATCTTGTTTTCTGAAAATATCATGCTGTGAGTTTAGATTACAAACTAGTTTTGGGGTGATTTAATTCAAAACATCATACTCTTCAGAAAATAAAGTCTTAACTTATAGGTTAACTCAATCATAACAGAAATTGTGTAATTCAGCGCAATACTTCTTTTCTGCAATCTAATAGATTATATCTAGCAAGAATAATTGTTAGCCTAGGATTTACAATCTCATGCGTCTTAGTTTTCTATTGATCAGGGGTCTACTCATCATTAGAGATCTTTGAAATTCAGCAATTAAGATAGTTCAATTTAATCAGCACATAAATCGTTACTTCATGTGATCCTAATCCATCTTTAGAATTAAAATTTGAATATTTTTTGTTAAAAAAATTCAATCTTTTCTATTTCATGAGTCGACCTTACTTTTAATTATCCAGAATCCTTAGGGCTCTTCACCATTACTTTTAATTGTCAATACGTTAATTTTTTGCAACTTTTATATTTCTATTTTGAACACAAATCCCTTTTGTTCTCCTAGTAGATTTTTAGGATGGAATTAATTTAGATAGTTCCTCGTGGGTTCGACACTCGTTACTCCTTTTACTATATTACTTGAGCGATTAGTGCACTTGCTAGCAGATTTATTTTGCCACAACTTTTAACGCATCACTATACGTTCTAATATGTCCCCTCAAATTGACGCTGAGAAGAAATTTAACAGCGGCAACTTGAAGAACTAGGACGGTGTGGCAAACCGATTCATCAAGGATGCGAAGAGGAGAACTGGAGCACATTTTGTCGAGCACTTGTAAGTTGTAGGTGATGATGTGATGCACATTTTGCTACAATTTTTTACGCACCAAGTTTTTGGTGCCATTGCCGGGGAGCTATGAGATAAATTGTTTAAAATTATGTTCTAATCTACTACTTGAGAATTTATATCTTTAAAAAATTCCTTTGAATCGTTTCTGATTTGTGATTGTGCAGGACTACACTGACAAATTAGCACGAAATTTCTAAACCTGGATACTTCAGGCACACAATCACAGCATAATACAAGGAATTCAAAAGGACCTCTTCTGTTTGATCCTGAGATTGAAAGGATATCACCAAGGTTGAAGAAAAAATTGTGAAAGATGGCTGAACAAGCACACAATAATCAACTTCAACAAGGAGAAAAGCCAAACAACAACCAACGTGAAGATGAACAAGAACTGTCCATGAGAGAATATGTATCAGCAAGATACAGTGATCGGGAATCATGCATCGCACTTCTTGACATCAACGTCAACAACTTTGAAATCAATCCCAGAATTGTGAGGATAATCCAAGTATCTCAGTTTGGGGGAGCACTCCACCATCCTCACGACCATCTTGGTAAATTTCTTGCCACTCTCAGCACTTTTAAACACAACAATATTCCTAAAGATACTATTCCTCTTTTGTTATTTCCTCAGTCCCTACGTGATAAGTGTCTACCTGGTTTAAGATTTTGCCTATAGATCGATTCATACTTGGCTGGAAAAGGTTGAGAAATTCATTGGAAAGTACTGTCCACCTCATAAAGCAAGAAAATATTGACGAGAATTTTGAGCCTTTTGCAGGAAGATGATGACTCTCTTTATGAGGCTTGAGAACGCTACAAAGAGTTGCTGTCCAGAGTAGCAGATAATCGAATTCTGAGGTGGCAGATTATGGAAGATTTTTGCCATGGTCTACGAGCTTCGGAACAAGACAAGTTGGTCTAATTCGTTGGAAGAACAGTCCTAGGAAACAAACGACCAAGTGAAATTCAAGATATTATTGAAGCATGTGCCCTGAAATAAAAGAAGACCTACTCGCCAAGAAAGAAGAGCTACTCGCCGCACTCATGGTGTGCACGCATCTGAATAAACGAATTCTGAACTAGTGGCTCATCTGGTGTCCTTAAATAAAAAATTCGACAAGATGCTGAACTTCATGGCATGCCAGCAATGTGGAGGGGGACATCCAACATAGGATGACACACATTGAACTATGTCTATAATCCTATTTTCAGGGAGCTGAATAATCAGTATGCTTGGAAAAACAATCCAAAATTGTCATATAGACAGAACCAGGGACAACAATTGCCGCAAGCCCAACCTCCAAATAATTTCACTTTCTACTGAAGACAACATGAGGCTCCTCCACAACGCTCAATGAACTCTCTAGAGGAGATGATGACAAAGGTTATGAATACAATCCATACCATGAAAACAACAATGGAAAACCGCATCAACAACCAAGAAGCGTCAATTCAAAATTTGGAGATGCAAGTTGGATAGATGGCGAATCTTATGGCTGGAAGGACACCTGGTTCTCTTCCAAGTACTACCGGAAAGAACTCGAGAGAAGACGCCAAAGCTATAATATTAAGGAGTGGCAAATAGCTGGAAAACACAATATCACTTAAGTCACAAATTATGGAAGATATTGAAGGAGAGGAGTTCCAGAAATCAACCAAGGACATTCAAGCTAGTGAGGACTCCCTTCTTCAAATTAATTCGAAAGGGAAAGAGGCTATCATCTCAGATATCCCCAAGTAAACGGGAGAAGTACCGTTTCCGCAAAGACTCCACAAGATCAGTTAGAAAAGTAGTTTTTATGCTTCATTGAGATTTTGAAACAACTAACTATTAACATAACATTTCATGAATTTTTACAACTGATGCCGAGCTATGCCATATTTATGAAAGATGTTCTCTCTCAAAAAATAAACATTGAAGCTATGGGACAATAAAGATGACAGAAGAATGTAGTGCGATTTATGAACGTAACATACCAAGGAAGCAGAAGGATCCTGGTAGCTTCACGATACCATGCACTATTGGAAACTATCATTGCGCTAAAGCACTTTGTGATTTAGGAGCAAGTATAAGTCTATTGCCTTACTCTATTTTCTTGCAGCTAGGCTATGGAGAAATTGAAGACACTTCAATGGTGCCCCAGTTTGCAGATTCTTCTACAAAAAGACCAAAGGGAATACTAAGAGATGTGCTAATAAAAGTGGACAAGTTTGTGTTTCCAGCAAACTTCATTGTGCTGGACATGAAGGCAGATGAGAAGACTCCAATAATACTGGAAAGACCCTTTCTGGCAACAGAGAATACTTTGATAGATGTGCAACAAGGGCGACTAACCCTTCATGTGAATGAAGAAGACATAAGCTTTATATCTGCAACTCCCTGAAACAAACACTTGAACTCTCCGTGTGCTTTTCTATTGACACGTATGATGATGACACAACTGACGAGTTTGGTGCTATTGTTCCTGACTTTGTTTGAGACCCTTACGAACGCATAGAGGCGATGGATAATAACGAAGAAGTTACTGAACCAGTTTTCGGTGGAAAAATTTGAAAAAGATAAGAGACAATGATGCTATTCCTCCACCAACACCTGAACTCAAAGCCCTTCCGTCTCACCTTTGTTTTGCCTTTTTAGATACTAACTCATATCCTGTAATTATTTTTTCAGATTTAACAGGTGACATGGAAGAGCAACTACTTAGTGTGCTCAGAAAATGGATAATCTTTAGAAATTAAAAGTTTAACATCATGGATAATTTTTATAAATTAAATTTTGACATTTTATATTCTACTTCATTTTTATTCATAATAAAAATGGCCATTTCTAAATGCATCCTAATTAATGAGTATTAAATATATAACATTCACTACAAGAAAATTAAGTTTTTTCGACGGGCCGTTTGCGATGGACGAAAATTCTTCGCAATTTACGATGGATTTTACAACGGATACATTTTCAACGGAATTTTTGACGGTTACAACGGTCGGAAACTAAAATAATAAATTAAGAAATCTATAATATTATTATTTTATTTTTTGACATTTGTAAATGTCGAAACTTTCGACGGATATATATCCGTCGAAAGTTTCGACGGTCCAAACCGTCGATAACTTGAAAATAATATAATATAAGTGGTATTTTATAAATATAATTATCGACCGTTCAGACCGTCGAAATTTCAGACGGTCCAAACTGTCAGTAACATAAAATTAAATACTATATTATGTACGTATATTTACATTATATTGATCGAAAAGTTTAGGACCGTCGGTAAATGCTTCTGACGGTCCCGACCGTTGGTAATTATAAAAAAAATACCCTGCACTTTTTTTCATTTCCCCGCTTTCATCTCTCATCTCTCTCATATCTCTCTCCCTCTCCACGGATATATATCTCTCCCTCTCTCATATCCTTGTCTCTCATCTCTCTCATCTCTCTCTCCCTCTCCACGATTCTCTCCGCCGGCACAATGACCTCCCGATGACGATTCGCCTTGAATTATGTACCTTGTACCCAAAATTCTGAAAGAAAAAAAATGAGAAAAAGGAATAATGAGGATATGTGGCGGAAGCGGAGGCTTGGACATTTAAATATGAGGGTTAGGGTTTTATATGATGTACTCTCTTTTGGCTCATAGTGAAATTCTTCTGGCGGCGGCCTCCTTTGCTTGTGGATGTTTCTCTCTTGTTCACATTGATCGAGAGAGTTTTACCACGTTAAATCTCTGTGTTCATCTTCTCTTTCTTTCGTTGTTTTCATTTTTCATCAATCCTTGGTGTTTTATTTCCAACAGTTTGATGCTATTGTTCCTGACTTTGTTTCAAACCCTTACGAAGGCACAAAAGAGGCGATCGAGAATAATGAAGAAATTACTGAGCCAGTTTCGATGGAAAATTTTGAAAAAGATACAACAGAAACAACAAGAGACAATGATGCTATTCCTCCACCAACACCTGAACTCAAAGCCCTTCCATCTCACCTTCGTTATGCCTTTTTAGAGACTAACTCATAAGCTGTAATTATTTATGCAGATTAAGAGGTGAAATGGAAGAGCAACTACTTAGTGTGCTCAAAAAATGGATAATCTATATAAATTAAAAGTTTAACATCATGGATAATCTTTATAAATTAATTTTTGACATTTTATATTCTACTTCAGTTTTTATTCATAATAAAAATGGCTATTTCTAAATGCATCCTAATTAATGAGTATTAAATGTATATCATTTGGATTACATTTCATAAATTATATTTTATTAATAATCAAAACAATTTCATATTTAATTAAAGTATATGTGAGCAAATGAATATTAGGTTTTCATATTTATGGGTGTATAAAAGTCCAACAACTGGACAAACTCCCGATTCAAAAAAATTGAACCCAAAAATTAAGAAAATTACAATTCAGGATGAAGTTTTAATATAAGGAATCTGATTCGATCAAAATCTTAAGGGCCCATGGGGCTCATCTTTTATTTATAACATATTTTGAAATCAAAATCTTGTGCTGGACATGAAGGCAGATGAAAAGACTCCAATAATACTGGGAAGACCCTTTCTGGCAATAGGGAATACTTTGATAGATGTGCAACAAGGGCGACTGACCCTTCGTGTGAACGAAGAAGACATAAGCTTTAACATCTGCAACTCCATGAAAAAGCCACTTGAATTCTCCGTGTGCTTTTGTATTGACACGTATGATGATGACAAAACTGACGAGTTTGGTGCTATTATTCCTGACTTTGTTTCAGACCCTTATGAAGGCACAGAAGAGGCGATGGATAATAACGAAGAAGTTACTGAGCCAGTTTTCGGTGGAAAATTTTGAAAAAGATACAACAGAAACAACAAGAGACAATAATGTTATTCCTCCACCAACACTTGAACTCAAAGCCCTTCCGTTATGACTTTTTAGAGACTAACTCACATCCTATAATTATTTCTGCAGATTAACAAGTGACATGGAAGAGCTACTACTTAGTGTGCTCAGAAAATGGATAATCTTTTTAAATTAAAAGTTTGGCATCATGGATAACAGTGTCAAAAATTTTGCGTCTTTTGACCTTCTTGGCTGAAAACACGAGTAAAAGGCACACGCGCGAAATTTCGCACCCCCAGAAATTTTTCGCCCGAGTCCATTTTTTCGTCCCAATTATCTCACCATGCATCAAGAGGCACGAAAGCATCGAAAATTTCACATCTTTTGACAGCGTAAAATATTTCGCGTCTTTTGACCTTCTAGGCTGAAAATAAGAGTAAAAGGCGCGCGCGCGAAATTTTGCACCCTCGGAAAGTTTACGCCCAAGTCCATTTTTTTGTCCCAATCATCTCACCATGCATCAATCGGTACGAAAGCGTCAAAATTTTCGCATCTTTTGATAGGTAAAAAATTTCACATTTTTTTACCTTCTTGGCTGAAAACATGAGTAAAAGGCGCACGCGCGAAATTTCGCACCCCCAAAAATTTTTGCCCGAGTCAATTTTTTCATCCCAATCATCTCACCATGTATCAACAGGCAAGAAAGCGTCGAAAATTTTGCATCTTTTGAAAGCGTCAAAAATTTCGCATCTTTTGACCTTCTTGGCAGAAAACACGAGTAAAAGGCGTAAAAAAGCGCGCAGGAGAAATTTTGCACCCCCGAAAAACTTTCACCCGAGTCCATTTTTTCGTCCCAACCATCTCACCATGCATCAACAGGCACGAAAGCGTCGAAAATTTTGCATCTTTTGACAACGTAAAAATTTTCTTATTTTTTGACCTTCTAGGCTGAGAACACGAGTAAAAGCCGCGAGCACGAATTTTTGCACCCCCAAAAAATTTTGGCCCGAGTCTATTTTTTCGTCCCAATCATCTCACCTTGCATCAACAGGCACGAAAGCGTAAAAAATTTCGCATCTTTTGTCAGCGTCAAAAATTTCGCATCTTTTGACCTTCTTGGCTGAAAACGAGAGTAAAAGGCGCGAAAAGGCGCGCGGGAGAAATTTTGCACCCCAGGAAAACTTTCACCCGAGTCTATTTTTTCGTCCCAATCATCTCACCATGCATCAACATGCACGAAAGAGTCAAAAATTTTGCATCTTTTGACAGAGTAAAAAATTTCGTATTTTTTGACCTTCTAGGCTGAGAACACGAGTAAAAGGCACGCTCGCGAATTTTCGCACCCCCAAAAAATTTTAGCCCGGGTCCATTTTTTTGTCCCAATCATCACACCTTGCATCAACAAGCACGAAAGCGTTGAAAATTTCACATCTTTTGACGGCGTCAAAAATTTCGCATCTTTTGACCTTCTTGGCTGAAAACACGAGTAAAAGACGTGAAAAGACGCGCGGGAGAAATTTTGCACCCCCGGAAAACGTTCACCCGAGTCCATTTTTTCGTCTCAATCATCTCACCATGCATCAACAGGCATGAAAGCGTACAAAATTTTGCATCTTTGACAGCGTAAAAAATTTCGCATTTTTTGACCTTCTAAACTGAAAATACGAGTAAAAGGCGCGCGCGCGAAATTTCGCACCCTCGGAAAGTTTTTGCCCGAGTCCATTTTTTCGTCCCAATCATCTCACCATGCATCAATAGGCACGAAAGCGTCGAAAATTTTGCATCATTTGACAGCGTAAAAATTTTCGCATTTTTGACCTTCTTGGCTGAAAACACGAATAAGAGAAGCGCGCGTGACATTTCGCGCCCCCAGAAAATTTTTGCCCGAGTCCATTTTTTCGTCCCAATCATCTCACCATGCATCAACAGGCATGAAAGCGTCGAAAATTTCGCATCTTTTGACAGTGTCAAAAATTTTGCGTCTTTTCACCTTCTTGACTGAAAACACGAGTAAAAGACGCGCGCGCGAAATTTCGCCCCCCCAAGAAATTTTTCGACCGAGTCCATTTTTTTCATCCCAATTATCTCACCATGCATCAAGAGGCATGAAAGCGTCGAAAATTTTGCATCTTTTTACAGCGTAAACATTTTCGTGTTTTTTGACCTTATAGGCTGAGAACACGAGTAAAAGGCGCGCGCGCGAATTTTCGCACCCCCAAAAAATTTTGGCCCGAGTCCATTTTTTTGTCCCAATCAACTCACCTTGCATCAACAGGAACGAAAGCGTCAAAAATTTCGCATCTTTTGTCAGCGTAAAAAATATCGCGTCTTTTGACCTTCTTGGCTGAAAACACGAATAAATGGCGCGAAAAGGCGCGCAGGAGAAATTTTGCACCCCAAGAAAACTTTCACCCGAGTCCATTTTTTCGTCCCAACCATCTCACCATGCATCAACAGGCACGAAAGCGTCGAAAATTTCGCATCTTTTGACAGCGTAAAAAATTTCGTGTTTTTTGACCTTCTAGGCTGAGAACACGAGTAAAAGGCGCACTCGCGAATTTTTGCACCCTCAAAAAAATTTGGCCCGAGTCCATTTTTTTGTCCCAATCATCACACCTTGCATCAACAGGCATGAAAGCATCGAAAATTTTGCATCTTTTGATAGCGTCAAAAATTTCGCGCCTTTTGACCTTCTTGGCTGAAAACACGAGTAAAAGACGTGAAAAGGCGCGCGGGAGAAATTTTGCACCCCCGGAAAACTTTCACCCGAGTCCATTTTTTCGTCCCAATCATCTCACCATGCATCAACAGGCATGAAAGCGTACAAAATTTTGCATCTTTGACAGCGTAAAAAATTTCGCATTTTTTGACCTTCTAGACTGAAAATACGAGTAAAAGGCGCGCGTGCGAAATTTCGCACCCCCGAAAAGTTTTCGCTCGAGTCCATTTTTCGTCACAATCATCTCACCATGCATCAATAGGCACGAAAGCGTCAAAAATTTTGCATCATTTGACAGCGTAAAAAATTTCGCATTTTTTGACCCTCTTGGCTGAAAACACGAGTAAAAGAAGCGCGTGCGACATTTCGCGCCCCCAGAAAATTTTTGCCCGAGTCCATTTTTTCATCCCAATCATCTCACCATGCATCAACAGGCACGAAAGCGTCGAAAATTTCGCATCTTTTGACAGTGTCAAAAATTTTGCGTCTTTTAACCTTTTTGGCTGAAAACAAGAGTAAAAGGCGCGAGCGCGAAATTTCGCACCCTCAGAAATTTTGCATTCCAATCATCTCACCATGCATCACGCGATGGTGGGGGGCGGGCGAGCCCCCTTGTGTGGTTTTCTTTTTTTAATTATTTTTATATTTATTATTATATATTATTTTATGTAAAAATATAATTCAATTGAAAGAAGGGGTATAATGCACTTTTCACAAATGCAAAAAATAAAAAATAACAGAGAAGTCGACGGAATTGGATGGAAGGACCAAACTGAAAAAAATGTGATAGTTTAGGTACCCAAAAAATAAAGTTCGTAGTCTGAGGTTAGATGTGGTAATTCGCAATAGTTTAGGAGTGGTCAGACGTTATATTCTTTTCTTTCTTAAAGATGTATTGGATGAATGCCTATATTATTTATTGGTTGATATGGATGAATTTTTTTTAAAAAAATTTCATCCTACACATTATGCATGAATATAATAACCGTCCAAGTATGAATAATTATTAGTTGGAAATTAATTTGTGATTTATCATTATTTTATTGTGATAAAAGGTGAAGAATAAGTATTGCACAATTATATATATATTGAAATAAATTATTATTGCACAATATGTTACTAAAGTAGTCTCTTTTGTTTAATTTAATTTAGTTCAAAATATAAGCAGTGATCTACATATTACTAATTAAATACTGGGCAGCCCAAAGGAGAATTAATATTTGAATTGGTAACGTATAGTATCATGATAATTTATGATAATTATTTGGTATTACATGTGAGTAATAAATTGACCCAACGAAAAATTTATTATTCGACATGTTATTTTATTATCAAATTGTTATAATGAGAAGATATCATTTACAAGTTAGTATTTTTGTCCAAAGACTAAATACTAATGTTGTGTCGATATCTTGATATGGAGTTTGTCCACATGTATATTTTGTTATTGTATCGTGGCAATAATTTAATGAGTAAAAGGCGCGCGCGATATTTCGTCCCCCCGAAAAGTTTTCGCCCGAGTCCATTTTTTCGTCTCAATCATCTCACCATGCATCAATAGGCACGAAAGCGTAAAAAATTTTGCATCTTTTGACAGCGTAAAAAATTTCGCATTTTTTGACCTTCTAGACTGAAACTATGAGTAAAAGGCGTGCGCGCGAAATTTTGCCCCCCCCGAAAAGTTTTCGCCCGAGTCCATTTTTTCGTCCCAATCATCTCACCATGCATCAATAGGCACGAAAGCGTCGAAAATTTCGCATCGTTTGACAACGTAAAAAATTTCGCATTTTTTGACCTTCTTGGCTGAAAACACGAGTAAAAGGAGCGCGCGCGAGATTTCGCGCCCTCAGAAAATTTTTGTCCGAGTCCATTTTTTCGTCCCAATCATCTCACCATGCATCAACAGGCACGAAACCGTCAAAAATTTCGCATCTTTTGATAGTGTCAAAAATTTTGCGTCTTTTGACCTTCTTGGCTGAAAACACGAGTAAAAGGCGCGCGCGCGAACTTTCGCACCCCTAGAAATTTTTTGCCCGAGTCCATTTTTTCGTCCCAATCATCTCACCATGCATAAAGAGTCACGAAAGTGTCAAAAATTTCGCAGCTTTTGACAACGTAAAAAATTTCGTTTTTTTTACCTTCTAGGCTGAGAACACGAGTAAAAGGCGCGTGCGCAAATTTTCGCACCCCCAAAAAATTTTGGCCCGAGTCCATTTTTTTGTCCCAATCATCTCACCTTGCATCAACAGGTACGAAAGCGTCAAAAATTTTGCATCTTTTTACCTTCTTGGCTGAAAACACGAGTAAAAGGCGCGAAAAGGCGCACGGGAGAAATTTTGCACCCTCGGAAAACTTTCTCCCGAGTCTATTTTTTCGTCCCAACCATCTCACCATGCATCAATAGGCACGAAAGCGTCGAAAATTTTGCATCTTTTGACAACGTAAAAAATTTCTTATTTTTTGACCTTCTAGGCTGAGAACACGAGTAAAAGGCGCGCACACGAATTTTCGCAAAAACGTCTCACCATGCATCAACAGGCACGAAAGCGCGCACGAACACGAGTCCATTTTTTTGTCCCAATCATCTTACCTTGCATCAACAAGCACAAAAACGTCAAAAATTTCGCATCTTTTGTCAGCGTCAAAAATTTCGTATCTTTTGACCTTCTTGGCTGAAAACACGGGTAAAAGGCGCGAAAAGGCGCGAGGGAGAAATTTTGCACCCCAGGAAAACTTTCACCCGAGTCCATTTTTTCGTCCCAACCATCTCACCATGCATCAACAGGCACGAAAGCGTCGAAAATTTCGCATCTTTTGACAGCGTAAACAATTTCATATTTTTTGACCTTCTAGGCTGAGAACACGAGTAAAAGGCGCGCTCGCGAATTTTTGCACCCCAAAAAATTTTGGCCCGGATCCATTTTTTTGTCCCAATCATCATACCTTGCATCAACAGGCACGAAAGCGTCAAAAATTTTGCATCTTTTGACAGCGTCAAAAATTTCGCGTCTTTTGACCTTTTTGGCTGAAAACACGAGTAAAAGGCGTGAAAAGGCGCGCGGGAGAAATTTTGCACCCCCGGAAAAGTTTTACTAGAGTCCATTTTTTCGTCCCAACCATCTCACCATGCATCAACAGGCACGAAAGCGTCGAAAATTTCGCATCTTTTGACAGCGTACACAATTTCGTGTTTTTTGACCTTCTAGGCTGAGAACACGAGTAAAAGGCGCGCTCGCGAATTTTCACACCCCAAAAAATTTTGGCCCGGATCCATTTTTTTGTCCCAATCATCATACCTTGCATCAACAGGCACGAAAGCGTAAAAAAATTTGTATCTTTTGACAGCGTCAAAAATTTCGCGTCTTTTGACCTTTTTGGCTGAAAACACGAATAAAAGACGTGAAAAGGAGAGCGGGAGAAATTTTGCACCCCCGGAAAACTTTCACCCGAGTCAATTTTTCCCAATCATCTCACCATGCATCAACAGGCACGAAAGCATAAAAAATTTCGCTTTTTCGACAGCGTAAAAAATTTCGCATTTTTTGACCTTCTAGACTGAAAATACGTGTAAAAGGCGCGCGAGCGAAATTTCGCGCCCCCAAAAAATTTTTGCCCGAGTCCATTTTTTTGTACCAATCATCTCACCATGCATCAACAGGCACGAAAGCATCGAAAATTTCGTATCTTTTGACAGTGTCAAAAATTTTGCGTCTTTTGACCTTCTTGGCTGAAAACACGAGTAAAAGGCGCGCGCGCGAAATTTTGCAGCTCCAGAAATTTTTTGACCGAGTCCATTTTTTTCGTCCCAATCATCTCATCATGCATCAAGAGGCATGAAAGCGTCGAAAATTTTGCATCTTTTGACAACGTAAAAAATTTTGCATCGTTTGACCTTCTAGGCTGACAATACGAGTAAAGGCGCACGCACGAAATTTCGCACCCCCGGAAAGTTTTCTCCCAAGTCCATTTTTCCGTCCCAACCATCTCACCATGCATCAATAGGCACGAAAGCGTCGAAAATTTCGCATCTTTTGACAACGTAAAAAATTTCTTGTTTTTTGACCTTCTAGGCTGAGAATACGAGTAAAAGGCGCGCGCACGAATTTTCGCACCCCCAAAAAATTTTGGCCCGAGTCCATTTTTTTGTCCCAATCATCTCACCTTGCATCAACAGGCACAAAAGCGTCGAAAATTTCGCATCTTTTGTCAGCGTCAAAAATTTCGCATCTTTTGACCTTCTTAGCTGAAAACACGAGTAAAAGGCGCGAAAAGGCGCGCGGGAGAAATTTTGCACCCCAGGAAAACTTTCACCCGAGTCCATTTTTTGTCCCAACCATCTCACCATGCATCAACAGGCACGAAAGCGTTGAAAATTTCGCATCTTTTGACAGTGTAAAAAATTTCGTATTTTTTGACCTTCTTGACTAAAACTATGAGTAAAAGGAGCGCGCACGAAATTTCGCCCCCCCCCGGAAAATTTTCGCCTGAGTCCATTTTTTCGTCTCAATCATATCACCATGCATCAATAGGCATGAAAGTGTCGAAAATTTCCATCTTTTGACAGCGTAAAAAATTTCGCATTTTTTGACATTCTTGGCTGGAAACACGAATAAAAGGCGCGCGCGCGAGATTTCGCACCCCTAGAAAATTTTTGCCCGAGTCCATTTTTTCATCCCAATCATCTAACCATGCATCAACAGGAACGAAAGCGTAAAAAATTTCACATCTTTTGACAGTGTCAAAAATTTTGCGTCTTTTGACCTTCTTGGCAGAAAACATGAGAAAAAGGCGCACGCGCGAAATTTCGCACCCCCGGAAATTTTTTGCCGGAGTCCATTTTTTCGTCCCAATCATCTCACCATGCATCAATTGGCACAAAAGCGTCAAAAATTTTGCATCTTTTGACAGCGTAAAAAATTTCATGTTTTTTGACCTTCTAGTCTAAAAATACGAGTAAAAGGCGCACGCGCGAAATTTCACACCCCAGAAAATTTTCGCCCGAGTCCATTTTTTCGTCCTCATCAACAGGCACGAAAGTGTCAAAAATTTCGTGTCTTTTGACCTTCTTGGCTGAAAACACGAGTAAAAGGCTAGAAAAGGCGCGCGGGAGAAATTTTGCACCCCTGGAAAACTTTCACCCGAGTCCATTTTTTCGTCCCAACCATCTCACCATGCATCAACAGACACGAAAGCATCAAAAATTTTGTATCTTTTGACAGCGTAAAAAATTTTGTATTTTTTGACCTTCTAGGCTTAGAACACGAGTAAAAGGCGCGCGCGCGAATTTTCGCACAACAAAAAAATTTTGGCCCGAGTCCATTTTTTGTCCCAATCATCTCACCTTGCATCAACAGGCGTGAATGCGTCAAAAATTTTGCATCTTTTGACAGCGTCAAAAATTTCACGTTTTTTGACCTTCTTGGCTGAAAAGACGAGTAAAAGGCGCGAAAAGGCGCGCGAGAGAAATTTTGCACCCTCGGAAAACTTTCACCCGAGTCCAGTTTTTCGTCCCAATCATCTCACCATGCATCAACAGACACGAAAGCGTCAAAAATTTCGCATCTTTTGATAGCGTCGAAAATTTCGCATCTTTTGACAGCGTCAAAAATTTTGCATCTTTTGACCTTCTTGGCTGAAAACATAAGTAAAATGCGCGAAAAGGCGTGCGGGAGAAATTTCGCGCCCCAGGAAAGTTTTTGCCCGAGTCCATTTTTTCGTCCCAAAGATCTCACCATGCATCAATAAGCACGAAAGCGTAAAAAAATTTGCATTTTTTGACATTCTTGGCTGAAAACACGAGTAAAAGACGCGCGCGCGAAATTTCGCACCGCCAAAAAATTTTCGCCCGAGTCCATTTTTTCGTCCTAATCATCTCACCATACATCAACAGGCACGAAAGCGTCGAAAATTTCTCATTTTTTCACAGCGTAAAGAATTTTGCCTCTTTTGACATTCTTGGCTGAAAACACGAGTAAAAGGCGCGAAAAGGTGCGCGGGCGAAATTTTGCACCCCCAAAAAACTTTTACTAGAGTCCATTTTTTCGTCTCAATCATCTCACCATGCATCAACAGGCACGAAAGCGTCGAAAATTTCGCATCTTTGACAGCGTAAAAAAATTTGTCTTTTTTTGACCTTTTTGGCTCAAAACACGAGTAAAAGGCGCACGCGCAAAATTTCGCACCCACGGAAAACTTTCACCCGAGTCCATTTTTTCGTCCCAATCTTCTCAACATGCATCAATAGGCACGAAAGCATCGAAAATTTTGCATCTTTTGACAGCGTAAAAAATTTCGCATTTTTTTTGACATTCTTGGCTGAAAACACGACTAAAAGGCACGCGCGCGAAATTTCGTACCCCCGAAGAATTTTGGCCCGAGTCCATTTTTTTGTCCCAATCATCTCACCTTGCATCAACCGGCATGAAAGCATCGTAAATTTTGCATCTTTTGACAGCGTAAAAAATTTCGCGTCTTTTGACCTTCTTGGCTGAAAACACGAGTAAAAGGCGCGAAAAGGCGCGCGGGCGAAATTTTGCACCCCCGGAAAACTTTTACTAGAGTCCATTTTTTTGTCCCAATCATCTCAACATGCATCAACAGGCACGAAAGCGTCAAAAATTTTGCATCTTTTGACAGCGTAAAGAATTTCGCATTTTTTGACATTCTTGGCTGAAAACATGACTAAAAGGCACGCGCGCGAAATTTCGTACCCCCGAAGAATTTTGGCCCGAGTCCATTTTTTTTACCCAATCATCTCACCTTGCATCAACCGGCATGAAAGCATCGTAAATTTTGCATCTTTTGACAGCGTAAAAAATTTCGCGTCTTTTGACCTTCTTGGCTGAAAACACGAGTAAAAGGCGCGAAAAGGCGCGCGGACGAAATTTTGCACCCCCGGAAAACTTTTACTAGAGTCCATTTTTTTGTCCCAATCATCTCAACATGCATCAACAGGCACGAAAGCGTCAAAAATTTTGCATCTTTTGACAGCATAAAGAATTTCGCATTTTTTGACATTCTTGGCTGAAAACACAACTAAAAGGCACGCGCGCGAAATTTCGTACCCCCGAAGAATTTTGGCCCGAGTCCATTTTTTTTTCCCAATCATCTCACCTTGCATCAACCGGCATGAAAGCATCGTAAATTTTGCATCTTTTGACAGCGTAAAAAATTTTGCGTATTTGACCTTCTTGGCTGAAAACACGAGTAAAAGGCGCGAAAAGGCGCGCGGGCGAAATTTTGCACCCCCGGAAAACTTTTACTAGAGTCCATTTTTCCGTCCCAATCATCTCACCATGCATCAATAGGCACGAAAGCGTCGAAAATTTCGCATCTTTGACAGCGTAAAAAATTTCGCATTTTTTGACCTTTTTGGCTCAAAACACGAGAAAAAGGCGCGCGCGCAAAATTTCGCACCCACGGAAAACTTTCACCCGAGTGCTTTTTTTCGTCTCAATCATCTCAACATGCATCAATAGGCACAAAAGCGTCGAAAATTTTGCATCTTTTGACAGCGTAAAGAATTTCGCATTTTTTGACATTCTTGGCTGAAAACACGACTAAAAAGCACGAGCGCGAAATTTCGTACCCTCGAAGAATTTTGGCCCGAGTCAATATTTTTATCCCAATCATCTCACCTTGCATCAACCGGCATGAAAGCGTCGAAAATTTTGCATCTTTTGATAGCGTAAAAAATTTCGCGTCTTTTGACCTTCTTGGCTGAAAACACTAGTAAAAGGAGCGAAAAGGCGCGCGTGCGAAATTTTGTACCCCCGGAAAACATTCACTAGAGTCCATTTTTTCGTCCCAATCATCTCACCATGCACAATAGGCACGAAAGCATCAAAAATTTTGCATCTTTTGACAGCGTAAAAAATTTTGCGTCTTTTGACCTTCTTGGCTGAAAACGCGAGTAAAAGGCGCGAAAAGGCGCGCGGGTGAAATTTTGCACCCCCGGTAAACTTTTACTAGAGTTCATTTTTTCGTCCCAATCATCTCATCATGCATCAACAGGCACGAAAGCGTAAAAAAATTTGCATCATTTGACAGCGTAAAAAATTTCGCGTTTTTTGATCTTCTTGGCTGAAAATATGAGTAAAAGACGTGCGCGAAAAATTTCGCACCCCCGGAAAACTTTCACCCGAGTCCATTTTTTTGTCCCAATCGTCTCACCATGCATCATCAGGCACGACAGCATCGAAAATTTTGCATCTTTTGACAGCGTAAAAAATTTTGCATTTTTTGGCATTCTTGGCTGAAAACACGAGTAAAAGACGCGCGCGCGAAATTTCGCACCGCCAAAAAATTTTCGCCCGAGTCCATTTTTTCGTCCCAATCATCTCACCATACATCAACAGGCACGAAAGTGTCAAAAATTTCTCATCTTTTCACAGCGTAAAAAATTTTGCATCTTTTGACCTTCTTGGCTGAAAACACGAGTAAAAGGCGCGAAAAGGCGCGTGGGCAAAATTTTGCACCCCCGGAAAACTTTTACTAGAGTCCATTTTTTTGTCCCAATCATCTCACCATGCATCAATAGGCATGAAAGCGTCGAAAATTTCGCATCTTTGACAGCGTAAAAAAATTCGCATTTTTTGACCTTTTTGGCTCAAAACACGAGTAAAAGGCGCGCGCGCAAAATTTCGCACCCACGGAAAACTTTCACCCGAGTCCATTTTTCGTCCCAATCATCTCAACATGCATCAACAGGCACGAAAGTGTCGAAAATTTTGCATCTTTTGATAGCATAAAGAATTTCGCATTTTTTGACATTCTTGGCTAAAAACACGACTAAAAGGCACGCGCGCGAAATTTCGTACCCCCGAAGAATTTTGGCCCGAGTCCATTTTTTTGTCCTTATCATCTCACCTTGCATCAACTGGCATGAAAGCGTCGAAAATTTTGCATCTTTTGACAGCGTAAAAAATTTCGCGTCTTATGACCTTCTTGGCTGAAAACACTAGTAAAAGGCGCGAAAAGGCGCGCGGGCGAAATTTTGTACCCCCGGAAAACATTCACTAGAGTCCATTTTTTCTCCCCAATCATCTCACCATGCACCAATAGGCACGAAAGCGTTGAAAATTTTGCATCTTTTGACAGCGTCAAAAATTTCGCGTCTTTTGACCTTCTTAGCTGAAAACACGAGTAAAAGGCGCGAAAAGGCGCGCGGGCAAAATTTTGCACCCCTGAAAAACTTTTACTAGAGTCCATTTTTTCGTCCCAATCATCTCACCATGCATCAACAGGCACGAAAGCGTAAAAAATTTTGCATCTTTTGACGGCGTAAAAAATTTCGCATTTTTTGACCTTCTTGGCTGAAAATATGAGTAAAAGACGTGCGCGCAAAATTTCGCACCCCCATAAAACTTTCACCCGAGTCCATTTTTTCGTCCCAATCGTCTCACCATGCATCATCAGGCACGAAAGCGTCGAAAATTTTGCATCTTTTGACAGGGTAAAGAATTTTGCATTTTTTGACATTCTTGTCTGAAAACACAAGTAAAAGACGCGCGCGCGAAATTTCGCACCGCCAAAAAATTTTTGCCCGAGTCCATTTTTTCGTCCCAATCATCTCACCATACATCAACAGGCACGAAAGCGTCAAAAATTTCTCATCTTTTCACAGCGTAAAAAATTTTGCGTCTTTTGACCTTCTTGGCTGAAAACACGAGTAAAAGGCGCGAAAAGGCTCGCGGGCGAAATTTTGCACCCGCGGAAAACTTTTACTAGAGTCCATTTTTTCGTCCCAATCATCTCACCATGCATCAAGAGGCACAAAAGCGTAAAAAATTTTGCATCTTTTGACAGCGTAAAAAATTTCGCGTTTTTTGACCTTCTTGGCTGAAAATATGAGTAAAAGACGTGCGCGCAAAATTTCGCACCCCCAGAAAACTTTCACCCGAGTCCATTTTTTCGTCCCAATCGTCTCACCATGCATCATCATACACGAAAGCGTCGAAAAATTTGCATCTTTTGACAGGGTAAAGAATTTTGCATTTTTTGACATTCTTGACTGAAAACACGAGTAAAAGACGCGCGCGCGAAATTTCGCACCGCCAAAAAATTTTCACCCGAGTCCATTTTTTCGACCCAATCATCTCACCATACATCAACAGGCACGAAAGCGTCGAAAATTTCTCATCTTTTCACAGCTTAAAAAATTTTGCGTCTTTTGACCTTCTTGACTGAAAACACGAGTAAAAGGCGCGAAAAGGCGCGCTGGCGAAATTTTGCACCCCCGGAAAACTTTTACTAGAGTCCATTTTTTCGTCCCAATCATCTCACCATGCATCAACATGCACGAAAAGCCTCGAAAATTTCGCATCTTATACAGTGTAAAAAAGTTCGCATTTTTTGAACTTTTTTGCTCAAAACACGAGTAAAATGCGCGCGCGCAAAATTTCGCACCCACGGAAAACTTTCACCCGAGTCCATTTTTTCGTCCCAATCATCTCAACATGCATCAACAGGCACGAAAGCGTAAAAAATTTTGCATCTTTTCACTGGGTAAAGAATTTCGCATTTTTTTACATTCTTGGCTGAAAACACGACTAAAAGGCACGCGCGCGAAATTTCGTACCCCCGAAGAATTTTGGCCCGAGTCCATTTTTTTGTCCCAATCATCTCACATTGCATCAACCGGCATGAAAACGTCGAAAATTTTGCATCTTTTGACAGCGTAAAAAATTTCGCATTTTTTGACCTTCTAGGCTGAAAACACGAGTAAAAGACGCGCGCAGCGAAATTTTTTGACCTTCTTGGCTGAAAACACTAGTAAAGGCGCGAAAAGGCGCGCAGGCGAAATTTTGTACCCCCGGAAAACATTCACTAGAGTCCATTTTCTCGTCCCAATCATCTCACCATGCACCAATAGGCACGAAAGCGTCGAAAATTATGCATCTTTTGACAGCGTAAAAAATTTCGCGTTTTTTGACCTTCTTGGCTGAAAACACGAGTAAAAGGCGCGAAAAGGCGCGAAAAGGCGCGCGGGTGAAATTTTGCACCCCCGGAAAACTTTTACTAGAGTCTATTTTTTCGTCCCAATCATCTCACCATGCATCAACAGGCATGAAAGCGTAAAAAATTTTGGATCATTTGACAGCGTAAAAAATTTCGCATTTTTTGACCTTCTTGGCTGAAAATATGAGTAAAAGACGTGCGTGCAAAATTTCGCACCCCAGAAAACTTTCACCCGAGTCCATTTTTTCGTCCCAATCATCTCACCATTCATCATCAGGCATAAAAGCGTCGAAAATTTTGCATCTTTTGACAGCGTAAAAATTTTTGCATTTTTTGACATTCTTAGCTGAAAACACAAGTAAAAGACGAGCGCGCGAAATTTCGCACCGCCAAAAATTTTCGCCTAAGTCCATTTTTTTCGTCCCAATCATCTCACCATACATCAACAGGCACCAAACCGTCGAAAATTTCTCATCTTTTCATAAGCGTAAAAAATTTTACGTCTTTTGACCTTCTTGGCTGAAAACACGAGTAAAAGGCGCGAAAAGGTGCGCGGGCGAAATTTTGCACCACCGGAAAACTTTTACTAGAGTCCATTTTTTCGTCCCAATCATCCCACCATGCGTCTACAGGCACGAAAGCGTAAAAAAATTTGCATCTTTTAATAGCGTAAAAAATTTCGTATTTTTTGACCTTCTTGGCTGAAAATATGAGTAAAAGACGTGCGCGCAAAATTTCGCACCCCCAGAAAACTTTCACCCGAGTCAATTTTTTCGTCCCAATCGTCTCACCATGCATCATCAGGCACAAAAGCGTCAAAAATTTTGCATCTTTTGACAGCGTAAAAAATTTTGCATTTTTTGACATTCTTGGCTGAAAACACGAGTAAAAGATGCGCGCGCGAAATTTCGATCCCCCGAAAAATTTTCGCCCAAGTCCATTTTTTCGTCCCAATCATCTCACCATGCATCAAGAGGCACAAAAGCGTCAAAAATTTCGCATCTTTTGACAGTGTAAAAAATTTCGCATTTTTTGACCTTCTTGGTTAAAAACACGAGTGAAAGGCGCGCGCGCAAAATTTCGCACCCCCGTAAAACTTTCACACGAGTCCATTTTTTTGTCCGAATCATCTCACCATGCATCAACAGGCACGAAAGCGTCAAAAATTTTGCATCTTTTGACAACGTAAAAAATTTCGCATTTTTTGAGATTCTTGGCTGAAAACACGATTAGAAGTCGCGCGCGCGAAATTTTGCAACCCAGAATATTTTTGGCCCGAGTCCATTTTTTATCCCAATCATCTCACCTTGCATCAACAGGCGCGAAAGCGTCGAAAATTTTGCATCTTTTGACAGCGTAAAAAAATTCGCATCTTTTGACCTTCTTGGCTGAAAACACGAGTAAAATGCGCGAAAAGACGTGCGGGAGAAATTTCGCACCCCGAAAAGTTTTCGCCCGAGTCCATTTTTTTGTCCCAATGATCTGACCATGCATCAATAAGCACAAAAGCGTGAAAAATTTCGCATCTTTTGACAGCATAAAAAATTTCGCGTCTTTTGACCTTCTTGGCAGAAAACATGAGTAAAAGGCGCGAAAAGGCGTTCGGGCGAAATTTTGCACCCCGGGAAAACTTTTACTAGAGTTCATTTTTTCGTCCCAATCATCTCACCATGCATCAACAGGCACGAAAAGACGAAAATTTTGCATCTTTTGACAGCGTAAAAAATTTTGCATTTTTTGATCTTCTTGGCTGAAAACACGAGTAAAAGGCACGCGCGCAAAATTTCGCACCCCGAAAAACTTTTACCCGAGTCCATTTTTTCGTCCCAATCATTTCAACATGCATCAACAGGAACGAAAGCGTCAAAAATTTTACATCTTTCGACAGCGTAAAAAATTTCGCGTTTTTTCACATTCTTGGCTGAAAACACGAGCAAAAGTCACGCGCGCGAAATTTCGCACCCCTGAAGAATTTTGGCCCGAGTCTATTTTTTTGTCCCAATCATCTGACATTGCATCATCCGGAATAAATGCATCGAAAATTTTGCATCTTTTGACAGCGTAAAAAATTTCGCGTCTTTTGACCTTCTTGACTGAAAACAGTAGTAAAAGGCGCACAGGCGAAATTTTGTACCCCGGAAAACTTTCACTAGAGTCCATTTTTTCGTCCCAATCATCTCACCATGCATCAATAGGCACGAAAGTGTCGAAAATTTTGCATC
Source organism: Pontederia crassipes (assembly GCA_030549335.1). Lineage (NCBI taxonomy): Eukaryota > Viridiplantae > Streptophyta > Magnoliopsida > Commelinales > Pontederiaceae > Pontederia > Pontederia crassipes. The sequence continues at coordinate 12,796,073 of CM060198.1, forward strand.
TTTTCACAGCGTCAAAAATTTTGCGTCTTTAGACCATCTTGGCTGAAAAAGACGAGTAAAAGGCGCAAAAAGGCACGCGGAAGAAATTTTGCGTCCCCGGAAAACTTTCACCCGAGTCTAGTTTTTCGTCCCAATCATCTCACCATGCATCAACAGACACGAAAGCGTCAAAAATTTTGCATCTTTTGACAGCGTCAAAAATTTCGCATCTTTTGACCTTCTTGTCTGAAAACACGACTAAAATACGCGAAAAGGCGTGCGGGAGAAATTTTGCATCCCCAGAAAGTTTTCGCCCGAGTCTATTTTTTCGTCCCAATGATCTCACCATACATCAATAGGCACGAAAGTGTCAAAAATTTCACATCTTTTGACAGCGTAAAAAATTTTGCTAATCATCTCACAATGCGTCAACGAGCACGAAAGCGTCGAAAATTTTGCATCTTTTGAAAGCGTCAAAAATTTCACGTAAAAAGGCGTGAAAAGGCGCGCTCACGAAATTTTGCACCCCCAGAAAGCTTTCACTAGAGTCCATTTTTTCAACAGGCACGAAAGCGTAAAATATTTCGCATCTTTTGACATCGTAAAAAATTTCGCATTTTTTGACCTTCTTGGCTGAAAACACGAGTAAAAGGCGCGCGAGCAAACTTTCGCACCCCCGTAAAACTTTCCCAATCATCTCACCATGCATGAACAGGCACGAAAGCGTAAAAAATTTTGCATCTTTTGACAACGTAAAAAATTTCGCATTTTCTGACATTCTTGGCTGAAAACAAGAGTAAAAGGCGCGCGAGCGAAATTTCGCAACCCCGAAAAATTTTGGCCCGCGTCCATTTTTTTGTCCCAATCATCTCACCTTGCATCAACAGGCATGAAAGCGTAAAAAATTTTGCATCTTTTGACAGCGTCAAAAATTTCGCTTCTTTTGACCTTCTTGGCTGAAAACACGAGTAAAAGGCGCGCGGGCGAAATTTTGCACCCCCGGAAAACGTTTACTAGAGTCCATTTTTTCGTCCCAATCATCTCACCATGCATCAATAGGCATGAAAGCGTCAAAAATTTTGCATCTTTTGATAGCGTCAAAAATTTCGCGTCTTTTGACCATCTTGGCTGAAAAAATGAGTAAAAGGCGCGAAAAGGCGCGCGGGAGAAATTTTGCACCCCCGGAAAACTTTCACCCGAGTCCAATTTTTCGTCCCAATCATCTCACCATGCATCAACAGACACGAACGCGTCGAAAATTTTGCATCTTTTGACAGTGTCAAAAATTTCGCATCTTTTGACCTTCTTGTTTGAAAACATGAGTAAAATGCTCGAAAAGGCATGCGGGAGAAATTTTGCACCCCCGGAAAGTTTTCGCCCGAGTCCATTTTTTCGTCCCAATGATCTCACCGTGCATCAATAGGCACGAAAGTGTCAAAAATTTCGCATCTTTTGACAGCGTAAAAAATTTTACATCTTTTGACCTTCTTGGCTGAAAACACGAGTAAAAGGTGCGAAAAGGCGCGCGGGCGAAATTTTGCACCCCGGGAAAACTTTTACTAGAGTCCATTTTTTCGTCCCAATCATCTCACCATGCATCAACAGGCACGAAAGCGTAAAAATTTTTACATCTTTTGATAGCATCAAAAATTTCACGTTTTTTGACCTTCTTGGCTGAAAACACGAGTAAAATGCGCGCGCGCAAAATTTCGCACCCCCGAAAAACTTTCACCCGAGTCCATTTTTTCGTCCCAATCATCTCACCTTGCATCAACAAACACGAAAGCATCGAAAATTTTGCATCTTTTGACCTTCTTGGCTGAAAACACAAGTAAAAGGCACGAAAAGGCGCACGGGAGAAATTTTGCACCCCCAGAAAACTTTCACCCGAGTCCATTTTTTCGTCTCAATCATCTGACCGTGCATCAACAGGCACGAAAGCGTCAAAAATTTCGCATCTTTGACAGTGTAAAAAATTTCGCCAATCATCTCACCATGCATCAACGAGCACGAAAGCGTCGAAAATTTTGCTTCTTTTGAAAGCGTAAAAAATTTCGCGTCTTTTAAGCTTCTTGGATGAACACACGAGTAAAAGGCGCGAAAAGGCGCGCAGGCGAAATTTTGCACCCCCAGAAAGCTTTCACTAGAGTCCATTTTTTCAATAGGCACGAAAGCGTATAAAATTTCGTATCTTTTGACAGCGTAAAAAATTTCGCATTTTTTGACCTTCTAGGCTGAAAACACGAGTAAAAAGCGCGCGAGCAAACTTTCGCACCCACGTAAAACTTTCACCGGAGTCCATTTTTTCGTCCCAATCATCTCACCATGCATGAACAGGAATGAAAGCGTCAAAAATTTTGCATCTTTTGACAACGTAAAAAATTTCGCATTTTCTGACATTCTTGGCTGAAAACACGAGTAAAAGGCGCATGAGCGAAATTTCGCACCCCCGAAAAATTTTGGCCCGAGTCCATTTTTTTGTCCCAATCATCTCACCTTGCATCAACAGGCATGAAAGCGTAAAAAAATTTGCATCTTTTGACAGCGTAAAAAATTTCGCTTCTTTTGACCTTCTTAGCTGAAAACACGAGTAAAATGCGCGCGGGCGAAATTTTGCACCCCCGGAAAACTTTTACTAGAGTCCATTTTTTCGTCCCAATCATCTCACCATGCATCAATAGGCACGAAAGCGTCGAAAATTTTGCATCTTTTGACAGCATCAAAAATTTCGCGTCTTTTGACCATCTTGGCTGAAAACATGAGTAAAAGACGCGAAAACGCGCCCGGGAGAAATTTTGCACCCCCGGAAAACTTTCACCCGAGTCCAGTTTTTTGTCCCAATCATCTCACCATGCATCAACAGACACGAAAGCGTCGAAAATTTTGCATCTTTTGACAGCGTCAAAAATTTCGCATCTTTTGACCTTCTTGTCTGAAAACATGAGTAAAATGCGCGAAAAGGCATGCGGGAGAAATTTGCACCCCCGGAAAGTTTTCGCCCGAGTCCATTTTTTCGTCCCAATGATCTCACCATGCATCAATAGGCACGAAAGTGTAAAAAATTTCGCATCTTTTGATAGCGTAAAAAATTTCACGTCTTTTGACCTTCTTGGCTGAAAACACGAATAAAAGGCGCGAAAAGGCGCGCGGAGCGAAATTTTGCACCCCGGGAAAACTTTTACTAGAGTCCATTTTTTCGTCCCAATCATCTCACCATGCATCAACAGGCACGAAAGCGTCGAAAATTTCGCATCTTTTGATAGCGTAAAAAATTTCGCATTTTTTTGACCTTCTTGGCTGAAAACACGAGTATAAGGCGCGCGCGCAAAATTTCGCACCCCCGAAAAACTTTCACCCGAGTCCATTTTTTCGTCCCAATCATCTCACCATGCATGAACAGGCACGAAAGCGTCGAAAATTTTGCATCTTTTGACAACATAAAAAATTTCGCATTTTCTGACATTCTTGGCTGAAAACACGAGTAAAAGGCGCGCGAGCAAAATTTCGCACCCCCGAAAAATTTTGGCCCGAGTCCATTTTTTTGTCCCAATCATCTCACCTTGCATCAACAGGCATGAAAGCGTAAAAAATTTTGCATCTTTTGACAGCGTCAAAAATTTCGCTTCTTTTGACCTTCTTGGCTGAAAACACGAGTAAAAGGCGCGCGGGCAAAATTTTGCATCCCCGGAAAAACTTTTACTAGAATCCATTTTTTCGTCCCAATCATCTCACCATGCATCAATAGGCACGAAAGCATAAAACATTTTGCATCTTTTGACAGCGTAAAAAATTTCGCATTTTTTGACCTTCTTGGCTGAAAACAAGAGTAAAAGACGCGCGCGCAAAATTTAGCACCCCCGAAAAACTTTCACCCGAGTCCATTTTTTCGTCCCAATCATCTCATTATGCATAAACAGGCATGAAAGCGTCGAAAATTTTGCATCTTTTGACATTGTAAAAAATTTCACATTTTTTGACCTTCTAGGCTGAAAACACGAGTAAAAGGCGCTCGCGCGAAATTTAGCACCCCCAAAAAATTTTGGCCCGAGTCCATTTTTTGTCCCAATCATCTCACCTTACATCAACAGACACGAGGCGTAAAAAATTTCGCAGCTTTTGACCTTCTTGGCTGAAAACACGAGTAAAAGGCGTTAAAAGGCGCGCGGGAGAAATTTTGCACCCCCGGAAAACTTTCACCCGAGTCCATATTTTCGTCTCAATCATCTCACCATGCATCAGCAGGCACGAAAGCATCAAAAATTTCGTATCTTTTGACAACGTAAAAAATTTCACATTTTTTGACCTTCTAGGCTGAAAATACGAGTAAAAGGCGCGCGCGCGCGAAATTTCGACCGATTCCATTTTTTCGTCCTAATCATCTCAACATGCATCAATAGGCACGAAAGCGTCGAAAATTTCGCATCGTTTGACAGCGTAAAAAATTTCGCATTTTTTGACCTTCTTGGCTAAAAACACGAGTAAGAGGCGCGCGAGCGAAATTTCGCACCCCAGAAAATTTTTGCCGGAGTCCATTTTTTCATCCCAATTAATAGGCACGAAAGCGTAAAAATTTTTGCATATTTTGACAACATCAAAAATTTTGCGTCTTTTGACCTTCTTGGCTAAAAACACGAGTAAAGGGCGTGAAAAGGCGCACGGGAGAAATTTTGCACCCCTGAAAAACTTTCGCCCGAGTCCATTTTTTCGTCCCAATGATCTCACCATGCTACAATACGCACGAAAGTGTCAAAAATTTCGCATCTTTTGACAGCGTAAAAAATTTCACGTCTTTTGACCTTTTTGGCTGAAAACACGAGTAAAAGGCGCGAAAAGGCGCGCGGGCGAAATTTTGCACCCAAGGAAAACTTTTACTAGAGTCTATTTTTTCGTCCCAATCATCTCACCATGCATCAACAGGCACGAAAGTGTCAAAAATTTCGCATCTTTTGACAGCGTAAAAATTTTCACGTCTTTTGACCTTCTTGGCTGAAAACACGAATAAAAGGCGCGAAAAGACACGCGGGCGAAATTTTGCACCCGAGGAAAACTTTTACTAGAGTCCATTTTTTCGTCCCAATCATCTCACCATGCATCAACATGCACGAAAGCGTCGAAAATTTCGCATCTTTTGATAGCGTAAAAAATTTCGCATTTTTTTGACCTTCTTGGCTGAAAACACGAGTATAAGGCGCGCGCGCAAAATTTCGCACCCCCGAAAAACTTTCACCCGAGTCCATTTTTTCGTCCCAATCATCTCACCATGCATGAACAGGCACGAAAGTGTCGAAAATTTTGCATCTTTTGACAACATAAAAAATTTCGCATTTTCTGACCTTCTTGGCTGAAAACACGAGTAAAAGGCGTGAAAAGGCGCGCGGGAGAAATTTTGCACCCCCGGAAAACTTTCACCCGAGTCCATATTTTCGTCCCAATCATCTCACCATGCATCAGCAGGCACGAAAGCATCAAAAATTTCGTATCTTTTGACAACGTAAAAAATTTCACATTTTTTGACCTTCTAGGCTGAAAATACGAGTAAAAGGCGCGCGCGCGAAATTTCGACCGATTCCATTTTTTCGTCCTAATCATCTCAACATGCATCAATAGGCACGAAAGCGTCGAAAATTTCGCATCGTTTGACAGCGTAAAAAATTTCGCATTTTTTGACCTTCTTGGCTAAAAACACGAGTAAGAGGCGCGCGAGCGAAATTTCGCACCCCAGAAAATTTTTGCCGGAGTCCATTTTTTCATCCCAATTAATAGGCACGAAAGCGTAAAAATTTTTGTATATTTTGACAACATCAAAAATTTTGCGTCTTTTGACCTTCTTGGCTAAAAACACGAGTAAAGGGCGTGAAAAGGCGCACGGGAGAAATTTTGCACCCCTGAAAAACTTTCGCCCGAGTCCATTTTTTCGTCCCAATGATCTCACCATGCTACAATACGCACGAAAGTGTCAAAAATTTCGCATCTTTTGACAGCGTAAAAAATTTCACGTCTTTTGACCTTTTTGGCTGAAAACACGAATAAAAGGCGCGAAAAGGCACGCGGGCGAAATTTTGCACCCAAGGAAAACTTTTACTAGAGTCTATTTTTTCGTCCCAATCATCTCACCACGCATCAACAGGCACGAAAGTGTCAAAAATTTCGCATCTTTTGACAGCGTAAAAATTTTCACGTCTTTTGACCTTCTTGGCTGAAAACACGAATAAAAGGCGCGAAAAGACACGCGGGCGAAATTTTGCACCCCGGGAAAACTTTTACTAGAGTCCATTTTTTCGTCCAAATCATCTCACCATGCATCAACAGGCATGAAAGCGTCGAAAATTTCGCATCTTTTGATAGCGTAAAAAATTTCGCGTTTTTTTGACCTTCTTGGCTGAAAACACGAGTATAAGGCGCGCGCGCAAAATTTCGCACCCCCGAAAAACTTTCACCCGAGTCCATATTTTCGTCCCAATCATCTCACCATGCATCAGCAGGCACGAAAGCATCAAAAATTTTGCATCTTTTGACAACGTAAAAAATTTCGCATTTTCTGACCTTCTTGGCTGAAAACACGAGTAAAAGGCGCGCGCGCGAAATTTCGACCGATTCCATTTTTTCGTCCTAATCATCTCAACATGCATCAATAGGCACGAAAGCGTCAAATTTCACATCGTTTGACAGCGGATTTTTTGACCTTCTTGGCTAAAAACACGAGTAAGAGGCGCACGAGCGAAATTTCGCACCCCAGAAAATTTTTGCCAGAGTCCATTTTTTCATCCCAATTAATAGGCACGAAAGCGTAAAAAATTTTGCATATTTTGATAGCGTCAAAAATTTTGTGTCTTTTGACCTTCTTGGCTAAAAACACGAGTAAAGGGCGTGAAAAGGCGCACGGGAGAAATTTTGCACCCCTGAAAAACTTTCGCCCGAGTCCATTTTTTCGTCCCAATGATCTCACCATGCAACGATACGCACGAAAGTGTCAAAAATTTCGCATCTTTTGACAGCGTAAAAAATTTCACGTCTTTTGACCTTTTTGGCTGAAAACACGAGTAAAAGGCGCGCGGGCGAAATTTTGCACTCAAGGAAAACTTTTACTAGAGTCTATTTTTTCGTCCCAATCATCTCACCATGCATCAACAGGCACGAAAGTGTCAAAAATTTCGCATCTTTTGACAGCGTAAAAATTTTCACGTCTTTTGACCTTCTTGGCTGAAAACACGAATAAAAGGCGCGAAAAGACACGCGGGCGAAATTTTGCACCCGAGGAAAACTTTTACTAGAGTCCATTTTTTCGTCCCAATCATCTCACCATGCATCAACAGGCACGAAAGCGTCGAAAATTTCGCATCTTTTGATAGCGTAAAAAATTTTGCATTTTTTTGACCTTCTTGGCTGAAAACACGAGTATAAGGCGCGCGCGCAAAATTTCGCACCCCCGAAAAACTTTCACCCGAGTCCATTTTTTCGTCCCAATCATCTCACCATGCATGAACAGGCACGAAAGTGTCGAAAATTTTGCATCTTTTGACAACATAAAAAATTTCGCATTTTCTGACCTTCTTGGCTGAAAACACGAGTAAAAGGCGTGAAAAGGCGCGCGGGAGAAATTTTGCACCCCCGGAAAACTTTCACCCGAGTCCATATTTTCGTCCCAATCATCTCACCATGCATCAGCAGGCACGAAAGCATCAAAAATTTCGTATCTTTTGACAACGTAAAAAATTTCACATTTTTTGACCTTCTAGGCTGAAAATACGAGTAAAAGGCGCGCGCGCGAAATTTCGACCGATTCCATTTTTTCGTCCTAATCATCTCAACATGCATCAATAGGCACGAAAGCGTCGAAAATTTCGCATCGTTTGACAGCGTAAAAAATTTCGCATTTTTTGACCTTCTTGGCTAAAAACACGAGTAAGAGGCGCGCGAGCGAAATTTCGCACCCCAGAAAATTTTTCCGGAGTCCATTTTTTCATCCCAATTAATAGGCACGAAAGCGTAAAAAATTTTGCATATTTTGACAGCGTAAAAAATTTTGCGTCTTTTGACCTTGTTGGCTAAAAACACGAGTAAATGGCATGAAAAGGCGCACGGGAGAAATTTTGCACCCCTGAAAAACTTTCGCCCGAATCCATTTTTTCGTCCCAATGATCTCACCATGCAACAATATGCACGAAAGTGTCAAAAATTTCGCATCTTTTGACAGCGTAAAAAATTTCACATCTTTTGACCTTTTTCGATGAAAACACGAGTAAAAGGCGCGAAAAGGCGCGCGGGCGAAATTTTGCACCCAAGGAAAACTTTTACTAGAGTCTATTTTTTCGTCCCAATCATCTCACCACGCATCAACATGCACGAAAGTGTCAAAAATTTCGCATCTTTTGACAGCGTAAAATTTTTTACGTCTTTTGACCTTCTTGGCTGAAAACACGAATAAAAGGCGCGAAAAGACACGCGGGCGAAATTTTGCACCCCGGGAAAACTTTTACTAGAGTCCATTTTTTCGTCCCAATCATCTCACCATGCATCAACAGGCACGAAAGCGTCAAAAATTTCGCATCTTTTGATAGCGTAAAAAATTTCGCGTTTTTTTGACCTTCTTGGCTGAAAACACGAGTATAAGGCGCGCGCGCAAAATTTCGCACCCCCGAAAAACTTTCACCCGAGTCCATTTTTTCGTCCCAATCATCTCACCATGCATGAACAGGCACGAAAGTGTCGAAAATTTTGCATCTTTTGACAACATAAAAAATTTCGCATTTTCTGACATTCTTGGCTGAAAACACGAGTAAAAGGCGCGCGAGCAAAATTTCGCACCCCCGAAAAATTTTGGCCCGAGTCCATTTTTTTGTCCCAATCATCTCACCTTGCATCAACAAGCATGAAAGCGTAAAAAATTTTGCATCTTTTGACAGCGTCAAAAATTTCGCGTCTTTTGACGTTCTTGGCTGAAAACACTAGTAAAAGGTGCGAAAAGGCGCGCGGGCGAAATTTTGTACCCCCGGAAAACTTTCACTAGAGTCCATTTTTTCATCCCAATCATCTCACCATGCACCAATAGGCATGAAAGCGACGAAAATTTTGCATCTTTTGACAGAGTCAAAAATTTCGGGGACCTTCTTGGCTGAAAACACGAGTAAAAGGCGCAAAAAACTCGCGCGGGCAAAATTTTGCACCCCCGGAAAACTTTTACTAGAGTCCATTTTTTCGCCCCAATCATCTCACCATGCATCAACAGGCACGAAAGCGTCGAAAATTTCGCATCTTTTGATAGCGTAAAAAATTTCGCATGTTTTTTACGTTCTTGGCTGAAAACATGAGTAAAAGGCGAGCGCGCGAAATTTCGCACCATGCATCAACAGGCATGAAAGCATAAAAAAATTCACATCTTTCGACAACGTAAAAAACTTCGCATTTTTTGATCTTCTAGGCAGAAAATACTAGTAAAAGGCGCGCGCGCGAAATTTCGCACCCCCGGAAAGTTTTCGCCCGAGTCTATTTTTTCATCCCAATCATCTCACCATGCATCAAGAGGCACGAAAGCGTCGAAAATTTCACATCTTTTGACAACGTAAAATTTTTTGCATTTTTTGACCTTCTTGGTTGAAAACACGAGTAAAAGTTTCGCACCTCCATAAAATTTCGCGCGCGCGCGCAAAATTTCGCACCCCCGTAAAACTTTCACACGAGTCCATTTTTTTGTCCGAATCATCTCACCATGCATCAACATGCACGAAAGCGTCAAAAATTTTGCATCTTTTGACAACGTAAAAATTTTCGCATTTTTTTAGATTCTTGGCTGAAAACTCGACTAGAAGGCGCGCGCGCGCGAAATTTTGCAACCCCGAATATTTTTTACCCGAGTCCATTTTTTGTCCCAATCATCTCACCTTGCATCAACAGACGCGAAAGCGTCGAAAATTTTGCATCTTTTGATAGCGTCAAAAATTTTGCGTCTTTTGACCTTCTTGGCTGAAAAGACGAGTAAAAGGCGCGAAAAGGCGCGGTGGAGAAATTTTGCACCCCCGGAAAACTTTCACCCGAGTCCAGTTTTTTGTCCCAATCATCTCACCATGCATCAAAAAGCACGAAAGCATCGAAAATTTTGCATCTATTGACAGCGTAAAAAATTTCGTGTTTTTTGACCTTCTAGGCTGTGAACACGAGTAAAAGGCGCGCACGCGAATTTTCTCCCCACCAAAAAATTTTGCCCGAGTCCATTTTTTGTCCCAATCATCTCACCTTCCAACAACAGGCGCGAAAGCGTCGAAAATTTTGCATCTTTTGACAGCGTAAAAAATTTTGCCAATCATCTCACCATGCATTAACGAGCACGAAAGCTCGAAAATTGTGCATCTTTTGAAAGCGTCAAAAATTTCGCGTCTTTTAACCTTCTTGGCTGAAAATACGAGTAAAAGGCGCGAAAATGCGCGCTGGTGAAATTTTGCACCCGCAGAAAGCTTTCACTAGAGTCCGTTTTTTTCATCCCAATCATCTCACCATGCATCAACAGGCAAGAAAGCGTCGAAAATTTTGCCTCTTTTGACAGCGTAAAAAATTTCACGTTTTTTGACCTTCTTGGCTGAAAACACGAGTAACAAGCGCACGAGCAAACTTTCGCACCCCCATAAAACTTTCACCGGAGTCCATTTTTTCGTCCCAATCATCTCATCATGGATGAACAGGCACGAAAGCGTCGAAAATTTTGCATCTTTTGACTACGTAAAAAATTTTGCATTTTCTGACATTCTTGGCTGAAAACACGAGTAAAAGGCGCGCGAGCGAATTTTTGCACCACCAAAAAATTTGGCCCGAGTCCATTTTTTTATCCCAATCAACTCACCTTGCATCAACAGGCGTGAAAGCGTAAAAAATTTTGCATCTTTTGACAGCGTCAAAAATTTCGCGTCTTTTGACCTTCTTGGTTGAAAGGACGAGTAAAAGGCGCGAAAAGGTGCTCGGGAGAAATTTTGCACCACCGGAAAACTTTCACCCGAGTCCATTTTTTTGTCCCAATCATCTCACCATGCATCAACAGGCACGAAAGCGTAAAAAATTTCGCATCTTTTGACAGCGTAAAATTTTTTGCATTTTTTGACCTTCTTGGCTGAAAACACGAGTAAAAGGCGCGCGCGCAAAATTTCGCACCCCCGAAAAACTTTCACTTGAGTCCATTTTTTGGTCTCAATCATCTCACCATGCATCAACAGGCACGAAAGCGTCAAAAGTTTTGCATCTTTTGACAGCGTAAAAAAATTCGCATTTTTTGACCTTCTTGGCTGAAAACACGAGTAAAAGGCGCGCTTGAAATTTCACACCCTCAAAAAATTTTCGCCCGAGTCCATTTTTTCGTCCCAATCATCTCACCATGTATCAACAGGCACAAAATTGTCTAAAATTTTGCATCTTTTGACAGCGTAAAAATTTCGCGTCTTTTGACCTTCTTGGCTGAAAAGACGAGTAAAAGGCGCGAAAAGGCGCGCGAGCGAAATTTTTAACCCTCGAAAAACTTTTCCCTAGAGTCCATTTTTCGTCCCAATCATCTCACCATGAATCAACAGGCACGAAAGCGTAAAAAATTTTGTATCTTTTGACAACGTTAAAATTTCGCGTCTTTTGAACTTTTGGCTGAAAACACCAGTAAAAGGTGCGAAAAGGCGCGCGGGAGAAATTTTGCACCCCCGGAAAACTTTCACCAGAGTCCATTTTTTCGTCTCAACCATCTCACCATGCATCAACAAGCACGAAAGCGTAAAAAATTTCGCATCTATTGATAGCGTAAAAAATTTCGTGTTTTTTGACCTTCTAGGCTGAGAACACGAGTAAAAGGCGCGCGCGCGAATTTTCATACCACCAAAAAATTTTTCCCGAGTCCATTTTTTTGTCCCAATCATCTCACCTCGCATCAACAGGCGCGAAAGCGTCGAAAATTTTGCATCTTTTGACAGCGTAAAAAATTTCGCCAATCATCTCACCATGCATTAACGAGCACGAAAGCGTCGAAAATTTTGCATCTTTTGAAAGCGTAAAAAATTTCATGTCTTTTAACCTTCTTGACTGAAAACACTAGTAAAATGCGCGCTGACAACATTTTGCACCCCCAGAAAGCTTTCACTAGAGTCCATTTTTTCATCTCAATCATCTCACCATGCATCAACAAGCAAGAAAGCGTCGAAAATTTTGCATCTTTTGACAGCGTAAAAAATTTCGAGTTTTCTGACCTTCTTGGCTGAAAACACAAGTAAAAAGCGCGCGAGCAAACTTTCGCACCCACGTAAAACTTTCACCGGAGTCCATTTTTTCGTCCCAATCATCTCATCATGGATGAACAGGCACGAAAGCGTCGAAAATTTTGCATCTTTGACTACTTAAATTTTTTTGCATTTTCTGACGTTCTTAGCTGAAAACACGAGTAAAAGGCGCGCTAGCGAATTTTCGCACCACCAAAAAATTTGGCCCGAGTCCATTTTTTTGTCCCAATCAACTCACCTTGCATCAACAGACGTGAAAGCGTAAAAAACTTTGCATCTTTTGACAACGTCAAAAATTTCGCGTCTTTTGACCTTCTTGGCTGAAAGGGCGAGTAAAAGGCGCGAAAAGGCGCGCGGGAGAAATGTTGCACCACCGGAAAACTTTCACCCGAGTCCAGTTTTTCATCCCAATCATCTCACCATGCATCAACAGACACGAAAGCGTAAAAAATGTTGCATCTTTTGACAGCGTCAAAATTTTTGCTTCTTTTGACCTTCTTGGCTGAAAACACGATTAAAAGGCGCGAAAAGGCACGCGGGCGAAATTTTGCACCCCCGGAAAAATTTTACTAGAGTCCATTTTTTCGTCCCAATCATCTCACCATGCATCAACAGGCACAAAAGCGTCAAAAGTTTTGCATCTTTTGACAGCGTAAAAAATTTCGCGACTTTTGACCTTTTTGGCTGAAAACACGAGTAAAAGGCGCGCGCGTGAAATTTCTCACCCCCAAAAAATTTTCGCCCGAGTCCATTTTTTCGTCCCAATCATCTCACCATCAACAGGCACGAAATTGTCTAAGATTTTGCATCTTTTGACAGCGTAAAAATTTCGGGTCTTTTGACCTTCTAGGCTGAAAAGACGAGTAAAAGGTGCGGAAAGGCGTGCGGGAGAAATTTTGCACCCCTGTAAAACTTTCACCCGAGTCCATTTTTTCGTCCCAATCATCTCACCATGCATCAACAAGCACGAAAGCGTCGAAAATTTCGCTTCTATTGACAGCGTAAAAAATTTCGTGTTTTTTGACCTTCTAGGCTGAGAACACGAGTAAAAGGCGCGCGCACGAATTTTTGCACCACCAAAAAATTTTGCCCGAGTCCATTTTTTTGTCCCAATCATCTCACCTCGCATCAATAGGCGCAAAAGTGTCGAAATTTTTGCATCTTTTGACAGCGTTAAAAATTTCACGTCTTTTGACCTTCTTAGCTGAAAACACGAGTAAAAGGCGTGAAAAGGCGCGCGGGCAAAATTTTGCACCCACGGAAAACTTCCACTAGAGTTTATTTTTTCGTCCCAATCATCTCACCATGCATCAACAGACACGAAAGCGTCGAAAATTTTGCATCTTTTGACAGCTCAAAAATTTCGCGTTTTTTTACCTTCTTGGCTGAAAACACGAGTAAAAGGTGCGCGAAGCGAAATTTCGCACCCCTGGAAAATTTTTGCCCAAGTCCATTTTTTCGTCCCAATCATCTCACCATGCATCAATAGGCACGAAAGCGTAAAAAATTTTAAATCTTTTGATAGCGTCAAAAATTTCGCGTCTTTTGACCTTCTTGGCTGAAAACACGAGTAAAAGGCGTGAAAAGGTGCGCGCGCGAAATTTCGCACCCCCAGAAAAATTTTGCCCGAGTGCATTTTTTCGTCCCAATCATTTCACCATGCATCAACAAGCACGAAAGCGTCGAAAATTTCGCATTTTTTACATCGTAAAAAATTTCGCGTTTTTTTACCTTCTTGGCTGAAAACACGAATAAAAGTGCTCGCGCGAAATTTCGCACCTCCAGAAAATTTTCGCCTGAGTCCATTTTTTCGTCCCAATCATCTCACCATGCATCAATAGACACGACAGCATCGAAAATTTTGTAACTTTTGACAACATCAAAAATTTTGCGTCTTTTGACCTTCTTGGCTGAAAACACGAGTAAAATGAGTGAAAAGGCGTGCAGGAGAAATTTTGCACCCTCGAAAAACTTTCATCCGAGTCCATTTTTTCGTCCCAATCATCTCACCATGCATCAACAGGCACGAAAGCGTAAAAAATTTCACAACTTTTGACAGTGTAAATTTTTTTTTGTTTTTTTACCTTCTTGACTGAAAACACGAGTAAAAGGCGCGCGCGCGAAATTTCGCACCCCCGAAAAATTTTCGCCCGAGTCCATTTTCTAGTCCCAATCATCTCACCATGCATCAACAGGCACAAAAGCGTAGACAATTTTGCATCTTTTGACAACGTCAAAAATTTCGCGTCTTTTGACCTTCTGGTCTCAAAACACGAGTAAAATGCGCGAGCGGGAAATTTTGCACCACCAGAAAATTTTCGCCCGAGTCCATTTTTTCGTCCTAATCATCTCACCATGCATCAACAGGCACGAAAGCGTAAAAAATTTTGCATCTTTTGACAGGGTAAAAAATTTCGCATCTTTTGACCTTCTTGTTTGAAAACACGAGTAAAAGGCGCGAAAAGGCGCGCGGGAGAAATTTTGCACCACCGGAAAACTTTCACCCGAGTCCATTTTTTTGTCCCAATCATCTCACCATGCATCAACAGGCACGAAAGTGTCAAAAATTTTGCATCTTTTGACAACGTCAAAAATTTCGCATTTTTTGACCTTCTTGTCTGAAAACACGAGTAAAAGGCGCGAAAAGGCGCGCGGGCAAAATTTTGCACCCACGGAAAACTTCCACTAGAGTTTATTTTTTCGTCCCAATCATCTCACCATGCATCAACAGACACGAAAGCGTCGAAAATTTTGCATCTTTTGACAGCTCAAAAATTTCGCGTTTTTTTACCTTCTTGGCTGAAAACACGAGTAAAAGGTGCGCGAAGCGAAATTTCGCACCCCTGGAAAATTTTTGCCCAAGTCCATTTTTTCGTCCCAATCATCTCACCATGCATCAATAGGCACGAAAGCGTAAAAAATTTTAAATCTTTTGATAGCGTCAAAAAATTTCGCGTCTTTTGACCTTCTTGGCTGAAAACACGAGTAAAAGGCGTGAAAAGGTGCGCGCGCGAAATTTCGCACCCCCAGAAAAATTTTGCCCGAGTGCATTTTTTCGTCCCAATCATTTCACCATGCATCAACAAGCACGAAAGCGTCGAAAATTTCGCATTTTTTACATCGTAAAAAATTTCGCGTTTTTTTACCTTCTTGGCTGAAAACACGAATAAAAGTGCTCGCGCGAAATTTCGCACCTCCAGAAAATTTTCGCCTGAGTCCATTTTTTCGTCCCAATCATCTCACCATGCATCAACAGACACGAAAGCGTCGAAAATTTTGCAA
Organism: Pontederia crassipes; assembly: GCA_030549335.1. Lineage (NCBI taxonomy): Eukaryota > Viridiplantae > Streptophyta > Magnoliopsida > Commelinales > Pontederiaceae > Pontederia > Pontederia crassipes. Next base: position 12,811,573 of record CM060198.1, read on the forward strand.
CTTTTGACAGCGTCAAAAATTTCGCGTCTTTTGACCTTCTTGGCCGAAAACACAAGTAAAAGGAGTGAAAAGGCGTGCGGGAGAAATTTTGCACCCTCGAAAAACTTTCATCCTAGTCCATTTTTTCGTCCCAATCATCTCACCATACATCAACAGGCACGAAAGCGTCAAAAATTTCACAACTTTTGACAGCGTAAAAAATTTCGTGTTTTTTTACCTTCTTGGCTGAAAACACAAGTAAAAGGCGCTCGCGCAAAATTTCGCAACCCCCGAAAATTTTCACCCGAGTCCATTTTCTCGTCCCAATCATCTCACCATGCATCAACAGGCACAAAAGCGTCGAAAATTTTGCATCTTTTGACAACGTCAAAAATTTTGCGTCTTTTGACCTTCTGGGCTCAAAACCCGAGTAAAATGCGCGCGCGGGAAATTTTGCACCACCAGAAAATTTTCGCCCGAGTCCATTTTTTCGTCCTAATCATCTCACCATGCATCAACAGGCACGAAAGCGTAAAAAATTTTGCATCTTTTGACAGGGTAAAAAATTTCGCATCTTTTGACCTTCTTGTTTGAAAACACGAGTAAAAGGCGCGAAAAGGCGCGCGGGAGAAATTTTGCACCACCGGAAAACTTTCACCCGAGTCCATTTTTTTGTCCCAATCATCTCACCATGCATCAACAGGCGCGAAAGTGTCAAAAATTTTGCATCTTTTGACAACGTCAAAAATTTCGCATTTTTTGACCTTCTTGTCTGAAAACACGAGTAAAAGGCGCGAAAAGGCGCGCGGGCAAAATTTTGCACCCACGGAAAACTTCCACTAGAGTTTATTTTTTCGTCCCAATCATCTCACCATGCATCAACAGACACGAAAGCGTCGAAAATTTTGCATCTTTTGACAGCTCAAAAATTTCGCGTTTTTTTACCTTCTTGGCTGAAAACACGAGTAAAAGGTGCGCGAAGCGAAATTTCGCACCCCTGGAAAATTTTTGCCCAAGTCCATTTTTTCGTCCCAATCATCTCACCATGCATCAATAGGCACGAAAGCGTAAAAAATTTTAAATCTTTTGATAGCGTCAAAAAATTTCGCGTCTTTTGACCTTCTTGGCTGAAAACACGAGTAAAAGGCGTGAAAAGGTGCGCGCGCGAAATTTCGCACCCCCAGAAAAATTTTGCCCGAGTGCATTTTTTCGTCCCAATCATTTCACCATGCATCAACAAGCACGAAAGCGTCGAAAATTTCGCATTTTTTACATCGTAAAAAATTTCGCGTTTTTTTACCTTCTTGGCTGAAAACACGAATAAAAGTGCTCGCGCGAAATTTCGCACCTCCAGAAAATTTTCGCCTGAGTCCATTTTTTCGTCCCAATCATCTCACCATGCATCAACAGACACGAAAGCGTCGAAAATTTTGCAACTTTTGACAGCGTCAAAAATTTCGCGTCTTTTGACCTTCTTGGCCGAAAACACAAGTAAAAGGAGTGAAAAGGCGTGCGGGAGAAATTTTGCACCCTCGAAAAACTTTCATCCTAGTCCATTTTTTCGTCCCAATCATCTCACCATACATCAACAGGCACGAAAGCGTCAAAAATTTCACAACTTTTGACAGCGTAAAAAATTTCGTGTTTTTTTACCTTCTTGGCTGAAAACACAAGTAAAAGGCGCTCGCGCAAAATTTCGCAACCCCCGAAAATTTTCACCCGAGTCCATTTTCTCGTCCCAATCATCTCACCATGCATCAACAGGCACAAAAGCGTCGAAAATTTTGCATCTTTTGACAACGTCAAAAATTTTGCGTCTTTTGACCTTCTGGGCTCAAAACCCGAGTAAAATGCGCGCGCGGGAAATTTTGCACCACCAGAAAATTTTCGCCCGAGTCCATTTTTTCGTCCTAATCATCTCACCATGCATCAACAGGCACGAAAGCGTAAAAAATTTTGCATCTTTTGACAGGGTAAAAAATTTCGCATCTTTTGACCTTCTTGGTTGAAAACACGAGTAAAAGGCGCGAAAAGGCGCGCGGGAGAAATTTTGCACCACCGGAAAACTTTCACCCGAGTCCATTTTTTTGTCCCAATCATCTCACCATGCATCAACAGGCGCGAAAGTGTCAAAAATTTTGCATCTTTTGACAACGTCAAAAATTTCGCATTTTTTGACCTTCTTGTCTGAAAACACGAGTAAAAGGCGCGAAAAGGCGCGCGGGCAAAATTTTGCACCCACGGAAAACTTCCACTAGAGTTTATTTTTTCGTCCCAATCATCTCACCATGCATCAACAGACACGAAAGCGTCGAAAATTTTGCATCTTTTGACAGCTCAAAAATTTCGCGTTTTTTTACCTTCTTGGCTGAAAACACGAGTAAAAGGTGCGCGAAGCGAAATTTCGCACCCCTGGAAAATTTTTGCCCAAGTCCATTTTTTCGTCCCAATCATCTCACCATGCATCAATAGGCACGAAAGCGTAAAAAATTTTAAATCTTTTGATAGCGTCAAAAATTTCGCGTCTTTTGACCTTCTTGGCTGAAAACACGAGTAAAAGGCGTGAAAAGGTGCGCGCGCGAAATTTCGCACCCCCAGAAAAATTTTGCCCGAGTGCATTTTTTCGTCCCAATCATTTCACCATGCATCAACAAGCACGAAAGCGTCGAAAATTTCGCATTTTTTACATCGTAAAAAATTTCGCGTTTTTTTACCTTCTTGGCTGAAAACACGAATAAAAGTGCTCGCGCGAAATTTCGCACCTCCAGAAAATTTTCGCCTGAGTCCATTTTTTCGTCCCAATCATCTCACCATGCATCAACAGACACGAAAGCGTCGAAAATTTTGCAACTTTTGACAGCGTCAAAAATTTCGCGTCTTTTGACCTTCTTGGCCGAAAACACAAGTAAAAGGAGTGAAAAGGCGTGCGGGAGAAATTTTGCACCCTCGAAAAACTTTCATCCTAGTCCATTTTTTCGTCCCAATCATCTCACCATACATCAACAGGCACGAAAGCGTCAAAAATTTCACAACTTTTGACAGCGTAAAAAATTTCGTGTTTTTTTACCTTCTTGGCTGAAAACACAAGTAAAAGGCGCTCGCGCAAAATTTCGCAACCCCCGAAAATTTTCACCCGAGTCCATTTTCTCGTCCCAATCATCTCACCATGCATCAACAGGCACAAAAGCGTCGAAAATTTTGCATCTTTTGACAACGTCAAAAATTTTGCGTCTTTTGACCTTCTGGGCTCAAAACCCGAGTAAAATGCGCGCGCGGGAAATTTTGCACCACCAGAAAATTTTCGCCCGAGTCCATTTTTTCGTCCTAATCATCTCACCATGCATCAACAGGCACGAAAGCGTAAAAAATTTTGCATCTTTTGACAGGGTAAAAAATTTCGCATCTTTTGACCTTCTTGGTTGAAAACACGAGTAAAAGGCGCGAAAAGGCGCGCGGGAGAAATTTTGCACCACCGGAAAACTTTCACCCGAGTCCATTTTTTTGTCCCAATCATCTCACCATGCATCAACAGGCGCGAAAGTGTCAAAAATTTTGCATCTTTTGACAACGTCAAAAATTTCGCATTTTTTGACCTTCTTGTCTGAAAACACGAGTAAAAGGCGCGAAAAGGCGCGCGGGCAAAATTTTGCACCCACGGAAAACTTCCACTAGAGTTTATTTTTTCGTCCCAATCATCTCACCATGCATCAACAGACACGAAAGCGTCGAAAATTTTGCATCTTTTGACAGCTCAAAAATTTCGCGTTTTTTTACCTTCTTGGCTGAAAACACGAGTAAAAGGTGCGCGAAGCGAAATTTCGCACCCCTGGAAAATTTTTGCCCAAGTCCATTTTTTCGTCCCAATCATCTCACCATGCATCAATAGGCACGAAAGCGTAAAAAATTTTAAATCTTTTGATAGCGTCAAAAATTTCGCGTCTTTTGACCTTCTTGGCTGAAAACACGAGTAAAAGGCGTGAAAAGGTGCGCGCGCGAAATTTCGCACCCCCAGAAAAATTTTGCCCGAGTGCATTTTTTCGTCCCAATCATTTCACCATGCATCAACAAGCACGAAAGCGTCGAAAATTTCGCATTTTTTACATCGTAAAAAATTTCGCGTTTTTTTACCTTCTTGGCTGAAAACACGAATAAAAGTGCTCGCGCGAAATTTCGCACCTCCAGAAAATTTTCGCCTGAGTCCATTTTTTCGTCCCAATCATCTCACCATGCATCAACAGACACGAAAGCGTCGAAAATTTTGCAACTTTTGACAGCGTCAAAAATTTCGCGTCTTTTGACCTTCTTGGCCGAAAACACAAGTAAAAGGAGTGAAAAGGCGTGCGGGAGAAATTTTGCACCCTCGAAAAACTTTCATCCTAGTCCATTTTTTCGTCCCAATCATCTCACCATACATCAACAGGCACGAAAGCGTCAAAAATTTCACAACTTTTGACAGCGTAAAAAATTTCGTGTTTTTTTACCTTCTTGGCTGAAAACACAAGTAAAAGGCGCTCGCGCAAAATTTCGCAACCCCCGAAAATTTTCACCCGAGTCCATTTTCTCGTCCCAATCATCTCACCATGCATCAACAGGCACAAAAGCGTCGAAAATTTTGCATCTTTTGACAACGTCAAAAATTTTGCGTCTTTTGACCTTCTGGGCTCAAAACCCGAGTAAAATGCGCGCGCGGGAAATTTTGCACCACCAGAAAATTTTCGCCCGAGTCCATTTTTTCGTCCTAATCATCTCACCATGCATCAACAGGCACGAAAGCGTAAAAAATTTTGCATCTTTTGACAGGGTAAAAAATTTCGCATCTTTTGACCTTCTTGGTTGAAAACACGAGTAAAAGGCGCGAAAAGGCGCGCGGGAGAAATTTTGCACCACCGGAAAACTTTCACCCGAGTCCATTTTTTTGTCCCAATCATCTCACCATGCATCAACAGGCGCGAAAGTGTCAAAAATTTTGCATCTTTTGACAACGTCAAAAATTTCGCATTTTTTGACCTTCTTGTCTGAAAACACGAGTAAAAGGCGCGAAAAGGCGCGCGGGCAAAATTTTGCACCCACGGAAAACTTCCACTAGAGTTTATTTTTTCGTCCCAATCATCTCACCATGCATCAACAGACACGAAAGCGTCGAAAATTTTGCATCTTTTGACAGCTCAAAAATTTCGCGTTTTTTTACCTTCTTGGCTGAAAACACGAGTAAAAGGTGCGCGAAGCGAAATTTCGCACCCCTGGAAAATTTTTGCCCAAGTCCATTTTTTCGTCCCAATCATCTCACCATGCATCAATAGGCACGAAAGCGTAAAAAATTTTAAATCTTTTGATAGCGTCAAAAATTTCGCGTCTTTTGACCTTCTTGGCTGAAAACACGAGTAAAAGGCGTGAAAAGGTGCGCGCGCGAAATTTCGCACCCCCAGAAAAATTTTGCCCGAGTGCATTTTTTCGTCCCAATCATTTCACCATGCATCAACAAGCACGAAAGCGTCGAAAATTTCGCATTTTTTACATCGTAAAAAATTTCGCGTTTTTTTACCTTCTTGGCTGAAAACACGAATAAAAGTGCTCACGCGAAATTTCGCACCTCCAGAAAATTTTCGCCTGAGTCCATTTTTTCGTCCCAATCATCTCACCATGCATCAACAGACACGAAAGCGTCGAAAATTTTGCAACTTTTGACAGCGTCAAAAATTTCGCGTCTTTTGACCTTCTTGGCCGAAAACACAAGTAAAAGGAGTGAAAAGGCGTGCGGGAGAAATTTTGCACCCTCGAAAAACTTTCATCCTAGTCCATTTTTTCGTCCCAATCATCTCACCATACATCAACAGGCACGAAAGCGTCAAAAATTTCACAACTTTTGACAGCGTAAAAAATTTCGTGTTTTTTTACCTTCTTGGCTGAAAACACAAGTAAAAGGCGCTCGCGCAAAATTTCGCAACCCCCGAAAATTTTCACCCGAGTCCATTTTCTCGTCCCAATCATCTCACCATGCATCAACAGGCACAAAAGCGTCGAAAATTTTGCATCTTTTGACAACGTCAAAAATTTTGCGTCTTTTGACCTTCTGGGCTCAAAACCCGAGTAAAATGCGCGCGCGGGAAATTTTGCACCACCAGAAAATTTTCGCCCGAGTCCATTTTTTCGTCCTAATCATCTCACCATGCATCAACAGGCACGAAAGCGTAAAAAATTTTGCATCTTTTGACAGGGTAAAAAATTTCGCATCTTTTGACCTTCTTGGTTGAAAACACGAGTAAAAGGCGCGAAAAGGCGCGCGGGAGAAATTTTGCACCACCGGAAAACTTTCACCCGAGTCCATTTTTTTGTCCCAATCATCTCACCATGCATCAACAGGCGCGAAAGTGTCAAAAATTTTGCATCTTTTGACAACGTCAAAAATTTCGCATTTTTTGACCTTCTTGTCTGAAAACACGAGTAAAAGGCGCGAAAAGGCGCGCGGGCAAAATTTTGCACCCACGGAAAACTTCCACTAGAGTTTATTTTTTCGTCCCAATCATCTCACCATGCATCAACAGACACGAAAGCGTCGAAAATTTTGCATCTTTTGACAGCTCAAAAATTTCGCGTTTTTTTACCTTCTTGGCTGAAAACACGAGTAAAAGGTGCGCGAAGCGAAATTTCGCACCCCTGGAAAATTTTTGCCCAAGTCCATTTTTTCGTCCCAATCATCTCACCATGCATCAATAGGCACGAAAGCGTAAAAAATTTTAAATCTTTTGATAGCGTCAAAAATTTCGCGTCTTTTGACCTTCTTGGCTGAAAACACGAGTAAAAGGCGTGAAAAGGTGCGCGCGCGAAATTTCGCACCCCCAGAAAAATTTTGCCCGAGTGCATTTTTTCGTCCCAATCATTTCACCATGCATCAACAAGCACGAAAGCGTCGAAAATTTCGCATTTTTTACATCGTAAAAAATTTCGCGTTTTTTTACCTTCTTGGCTGAAAACACGAATAAAAGTGCTCGCGCGAAATTTCGCACCTCCAGAAAATTTTCGCCTGAGTCCATTTTTTCGTCCCAATCATCTCACCATGCATCAACAGACACGAAAGCGTCGAAAATTTTGCAACTTTTGACAGCGTCAAAAATTTCGCGTCTTTTGACCTTCTTGGCTGAAAACACAAGTAAAAGGAGTGAAAAGGCGTGCGGGAGAAATTTTGCACCCTCGAAAAACTTTCATCCTAGTCCATTTTTTCGTCCCAATCATCTCACCATACATCAACAGGCACGAAAGCGTCAAAAATTTCACAACTTTTGACAGCGTAAAAAATTTCGTGTTTTTTTACCTTCTTGACTGAAAACACAAGTAAAAGGCGCTCGCGCAAAATTTCGCAACCCCCGAAAATTTTCACCCGAGTCCATTTTCTCGTCCCAATCATCTCACCATGCATCAACAGGCACAAAAGCGTCGAAAATTTTGCATCTTTTGACAACGTCAAAAATTTTGCGTCTTTTGACCTTCTGGGCTCAAAACCCGAGTAAAATGCGCGCGCGGGAAATTTTGCACCACCAGAAAATTTTCGCCCGAGTCCATTTTTTCGTCATAATCATCTCACCATGCATCAACAGGCACGAAAGCGTAAAAAATTTTGCATCTTTTGACAGGGTAAAAAATTTCGCATCTTTTGACCTTCTTGGTTGAAAACACGAGTAAAAGGCGCGAAAAGGCGCGCGGGAGAAATTTTGCACCACCGGAAAACTTTCACCCGAGTCCATTTTTTTGTCCCAATCATCTCACCATGCATCAACAGGCACGAAAGTGTCAAAAATTTTGCATCTTTTGACAACGTCAAAAATTTCGCATTTTTTGACCTTCTTGTCTGAAAACACGAGTAAAAGGCGCGAAAAGGCGCGCGGGCAAAATTTTGCACCCACGGAAAACTTCCACTAGAGTTTATTTTTTCGTCCCAATCATCTCACCATGCATCAACAGACACGAAAGCGTCGAAAATTTTGCATCTTTTGACAGCTCAAAAATTTCGCGTTTTTTTACCTTCTTGGCTGAAAACACGAGTAAAAGGTGCGCGAAGCGAAATTTCGCACCCCTGGAAAATTTTTGCCCAAGTCCATTTTTTCGTCCCAATCATCTCACCATGCATCAATAGGCACGAAAGCGTAAAAAATTTTAAATCTTTTGATAGCGTCAAAAATTTCGCGTCTTTTGACCTTCTTGGCTGAAAACACGAGTAAAAGGCGTGAAAAGGTGCGCGCGCGAAATTTCGCACCCCCAGAAAAATTTTGCCCGAGTGCATTTTTTCGTCCCAATCATTTCACCATGCATCAACAAGCACGAAAGCGTCGAAAATTTCGCATTTTTTACATCGTAAAAAATTTCGCGTTTTTTTACCTTCTTGGCTGAAAACACGAATAAAAGTGCTCGCGCGAAATTTCGCACCTCCAGAAAATTTTCGCCTGAGTCCATTTTTTCGTCCCAATCATCTCACCATGCATCAACAGACACGAAAGCGTCGAAAATTTTGCAACTTTTGACAGCGTCAAAAATTTCGCGTCTTTTGACCTTCTTGGCTGAAAACACAAGTAAAAGGAGTGAAAAGGCGTGCGGGAGAAATTTTGCACCCTCGAAAAACTTTCATCCTAGTCCATTTTTTCGTCCCAATCATCTCACCATACATCAACAGGCACGAAAGCGTCAAAAATTTCACAACTTTTGACAGCGTAAAAAATTTCGTGTTTTTTTACCTTCTTGACTGAAAACACAAGTAAAAGGCGCTCGCGCAAAATTTCGCAACCCCCGAAAATTTTCACCCGAGTCCATTTTCTCGTCCCAATCATCTCACCATGCATCAACAGGCACAAAAGCGTCGAAAATTTTGCATCTTTTGACAACGTCAAAAATTTTGCGTCTTTTGACCTTCTGGGCTCAAAACCCGAGTAAAATGCGCGCGCGGGAAATTTTGCACCACCAGAAAATTTTCGCCCGAGTCCATTTTTTCGTCATAATCATCTCACCATGCATCAACAGGCACGAAAGCGTAAAAAATTTTGCATCTTTTGACAGGGTAAAAAATTTCGCATCTTTTGACCTTCTTGGTTGAAAACACGAGTAAAAGGCGCGAAAAGGCGCGCGGGAGAAATTTTGCACCACCGGAAAACTTTCACCCGAGTCCATTTTTTTGTCCCAATCATCTCACCATGCATCAACAGGCACGAAAGTGTCAAAAATTTTGCATCTTTTGACAACGTCAAAAATTTCGCATTTTTTGACCTTCTTGTCTGAAAAGGCGCGAAAAGGCGCGAAAAGGCGCGCGGGCAAAATTTTGCACCCACGGAAAACTTCCACTAGAGTTTATTTTTTCGTCCCAATCATCTCACCATGCATCAACAGACACGAAAGCGTCGAAAATTTTGCATCTTTTGACAGCTCAAAAATTTCGCGTTTTTTTACCTTCTTGGCTGAAAACACGAGTAAAAGGTGCGCGAAGCGAAATTTCGCACCCCTGGAAAATTTTTGCCCAAGTCCATTTTTTCGTCCCAATCATCTCACCATGCATCAATAGGCACGAAAGCGTAAAAAATTTTAAATCTTTTGATAGCGTCAAAAATTTCGCGTCTTTTGACCTTCTTGGCTGAAAACACGAGTAAAAGGCGTGAAAAGGTGCGCGCGCGAAATTTCGCACCCCCAGAAAAATTTTGCCCGAGTGCATTTTTTCGTCCCAATCATTTCACCATGCATCAACAAGCACGAAAGCGTCGAAAATTTCGCATTTTTTACATCGTAAAAAATTTCGCGTTTTTTTACCTTCTTGGCTGAAAACACGAATAAAAGTGCTCGCGCGAAATTTCGCACCTCCAGAAAATTTTCGCCTGAGTCCATTTTTTCGTCCCAATCATCTCACCATGCATCAACAGACACGAAAGCGTCGAAAATTTTGCAACTTTTGACAGCGTCAAAAATTTCGCGTCTTTTGACCTTCTTGGCTGAAAACACAAGTAAAAGGAGTGAAAAGGCGTGCGGGAGAAATTTTGCACCCTCGAAAAACTTTCATCCTAGTCCATTTTTTCGTCCCAATCATCTCACCATACATCAACAGGCACGAAAGCGTCAAAAATTTCACAACTTTTGACAGCGTAAAAAATTTCGTGTTTTTTTACCTTCTTGACTGAAAACACAAGTAAAAGGCGCTCGCGCAAAATTTCGCAACCCCCGAAAATTTTCACCCGAGTCCATTTTCTCGTCCCAATCATCTCACCATGCATCAACAGGCACAAAAGCGTCGAAAATTTTGCATCTTTTGACAACGTCAAAAATTTTGCGTCTTTTGACCTTCTGGGCTCAAAACCCGAGTAAAATGCGCGCGCGGGAAATTTTGCACCACCAGAAAATTTTCGCCCGAGTCCATTTTTTCGTCATAATCATCTCACCATGCATCAACAGGCACGAAAGCGTAAAAAATTTTGCATCTTTTGACAGGGTAAAAAATTTCGCATCTTTTGACCTTCTTGGTTGAAAACACGAGTAAAAGGCGCGAAAAGGCGCGCGGGAGAAATTTTGCACCACCGGAAAACTTTCACCCGAGTCCATTTTTTTGTCCCAATCATCTCACCATGCATCAACAGGCACGAAAGTGTCAAAAATTTTGCATCTTTTGACAACGTCAAAAATTTCGCATTTTTTGACCTTCTTGTCTGAAAACACGAGTAAAAGGCGCGAAAAGGCGCGCGGGCAAAATTTTGCACCCACGGAAAACTTCCACTAGAGTTTATTTTTTCGTCCCAATCATCTCACCATGCATCAACAGACACGAAAGCGTCGAAAATTTTGCATCTTTTGACAGCGTCAAAAATTTCGCGTTTTTTTACCTTCTTGGCTGAAAACACGAGTAAAAGGTGCGCGAAGCGAAATTTCGCACCCCTGGAAAATTTTTGCCCAAGTCCATTTTTTCGTCCCAATCATCTCACCATGCATCAATAGGCACGAAAGCGTAAAAAATTTTAAATCTTTTGATATCGTCAAAAAATTTCGCGTCTTTTGACCTTCTTGGCTGAAAACACGAGTAAAAGGCGTGAAAAGGTGCGCGCGCGAAATTTCGCACCCCCAGAAAAATTTTGCCCGAGTGCATTTTTTCGTCCCAATCATTTCACCATGCATCAACAAGCACGAAAGCGTCGAAAATTTCGCATTTTTTACATCGTAAAAAATTTCGCATTTTTTTACCTTCTTGGCTGAAAACACGAATAAAAGTGCTCGCGCGAAATTTCGCACCTCCAGAAAATTTTCGCCTGAGTCCATTTTTTCGTCCCAATCATCTCACCATGCATCAACAGACACGAAAGCGTCGAAAATTTTGCAACTTTTGACAGCGTCAAAAATTTCGCGTCTTTTGACCTTCTTGGCTGAAAACACAAGTAAAAGGAGTGAAAAGGCGTGCGGGAGAAATTTTGCACCCTCGAAAAACTTTCATCCTAGTCCATTTTTTCGTCCCAATCATCTCACCATACATCAACAGGCACGAAAGCGTCAAAAATTTCACAACTTTTGACAGCGTAAAAAATTTCGTGTTTTTTTACCTTCTTGGCTGAAAACACAAGTAAAAGGCGCTCGCGCAAAATTTCGCAACCCCCGAAAATTTTCACCCGAGTCCATTTTCTCGTCCCAATCATCTCACCATGCATCAACAGGCACAAAAGCGTCGAAAATTTTGCATCTTTTGACAACGTCAAAAATTTCGCGTCTTTTGACCTTCTGGGCTCAAAACCCGAGTAAAATGCGCGCGCGGGAAATTTTGCACCACCAGAAAATTTTCGCCCGAGTCCATTTTTTCGTCCTAATCATCTCACCATGCATCAACAGGCACGAAAGCGTAAAAAATTTTGCATCTTTTGACAGGGTAAAAAATTTCGCATCTTTTGACCTTCTTGGTTGAAAACACGAGTAAAAGGCGCGAAAAGGCGCCCGGGAGAAATTTTGCACCACCGGAAAACTTTCACCCGAGTCCATTTTTTTGTCCCAATCATCTCACCATGCATCAACAGGCACGAAAGTGTCAAAAATTTTGCATCTTTTGACAACGTCAAAAATTTCGCATTTTTTGACCTTCTTGTCTGAAAACACGAGTAAAAGGCGCGAAAAGGCGCGCGGGCAAAATTTTGCACCCACGGAAAACTTCCACTAGAGTTTATTTTTTCGTCCCAATCATCTCACCATGCATCAACAGACACGAAAGCGTCGAAAATTTTGCATCTTTTGACAGCTCAAAAATTTCGCGTTTTTTTACCTTCTTGGCTGAAAACACGAGTAAAAGGTGCGCGAAGCGAAATTTCGCACCCCTGGAAAATTTTTGCCCAAGTCCATTTTTTCGTCCCAATCATCTCACCATGCATCAATAGGCACGAAAGCGTAAAAAATTTTAAATCTTTTGATAGCGTCAAAAATTTCGCGTCTTTTGACCTTCTTGGCTGAAAACACGAGTAAAAGGCGTGAAAAGGTGCGCGCGCGAAATTTCGCACCCCCAGAAAAATTTTGCCCGAGTGCATTTTTTCGTCCCAATCATTTCACCATGCATCAACAAGCACGAAAGCGTCGAAAATTTCGCATTTTTTACATCGTAAAAAATTTCGCGTTTTTTTACCTTCTTGGCTGAAAACACGAATAAAAGTGCTCACGCGAAATTTCGCACCTCCAGAAAATTTTCGCCTGAGTCCATTTTTTCGTCCCAATCATCTCACCATGCATCAACAGACACGAAAGCGTCGAAAATTTTGCAACTTTTGACAGCGTCAAAAATTTCGCGTCTTTTGACCTTCTTGGCTGAAAACACAAGTAAAAGGAGTGAAAAGGCGTGCGGGAGAAATTTTGCACCCTCGAAAAACTTTCATCCTAGTCCATTTTTTCGTCACAATCATCTCACCATACATCAACAGGCACGAAAGCGTCAAAAATTTCACAACTTTTGACAGCGTAAAAAATTTCGTGTTTTTTTACCTTCTTGGCTGAAAACACAAGTAAAAGGCGCTCGCGCAAAATTTCGCAACCCCCGAAAATTTTCACCCGAGTCCATTTTCTCGTCCCAATCATCTCACCATGCATCAACAGGCACAAAAGCGTCGAAAATTTTGCATCTTTTGACAACGTCAAAAATTTTGCGTCTTTTGACCTTCTGGTCTCAAAACACGAGTAAAATGCGCGCGCGCGAAATTTCGCACCACCAGAAAATTTTTGCCCGAGTCCATTTTTTTGTCCTAATCATCTCACCATGCATCAACAGGCACGAAAGCGTCAAAAATTTTACATCTTTTGACAGGCGCTCGCGAAATTTCGCACCCCCGAAAAATTTTCACCCGAGTCTATTTTTTTGTCCCAATCATCTCCCCTTGTATTAACAGGCACGGAAGCGTCGAAAATTTTGCATCTTTTGACAGCGTAAAAAATTTCGCGTCTTTTGACATTCTTGGCTGAAAACACGAGTAAAAGGCGCGCACGCGAAATTTCGCACTGCCAGAAAATTTTTGCCCGAGTCCATTTTTTCGTCCTAATCATCTCACCATGCATCAAGGGGCACGAAAAGCCTCGAAAATTATGCATCTTTTGACAGCGTAAAAAATTTTGCGTCTTTTAACCTTCTTGGCAGAAAACACGAGTAAAAGGAGCGCACGCGAAATTTTGCACCCCTAGAAAATTTTCGCCCGAGTCTATTTTTTTGTCCTAATCATCTCACCATGCATCAACAGGCACGAAAGCGTCGAAAATTTTGCATCTTTTGACAACGTCAAAAATTTCGTGTCTTTTTACCTTCTAAGCTAAAAACACAAGTAAAGGCGCGTGCGCGAAATATTGCACCCCCAGAAAATTTTCGCCCGAGTCCATTTTTTCGTCCCAATCATCTCACTATGCATCAACAGGCACGAAAGCGTCGAAAATTTTGCATCTTTTGACAGCGTCAAAAATTTCGCGTCTTTTGACCTTCTTGGCTGAAAACACGAGTAAAAGGCGCGCGCGCGAAATTCGCACCCCCAGAAAATTTTCGCCCGAGTCCATTTTTTCGTCCTAATCATCTCACCATGCATCAACAGGCACGAAAGCATAAAAAATTTTGCACCTTTTGATAGTATAAGTATTTTGCGTCTTTTGACCTTCTTGTCTGAAAACACGAGTAAAAGGCGCGCGCGCGAAATTTCACACCACCCGTAAATTTTCGCCCGAGTCCATTTTTTCGTCTCAATCATCTCACCATGCATAAAAAATTTCACATCTTTGGACAGCGTCAAAAATTTCACGTCTTTTGACCTTCTTGGCTGAAAACACGAGTAAAAGGCGTGAAAAGGCGCGCGGGCGAAATTTTGCATGCTCGGAAAACTTTCACTAGAGTCCATTTTTTCATCCCAATCATCTCACTATGCATCAACATGCACGAAAGCGTCGAAAATTTTGCATCTTTTGACAGCGTAAAAAATTTCGCATTTTTTGACCTTTTTGGCTGAAAACACGAGTAAAAGGCACGCGCGCAAAATTTTTCACCTCGGAAAATTTTCGCTCGAGTTCATTTTTTTGGCCCAATCATCCACCATCCATCAACAGGCACGAAAGTGTAAAAAATTTTTCATCATTTGACAGCGTAAAAAATTTCACATTTTTTGACCTTCTTGGCTGAAAACATGAGCAAAAGACGCTAGCGCGAAATTTCGCCCCCCCCCCCCCCCCCCCGAAAAATTTTCGCTCGAGTCCAATTTTTCGTCCCAATCATCTCACCATGCATCAACAGGTACGAAAGCGTCGAAAATTTTGCATCTTTTGATAGCGTAAACAATTTCGCATTTTTTGACCTTCTTGGCTGAAAACACGAGTAAAAGGGCGCGCGCGCAAAATTTCGCACCGCCAGAAAATTTTCGCCCGAGTCCATTTTTTTGTTCCAATCATCTCACCATGCATCAATAGGTACGAAAGCCTCAAAAATTTCGCATCTTTTGACAGTGTCAAAAATTTCGCGTCTTTTGACCTTCTTGGCTGAAAACTCGAGTGAATGGCGTGCGCGCGAAATTTCTCACCCCCGGAAAATTTTTGCCCGAGTCCATTTTTTCGTCCCAATCATCTCACCATGCATCAACAGGCACGAAAGCGTCAAATATTTTGCATCTTTTGACAGCATAAAAAATTTCACGTCTTTTGACCTTCTTGGCTGAAAGCACGAGTAAAAGGCGCGAAAAGACGCGCGGGCGAAATTTTGCACCCCCGGAAAACTTTCACTAGAGACCATTTTTTCGTCCCAATCATCTCACCATGCATCAACAGGCATGAGAGCGTTGAAAATTTTGCATCTTTTGACATCGTAAAAAATTTGACCTTCTTGGCTAAAAACACGAGTAAAAGGCGCGCGCGCGAAATTTTGCACCCCCATAAATTTTTCGCCCGAGTCCATTTTTTCGTCTCAATCATCTGACCATGCATCAACAGGTCCGAAAGCGTCGAAAATTTCACATCTTTTGACAACGCAAAAAATTTCGCATTTTTTGACCTTCTTGGCTGAAAACACGAGTAAAAGGCACGCGCGCGAAATTTCGCACCCACAGAAAATTGTCGCCCGAGTCCATTTTTTTGTCTCAATCATCTCACCATGCATCAACAGGCACGAAAACGTCAAAAAATTTGCATTTTTTGACAGCATAAAAATTTTGCGTCTTTTGACATTCATGGCTGAAAACACGAGTAAAAGGCGCGCGCGCGAAATTTTGCTCCACGAGAAAATTTTCTCCCGAGTGCATTTTTTCGTCCCAATCATCTCACCATGCATTAACAGTCACAAAAGCGTAGAAAATTATGCATCTTTTGACAGCGTAAAAATTTTTGCATTTTTTGACCTTCTTGCCTGAAAACACGAGTAAAATGCGCGGGCGCGAGATTTCGCACCTTCAGAAAATTTTTTCCCGAGTCCATTTTTCTTCCCAATAATCTCACCATGCATCAACAGGCACGAAAGCGTCGAAAATTTCGCAACTTTTTACAGTGTCAAAAATTTCGCGTCTTTTGACCTTCTTCGCTGAAAACACGAGTAAAAGGTGCGTGCGAAATTTCGCACCCCTAGAAATTTTTTGCCCGAGTACATTTTTTCGTCCCAATCATCTCACCATGCATCAACAGGCAAGAAAGCGTCGAAAATTTCACATCTTTTGACAACGTAAAAAATTTCGCGTCTGTTGACCTTCTTGGCTAAAAACACGAGTAAAAGGCGCCCGCGCAAAATTTCGCACCCCCCGAATATTTTTGCCCGAGTTCATTTTTTCGTCCCAATCATCTCTCCATGTATCAACGGGCACGAAAGCGTCGAAAATTTTGCGTCTTTTGATAGCGTCAAAAATTTCACGTCTTTGACCTTCTTGGCTGAAAACACGAGTAAAAGGCGCGAAAAGGCGCGCGGGCGAAATTTTGCACCCCCGAAAAAATTTCACTAGAGCCCATTTTTTCTTCCCAATCATCTCACCATGCGTCAACAGGAACGAAAGCGTTGAAAATTTCGCATCTTTTAACAGCGTAAAAAAGTTTCGCGTTTTTTTTACCTTCTTGGCTGAAAACACGAGTAAAAGGCGCAAGTGCGAAATTTTGCACACCAGAAAAATTTTCGCCCGAGATCATTTTTTCGTCCCAATCATCTCACCATGAATCAACAGGCACGAAATGTCGAAAATTTTGCATCTTTTGACAGCGTAATTAATTTCGCATTTTTTGACCTTCTTGGCTGAAAACACGAGTAAAAGGCGCGGGGATGAAATTTCGCACCCCCGGAAAATTTTCGCCCGAGTCCATTTTTTCGTCCCAATCATCTCACCATACATCAACAGGCACGAAAGCGTAAAAAATTTTGCATCTTTTAATAGCGTAAAAAATTTGGCGTTTTTTGACATTCTTGGCAGAAAACACGAAATTTTGCACCCCCAGAAAATTTTCGCCCGAGTCCATTTTTTCATCCCAATCATCTCATCATGCATCAACGGGCATGAAAGTGTCGAAAATTTTGCATCTTTTCATGGCGTCACAAATTTCGCGTCTTTTGACCTTCTTGGCTGAAATCACGAGTAAAAGGCGCGCGCGCGAAAATTTGCTCCCCCAGAAAATTTTCTCCCGAGTGTATTTTTCGTCCCAATCATCTCACCATGCATCAACTGTCACAAAAGCGTCGAAAATTATGCATCTTTTGACAGTGTAAAATTTTTTGCATTTTTTGACCTTCTTGGCTGAAAACACGAGTAAAAGGCGCGGGCGCGAGATTTCGCACCCTCAGAAAATTTTTTCCCGAGTCCATTTTTTCTTCCCAATCATCTCACCATGCATCAACAGGCACGAAAGCATCGAAAATTTCGCAACTTTTGACAGCATAAAAAATTTCGCGTCTTTTGACCTTCTTAGCTGAAAACACGAGTAAAAGGTGCGCGCGAAATTTCGCACCCCAGAAATTTTTCACCCGAGTCCATTTTTTCGTCCCAATCATCTCACCACGCATCAACAGGCACGAAAGCGTCGAAAATTTCACATCTTTTGACAACGTAAAAATTTTTGCGTCTTTTGACCTTCTTGGCTGAAAACACGAGTAAAAGGCGCCCGCACAAAATTTTGCACCCCCGGAATATTTTTGCCCGAGTTCATTTATTCGTCCCAATCATCTCTCCATGCATCAACAGGCACAAAAGCATAGAAAATTATGCATCTTTTGACAGTGTAAAAAATTTTCCATTTTTTGACCTTCTAGGCTGAAAATACGAGTGAAAGGTGTGCGCGCGAAATTTCGTACCCCCAGAAAATTTTCGCCCGAGTCCATTTTTTTGTTCCAATCATCTCACCATGCATCAATAGGTACGAAAGCCTCAAAAATTTCGCATCTTTTGACAGTGTCAAAAATTTCGCGTCTTTTGACCTTCTTGGCTGAAAACTCGAGTGAATGGCGTGCGCGCGAAATTTCTCACCCCCGGAAAATTTTTGCCCGAGTCCATTTTTTCGTCCCAATCATCTCACCATGCATCAACAGGCACGAAAGCGTCAAATATTTTGCATCTTTTGACAGCATAAAAAATTTCACGTCTTTTGACCTTCTTGGCTGAAAGCACGAGTAAAAGGCGCGAAAAGACGCGCGGGCGAAATTTTGCACCCCCGGAAAACTTTCACTAGAGACCATTTTTTCGTCCCAATCATCTCACCATGCATCAACAGGCATGAGAGCGTTGAAAATTTTGCATCTTTTGACATCGTAAAAAATTTGACCTTCTTGGCTAAAAACACGAGTAAAAGGCGCGCGCGCGAAATTTTGCACCCCCATAAATTTTTCGCCCGAGTCCATTTTTTCGTCTCAATCATCTGACCATGCATCAACAGGTCCGAAAGCGTCGAAAATTTCACATCTTTTGACAACGCAAAAAATTTCGCATTTTTTGACCTTCTTGGCTGAAAACACGAGTAAAAGGCACGCGCGCGAAATTTCGCACCCACAGAAAATTGTCGCCCGAGTCCATTTTTTTGTCTCAATCATCTCACCATGCATCAACAGGCACGAAAACGTCAAAAAATTTGCATTTTTTGACAGCATAAAAATTTTGCGTCTTTTGACATTCATGGCTGAAAACACGAGTAAAAGGCGCGCGCGCGAAATTTTGCTCCACGAGAAAATTTTCTCCCGAGTGCATTTTTTCGTCCCAATCATCTCACCATGCATTAACAGTCACAAAAGCGTAGAAAATTATGCATCTTTTGACAGCGTAAAAATTTTTGCATTTTTTGACCTTCTTGCCTGAAAACACGAGTAAAATGCGCGGGCGCGAGATTTCGCACCTTCAGAAAATTTTTTCCCGAGTCCATTTTTCTTCCCAATAATCTCACCATGCATCAACAGGCACGAAAGCGTCGAAAATTTCGCAACTTTTTACAGTGTCAAAAATTTCGCGTCTTTTGACCTTCTTCGCTGAAAACACGAGTAAAAGGTGCGTGCGAAATTTCGCACCCCTAGAAATTTTTTGCCCGAGTACATTTTTTCGTCCCAATCATCTCACCATGCATCAACAGGCAAGAAAGCGTCGAAAATTTCACATCTTTTGACAACGTAAAAAATTTCGCGTCTGTTGACCTTCTTGGCTAAAAACACGAGTAAAAGGCGCCCGCGCAAAATTTCGCACCCCCCGAATATTTTTGCCCGAGTTCATTTTTTCGTCCCAATCATCTCTCCATGTATCAACGGGCACGAAAGCGTCGAAAATTTTGCGTCTTTTGATAGCGTCAAAAATTTCACGTCTTTGACCTTCTTGGCTGAAAACACGAGTAAAAGGCGCGAAAAGGCGCGCGGGCGAAATTTTGCACCCCCGAAAAAATTTCACTAGAGCCCATTTTTTCTTCCCAATCATCTCACCATGCGTCAACAGGAACGAAAGCGTTGAAAATTTCGCATCTTTTAACAGCGTAAAAAAGTTTCGCGTTTTTTTTACCTTCTTGGCTGAAAACACGAGTAAAAGGCGCAAGTGCGAAATTTTGCACACCAGAAAAATTTTCGCCCGAGATCATTTTTTCGTCCCAATCATCTCACCATGAATCAACAGGCACGAAATGTCGAAAATTTTGCATCTTTTGACAGCGTAATTAATTTCGCATTTTTTGACCTTCTTGGCTGAAAACACGAGTAAAAGGCGCGGGGATGAAATTTCGCACCCCCGGAAAATTTTCGCCCGAGTCCATTTTTTCGTCCCAATCATCTCACCATACATCAACAGGCACGAAAGCGTAAAAAATTTTGCATCTTTTAATAGCGTAAAAAATTTGGCGTTTTTTGACATTCTTGGCAGAAAACACGAAATTTTGCACCCCCAGAAAATTTTCGCCCGAGTCCATTTTTTCATCCCAATCATCTCATCATGCATCAACGGGCATGAAAGTGTCGAAAATTTTGCATCTTTTCATGGCGTCACAAATTTCGCGTCTTTTGACCTTCTTGGCTGAAATCACGAGTAAAAGGCGCGCGCGCGAAAATTTGCTCCCCCAGAAAATTTTCTCCCGAGTGTATTTTTCGTCCCAATCATCTCACCATGCATCAACTGTCACAAAAGCGTCGAAAATTATGCATCTTTTGACAGTGTAAAATTTTTTGCATTTTTTGACCTTCTTGGCTGAAAACACGAGTAAAAGGCGCGGGCGCGAGATTTCGCACCCTCAGAAAATTTTTTCCCGAGTCCATTTTTTCTTCCCAATCATCTCACCATGCATCAACAGGCACGAAAGCATCGAAAATTTCGCAACTTTTGACAGCATAAAAAATTTCGCGTCTTTTGACCTTCTTAGCTGAAAACACGAGTAAAAGGTGCGCGCGAAATTTCGCACCCCAGAAATTTTTCACCCGAGTCCATTTTTTCGTCCCAATCATCTCACCACGCATCAACAGGCACGAAAGCGTCGAAAATTTCACATCTTTTGACAACGTAAAAATTTTTGCGTCTTTTGACCTTCTTGGCTGAAAACACGAGTAAAAGGCGCCCGCACAAAATTTTGCACCCCCGGAATATTTTTGCCCGAGTTCATTTATTCGTCCCAATCATCTCTCCATGCATCAACAGGCACAAAAGCATAGAAAATTATGCATCTTTTGACAGTGTAAAAAATTTTCCATTTTTTGACCTTCTAGGCTGAAAATACGAGTGAAAGGTGTGCGCGCGAAATTTCGTACCCCCAGAAAATTTTCGCCCGAGTCCATTTTTTTCATCCCAATCATCTCACCATACATCAACGGGCACGAAATCGTCGAAAATTTTGCATCTTTTGATAGCGTCAAAAATTTTGCGTCTTTTAACCTTCTTGGCTGAAAACACGAGTAAAAGACGCGAAAAAGCGCGCGGGCGAAATTTTGCACCCTCGAAAAAATTTCACTAGAGCCCATTTTTTCTTCCCAATCATCTTACCATGCATCAACAGGAACGAAAGCGTTGAAAATTTCACATCTTTTGACAGCGTAAAAAATTTCACATTTTTTTTACCTTCTTGGCAGAAAACACGGGTAAAAGGCGCGCGCGCGAAATTTTGCACCCCCGAAAAATTGTCGCCCGAGTCCATTTTTTCATCCCAATCATCTCAGCATGCATCAATAGGCACGAAAGCGTCGAAAATTTTGCATTTTTTGACAGCGTAAAAAATTTCACATTTTTTGACATTCATGGCTGAAAACACGAGTAAAAGACGCGCGCGCGAAATTTTGCTCCACCAGAAAATTTTCTCCCGAGTGCATTTGTTCGTACCAATCATCTCACCATGCATCAACAGTCACAAAAGCGTCGAAAATTATGCATCTTTTGACAGCGTAAAATTTTTTGCATTTTTTGACCTTCTAGGCTGAAAACACGAGTAAAAGGCGCGGGCGCGAGATTTCGCACCCTCAGAAATTTTTTCCCGAGTCCATTTTTTCTTCCCAATAATCTCACCATGCATCAACAGTCACGAAAGCGTCAAAAATTTCGCAACTTTTCACAATGTCAAAAATATCACCTCTTTTGACCTTCTTTGCTGAAAACATGAGTAAAAGGTGCGCGCCAAATTTTGCACCCCTAGAAATTTTTTGCCCGAGTCCATTTTTTCGTCCCAATCAACTCACCATGCATCAACAGGCACGAAAGCGTCGAAAATTTCACATCTTTTGACAACGTAAAAAATTTCGCGTCTTTTGACCTTCTTGGCTGAAAACACGAGTAAAAGGCGCCCGCGCAAAATTTTGCACCCCCGGAATATTTTTGCCCGAGTTCATTTTTTCGTCCCAATCATCTCTCCATGTATCAACGGGCAAAAAAGCATCAAAAATCTTTTGATAGCGTCAAAAATTTCGCGTCTTTTGACCTTTGCTGAAAACATGAGTAAAAGGCGCGAAAAGGCGCGCGGGCGAAATTTTGCACCCCCGAAAAAATTTCACTAGAGCCCATTTTTTCTTCCCAATCATCTCACCATGCGTCAACAGGAACGAAAGCGTTGAAAATTTCGCATATTTTGACAGCGTAAAAAAATTTACCTTCTTGGCTGAAAACACGAGTAAAAGGCGCGCTGCGAAATTTTGCACCCCCGAAAAATTTTCGTCCGAGATCATTTTTTCGTCCCAATCATCTCACCATGCATCAACAGGCACGAAAGCGTCGAAAATTTTGCATCTTTTGACAGCGTAAAAAATTTCGCATTTTTTGACCTTCTTGATTGAAAACACGAGTAAAAGGCGCGGGGACGAAATTTCGCACCCCCGGAAAATTTTCGCCCGAGTCCATTTTTTTGTCTCAATCATCTCACCATACATCAACAGGCACAAAAGCGTAAAAAATTTTGCGTCTTTTGATAGCATAAAAAATTCGACGTTTTTTGACATTCTTGGTAGAAAACATGAGTAAAAAGCGCGCGCACAAAATTTTGCACCCCCAGAAAATTTTCGCCCGAGTCCATTTTTTCATTCCAATCATCTCACCATGCATCAAAGGGAACGAAAGTGTCAAAAATTTTGCATCTTTTGATAGCGTCAAAAATTTCGCGTCTTTTGACCTTCTTGACTGAAAACACGAGTAAATAGCGCGCGCGCAAAATTTTGCTCCCCCAGAAAATTTTCTCCCGAGTGCATTTTTTCGTCCCAATCATCTCACCATGCATCAACAGTCATAAAAGCGTCGAAAATTATGCATCTTTTGACAGTGTAAAATTTTTTGCATTTTTTGACCTTCTTGGCTGAAAACACGAGTAAAAGGCGCGGGCGAGAGATTTCGCACACTCAGAAAATTTTTTCTCGAGTCCATTTTTTCTTCCCAATCATCTCACCATGCATCAACAGGCACAAAAGCATCGAAAATTTTGCAACTTTTGACAGCATCAAACATTTCGCGTCTTTTGACCTTCTTCGCTGAAAACACGAGTAAAAAGTGCGCGCGAAATTTCGCACCCCAGAAATTTTTTGCCCGAGTCCATTTTTTCGTCCCAATCATCTCACCATGCATCAACAGGCACGAAAGCGTCGAAAATTTCACATCTTTTGACAACGTAAAAAATTTTGCGTCTTTTGACCTTCTTGGCTGAAAACACGAGTAAAAGGCGCCCCGCGCAAAATTTCGCACCCCCGGAATATTTTTGCCCGAGTTCATTTTTTCATCCCAATCATTTCTCCATGCATCAACAGGCACAAAAGCGTCAAAAATTATGCATCTTTTGACAGTGTAAAAAATTTTGCATTTTTTGACCTTCTTGGCTGAAAACACGAGTAAAAGGCGCGCGCGCGAGATTTCGCACCTCCAAAAAATTTTCCCCCGAGTCCATTTTTTCGTCCCAATCATCTCACCATGCATCAACAGGCACGAAAGCGTCGAAAATTTTGCATCTTTTGACAGCATAAAAAATTTCACATTTTTTGACATTCACGGCTGAAAACACGAGTAAAAGGCGCGCGCGCGAAATTTTGCTCCCCCAAAAATTTTCTCCCGAGTGCATTTTTTCGTCCCAATCATCTCACCATGCATCAACAGTCATAAAAGCGTCGAAAATTATGCATCTTTTGACAGCGTAAAATTTTTTGCGTTTTTTGACCTTCTTGGCTGAAAACATGAGTAAAAGGCGCGGGCGCAAGATTTCGCACCCTCAGAAATTTTTTCCCGAGTCCATTTTTTCTTCCCAATAATCTCACCATGCATCAACAGTCACGAAAGCGTCAAAAATTTCGCAACTTTTCACAATGTCAAAAATATCGCCTCTTTTGACCTTCTTTGCTGAAAACACGAGTAAAAGGTGCGAGCCAAATTTCGCACCCCTAGAAATTTTTTGCCCGAGTCCATTTTTTCGTCCCAATCATCTCACCATCCATCAACAGGCATGAAAGCGTCGAAAATTTCACATCTTTTGACAACATAAAAAATTTCGCGTCTTTTGACCTTCTTGGCTGAAAACACGAGTAAAAGGCGCCCGCGCAAAATTTTGCACCCCCGGAATATTTTTGCCCGAGTTCATTTTTTCGTCCCAATCATCTCTCCATGTATCAACGGGCAAGAAAGCATCGAAAATTTTGCATCTTTTGATAGCGTCAAAAATTTCGCGTCTTTTGACCTTTGCTGAAAACACGAGTAAAAGGCGCGAAAAGGCGCGCGGGCGAAATTTTGCACCCCCGACACTAGAGCCCATTTTTTCTTCCCAATCATCTCACCATGCGTCAACAGGAACGAAAGCGTTGAAAATTTCGCATCTTTTGACAGCGTAAAAAAATTCACATTTTTTTACCTTCTTGGCTGAAAACACGAGTAAAAGGCGCGCGTGCGAAATTTTGCACCCCTGAAAAATTTTCGCCCGAGATCATTTTTTCGTCCCAATCATCTCACCATGCATCAACATGCACGAAAGCGTCGAAAATTTTGCATCTTTTGACAGCATAAAAAATTTCGCATTTTTTGACCTTCTTGGCTGAAAACACGAGTAAAAGGCGCGGGGACGAAATTTCGCACCCCCGGAAAATTTTTGCCCGAGTCCATTTTTTTGTCCCAATCATCTCACCATGCGTCAACAGGAACGAAAGCGTTAAAAATTTCGCATCTTTTGACAGCGTACCTTCTTGGCTGAAAACACGAGTAAAAGGCGCGCGTGCGAAATTTTGCACCCCCGAAAAATTTTTGCCCGAGATCATTTTTTCGTACCAATCATCTCACCATGCATCAACAGGCACGAAAGCGTCGAAAATTTTGCATCTTTAGACAGCGTAAAAAATTTCGCATTTTTTGACCTTCTTGGCTGAAAAGGCGCGGGGACGAAATTTCGCACCCCCGAAAAATTTTCTCTCGAGTGCATTTTTTCGTCCCAATCATCTCACCTTGCATCAACAGTCATAAAAGCGTCGAAAATTATGAATCTTTTGACAGCATAAAATTTTTTTACATTTTTTGACCTTCTTGGCTGAAAACATGAGTAAAAGGCGCTGGCGATAGATTTCGCACCCTCAGAAATTTTTTTCCGAGTCCATTTTTTCTTCCCAATAATCTCACCATGCATCAACAGTCACAAAAGCGTCGAAAATTTTGCAACTTTTCACAATGTCAAAAATATCGCCTCCTTTGACCTTCTTTGCTGAAAACACGAGTAAAAGGTGCGTGCCAAATTTCGCACCCCTAGAAATTTTTTGCCCGAGTCCATTTTTTCGTCCCAATCATCTCACCATGCATCAACAGGCATGAAAGCATCGAAAATTTCACATCTTTTGACAACGTAAAAAATTTCGCGTCTTTTGACCTTCTTGGCTGAAAACACGAGTAAAAGGCGCCCGCGCAAAATTTTGCACCCCCGGAATATTTTTGCCCGAGTTCATTTTTCGTCCCAATCATCTCTCCATGTATCAACGGGCAAGAAAGCATCGAAAATTTTGCATATTTTGACAGCGTCAAAAATTTCGCGTCTTTTGACCTTTGCTGAAAACACGAGTAAAAGGCGCGAAAAAGCGCGCGGGCGAAATTTTGCACCCCCGAAAAAATTTCACTAGAGCCCATTTTTTCTTCCCAATCATCTCACCATGCGTCAACAGGAACGAAAGCGTTGAAAATTTCGCATCTTTTGACATCACATTTTTTTACCTTCTTGGCTTCATCTCACCATGCATCAACAGGCACGAAAGCGTCGAAAATTTTGCATCTTTTGACAGCGTAAAAAATTTCGCATTTTTTGACCTTCTTGGCTGAAAACACGAGTAAAAGGCGCGGGGACGAAATTTCGCACCCCCGGAAAATTTTCACCCGAGTCCATTTTTTTGTCCCAATCATCTCACCATACATCAACAGGCACAAAAGCGTAAAAATTTTGCGTCTTTTGACCTTCTTGGCTGAAAACACGAGTAAAAGGCGCTCGCGCAAAATTTCGCACCCCCGGAATATTTTTGCCCGTGTTCATTTTTTCGTCCCAATGATCTCTCCATGCATCAACAGGCACAAAAGTGTCGAAAATTATGCATCTTTTGACAGTGTAAAAATTTTTGCATTTTTTGACCTTCTTGGCTGAAAACACGAGTGAAAGGTGCGCGCGCGAGATTCCGCACCTCCAAAAAATTTTCCCCCGAGTCCATTTTTTCGTCCCAATCATCTCACCATGCATCAACAGGCACGAAAGCGTCGAAAATTTTGCATCTTTTGAAAGCATAAAAAATTTCACATTTTTTGACATTCATGGCTGAAAACACGAGTAAAAGGCGCTAGCGCGAAATTTCGTACCCCCAGAAAATTTTCGCCCGAGTCTATTTTTTCGTCCCAATCATCTCACCATGCATCAACAGGCACGAAAGCGTCGAAAATTTTGCATCTTTTGACAGCATAAAAAATTTCACATTTTTTGACATTCACGGCTGAAAACACGAGTAAAATGGCGCTGCGCGCGAAATTTTGCTCCCCCAGAAAATTTTCTCCCGAGTGCATTTTTTCGACCCAATCATCTCACCATGCATCAACAGTCACAAAAGCGTCGAAAATTATGCATCTTTTGACAGCGTAAAATTTTTTGCATTTTTTGACCTTCTTGGCTAAAAACACGAGTAAAAGGCGCGCGCGCGAGATTTCGCACCCCCAAAAAATTTTCCCCCGAGTCCATTTTTTCGTCCCAATCATCTCACCATGCATCAACAGGCACGAAAGCGTCGAAAATTTTGCATCTTTTGACAGCATAAAAAATTTCACGTTTTTTGACATTCATGGCTGAAAACACGTGTAAAAGGCGCTGCGCGCGAAATTTTGCTCCCCCAGAAAATTTTTTCCCGAGTTGATTTTTTCGTCCCAATCATCACACCATGCATCAACAGTCACAAAAGCGTCGAAAATTATGCATCTTTTGATAGCATAAAAAATTTCACGTTTTTTGACATTCGTGGCTGAAAACACGAGTAAAAGGCGCGCGCGCGAAATTTTGCTCCCCTAGAAAATTTTCTCCCAAGTGCATTTTTTCGTCCCAATCATCTCACCATGCATCAACAGTTACAAAAGCGTCAAAAATTATGCATCTTTTGACAGCGTAAAATTTTTGCATTTTTTGACTTTCTTGGCTGAAAATACGAGTAAAAGGCGCGCGCGCGAGATTTCGCACCCCCAAAAAATTTTCCCCCGAGTCCATTTTTTCGTCCCAATCATCTCACCATGCATCAACAGGCACGAAAGCGTCGAAAATTTTGCATCTTTTGACAGCATAAAAAATTTCACGTTTTTTGACATTCATGGCTGAAAACACGTGTAAAAGGCGCGCGCGCAAATTTTTCTCCCCCAGAAAATTTTCTCCCGAGTGCATTTTTTCGTCCCAATCATCTCACCATGCATCAACAGTCACAAAAGCGTCGAAAATTATGCATCTTTTGACAGCGTAAATTTTTTTACATTTTTTGACCTTCTTGGCTGAAAATACGAGTAAAAGGCGCGCGCGCGAGATTTCGCACCCCCAAAAAATTTTCCACCGAGTCCATTTTTTCGTCCCAATCATCTCACCATGCATCAACATGCACGAAAGCGTCGAAAATTTTGCATTGTTTGACAGCATAAAAAATTTCACGTTTTTTGACATTCATGGCTGAAAACACGTGTAAAACGCGCGCGCGCAATTATACTCCCCCAAAAAATTTTTTCCCGAGTTGATTTTTTCGTCCGAATCATCTCACCATGCATCAACAGCCACAAAAGCGTAAAAAATTATGCATCTTTTGACAGCATAAAAAATTTCACATTTTTTGACATTCATGGCTGAAAACACGAGTAAAAGGCGTGCGCGCGAAATTTTGCTCCCCCAGAAAATTTTTTCCCGAGTGCATTTTTTCATCCCAATCATCTCACCATGCATCAACAGTCACAAAAGCGTCGAAAATTATGCATCTTTTGACAGCGTAAAATTTTTTGCATTTTTTTACCTTCTTGACTGAAAAGACGAGTAAAAGGCGAGCGCACGGGATTTCGCACCCTCAAAAAATTTTCCCCCATGTCCATTTTTTCGTCTCAATCAGCTCACCATGCATCAACAGGCACGAAAGCGTCGAAAATTTTGCATCTTTTGACAGCATAAAAAATTTCACGTTTTTTTACATTCATGGCTGAAAACACGTGTAAAAGGCTCGCGCCCGAAATTTTGCTCCCCCAAAAAATTTTTTCCCGAGTTGATTTTTTCGTCCCAATCATCTCACCATGCATCAACAGTCACAAAAGCGTCGAAAATTATGCATCTTTTGATAGCATAAAAAATTTCACGTTTTTTGACATTCGTGGCTGAAAACACGAGTGAAACGCGCGCGCGCGAAATTTTGCTCCCCTAGAAAATTTTCTCCCGAGTGCATTTTTTCGTCCCAATCATCTCACCATGCATCAACAGTTACAAAAGCGTCGAAAATTATGCATCTTTTGACAGCGTAAAATTTTTTGCATTTTTTGACTTTCTTGGCTGAAAATACGAGTAAAAGGCGCGCGCGCGAGATTTCGCACACCCAAAAAATTTTCCCCCTAGTCCATTTTCTCGTCCCAATCATCTCACCATACATCAACAGGCACGAAAGCGTCAAAAATTTTGCATCTTTTGACAGCATAAAAAATTTCACATTTTTTGACATGCATGGCTGAAAACACGAGTAAAAGGCGCTCGCGCGAAATTTCGTACCCCCAGAAAATTTTCGCCCGAGTCCATTTTTTTGTCCCAATCATCTCTCCATGCATCAATAGGCACGAAAGT
Source organism: Pontederia crassipes (assembly GCA_030549335.1). Classification (NCBI taxonomy): domain Eukaryota; kingdom Viridiplantae; phylum Streptophyta; class Magnoliopsida; order Commelinales; family Pontederiaceae; genus Pontederia; species Pontederia crassipes. Next base: position 12,840,220 of record CM060198.1, read on the forward strand.
GTCGAAAATTTTGCATCTTTTGACAGCATAAAAAATTTCACATTTTTTGACATTCATGGCTGAAAACACGAGTAAAAGGCGCGCGCGGAAAATTTTTCTCCCCCAGAAAATTTTCTCCCGAGTGCATTTTTTCGTCCCAATCATCTCACCATGCATCAACAGTCACGAAAGCGTCGAAAATTATGCATCTTTTGACAGCGTAAAATTTTTTACATTTTTTGACCTTCTTGGCTGAAAATACGAGTAAAAGGCGCGCGCGCGAGATTTCGCACCCCCAAAAAATTTTCCACCGAGTCCATTTTTTCGTCCCAATCATCTCACCATGCATCAACATGCACGAAAGCGTCGAAAATTTTGCATCGTTTGACAGCATAAAAAATTTCACGTTTTTTGACATTCATGGCTGAAAACACGTGTAAAACGCGCGCGCGCAATTTTACTCCCCCAAAAATTTTTTCCCGAGTTGATTTTTTCGTCCGAATCATCTCACCATGCATCAACAGCCACAAAAGCGTCAAAAATTATGCATCTTTTGACAGCATAAAAAATTTCACATTTTTTGACATTCATGGCTGAAAACACGAGTAAAAGGCGTGCGCGCGAAATTTTGCTCCCCCAGAAAATTTTTTCCCGAGTGCATTTTTTCGTCCCAATCATCTCACCATGCATCAACAGTCACAAAAGCGTCAAAAATTATGCATCTTTTGACAGCGTAAATTTTTTTGCATTTTTTGACCTTCTTGACTGAAAAGACGAGTAAAAGGCGAGCGCACGAGATTTCGCACCCTCAAAAAATTTTCCCCCGAGTCCATTTTTTCGTCTCAATCAGCTCACCATGCATCAACAGGCATGAAAGCGTCAAAAATTTTGCATCTTTTGACAGCATAAAAAATTTCACGTTTTTTTACATTCATGGCTGAAAACACGTGTAAAAGGCTCGCGCGCGAAATTTTGCTCCCCCAAAAAATTTTTTCCCGAGTTGATTTTTTCGTCCCAATCATCTCACCATGCATCAACAGTCACAAAAGCGTCGAAAATTATGCATCTTTTGACAGCATAAAAAATTTCACGTTTTTTGACATTCGTGGCTGAAAACACGAGTAAAACGCACGCGCGCGAAATTTTGCTCCCCTAGAAAATTTTCTCCCGAGTGCATTTTTTCGTCCCAATCATCTCACCATGCATCAACAGTTACAAAAGCGTCGAAAATTACGCATCTTTTGACAGCGTAAAATTTTTTGCATTTTTTGACTTTCTTGGCTGAAAATACGAGTAAAAGGCGCGCGCGCGAGATTTCACACACCCAAAAAATTTTCCCCCTAGTCCATTTTTTCGTCCCAATCATCTCACCATGCATCAACAGGCACGAAAGCGTCGAAAATTTTGCATCTTTTGACAGCATAAAAAATTTCACATTTTTTGACATGCATGGCTGAAAACACGAGTAAAAGGCGCTCGCGCGAAATTTCGTACCCCCAGAAAATTTTCGCCCGAGTCCATTTTTTGTCCCAATCATCTCTCCATGCATCAATAGGCACGAAAGCGTCGAAAATTTTGCATCTTTTGACAGCATAAAAAATTTCACATTTTTTGACATTCATGGCTGAAAACACGAGTAAAAGGCGCGCGCGCGAAATTTTTCTCCCCCAGAAAATTTTCTCCCGAGTGCATTTTTTCGTCCCAATCATCTCACCATGCATCAACAGTCACAAAAGCGTCGAAAATTATGCATCTTTTGACAGCGTAAAATTTTTTACATTTTTTTACCTTCTTGGCTGAAAATACGAGTAAAAGGCGCGCGCGCGAGATTTCGCACCCCAAAAAAATTTTCCACCGAGTCCATTTTTTCATCCCAATCATCTCACCATGCATCAACATGCACGAAAGCGTCGAAAATTTTGCATCGTTTGACAGCATAAAAAATTTCACGTTTTTTGACATTCATGACTGAAAACACGTGTAAAACGCGCGCGCAATTTTACTCCCCGAAAAAATTTTTTCCCGAGTTGATTTTTTCGTCCCAATCATCTCACCATGCATCAACAGCCACAAAAGCGTCGAAAATTATGCATCTTTTGACAGCATAAAAAATTTCATGTTTTTTGACATTCATGGCTAAAAACACGAGTAAAAGGCGCTCGCGCGAAATTTCGTACCCCCAGAAAATTTTCGCCCGAGTCCATTTTTTTGTCCCAATCATCTCTCCATGCATCAATAGGCACGAAAGCGTCGAAAATTTTGCATCTTTTGACAGCATAAAAAATTTCACATTTTTTGACATTCATGGCTGAAAACACGAGTAAAAGGCGCGCGCGCGAAATTTTTCTCCCCTAGAAAATTTTCTCCCGAGTGCATTTTTTCGTCCCAATCATCTCACCATGCATCAACAGTCACGAAAGCGTCGAAAATTATGCATCTTTTGACAGCGTAAAATTTTTTACATTTTTTGACCTTCTTGGCTGAAAATACGAGTAAAAGGCGCGCGCGCGAGATTTCGCACCCCCAAAAAATTTTCCACCGAGTCCATTTTTTCGTCCCAATCATCTCACCATGCATCAACATGCACGAAAGCGTCGAAAATTTTGCATCGTTTGACAGCATAAAAAATTTCACGTTTTTTGACATTCATGGCTGAAAACACGTGTAAAACGCGCGCGCGCAATTTTACTCCCCCAAAAAATTTTTTCCCGAGTTGATTTTTTCGTCCGAATCATCTCACCATGCATCAACAGCCACAAAAGCGTCAAAAATTATGCATCTTTTGACAGCATAAAAAATTTCACATTTTTTGACATTCATGGCTGAAAACACGAGTAAAAGGCGTGCGCGCGAAATTTTGCTCCCCCAGAAAATTTTTTCCCGAGTGCATTTTTTCGTCCCAATCATCTCACCATGCATCAACAGTCACAAAAGCGTCGAAAATTATGCATCTTTTGACAGCGTAAAATTTTTTGCATTTTTTGACCTTCTTGATTGAAAAGACGAGTAAAAGGCGAGCGCACGAGATTTCGCACCCTCAAAAAATTTTCCCCCGAGTCCATTTTTTCGTCTCAATCAGCTCACCATGCATCAACAGGCATGAAAGCGTCAAAAATTTTGCATCTTTTGACAGCATAAAAAATTTCACGTTTTTTTACATTCATGGCTGAAAACACATGTAAAAGGCTCGCGCGCGAAATTTTGCTCCCCCAAAAAATTTTTTCCCGAGTTGATTTTTTCGTCCCAATCATCTCACCATGCATCAACAGTCACAAAAGCGTCGAAAATTATGCATCTTTTGACAGCATAAAAAATTTCACGTTTTTTGACATTCGTGGCTGAAAACACGAGTAAAACGCGCGCGCGCGAAATTTTGCTCCCCTAGAAAATTTTCTCCCGAGTGCATTTTTTCGTCCCAATCATCTCACCATGCATCAACAGTTACAAAAGCGTCGAAAATTATGCATCTTTTGACAGCGTAAAATTTTTTGCATTTTTTGACTTTCTTGGCTGAAAATACGAGTAAAAGGCGCGCGCGCGAGATTTCACACACCCAAAAAATTTTCCCCCTAGTCCATTTTTTCGTCCCAATCATCTCACCATGCATCAACAGGCACGAAAGCGTCGAAAATTTTGCATCTTTTGACAGCATAAAAAATTTCACATTTTTTGACATGCATGGCTGAAAACACGAGTAAAAGGCGCTCGCGCGAAATTTCGTACCCCCAGAAAATTTTCGCCCGAGTCCATTTTTTGTCCCAATCATCTCTCCATGCATCAATAGGCACGAAAGCGTCGAAAATTTTGCATCTTTTGACAGCATAAAAAATTTCACATTTTTTGACATTCATGGCTGAAAACACGAGTAAAAGGCGCGCGCGCGAAATTTTTCTCCCCCAGAAAATTTTCTCCCGAGTGCATTTTTTCGTCCCAATCATCTCACCATGCATCAACAGTCACAAAAGCGTCGAAAATTATGCATCTTTTGACAGCGTAAAATTTTTTACATTTTTTTACCTTCTTGGCTGAAAATACGAGTAAAAGGCGCGCGCGCGAGATTTCGCACCCCAAAAAAATTTTCCACCGAGTCCATTTTTTCATCCCAATCATCTCACCATGCATCAACATGCACGAAAGCGTCGAAAATTTTGCATCGTTTGACAGCATAAAAAATTTCACGTTTTTTGACATTCATGACTGAAAACACGTGTAAAACGCGCGCGCAATTTTACTCCCCCAAAAAATTTTTTCCCGAGTTGATTTTTTCGTCCCAATCATCTCACCATGCATCAACAGCCACAAAAGCGTCGAAAATTATGCATCTTTTGACAGCATAAAAAATTTCATGTTTTTTGACATTCATGGCTAAAAACACGAGTAAAAGGCGCTCGCGCGAAATTTCGTACCCCCAGAAAATTTTCGCCCGAGTCCATTTTTTTGTCCCAATCATCTCTCCATGCATCAATAGGCACGAAAGCGTCGAAAATTTTGCATCTTTTGACAGCATAAAAAATTTCACATTTTTTGACATTCATGGCTGAAAACACGAGTAAAAGGCGCGCGCGCGAAATTTTTCTCCCCCAGAAAATTTTCTCCCGAGTGCATTTTTTCGTCCCAATCATCTCACCATGCATCAACAGTCACGAAAGCGTCGAAAATTATGCATCTTTTGACAGCGTAAAATTTTTTACATTTTTTGACCTTCTTGGCTGAAAATACGAGTAAAAGGCGCGCGCGCGAGATTTCGCACCCCCAAAAAATTTTCCACCGAGTCCATTTTTTCGTCCCAATCATCTCACCATGCATCAACATGCACGAAAGCGTCGAAAATTTTGCATCTTTTTACAGCATAAAAAATTTCACGTTTTTTGACATTCATGGCTGAAAACACGTGTAAAAGGTGCGCGCGCGAAATTTTGCTCCCCCAGAAAATTTTTTCCCGAGTGCATTTTTTCGTCTCAATCATCTCACCATGCATCAACAGTCACAAAAGCGTCGAAAATTATGCATCTTTTGACAGCATAATTTTTTTTGCATTTTTTGACCTTCTTGGCTGAAAACACGAGTAAAAGGCGCACGCGCGAGATTTCGCACCCCCAAAAAATTTTCCCCCGAGTCCATTTTTTTGTCCCAATCATCTCACCATGCATCAACAGGCACGAAAGCGTCGAAAATTTTGCATCTTTTGACAGCATAAAAAATTTCACATTTTTTGACATTCATGGCTGAAAACACGAGTAAAAGGCGCTCGTGCGAAATTTCGTACCCCCAGAAAATTTTCGCCCGAGTGCATTTTTTGTCCCAATCATCTCTCCATGCATCAACAGGCACGAAAGCGTCGAAAATTTTGCATCTTCTGACAGCATAAAAAATTTCACATTTTTTGACATTCATGGCTGAAAACACGAGTAAAAGGCGCGCGCGCAAAATTTTGCTCCACCAGAAAATTTTCTCCCGAGTGCATTTTTTCATCCCAATCATCTCACCATGCATCAACAGTCACAAAAGCGTCGAAAATTATGCATCTTTTGACAGCGTAAAATTTTTTGCATTTTTTGACCTTCTTGGCTGAAAATACGAGTAAAAGGCGCGCGCGCGAGATTTCGCACCCCCAAAAAATTTTCCCCCGAGTCCATTTTTTCGTCCCAATCATCTCACCATGCATCAACAGGCACGAAAGCGTCGAAAATTTTGCATCTTTTGACTGCATAAAAAATTTCACGTTTTTTGACATTCATGGCTGAAAACACGTGTTAAAGGCGCGCGCGCGAAATTTTGCTCCCCCAGAAAATTTTTCCCGAGTGCATTTTTTCTCCCCAATCATCTCACCATGCGTCAACAGTCACAAAAGCGTCGAAAATTATGCATCTTTTGACAGCGTAAAAATTTTTGCATTTTTTGACCTTCTTGGCTGAAAACACGAGTAAAAGGCGCGCGCGCGAGATTTCGCACCCCCAAAAAATTTTCCCCCGAGTCCATTTTTTCGTCCCAATCATCTCACCATGCATCAACAGGCACAAAAGCATCGAAAATTTTGCATCTTTTTACAGCATAAAAAATTTCACGTTTTTTGACTTTCATGGCTGAAAACACGAGTAAAAGGCGCGCGCGCAAAATTTTGCTCCAAAAAATTTTCTCCCGAGTGCATTTTTTCGTCCCAATCATCTCACCATGCATCAACAGTCACAAAAGCGTCGAAAATTATGCATCTTTTGACAGCGTAAAATTTTTTGCGTTTTTTGACCTTCTTGGCTGAAAATACGAGTAAAAGGCGCGCGCGCGAGATTTCGCACCCCCAAAAAATTTTCCTCCGAGTCCATTTTTTCGTCCCAATCATCTCACCATGCATCAACAGGCATGAAAGCGTCGAAATTTTTGCATCTTTTGACTGCATAAAAAATTTGACGTTTTTTGATATTCATGGCTGAAAACACGTGTAAAAGGCGCGCGCGCAAAATTTTTCTCCCCCAGAAAATTTTCTCCCGAGTGCATTTTTTCGTCCCAATCATCTCACCATGCATCAACAGTCACAAAAGCGTCGAAAATTATGCATCTTTTGACAGCGTAAAATTTTTTGCATTTTTTGACCTTCTTGGCTGAAAATACGAGTAAAAGGCGCGCGCGCGAGATTTCGCACCCCCAAAAAATTTTCCCCCGAGTCCATTTTTTCGTCTCAATCATCTCACCATGCATCAACATGCACGAAAGCGTCGAAAATTTTGCATCTTTTGACAGCATAAAAAATTTCACGTTTTTTGACATTCATGGCTGAAAACACGTGTAAAAGGCGCGCGCGCAAAATTTTACTCCCCCAAAAAATTTTTTCCCGAGTTGATTTTTTCGTCCCAATCATCTCACCATGCATCGACAGTCACAACAGCGTCGAAAATTATGCATCTTTTGACAGCATAAAAAATTTCACATTTTTTGACATTCATGGCTGAAAAACGAGTAAAAGGCGCTCGCGCGAAATTTCGTACCCCCAGAAAATTTTCCCCCGAGTCCATTTTTTCGTCCCAATCATCTCACCATGCATCAACAGGCACGAAAGCGTCGAAAATTTTGCATCTTTTGACTGCATAAAAAATTTCACGTTTTTTGACATTCATGGCTGAAAACACGTGTTAAAGGCGCGCGCGCGAAATTTTGCTCCCCCAGAAAATTTTTCCCGAGTGCATTTTTTCTCCCCAATCATCTCACCATGCGTCAACAGTCACAAAAGCGTCGAAAATTATGCATCTTTTGACAGCGTAAAATTTTTTGCATTTTTTGACCTTCTTGGCTGAAAATACGAGTAAAAGGCGCGCGCGCGAGATTTCGCACCCCCAAAAAATTTTCCCCCGAGTCCATTTTTTCGTCCCAATCATCTCACCATGCATCAACAGTCACAAAAGCGTCGAAAATTATGCATCTTTTGACAGCATAAAAAATTTCACGTTTTTTGACATTCGTGGCTGAAAACACGAGTAAAACGCGCGCGCGCGAAATTTTGCTCCCCTAGAAAATTTTCTCCCGAGTGCATTTTTTCGTCCCAATCATCTCACCATGCATCAACAGTTACAAAAGCGTCGAAAATTATGCATCTTTTGACAGCGTAAAATTTTTTGCATTTTTTGACTTTCTTGGCTGAAAATACGAGTAAAAGGCGCGCGCGCGAGATTTCACACACCCAAAAAATTTTCCCCCTAGTCCATTTTTTCGTCCCAATCATCTCACCATGCATCAACAGGCACGAAAGCGTCGAAAATTTTGCATCTTTTGACAGCATAAAAAATTTCACATTTTTTGACATGCATGGCTGAAAACACGAGTAAAAGGCGCTCGCGCGAAATTTCGTACCCCCAGAAAATTTTCGCCCGAGTCCATTTTTTGTCCCAATCATCTCTCCATGCATCAATAGGCACGAAAGCGTCGAAAATTTTGCATCTTTTGACAGCATAAAAAATTTCACATTTTTTGACATTCATGGCTGAAAACACGAGTAAAAGGCGCGCGCGCGAAATTTTTCTCCCCCAGAAAATTTTCTCCCGAGTGCATTTTTTCGTCCCAATCATCTCACCATGCATCAACAGTCACAAAAGCGTCGAAAATTATGCATCTTTTGACAGCGTAAAATTTTTTACATTTTTTTACCTTCTTGGCTGAAAATACGAGTAAAAGGTGCGCGCGCGAGATTTCGCACCCCCAAAAAATTTTCCCCCGAGTCCATTTTTTCGTCCCAATCATCTCACCATGCATCAACAGGCACAAAAGCATCGAAAATTTTGCATCTTTTTACAGCATAAAAAATTTCACGTTTTTTGACTTTCATGGCTGAAAACACGAGTAAAAGGCGCGCGCGCAAAATTTTGCTCCAAAAAATTTTCTCCCGAGTGCATTTTTTCGTCCCAATCATCTCACCATGCATCAACAGTCACAAAAGCGTCGAAAATTATGCATCTTTTGACAGCGTAAAATTTTTTGCGTTTTTTGACCTTCTTGGCTGAAAATACGAGTAAAAGGCGCGCGCGCGAGATTTCGCACCCCCAAAAAATTTTCCTCCGAGTCCATTTTTTCGTCCCAATCATCTCACCATGCATCAACAGGCATGAAAGCGTCGAAATTTTTGCATCTTTTGACTGCATAAAAAATTTGACGTTTTTTGACATTCATGGCTGAAAACACGTGTAAAAGGCGCGCGCGCGAAATTTTTCTCCCCCAGAAAATTTTCTCCCGAGTGCATTTTTTCGTCCCAATCATCTCACCATGCATCAACAGTCACAAAAGCGTCGAAAATTATGCATCTTTTGACAGCGTAAAATTTTTTGCATTTTTTGACCTTCTTGGCTGAAAATACGAGTAAAAGGCGCGCGCGCGAGATTTCGCACCCCCAAAAAATTTTCCCCCGAGTCCATTTTTTCGTCTCAATCATCTCACCATGCATCAACATGCACGAAAGCGTCGAAAATTTTGCATCTTTTGACAGCATAAAAAATTTCACGTTTTTTGACATTCATGGCTGAAAACACGTGTAAAAGGCGCGCGCGCAAAATTTTACTCCCCCAAAAAATTTTTTCCCGAGTTGATTTTTTCGTCCCAATCATCTCACCATGCATCGACAGTCACAACAGCGTCGAAAATTATGCATCTTTTGACAGCATAAAAAATTTCACATTTTTTGACATTCATGGCTGAAAAACGAGTAAAAGGCGCTCGCGCGAAATTTCGTACCCCCAGAAAATTTTCGCCCGAGTCCATTTTTTCGTCTCAATCATCTCTCCATGCATCAACAGGCACGAAAGCGTCAAAAATTTTGCATCTTTTGACAGTATAAAAAATTTCACATTTTTTGACATTCATGGCTGAAAACACGAGTAAAAGGCGCGCGCGCGAAATTTTGCTCCCCCAGAAAATTTTCTCCCTAGTGCATTTTTTCGTCCCAATCACCCCACCATGCATCAATAGTTACAAAAGCGTCGAAAATTATGCATCTTTTGACAGCGTAAAATTTTTTCCGTTTTTTGACCTTCTTGGCTGAAAACACGAGTAAAAGGCGCACGCGCGAGATTTCGCACCCCCAAAAAATTTTCCCCCGAGTCCATTTTTTCGTCCCAATCATCTCACCATGCATCAACAGGCACGAAAGCGTCGAAAATTTTGCATCTTTTGACAGTATAAAAAATTTCACATTTTTTGACATTCATGGCTGAAAACACGAGTAAAATGCGCGCGCGCGAAATTTTGCTCCCCCAGAAAATTTTCTTCCGAGTGCATTTTTTCGTCCCAATCATCTCACCATGCATCAACAGTCACAAAAGCGTCGAAAATTATGCATCTTTTAACAGCGTAAATTTTTTTGCATTTTTTGACCTTCTTGACTGAAAAGACGAGTAAAAGGCGAGCGCACGAGATTTCGCACCCTCAAAAAATTTTCCCCCGAGTCCATTTTTTCGTCTCAATCAGCTCACCATGCATCAACAGGCATGAAAGCGTAAAAAATTATGCATCTTTTGACAGCATAAAAAATTTCACATTTTTTGACATTCATGGCTGAAAACACGAGTAAAAGGCGCGCGCGCGAGATTTCGCACCCCCAAAAAATTTTCCCCCGAGTCCATTTTTTCGTCCCAATCATCTCACCATGCATCAACAGGCACAAAAGCGTCGAAAATTTTGCATCTTTTTACAGCATAAAAAATTTCACGTTTTTTTACATTCATGGCTGAAAACACGTGTAAAAGGCTCGCGCGCGAAAATTTGCTCCCCCAGAAATTTTTTTTCCGAGTGCATTTTTTCGTCCCAATCATCTCACCATGCATCCACAGTCACAAAAGCGTCGAAAATTATGCATCTTTTGACAGCGTAAAAAATTTCACGTTTTTTGACATTCATGGCTCAAAACACGTGTAAAAGGCGCGCGCGCGAAATTTTGCTCCCCCAGAAAATTTTTTCCCGAGTGCATTTTTTCGTCCCAATCATCACACCATGCATCAACAGTCACAAAAGCGTCGAAAATTATGCATCTTTTGACAGCATAAAAAATTTCACATTTTTTGACATTCATGGCTCAAAACACGTGTAAAAGGCGCGCGCGCGAAATCTTGCTCCCCCAGAAAATTTTTTCTCGAGTGCATTTTTTCGTCCCAATCATCTCACCATGCATCAACAGTCACAAAAGCGTCGAAAATTATGCATCTTTTGACAGCGTAAAATTTTTTACATTTTTTTACCTTCTTGGCTGAAAACACGAGTAAAAGGCCCGCGCGCGAGATTTCGCACCTCCAAAAAATTTTCCCCCGAGTCCATTTTTTATTCCCAATCATCTCACCATGCATCAACAGGCACGAAATCGTCGAACATTTTGCATCTTTTTACAGCATAAAAAATTTCACATTTTTTGACATTCATGGCTGAAAACACGAGTAAAAGGCGCTCGCGCGAAATTTCGTACCCCCAGAAAATTTTCGCCCGAGTCCATTTTTTCATCCCAATCATCTCTCCATGCATCAACAGGCACGAAAGCGTCGAAAATTTTGCATCTTTTGACAACATAAAAAATTTCACATTTTTTGACTTTCATGACTGAAAACACGAGTAAAAGGCGCGCGCGCAAAATTTTGCTCCCCCAGAAAATTTTCTCCCGAGTGCATTTTTTCGTTCCAATCATCTCACAATGCATCAACAGTCACAAAACCGTCGAAAATTATGCATCTTTTGACAACGTAAATTTTTTTGCGTTTTTTGACCTTCTTGGCTGAAAACAGGAGTAAAAGGCGCGCGCGCGAGATTTCGCACCCCCAAAAAATTTTCCCCCGAGTCCATTTTTTCGTCCCAATCATCTCACAATGCATCAACAAGCACGAAAGCGTCGAAAATTTTGCATCTTTTGACAGCATAAAAAATTTCACGTTTTTTGACATTCATGGCTGAAAACACGAGTAAAAGGCGCTCCCGCGAAATTTCGTACCCCCAGAAAATTTTTGCCCGAGTCCATTTTTTCGTACCAATCATCTCTCCATGCATCAACAGGCACGAAAGCGTCGAAAATTTTGCAACTTTTGACAGCATAAAAAATTTCACATTTTTTGACATTCATGGCTGAAAACACGAGTAAAAGGCGCGCGCGCGAAATTTTGCTCTCCCAGAAAATTTTCTCCCGAGTGCATTTTTTCGTCCCAATCATCTTACCATGCATCAACAGTCACAAAAGCGTCGAAAATTATGCATCTTTTGACAGCGTAAAATTTTTTGCATTTTGTGACCTTGTTGGCTGAAAACACGAGTAAAAGGCTCGCGCGCGAGATTTCGCACCCCCAAAAAATTTTCCCCCGAGTCCATTTTTTCGTCCCAATCATCTCACCATGCATCAACAAGCACGAAAGCGTCGAAAATTTTGCATCTTTTTACAGCATAAAAAATTTCACGTTTTTTGACATTCATGGCTGAAAACACGTGTAAAAGGCGCGCGCGCGAAATTTTGCTCCCATAGAAAATTTTTTCCCGAGTGCATTTTTTCATCCCACATCAACAGTCACAAAAGCGTCGAAAATTATGCATCTTTTGACAGCATAAAAAATTTCACATTTTTTGACATTCATGGCTGAAAACACGAGTAAAAGGCGTGCGCGCGAAATTTTGCTCCCCCAGAAAATTTTCTCCCGAGTGCATTTTTTTCGTCCCAATCATCTCACCATGCATCAACAGTTACAAAAGCGTCGAAAATTATGCATCTTTTGACAGCGTAAATTTTTTTGCATTTTTTTACCTTCTTGGCTGAAAATACGAGTAAAAGGCGCGCGCGCGAGATTTCGCACCCCCAAAAAATTTTCCCCCGAGTCCATTTTTTCGTCCCAATCATCTCACCATGCATCAACAGGCACAAAAGCGTCGAAAATTTTGCATCTTTTGACAGCATAAAAAATTTCACATTTTTTGACATTCATGGCTGAAAACACGAGTAAAAGGCGCTCCCGCGAAATTTCGTACCCCCAGAAAATTTTTGCCCGAGTCCATTTTTTCGTACCAATCATCTCTCCATGCATCAACAGGCATGAAAGCGTCGAAAATTTTGCAACTTTTGACAGCATAAAAAATTTCACATTTTTTGACATTCATGGCTGAAAACACGAGTAAAAGGCGCGCGCGCGAAATTTTGCTCTCCCAGAAAATTTTCTCCCGAGTGCATTTTTTCGTCCCAATCATCTTACCATGCATCAACAGTCACAAAAGCGTCGAAAATTATGCATCTTTTGACAGCGTAAATTTTTTTGCATTTTTTGACCTTGTTGGCTGAAAACACGAGTAAAAGGCGCACGCGCGAGATTTCGCACCCCCAAAAAATTTTCCCCCGAGTCCATTTTTTCGTCCCAATCATCTCACCATGCATCAACAAGCACGAAAGCGTCGAAAATTTTGCATCTTTTTACAGCATAAAAAATTTCACGTTTTTTGACATTCATGGCTGAAAACACGTGTAAAAGGCGCGCGCGCGAAATTTTGCTCCCCCAGAAAATTTTTTCCCGAGTGCATTTTTTCGTCCCAATCATCTCACCATGCATCAACAGTCACAAAAGCGTCGAAAATTATGCATCTTTTGACAGCATAAAAAATTTCACATTTTTTGACATTCATGGCTGAAAACACGAGTAAAAGGCGCACGCGCGAAATTTTGCTCCCCCAGAAAATTTTCTCCCGAGTGCATTTTTTCGTCCCAATCATCTCACCATGCATCAACAGTCACAAAAGCGTCGAAAATTATGCATCTTTTGACAGCGTAAAATTTTTTGCATTTTTGACCTTCTTAGCTGAAAATACGAGTAAAAGGCGCGCGCACGAGATTTCGCACCCCCAAAAATTTTCCCCGAGTCCATTTTTTCGTCCCAATCATCTCATCATGCATCAACAGGCACAAAAGTGTCGAAAATTTTGCATCTTTTGACAGCATAAAAAATTTTACGTTTTTTGACATTCATGGCTGAAAACACGTGTAAAAGGCGCGCGCGCGAAATTTTTCTCCTCTAGAAAAATTTTTCCCGAGTGCATTTTTTCATCCCAATCATCTCACCATGCATCAACAGTCACAAAAGCGTCGAAAATTATGCATCTTTTGACAGCGTAAAATTTTTTGCATTTTTTGACCTTCTTGGCTGAAAATAAGAGTAAAAGGCGCGCGCGCGAGATTTCGCACCCCCAAAAAATTTTCCCCCGAGTCCATTTTTTCGTCCCAATCATCTCACCATGCATCAACAAGCACGAAAGCGTCGAAAATTTTGCATCTTTTGACAGCGTAAAAAATTTCGCATTTTTTTACCTTCTTGGCTGAAAATACGAGTAAAATGCGTGCGCGGGAAATTTCGCACCCCCGAAAAATTTTCACCCAAGTTCATTTTTTCGTTCCAATCATCTCACCATGCATCAACAGACATGAAAGCGTCGAAAATTATGCATCTTTTGACAGCATAAAAAATTTCACGTTTTTTGACATTCATGGCTGAAAACACGTGTAAAAGGCGCGCGGCGAAATTTTGCTCCCCCAGAAAATTTTTTCCCGAGTGCATTTTTTCGTCCCAATCATCTCACCATGCATCAACAGTCACAAAAGCGTCGAAAATTATGCATCTTTTGACAGCATAAAAAATTTCACGTTTTTTGACATTCATGGCTCGAAACATGTGTAAAAGGCGCGCGCGCGAAATTTTGCTCCCACAGAAAATTTTTTCCCGAGTGCATTTTTTCGTCCCAATCATCTCACCATGCATCAACAGTCACAAAAGCGTCGAAAATTATGCATCTTTTGACAGCGTAAATTTTTTTGCATTTTTTGACCTTATTGGCTGAAAATACGAGTAAAAGGCGCGCGCGAGATTTCGCACCCCCAAAAAATTTTCCCCCGAGTCCATTTTTTCGTCCCAATCATCTCACCATGCATCAACAGGCACGAAAGCGTCGAAAATTTTGCATCTTTTGACAGCATAAAAAATTTCACATTTTTTGACATTCATGGCTGAAAACACGAGTAAAAGGCGCGCGTGCGAAATTTTGCTCCCCCAGAAAATTTTCTCCCGAGTGCATTTTTTCGTCTCAATCATCTCACCATGTATCAATAGTCACAAAAACGTCAAAAATTTTGCATCTTTTGACAGCGTAAAATTTTTTGCGTTTTTTGACCTTCTTGGCTGAAAACACGAGTAAAAGGCACGCGCGCGAGATTTCACACCCCCAAAAAATTTTCCCCCGAGTCCATTTTTTCGTCCCAATCATCTCACCATGCATCAACAGGCACGAAAGCATCGAAAATTTTGCATCTTTTGACAGCATAAAAAATTTCACGTTTTTTGACATTCATGACTGAAAACACGAGTAAAAGGCGCTCGCGCAAAATTTCGTACCCCCAAAAAATTTTCCCCCGAGTCCATTTTTTCGTCCCAATCATCTCTCCATGCATCAACATGCACGAAAGCGTCGAAAATTTTGCATCTTTTGACAGTATAAAAAATTTCACATTTTTTTACATTCATGGCTGAAAACACGAGTAAAAGGCGCGCGCGCGAAATTTTGCTCCCCCAGAAAATTTTCTCCCGAGTGCATTTTTTCGTCCCAATCATCTCACGATGCATCAACAAGCACGAAAGCGTCGAAAATTTTTCATCTTTTGACAGCATAAAAAATTTCACGTTTTTTGACATTCATGGTTGAAAACACGTGTAAAAGGCGCGCGCGCGAAATTTTGCTCCCCCAGAAAATTTTTTCCCGAGTGCATTTTTTCGTCCCAATCATCTCACCATGCATCAACAGTCACAAAAGCGTCGAAAATTATGCATCTTTTGACACCATAAAAAATTTCACGTTTTTTGACATTCATGGCTCAAAACACGTGTAAAAGGCGCGCGCGCGAAATTTTGCTCCCCCAGAAAATTTTTTCCCGAGTGCATTTTTTCGTCCCAATCATCTCACCATGCATCAACAGTCACAAAAGCGTCGAAAATTATGCATCTTTTGACAGTGTAAAATTTTTTGCATTTTTTGACCTTCTTGGCTGAAAACACGAGTAAAAGGCGCCGCACGAGATTTCGCACCCCCAAAAAATTTTCCCCCGAGTCCATTTTTTCGTCCCAATCATCTCACCATGCATCAACAGGCACGAAAGCGTCGAAAATTTTGCATCTTTTGACAGCATAAAAAATTTCACGTTTTTTGACATTCATGGCTGAAAACACGTGTAAAAGGCGCGCGCGCGAAATTTTGCTCCCCCAGAAAAATTTTTCCCGAGTGCATTTTTTCGTTCCAATCATCTCACCATGCATCAACAGTCACAAAAGCGTCGAAAATTATGCATCTTTTGACAGCGTAAATTTTTTTGCATTTTTTGACCTTCTTGGCTGAAAACACGAATAAAAGGCGCGCGCGCGAGATTTCGCGCGCCCAAAAAATTTTCCCCCGAGTCCATTTTTTTGTCCCAATCATCTCACCATGCATCAACAGGCACGGAAGCGTCGAAAATTTTGCATCTTTTGACAGCATAAAAAATTTCACATTTTTTGACATTCAAGGCTGAAAACACGGGTAAAAGGCGCTCCCGCGAAATTTCGTACCCCCTGAAAATTTTCGCCCGAGTCCATTTTTTCGTCCCAATCATCTCTCCATGCATCAACAGGCATGAAAGCGTCGAAAATTTTGCAACTTTTGACAGCATAAAAAATTTCACATTTTTTGACATTCATGGCTGAAAACACGAGTAAAAGGCGCGCGCGCGAAATTTTGCTCCCCCAGAAAATTTTCTCCCGAGTGTATTTTTTCATCCCAATCATCTCACCATGCATCAACAGTCACAAAAGCGTCGAAAATTATGCATCTTTTGACAGCGTAATTTTTTTTGCATTTTTTGACCTTCTTGGCTGAAAACACGAGTAAAAGGCGCGCGCGCGAGATTTCGCACCCCCAAAAAATTTTCCCCCGAGTCCATTTTTTCGTCCCAATCATCTCACCATGCATCAACAGGCACAAAAGCGTCGAAAATTTTGCATCTTTTGACAGCATAAAAAATTTCACGTTTTTTGACATTCATGGCTGAAAACACGTGTAAAAGGCGCGCGCGCGAAATTTTGCTCCCCCAGAAATTATTTTCCCGAGTGCATTTTTTCGTCCCAATCATCTCACCATGCATCAACAGTCACAAAAAGTGTCGAAAATTATGCATCTTTTGACAGCGTAAAATTTTTTGCATCTTTTGACCTTCTTGGCTGAAAACACGAGTAAAAGGCGCGCGCGCGAGATTTCGCACCCCCAAAAAATTTTCCCCTGAGTCCATTTTTTTGTCCCAATCATCTCACCATGCATGAACAAGCACGAAAGCGTCGAAAATTTTGCATCTTTTGACATCATAAAAAATTTCACGTTTTTTGACATTCATGGCTGAAAACACGTGTAAAAGGCGCGCGCGCGAAATTTTGCTCCCCCAGAAAATTTTTTCCCGAGTGTATTTTTTCGTCCCAATCATCTCACCATGCATCAACAGTCACAAAGGCGTCGAAAATTATGCATCTTTTGACAGCATAAAAAATTTCACATTTTTTGACATTCATGGCTCAAAACACGTGTAAAAGACGCGCGCGCGAAATTTTGCTCCCCCAGAAATTTTTTTCCCGAGTGCATTTTTTCGTCCCAATCATCTCACCATGCATCAACAGTCACAAAGGCGTCGAAAATTATGCATCTTTTGATAGCGTAAATTTTTTTGCATTTTATGACCTTCTTGGCTGAAAACACGAGTAAAAGGCGCGCGCATGAGATTTCGCACCACCAAAAAATTTTCCCCCGAGTCCATTTTTTCGTCCCAATCATCTCACCATGCATTAACAGGCACGAAAGCTTCTAAAATTTTGCATCTTTTGACAGCATAATAAATTTCACATTTTTTGACATTCATGGCTGAAAACACGAGTAAAAGGCGCTCGCGCGAAATTTCGTACCCCCAGAAAATTTTCGCCCGAGTCCATTTTCTCGTCCCAATCATCTCTCCATGCATCAACAGGCACGAAAGCGTCGAAAATTTTCCATCTTTTGACAGCATAAAAAATTTCACGTTTTTTGACATTCATGGCTGAAAACACGTGTAAAAGGCGCGCGCGCGAAATTTTGCTCCCCCAGAAAATTTTTTCCCGAGTGCATTTTTTCATCCCAATCATCTCACCATGCATCAACAGTCACAAAAGCGTCGAAAATTATGCATCTTTTGACAGCGAAATTTTTTTTGCATTTTTTGACCTTCTTGGCTCAAAACACGAGTAAAAGGCGCGCGCGCGAGATTTCGCACCCCCAAAAAATTTTCCCCCGAGTCCATTTTTTCGTCCCAATCATCTCACCATGCATCAACAAACACGAAAGCGTCGAAAATTTTGCATCTTTTGACAGCATAAAAAAATTCACGTTTTTTGACATTCATGGCTGAAAACACGTGTAAAAGGCGCGCGCGCGAAATTTTGCTCCCCTAGAAAATTTTTTCCCGAGTGCATTTTTTCGTCCCAATCATCTCACCATGCATCAACAGTCACAAAAGCGTCGAAAATTATGCATCTTTTGACAGCATAAAAAAATTCACGTTTTTTGACATTCATGGCTGAAAACACGAGTAAAAGGCGCGCGCGCAAAATTTTGCTCCACCAGAAAATTTTCTCCCGAGTGCATTTTTTCGTCCCAATCATCTCACCATGCATCAACAGTCACAAAAGCGTCGAAAATTATGCATCTTTTGACAGCGTAATATTTTTTGCATTTTTTGACCATCTTGGCTGAAAATACGAGTAAAAGGCGCGCCGCGAGATGTCGCACCCCCAAAAAATTTTCCCCCGAGTCCATTTTTTCGTCCCAATCATCTCACCATGCATCAACAGGCACGAAAGCGTCGAAAATTTTGCATCTTTTGACTGCATAAAAAATTTCACGTTTTTTGACATTCATGGCTGAAAACACATGTTAAAGGCGCGCGCGCGAAATTTTGCTCCCCCAGAAAATTTTTTCCCGAGTGCATTTTTTCTCCCCAATCATCTCACCATGCATCAACAGTCACAAAAGCGTCGAAAATTATGCATCTTTTGACAGCATAAAAAATTTCACATTTTTTGACATTCATGACTGAAAACACGAGTAACACGCGCGAAATTTTGCTCCCCCAGAAAATTTTTCGCCCCCTGAAAATACGAGTAAAAGGCGCGCGCACGAGATTTCGCACCCCCAAAAATTTTCCCCCGAGTCCATTTTTTCGTCCCAATCATCTCACCATGCATCAACAGGCACGAAAGCGTAAAAAATTTTGCATCTTTTGACAGCATAAAAAATTTCACATTTTTTTGACATTCATGTCTGAAAACACGAGTAAAAGGCGCTCGCGCGAAATTTTGTACCCCCAGAAAATTTTCGCCCGAGTCCATTTTTTCGTCACAATCATCTCTCCATGCATCAACAGGCACGAAAGCGTAAAAAATTTTGCATCTTTTGATAGCGTAAAAAATTTCGCATTTTTTGACCTTTCTGACTGAAAACACGAGTAAAACGCACGCGCGCAAAATTTCGCACCCCCAGAAAATTTTCGCTCGCGTCCATTTTTTTGTCCCAATCATCTCACCATGCATCAACAGGCACGAAAGCGTAAAAAATTTCACATCTTTTGACAACGTAAAAAATTTCGTGTCTTTTGACCTTCTTGGCTGAAAACACGAGTAAAAGACACTCGCGCGAAATTTCGCACCCCCACCAAATTTTCGCCCGAGTCCATTTTTCATCCCAATCATCTCTCCATGCATCAACAGGCACCAAAGCTTCGATAATTTTGCATCTTTTGACAGCGTAAAAAATTTCGCATTTTTTGACCTTTCTGGTTGAAAACACGAGTAAAAGGCACGCGCACGAAATTTCGCACCCTAGAAAATTTTCGCCCGAGTCTATTTTTTTGTCTCAACCATCTCACCATGCATCAACAGGAACGAAAGCGTCGAAAATTTTGCATTTTTTGATAGCGTAAAAAATTTCGCATCTTTTGACCTTCTTGGCTGAAAACACGAGTAAAAAGCGCGAAAAGGCGCGCGGGCAAAAATTCGAGTAAAAAAATTTCACATCTTTTGACAATGTAAAAAATTTCACATCTTTTGACAACGTAAAAAATTTCGAGTCTTTTGACCTTGTTGGCTGAAATACGAGTGAAAGGCGAGCGCGCGAAATTTCGCACCCCCGAAAAATTTTCGCCTGACTCCATTTTTTCGTCCCAATCATATCACCATGTATCAACAGGCATGAAAGCGTCAAAAATTTTGCATCTTTTGACAACGTAAAAAATTTCACATTTTTTGACCTTCTTGGCTGAAAACACGAGTGAAAGGCGAGCGCGCGAAATCTCGCACCCCCAAAAAATTTTCGCTTTACTCCATTTTTTCGTCCCAATCATCTCACCATGCATCAACAGGCATGAAAGCGTAAAAAAATTTGCATCTTTTGACAGCGTAAAAAATTTCGTGTTTTTTGACCTTGTCTGAAAACACGAGTATAAGGCGCGGGAGCGAAATTTCGCACCCCTGAAAAATTTTCGCCCGAGTCCATTTTTTTGTCACATGCATCAATAGGTACGAAAGCGTAAAAAAATTTGCATTTTTATACAGCATAAAAAATTTCGCATCTTTTGACCTTCTTGGCTGAAAACAAAAGTAAAAGGCGCGTTCGCGAAATTTCGCACCCCCAAAAAATTTTCGCCCGAGTCTATTTTTGCGTCCTAATCATCTCACCATGCATCAACAGGCACGAAAGCGTCGAAAATTTTGCATCTTTTGACAGCGTCAAAAATTTCGCGTCTTTTGACCTTCTTGACTGAAAAAACGAGTAAAAGGCGAGAAAAGGTGCGCGGGCGAAATTTTGCACCCCCGGAAAAACATTCACTAGAGTCCATTTTTTCATCCCAATCATCTCACCATGCACCAACACGCACGAAAGCGTCGAAAATTTTGCATCTTTTGACAGCGTAAAAAATTTCACAATTTTTGACATTCATGGCTGAAAACACGAGTAAAAGGCGCGAAAAGGTGCGCGGGAGAAATTTTGCACCCTCGGAAAACTTTCACCCGGGTCCCCTAATCATCTCATCATGCATCAATAGGCACGAAAGCGTCCAAAATTTTGCATCTTTTTAGAGCGTAAAAAATTTCACGCTTTTTTATCTTCTTGGCTGAAAACACGAGTCAAAGGCGCGCGCCCGAAATTTCGCACCACCGGAAATTTTTCGCCCGAGTCCATTTTTTCGTCCCAATCATCTCACCACGCATCAACAGGCATGAAAGCGTCGAAAATTTCACATCTTTTGACAACATAAAAAATTTCGAGTCTTTTGACCTTCTTGGTTGAAGTACGAGTGAAAGGCGAGCGCGCGAAATTTCGTGCCCCCGAAAAATTTTCGCCTGACTCCATTTTTTCGTCCCAATCATCTCACCATGCATCAACGGCACGAAAGTGTAAAAAATTTTGCATCTTTTGACAGCGTAAAAAATTTCACATTTTTTGACCTTCTTGGCTGAAAACACGAGTAAAAGGCGCGCCCGCAAAATTTCGCACCCCCAGAAAATTTTTGCCCGAGTCCAATTTTTCGTCCCAATCATCTCACCATGCATCCATAGGCAAGAAAGCGCCGAAAATTTTGCATCTTTTGACAACGTAAAAAATTTCACGTTTTTTGACATTCATGGCTAAAAACACGAGTAAAAGGCGCACGCGCGAAATTTTGCTCCCCCAGAAAATTTTCTCCCGAGTGCATTTTTTCGTACCAATCATCTCACTATGCATCAATAGTCACAAAAGCGTCAAAAATTTTGCATCTTTTGACAGCCTAAATAATTTCGTATTTTTTTATCTTCTTGGCGGAAAACATGAGTAAAAGGCGCACGCGCGAAATTTCGCACCCCCGAAAAATTTTCGTCATAGTTCATTTTTTCGTCCCAATCATCTCACCATACATCAACAGGCACAAAAGCGACGAAAATTTTGCATCTTTCGACAGCGTAAAAAATTTCACGTTTTTTGACCTTCTTGTCTGAAAACACGAGTAAAAGGCGCGGGAGCGAAATTTCGCACCCCCGAAAAATTTTCGCCCAAGTCCATTTTTTCGTCCCAATCATCATCTCACCATACATCAATAGGTACGAAAGCGTCAAAAATTTTGCATCTTTTGACAGCGTAAAATATTTCGCATCTTTTGACCTTCTTTGCTGAAAACACGAGTAAAAGACGCGCTCGCGAAATTTCGCACCCCCAGAAAATTTTTGCTCGAGTCTATTTTTTCGTCCCAATCATCTCACCATGCATCAACAGACACGAAAGCGTCGAAAATTTTGCATCTTTTAACAGCGTCAAAAATTTCGCGTCTTTTGACCTTCTTGACTGAAAACACGAGTAAAAGGCGAGAAAAGGCGCGCGGACGAAATTTTGCACCCCCGGAAAACATTCCCTAGAGTCCATTTTTTCATCCCAATATCTGACCATGCACCAACAGACACGAAAGCGTCGAAAATTTTGCATCTTTTGACAGCGTAAGAAATTTCACAATTTTTGACATTCATGGCTGAAAACACGAGTAAAAGGCGCGAAAAGGTGCGCGAGAAAAATTTTGCACCCCCGGAAAACTTTCACTCGAGTCCCCTTTTTCGTCCCAATCATCTCATCATGCATCAACAGGAATGAAAGCGTCCAAAATTTCGCATGTTTTTAGAGCGTAAAAAATTTCATGCTTTTTTTACCTTCTTGGTTGATAACACGAGTCAAAGGCGCGCGCGCGAAATTTCGCACCACCGGAAAATTTTCGCCCGAGTCGATTTTTTCGTCCCAATCATCTCACCATCCATCAACATGCATGAAAGCGTCGAAAATTTTGCATCTTTTGACAGCGTAAAAAATTGCGTATTTTTTGACCTTCTTGGCTGAAACACGAGTAAAAGGGGTGCGCGCGAAATTTTGCACCCTAAGAAAATTTTCGCCCGAGTCCATTTTTTCGTCCCAATCATCACACCATGCATTACCAGGCACGAAAGCGACGAAAATTTTGCATCCTTTGACAGCGTAAGAAATTTCGCGTCCTTTGACCTTCATGGCTGAAAACACGAGTAAAAGGTGCGAAAAGGCGCGCTGGCAAAATTTTGCACCCCCGGAAAACATTCACTAGAGTCCATTTTTTCGTCCCAATCATCTCACCATGCACCAACAGGCACGAAAGCGTCGAAAATTTTGCATCTTTTGACAGCGTAAAAAATTTCACATTTTTTGACATTCATGGCTGAAAACACGAGTAAAAGGCGCGAAAAGGTGCGCGAGAGAAATTTTGCACCCACGGAAAACTTTCACCCAAGTCTATTTTTTCGTCCCAATCATCTCACCATGCATCAACAGGCACGAAAGCGTAAAAAATTTCACATCTTTTGACAACGTAAAAAATTTCGCGTCTTTTGACCTTCTTGGCTGAAAACACGAGTAAAAGGCGCGCGCGCGAAATTTCGCACCCCCAGAAATTTTTCGCCCGACTGCATTTTTTTGTCCCAATCATCTCACCATGCATCAACAGTCACAAAAGCGTCAAAAATTTCGCATCTTTTTACAGCGTATAAAATTTTGTATTTTTTGACCTTCTTGGCTGAAAACACGAGTAAAAGGCTTTCGAGCGTGATTTCGCACCCACAAAAAATTTTCGCCCGAGTCCATTTTTTTGTCCTAATCAATCTCACCACGCATCAACAGACACGAAAGCGTAAAAAATTTTGCATCTTTTGACAGCGTAAAAAATATCGCATCTTTTGACCTTCTTGACTGAAAACACGAGTAAAAGGCGAGAAAAGGTGCGCGGGAGAAATTTTGCACCCCCGGAAAACTTTCACCCGAGTCCCCTAATCATCTCATCATGCATCAACAGGCACGAAAGCGTCCAAAATTTCGCATCTTTTTAGAGCGTAAAAAATTTCACGCATTTTTACCTTCTTGGCTGAAAACACGAATCTAAGGCGCGCGCCCGAAATTTCGCACCACCGGAAATTTTTTGCCCGAGTCCATTTTTTCGTCTCAATCATCTCACCACGCATCAACAGGCACGAAAGCATCGAAAATTTCACATCTTTTGACAACGTAAAAAATTTCGTGTCTTTTGACCTTCTTGGCTGAAATACGAGTGAAAGGCGAGTGCGCGAAATTTCGCACCCCCGAAAAATTTTCGCCTGACTCCTTTTTTTCGTCTCAATCATCTCACCATGCATCAACAGGCACGAAAGCGTAAAAAATTTTGCATCTTTTGACAGCGTAAAAATTTTTGCATTTTTTGACCTTCTTAGCTGAAAACACGAGTAAAAGGCACGCCCGCGA
Organism: Pontederia crassipes; assembly: GCA_030549335.1. Lineage (NCBI taxonomy): Eukaryota > Viridiplantae > Streptophyta > Magnoliopsida > Commelinales > Pontederiaceae > Pontederia > Pontederia crassipes. Next base: position 12,864,052 of record CM060198.1, read on the forward strand.
AATTTCGCACCCCGAAAATTTTTTTCATCCCAATCATCATCTCACCATACATCAATAGGTACGAAAGCGTCGAAAATTTTGCATCTTTTGACAGCGTAAAATATTTCGCATCTTTTGACCTTCTTTGTTGAAAACACGAGTAAAAGACGCGCTCGCGAAATTTCGCACCCCCAGAAAAATTTTGCCCGAGTCTATTTTTTCGTCCCAATCATCTCACCATGCATCAACAGGCACGAAAGCATCGAAAATTTTGCATCTTTTGACAGCGTAAAAAATTGCGCGTTTTTTGACCTTCTTGGCTGAAAACACGAGTAAAAGGGGCGCGCGCGAAATTTTGCACCCTCATAAAATTTTCGCCCGAGTCCATTTTTTCGTCCCAATCATCATACCAGGCATGAGAGCGACGAAAATTTTGCTGTTTTGACAGCGTAAGAAATTTCGTATTTTTTGACCTTCTTGGCTGAAAACACGAGTAAAAGGCGTTCGGGCGTGATTTCTCACCCGCAAAAAATTTTTGCCCCAGTCCATGTTTTTGTCCTAACCAATCTCACCACGCATCAATAGGCACGAAAGCGTCAAAAATTTTGCATCTTTCGACAGCGTAAAAAATTTCTCATCTTTTGACCTTCTTAACTGAAAACACGAGTAAAAGGCGAGAAAAGGCGCACGGGCGAAATTTTGCACCCCCGGAAAACATTCACTAGGGTGCATTTTTTCATTCCAATCATCTCACCATGCACCAAAAGGCACGAAAGCGTCGAAAATTTTGCATCTTTTGACAGCGTAAAAAATTTCACAATTTTTGACATTCATGGCTGGAGAAATTTTGCGCGAAAAGGTGCGCGGGAGAAATTTTGCACCCCCGGAAAACTTTCACCCTTTTTCGTCCCAATCATCTCATCATGCATCAATAGGCACGAAAGCGTCCAAAATTTTGCATCTTTTTAGAGCGTAAAAAATTTCACGCTTTTTTACCTTCTTGGCTGAAAACACGAGTCAAAGGCGCGCGCGCGAAATTTCGCACCACCGGAAAATTTTCGCCTGAGTCGATTTTTTCGTCCCAATCATCTCACCATCATGCACGAAAGCGTCGAAAATTTTGCATCTTTTGACAGCGTAAAAAATTGCGCATTTTTTTACCTTCTTGGCTGAAAACACGAGTAAAAGGGGCGCGCACGAAATTTCGCACCCTCAGAAAATTTTTGCCCGAGTCCATTTTTTCATCCCAATCATCACACCATGCATTACAGGCACGAAAGCGACGAAAATTTTGCATCTTTTGACAGCGTAAGAAATTTCGCGTCCTTTGACCTTCATGGCTGAAAACACGAGTAAAAGGTGCGACAAGGCGCGCTAGCGAAATTTTGCACCCCCGGAAAACATTCACTAGAGTCCATTTTTTCGTCCCAATCATCTCACCATGCACCAACAGGCATGAAAGCGTAAAAAATTTTGCATCTTTTGACAGCATAAAACATTTCACATTTTTTGACATTCATGGCTGAAAACACGAGTAAAAGGCGCGAAAAGGCGCGCAGGAGAAATTTTGCACCCCCGGAAAACTTTCACCCGAGTCCGTTTTTTTGTCCCAATCATCTCACCATGCATCAACAAGCACGAAAGCGTAAGAAATTTTGCATCTTTTGACAGCGTAAAAAATTTTGCATTTTTTTTACCTTCTTAGCTGAAAACACGATAAAATGCGCGGCGTGAAATTTCGCACCCCCGAAAAATTTTCACCCGAGTTCATTTTTTCGTCCCAACCATCTCACCATGCATCAACAGGCACGAAAGCCTCGAAAATTTTGCATCTTTTGACAGCATAAAAAATTTCGCATTTTGTTTACCCTCTTTGCTGAAAACACGAGTAAAAGACGCGCGCGCAAAATTTCGCATCCCTAGAAAATTTTCGCCCGAGTCCATTTTTTCTTCAAATCATCTCACCATGCATAAGCAGGCACGAAAGCGTCAAAAATTTCGCATCTTTCGACAGCGTCAAAAATTTCGCGTCTTTTGACCTTCGTAGCTGAAAACACGAGTAAAAGGCGCGCGCGCGAAATTTCGCATCCCCAAAAAATTTTCGCCCGAGTCCATTTTTTCTTCAAATCATCTCACCATGCATCAACAGGCACGAAAGTGTCGAAAATTTTGCGTCTTTTGACAGCGTAAAAAATTTCGCATTTTTTGACCTTCTTGGCTGAAAACATGAGTAAAGGGCGCGCGCGCGAAATTTCGCACCCCCAAAAAATTTTCGCCCAAATTCATTTTTTCGTCCCAATCATCTCACCATGCATCAACAAGCACGAAAGCGTCGAAAATTTTGCATGTTTGGACAACGTAAAAAATTTCGCATTTTTTTACCTTCTTGGCTGAAAATACGAGTAAAATGCGTGCGCGCGAAATTTCGCACCCCCGAAAAATTTTCACCCAAGTTCATTTTTTCGTTCCAATCATCTCACCATGCATCAACAGACATGAAAGCATCGAAAATTTCGCTTCTCTCGACAGCGTAAAAAATTTCGCATTTTTTTTACCTTCTTGGTTGAAAACAAGAGTAAAAGGCGCGCGCGCGTAATTTCGCACCCCCGAAAAACTTTCGCCCGAGTTCATTTTTTCGTCCCAATCATCTAACCATGCATCAACAGGAACGAAAGCGTCGAAAATTTCGCATCTTTTGACAGTGTAAAAATTTTCGCATTTTTTTTACCTTCTTGGCTGAAAATACGAGTAAAAGGCGCGCGCACGAAATTTCGCATCCCCAGAAAATTTTCGCCTGAGTCCATTTTTTCTTCCAATTATCTCACCATGCATCAACAGGCACGATAGCATAAAAAATTTTGCATCTTTCGACAGCGTCAAAAATTTCGCGTCATTTGACCTTCTTGGCTAAAAACACGAGTAAAAGGCGAGCGCGCGAAATTTCGCTCCCCAGAAAATTTTCGCCTGAGTCTATTTTTTCGACCTAGTCATCTCACCATGCATCAAGTGACACGAAAGCGTAAAAAATTTTGCATCTTTTTACCACATCAAAAATTTCGCATCTTTTGACCTTCTTGGCTGAAAACACGAGTAAAAGGCGCGAAAAGGCACGCGGGCGAAATTTTGCACCCTCGGAAAACTTTCTCTCGAGTCCATTTTTTCGCCCCAATCATCTGACAATGCATCAACAGGCACGAAAGCGTCGAAAATTTTATATCTTTTGACAACGTGAAAATTTTCTCATTTTTGGACTTTCTTGGTTGAAAACACGAGTAAAAGGCGCGGACGCGAAATTTCGCACCCCAGAAAATTTTCGCCCGAGTCCATTTTTTCGTCCCAATTATCTCACCATGCATCAAAAGGAACGAAAGCGTCGAAAATTTCGCATCTTTTGATAGCGTAAAAAATTTCGCATTTTTTTACCTTCTTGGCTGAAAACACGAGTAAAAGGCGTGCGCGCGAAATTTCGCACCAGAAAATTTTCGCCCGAGTGTATTTTTTCGTCCCAATCATCTCACCATGCATCAACAGTTACAAAAGCGTAAAAAATTTTGCATTTTTTGACCTTCTTGGCTGAAAACACGAGTGAAAAGCGCGCGCGAAATTTCGCACCCCCAGAAAATTTTCGCCCGGGTGCATTTTTTCGTCCCAATCATCTCACCATGCAACAACAGTCACAAAAGCGTCGAAAATTTCGCATCTTTTGACAGCGTACAAAATTTCGCATTTTTTGACCTTCTTGGCTAAAAACACGAGTAAACGACGCGCGCGCGAAATTTCGTATCCCCAGAAAATTTTCGCCCGAGTCAATTTTTTCATCCCAATCATCTCACCATGCATCAACAAGCACGAAAGCGTCGAAAATTTCACATCTTTTGACAGCGTCAAAAATTTTGCGTCTTTTGACCTTGTTGGCTGAAAACACGAGTAAAAGGCGTGCACGCGAAATTTCGCACCCCAAGAAAATTTTCGCCTGAGTCCATTTTTTCGTCCTAATCATCTCACCATGTATCAACAAGCACGAAAGAGTAAAAATTTTTGCATCTTCTGACACCATCAAAAATTTCGCGTCTTTTGACCTTCTTGGCTGAAAACACGAGTAAAAGGCGCGCGGGCGAAATTTTGCACCCCCGGAAAACTTTCACTAGAGTCCATTTTTTCGTCCCAATCATCTTACAATGCATTAACAGGCACGAAAGCGTCGAAAATTTTGCATCTTTTGACAGCGTAAAAAATTTTACATTTTTTGACCTTCTTGGTTGAAAACACGAGTAAAAGGCGCGCGCGCGAAATTTCGCACCCCCAGAAAATTTTTGCCTGAGTTCATTTTTTCATCCCAATCATCTCACCATGCATCAACAGGCAAGAAAGCGTCAAAAATTTCGCAACTTTTGACAACGTAAAAAATTTCGTATTTTTTTACCTTCTTGGCTGAAAACACGAGTAAAAGGCGCACGTGAGAAATTTCGTACCCCAGAAAATTTTCGCCCGAGTCCATTTTTTCGTCCCAATCACATCTCACCATGCATCAATAGGCACGAAAGCGTAAAAAATTTCGCATCTTTTGACAACGTAAAAATTTTCGTATTTTTTGACCTTTTTCGCATCCCCAGAAAATTTTCGCATCCCCAGAAGATTCTCGCCCGAGTCCATTTTTTTGTCCCAATCATCTCACCCGGAAAATTTTCGCCCGAGTCCATTTTTTCGTCCCAATAATCTCTCCATGCATCAACAAGCACGAAAGCGTCGAAAATTTCGCATCTTTTGACAGCGTAAAAAATTTCGCGTCTTTTGACCTTGTTGGCTGAAAACACGAGTAAAAGGCGCGCGCGCGAAATTTCGCACCCCCAGAAAATTTTCGCCCGAGTCCATTTTTTCGTCCTAATCATCTCACCATGCATCAACAGACATGAAAGCGTAAAAAATTTTGCATCTTTTGACAGCGTAAAAAATTTCGCGTTTTTTGACCTTTTTGGCCGAAAACACGAGTAAAAGGCGCGCACGCAAAATTTCGCACCCCAAGAAAATTGTCGCCAGAGTCCATTTTTTCGTCCTAATCATCTCACCATGCATCAACATGCACGAAAGCGTAAAAAATTTCGCGTCTTTTGACCTTCTTGGCTGAAAATACGAGTAAAAGGCGTGAAAAGGCGCGCGTGCGAAATTTTGCACCCCCCGAAAACTTTCACTAGAGTCCATTTTTTCGTCCCAATCATCTCACAATGCATCAACGGGCACGAAAGCGTCGAAAATTTTGCATCTTTTGATAGCGTAAAAAAGTTCGCATTTTTTGACCTTCTTGGTTGAAAACACGACTAAAAGACGCGCGCGCGAAATTTCGCACCCTCAAAAAATTTTCGCCTGAGTCCATTTTTTCGTCCCAATCATCTCACCATGCATCAACAGGTACGAAAGCGTCGAAAATTTTGCATCTTTTGACAGCGTAAAAAATTTCGCATTTTTTTACCTTCTTGGTTCAAAACACGTGTGAAAGGCGCGCGCGCGAAATTTCGCACCCCCAAAAAATTTTCACACGAGTCCATTTTTCATCCCAATCATCTCACCATGCATCAATAGGAACGAAAGCGTCGAAAATTTCGCATCTTTTGACAGCGTAAAAATTTCACATTTTTTGACATTTCATGGCTGAAAACACGAGTAAAAGGCGCGCGCACGTAATTTCGCACCCCCAGAAAATTTTCGTCCGAGTCCATTTTTTTGTCCCAATCACCTCACCATGTATCAACAGGAAAGAAAGCGTTAAAAATTTCGCAACTTTTGACAGCGTAAAAAATTTCGTATTTTTTGACCTTCTTGGCTGAAAACACGAGTAAAAGGCGCGCGCGAGAAATTTCGTACCCCAGAAAATTTTCGCCCGAGTCCATATTTTCGTCCCAATCACCATCTCATCATGCATCAATAGGCACAAAAGCATAAAAAATTTCGCATCTTTTGTCAGCATAAAAAATTTCGTGTTTTTTGACCTTTTTGGCTGAAAACACGAGAAAAAGGCGCGCGCGCGAAATTTCGCATCCCCAGAAAATTTTCGCCCTGCATCAACAGTCACAAAAGCATCGAAAATTTTGCATCTTTTGACAGCGTACAAAATTTCGCATTTTTTTTACTTTCTTGGCTGAAAACACGAGTAAACGGCGCGCGCGCGAAATTTCGCAACTCGGAAAATTTTCGCCCGAGTCCATTTTTTCGTCCCAATCATCTCACCATGCATCAACAAGCACGAAAGCGTCGAAAATTTCGCATCTTTTGACAGCGTAAAAAATTTCGCGTCTTTTGACCTTGTTGGCTAAAAATACGAGTAAAAGGCGCGCGCGCGAAATTTTGCACCCCCAGAAAATTTTCGCCCGAGTCCATTTTTTCGTCCTAATCATCTCGCCATGCATCAACAGACATGAAAGCATAAAAAAATTTGCAACTTTTGACAGCGTAAAAAATTTCGCGTCTTTTGACCTTCTTGGCCGAAAACACGAGTAAAAGGCGCGCACGCGAAATTTCGCACCCCCAGAAAATTTTTGCCGAGTCCATTTTTTCATTCTAATCATCTCACCATGCATCAATAGTCACTAAAGCGTCGAAAATATTGCATCTTTTGACAACGTCAAAAATTTCGCGTCTTTTGACCTTCTTGGCGGAAAACACGAGTAAAAGGCGCGCACGCAAAATTTCGCACCCCAAGAAAATTGTCGCCAGAGTCCATTTTTCGTCCTAATCATCTCACCATGCATCAACATGCATGAAAGCGTAAAAAAATTTGCATCTTTTGACAGCGTCAAAAATTTCGCGTCTTTTGACCTTCTTGGCTGACAACACGAGTAAAAGGCGTGAAAAGGCGCGCGTGTGAAATTTTGCACCCCCCGAAAACTTTCACTAGAGTCCATTTTTTCATCCCAATCATCTCACAATGCATCAACGGGCCCGAAAAGCGTCGAAAATTTTGCATCTTTTGACAGCGTAAAAAAGTTCGCATTTTTTGACCTTCTTGGTTGAAAACACGACTAAAAGGCGCGCGCGCGAAATTTCGCACCCTCAAAAAATTTTCGCCCGAGGCCATTTTTTCGTCCCTATCATCTCACCATGCATCAACAGGCACGAAAGCGTCGAAAATTTTGCATCTTTTGATAGCGTAAAAAATTTCGCATTTTTTGACCTTCTTGATTCAAAACACGAGTGAAAGGCGCGCGCGCGAAATTTCGCACCCCCAAAAAATTTTCACTCGAGTCCATTTTTCGTCCCAATCATCTCACCATGCATCAATAGGAACGAAAGCGTCGAAAATTTCGCAACTTTTGACCGTAAAAAATTTCGCATTTTTTTACCTTCTTGGCTGAAAACACGAGTAAAAGGCGCGCTCGCAAAATTTCGCACCCCCAGAAAATTTTTGCCCGAGTGCATTTTTTCGTCCCAATCATCTCACCATGCATCACCCCCAGAAAACACGACTAAAAGGCGCTGCGCCGCGCGCGCGAAATTTCGCAACTTCAGAAAATTTTTGCCCGACTCCATTTTTTCGTCCCAATCATCTCACCATGCATCAACAGGCACGAAAGCATCGATAATTTTTGCGCCACAGGAAAACTTTCACTAGAGTCCATTTTTTCAACCCAATCATCTCACCATGCACCAACAAGCACGAAAGCGTCGAAAATTTTGCATCTTTTGACAGCGTAAAAAATTTCACATTTTTTGACCTTCTTGGCTGAAAATACGAGTAAAAGGCGCGCGCGCGTAATTTCGCACTCCCAGAAAATTTTCGCCCGAGTCCATTTTTTCGTCACAATCATCTCACCATGCAACACCAGGCACGAAAGCGTAAAAAATTTCTCATCTTTTGACAGCATAAAAAATTTCGCATTTTTTGACCTTCTTGGCTGAAAATACGAGTAAAAGGCGCGCGCGCGAAATTTCGCACCCCTGGAAAATTTTCGCCCAAGTTCATTTTTTGGTTCCAATCATCTCACCATGCATCAGCAGGCATGAAAGCGTCGTAAATTTTGCATCTTTTGATAACGTAAAAAATTTTGCCTTTTTTGACCTTCTTGGCTGAAAGCACGAGTAAAAGGCGCGCGCGAAATTTTGCACCCCCAGAAAATTTTCGCCCGAGTCCATTTTTTCGTCCCAATCATCTCACCATGCATCAACAGGCATGAAAGCGTAAAAAATTTCGCATCTTTTGACAGCGTAAAAAATTTCGCATTTTTTGACCTTCTTGGCTGAAAACACGAGTAATAGGCGCGCACGCAAAATTTCGCACCCTTGGAAAATTTTCGCCCAAGTCCATTTTTTGGTTCCAATCATCTCACCATGCATCAGCAGGCACGAAAGCGTCTAAAATTTTGCATCTTTTGACAGTGTAAAAAATTTCACGTCTTTTGACCTTCTTGGCTAAAAGCATAAGTAAAAGGCGCGAAAAGGCGCGCGGGCGAAATTTTGCGCCCCTGGAAAACTTTTACTAGAGTCCATTTTTTCGTCACAATCATCTCACCATGCGTCATCAGGCACGAAAGTGTCGAAAATTTTGCATCTTTTTGACAGCGTAAAATATTTCGCGTTTTTTTACCTTCTTGGCATAAAACAATAATAAAAGGGGCGTGCGCGAAATTTCGCACTCCCAGAAAATTTTCGCCCGAGTCCATTTTTTCATCACAATCATCTCACCATGCATTAGTAGGCACGAAAGCATCGAAAATTTTGCGCCTTTTGACCTTCTTGGCTGAAAACACGAGTAAAAGACGCGAAAAGGCAGCGCGGGCGAAATTTTGCGCCCCCGAAAAACTTTTACTAGAGTCCATTTTTTCGTCCCAATCATCTCACCATGCATCAACATACACGAAAGCGTCAAACATTTTGCATCTTTTGACAGCGTAAAAAATTTCACATTTTTTTACCTTTTTGGCTGAAAATACGAGTAAAAGACGCGCGCGTAAAATTTCGCACTCCCAGAAAATTTTCGCCCGAGTCCATTTTTTCGTCCCAACCATCTCACCATGCATCAACAGGCACGAAAGCGTAAAAAATTTCGCATCTTTTGACTGCGTAAAAAATTTCCCGTTTTTTGACCTTCTTGGCTGAAAACATGAGTAAAAGGCGCGCGCTCAAAATTTTGCACCCCCAGAAAATTTTTGCCCGAGTCCATTGTTTTGTCCCAATCATCTCACCATGCATCAACAGGAACGAAAGCGTAAAAAATTTTGCATCTGTTGACTGCGTAAAAAATTTTGCATTTCTTTACCTTCTTGGCTGAAAACACGAGTAAAAGGCGCGCGCGCGTAATTTCGCACTCTCAGAAAATTTTCGCCCGAGTTAATTTTTTCGTCCCAATCATCTCACCATGCATCAACAGGCACGAAAGTGTCGAAAATTTTGCATCTTTTGACAGCGTAAAAAATTTCGCATTTTTTGAACTTCATGGCTGAAAAGACGAGTAAAAGGCGCACGGGCGAAATTTTGCACCCCTGGAAAATTTTTTCCAAAGTCCATTTTTTGGTTCCAATCATCACACCATGCATCAGCAGGCACGAAAGCGTCGAAAAATTTGCATCTTTTGATAACGTAAAAAATTTCGCCTTTTTTGACCTTCTTGGTTGAAAACAAGAGGAAAAGACGCTCGCTCGAAATTTCGCACCCCCAGAAAATTTTCGCCCGAGTCCATTTTTTCGTCCCAATAATCTCACCATGCATCAACAGGCACGAAAGCGTAAAAAATTTTGCATGTTTTGACAACGTCAAAAATTTCGTGTCTTTTGATCTAGTTGGCTGAAAACACAAGTAAAAGGTGCGAAAAGTCGCGCAGGCAAAATTTTGCACTCCCGGAAAACTTTCACTAGAGTCCATTTTTTCGTCCCAATCATCTCAGCATGCATCAACAGGCACGAAAGTGTCGAAAATTTTGCATCTTTTGACAGCGTAAAACATTTCACATTTTTTTACCTTCTTGGCTGAAAACAATAGTAAAAGGCGCGCGCGCGAAATTTCGCACTCCCTGAAAATTTTTGCCCTAGTCCATTTTTTCGTCACAATCATCTCACCATGCATTAGCAGGCACGAAAGCATCAAAAATTTTGCGCCTTTTGACCCTCTTGGCTGAAAACACGAGTAAAAGACGCGAAAAGGCAATGCGGGCGAAATTTTGCACCCCCGGAAAACTTTTACTAGAGTCCATTTCTTCGTCCCAATCATCTCACCATGCATCAACAGGCACGAAAGCGTCAAACATTTCGCATCTTTTGACAGCGTAAAAAATTTCGCATCTTTTGACCTTCTTGGCCGAAAACACGAGTAAAAGGCGCGCGCGCGTAATTTCGCACTCCCAGAAAATTTTCGCCCGAGTCCATTTTTTCGTCCCAATCATCTCACCATGCATCAACAGGCACGAAAGCGTAAAAAATTTCGCATCTTTTGACAGCTTAAAAAATTTCGCATTTTTTGAACTTCATGGCTGAAAATACGAGTAAAAGGCGCGCGGGCGAAATTTTGCGCCCCCGGAAAACTTTCACTAGAGTCCATTTTTACGTTTCAATCATCTCAACATGCATCAACAGGCACGTAAGCATCGAAAATACGAGTAAAAGGCGCGCGCACGAAATTTCGCACCCATGAAAAATTTTCGCCCAAGTCCATTTTTCGTCCCAATCATCTCACCATGCATCAGCAGGCACGAAAGTGTCAAAAATTTTGCATCTTTTGATAACGTAAAAAAATTCGCCTTTTTTGACCTTCTTGGCTGAAAGCACGAGTAAAAGGCGCGCGCGCGAAATTTCGCACCCCCAGAAAATTTTCGCCCGAGTCCATTTTTTCGTGCCAATCATCTCACCTTGCATCAATATGCACGAAAGCGTCGAAAATTTCGCAACTTTTGACAGCGTAAAAAATTTCGCGTTTTTGGACCTTCTTGGCTAAAAGCAAGAGTAAAAGGCGCGCGCGCGAAATTTCGCACCCCCGGAAAATTTTCGAACGAGTCCATTTTTTCATCCCAATCATCTCACCATGCATCAACAGGCATGAAAGCGTAAAAAATTTCGCGTCTTTTGACCTAGTTGGCTGAAAACATGAGTAAAAGGTGCGAAAAGTTGCGCAGGCAAAATTTTGCACTCCCGAAAAACTTTCACTAGAGTCCATTTTTTCGTCCCAATCATCTCACCATGCATCAACAGGCACGAAAGTGTCAAAAATTTGGCATCTTTTGACAGCGTAAAACATTTCGCGTTTTTTTACCTTCTTGGCTTAAAACAATAGTAAAAGGGCGCGCGCGCGAAATTTCGCACTCCCAGAAAATTTTCGCCCGAGTCCATTTTTTCATCCCAATCATCTCACCATGCATTAGCAGGCATGAAAGCATCGAAAATTTCGCGCCTTTTGACCTTCTTGGCTGAAAACACGAGTAAAAGACGCGAAAAGGCAGCGCAGGTGAAATTTTGCGCCCCCGGAAAACTTTTACTAGAGTCCATTTCTTCGTCCCAATCATCTCACCATGCATCAACAGGCACGAAAGCGTCGAACATTTTGCATCTTTTGACAGCGTAAAAAATTTCGCATTTTTTTATCTTCTTGGCCGAAAACACGAGTAAAAGGCGCGCACGCGTAATTTCGCACTCCCAGAAAATTTTCGCCCGAGTCCATTTTTTCGTCCCAATCATCTCACCATGCATCAACAGGCACGAAAGCGTCAAAAATTTCGCATCTTTTGACAGCGTAAAAAATTTCGCATTTTTTGAACTTCATGGCTGAAAATACGAGTAAAAGGCGCTAGGCGAAATTTTGCGCCCCCGGAAAACTTTCACTAGAGTCCATTTTTACGTTCCAATCATCTCAACAGGCACGAAAGCATAAAAAAATTTGCATCTTTTGCAGCGTACAAAATTTCGCATATTTTGACCTTCTTGTCTGAAAACACGAGTAAAAGGCGCGCGCACGAAATTTCGTACCCCCGAAAAATTTTCGCCCAAGTCCATTTTTTCATCCCAATCATCTCAGCATGCATCAACAGGCACGACAGGGTAAAAAATTTTGCATCTTTTGATAACTTAAAAAATTTCGCTTTTTTTGACCTTCTTGGCTGAAAGCACGAGTAAAAGGCGCGCGCGCGAAATTTCGCACCCCCAGAAAATTTTCGCCCGAGTCCATTTTTTCGTGCCAATCATCTCACCTTGCATCAATAGGCACGAAAGCGTCGAAAATTTTGCAACTTTTGACAGCATAAAAAATTTCGCATTTTTTGACCTTCTTGGCTGAAAACAAGAGTAAAAGGCGCGCGCGCGAAATTTCGCACCCCCGGAAAATTTTCGCCCAAGTCCATTTTTTTGTCCAAATCATCTCACCATGCATCAACATGCATGAAAGCATAAAAAATTTTACATCTTTTGACAGCATAAAAAATTTCACGTATTTTGACCTTCTTAGTTGAAAACAAGAGTAAAAGGCGCTCGCTCGAAATTTTTGTACCCCTAGAAAATTTTCGCCCGAGTCCATTTTTTCGGCCCAATAATCTCACCATGCATCAACAACACGAAAGCATCGAAAAATTTGCATCTTTTGACAGCGTACAAAATTTCGCGTGTTTTGACCTTCTTGTCTGAAAACACGAGTAAAAGGCGCGCGCACGAAATTTCGCACCCACGAAAGATTTTCGCCCAAGTCCATTTTTTCGTCCCAATCATCTCACCATGTATCAACAGGAACGAAAGCGTCGAAAATTACGCATCTTTTGACAACGTAAAAAATTTTGCATTTTTTCACCTTCTTGGCTGAAAAGAGTAAAAGGCGCGCACGCGAAATTTTGCACTCCCAGGAAATTTTCACCCAAGTCCATTTTTTCGTCCCAATCATCTCACCATGCATGAACAGACACGAAAGCATAAAAAAATTTGCATCTTTTGATAGCGTACAGAATTTCGCATTTTTTTACATTCTTGTCTGAAAACACGGCTAAAAGGCGCACGCGCGAAATTTCGCACCCTCGAAAAATTTTCGCCCGAGTACATTTTTTTGTCCCAAGCATCTCACCATGCATCAACAGGCATGAAAGCGTCGAAAATTTTGCATCTTTTGACACCGTCAAAAATTTCGCGTCTTTTGACCATCTTGGCTGAAAAGACGAGTAAAAGGCGCGCGGGCGAAATTTTGCGCCCCCGAAAAACTTTCACTAGAGTCCATTTAAAGCGTCGAAAATTTCGCATCTTTTGATAGCGTAAAAAATTTCGCCTTTTTTTACCTTTTTGGCTGAAAACACGAGTAAAAGACGTGCGCTCAAAATTTCGCACCCCCATAAATTTTCACCCGAGTCCATTTTTTTCATCCCAATCATCTCACCATGAATCAACAGGACGAAAGAGTCGAAAATTTTACTTCTTTTGATAGCGTCAAAAATTTCGCGACTTTTGACCTACTGGCTGAAAATATGAGTAAAAGGCGCGAAAAGTCACACGGGCAAAATTTTGCACCCCAGGAAAACTTTCACTAGAGTCCATTTTTACGTTCCAATTATCTCAACATGCATCAGCAGGCACGAAAGCATAAAAAAATTTGCATCTTTTGACAGCGTAAAAAATTTCACGTTTTTTGACCTTCTTGGTTGAAAACAAGAGTAAAAGGCGCTCGCTCGAAATTTCGCACCCCCAGAAAATTTTCGCCCGAGTCCATTTTTTCGTCCCAATAATCTCACCATGCATCAACAGGCACGAAAGCGTAAAAAATTTCGCATGTTTTGACAACATTAAAAATTTCACATCTTTTGACCTAGTTGGCTGAAAACATGAGTAAAAGGTGCGAAAAGTCGCGCAGGCGAAATTTTGCACTCCCGGAAAACTTTAACTAGAGTCCATTTTTTTAGTCCCAATCATCTCACCAAGCGTCGAAAATTTTGCATCTTTTGACTGCGGAAAAAAATTTCACATTTTTTGACCTTCTTGGCTGAAAACACGAGTAAACGGCGCGGGCGCGAAATTTTGCACCCCCAAAAAATTTTCGCCCGAGTCTATTTTTTCGTCCCAATCATCTCACCATGCATGAATAGGCACAAAAGCGTCAATAAATTTGCATCTTTTGACAGCTAAAAAATTTCGTATTTTTTGACGTTCCTGTCTGAAAATGCGAGTAAAACGCACCGCGTGCGCGAAATTTCGCACGCTCAGAAAATTTTTGCCGGACTACATTTTTTCGTCCCAATCATCTCACCATGCATCAACAGGCACGAAAGCGTTGATAATTTTGCATCTTTTCACAGCGTAAAAAATTTCGCGTCTTTTGACTTTCTTGGCTGAAAACACGAATAAAAGGCGTGAAAAGGCGTGCGGGCGAAATTTTGCGCCCCCGGAAAACTTTCACTAGAGTCCATTTTTTCGTCCCAATCATCTCAACATGCATCAATAGGCACGAAAGCGTCGAAAATTTCACATCTTTTGACAGCGTAAAAAATTTCACATTTTTTGACCTTCTTGGCTGAAAACACGAGTAAAATGCGCGTGCGCGTAATTTCGCACTCCCATAAAATTTTCGCCCGAGTCCATTTTTTCGTCCCAATCATCTCACCATACAACACCAGGCATGAAAGTGTCAAAAATTTGCATCTTTTGACAGCATAAAAAATTTCGCATTTTTTGACCTTCTTGGCTGAAAGTACGAGTAAAAGGCGCGCGGGCGAAATTTCGCACCCTCAGAAAATTTTCGCCCGAGTCTATTTTTTCATCCCAATCATCTCACCATGCATCAATAGGCACGAAAGCATCGAAAATTTTGCGTCTTTTGACAGCGTAAAAAATTTCACGTTTTTTTACCTTCTTGGTTGAATACAAGAGTAAAAGGCGCACGCTCGAAATTTCGCACCCCTAGAAAATTTTCATCCGAGTCCATTTTTTCATCCAATCATCTCACCATGCATCAACAGGCAGGAAAGCGTAAAAAATTTCGCATGTTTTGACAATGTCAAAAATTTTGCGTCTTTTGACCTAGTTGGCTGAAAACATGAGTAAAAGGCGCAAAAAGTCGCGCAGGCGTAATTTTGCACTCTCGAATAACTTTCACTAGAGTCCATTTTCTCATCCCAATCATCTCACCATGCATCAACAGGCACGAAAGTGTCGAAAATTTCGCATCTTTTGACAGCGTAAAAAATTTCGCATTTTTTTACCTTCATGGCTTAAAACAATAGTAAAAGGCGCGCGCACGAAATTTCGCACTCCCAGAAAATTTTCGCCCGAGTCCATTTTTTCGTCCCAATCATCTTACCAAGCATTAGCAGGCACGAAAGCATAAAAAATTTCGCATCTTTTGACAGCGTAAAAAATTTTGCATTTTTTGACCTTCTTGCCTGAAAACACGAGTAAAAGGTGCACGTGCGAAATTTCGCACCCCCGGAAAATTTTTGCCCGAGTCCATTTTTTCGTCCCAATCATCTCACCATGCATCAGCAGGCACGAAAGCGTCGAAAATTTTGCATCTTTTGATAGCGTAAAAAATTTGGCCTTTTTTGACCTTCTTAGCTAAAAACACGAGTAAAAGACGAGCGCGCGAAATTTCGCACCACCAGAAAATTTTCGCCCGAGTCCATTTTTTCGTCCCAATCATCTTACCATGCATCAGCAGGCACGAAAAGTGTTGAAAATTTTGCATCTTTTGACACTGTAAAAAATTTCGCGTCTTTTGACCTTCTTGGCTGAAAACACGAGTAAAAGACGCGAAAAGGCAACGCCGGCGAAATTTTGCGCCCCCGGAAAACTTTTACTAGAGTCCATTTTTTCGTCCCAATCATCTCACCATGCATCACCAGGCACGAAAGCGTCGAAAATTTCGCATCTTTTGACGGTGTAAAAAATTTCGTATTTTTTTACCTTCTTGGCCGAAAACACGAGTAAAAGGCGCGCGCGCGTAGTTTCGCACTCCCAGAAAATTTTCGCCCGAGTCCATTTTTTCATCCCAATCATCTAACCATGCATCAATTGGCCTGAAAAGCGTCGAAAATTTTGCATCTTCTGACAGCGTAAAAAATTTTGCATTTTTTGACGTTCTTGGCTGAAAACACGACTAAAAGGCGCCCGAGCGAAATTTCGCACTCCCAGAAAATTTTCGCCCGAGTCCATTTTTTCGTCCCAATCATCTCACCATGCATCAACAGGTACGAAAGCGTCAAAAAATTCGCATCTTTTGACAGCGTAAAAAATTTCGCATTTTTTGAACTTCGTGGCTGAAAAGATGAGTAAAAGGTGTGCGCGCGAAATTTTGCACTCCCAGAAAATTTTCACCCGAGTCCATTTTTTCGTCCCAATCATCTCACCATGCATCAACAGGCATGAATCATCGAAAAATTTGCATCTTTTGACAGCGTACAAAATTTCGCGTGTTTTGACCTTCTTGTCCGAAAACCCGAGTAAAAGGCGCACGTGTCACGGGGTCATTCTCGGACACTAGACCACGTGCGGCGACTAGGCGGATAGGCACCTAGCCAAGCCTGTTTTGAGTTTGCAGCGGAAGTTTTATGGTCGAGACGACTTTGCCGAGAGTCGCTCTTATAGGCATTCAATCACGGACATGACTAGAGTGTTGGACTACTCGTCACGAGACCATGGCATTAGCGCGTTGCGGCACTAATGTAGGCGCTTGGGCGCTTAAAGTCCGAAGGGGCGACGAAGGGACCACGGGACGCCACGAAGGGACACCGATGTGGGTTGCCACCCCACGCTCAAGGCCATGACACTAGAATTAAAGGAAAGCTTACTTGTATTAAATATGATGAAACATAACATACAATTGGGCCTCGGAAGGCACTAGTGAACTCCTCCCAGTGTACCGTAGGTATAGGAGTCTTGTTACATATTGAAGATGCAAAAGACGTACCCTACGGGAACGTCACCTACTTGGCCATTCATAAGGACGGCCTTACAAGATAAATGCCCTAAGGGCGGATAACTTGGTACTCCGCAATATTACGCAGTGCGGGGCGGCTGCATGTGTTCCATGTTTTCGGCGCTGAGCGGCCGAGGGCTATAAGTTGAGCGGCACAGGTGCCGCGAGGCTTCACGCTTCGTGTCACGGGAAACGCCCCGTGACATTCTCCCCCACCAAAGTCGGCGACGCCCCCGACGCCGTTGTCCGGGCTTCCTCGGGGCCTTCGTCTTGAGTCTTGACTTTGCTTGTCTCGTTCAATTCTGCCTTCTTTGCCTTGACTTCGACTTCACCAGCATCACGCAACGCCAGGAATGCCCGCTCCTTGGGGTCTCGCTGAGGACTCCTCCCTTAGGCCTGCTTCGCTCGCTGATCCTTCGTCCAATCCGGGGTCATCACTTGTGCAGCGCCAGTGGAGTCCGCCATGTGCGGTCTGACTTCATCAAGCAACTATCCGTCCATCAAGTCTCTGTTGGCTTCACTTCTCTTCGACTTACGCAGCGTCAACTTGTGTGGTTTGGCTTCTTTGGGGGTGAAACAACTCTTGTATGCCTTCAGGAATGACGCGGAGAAGAGTTGTCTCAGGATCGTGTGGAACACGATGAAGAGTCTCGCCATTCGACCTGCATGACTTGACTCGATGCCTTCATGTTGCGGATGGCCGCAGCATAAGGTCTTCCTTCCGTCGAATGCGAAGTGCGGGACCATCTCACCCTCGATGATCATTCTTGAATTTCGACGGCTTGAAACAGCACAAGCTCTCCGATGTCGATGCTTGTAGCTTGTCTGCTTCGAGTGCCTGGGGTCGCTATGACGAGCGACAAGAGTCTTCCCATGGATACTCTGGGATGCTTCAGGTCTCTTTATGGGCTTGACTCCATGTCTCTATGTTGCACATGATTGCAACGTAGAGTCTTCCATACCTCTGCCGAACTAAAAGCGCAGGACCACCTCCTCCTTGGTGACCACATGATGTTTCGGCAGTCTTGAGGCGGGACAAGGTTCTTTGATATGACAATCCATGCCTTGTCCATCCAAGTCGCCATAGTGGGTGACGAGAGTCTCCCCACATTTCCTTGTGGTTCAACTCGCTGTCCCCAAGTTGTAGATGGCTGCAATGTTGAGTCCTTCGTCCGCCGAGCCTTGAGAACATCTCCACCTTCCCCTTGGTGGACAATAGATATCTCGACGGTTTGAGGTGGAGCAAGGTTCTTTGGTATAACATTCCGCACCTTGTCCACTCCCAGTCGCTATAGTGAGCGACGATGAGGGTCTCCCCACACGTGCCTGTGGTTCGATCCGCTTCTCCTGCTTCGATGGGCGATCTATATCTTCGGCATAAGTAGCTTCCTCCTTGCGACTTGAGCTTCTCTCCCCCACCATTGCCCTTGCCCAAGGGCTTTGGTGGTATGGCACTTGTCCTGATTGACTTGGCAGCATCGACTAGGGAGCGGAGGTTGGACGACCCGGTCGTTCCAACTCCTTCCCAGTCCAAAGCTTCTAACCCCTCTGCTTGAAGAGCACCAACACTGGGTCTTCATCCTCCTGGGAACACTGTAGGTGGAGCTCGGTGATTCCTTTCACTTCCTCCTTCAACATGCCCATCTGGCTGATGCTGAACAATGCGATCTTGACCTTCAGTCCCAACTTGTCAGGGCTTGCATAATTGATGAACTGCCAATTCTTCCGTCCCATGTCTGGGATGCATGTTTGCCATATTCTACATTGTCGCGATGGCAACGCCATCCTGAGTTTGCCACATCTTGCAGGATTCTTGGGATATGCCTTCTTCCGATCCTGGGACCTCCTTTGAAGCTTTGACAATCCCTTTGGGGTATAGACGGGGCGAGATCGTTGTGCTCGTTCACGAAGAGGATGCACCTTAGATGCTCGTCCGTCCGCACCTTGGACAAAGTAATGTCACTGTGCTTGTCATCCTAGATCATACACCTTTGACATACTCGTCCACTGAGCGGCTTGACCCTTGCGAAAGAGTAGCCGTTCCGGGCCTTCACTAATCCGGGCGGATGCTTGTGAAGACGTTCCGCTTAGATAAGCGGACTGCGGTTGGTGAACTCATGGCATGAGCTCCCAACATTCTCTCCATCTCCATTCGAAGGGACGACATCGCCAATGTGTCCTTCGAAACTTTCGCATTGCGATCCTTGGAGGCCGCTTCGATTACTCGAGGCGATGTCCGAAAGGAAAGGGCACTCCTCCCTTCGGTTGGCGGCAGAACGCTTGACAGCAGCATGCCAAGGTTCGCCGATGCTCGACGCTCAGACCATTTGCCAAATTGGTCGCAGAGTTGAGGCGTCGATTTGCGTTGGCATGTATCAGGTTCGTCCCACTCCTCGATGGATGACATCACGCTGCTTGCGGGGTGACACTTGACTAGGCAGGCAAGGCTGACAGCTCGTTCACGAGTGTTTGCAAGTAATCAACGCTTTGCTCCATTCCTGAAAGTCATCAAGGCGTGGCAGGCGATGCTGCGGCACGACAAGATGCTTGTGATTGATGCTCCTTGGCCGAAGGGATGATATTCTTTGGCCGCAAGGGGACCATGAACCTTGATATTTGTCTTTAAGCCAACTTCTCCCGTGAAGCGGTTGTGCACTTCACGTTGCATGACTGGGCATGCGATGCGACGTCACGAAATACCGAGCAGCGCCAGGTCGCCATGATAGTGCATGACCGACAGTCCCTGAATGTGACACGGGTCCTCCGAGTTACACGACGCTCGTGTAAGCGATCTCATGATATGAGCAGCGCAAGACCATCATACGGAGCATATGGCCACTCTTTGACGCAGCGCGACACTTCAGGATTCCCGACTGTATACCTGGGGTGGTTGATCTGCTCGAGTGAGCGACGCATGACCGTCCCGGTTAGGCGGGGCGATCAATCCGCCATCATAATGCATGACGGACGTTCCTTGACACGACACGGGTGTATGAGGAACATGCTGCGGGACACGATTGGGCGTGCGGCGAGGAAGCTTGCCATGCATTCCTCGTTGGCGTCCATGATCAAAGACCATGGTACCAGTGCGCCTGGGCGTGATGGAGTATTTGAGCGGAAGCACATTTCCAACGCCAGGGCACGTTGCGACGACACAAGCGAGTCATCGTCGCTGGGTAATCCGAGCAGGAAGAACTGCTCTGATACCAACTTGTCACGGGGTCATTCTCGGACACTAGACCACGTGCGGCGACTAGGTGGATAGGCACCTAGCCAAGCCTATTTTGAGTTTGCAGCGGAAGTTTTATGGTCGAGACGACTTTGCCGAGAGTCGCTCTTATAGGCATTCAATCACGGACATGACTAGAGTGTTGGACTACTCGTCACGAGACCATGGCATTAGCGCGTTGCGGCACTAATGTAGGCGCTTGGGCGCTTAAAGTCCGAAGGGGCGACGAAGGGACCACGGGACGCCACGAAGGGACACCGATGTGGGTTGCCACCCCACGCTCAAGGCCATGACACTAGAATTAAAGGAAAGCTTACTTGTATTAAATATGATGAAACATAACATACAATTGGGCCTCGGAAGGCACTAGTGAACTCCTCCCAGTGTACCGTAGGTATAGGAGTCTTGTTACATATTGAAGATGCAAAAGACGTACCCTACGGGAACGTCACCTACTTGGCCATTCATAAGGACGGCCTTACAAGATAAATGCCCTAAGGGCGGATAACTTGGTACTCCGCAATATTACGCAGTGCAGGGCGGCTGCATGTGTTCCATGTTTTCGGCGCTGAGCGGCCGAGGGCTATAAGTTGAGCGGCACAGGTGCCGCGAGGCTTCACGCTTCGTGTCACGGTCAACAGGCACGAAAGCGTCGAAAATTTCACATCTTTTGACAGCGTAAAAAATTTCGCATTTTTTGACCTTCTTGTCTGAAAACACGAGTAAAAGGTGCCACGCCGCGCGAGTCCATTTTTCGACCCAATTATCTCACTATGCATCAACAGACACGAAAGCGTTATTTTCGCATCTTTTGACAGCGTCAAAAATTTCACATCTTTTGACCTTCTTGGCTGAAAACACGAGTAAAAGGCGCGCGCCCGAAATTTTGCACCCCCAAAAAATTTTCGCCCGAGTCCATTTTTTCGTCCCAATCATCTCACCATGCATCAACAAACACGAAAGCATCGAAAATTTTGCATCTTTTGATAACATAAAAAATTTCGCCTTTTTTTACCTTCTTGGCTGAAAGCACGAGTAAAAGGCGCGCGCGCGAAAATTCGCACCCCCAGAAAATTTTCGCCCGAGTCCTTTTTTTCGTCCCAATCATCTCACCTTGCATCAACAGGTTCGAAAGTGTCGAAAATTTCGCATCTTTTGACAGCATAAAAATTTCGCATTTTTTGACCTTCTCGGCTGAAAACACGAGTAAAAGGCGCACGCGCGAAATTTCGCACCCCCGAAAAATTATCGCCCGAGTCCATTTTTTTGTCCCAATCATCTCACCATGCATCAATAGGTACGAAAGCGTTGAAAATTTTGCAGCGTTTGACAGCGTAAAAAATTCGCATTTTTTTACATTCTTGGCTGAAAACACGAGTAAAAGGCGCACGCGCGAAATTTCGCACCCCCGAAAAGTTTTCGCCCGAGTCCATTTTTTCGTCCCAACCATCTCACCATGCATCAACAAGCACGAAAGCGTCGAAAATTTTGCATCTTTTGACAGCATAAACAATTTCGCATTTTTTGACCATCTTGGCTGAAAACACGAGTAAAAGGTGCGCGCACAAAATTTTGCCCCCTTGGAAAATTTTCGCCCGAGTCCATTTTTTTTGTCCCAATCATCCACCATGCGTCAACAGGCAAGAAAGCGTCGAAAAATTCGCATCTTTTGATAGCGTAAAAAAATTCGATTTTTTTGACCTTCTTCGCTGAAAACACGAGTAAAAGTCGTGCGCGCGAAATTTCGTACCCTCAGAAAATTATCGCCCGAGTCCATTTTTTCGTCCCAATCATCTCACCATGCTTTAACAGGCCCGAAAGCGTCGAAAATTTCACATCTTTTGACGGTGGAAAAAATTTCACATTTTTTGACCTTCTTGACTGAAAACACGAGTAAAAGGCGCGCACGAAATTTTGCACCCCCATAAAATTTTCACCCGAGTCCATTTTTTCATCCCAATCATCTCACCATGCATCAACAGGCACGAAAGCGTCAAAAATTTCGCATCTTTTGATAGCGTAAAAAATTTCGTGTTTTTTGACCTTCTTGGCTGAAAAAACGAATAAAGGCGCATGCGCGAAATTTCGCACCCCGGAAAATTTTTGCCTGAGTCCATTTTTTCGTCCCAATCATCTCACCATGCTTCAACAGGCACAAATGTGTCAAAAATTTTGCATCTTTTGACAGCGTAAAAAATTACGCCTTTTTTGATCTTCTTGGCTGAAAAGACGAGTAAAAGGCACGCGTGCGAAATTTCGCACCCCCGGAAAATTTTCGCCCAAGTCCATTTTTTCGTCCCAATCATCTCACCATGCATCAACAGGTACGAAAGCATCAAAAATTTCACATCTTTTGACTGCGTAAAAAATTTCACGTTTTTTGACCTTCTTAGCTGAAAACACGAGAAAAAGGCGGGCGCACGAAATTTCGCACCCCCCGAAAATTTTTGCCTGAATCCATTTTTTCGTCCCAATCATCTCACCATGCATCAAGATGCACGAAAGCGTCGAAAATTTTACATCTTTTAACAGCGTAAAAGATTTCGCATTTTTTGACCTTCTTGGCTGAAAACACGAGTAAAAGGCGCACGCGTGAAATTTCGTACCCCAGGAAAATTTTCGCCCGAGTCCATTTTTTCATCCCAATCATCTCACCATGCATCAACATGCACGAAAGCGTCGAAAATTTTTGCATCTTTTGATAGCGTAAAAAATTTCGCATTTTTTTATCTTCTTGGCTGAAAACACGAGTAAAAGGCGTGCGCGCGAAATTTTGCACCCCAAGAAAATTTTCGCCCAAGTCCGTTTTTTCATCCCCATACATCAGCATGCACGAAAGCGTTGAAAATTTTGCATCTTTTGACAGCGTCAAAAATTTGGCGTCTTTTGATCTTTTTGGCTGAAAACACGAGTAAAAGGCGAGAAAATGCGCACGCGCGAAATTTTGCACCCCAAGAAAATTTTCGCCCGAGTCCATTTTTTCGTCCCAATCATCTCACCATGCATCAACAGGCATGAAATCATCGAAAATTTCGTATCTTTTGATAGCATAAGAAATTTCGTATTTTTTGACCTTCTCGATTGAAAACACGAGTAAAAGGCGCACGCGCGAAATTTCGCACCCCCGGAAAATTTTCGCCCGAGTCCATTTTTCGACCCAACCATCTCACCATGCATCAACAGGAATGAAACCGTTGAAAATTTCGCATCTTTTGACAGCATAAAAAATTTCGTATTTTTTGACCTTCTTGCTAGAAAACACGAGTAAAAGGTGCGCGCGCGAAATTTTGCACCCCCGGAAAATTTTCGCCCGAGTCCATTTTTTTTGTCTCAATCATCCACCATGCGTCAACAGGCAAGAAAACGTCGAAAAATTCACATCTTTTGACAGCGTAAAAAATTTCGCTTTTTTTGACCTTCTTGGCTGAAACACGAGTAAAAGTCGCGCGCAGCGAAATTTCGCACCCTCAGAAAATTTTTGTCCGAGTCCATTTTTTCGTCCCAATAATCTCACCATGCATCAACAGGCTCGAAAGCATAAAAAATTTCACATCTTTTGACTGCGTAAAAAATTTCATGTTTTTTGACCTTCTTGGTTGAAAACACAAGTAAAAGGCGCGCGCGCGAAATTTCGCACCCCCAGAAAATTTTTGCCCGAGTCCATTTTTTCGTCCCAATCATCTCACCATGCATCAACAGGCACGAAAGCGTCGAAAATTTTGCATCATTTGACAGCGTAAAAAATTTCGCATTTTTTTACATTCTTGGTTGAAAACACGAGTAAAAAATGCGCGCACGAAATTACGGACCCCCGGAAAATTTTCGCCCGAGTCCATTTTTTCGTCCCCAGGAATCAACATGCACGAAAGCATTGAAAATTTCGCATCTTTTGATAGCGTAAAAAATTTCGTGTTTTTTGACCTTCTTGGCTGAAACACGAGTAAAAGTCGCGCGCGCGAAATTTCGAACCCTCAGAAAATTTTCGCCCGAGTCCATTTTTTCGTCCCAATCATCTCACCATGCTTCAACAGGCCCGAAAGCGTTGAAAATTTCACATCTTTTGACTGCGTAAAAAATTTCACATTTTTTGACCTTCTTGGCTGAAAACACTATTAAAAGGCGCGCGCGCGAAATTTCGCATCCCCAGAAAATTTTTGCCCGAGTCCATTTTTTCGTCCCAATCATCTCACCATGCATCAACAGGCACGAAAGCGTCGATAATTTTGCATCATTTGACAGCGTAAAAAATTTCGCATTTTTTTACATTCTTGGCTGAAAACACGAGTAAAAGGTGCGCGCAAGAAATTACGGACCCCCGGAAAATTTTCGCCCGAGTCCATTTTTTTCGTCCTCAGGAATCAACATGCACGAAAGCATTGAAAATTTTGCATCTTTTGACAGCATCAAAATTTTCGCGACTTTTGACCTTTTTGGCTGAAAACACGAGTAAAAGGCGCGAAAACGCGCACGCACAAAAATTCGCACCCCAGGAAAAGGCGCGCGGGCAAGATTTTGCACCCCCGGAAAACTTTCTCTAGAGTCCATTTTTTCGTCCCAATCATCTCACCATTCATCAACAGGCACGAAAGCGTCGAAAATTTTGCATCTTCTTACAGCATAAAAAATTTCGAATTTTTTGACCTTTTTGGTTGAAAACACGAGTAAAAGATGTGCGCGCAAAATTTTGCACCCCCAAAAAAATTTTCGCCCAAGTCCATTTTTTCGTCGCAATCATCTCACCATGCATCAACAGGCAAGAAAGCGTCAAAAATTTCGCATCTTTTGATAGCGTTAATAATTTCGCATTTTTTGACCATCTTGGCTGAAAACTTGAGTAAAAGGCGCACGTGCGAAATTTCGCACCACGGGTAAATTTTCGCCTGAGTCCATTTTTTCGTCCCAATCATCTCACCATGCTTCAACAGGCTCGAAAGCGTCGAAAATTTCACATCTTTTGACTGCGTAAAAAATTTCATGTTTTTGACCTTCATGGTTGAAAACACGAGTAAAAGGCGTGCGCGCGAAATTTCGCACCCCCAAAAAATTTTCGCCCGAGTCCATTTTTTCATCCCAATCATCTCACCATGCATCAACAGGCACGAAAGCGTCGAAAATTTCGCATCTTTTGACTGCGTAATAAATTTCACATTTTTTGACCCACTTGGCCGAAAACACGAGTAAAAGGCACGCGCACGAAATTTCGCACCCCTAGAAAATTTTCGCCCGAGTCCATTTTTTCGTCCCAATCATCTCACCATGCATCAACAGGCACGAAAGCGTCGAAAATTTCGCCTGAGTCCATTTTTTCGTCCCCAGGAATCAACATGCACGAAAGCATTGAAAATTTGCATCTTTTGACAGCGTCAAAATTTTCGCGTCTTTTGACCTTCTTGGCTGAAAACACGAGTAAAAGGCGCGAAAACGCGCACGCACGAAATTTCGCACCCCCAAAAAATTTTCGCCCGAGTCCATTTTTTCGTCCCAATCATCTCACCATGCATCAACAGGCACGAAAGCATCGAAAATTTCGCATCTTTTGACAACGTAAACAATTTCGCATTTTTGACCATCTTGGCTGAAAACACGAGTAAAAGGCGCACGAGCGAAATTTCGCACCCCGGGTAAATTTTCGCCTGAGTCTATTTTTTCGTCCCAACCATCTCACCATGCATCAACAGGCACGAAAGCGTCGAAAATTTTGATTCTTTTGACAGCGTAAAAAATTTCGCATTTTTTTCCTTCTTGGCTGAAAACACGAGTAAAAGGCGCGCGCGCGAAATTTTGCACCCCCGGAAAACTTTTGCCCGAGTCCCTTTTTTCGTCCCCGTGCATATACATGCACGAAAGAATTGAAAATTTTGCATCTTTTGACAGCGTAAAAAATTTCATATTTTTGACCTTCTTGCTAGAAAACACGAGTAAAAGGTGCGCGCGCGAAATTTCGCACCCCCAGAAAATTTTCGCCCGAGTCCATTTTTTTGTCCCAATCATCCACCATGCGTCAACAGACAAGAAAGCGTCGAAAAATTCGCATCTTTTGACAGCGAAAAAAATTTCGCTTTTTTTGACCTTCTTGGCTGAAAACACGAGTAAAAGTCGCGCGCAGCGAAATTTCGCACCGTCAAAAAATTTTCGCCCGAGTCCATTTTTTCGTCCCAATCATCTCACCATGCTTCAACAGGCCCGGAAGCGTCGAAAATTTAACATATCTTGACTGCGTAATAAATTTCACATTTTTTGACCCTCTTGGCTGAAAACACGAGTAAAAGGCACGCGCGCGAAATTTCGCACCCCTAGAAAATTTTCGCCCGAGTCCATTTTTTCGTCCCAATCATCTCACCATGCATCAACAGGCACGAAAGCGTCGAAAATTTCGCATCTTTTGATAGCGTAAAAAAATTCTCATATTTTGACCTTCTTGGCTGAAAACACGAATAAAAGGCGCACGCGCGAAAGTTCGCACCCCGGTAAATTTTTGCCCGAGTCCATTTTTTCGTCCCAATCATCTCACCATGCTTCAACAGGCACGAAAGCGTCGAAAATTTTGCATCTTTTGACAGCGTACAAAATTACGCCTTTTTTTTATCTTCTTGGCTGAAAACACGATTAACAAGTGCGCGCGCGAAATTTCGCACCCCCGGAAAATTTTTGCCCAAATTCATTTTTTCGTCCCAATCATCTAACCATGCATTAACAGGCCCGAAAGCGTCGAAAATTTCACATCTTTTGACTGCGTTAAAATTTTACGTTTTTTGACCTTCTTAGTTGAAAACACGAGTAAAAGGCGGACGCGCGAAATTTCGCACCCCCCGAAAATTTTCGCCCGAGTCCATTTTTTTCGTCCCAATCAGCTCACCATGCATCAAGAGGCACGAAAGCATCAAAAATTTTGCATCTTTTAACAGCGTAAAAGATTTCGCATTTTTTTACCTTCTTGGCTGAAAACACGAGTAAAAGGCGCACGCGCGAAATTTCGTACCCCCGAAAAATTTTCGCCCGAGTACATTTTTTCGTCCCAATCATCTCACAATGCATCAACATGTACGAAAGCGTCGAAAAATTTGCATCTTTTGATAGCGTAAGAAATTTCGCATTTTTTGACCTTGGCTGAAAACATGAGTAAAAGGTGTGCGCGCGAAATTTCGTACCCCAAGAAAATTTTCGCCCGAGTCCATTTTTTCATCCTCATACATCAATATGCACGAAAGCATTAAAAAGTTTGCATCTTTTGACAGCGTAAAAAATTTTGCGTCTTTTGACCTTTTTGGCTGAAAACACGAGTAAAAGGCGAGAAAAGGCGCGAGCGTGAAATTTTGCACCCCAAGAAAATTTTCGCCCGAGTCCATTTTTTCATCCCAATCATCTCACCATGCATCAACAGGCATGAAAGCGTCGAAAATTTTGTATCTTTTGACTGCGTAAAAAATTTCGCATTTTTTGACAGTGCAAAAAATTTCGCTGAAAACACGAGTAAAAGTCGCGCGCGCGAAATTTCGCACCCTAAGAAAATTTTCGCCCGAGTCCATTTTTTCAACCCAATCATCTCACCTTGCTTCAACAGGCCCAAAGGCATCGAAAATTTCACATCTTTTGACTGCGTCAAAAATTTCACGATTTTTTACCTTCTTAGCTGAAAACAAGAGTAAAAGGCGGGCGCGAGAAATTTTGCACCCCCAGAAAATTTTCGCCCGAGTCCATTTTTTCGCCCTAATCATCTCATCATGCGTCAACAGGCACGAAAGAGTTGAAAATTTTGCATCTTTTGACAGCGTAAAAAATTTCACATTTTTTGACCTTCTTGGCTGAAAACACGAATAAAAGGCGCACGTGCGAAATTTCGCACCCCGAAAAATTTTTGCCCGAGTTTATTTTTTCGTCCCAATCATCTCACCATGCTTCAACAGGCACGAAAGCGTCAAAAATTTTGCATCTTTTGACAGCGTAAAATTACGCCTTTTTACCTTCTTGGCTGAAAACACGAGTAAAAGGCGCGCGCGAAATTTCGCACCCCCAGAAAATTTTCGCCTAAGTCCATTTTTTCGTCCCAATCATGCCATGCATCAACAGGCCCGAAAGCGTCGAAAATTTCACATCTTTTGACTACGTAAAAAATTTCACATTTTTTGACCTTCTTAGCTGAAAACACGAGTAAAAGGCGGGCGCGCGAAATTTCGCACCCCCCGAAAATTTTCGCCCGAGTCCATTTTTTCGTCCCAATCATCTCACCATGCATCAAGAGGCACGAAAGCGTCAAAATTTTTGCATCTTTTAACAGCATAAAAGATTTCACATTTTTTGACCTTCTTGGCAGAAAACACGAGTAAATGGCGCACGCGCGAAATGTCGTACCCCCGGAAAATTTTCGCCCGAGTCCATTTTTTGTCCCAATCATCTCACCATGCATCAACAGGCATGAAAGCGTAAAAATTTTTGTATCTTTTGACAGCATAAAAAATTTCGAATTTTTTGACCTTCTCGGCTGAAAACACGAGTAAAAGGCGCGCGGCGAAATTTCGCACCCCCTGAAAATTTTCGCCCGAGTCCATTTTTTCGTCCCAATCATCTCACCATGCATCAACAGGAACGAAACCGTTAAATTTTGCATCTTTTGATAGCGTAAAAAATTTCGCATTTTTTTACATTCTTGGTTGAAAACACGAGTAAAAGGCGCGTGCACGAAATTTCGGACCGCCGGAAAATTTTCGCCCGAGTCCATTTTTTCGTCCCCAGGAATCAACATGCACGAAAGTATTGAAAATTTTGCATCTTTTGACAACGTCAAAAATTTCGCGTCTTTTGACCGTCTTGGCTGAAAACACGAGTAAAAGACACGAAAACGCGCACGCAAGAAATTTCGTACCCCCGAAAAATTTTCGCCCGAGTCCATTTTTTCGTCCCAATCATCTCACCATGCATCAACAGGCACGAAAGCGTCGAAAATTTCGCATCTTTTGACAACGTAAACAATTTCGCATTTTTTGACCATCTTGGCTGAAAACACGAGTAAAAGGCGCACCAGCGAAATTTCGCACCACGGATAAATTTTCGCCTGAGTCTATTTTTTCGTCCTAACCATCTCACCATGCATCAACAGGCACGAAAGCGTCGAAAATTTTGAATCTTTTGACAGCGTAAAAAATTTCGCATTTTTTGACCTTCTTGGCTGAAAACACGAGTAAAAGGCACGCGCGCAAAATTTTGCACCCCCGGAAAATTTTCGCCCGAGTCCATTTTTTCGTCCCAATCATCTCACCATGCATCAACAGGAACGAAACCGTTAAATTTTGCATCTTTTGATAGCGTAAAAAATTTCGCATTTTTTTACATTCTTGGTTGAAAACACAAGTAAAAGGCGCGTGCACGAAATTTCGGACCGCCGGAAAATTTTCGCCCGAGTCCATTTTTTCGTCCCCAGGAATCAACATGCACGAAAGTATTGAAAATTTTGCATCTTTTGACAACGTCAAAAATTTCGCGTCTTTTGACCTTCTTGGCTGAAAACACGAGTAAAAGGCACGAAAACGCGCACGCAAGAAATTTCGTACCCCCGAAAAATTTTCGCCCGAGTCCATTTTTTCGTCCCAATCATCTCACCATGCATCAACAGGCACGAAAGCGTCGAAAATTTCGCATCTTTTGACAACGTAAACAATTTCGCATTTTTTGACCATCTTGGCTGAAAACACGAGTAAAAGGCGCACCAGCGAAATTTCGCACCACGGATAAATTTTCGCCTGAGTCTATTTTTTCGTCCTAACCATCTCACCATGCATCAACAGGCACGAAAGCGTCGAAAATTTTGAATCTTTTGACAGCGTAAAAAATTTCGCATATTTTGACCTTCTTGGCTGAAAACACGAGTAAAAGGCACGCGCGCAAAATTTTGCACCCCCGGAAAATTTTCGCCCGACTCCCTTTTTTCGTCCCCATGCATCAACATGCATGAAAGAATTGAAAATTTTGCATCTTTTGACAGCATAAAAAATTTCGTATTTTTTGACCTTCTTGCCAGAAAACACGAGTAAAACGTGCGCGCGCGAAATTTCGCACCCCGAAAAATTTTCGCCCGAGTCCATTTTTTTGTCCCAATCATCCACCATGCGCAGGCAAGAAAGCGTCGAAAAATTTGCATCTTTTGAAAGCATAAAAAATCTCGCTTTTTTTGACCTTCTTGGCTAAAAACACGAGTAAAAGTCGCGCGCAGCGAAATTTCGCACCCTAAGAAAATTTTCACCCGAGTCCATTTTTCCATCCCAATCATCTCACCATGCCTCAACAGGCCCGAAAGCGTAAAAAATTTCACATTTTTTGACCTTCTTGGCTGAAAACACGAGTAAAAGGCGGGCGCGCGAAATTTCGCACCCCGGAAAATTTTTGCCCGAGTCCATTTTTTCGGCCCAATCATCTCACCATGCATCAACAGGCACGAAAGTGTCGAATATTTTGCATCTTTTGACAGCGTAAAAAATTTCGCGTTTTTTGACCTTCTTGGCTGAAAACACGAGTAAAAGGCGCGCGCGTGAAATTTCGCACCCCCGGAAAATTTTCGTCCAAGTCTATTTTTTCGTCCCAATCATCTCACCATGCATCAACAGGCCTGAAAGCATTGAAAATTTCATATCTTTTGACTGCTTAAAAAATTTTACATTTT
The DNA here is from genome assembly GCA_030549335.1 of Pontederia crassipes. NCBI lineage: Eukaryota > Viridiplantae > Streptophyta > Magnoliopsida > Commelinales > Pontederiaceae > Pontederia > Pontederia crassipes. Next base: position 12,894,762 of record CM060198.1, read on the forward strand.
TCGACCTTCTTAGCTGAAAACACGAGAAAAAGGCGGGCGCGCGAAATTTCGCACCCCCCCGAAAAATTTTCGCCCGAGTCCATTTTATCGTCCCAATCATCTCACCATGCATCAACAGGCACGAAAGCGTCGAAAATTTCGCATCTTTTGACAGCGTAAAAAATTTCTCATTTTTTGACCTTCTTGGCTGAAAACACGAATAAAAGGCGCACGCGCGAAAGTTCGCACCCCGGTAAATTTTTGCCCGAGTCCATTTTTTCGTCCCAATCATCTCACCATGCATCAACAGGCATGAAAGTGTCGAAAATTTTGTATTTTTTGACAGCGTAAAAAATTTCGCATTTTTTGACCTTCTCGGCTGAATATACGAGTAAAAGGCGCACGCGCGAAATTTCGCACCCCCAAAAAATTTTCGCCCGAGTCCATTTTTTCGTCCCAATCATCTCACCATGCATCAATAGGAATGAAACCGTTGAAAATTTTGCATCTTTTGACAGCGTAAAAAATTTTGCATTTTTTTACATTCTTGGATGAAAACACGAGTAAAAGGTGCGCGCACGAAATTTCCGACTCCCGAAAAATTTTCGCTCGAGTCCATTTTTTCGTCCCCAGGAATCAGCATGCACGAAAGCATTGAAAATTTTGCATCTTTTGACAGCGTCAAAAATTTCGCGTCTTTTGACCTTCTTAGCTGAAAATACGAATAAAAGGCGAGAAAAGGCGCGCGCGCGAAATTTTGCACCCCAAGAAAATTTTCGCCCGAGTCCATTTTTCGTCCCAATCATCTCACCATGCATCGACAAGCATGAAAGCATAAAAAAATTTGTATCTTTTGACAGCGTAAAAACTTTCACATTTTTTGACATTCTCGGCTGAAAACACGAGTAAAAGGCGCATGCTCAAAATTTCGCACCCCCGGAAAATTTTCGCCCGAGTCCAATTTTTCGTCCCAATCATCTCACCATGCATCAATAGGAACGAAACCGTTGAAATATTGCATCTTTTGACAGCGTAAAAAATTTCGCATTTTTTTACATTATTGGCTGAAAACACGAGTAAAAGGCGCGCGCACGAAATTTCGGACCGCCGGAAAATTTTCGCCCGAGTCCATTTTTTCGTCCCCAGGAATCAACATGCACGAAAGCATTGAAAATTTTGCATCTTTTGACAACGTCAAAAATTTCGCGTCTTTTGACCTTCTTGGCTGAAAACACGAGTAAAAGGCGCTAAAACGCGCACGCACGAAATTTCGCACCCCCGGAAAATTTTCGCTCGAGTCCTTTTTTTCGTCCCAATCATCTCACCATGCATCAACAGGCATGAAAGCGTAAAAAATTTTGCATCTTTTGACAGCGTAAACAATTTCGCATTTTTTGACCATCTTGGCTGAAAACACGAGTAAAAGGCGCACGAGCGAAATTTCGCACCCCGGGTAAATTTTTGCCTGAGTCCATTTTTTCGTCCCAATCATCTCACCATGCTTCAACAGGCACGAAAGTGTCGAATATTTTGCATCTTTTGACAGCGTAAAAAATTTCGCATTTTTTGACCTTCTTGGCTGAAAACACGAGTAAAAGGCACGCGCGCGAAATTTCGGACCCCCGGAAAATTTTTGCCCGAGTCCCTTTTTTTCGTCCCCATGCATCAACATGCACGAAAGAATTAAAAATTTTGCATCTTTTGACAGCGTAAAAAATTTCGTATTTTTTGACCTTCTTGCCAGAAAACACGAGTAAAAGGTGCGCGCGCGAAATTTCGCACCCCCGAAAAATTTTCGTCCCAATCATCCACCATGCGTCAACAGGCAAGAAAGCGTCGAAAAAATCGCATCTTTTGAAAGCGTAAAAAATTTCGCTCTTTTTGACCTTCTTGGCTGAAAACACGGGTAAAAGTCGCGCGCGCGAAATTTCGCACCCTCAGAAAATTTTCGCCCGAGTCTGTTTTCCCGTCCCAATCATCTCACCATGCCTCAACAGGCCCGAAAGCGTAACAAATTTCACATCTTTTGACTGCGGAAAAAATTTCACGATTTTTTACCTTCTTGGCTGAAAACACGAGTAAAAGGCGGGCGCGAGAAATTTCGCACCCCCAGAAAATTTTCGCCCGAGTCCATTTTTTCGCCCTAATCATCTAATGATGCGTCAACAGGCACAAAAGCGTTGAAAATTTTGCATCTTTTGACAGCGTAAAAAATTTCACACTTTTTGACCTTGTTGGCTGAAAAATGAATAAAAGGCGCACGCGCGAAATTTCGCACCCCGGAAAATTTTTGCCCGAGTCCATTTTTTCGTCCCAATCATCTCACCATGCTTCAACAGGCACGAAAGCGTCGAATATTTTGCATCTTTTGACAGCGTAAAAAATTTTGCATTTTTTGACCTTCTTTGCTGAAAACACGAGTAAAAGGCGCGCGCGCAAAATTTTGCACCCCCGGAAAATTTTTGCCCGAGTCCGTTTCTTTGTCCCCATGCATCAACAAGTACGATAGCATTGAAAATTTTTCATATTTTGGCCTTCTTGGCTAAAAACACGAGTAAAAGGCGAGAAAAGGCGCGCGCGTGAAATTTCGCACCCCAAAAAATTTTTGCCCAAGTCCATTTTTTCGTCCCAATCATCTCACCATCATCAACAGGCACGAAAGCGACGAAAATTTCGCATCTTTTGACAGCGTAAAAAATTTCAAATTTTTTGACCTTCTTGGCTGAAAACACTAGTAAAAGACGCACGTGCAAAATTTCGCACCCGCTGAAAATTTTCGCACTAGTCCATTTTTTCGTCCCAATCATCTCACCATGCATCATTAGGCACGAAAGCGTCGAAAATTTCGCATCTTTTGACAGCGTAAAAATTTTCGTGTTTTTTGACCTTCTTGGTTGCAACACAAGTAAAATGCGTGAAAAGGCGCACGCGCGAAATTTCGCACCTCCGAAAAATTTTCGTCTGAGTCCATTTTTTCGCCCAATCATCTAACCATGCATCAACAGGGACGAAAGCGTCGAAAATTTTGCATCTTTTGACAGCGTAAAAAATTTCGCATTTTTCGACCTTCTTGGCTGAAAACACGAGTAAAAGGCGCGCGTGCGAAATTTCGCACCTCCGGAAAATTTTCGCCCGAGTCCATTTTTTCGTCCCCAAGCATCAACATGCACAAAAGCATTGAAATTTTTGCATCTTTTGACAGCGTCAAAAATTTCGCGTCTTTTGACCTTCTTGGCTGAAAACACGAGTAAAACCTTCTTGGCTGAAAACAAAGGTAAACGGCGCGAAAAGCGCACGCGCGAAATTTCGTACCGCCGAAAAATTTTTGCCCGAGTCCATTTTTTCGTCCCAATCATCTCACCATGCATCACCATGCACGAAAGCATCGAAAATTTTGCATCTTTTGACAGCGTTAAAAATTTCGCGTCTTTTGACCTTCTTGGCTGTAAACACGAGTGAAAGGCGCGAAAAGGCGCGCTGGCGAAATTTCGCACCCCCGAAAAACTTTCACCCGAGTCGATTTTTTCGTCCCAATCATCTCATCATTCATCAACAGGCAAAGAAGCGTCAAAAATTTCGCATCTTTTGACAGCGTAAAAAATTTCACATTTTTTTACCTTCTTGGCTGAAAATACGAGTAAAGGCGCGCCCGTAAAATTTCGCACCTCCAGAAAATTTTTGCCCGAGTCAGTTTTTTCGTCCCCAGGCATCAACATGCACGAAAGCGTCGAAAATTTTGCATCTTTTGACAGCGTTAAAAATTTTGCATCTTTTGATCTTCTTGGCTGAAAACACGGGTGAAAGGCGTGAAAAGGTGCGTGGGCGAAATTTTGCACCCCCGGAAAACTTTCACCCGAGTCCATTTTTTCGTCCCAATGATCTCACCATGCATCAACAGGCACGAAAGCGTCGAAAATTTTGCATCTTTTGACAGCGTAAAAAATTTCGTGTTTTTTGACCATCTTAGCTGAAAACACGAGTAAAAGGCGCGCGCGCAAAATTTTGCACCCCCGGAAAATTTTCGCCCGAGTCCATTTTTTCGTCCCCAGGAATCAACATCCACGAAAGCATTAAAATTTTGCATCTTTTGACAGCGTCAAAAATTTCGCGTCTTTTGACCTTTTTGGCTGAAAATACGAGTAAAAGGCGCACTCGCGAAATTTCGCACCTCTGGAAAATTTTTGTCCGAGTCCATATTTTCGTCCCAATCATCTCACCATGCATCAACATGCACGAATGCATCGAAAATTTCGCATCTTTTGACAGCGTTAAAAATTCCGTGTCTTTCGACCTTCTTGGCCGAAATTTCGCACCCCCGGAAAATTTTCGCACGAGTCCATTTTTTCGTCCAAATCATCTCTCCATGCATCAACATGCACGAATGCGACGAAAATTTTGCATCTTTTGACAACGTAAAAAATTTTGCATTTTTTGACCTTCTTGGCTGAAGACACGAGTAAAAGGCGCACGCCGAAATTTCGCACCCCGAAAAATTTTCGTCCGAGTCCATTTTTTTATCCCAATCATCTCACCATGCATCAACAAGTACGAAAGCATAGAAAAATACGCATCTTTTGACAGCGTAAAAATTTTTGCATTTTTTGACCTTCTTGGATGAAAACACGAGTAAAAGGCGCGCGCGCGAAATTTCGCACCTCCGGAAAATTTTCTCCCAAGTCCGTTTTTTCGTCCCCATGCATCAACATGCACAAAAGCATTGAAAATTTCTTATCTTTTGACAGCGTCAAAAATTTTGCATTTTTTGACCTTCTTGGCTGACAGCGTAAAAAATTTCGCATCTTATGATAGCGTCAAAAATATTGCGTCTTTTGACCTTCTTGGCTGAAAACACTAGTAAAAGGCACACGCTCGAATTTTCGCACCCCCGGATATTTTTTGCCCGAGTCCATTTTTTCGTCCCAATCATCTCACCTTTCATCAACATGCACGAAAGCATAAAAAATTTCGCATCTTTTGACAGCATAAAAATTTTTGCGTCTTTTCACCTTCTTGGCCGAAAAATTTTCGCCCGAGTCAATTTTTTTTTCATCCTAATCATCTTACCTTGCATCAACATGCATGAAAGCGTCGAAAATTTTGTATCTTTTGACAGCATAAAAAATTTTGCATCTTTTGACCTTCTTGGCTGAAAGCACGAGTAAAAGGCGCTAAAAGGCACGCGCGCGAATTTTCGCACCCCCGGAAAATTTTCGCTCGAGACCATTTTTTTGTCCATTCATCTCACCATGCATCAACATGTACGAAAGCATCGAAAACTTTGGATCTTTTGATAGTGTAAAAAATTTCGTGTCTTTTGAGCTTCCTCGCTGAAAACACGAATGAAAGGTGCGACAAGGCGCTTGCGAATTTTCGCACCCCCAAAAAATTTTCTCCCGAGTCCATTTTTTTCGACCCAATCATCTCACCATGCATCAACATGTATGAAAGCGTAAAAAAATTCGCATCTTTTGACAGCGTAAATAATTTAGCGTCTTTTGACCTTCTTGGCTGAAAACACTAGTAAAAGGCGCGCGCTCGAATTTTTGCACCCCCGGAAAATTTCGCCCGAGTCAATTTTTTCGTCCCAATCATCTCACCTTGCATCAACATGCTTGAAAGCGTCGAAGATTTTGCATCTTTTGACAGCATAAAAAAATTCGCGTCTTTTGACCTTCTTGGCTGAAAATAGGAGTAAAAGGCGCGCGCGCGAATTTTCGCACCCCCAAAAAATTTTTGCACGATTCAATTTTTTCATCCCAATAATCTCACCATACATATTTTGACAGTGTAAAAAATTTCGTGTCTTTTGACCTTCCTCGCTGGAAACACGAATGAAAGGTGCGAAAAGGCGTGCGCGAATTTTTGCACCCCCGAAAAATTTTCGCCCAAGCTCATTTTTTTCATCCCAATCATCTCACCATACATCAACATGCATGAAAGCGTTGAAAATTTTGCATCTTTTGACAGCGTCAAAAATTTCGCGTCTTTTGTCCTTCTTGGCTGAAAACACTAGTAAAAGGCGCGCGCTCGAATTTTTGCACCCCCGGAAAATTTTCGCCCGAGTCAATTTTTTTCTTCCCAATCATCCCATGCATCAATATACACGAAAGCGTCGAAAATTTCGCATCTTTTGACAGTGTAAAAAATTTTGTGTCTTTTGACCTTCCTCGCTGAAAACACGAATGAAAAGTGCGAAAAGGAGCGTATATTATCATATATATAATGTAATTAATAGTTATCATATTTATATAATAATATTAATTTTAATTACTAATTTATTTATTATTTTATTCTTTTTTATGGTCAAATCGGGACAATCGGGAATTCTTTATTTTTGTCCCAGTTTGACCGGGACGTCCCAGTCCCGATTTGACCGGGACGTCCCGGTCCCGGTCGGACCGGGACCGGGTCCTCTTTTTCATAAACTTGGAGCAAACCGGGTCGGGATGGGGTCGGCCGAGACTCGGTTCTTGACCCGGTTTTGCTCACCCCTACTTACCAACATTACCTATATCAATTATTTTTTCTTTACCATTATCTCCAAAGGTGACTTTTCCTCTATTTTTCTTTTCTAATGTAATGAAGTTTGATGGGTTACCTACAAGAAAGACATTACCTATACCATTTGCCGATACCATTTTTCTTTTCTCCAAAGGTGACTTTTCCTCTATTTTTCTTTACCAACATTACCTATACCATTTGCCTTCATTATCCTTTGGAGTTACCTACAAGAAAGACATTAAGATTCTCATCTTTGTGGTACCCAAACTTATTTGAGTCCAATTTGGTTAGTGATTGTCATTTTAGGGACCCAAATATTCTTCATACCACTATGAAAACAAGTGATATGTGATTATGCATTCAGATTTTGTGACGCTTTAACAAATAGACTCTTTTTATCCTTCTTAATATCAAATGAGCTAAAGTCAAGTCCATTTTTGTTAAAAGATCTTATTTGTGTTGATAGCATTGCATCTAGCTTTTTCCCACCATTTGCAAATTTTTCAAGATTACCTTTTAAATTAATATTCTCATTTTTCAATTTTTCAACACTACAAGTTTATTTTTCACAAGATAATTTTAAAGTATTAATTTCTATTTTCAAAACATCAATCATAAATTTTAAATTAGAGTTCTCATCATTTAGTAATTACAATTACCACAAACTTTAGAATCATTTCAGTTTTCAAATTTTCAAATTTCTCGCGAATTTTCGCACCCCCGAAAAATTTTCGACCAAGTCCATTTTTTCGTCCCAATCATCTAACCATGCATCAACATGCATGAAAGCGTAAAAAATTTTGTGTCTTTTGACAGCGTCAAAAATTTCGCGTCTTTTGACCTTCTTGACTGAAAACACTAGTAAAAGGCGCATGCTCGAATTTTTGCACCACCGGATAATTTTCGCTCGAGTCCATTTTTTTCGTCCCAATCATCTCACCATGCATCAACATGCACGAAAGCATCGAAAATGTCACATGTTTTGACAGTGTAAAAAATTTTGCATCTTTTGAGCTTCTTGGCTGAAAACACGAATAAAACGCACGCGCTCGAATTTTCGCATCCCCGAAAAATTTTTTCTCAAGTCCATTTTTTTCGTCCCAATCATCTCACCATGCATCAACATGCATGGAAGCGTCGAAAATTTCGCATCTTTTGAAAGTGTAAAAAATTTCACAGCTTTTGACCTTCTTGACTGAAAACATTAGTAAAAGGCGCGGCACGAATTTTCGCACCCCTGAAAAATTTTCGCCCGTGTCCATTTTTTTTCATCCCAATCATCTCACCATGCATCAACATGCATTAAAGCATAAAAAATTCAGCATCTTTCGACAATGTAAAAAAATTCGTGTCTTTTGACCTTCCTCGCTGAAAACACGAATGAAAGGTGCGAAAAGGCGCGTGCGAATTTTTGCAACCCCGGAAAATTTTCGCCCGAGTCCATTTTTTTTGTCCCAATCATCTCACCATGCATCAACATGCATGAAAGCATAAAAAATGTCACATCTTTTGAAAGTGTATAAAATCTTGCGTCTTTTAACCTTCTTGGCTGAAAACACGAATAAAATGTGCGCGCTCGAATTTTCGTGCCCCCGAAAAATTTTCTCCTGAGTCCATTTTTTTCCTCCCAATAAATCTCACCATGCATCAACATGCATGGAAACATTGAAAAATTTGCATCTTTCGGCAGTGTAAAAAATTTCACGACTTTTGACCTTCTTGGCTCAAAACACTAGTAAAAGGCACGCGCTCGAATTTTTGCTCCCCCGGAAAATTTTCGCTCGAGTCTAATTTTTTTCATCCCAATCATCTCACCATGCATCAACATGCACGAAAGCATCGAAAATTTTGCATCTTTTGACAGTGCAAAAAAATTCGTGTCTTTAAATTTCGTGTCTTTTGACCTTCCTCGCTGAAAACACGAATGAAAGGTGCGAAAAGGCATGCGCGAATTTTTGCACTCCCGGAAAATTTTTGCCCGAGTCCATTTTTTACGTCCCAATCATCTCACCATGCATCAACATGCATGAAAGCGTCAAAAATTTTGCATCTTTTGACAGCGTAAAAAATTTCACGTCTTTTGCCTTCTTGACTGAAAACACTAGTAAAAGGTGCGCGCTCGAAGTTTCGCACCCCCGAAAAATTTTTGCCCGAGTCAATTTTTTTTTGTCCCAATCATCTTACCTTGCATCAACATGTACGACAGCATAAAAAATTTCGCATCTTTTGACAGCATAAAAAATTTCGTGTCTTTTGACCTTCTTGGCTGAAAGCACGAGTAAAAGGCGCACGCGTAAATTTTCGCACCCCCGGAAAAATTTTCCCGTGTCCATTTTTTTCGTCCCAAACATCTAACCATACATCAACATGCATGAAAGTGTTAAAAATTTCGCATCTTTCGACAGCGTGAAAAATTTCGCGTCTTTTGACCTTCTTGACAGAAAACACAAGTAAAAGGCGCGGCTCGAATTTTCGCACCCTCGAAAAATTTTCGCCCGAGTCCATTTTTCATCCCAATCATCTCACCTTGCATCAACATATACGGAAGCGTCGAAAATTTCGCATCTTTTGACAGCACAAAAAATTTCGCGTCTTTTGACCTTCTTGGCTGAAAACACGAGTAAAAGGCGCGCGAGCGTATTTTCGCATCCTCGGATAATTTTTGCCCGAACCATTTTTTTCGTCCCAATCATCTCACCATGCATCAACATGCATGGAAGCATAAAAAATTTTGCATCATTTGACAGCGTAAAAATTTTTGCGTCTTTTGACCTTCTTGGTAGAAAACACTAGTCAAAGGCACGCGCTGGAATTTTTGCACCCCCGTAAAATTTTCGCCCGAGTCCATTTTTTCGTCCCAATCATCTCACCTTGCATAAACTTGCACGAAATCGTCAAAAATTTCGCATCTTTTGACCTTTTTGGCTGAAAACATGAGTCAAAGATGCTAAAATGCGCGCGCGCGAATTTTCGCACCCACGGAAAATTTTTGCCCGAGTCCATTTTTTCGTCCCAATTAGCTCACATGCATCAACATGCATGAAAGCGTAAAAATTTTTGCATCTTTTGATAGCGTCAAAAATTTCGCATCTTTTGACCTTCTTGGCTGAAAACACTAGTAAAAGGCGCACGCTCGAATTTTCGCACCACCGATAATTTTCGCCCGAGTCCATTTTTTTCGTCCCAATCATCTCACCATGCATCAACATGCACGAAAGCATCGAAAATGTCACATCTTTTGATAGTGTAAAAAATTTTGCGTCTTTTAACCTTCTTGGCTGAAAACAAGAATAAATGGCGTGCCCTTGAATTTTCGTACCCTCGGAAAATTTTTGCCCGAGTCGATTATTTTCGTCCCAATCATCTCACCATGCATCAAATGCATGGAAGCGTCGAAAATTTTGCATCTTTTGACAGCGTCAGAAATTTCACGTCTTTTGACCTTCTTGTTTGAAAACACTAGTAAAAGGCGCGCGCACGAATTTTCGCACCCCTTGAAAATTTTCGCCCGTGTCTATTTTTTTCGTCCCAATCATCTCACCATGCATGAAAGCGTCGAAAATTCTGCATCTTTTGACAATGTAAAAAATTCCGTGTCTTTTGACCTTCCTCGCTAGAAACACGAATGAAAGGTGCGAAAAGGCGCGTGCGAATTTTTGCACTGCTATGCCAAAAGCGAGAAAATTCCACCCCTCTCTTTCCTTTTTGCGCCCCCATGCCCCTCCCATGGTGTGACACGGGGATGTAAAGTAAAAAAAAGGGGGGGATCCTATCAACTAACTTTAGCAGCCTGGCCAGTTACTCGAAATTCACTCCTCTCTTTGAAACAAACAAGGGGCAGTGGGATCCGCAGCTCAAATTAAAGCCAAAAATTTTTGCCCGAGTCCATTTTTTAAGTCCCAATCATCTCACCATGCATCAACATGCATGAAAGCGTCGAAAATTCCGCATCTTTTGACAATGTAAAAAATTTCGTGTCTTTTGACCTTCCTCCCTGAAAACACGAATGAAAGGTGCGAAAAGGCGCGCGCGAATTTTTGCACCCCCAGAAAATTTTCGCTCGAGTCCATTTTTTAAGTCCCCATCATCTCACCATGCATCAACATGCACGAAAGCATAAAAAATGTCATATCTTTTGGTAGTGTAAAAAATTTTACGTCTTTTGACCTTCTTGGCTAAAAACACGAATAAAAGGTGCGAAAGGGAGCGCGCAAATTTTTGCACCGCCGGTAAATTTTTGCATGAGTCCGTTTTTTCGTCCCAATCATCTCCCCATGCATCAACATGCATGAAAGCGTTAAAATTTTGCATCTTTCGATAGCGTGAAAAATTTCGCGTCTTTTGACCTTCTTGGCTGAAAACACAAGTAAAAGGCGCGGCTCAAATTTTCGCGCCCCCGGAAAATTTTCGCCCGAGTCCATTTTTTTCGTCCCAATCATCTCACCATGCATCAACATTCATGGAAGTGTCGAAAATTTTGCATCTTTTGGCAGCGTAAAAAATTTTACGTCTTTTGACCTTCTTGGCTGAAAACACTAGTAAAAGGAGCGCGCACGAATTTTTGCACCCCAGGAATATTTTCGCCCAAGTCCATTTTTTTGTCCCAATCATCTCACCATGCATCAACATGCACGAAAGCGTCGAAAATTTTGCATCTTTTGACATTGTAAAATATTTCGTATCTTTTGACCTTCCTCGCTGAAAACACGAATGAAAGGTGCAAAAAGGCGCGTGCAATTTTTCGCACCCCTAGAAAAGTTTTGCCCGAGTCCATTTTTTATGTCCCAATCATCTCACTATGCATCAACATGCATGAAAGCGTAAAAAATTTTGCATCTTTTGACAGCGTCAAGAATTTCGCGTCTTTTGACCTTCTTGACTGAAAACAGTAGTAAAAGGTGCGCGCTCAAATTTTTGCACCCCCGAAAAATTTTCGCCCGAGTCAATTTTGTTTTCATCCCAATCATCTTACCTTGCATCAACATGCATGAAAGCATCGAAAATTTCGTATCTTTTGACAGCATAAAAATTTTTGCATCTTTTGACCTTCTTGGCCGAAAGCACGAGTAAAAGGCGCTAAAAGGCACGCGCGCGAATTTTCGCACCCCCGGAAAATTTTCGCTCGAGACCATTTTTTTGTCCAATCATCTCACCATGCATCAACATGCACGAAAGCGTCGAAAATTTTGCATCTTTTGACAGTGTAAAAAATTTTGTGACTTTTGACCTTCCCGGTTGAAAACACGAATGAAATGTGCAAAAAGGCGCGCGCAAATTTTTGCACCCCCGGAAAATTTTTGCCCGAGTCCATTTTTTTCGTCCCAATCATCTAACCATGCATCAACATGCATGAAAGCGTTAAAAATTTCGCATCTTTCGACAACGTGAAAATTTTCGCGTCTTTTGACCTTCTTGGCTGAAAACACAAGTAAAAGGCGCGGCTCGAATTTTCGCGCCCTCGGAAAATTTTCGCCCGAGTCCATTTTTTCGTCCCAATCATCTCACTTGCATCAACATACACGGAAGCGTCGAAAATTTCGCATCTTTTGACAGCACAAAAAATTTCGCGTCTTTTGACCTTCTTGGCTGAAAACACGAGTAAAAGTCGCGCGCGAATTTTCGCATCCTCGGATAATTTTTGCCCGATCCATTTTTCTCGTCCCAATCATCTCACCACGCATCAACATGCATGGAAGCATCGAAAATTTTGCATCATTTGACAGCGTAAAAAATTTTTGTTTCTTTTGACCTTCTTGGCAGAAAACACTGGAATTTTCGCACCCCGGGAAAATTTTCGCCCGAGTCCATTTTTTTGTCCCAATCATCTCACCTTGCATCAACTTGCATGAAAGCGTCGAAAATTTCACATCTTTTGACAACATATATAATTTTGTATCTTTTGACATTCTTGGGTGAAAACACGAGTCAAAGATGCTAAAATGCGCGCGCGCGAATTTTCGCACCCCCAAAAAATTTTTGCCCGAGTCCATTTTTTCGTCCCAATTACATCACCATGCATCAACATGCATGAAAGCGTAAAAAATTTCGCATCCTTTCATAGCGTCAAAAATTTCGCGTCTTTTGACCTTCTTGGCTGAAAACACTTGTAAAAGGCGCACGCTCGAATTTTCACACACCGGATAATTTTCGCCCGAGTCCATTTTTTTCGTCCCAATCATCTCACCATACATCAACATGCACGAAAGTATCGAAAATGTCACATCTTTTGACAGTGTAAAAAATTTGCGTCATTTGACCTTCTTGGTTGAAAACACGAATAAAAGGCGCGCGCTTGAATTTTCGCACCCCTGGAAAATTTTTGCCCGAGTCGATTATTTTCGTCCCAATAATCTCACCATGCATCAACATGCATGGAAGCGTTGAAAATTTTGCATCTTTTGACAGCGTAAAAAATTTCATGTCTTTTGACCTTCTTGTTTGAAAACACTAGTAAAAGGCGCACATACGAATTTTCGCACCCTCTGAAAATTTTCATCCGAGTCCATTTTTTTCGTCCCAATCATCTCACCATGCATCAACATGCACGGAAGCATCGAAAATTTTGTATTTTTTGATAGTGTAAAAAATTTCGTGTCTTTTGACCTCCCCGGCTGAAAACACGAATGAAAGGTGCGAAAAGGCGCGTGCAAATTTTCGCACCCCCGGAAAATTTTTGCCGAGTCCATTTTTTTCGTTCCAATCATCTCACCATGCATCAACATGCATGAAAGCATTAAAATTTTTGCATCTTTTGACAGCATAAAAAATTTCGCATCTTTTGACCTTCTTGGCTAAAAACACTAGTAAAAGGCGCGGCTCGAATTTTGACACCTCCGAATAATTTTCACCCGAGTCCATTTTTTCATCCCAATCATCTCACCTTGCATCAACATACACGAAAGCGTCGCAAATTTTGCATCTTTTGACAGCACAAAAAATTCCGTGTCTTTTGACCTTCTTGGCTGAAAACACGAGTAAAAGGCGCGCGCGCGAATTTTCGCATCCCCGGAAAATTTTTGCCCTATCCATTTTTTCGTCCCAATCATCTCATCATGCATCAATATGCATGAAAGTGTAAAAAAAATTGCATCATTTCACAGCGTTAAAAATTTCGCGTCTTTTGACCTTGGCAGAAAACACTTGTCAAGGGCGAGCGCTCGAATTTTCGCACCCCTGGAAAATTTTTGCCCGAGTCCATTTTTTCGTCCCAATCATTTCACCTTGCATCAACTTGCACGAAAGCGTCAAAAATTTTGCAACTTTTGACATCATATATAATTTTGCATCTTTTGACCTTCTTGGCTGAAAAGACGAGTCAAAGATGCTAAAATGCGCGCGCGCGAATTTTCGCACACCCAAAAAATTTTTGTCCGAGTCCATTTTTTCGTCCCAATTACATCACCATGCATCAACATGCATGAAAGCGTAAAAAATTTCGAGTCTTTTGACCTTCTTGGCTGAAAACACTTGTAAAAGGCGCACGCTCGAATTTTCGCACCCCGGATAATTTTCGCCCGAGTCCATTTTTTCGTCCCAATCATCCCACCATACATCAACATGCACGAAAGTATAAAAAATGTCACATCTTTTGACAGTGTAAAAAATTTGCGTCTTTTGACCTTCTTGGCTGAAAACACGAATAAAAGGCGCGCACTTGAATTTTCGCACCCCTGGAAAATTTTTGCCCCAGTCGATTATTTTCGTCCCAATAATCTCACCATGCATCAACATGCATGGAAGTGTTGAAAATTTTGCATCTTTTGACAGCGTAAAAAATTTCACGTCTTTTGACCTTCTTGTTTGAAAACACTAGTAAAAGGCGCACATACGAATTTTCGCACCCTCTGAAAATTTTCATCCGAGTCCATTTTTTTCGTCCCAATCATCTCACCATGCATCAACATGCACGAAAGCATCGAAAATTTTGCATTTTTTGATAGTGTAAAAAATTTCGTGTCTTTTGACCTCCCCGGCTGAAAACACGAATGAAAGGTGCGAAAAGGCGCGCGCAAATTTTCGCACCCCCGGAAAATTTTTGCCGAGTCCATTTTTTTCGTTCCAATCATCTCACCATGCATCAACATCCATGAAAGCATTAAAATTTTTGCATCTTTTGACAGCATCAAAAATTTCGCATCTTTTGACCTTCTTGGCAAAAAACTCTAGTAAAAGGCGCGGCTCGAATTTTCGCACCCCCGAATAATTTTCACCCGAGTCCATTTTTTCATCCCAATCATCTCACCTTGCATCAACATACACGAAAGCGTCGCAAATTTTGCATCTTTTGACAGCACAAAAAATTTCGTGTCTTTTGATCTTCTTGGCTGAAAACACGAGTAAAAGGCGCGCGCGCGAATTTTCGCATCCCCGGAAAATTTTTTCCCTATCTATTTTTTCGTCCCAATCATCTCATCATGCATCAATATGCATCATTTCACAGCGTTAAAAATTTCGCGTCTTTTGACCTTGGCAGAAAACACTTGTCAAGGGCGCGCGCTCGAATTTTCGCACCCCTGGAAAATTTTCGCCCGAGTCCATTTTTTCGTCCCAATCATCTCACTTTATATCAACTTGCACGAAAGCGTCAAAAATTTCGCAACTTTTGACATCATATATAATTTTGCATCTTTTGACCTTCTTGGCTGAAAACACGAGTAAAAGACGCTAATCCCCGAAAAATTTCTGCAACCCCGGAAAATTTTTGCCCGAGTTCATTTATTTCGTCACAATCATCTCACCATGCATCAACATTCATGAAAGCATTGAAAATTTCGCAACTTTTGACAGTGTCAAAAATTTCGCGTCTTTTGACCTTCTTGCCTGAAAACGCTAGTAAAAGGCACGCTCTTGAATTTTCGCATCCCCAGAAAATTTTCATCCGAGTCCATTTTTTCGTCCCAATCATCTCACCTTGCATCAACTTGCACGAAAGCGTAAAAAATTTCGCATCTTTTGACAGCATAAAAAAATTTCACTTCTTTTGACCTTCGTGGCTAAAAACACAAGTAAAAGACGCTAAAAGGCGCGCGCGCGAATTTTTGCACCCCTAGGAAATTTTAGCCCGAGTCCATTTTTTTCATCCTAGTCATCTCACCATGCATCAACATGCATGAAAGAGTAAAAAATTTCGCATCTTTTGACAGCGTAAAAAATTTCGTCTTTTGACTTTCCTCGCTGAAAACACGAATGAAAGGTGCGAAAAGGCGCGCGCGAATTTTCGCACCCAGGAAAGTTTTCGTCCGAGTCTATTTTTTTCGTCCCAAACATCTCACCATACGACAACATGCATGAAAGCGTCGATAATTTTGCATCTTTTGACAGCGTAAAAAATTTCGCATCTTTTGACCTTCTTGTCTGAAAACACTAGTAAAAGGCGCGTGCTCGAATTTTCGTACCCCGAAAAATTTTCGCCCGAGTTTATTTTTTCGTCCCAATCATTGCACCTTGCATCAACATGCACGAAAGCGTCGAAAATTTTGTATCTTTTGACAGCATAAAACATTTCGCGTTTTTGACCTTGTTGGCTGAAAACACGAGTAAAAGGCGCTAAAAGGCGAGCGCGCGAATTTTCGCACCCCCGAAAAATCTTCGCCCGAGTCCATTTTTTTCAACATGCACGAAAGCGTCGAAAATTTCACATCTTTTGACAGTGTAAAAAATTTTGTGTCTTTTGTGCTTCCTCATTGAAAACACGAATGAAAGGTGCGAAAAGGCCAGCAAGAATTTTTGCGCCCCCGGAAAATTTTTGCTCGAGTCCATTTTTTTCGTCCCAATCATCTCACCTTGCATCAACTTGCACGAAAGCGTCGAAGATTTCTAATCTTTTGACAGCATATATAATTTTGCATCTTTTGACCTTCTTGACTGAAAACACAAGTAAAAGACGCTGAAATGCGCGCGCACAAATTTTCGCACCCCCGGAAAATTTTCGCCCGAGTCCATTTTTTCGTCCCAATCATCTCACCATGCATCAACATGCATGAAAGCGTTGAAAATTTTGCAACTTTTGACAGCGTAAAAAATTTCGCGTCTTTTGACCTTCTTGGCTGAAAACACTAGTAAAAGGTGCGCTTTTGAATTTTCGCACCCCCAGAAAATTTTCGTCCGAGTCCATTTTTCGTCCCAATCATCTCACCTTGCATCAACATGCACGAAAGTGTAAAAAATTTCACATCTTTTGACAGTGTTAAAAATTTCGCGCCGTTTGACCTTCTTGCCTGAAAACACGAGTAAAAGACGCTAAAAGGCGCGCGCGGGAATTTTCGCACCCCCGAAAAATTTTCGGCCGAGTTCATTTTTTCGTCCCAATCATCTCACCTTGCATCAAAATGCACAAAAGCGTAAAAAATTTTACATCTTTTGACAGCATAAAAAATTTCGCGTATTTTGACCTTCCTAGCCGAAAACATGAGTAAAAGACGCACTCCTGAATTTTTGCACCCCAGGAAAATTTGCGCCCGAGTCCATTTTTTTCATCCCAATCATCTCACCATGCATCAACATGCATGAAAATGTCGAAAAATTTGCATCATTTGACAGCGTAAAAAATTTCGCTTCTTTTGACCTTCTTGGCTGAAAACACTAGTAGAAGGCACACGCACGAATTTTTGCACCCCGGAAAATTTTCGCCCGAGTCCATTTTTTCGTCCCAATCATCTCACCATGCATCAACATGCATGAAAGCGTTGAAAATTTCGCATCTTTTGACAGCATAAAAAATTTCGCGTCTTTTGACCTTCTTGACTGAAAATACGAGTAAAATTCGCTAAAAGGCACGAGTGCAAATTTTCGCACTCCAGAAAATTTTCGCTCGAGTCCATTTTTTTCGTACAAATCATCTCACCATGCATCAACACGCAAAAAAACATAAAATTTTTTGCATATTTTGATAGTGTAAAAAATTTCGTGTCTTTTAACCTTCCTCGCTGAAAATACGAATGAAAGGTGCGAAAAGGCGCACGCGAATTTTCGCACCCTCGGAAAACTTTCACCCGAGTCCATTTTTTTCGTCCCAATTATCTCACCATGCATCAACATGCACGAAAGCGTAAAAAATTTCGCATATTTTGACAGTGTAAAAAATTTCGTGTCTTTTGACCTTCCTCGCTGAAAACACGAATGAAAGGTGCGAAAAGGCGCGCTTGAATTTTCGCACCCACGGAAAAGTTTCACCCGAGTCCATTCTTTTCATCCCAATCATCTAACCATGCGTCGACATGCATGAAAGCATAAAAAATTTTGCATCTTTTGACAGCGTCAAAAATTTCGCATCTTTTGACCTTCTTGGCTGAAAATACAAGTAAAATGCACGCCCTCGAATTTTCGTACCCCCGAAAAATTTTCGCTTGAGTACATTTTTTCGCCACAATCATCTCACCTTGCATCGACATGCACAAAAGCGTCGAAAATTTCGCATCTTTTGACAACGTCAAAAATTTTACGCGATTTGACCTTCTTGGCTGAAAATACTAGTAAAAGGCGCGCGCTTGAATTTTCGCACCCCAGGAACATTTTCGCCCGAGTCCATTTTTTCATCCCAATCATCTCACCTTGCATCAACATGCACGAAAGCGTAAAAAATTTCGCATCTTTTGATAGCGTAAAATTTTTTGCGTCTTTCGACCTTCTTAGCTGAAAATACTAGTAAAAGGCGCGCGCTCGAATTTTCGCACCCCCGGAAAATTTTCGCCCGAGTCCATTTTTTCGTCTCAATCATCTCACCTTGCATCAACATGAATGATTGCGTCGAAAATTTTGCATCTTTTGACAGCAAAAAAATATCACGTCTTTTGACCTTCTTGGCTGAAAACACGAGTAAAAGGCGCGTGCGCTAATTTTCGCACCCCCGAAAAATTTTCGCCCGAGTCCATTTTATCGTCCCAATCATCTCACCATGCATCAAAATGCATGAAAGCGTCGATAATTTTGCATCATTTGCCAGTGTCAAAAATTTCGTGTCTTTTGACCTTATTGGTTCAAAACACTAGTAAAAGGGGTGCCCTCGAATTTTCGCACCCCCGAAAAATTTTCGCACGAGTCCATTTTTTCATCCCAATCATCTCACTTTGCATCAACCCGCACGAAAGTGTAAAAAATTTTGCATCTTTTGACAGCATAAAAAATTTCGCGTCTTTTGACCTTCTTGGCTGAAAACATGAGTAAAAGGCGCGAGCGCGAATTTTCACACCCTCGAAAAATTTTCGCCTGAGTCCATTTTTTTCATCCCAATCATCTCACCATGCATCAACATGCATGAAAGTGTCGAAAATTTTGCATCTGTTGACAATGTCAAAAAATTCGCGTTGTTTGACCTTCGTGGCTGAAAACATGAGTAAAAGACGCGAGCGCGAATTTTCACACCACCGAAAAATTTTTGCCTGAGTCCATTTTTTTCATCCCAATCATCTCACCATGCATCAACATGCATGAAAATGTCGAAAATTTCGCATCTGTTGACAATGTCAAAAAATTCGCGTTGTTTGACCTTCGTGGCTGAAAACACGAGTAAAAGACGCTAAAAGGCACGCGCGCAAATTTTCGCACCCCCGAAAAATTTTTGCCCGAGTCCATTTGCTTAGTCCCAATCATCTCATCATGCATCAACATGTATGAAAGCGTAAAAAATTTCGCATCATTTGACAGCGTCAAGAATTTCGCATCTTTTTACCTTCTTGGCTGAAAACACTAGAAAAAGGCACAATTTTCCCACCCCCGGAGAATTTTCCCACCCCCGGAAAATTTTCGCCCGATTCCATTTTTTGCCGCAATCATCTCATCTTGCATCAACATGCACGAAAGCGTCGAAAATTTCGCATCTTTTGTCAGTATAATAAATTTTGCGTCTTTTGACCTTCTTGGCTGAAAACCCGACTAAAAGGCGCGCGCGCGAATTTTCGCACCCACGGAAAATTTTTGCCCGAGGCCATTTTCTTTCTCTCAATCATCTCACCATGCATCAACATGCTTGAAAGCGTAAAAAAATTTACATCTTTTGATAGTGTAAAAAATTTCGTGTCTTTTGACCTTCCTCGCTGAAAACACGAATGAAAGGTGCGAAAAGGCGCGCTTGAATTTTCGCACCCACGGAAAAATTTCACCCGAGTCCATTCTTTTCGTCCCAATCATCTAACCATGCGTCGACATGCATGAAAGCATCGAAAATTTCACATCTTTTGACAGCGTCAAAAATTTCGCATCTTTTGACCTTCTTGGCTGAAAATACTAGTAAAATGCGCGCCCTCGAATTTTCGCACCCCCGAAAAATTTTCGCCCGAGTACATTTTTGCGCCACAATCATCTCACCTTGCATCGACATGCACAAAAGCGTCGAAAATTTCGCATCTTTTGTCAGCATAAAAAATTTTGCATTTTTTGACCTTCTTGGCTGAAAACCCGAGTAAAAGGCACTAAAAGGCGCGCGCACGAATTTTCGCACCCACGGAAAATTTTTGCCCGAGGCCATTTTCTTTGTCCCAATCATCTCACCATGCATCAACATGCATGAAAGCGTCGAAAATTTTGCATCTTTTGATAGTGTAAAAAATTTCGTGTCTTTTGACCTTCCTCGCTGAAAACACGAATGAAAGGTGCGAAAAGGCGCGCTTGAATTTTCGCACCCATGGAAAAATTTCACCCGAGTCCATTCTTTTCGTCCCAATCATCTAACCATGCGTCGACATGCATGAAAGCATCGAAAATTTCACATCTTTTGACAGCGTCAAAAATTTCGCATCTTTTGACCTTCTTGGCTGAAAATACTAGTAAAATGCGCGCCCTCGAATTTTCGCACCCCCGAAAAATTTTCGCCCGAGTACATTTTTTCGCCACAATCATCTCACCTTGCATCGACATGCACAAAAGCGTCGAAAATTTCGCATCTTTTGACAACGTCAAAAATTTCGCGCGGTTTGACCTTCTTGGCTGAAAATACTAGTAAAAGGCGCGCGCTCGAATTTTCGCACCCCAGGAACATTTTCGCCCGAGTCCATTTTTTCATCCCAATCATCTCACCTTGCATCAACATGCACAAAAGCGTCGAAAATTTCACATCTTTTGATAGCGTAAAAAATTTTGCATCTTTTGACCTTCTTAGCTGAAAATACTAGTAAAAGGCGCGCGCTCGAATTTTCGCACCCCCAGAAAATTTTCGCCCGAGTCCATTTTTTCGTCCCAATCATCTCACCTTGCATCAACATGAATGAATGCGTCGAAAATTTCGCATCTTTTGACAGCAAAAAAATATCGCGTCTTTTGACCTTCTTGGCTGAAAACACGAGTAAAAGGCGCGCGCGCTAATTTTCGCACCCCCGAAAAATTTTCGCCCGAGTCCATTTTTATCGTCCCAATCATCTCACCATGCATCAACATGCACGAAAGCGTCGATAATTTTGCATCATTTGACAGTGTCAAAAATTTCGCGTGTTTTGACCTTCTTGGTTCAAAACACTAGTAAAAGGCGCGCCCTCGAATTTTCGCACCCCCGAAAAATTTTCGCACGAGTCCATTTTTCGTCCCAATCATCTCACTTTGCATCAACCCGCACGAAAGCGTGAAAAATTTCGCATCTTTTGACAACATAAAAAATTTCGCGTCTTTTGACCTTCTTGGCTGAAAACATGAGTAAAAGGCGCGAGCGCGAATTTTCACACCCTCGAAAAATTTTCGCCTGAGTCCATTTTTTTCATCCCAATCATCTCACCATGCATCAACATGCATGAAAATGTCGAAAATTTCGCATCTGTTGACAATGTCAAAAAATTCGCGTTGTTTGACCTTCGTGGCTGAAAACACGAGTAAAAGACGCTAAAAGGCACGCGCGCAAATTTTCGCACCCCCGAAAAATTTTTGCCCGAGTCCATTTGCTTAGTCCCAATCATCTCATCATGCATCAACATGTATGAAAGCGTAAAAAATTTCGCATCATTTGACAGCGTCAAGAATTTCGCATCTTTTTACCTTCTTGGCTGAAAACACTAGTAAAAGGCACAATTTTCCCACCCGCAGAGAATTTTCCCACCCCCGGAAAATTTTCGCCCGATTCCATTTTTTGCCGCAATCATCTCATCTTGCATCAACATGCACGAAAGCGTCAAAAATTTCGCATCTTTTGTCAGCATAAAAAATTTTGCATTTTTTGACCTTCTTGGCTGAAAACCCGAGTAAAAGGCACTAAAAGGCGCGCGCACGAATTTTCGCACCCACGGAAAATTTTTGCCCGAGGCCATTTTCTTTGTCCCAATCATCTCACCATGCATCAACATGCATGAAAGCGTCGAAAATTTTGCATCTTTTGATAGTGTAAAAAATTTCGTGTCTTTTGACCTTCCTCGCTGAAAACACGAATGAAAGGTGCGAAAAGGCGCGCTTGAATTTTCGCACCCATGGAAAAATTTCACCCGAGTCCATTCTTTTCGTCCCAATCATCTAACCATGCGTCGACATGTATGAAAGCATCGAAAATTTCACATCTTTTGACAGCGTCAAAAATTTCGCATCTTTTGACCTTCTTGGCTGAAAATACTAGTAAAATGCGCGCCCTCGAATTTTCGCACCCCCGAAAAATTTTCGCCCGAGTACATTTTTTCGCCACAATCATCTCACCTTGCATCGACATGCACAAAAGCGTCGAAAATTTCGCATCTTTTGACAACGTCAAAAATTTCGCGCGGTTTGACCTTCTTGGCTGAAAATACTAGTAAAAGGCGCGCGCTCGAATTTTTGCACCCCAGGAACATTTTCGCCCGAGTCCATTTTTTCATCCCAATCATCTCACCTTGCATCAACATGCACAAAAGCGTCGAAAATTTCACATCTTTTGATAGCGTAAAAAATTTTGCATCTTTTGACCTTCTTAGCTGAAAATATTAGTAAAAGGCGCGCGCTCGAATTTTCGCACCCCCAGAAAATTTTCGCCCGAGTCCATTTTTTCGTCCCAATCATCTCACCTTGCATCAACATGAATGAATGCGTCGAAAATTTCGCATCTTTTGACAGCAAAAAAATATCGCGTCTTTTGACCTTCTTGGCTGAAAACACGAGTAAAAGGCGCGCGCGCTAATTTTCGCACCCCCGAAAAATTTTCGCCCGAGTCCATTTTTATCGTCCCAATCATCTCACCATGCATCAACATGCACGAAAGCGTCGATAATTTTGCATCATTTGACAGTGTCAAAAATTTCGCGTGTTTTGACCTTCTTGGTTCAAAACACTAGTAAAAGGCGCGCCCTCGAATTTTCGCACCCCCGAAAAATTTTCGCACGAGTCCATTTTTCGTCCCAATCATCTCACTTTGCATCAACCCGCACGAAAGCGTGAAAAATTTCGCATCTTTTGACAACATAAAAAATTTCGCGTCTTTTGACCTTCTTGGCTGAAAACATGAGTAAAAGGCGCGAGCGCGAATTTTCACACCCTCGAAAAATTTTCGCCTGAGTCCATTTTTTTCATCCCAATCATCTCACCATGCATCAACATGCATGAAAATGTCGAAAATTTCGCATCTGTTGACAATGTCAAAAAATTCGCGTTGTTTGACCTTCGTGGCTGAAAACACGAGTAAAAGACGCTAAAAGGCACGCGCGCAAATTTTCGCACCCTCGAAAAATTTTTGCCCGAGTCCATTTGCTTAGTCCCAATCATCTCATCATGCATCAACATGTATGAAAGCGTAAAAAATTTCGCATCATTTGACAGCGTCAAGAATTTCGCATCTTTTTACCTTCTTGGCTGAAAACACTAGTAAAAGGCACAATTTTCCCACCCGCAGAGAATTTTCCCACCCCCGGAAAATTTTCGCCCGATTCCATTTTTTGCCGCAATCATCTCATCTTGCATCAACATGCACGAAAGCGTCAAAAATTTCGCATCTTTTGTCAGCATAAAAAATTTTGCGTTTTTTGACCTTCTTGGCTGAAAACCCGAGTAAAAGGCACTAAAAGGCGCGCGCACGAATTTTCGCATCCACGGAAAATTTTTGCCCGAGGCCATTTTCTTTGTCCCAATCATCTCACCATGCATCAACATGCATGAAAGCGTCGAAAATTTTGCATCTTTTGATAGTGTAAAAAATTTCGTGTCTTTTGACCTTCCTCGCTGAAAACACGAATGAAAGGTGCGAAAAGGCGCGCTTGAATTTTCGCACCCATGGAAAAATTTCACCCGAGTCCATTCTTTTCGTCCCAATCATCTAACCATGCGTCGACATGTATGAAAGCATCGAAAATTTCACATCTTTTGACAGCGTCAAAAATTTCGCATCTTTTGACCTTCTTGGCTGAAAATACTAGTAAAATGCGCGCCCTCGAATTTTCGCACCCCCGAAAAATTTTCGCCCGAGTACATTTTTTCGCCACAATCATCTCACCTTGCATCGACATGCACAAAAGCGTCGAAAATTTCGCATCTTTTGACAACGTCAAAAATTTCGCGCGGTTTGACCTTCTTGGCTGAAAATACTAGTAAAAGGCGCGCGCTCGAATTTTTGCACCCCAGGAACATTTTCGCCCGAGTCCATTTTTTCATCCCAATCATCTCACCTTGCATCAACATGCACAAAAGCGTCGAAAATTTCACATCTTTTGATAGCGTAAAAAATTTTGCATCTTTTGACCTTCTTAGCTGAAAATATTAGTAAAAGGCGCGCGCTCGAATTTTCGCACCCCCAGAAAATTTTCGCCCGAGTCCATTTTTTCGTCCCAATCATCTCACCTTGCATCAACATGAATGAATGCGTCGAAAATTTCGCATCTTTTGACAGCAAAAAAATATCGCGTCTTTTGACCTTCTTGGCTGAAAACATGAGTAAAAGGCGCGCGCGCTAATTTTCGCACCCCCGAAAAATTTTCGCCCGAGTCCATTTTTATCGTCCCAATCATCTCACCATGCATCAACATGCATGAAAGCGTCGATAATTTTGCATCATTTGACAGTGTCAAAAATTTCGCGTGTTTTGACCTTCTTTGTTCAAAACACTAGTAAAAGGCGCGCCCTCGAATTTTCGCACCCCCGAAAAATTTTCGCACGAGTCCATTTTTTCGTCCCAATCAACTCACTTTGCATCAACCCGCATGAAAGCGTAAAAAATTTTGCATCTTTTGACAGCATAAAAAATTTCGCGTCTTTTGACCTTCTTGGCTGAAAACATGAGTAAAAGGCGCGAGCGCGAATTTTCACACCCTCGAATAATTTTCGCCTGAGTCCATTTTTTTCATCCCAATCATCTCACCATGCATCAACATGCATGAAAGTGTCAAAAATTTTGCATCTGTTGACAATGTCAAAAAATTCGCGTTGTTTGACCTTCGTGGCTGAAAACACGAGTAAAAGACACTAAAAGGCACGCGCGCAAATTTTCGCACCCCCGAAAAATTTTTGCCCGAGTCCATTTGTTTAGTCCCAATCATCTCATCATGCATCAACATGTATGAAAGTGTCAAGAATTTCGCATCATTTGAGCTTCTTGGCTGAAAACACTAGTAAAAGGCACAATTTTCCCATCCCCGGAGAATTTTCCCACCCCGGAAAATTTTCGCCCGATTCTATTTTTTGCCCCAATCATCTCACCTTGCATCAACATGCACGAAAGCGTCAAAAATTTCGCATCTTTTGTCAGCATAAAAATTTTTGCGTCTTTTGACCTTCTTGGCTGAAAACCCGAGTAAAAGGCACTAAAAGGCGCGCGTGCAAATTTTCGCACCCACGGAAAATTTTTGCCCGAGGCCATTTTTTTGTCCCAATCATCTCACCATGCATCAACATGCATGAAAGCGTCGAAAATTTTGCATCTTTTGATAGTGTAACAAATTTCGTGTCTTTTGACCTTCCTCGCTAAAAACACGAATGAAAGGTGCGAAAAGGCGCGCGTGAATTTTTGCACCCAGGGAAAATTTTTGCCCGAGTCCATTTTTTCGTCCCAATCATCTCACCATGTATCAACATGCATGAAAGCGTCGAAAATTTGGCATCTTTTGTCAGCGTAAAAAATTTGGCGTCTTTTGACCTTTTTGGCTGACAACACTAGTAAAAGGTGCGCGCTCAGATTTTCGCACACCCCCGAAAAATTTTTGACATTAACATGGACGAAAGCATAAAAATGCACGAAAGCATAAAAAATTTTGAAAAAATTTTCGCCGAGTCCATGTTTTCATCCCAATCATCTCACCTTGTATCAACATGCACGAAAGCATAAAAAATTTTGCATCTTTTGACAGCGTCAAAAATTTCGCTTCATTTGACCTTCTTGGCTTAAAACATGAGTAAAAGACATTAAAAGGCGCGCGCGCGAATTTTTGCACCCCCGTAAAATTTTTGCCCGAGTCCATTTTTTCGTCCCAGTCATGTCACCATGCATCAACATGTACGAAAGCGTAAAAAATTTCGCATCTTTTGACAGTGTAAAAAATTTCGTGTCTTTTGACCTTCCTGGCTGAAAACACGAATGAAAGGTGCGAAAAGGCGCGCGCGAATTTTCGCACCCCCGCAAAATTTTTGCCCGAGACAATTTTTTTCGACCCAATCGTCTCACCATGCATCAACATGCAGGAAAGCATCGAAAATTTTGCATCTTTTGATAGCATCAAAAATTTTGCGTCTTTTGACCTTCTTGGCTGAAAACACTAGTAAAAGGCGCGCGCTCGAATTTTCGCATTCCCGGAAAATTTTCGCCCGAATCCATTTTTTTTGTCCCAATCATCTCACCATGCATCAACATGCATGAAAGCATAAAAAATTTCGCATCTTTTGACAGCGTAAAAAAATTCGCGTCTTTTGACCTTCTTGGCTGAAAACACTAGTAAAAGGCGCGCGCTCAAATTTTCGCACCCCGGGAAAATTTTCGCCCGAGTCCATTTTTTCGTCCCAATCATTTCACCTTGCATCAACATGCATGAAAGCGTCGAAAATTTCGCATGTTATGACAACATAAAAAATATCGCGTCTTTTGACCTTTTTGGCTGAAAACATGAGTAAAAGGCGCTAAAAGGCGCGCGCTGCGAATTTTCGCACCCCCGAAAAATTTTTGCCCGAGTCCATTTTTTTCGTCCCAATCATCTCACCATGTTCGAGTTATAAACTTTCAGATTTCGAACCTTGAACTATTTTAGCTTGAAAATTGCATCTTTTCTTAAGCGCTTATTAGATAACATTTTCATACATTTTGATAGTTTGGAATTACACGCACAACGCTAGAATCATCCTATCATGCACTACAGGGAATTTTCAAGCAGATTTTTGTTTGTGTTTGCATTTTGTGATTCAATCCCAACAATATCTTGTAAGCATTAGGGTAACAATAAGAAATCCAAAAAATAAGAAAACTTAAAAAGTAATACAATCGGACATGAAAGAAGCTTAATGGCTTTTGGAAAAAACCTAGGAACACAATGCAGTATAATATTCAAATAATATAAATTATAAAATTCATTTTTTAATTTTAAATGTGGATATATATATATATAATTAGTCCATAAACGTAAGATTTTAACCAGATATGTATTAATAAATTTACTTTTTTAAAACAATGAATAATGACATTAAAATATAACACCAATTTATTCAATATATATTTATCATTACTTGCATAAAGTTAATAAAAGCAAACTAAAAAGGAAAATACAATTTGTTAAACATAGAATGCTTTTGATTTAAATATCATCCAACCATTGCCATTTTTACACGTAAACTTTTTAAAATTATATTGTCTTTTAATGCCTTAGGAGATGTGAATATAATCAAATAACATGTTTTGCAATGCCCCCAAATCGACCCCAACCACATGTTGAAGACTAACCTGGAGACGCTACGACTTTGACCATAATGTTGACCATATCAAGAACCGAGACACGTCGGCGGAAGAAGAATAATAGGAAAAATAAAGAAAAAGAATAACTTTAATTGTGGAAGTCTAAAAGTGGCTATATCATCTTTAGGAAAAAAATTAAGTTCTACATCATGAATCTATAAATGCGGAAGGAAAAAAAATCTAATAAGCCCTGTGGTTCATATGCTTTCTTATCGCCAAAGATTTATCACCACACACCTGCTCCACCTCGTCACTGACCTGGTCCTATAGAATTCAGACACAGGGGATGAGGTCCTCCCGTAAGCTTTACAGCGTGGAAACCACATGATATACAATGCATAACATGAATAGAATAATCAGAGGTAAATAATCATGCTTAACTCAAACGTGAAAGGATAACATGAAAGCATCATAGATCATAATAAGAATAAGAAGATATCATAAATCAAGAGAATCAAATGATGCTTAGTAACTTGAAATCATGGCATACTTGGAAATCATGATGATATGTTGACTTGACTTAATCATGCTTCTTGATCTTGGTTTATTATTAGAATCAAGGTGACTTTAGGTGCCTTTAGTTCTTGGGGTATGCCGAACAAATAATACAGCCTTGTGCGGGTCAATGGGTGATCAAACCATGACCGAGGGAGCGACCCTTATCATGATACCTTTAGCTTGGACTGGCAACCCATTAATTATCTTCTATATAAACTTATTAATCACTTTTAATAACTTGTGACTCTTTGTTCTTTATTCAATGGAGACGATAAGATCAATGAGAAATAAATCATTAAAAGAATCGATCTTGAAATCAGGGATGGATATCTGTGAGGGTAGAAATAAGATTAGTTCTATATAGGCAATATTCAGATTGGGAAGTGAATGAACTAATAAACATAGTAAAAAGGATTATTGGAAATCGGTCGACCGATTCTGGGGAACAGTCGATCGGTGGGTTTTGGGTCGGTCGACCGGTGGGTTCTCAATTCGGACTCTAGGCTAATTGGATCGATCGATCCGTTCAATTGAACAGTCGATCGGTGGGCAGGAGAAGCTCAGGGATCGATCGACCGATGGCTAACAACGAACAGAGGCCGGTCGACTGATAGGTTCATACAAGTCGGCGGTGGGTTCAATAAATCGGTCAACCGGTTACTGCCAAAGCATATGGGCCGGTCGACCGGTCGGCGCCTTGATGAATTCCAAAACTCAAAATTCCCTGGAAAACTCTAGCATAAACTCATCCTAGTTTAGTTCCTACTTTCTAACAATCAATCAAACCGCAAACATAATGACAAAAATTAAAACA
This sequence comes from Pontederia crassipes, assembly GCA_030549335.1. Taxonomy (NCBI): domain Eukaryota; kingdom Viridiplantae; phylum Streptophyta; class Magnoliopsida; order Commelinales; family Pontederiaceae; genus Pontederia; species Pontederia crassipes. Next base: position 12,923,351 of record CM060198.1, read on the forward strand.
GTATGCTAATCAATCAAACAATCAAAGAAAATCGAGAATCAAACAACCAAAATCATAACCTTGGAACCTTCTTCTTATTTTCTTCTTTTCATAATCAATTAGGGCATGGGTTAAAATAATTCAGAGGTCGTGCAAGGTGATTTAAGTTCGCCCACCTCTGTTCGCGATTAATCCGTTCTTCAGTTCATCGGAAAGCTATCAACAACGCCCCTAGTGCCCCCTGTTTCCTCCCTATTCTCCATCTCGATCACTTGCAAAATTCCAGCGAAGGGGGCACGAGAAGAACAAAACCAAGGAGATGATAGGAGAAGGGAGAGGTTTTAGCACTACTTGCAATTGGGACTAGAGGGGAGACGCCTCTGCTCAGGTCGTGCATAGGCAGCAACTAGGGAAGAAGAGAAAAGAATCAAGGGGTTCTTGGGGGATGGGAACTAATACAAATCTATTTTATCTATTAAAAATCTCTCCCCCTTTTAATCCATTCTGATTCAAAGTAATCAGATAAATTCTCTGATTTGTGGAGGTCATCAAATCCCTTAATTTCCTAACTTTGAGTGATACATGGATTTCTTTCTCTCAGCCGTCCAATTCCATCACGTTTTCCCTTTTTTTTTATCAATTTCTTGTTGCCAGTTATTACATTCTTACCCCCTTAAAAGAAAATTTGTCCTCGAATTTTGCACTAAGTAGAGGGCTTACCGAAAAGATGAGGAAATTCTTGGCGCATTTCCGACTCGAGTTCCCATGTCGCATCATCGTCCTGATGGAAACGCCAAGCTACTCTAACCATGGGTACATCCTTGTTCTTCTGACGTTGCACATTGCGCTCCACTATTGTGTTGGGTACTCAGCAAAGGTCAAGTTTGCAGCTAGATCTGGCTCTTCTATCCTTAGAACATTTGCAGCATCGTGCTTGTACTTCTTGAGCATAGACACATGGAACACGCTATGCACTCTCCCATAAGATGGGGGTAGAGCCAGTTTGCATGCTACCTCGTATGGGGCCTACATAGCGAGGACTGAGCTTTCCTCGCTTGTTGAATCTCATGACCCCTTTCATAGGGGATACTTTCAAAAGAACTTGGTCACCAGCTTGAAAGATCTGTTCTCGTTTGCCTTTATTAGCATAGCTCTTTTGTCTTCCTTGAGCAATTTTCATCCTCTGTTTAATCAATTCTATCTTTTCAGCTTAGTCCACTGCTTCTTTCACTTCTTCCTTACTCATAATCTTCTCCTCGCCTACTTCACCCCAGTGGGTAGGTGAACGGCAAGGTCGGCCATACAAGGTCTCAAAGGGTGCCATACCAATACTAGAATGATAGCTGTTGTTATAAGCAAATTCAATCAGATGGATATGCTCATCCCAGCTATCCTGTCAATCTAGTGCATAGGCCCGTAACATGTCCTCTAGTGTCTGAATGGTCCTCTCAGACTGCCCATCTGTTTGAGGGTGAAATGCAGTACTAAAATTAAGCCTTGTACCAAAGGCTTGCTGTATGCTCTTCCAGAATCTAGCAGTGAATCTGGGATCTCGATCAGACACTATGGACTCTGGGATACCATGGAGTCTGACTACTTCTCTCACATACAAGTCCAGTAGACTCTCCACTGATGATTTCCATCGGATGGGAATAAAGTGTGCCGTCTTTGTGAATCAATCCACGACTACCCATATGGCATCATGACCCTTCTTAGTCCTAGGCAAGTTGGACACAAAGTCCATAGTAATCTTATCCCACTTCCATTGTAGGATTTCCAAAGGCTTCAGCTTGACATATGGTCGTTGATGCTCGGTCTTGACTTGCAGGCACACTAGACATCGGGATACATATTCTGCTATCTCTCTCTTCATGTCAAGTCACTAGTAGCTGCGTTGTACATCTTTATACATCTTACTACTATCGGGGGTGGATAGCGAACTCTGATTTGTGGTACTCATCCAGTACCTCTCGTTGGACAGCAACATCTGTGGGAACCCAAAACCTGTCCCGATATCTAATTCCTTCATCTACAGAGATTTGGAAATCTGTCGGTTCGTTCTGACATCTCTTCAGGACCTTCTGATACTCTGGATCCATCTTCTGGGCTGCTATGATCCTGTCTATTAGGTTGGGCTTCATCTGATGCATCATCCAAAGGGCTCAATTTGTGCCTAGCTTGGGACACCATTGCTCAATCTCCTCTAGCATCTCATACTCACGTAGTCTCATATAGGCTAGCGAGCCTTCCCACTTTCTGCTTAATGCATTGGCGACTAAATTTGCTTTACCAGGGTGGTAATTGATAGAAAATTCATAATCCTTGAGGAGCTCAATCCATTGACGTTTTCTCATATTCAGATCCCTCTGATCGAAGATGTACTTGAGGCTCTTGTGGTCGGTGAAGATCTCGAATGCCTCCCCATACAAATAATTGATCCAGATCTTCAAAACAAAGACCACTGCCGCCAATTCCATATCATGTGTGGGGTAGTTAACCTCATGCTTCTTCAGCTGCCGAGAAGCATAAGCCACTACCTTCCGATGTTGCATCAGCATACAGCCCAATCCTATCCCACATGCATCGCTGTAGACTATGTAACCTCCACTGCCTGTTGGTATGGTGAGAATTGGTGCCGAAGTCAGACGGTCCTTTAGAGTCTGAAAACTTTGCTCACACTTATCTGTCCAGATAAACTTTTTCGCCTTTTTCGTGAGATTTGTGAGAGGTGCAATGATCTTGGAGAAGTCTCTGATAAATCTCCTGTAATAACCTGCCAGACCAAGAAAGCTACGGATCTCAGATGCATTCTTCGATATTGCCCAATTCGTCATCGCTTCCACTTTCGTTGGGTCTACCGCAATGCCCTTCTTGGATACTATATGACCCAAAAACATGATCTCTTTCAGTCAGAACTCATATTTTGAAAACTTGCAATAAAGCTTGTGTTGCCCCAGGGTCTTCAATACCATCCTAAGGTGCTCTCGGTGTTGTTCTGGACCGAAAGAATAGTTAGAATATCATTCACGAACACGATGACAAACTAATGTAGATACGATTGAAAGATCTTGTTCATTAAATCCATGAACGTTGCATGAGCGTTCATCAGTTCAAATGGCATGTCCAAGAACTCGTAGTGGCCATATCTTGACCGAAAGGCAGTTTTTGGTATGTCCTCCTCAGGCACTCTTAGCTGGTGGTAACCACTACGCAAGTCAATCTTGGAGAACATTGATGCTCTTCACAGCTGATCGAAAGGGTCATCTATACGGGACAAGGGGTACTTATTCTTCACTGTCATTTTGTTGAACATCCTATAATCGATGTAGAGCCGCATGGAGTCGTCCTTCTTCTTGACGAACAAGACCGATGCGGCCCAGGGTGAGACGCTTGGTCTAATAAATGCTTTATCCAGTAGCTCCTGTATCTGCTTATTCAATTCTTGCATCTCAGCGGGTGCCATGTGGTAGAGTGCTTTGCAGATGGGTGTCATCCCTGGCAGGAGCTCTATCTTGAAGTCAATCTCACGTTTTGGAGGTAGTCTGGATGTGTCATCTAGAAACATATCTGGAAAATTCCGCACCACATCTATCTGTTGGAGTTCAGTGATAGGTGTATCCATCTTGACCACACTAGCTAAATATCCACTACATCCCTTCTGAAGCAACTTCTATGCCTTAATAGCTGAGACAATGACCTTATTATTCGTTGATGGGGTGCCTCTAATTACCGCCTTGGGTTTGTCTTGCGTTCGTATAATGATCTTCTTCTGCTTACAGTGCAAGGCTGCGTCATGATATGAAAGCCAGTCCATCCCCAAAATAACGTCATAATCCACCATGGGGATGACTATGAGGTCTGCAAAAAAGTTTTTCTTTTCTACATAGACAGGTACATTCGGGATGTACCTAGTAACATGGAGAGTCCTCAAAGGCGTACTCACACGCATGGCATGGGGCATCTGCTTAAGAGGCAAATTAAGAGTTTAGGCACACGACTCCGAAATAAACGAGTGTGTAGCCCCAGAGTCAAATAAAATAGTAGCAGATAGATTGGCGATAGGGAGAGTACCACTAATGACATCATTGTCATTTTGGACCACTTCTGCTTTTAGGTTGTGCATATGACCTTGCACAACGGGATTTGCACCTCCTGTTACCCGGTTCTCTCGATCTCCTCTGGCAGCCTGTGGGCAGTTTCGGATAAAGTGTCCGAATTGTCCTCACTGAACGTAGGAGTTGTTCAGCCTACGGCACTCTCAATCATGATGACTATCACAATGAGGACATAAGGGCTTTTGTGGTACTTGTGGCTGGCGCGGTGGTGGTGGTAGCAGTCTCAGATGTTGTGCTTGCAGTGGCGCAGGGCGTGGCTGAGCTTGAGTTTGTCATGGAGCTTCCCTCTGCGGGTATGGCCTGAAGCAGCGATCACGGTGATCGTCCCTCCTAAATGATCGGCGATCATCTATTCGAGGCCTGGGCTGCTCTATTGGTTTAGCTGGAGCTTTGGCCTTGCGTTCAGCTTAATCTTTTTCCATACGTGTGGCCAACCTCACAGCCTTCTTCAGATCCTCACAATCTCCAAATAGGACTTCAGTCTTCAATACTTGTTGTAGCCCATTGATAAACTTGTTGGCTCTAATACGCCCTTCGAATGGCATTGGGCAATACTACTCCAGTTGGATGAATTGAGTGTGATAATCACATGCATAGTTCCTTGCTGCAGTTTCAAGAACTCCTCTTGCTTGTTGATGCAATCATGTTTGGGTGTGTAGCGAGCCATGAATGCCTTCTTAAACTCTTCCCATGCAATTTCCTCTTCTTCCAACCCTATGAACCTGGTGGCCCTTGTAGTCTTCCACCAACCCATTGCAGTACCATAAGCATGTTTGTGGCATACAAGATCTTGCGTCCGTCAGCACACCTCATAAACTTGAAAATACGGTCCATGGTCTCTATCCACTCTTCAGCTTTGAAAAAGTCCGCCTTTCCATCATACTGAGGCGGGTGAAACTTCAGGAAGGCCTGAATTATGTCTTCAGATGCTTCATGACGTGCTCCCTGATTGTGGCATCTAGATGCCGACGGACTGCCTCCTACATGACTACCCTCAGGTGGAACAATCTCATCAACGTGCTCCTCTAATGATGCTCTAACTGCGCGGACACTGCCTAGTCCGCGGCCTGACGCACGACCTCGGCCATGACCACGTCCGGGACCCGGCTAGGCCCCTGTCTCAGAGAGTGGGCCTTCTGGTACCTCATGAGCATTCTGGCCCGATCTGGCCATCTGCTCTTGAATCCGCTCTGACCGTCGTGACATGCTTAACCTCTAATCATAGAATAAAATCATACATCAATAAACAAGAACTTATCATAGACGTGAACTTAACTTACATGCTTTTCGGTGGAGAGTGTGGCGACTACTCGATTAGAGCACATGAACCATTACTATACTATTCTATACACTAGGACGTCAAGAGAGTCCTGACTTTAAGCTCTGATACCATAAATATAATGCCCCCAAATCGACCCCCACCACAAGGCGAAAATCAACCTGGAGACGCTAGGACATGCTATGACTTTGACTATAATATTGACCATATCTCAGTCAAGAACCGAGATACGTCAACGGAAGAATAATAATAGGAGAAATAAAAAAAAAGAATAACTTTAATTGCGGAAGTCTAAAAGTGGTTACATCATCTTTAGGAAATAAAATGAAGTCTACATCATGAATCTATAAATGCGGAAGGAAAAGAAATCTAATAAGCCTTGTGGTTCATGTGTTTTCTTGTCGCCAAAGTTTTGTCACCACACACCTACTCTACCTCATCACTGACTTGGTCCTATGTAAATCAGACACAAGGGAGGAGGTCCTCCCTTAATCTTTATAGCCTAGTGGGGAATCACATGATATACAATGCATAACATGAATATAATAATCAAAGGTAAATAACCATGCTTAAATTGAACGTGAAAAGTATAACATGGCAGCATCATAGATCATAATAAGAATAAGAAGATATCATAAATCATGAGAATCAAATGATGCTTAGTAACTTGAAATCATGGCATACTTGGAAATCATGACGATAACTTGACTTGACTTAATCATGTTTCTTGATCTTGGTTTATTATTAGAATCAGGGTGACTTTAGGTGCCTTTAGTTCTTGGGGTATGCCGAGCAAACGACACAGCCTTATGTGGGTCAATGGGTGATTAAACCATGACCAAGGGAGCGACCCTTATCATGATACGCTTGGCTTGGACTGTCAACCCATTAATTATCATCTATCTGAACTTATTAATCACTTTTAATAACTTGTGAGTCTTTGTTCTTTATTCAATGGAGACGATAAGATCAATGAGAAATAAATCATTAAAAGAATCGATCTTGAAATTAGGCATGGATATCTGTGATGACAGAAATAAGATCAGTTCTATATAGGCAATATTCAGATTGGGAAGTGAATGAACTAATAAACATAGTAAAAAGGATTACCTGAAATCGATCAACCGATTCTAGGGAATGGTCGACCGGTGGACTTTGGGTCGATCGACCGGTCTGTTAAGATCGATCGTCTGGTGGGTTCATCAATTCGGACTCTGGGCTAATTGGATTGGTCGATCCATTCAATTGAACGGTCGACCGGTGGGCAGGTGAAACTCAGGGATTAGTCGACCGGTGGCTAACAACGAACAGAGGCTGGTCCACCGATAGGTTCATACAAGTCGGCGGTGGGTTCAATCAATCAGTCGACCGGTTACTGGCAATGCATACGGGCCAATCGACCGGTCGGCATCCTAATGAATTCCAAAACTCGAAATTCCTTGGAAAACTCTAGCATAAACTCATCCTAGTTTAGTTCCTACTTTCTAACAATCAATCAAACCGCAAACATAATGACAGGAATTAAAACAGTATGCAAATCAATCAAACAATCAAAGAAAATTGATAATCAAACTACCAAAACGATAGCCTTGGAACCTTCTTCTTATTTTCTTCTTTTCATAATCGATTAGGGCATGGGATAAAATAATTCATAGGTCATGCAAGGTGATTTCAGTTCGCCCACCTCTGTTCGTGATTAATCCGTTCTTCAGTTCGTCGGAAAGCTATCAACAATGCCCCTAGCGCCCCCTATTTCCTCCCTATTCTCCCTCTCGATGATCGTCTGCAAAATTCCAGCGAAGGGGGCATGAGAAGAATAGAACCAAAGAGATGATAGTAGAAGGGAGAGGTTTTAGCACTACTTGCAAGTGGGACTAGAGGGGAGACGCCTCTGCTCAGGTCGTGCATAGGAAGCAACGAGGGAAGAAGAGAAAAGAATCGAGGGGTTCTTGGGGGAGGGGAACTAATACAAATATGTTTTATTCATTAAAAATTTCTCCCCCTTTTAATCCAATCTGATTCAAAGTAATCAGATAAATTCTCTGATTTGTGGAGGTCATCAAATCCCTTGATTTCTTAACTTTGGGTGATATATGGATTTCTTTCTATCAGTCGTCCAAGTCCATCACATTTTCCCTTTTCTTTTTTTTTTATCTTTTTCTTGTTGTCAGTTATTACATATTTAGTTGAAAAGTGTTCTGGTGAGTCCCAATGCAATTAATGATAGCATAGGAAAAAAATCTTAAGCTTAATTTACATACATGAACGTATAAGTTTAGCCTATTCTATCTACTCATGATTTATACCTTTTTTCCTCTCTTTAGATAAATCGGAGGCATCATTTCTTTTTTGAACTCTAACTTGAGGAATTCATCAAACAATTATTTTATTTCTATTTCATTAAATTTTGATTGGGCATATAAAGTTGAAGGACAAATGGAATCATCATTAATGAGGAAAATGTAATGCCCCAAATCACATTTGCCACATGGCTAGATCCAACACGAGGATCGCTACTAAAAATGATATGTTGATCAAAACCTTGACTTTGACTAGAATGAAATAAAAGCGGAAGATTTAATATAACATCAATAAAAATAGAGATGTAAATAATAGTCTTTTATATAATTAAAAATAGATATGACATTACTAAACGTCAATATAGTGCGGAAACCTAATAACATAGACTCAAACTATCTAAAACAAGGAACAAAAAATAACATTGAGACACCACATGTGCAATAGACCATCATGAACATCATTGATGTGAGATTTATATGCATAAAATACTATCAAGTATATTAGGTCGAATGAAGTAATAACGAGTAAGTAAGAGTTGTCGATCCCATGAGGACTAATGTCTTAATTTTTTTTAATCTAACAAGTTATGGTGAGGAACGTTAAAATCACAATGTGTTGCAAAGAGAATTTAAAGGACAAAAATAAATCAGAATTTGAGAAGGAAAGAAGCGCCTTAATTCAAAGAAGAGTCAATATATGATGAAATTAGGGTTCAGACCTTGTATCCCATTGGTTTGCTCTTAATTAACTATTAAAACATAATTAGATTTCTATGATGGAAAGATCGCTAATAATATTGGTTTCGGTTAAGACAACCTAACTATCACGATTATCAATTTTTAATCTACGATAAGTATGATGCTTTCAAATGCATATCAATGTTTTTAAATACTGAAACTAGTCAGATAATACTCCACATTTCACAGCCTCAAACAAAACACAAAAACATTGACCTCGAAATAGTCGAACTCGGCCCTGGTTCAAGATAACCCGGACCGGCTTGGGTTTGGAAAATTGATGCATGCATTTTACAACATATAATTAGACTTGTGTTTAGGCTTATTTTGTGTAATATGCTCATAGCATGCACCTATTTTTACGTTTATTTCTGTAAATTCTTTGAAGTAGCCATCTAACTCTAGTTGGTGTATTTTGCAAAAAATATTGATGAAAATGACGGAGGAACGAAAGAAAAGTAGAATAACTCATACAGAGTCTAATTAGCTTCTGAAAAATTCAATAGTGTTCTTCACGGGTCGTTATACACTTCTCATAGCTGTGAAAGGTTTATCTCACGCCTCGTTATCCGACATTCACGGTTCTTACAAAACCACTTTTCATAGGAAAATGGATTTCATGGGCCATGATCATCTCTTCACGGGCCATGATCATCTCTTCACGGGCTGTGATATATGGTCTCACGCCTCAACTGCCCGTCCTCAGGCTCTTCCAGAAGCACTCAAATGAAGAAACCATGATTTCACGGGCCATTACATACTTATTACGATCGTGAAGACCAAATCTCATGCCTACCATTACATTTCACGGACGCGCAGTGTTCAGTTTACAAAAAGATAACTTACGGGCCGTGACATATATTTCATGACCATTGCGACGGATTCAAACGGATCGCATAAATCTCACGGCTCCTATGGAGAACAGGATATGGAGGAATTATCATGGGTTGTGAGCGAAGATTAACGACCCATTATGCACCCCAAAAATCCTATTACTGGTTGTTACATAGTTTTCACGGACATCACAAATAATTTGGAATCGACAATCATCAACTAATGGGCTGTGATGTACACTTAACGGGTCAATCAAAATACTCCAGGCCAACATATTAATCTTCACGGGTCGTTAGGAAACTGTCACCGGCCATGAAATCACATAAGTCGTGCAATAAATGAAGAAATCACCCGAATCACGATCGTAAAACCCCTCTCACACCCCGTGAAAGAAGTAGAAAACTCCTATTCTAACTCTGATAAAGCCGTTAAATCAATTATAGGGGGTGTGATAGATATAGAGTTTGACTCATGATTTATTTTAAGAATTCCTAATGCACAAGGACTCTGACTCCTACCATATGTCCCAAGGATCAATTGGAAACAAACTGGAGTAAAATTTTGGACTTTTACAAGGCAAAACTTTCAGAATCAAAATGACTCCGATTTTACCTTATTTTACAAGGAAAATATTTTTGTTTATTCTCAAATGACATGGAAACCTGAGCCTCTACAAAAAGGGATATCTGGAACCCATAAAGACATAATCATACTAGGGCCTGCAACCTGTTCTTTGAAGCAAAGATCGTGAGAAGACTCAAAAGGATTGCTGAGAAGATATCTGCTGGATTGTCTCTAGATGAGAATCAAGCAACAATTTAGCGGTTATTCCCAAAGAGTATTATCTGTTCTATTTAATATTGGGATGATGTTAGATATTTATTTTTTTGTCTTTATTTCTTCTGTAGTTTAGGGTTTTAGTTATCTTTCTAGTTAGATGATTTGTAAAAGTTATGTTGTTAATGCAAAACTACTAGACCTTCACTTTTTAATTAATTGAAGTTGAGTTTCTTCGATTATACATACTGTTATTGATAGTGATATTTGGGTTTTCTAGTGATAACTTGCTGAAATTTAAGAAAATGTCAATTTTTCATTTTTTTGTCTCCCAACTCACTAGCTGCAAGTGCACAGGTAAGTTGTAGTAGATTCAGGTTGTCGTATCCACAAGAATTTGAAGTCTAAGGCACCCTAAAACAATCTAAATTAGTTCTACTTTAATGGCTAAAAATAGATTTTCAAAGGGAAGTGAAAACATATTTTTTTTTATGGAAAGTGAAATGATAGCAGATTTTTAGGTTTTGGAAATTTATCAAAACTGAATTATAAATGCTAGAATGAAGTCTAAAAAGGTTTAACTATCTATGAGGAAGGTTCTTCTAGGATTTGGGGTTCATCTAAATTAATTAAGGATGTAATGGAACAAGTTATCACTAAATGTCCAACTTTTAATTCAACTTGAAAATGGTTGTTCCCACAGCTCAATTGGCCTCTAACTAAGCAATATATGATTATATAATTGTTAGCTAGGTTGAATCAAAAGAGGGTCCTCACTGAAAATCAAGTTATCATTGGGCTCAAAAGAAAGATTCAATGCTGATTTTTTTGCAATCCAAGGAAGTTTGGAATGATAACTTGCATTTGCAATCATAAAAAGATGGAATCATTCCAATCAACCAAACCAGGATAAAATATACTCAATAATGGTGCTTGTGTTCCATGATTCATCTCTGAATTCAAGGGGGATTCAAAGTCAACCTCTCGGTTGCAAAATAAATTGAAATCCACAGAAACACACTCAATTGGAAATGCAAAACATATGGCCACATGAGTTCATAATTCCCATTGCTCCTTGGCCCATCTCTGGATCTCAAAGAAGCCCTTAAGACTACCTCTCAGTAGTGGATTAATATGAGGGTTGACAATGGAAATCAGAAGTTAATTAAATGAGAAAACAGAAATCAGCATTTCTGAAAAAATCAGCAATGTGGATTGATGGAATTCAAGTTTGCCAAATGCCCCTTGACCCATCTCTGGACTGCAAGGGATTCCTAGAGTACACCTCTAAGTGATTTGAATAAAATAGGGATTAACAATTGGCAAATCAGATTCCAAACAATCAGAAAATAGAATTAGAATCAAACTAAGAAATCAGATTTTGGAAAAATCAGATTTGAATTTTGAATTGTCAATGATCTTGATTCATTTCTGAATAAGATCAGGGCATATATTAGCCTCTCAACTATTCAATTATCCAATCCTTGATGACAATCAGATCCCAAGCCCAGGAAATCAAATTTCAGGAATTTTAGGAAACCAGAAATCAACAACTCATTCAACTCATTCAAATCAGGAAAAATCAAATCAGATTTGAATCATAGGAATGTCAAAGCTTCTCAATTCATTTCTGAACAAGATTGGGATAGATGTTAACCTCTCAGTTGTTCAATTAATTCAATCCCCAATGACAATCAGATTCAAACAGCCCAAGAAAATCAGAATTCAGATTTCAGAAAAATCAGATTTCAGAAAGTAGAAATCAGAATTCTAATTGGGTTTGTATCTAGAACTTGGCATTGATTCTTGATTCATTTCTGAACAAGGGTTAGACCAAATGATAACTTAGTTATAAATACAAATAGGGTCTTCAAATGGCAAGATCAGATTTATAACAAATCAGATTTCAGAAATGTAAAACCAGAAAAATCAGATTTCTGATTTCTGTTCAGGAATCAGTGGAAAATCTGGTTTGAGTCAAATGATTGCCCAAACAATCTTGATTCATTTCTGAACACGATAGGGTCAATACCAACATTCCAAAGACTCAATTAATCAGGTTGAGAGTAACAAACAGATTCTGCAGTTCAAGAAATCAGATTCAGAAAAAATAGGAAATCAGATTTTCAGGAAACCAAATTCAGAAATCAGATTTGCAACTAAATGGAATCCAGAAATCTGACTTTATCTCTTAATACATTCTGAAGGGTGATTAGATCAAATAACACATCTCAATCATGGTTTACAATGGATCTAACGATAACATGAATCAGTGCAGAAAAGTTCTAAAATCTGAAAACCAGAATTGATTTCAGTGCAGGATTACAAATCAGTCCATATCCATCCAAAACTAATCTAAACTACTACCCTATCCTAGAAGAAATGGAGTTTAGCTCCTCATAATTACAAGATTTGACATCAAATGGGATAAGAAACAAATACAATTCATGGATCCTTCAAGCTCTCGGCAGTAGCTCCTCCAGCAGAATCTTCAGCAGCCTTGCCTTGCTCCAAACCCTTGAATGACCAACCTCCCCTTTCTCCAGAAAAATCCAGCTTTTATATAACTTCTCCCCACCTTTGGATCAGCATCAGAACATTCTTTGTGCTTTAATTGCAGCCATGTGTCCCTGGCCCTGAAATTCCAGCAGTGACAGCTTTTTGGACAGCCAAAAAGCTAGTGGTCCCCCCTCCTTTTTCTCCCTTTTGGCCACCTTTTCTTCTTGCTACAAAAACCCAAACAGCAAGCATCAAAGCTCTTGAGTAGTAATTTGACAAATAAGGTTTAGGATAATGCTGGTAACTAGTTCAAATATCAGAAGGGATTATGTGTTGTGCAAGAATGAAAACTTATATCGATATGAATGAATTCAAGGGCCCGGAATGATAACTTTATGGAAATCTTGGAAAATGTCCTAATATGGGTGGTTCAAAGCATTTAAGGCATCAAATTGATTAGAGTGACAGGTGAGTGAGGTCAGAAATCAAATATGAATGAGATTCCTAAGGAGTGATAACTTGAGTGCCCCAAAAACGATAACTTATATGACTTAAAAACGATAACTTGTCATAACTTGAGTTTTGATTATCCAAATGTGATGAAATTTGACCAGCAATGAGTTAGAACAATAATAAGATGATTGATTAAGGTCCTTGTGCAGAATTAATGGTTTTTCATGTCGAAATTACAGAATTACCCTTTTATGATAACTTGGCACTTGAAAAATGATAACTTGTTCAAATGGACTTAAAACTTTGCACAAGTTGAGATGTAACTATCCAAATATGATTTATACATGATAATGATGGATTTAAGGCAAGAAAACCATTGAAAATAAGTTCATTCAAAATAATGATAACTTGACACTTAGGAATGATAAGTTGTCCTCAAAATGATAACTTGGCATAGAATTTAAATATTAATGGATTTTGGCATTTCAGAACCTCTATGCACATGGAATTAAGTATGAAATGAGGAATATCAACTAGTTATCACAATGTTTGCATTCCAAGTATAATTGGCCCAAAAATAGGCAAAAGTGGGACTCGATATGTATGAATTGCATCTAAAATGGGTTAGAATCATATAGTGATCAGCAAGTGATCCGTTATTAATGCTTTTCAAAGACTAATTGTCTTTCTTAGTTGGCGATTATCTTGTGGGAAAAGTTAATTATGTTTGCATGATGTTTTTTGGAATTGATTTAAGAGTCTTATGTCAAAGGAGTACATGATCCATGCAAAATACAACATATTTTAGTTAATTATTTTAATTAAATTTTCTATAATTTGATCATGGCATGCATCATTTTTAGTCACTTTTAATCATAATTCCGGATTTATCAATTTTAATTATTAAATTCTATGAATATTTTAATTGTGGATGGATTAACTAAATTTTGATAAATATTTTACAGGAAAAATCGAGATTTAAATGGATTGTGCTGTATCGGCCGAAATTCCGAAGAATTTATCATTACGGCCGAGATTAGGATAAAAGATATCATTTTGGCCGAGATTTTGAGGGAGTAAAAGAAATTTTATCTCTTTGGGAGTAAAGATAAAATAATTCCTTACGGCCGAGATTTGGAGGGCGTAATGGCATGAAGATGAAGGGTGTAACAATCAATTGATTTTATCTTTTGGGCGTAACAAGATAAGTTCCTTCCTTACGACCGAGATTTTGAGGGAGTAAAAGAAATTTTATCTCTTTGGGAGTAAAGATAAAATAATTCCTTACGGCCGAGATTTGGAGGGGGTAATGGCAATAAAATCATTCTTTTGGCCCAGTTTATCTTTGGGCGTAACAAGATATATGAAGGAGTAAAGATAAAAATGATTTATCTTTGGGCGTAATGATAAAAGGATTTATCTTTGGCCGAGTTTATCTTATAATTTTAAAGTTAACCGTACGATGTTACGGCCGAGATCAAATTGAAGGCCGTCCGCACCCTATAAATACGTGAAGAATCCGTCATTTCAATTCGTGCTCTGAAGTTCAGGTTTCTTCCACGGCGAGTCGTGAGCTCTGTAGGCTACGACCAAGAGGAGAGAGGTGCTACGGCTGGAAGTTGATCGCGACCCTGATCAAGTCCGAGAGGCTGTCCGACTGTCTGCCCGTGATCCGAAGCTTCGACTTTTGTCTATTTGGGTGTAATTCTTCCAATTATTATTATTTTGTTATTATCTCTCCAGAATTTCTAGGATGAACTCCATATTTTTATTTATTTCATTTTAGGAGATTATTATTGAAGGGAAACTATTTGGACCCTATATTATTTGTTTCAATCTTTTCTGATCAATTAGTTAATTGTGCTTAATGCTTTTGATTTAATTATTTGGATTTCTGAGTTGAGTACTTACCAGTTTGTGGATTATTTAATTTCAGAATTCATTAATTAAATTAATTGATTTTATGTGAAATTAATAATTGACATATATTTGATAACTAGTGTGTGGAGAATCAAGTTTATGTGGTCTGTTAATCTAACCAGTTTGTGGAGTGATTAATAGTCTAGGATTTTCATATTAATGCATCTTAATTTTAATCTTATCTGAAGAATACTAGTTTGTGGGACTTTAGGTTTGATTAAATTTAAGATAGTTTGATTTACCGGATTAAATAGCAGAATTACTAGTTTGTGGACTCTGTGATGTTAACTTGTAAATTAATAACTTGAGAAAATTCCTAATCCATCTTTAAAGATTAAATTTATCTTTTATGGTTCAAATATTTATCCTGATCTATTTTCATCCTAAGGCCTAACTTCAACACCATTATCTTATCTTTATCTTATTTTCTTTATTTCATTTCATAAAACTTCTTTCCAAATTCATGTTTTTACTCTCTTATTAATTTATAAATCCAGATATTGAATTAATAATATTCCTCGTGGGTTCGACACTCTTACTCCTTTTTACTATATTACTTGAGCGACTAGTGCACTTGCTAGCAAATTTTATTGTTACAAATACAACGCATCAAGTTTTTGGCGCCGTTGCCGGGGAATTTTTATTAATTAATTTCTAATTTTTATGAATTATTAGGAGATGTAAATAAATTCTCTGTAAATATGTTCTATTTATTTTAATTATTTTTATTTCTGTGAATAATCTAATTTTTTCTTTTGCAGATAAAAGTCACAACATTTTTAAATTTGTCTACTTTCGGTTTAAAATCCGACGCCAATTGGATTTTTCGAATTACACTGTCGACTTATGGATTTACGACTTTAATTTGATATGTCGGCTTTATTAATTTTACGGCCTCGCAATGAATGATTTTTGAGTTCTAAACTTTCAATCTTTACGGCCGTAATATTGTTATCCGAATGTTGTTTTACGCCATGAGTAATGGATATTGATTTGACCTTGTTTCGCCCGATTTATCGATGGTTTAAATTTTTTACGCCCTATTCGAATCAGTTTCAACTTTCATTCTCGGCCGTAACATTTTAATTGTTTGAACTTTTCATATTGATTTGATCTGATTTCGTTGTTTTACGACCGTAAGGAATCGACTTAATTCAATTTCGGCCGTAATGATTATTTGACATGGATTTTACTCCTTTTCGGCCGTAACGATTCTTCTCTTGACGGAAGAATAAGTTTAATTCTATTTTTGTTTCGGCCGAGACCTAGTTTTGTTTTACGGCCAAAGGTTGTCAACTTCAATTCGGCCGTAATATATTTCTGAACGAATAAGTTTGATTTAACCTCATTTCGGCCGATTTATATGTGTTGATGTTTTACCTCACGTTCGCTTAATTTTCATTGATTTATGACCGATATGAATCTTACTCGTCTTCGGCCGTAAAAAAAAAATCGTCGACGTTGCGTTCTCATTTTTTATTTCGGTCGAACACCCTGTTTAGTTTTCTGTCTTACGGCCGAAATTCCACGATAACTAGTTTGTTGCGGCCGTAATTTAATTGGTTTACACCTTCGACACTGTGTCAATATTTTTACGGCCGAACGAGCTTCGAATTACTAATCTAATTTCGGCCGTAAATCTATTTCTTTATTATGGCCGATCAATCTTATTTCCTCTCTGAAAATAATTTTTTGCTAATTATTAACTTTACGGCCGCAAATTAGTTCTGATTCGTTTTGTATTCTTCCAAGTTTTATGGCCGAACGAGTGCTTGATTTTATGATTATCTATTTGATTTACTTTCGATCGAGTTATTTGGCATTTGAATTGGTTTGTAGTGCATTTGGCGGCCATAATTAGGTTTCTGATAAATTCTTTTCGGAAATTAATTTTAATGACGAATTCTCAATTCTTAAGGCCGAAAGACTTTCTATTTGTTAAAATCTTATTTCTTCGTGACCTATTATCTGTATTTCTTTTTTCTTGTATATATTTTTATTTATTCTTTTATCTCTCCTACTGAAAATTAGTTGTTGCAGGACTTGAGTGAAAATATAATCACAACTAAGTTAATCCTTTGGATAAATTTATATGTCACACATTCTGATCAGATGTTAATTTTTTATTTTATTTAATTTTTTTTCTGACACTCGGTTGTTGCAGTGACGAATTGAATATTTAATCACAACCAAAGATTTTACTAATTTACATTTTTTTTTAATTAAGTTAATTTTTTAATTTTATTAATTTTATTTAATTAGTTATTTGATTGGCATTTTAATAGTTTAAGGAGTCATCTAATCGATATTTCTTTTTGTGCACGGAGAGGAACTCGACTAATCATTTCTTCGGATACGTGGACCGAGCGATACATGAATTAACACGTCGGGTTCATCTCGGACATGACAAGGCGAAAGGAAAAATCACCTTGGAATCGGCCGATCGCTGCGCTGCTTGAATTTGATGTGACCCTTCACTGCGCATCATGAGGGAAAGGTAAGTTTACGCTCGTAATTGTATCTATAAATTCTTACACCTCGTGTTTGTGCAGACCAAAAGCGCCGCGCCAGTTCCTTACGGCCGAAGTTCCAAAGTTCTTACTCTTATGGCCGATCTTCATCTCTTACGGCCGAAGTTCCGAGTCTCACCGCCGATCCTTACGCCCCCTGTGCATTACGGCCGAACCTCTGTTCCATTCTGTTTCTTACGGCCGAAGTCTCCATGACTAAAAGCCCTTACGGCCGAAGTCTCAACACCGCGCACCGCCGCTCCCTTACGCCCAGTGCGTTACGGCCAAGAAAACGAAGGCGGCGTGGAAAGGTTATTCATCGACATCTACTCCTTACGACCGAGATTGCACGGCTGAGATCTTCATCAACAAAATTTTGTGGCCAAGCTTTTACGGCCGAGACTCTCCATTATCGGCCGAGATCTCCTCTCACCGACACCATTTGCGGCCGACACCTTCATCGATATATATATTGAGGCCGAGCATCTCTACACGAATAAATCTGGTTGTATCTTTTCCCTTTTCTTTATTTTCATTTCTTTAGCTTTTCTATATTATCTTTTCTCTTTCCCTTGTTGGCCTAACACTGAGGACAGTGTCTAGTTCAAGCTTCGGGGAGTTTGCATTCCATGCATTGCATGTTTCTTTCTTTTTATTTGCTTATGTTTGCATCTATTTGTAAAAAAAATCCAAAAAAAATTGAAAATTTTGAAAATTTCTAAAAAAATACCATTGCATGCATTTATTTTTGCTACCATCTTACAAACTCTTGTCTTACTGTTTTAATTATCTTTTAGTAGAAGTTCAAAGACATATTGTTAATTGATGAAATTTGAATGCTTTTCTTTCTTATCACTTGCTATTTTAGTATCAAACTTATGGACTATGTGCCTATGCTAAGTAGAATTATGAATGACTAGACGACAAAATCATATTCATGCCTTTTTATTTCTTTTAAGTCTTGATAGTAGTAGCCTTCTTATTGACCATATCAAGTACTTTTTGAGCTTATAAAAAAGAAGGGTTAGTTAAACCCCAACAAATAATAATAATAAAAAAAAGTTGAATAAAGTTATGTGTAGGTACAAAAGTGTTATCCGGAACCAAGGTGTGTTCGGGTAATTAGATCCGTAGGGGTTCATGCCTGGCGACCTAAGGGCAACTGCTCTGGGATCCGTCGATCGAAAACCTACTACATGGACCATCTTGTGGAATATGGAGAAGCACAGGAGTACTGAACCATGGCTAAGTTCGAACTCTTCATTCAGAACCTTGGTTGTTCGGGCAAGTAAACTCGAGGGGTGCTTTATCACCTGGTGCCCTAAGGTCATCTGGTCTGGGAGTCATCAGTCCAAAGCCCGTTACATGGACTTCCTTGTGCAATCCTGCTTGAAGATTAGAACTTTCAAAATGATTGAAAATAAAAGTGAAAAGAAAAAGAAAAAGAAAAAAGTTTTAAGCTCAATTAGTACTTATGCGTTCAATATCAATGTTATTATTTGATAGACAATTTATTTTTCCGCAAGGCTGAATTTGAGATTGTTTAAATTTGTGTAGCATTCAGAACCTCTATGAAGCTAAGTGCATGGAAAATGATAAGATGCTGACTAGTAGGTGTGCAGAAGAACTGTGTGAGAAAATTAGTCAGTTGACAATGTGGAGGCTACGATGGAACTTTCTTGAGTCTTGCTTTGAATTTTTGCTTGAGGACAAGCAAGACTTTAAGCTTGGGAGAATTTGATGCATGCAAAATACAACATATTTTAGTTAATTATTTTAATTAAATTTTCTATAATTTGATCATGGCATGCATCATTTTTAGTCACTTTTAATCATAATTCCGGATTTATCAATTTTAATTATTAAATTCTCTGAATATTTTAATTGTGGATGGATTAACTAAATTTTGATAAATATTTTGCAGGAAAAATCGAGATTTAAATGGATTGTGCTGTATCGACCGAAATTCCGAAGAATTTATCATTACGGCCGAGATTATGATAAAAGATATCATTTTGGCCGAGATTTTGAGGGAGTAAAAGAAATTTTATCTCTTTGGGAGTAAAGATAAAATAATTCCTTACGGCCGAGATTTGGAGGGCGTAATGGCATGAAGATGAAGGGTGTAACAATCAATTGATTTTATCTTTTGGGCGTAACAAGATAAGTTCCTTCCTTACGGCCGAGATTTTGAGGGAGTAAAAGAAATTTTATCTCTTTGGGAGTAAAGATAAAATAATTCCTTACGGCTGAGATTTGGAGGGGGTAATGGCAATAAAATCATTCTTTTGGCCGAGTTTATCTTTGGGCGTAACAAGATATATGAAGGAGTAAAGATAAAAATGATTTATCTTTGGGCGTAATGATAAAAGGATTTATTTTTGGCCGAGTTTATCTTATAATTTTAAAGTTAACCGTACGATGTTACGGCCGAGATCAAATTGAAGGCCGTCCGCACCCTATAAATACGTGAAGAATCCGTCGTTTCAATTCGTGCTCTGAAGTTCAGGTTTCTTCCACGGCGAGTCATGAGCTCTGTAGGCTACGACCAAGAGGAGAGAGGTGCGACGGCTGGAAGTTGATCGCGACCCTGATCAAGTCCGAGAGGCTGCCCGACTGTCTGCCCGTGATCCGAAGCTTCGACTTTTGTCTATTTGGGTGTAATTCTTCCAATTATTATTATTTTGTTATTATCTCTCCAGAATTTCTAGGATGAACTCCATATTTTTATTTATTTCATTTTAGGAGATTATTATTGAAGGGAAACTATTTGGACCCTATATTATTTGTTTTAATCTTTTCTGATCAATTAGTTAATTGTGCTTAATGCTTTTGATTTAATTATTTGGATTTCTGAGTTGAGTACTTACCAGTTTGTGGATTATTTAATTTCAGAATTCATTAATTAAATTAATTGATTTTATGTGAAATTAATAATTGACATAAATTTGATAACTAGTGTGTGGAGAATCAAGTTTATGTGGTCTGTTAATCTAACTAGTTTGTGGAGTGATTAATAGTCTAGGATTTTCATATTAATGCATCTTAATTTTAATCTTATCTGACGAATTCAGTTTGTGGGACTTTAGGTTTGATTAAATTTAAGATAGTTTGATTTACCGGATTAAATAACAGAATTACCAGTTTGTGGACTCTGTGATGTTAATCTTGTAAATTAATAACTTGAGAAAATTCCTAATCCATCTTTAAAGATTAAATTTATCTTTTATGGTTCAAATATTTATCCTGATCTATTTTCATCCTAAGGCCTAACTTCAACACCATTATCTTATCTTTATCTTATTTTCTTTATTTCATTTCATAAAACTTCTTTCCAAATTCATGTTTTTCCTCTCTTATTAATTTATAAATCCAGATATTGAATTAATAATATTCCTCGTGGGTTCGACACTCTTACTCCTTTTTACTATAATACTTGAGCGACTAGTGCACTTGCTAGCAAATTTTATTGTTACAAATACAACGCATCAGTACATAACACAACTCGCAGGATCCTCGAATGAATGTGAGTTGTGCGGTCTATTAAATATTACCATCCTATGGATGTTAATAGTTTAGAATCTATAGTTTAATGCATCTAAATCTCTGTTTAATTTGGTTATAATCCTAGACGGAGTAATTGTGTTAAACGTGAGATTGAGATAGTTTGATTTATTCTAGTAGAAGATCAAAACTTGGAGTAGGTTCTAATCCGTCAATTGAAACAAACTTAATATTCTCAAGTGCTATCAGGTTGTCTATTTTGTAACTTATGATCCTAAGGACTTGCATCAATAGTTTAATTTTGTCTTAGTTTTCTTTATCTTTATACAATTTTACTTTCTGCACATCTTGTGGGATCGACAACCTATACTTTTGACTTTATTACTTGAGCGACTAGTGCACTTGCTAGCATTTAATTATTATTAATTCTCGCACCAAGTTTTTGGCGTCGTTGCCAGGGAGCTATTCTTTACTTTCTACTCTTATTTTATGCTTCTTCGCAACTCTTTACTTTCTTTTGTTGATTGTGCAGATTTTCAGGCACGATTAATTCACAAGCCATCTAATTTGGAGCCTTTGGACCGTGACACTTGACATAATACTCGAACCTCCAAAGCCCTTCTGGATTTTGATCCTGAAATCGAAACAGTGTAGCTACTTCGAAAGATTAAGATGGCTGAACAAGAAGAACTCCGCCAAGTTGAACATGAAGATGAAGAGGAAGAAGAACTAATCATGTTGGATTACGTTTTTGCTAAATATTTGAATACCAACTCCAGCATTGTGATTCCTGCAATCACAGCAAACAACTTTGAATTAAACCCCACCATTACTTGCATAGTTGAAGCACATCAATTTGACGGAGCTTTCCATAAGAACTCTCATGATCATCTTGATAAATTTATGCGCATTTGCAGCACCTTTAAGAGTCCTAATATTTCTATGGATGCGTCTCGTTTAACTTTATTTCCCTTTTCCTTACTAGATAAAGCATTTACTTGGCTGAAAACACTTCCTGCGGGATCAATCAAAACTTGGGCCCAACTTGTAGAGAAGTTCATTAACAAATATTGCCTACCTCAGAAAGCAGCAAAGCTGAGAAACAAACTCCGATTTTTTCGATAAGATGATGATGAAACACTCTATGAGGCATGTGACAAATTCAAGGACTCTTGGCCAGGGATCCTAACAATCGAATTCCACTATGAAAAAAACTTGAAAGTTACTACAATGGTTTGCGCCAAACTGATAAAGACTACCTAGACTCCTCAGTTGGAGGAAGGGTCATGGGCAGATGAAGCCACAAGAAATTTATGATTTTATCGATGATGTAGCTCTAAATTCATGGCAATCTAAATGCCACCAGCAGAGAAGAGTAAATAAAGCTGAAAGTGAATTAGTAGTGGTGAGTCACTAAACAAAAAGTTTGAGATGCTTCTTATCCATAACAATCCTTGTGATTTTTGTGGAGGAGGACATCCCATTTCCGAATGTCCAAGTGGTAATTCCTCTAATCAAATTGAAGATGCCAACTTTGTTTCCAATGCTTCTTTCAGGTCTCCATTGACTTTGGGAAATAATTACAATCCAAATTGGCACAATCATCATTTATTTTCGTGGGGACAACAAACACCTTCACACAACAACTTTTAGTGACCACAATTTTAGTAACCACTCATCCACAATCACATGCTGAAATGAAGCCGAACCTAGAAGAGTTGATGAAAAAAATCATGAAAACCATGGAAACCAAGGTTTCCAATCAAGATGCCTCCATCCACAATCTGGAAATTCAAGTAGGATAGAAAGCTAACATCCTCATTGGACGCACACCGGGCACTCTTCCAAGCAACACTGAGAAAAATCCAAAGGAAGAGGCCAAAGCTATCTCCTTACGAAGAGGAAAAACTAGCCCTGCAATCATCAAATGAAAACACAAGCATTGAGGCTATAATTGAAGCATCACATAATCCTATTATTAATGAAGAAAGACCTCCACCTCAGATTCACAATTCTAAAGGGAAAGAACCAGCGACCATCGAGATACCGAGCAAACTGTGGAAACTAGTCGTTCCCACAAAAGCTGCGCAACGAACAGTTGGATAAGAAATTCTCTCGTTTCATTGAAATATTTAAATAATTGCACACTAACATTCCTTTTTATGAAGCATTACAACAGATTCCCAACTACAGAAACTTTCTGAAAGATGTCTTATCTCACAAACGCAAGATCGATATTGAAGGCATCATGAAGATGACACCTCAATGTTGTGTTGTCTACAAAGAAGATCTTCCGACTAAGATGGGCAGTTTTACCATACCTTGCACAATTGAAAATTATCATTGTGCCAAGGCTCTTTGTGACCTTAGGGCAAGCATAAATTTAATGCCTTATTCTATCTTTTTAAAGCTAGGATATGGAGAACTAGTTCCTATTTCAGTTTTACTTCAAATGGCTGACCAATCGGTGAAGAAGCCAAAGGGATTACTGGAAGATGTGTTGGTGAAAGTAGACAAATTTATCTTTCGGGCAGATTTCATTGTAATGATATGAAGGCTCGACCAAAGGCTCCTATCATATTAGCACAACCATTCTTGGCCATGGCAACACTCTCATCGACACGGAAACCTTACACTTCAAGTTGACAATCAGGATCTCAACTTTGACATGAAAACCTCACTTCAAAACTCTATGGATTATTCCTCATGTTTTCCTATCGATAGTTTAGAAGAAGTTCATGATAAATTTGATGACATTGTTAATGACCCATATATAGGTGTCGAAGATGCTGATGATGTCGAGACAACAAACGAGATACAAAATCCTGATAAAGAAGATATCACAATTCAGCAAGAAGAGATTTTATTTTCATCGCCGAAACTTGAACTTAAAGAACTTCATTCACATTAAAATTTTCTTTCCTTGAAAATGATGCATTTCCTATTATTATCTCTTCTTCACTTACAGAAGACATGGAACGTCAACTCCTAGAGGTGTTGAGAGCACACAAGTGGGCCATAGCATGGTCTATCGTTGATATAAAAGGTATCTCTCCTACTATTTGCCAGCACAAAATCTTGACGGAGGAGGATGGACATCCTATTGCTCAGTTTCAATGAAAACTCAACCCCACACTAAAGGAGGTCATTAGAAAAGAAATTATCAATCTACTTCTGATAGCCGCTAGGCCAGTCCGGTTCAGGTAGTACCGAAGAAAGGAGGTATGACGGTAGTTACAAATAAAAAATAATAAACTTATTCCACAGATAAATTCTCTTCAAAAATTATTTCGATAATTGTTTACATAACTTGTCTTTAGTCATGCAGAGATGTGAGGAAACTAATCTTACACTGAATTGGGAAAAATGCCATTTTATGGTGAAGGAAGGAATAGTTTTTTGTCACAAAATTTCATAGACAAGCATTGAAGTTGGCAAGGTCAAAATTGATGTCATCATTAACCTTCCTCCTACAAATGTCAAGGCCGTCACATGCTGGCTTCTACCATTGTTTCATAAAAGATTTCTCGAATACCTCAAAACCACTGACTATCCTCCTTACTAAAGGTGCTAAATTTGATTTCAATTCTGAATGTTTAGAAGCATATAATCTGTTGAAAATGAAATTGATTTATGCTCCTGTTGTTGTCCCCTCAGATTGAATCTCCCTTTCAAACTCATGTGCGATGCAAGTGATGGAGTAATTGGAGCATATTGGGACAGTGACACGATAAGATTTTTCATATCATCTGTTATGCCAGCTGCATGCTCACGCCTACCCAAATCAATTATGCAACAATTGAGAATGAATTTCTTGCTGTGATTTATGTATTTGACAAATTTTGACTTTATCTGATTTGCTCTAAAGTTGTTGTCTATACTAATCATGCAACCATCCGACACCTTATGATGAAGACCGATGCCAAGCCTAGATTATTCGATGGATTTTATTGTTACAGGAATTTGATGTCAAAATCAAGGATAAAAAGGGGACGGAAAACTTAGTGATTGATCACCTTTCACGCTTAGAATCAGCCCCTGAAGAATTAGTTGACATATGGGAAGAGTTTCTCGACGAAAAGATTCTAGTTGTGCTTGCGATTAATCGTATGTATGAACTAACACCATGGTTTGCAGATTTTGCGAATTACCTCTCTATCAAGTGGATCCCCAAAGGGTGGACCACTCATCAAAAGAATAAGTTTTTCTTTGACATTAAACATTATCATTGTGAGGACCTATTTTTGTTTAAAGTGTGTGCAAATAAGGTGATCCCAAGATGCGTACGAGAAGATGAGACATCCAACATTCTGCAACATTGCCATGATGTTGTGGCAATGGACACTTTAGCCCCAATAGGATAGCAAAAGTACTTGAATGCGGATTCTATTGGCTTACACTTTACAAAGATGTCAGGGAATACTGTAAATCTTGTGATCATTATCAAAGGGCAGGTAACATCTCATGCCACAATGAAATAAATTTGAACCATTGTTCTATTGGCTGCCGTTGATTATGTCTCTAAGTGGGTTGAAGCCAATATTTCACCTACTAATGACTCTAAGATTGTAGTGAAATTTCTGCGGAAGAATATATTCACCAGGTATGGCACGCCTAGAGTTATCATTAGTGACAATGGCACACACTTCTGGAATAAAATAGTAATGAGTCTAATGCAATGATTTAAGATTAATCATAGCTTAGTACAGCCTATATGCCCAAACTTGTGGTAAAGTATCCAATAGACAACTAAAACACATACTTGAGAAAACTATAGATGCATCTAGGAAAGATTGATCACTAAAACTTGATGATGCACTTTGGGCCTATAGAATTGCATTTAAGACTCCCGTTGGCACATCCCATATATGCTAGTTTTCGGTAAAGCATGTCACTTTCCTGTCGAATTAGAGCATAAAGCATATTGGGCCAGCAAATTTCTGAATTATAATTTAGATGCCATTGGGACTGAAAGATTGTTAACACTAAACGAACTTGATGAATTTAGACATCATGCCTATGAGAACAACAAGTTGTATAAGGAACAAACCAAAAAACTACATGATAAAACATCAAACAAAAAGAATTCTTACCAAGTCAAAAAAGTTCTTCTTTATAATAGTCGTCTTCGTTTATTTGCTGAAAAGCTTGTTTCCCGATGGTCTGGTCCCTACATTGTGGTCAACACTTCACCTTATGGCATGGTCGAATTAGTATCTCGTGATGGTAAGTCCACATTTAAAGTGAATGGTAATAGAGTTAAACCATATGTCAGTGGCACCATGCCAGCTGTCATTCAACTCCTCTCATCATATGAACCTTAGCACATGCCAGGGGACAATCGAGATAGCGACTATAACTCTAGAACAATTTTGCCTTACTCTTTATTAGTAGTATTTTAATTCTTAGTTAATTTCTTATACTACCTGTACTTTTACGTTCAATTTAGTCTCTTCTTATTTGCTACTTAGTTGAGATTACATTTTCTTCTTAAACAATTTTGTTTAGTTGAGTTACATTCGATACTGTTCATCCCGCTAATTTATTGCAGGCACACTATTATTTTGTTTGGTAAAATTTTGCGCTTTCACAGGCTGTGATATATGTTTCACGGGCCTTTCATGGGCCGTTAATGTCTCTTCACAGCCCCCAGTACTCTTCACGGGCCATCATACGTGTCTCACAGGTCGATCAATCAGCATTCCTTGTC
Organism: Pontederia crassipes; assembly: GCA_030549335.1. Lineage (NCBI taxonomy): Eukaryota > Viridiplantae > Streptophyta > Magnoliopsida > Commelinales > Pontederiaceae > Pontederia > Pontederia crassipes. Next base: position 12,949,969 of record CM060198.1, read on the forward strand.
CTTAACGAGGCGTGTTATAGTTCTCACGGGTCTCACAAAAGGTTCAATCCAATGCCCCAGCCAGTCACGCCTTGTTAGATGATTTTCAAAGGTCTTACAGAATGTCCACATTGGATTACTCCATCGGTCACGGGTCATTAGCTTATTCTCATTGGTCTCACGAGCAGTTAGAAACCTCTCACAGGCCATAAGTAATGTCCGCAGTCCTACTGACCCAAGATCTCCCCAATTCATGACACTTCATTTGTCCACGAGCTGTCACCATTTCTTACGGGACATTAAAAGTGTCTCACAGGGCGAGGAAGACAAGCCAGGATAACTACACTCCCTTCAGCCGTTACCTTGGATCGAGCCACGTGTCATCAGCCACGAAACCCCACTAGCGCAGAAACAGGGCATGGCCTTCTTTTCGATCGTAACCCGCGCCTCTCACCCCATGAAGCGTTCCAACGTGCACCTACACGCATTTATTCCTCACGGGCCGATAAAAGTTCATGGCCCTATGCAGGTCCGTGATGTTGTGTTTCACGCCTTATCATCTTCCCAGCTCCGGCACTCCGATCATCTTCTCCATGGACCGCACCAACACCCATCAGCGATTTGGGTTCCAGTGACCTCAGCGACTCGACGACGTCCAGCGCCATCGCCACCGATCTCCCTCTCCAACAACGTCCAGCGCCATCGCCGCCGATCTCCCTCTCCGATAACATCCAGCGCCATCGCCGCCGATCTCCCTTTGTGACGACGTCGAGTGCCTTCGCTGCCGATCTCCCTCTCCAACGACATCCGGCACTGCCATCCTTTCTCCGACAGATGAGTTTCGGTAGCGCCACCCTTCCTCCCTGATCGATGACCGTCCAATGACATCCACCCATGACGTTCAGATCAGCATCTCTTCGTCGACAGACCAGCATCCTTGAACCTCTTCTTTGACGAAGATCAGTCAAAAGGGCCGTGAACCGCAGGTCATCGACCATGTTTTATTTGTGTTTTCATTCTGTAAAGGCCATGACTTCCTGTAAAGGACCTTTAAATTTTTGTTTGACCTACTGCATGGGCCGTTATTTCTATATCACGACCTGTGAAAGTAGCTTTCCGGGCCGGCTTTCACTGACAGTGACCACTAAAGTACCAATGGCACCTTGAGTGAAAGCACTCGTCCGCTGCCGCCATCATACAGACGTGAATGCCATCACTGCAAAGGGCTCTACTTCGCAGATTCTTCACCCTCCGAACAGGGAATGGCTCTCCACTGATGCACGAACCGGAACCAACGCCGGACATTCTTCGCGTCTATTCCCCTAGTTTTGCGGATCAGGCTACTATATATGATCATCCACCCTTTTATCATTTGTTTATTCTCTAACATCGTCCTGGGCTATTTTGTGCAGGAATGGCAGCCCACTTATGAAGATATCACTATCAAGTTTTTATGTTCCCTCAAGGTTGAGCACCTTGAGGCCACTAGACGTTGGTAGGCTGCCATCTCCTTCCAGCTCTACAATCGTGAGTTTGAGCTCTCTCTGGCCGAGTTCAATGCTATTTTCCAATTTTCGAATGCAGGCCACCTTCGCATCCCTAAAGAATTCAACGGCTTGGACTTCTAATCAAGAATCATAAGAGGACACTTGGACTATCATTGGGCCATGTCCACCGACATCCCGAATCTGGTGCTCAGATTTGCTCACAGGATTCTCACCAACACCTTGTTTGGACGCGGCGACAGCAGCGGAGGAGTCAATGCACAAGAACTATTTATACTATATTGCATGACATCCTCCACTCCAATGAATGTGGGTGCTTTTCTGGCCCGCAGAATCCTCAAAGCTACCAACAAAGACAAGGGCCATATTGTCATCGGAGGGATGATGATGCGTAAAATGATGTAGCAAAATAAAATGGCTAACAAGTCAACTATTCACTCAAGTAATATAGTGAAAGGAGTAAAGAGTGTCGAACCCACGAGGATTATTATTAATTCAATATCTGAATCTATAAATTAATAAGAGAAGAAAAACATGGAATTTTGGAAATAAGTTTTGTAATTATAACATAAAATAGAGAAAATAAGATAATAATAAGATAATTAAAAACATTGAGCTCATCCTAGAATTGCATAGAGATGATATTAAAATAATAATAATTGGAAGAATTACACCAAAAATAAATTAGGATCCTCAAACTGGATCAGCCGTCCCATCAACTCTCTCTTTTGGTCGAAGACTATAGAGCTAATGACTCATCGTAAAAGAAAGAATTGGATTGATGGTATCTTCCTCTATTTATAGGTGCAAACTGTCTTGATGGGCGTAAATCGTACGTTCAAATTTAATTCATGAAGATAAACTTTAGGTTCTTCAAATTTCGGCTAATAAACTTTGGTTAATGATAAAATCTTATCCGTTTGGCGAATGGTGATAAACTCCTCTTTATTCTCGGTCACCAAATAATGACCTTGATTAATGATGGTGGTTTTGCGCCCAATGATTGGTTAATGGCCAATGATACTTACTAAGTATTGGTTAAGGATAAACTTCTCAATGCTTTATCGCCCAATGATATGGACATCACCTTGGTTAATGACAGAGTTTGTCTTGATTAATGATAGCATTTTGCGCCCCATGATGACCTTCATTTATGTTTTATGCCTGGTAAATTTCCTTGAACGTTTTGTTTTACGACCGTTAAATCCATAACTTTTGTCAGCCAAAGATAAACATCTAGCTCATAGAAATTTATCTTATTTTTACACCCGTAAAAACTCCTTTTAGATATGATTTTGGCCGATAATTCAAAATAAATACCAATATTTAACTAATCTATCCATAAATTAAAATATTAAAAAATTAATAATAAAAATTGATAAATCCAGAATTATGACTAAAAGTAACCTAAAATGATACATCCCATGATCAAATTACAAAAATATTAATTAAAATAGTAGACTAAAATATGTTATATTTCACATGCATCAGACGATCACTCCTATCTCCATCCATCTCAATCTTGATCTGGATGAGTTGCCACAGATCGAGGGATCTTCTTCGCTTGATGATTATGTTATCCGATCTATGGAGTTATGGGCTAGCCATCATGAGGGATGCTACTTTCAGCTTAGTAAGTCCGATATGCAGATTGCATGCAATGAGTTGGAGCTCTTTGATCCCTCCATCGAAGCCAATTGGTTGTTTGTCCCCGCTGAGAGACTTTAAATTCCACGTAGACGTCGACAGTGGGATCCCGGTCCATCTCAAGAGCCAGCTGATGAGATGCACCTTGATCCTCCAGCTTCGCACCTCACCGACTTCTCCGTTATTCGCCACTCATTGACTACGATGCACGCCGAGCAGCTATGCTAGGCCGACGAGCTCCGCTTAATTCGAATTGACATTCATACCTTGACCGAGCGACATGAGCAATAGATGCTATGGTGCGTCGCATGCATGACTACCACGTCAGCTTGGACATTATGGGTCTCTCATCACCTTCCGCCGCCGCCGCCACCACCTATGGAGTAGACGATTGTCTCTTTCCATTTTTTTATGTTCTATCATTTTCTTTTTAGCATGCTTGTATCCCTTTTACGAGTTCAACCTTAAACACTGTGGCAATGTTGAGTTCAGGCTTGGGGGAGTTGCATTTTCATGCATCATATTTTCATTTTCATTTTGCATTTTGTCATCTTTTCCGCAGTTTGCATCTACTTTATATATTGCATCAGAAAAAGAAATTAAAAACCCATAAATACCATATCAGATTTTCCCTTGTCTTCATTGTTGCCTATTTTCAAGCTTTATTGAAGGGCATCATGCTCATTAGCAAATATTCGAAGTATCTTATGTTTATCATTTATCGCCTTAGTGTAGGGTTTATCGGTTTGCAAAATGATGCTGAGTGAAACTATGAATATTTTGATGACTACTCCCTATTCAATTATTTTATATATGTATGCCATTTTGATAGCAATTATATCCATGTTGTATATTTAATTGTTGGTTGAGCTCAAAATAAAGAAATCAAATAAAAGAGGGTTAGTTGAACCCCAAAAAGTATAAAAAGGTAAAAGGTGTTACCCGAAACCTGAGTGTGTTCGGGTGATTAGATCCGTAGGGGATTCATGCCCAGCGTCCTAAGAGCAACTGTTCTGAGATCCGTCGATCGAAAGCCTATTACATAGACCACCTTGTGCGATATGAAGAAGCACAAAAGTGCCAAATCAGTGAAATAAGATAAAGTTAAATGTATTATCCGGAACCTTAGTGAGTCCAGGTGATTAGACCCGCAGGGTATTCTTGTCTGACGACCTAAGGGCAACTGCTCTGAAAATCCATCGGTCGAAAGTCCGTTACATGGACCACTTTGTGCAATATGGAGACACACAAAATCACTAACGCATGGAAAAGAAAAATAAAGATCATCCCACACTTGTCTATTCAACATTGATATTTTTATTATCTAAGGCTTATTTTCTTAATACTTGAAATTGAACTTGGAGGAGTTTAAAAATGTCTTATATTTAGACCTTTCAAAAAGCTGGGTTGTTTTGGAATGTGGTGAGACACTTTGGTGATGGTTGAATAAACAAGGTGTTGAGAAACTAGCTGAGAGACATGGTGGAAAGGATGGTTAGATGATTGTTGCATGAGTTTTGCCTTGAACATTGCTTGTGGACAAACAAATATCTAAGCTTGGGGGAGTTTGATGCATGCATTTTATAACATATAATTAGACTTGTATTTAGGCTTATTTTGTGTAATTTGCTTACAGCATGCATCTATTTTTATGTTTAATTCTGCAAATTCTTTGAAGTAGCCATCTACCTCTAGTTGGTGTATTTTGCAGGAATTATTGATGAAAATGGCAGAGGAACGGAACCAAAGAAGAATAACTAAAACGAAATCTAATTAGCTTCTAAAAATTCAAGTGTGTTCTTCACGGGCCGTTATACACTTCTCACGGTCGTGAAAGGTTTATCTCATGCCTCGTCATCCAACATTCAAGGCGCTTGCAGAATTGCTTTTCATAAGAAAATGGATATCACGGGCCATGAACATCTCTTCATGGGCCGTGATATACGGTCTCACACCTCAATCACCCAACCTCACGGCTTTGCTAGAAGCGCTCAAATGAAGAAACCATGATTTCACGAGCCGTTACATACTTATCACGACCGTGAAGACAAATCTCACGTCTACCATGAACTTGGAGATATTCAGTTCACAAAAGATAACTTACGGGCCACGACATATATTTCATGCCATTGAAATGGATTCTCACGGATTGCATAAGTCTCACGACTCCTACAATGAACTGGATATTGAAGAATTATTACGGGTCGTGAGTAAAGATTAACGGGCCGCTACACACCTAGCAATCCTATTATCGGTCGTTAAATAGTTTTCACGAACATCACAGAGGGTTCGGAATTGACAATCATCAACTAATGGGTCGTGATATACACTTAACGAGTTGATCAAAATGCTCCAAGTCAACATATTAAACTTCTCGGGTCGTTAGCAATCTGTCACCGGCTGTGAAATCACATAAGTCGCGCGATCAAAGAATTAATCGCCCGAATCACGACCGTGAAACCCCTCTCATGCAACTTGAAAGAAGTAGAAAACTCCTATTCCGACTCTGATTGAGCTGTTAAATTAATTATAGGGGGCATGACAGATACAGAGTTCGACTCATGGTTTATTTCCTAAAGAATTCTTATTTCACAAGGACTCCAACTCTTACCATATGTCCTTGGGATCAATTAGAAATAAATTGGACCTGAATCATAGCTTTACAAGGAAAAACTTTCAAAATCAACAGGACTCCGAATTTACCATATCTTGCAAGGAAAAGATTTTCATTTATTCCCAAACCACATGAAAACCTGTGCCTCTATAAAAAGGGATGTTAGGCTGCAGAAGTAATCATGCTAGGGCCTGCAACATGTTCTTTGAAGCCAAGATTGTGAGAATACTCAAAAGGATTGCTGAGAAGATTTCTACTGGGTTGTCAATAGACGAGAATCAAGCTGCAATTCATCGGTGATCCCCAAAGAGTATTATTTGTTCTATTTAATGTTGGGATTATGTTAGATATTTATTTTGTCTTTATTTCTTCTATAGTTTAGGGTTCTAGTAATCTTTCTAGTTAGACAATTTGTAATAGTTCTAATGTTAAAGGAAAACTATTAAACCTTCACTTTTTAATTAATTGAAGTTCAGTTTCTTTCACTATACATGTTGTTATTAATGTTTTCCAGAGACTAATTTTCTTTCTTAGTTGGAAATTATCCCTACGGGAATAGTTAATTATGTTTGCATGATGTTTGTGGAATTGATTTAAAAGTATTTTGTTGAAACAATGCATGACACCACTCGTAGGATCCTCGAATGAATGCGTGTTGTGTAGTCTATTAAATATTACCATCGTATGGATGTTAATAGTTTAGAATGTATAGTTTAATGCATCTAAATCTTTGTTTAATTTGGTTATAATCCTAGATGGAGTAATTGTGTTAAACGTGAGATTGAGATAGTTTGATTTATTCTAGTAGGAGATCAAAACTTGGAACTAACGACCTATGCATCGATAATTTAATTTAGTCTTAATTTTCTTTATCTTTCTGCAATTTTACTTTCCGCACATCTTTTACCCAAAATATTATGTCGTCTCCTATTAGCCTTTAAGATTTGATAGATAAGTAAATTAGTTCATCGTGGGATCGACAACCTATACTTTTCACTTTATTACTTGAGCGACTAGTGCAATTGCTAGCATTTAATTGTTACCAATTCTCACAGAAAAATTCAGCGCACAGAAGACTCAGCTCGGGTTGCAAGACCCGGCTCGAATTGTGTAGGTGTCCGGCCCGGGTTGATCAAACGTTACCCGCGTTCAATATCAAACAGAATCTGGCAATATTAAAATTGATTATCATGTACAAAATTCACATGAAATTATTACAAAATAGCTAATAATTAATGTGTAAATCTAATAAAAGTATTAAGTAAAGGCTAAACTTTGGTTCAGAGAAGTCTAAAATCTTGAATAATTCAAGAACAAAAACTAGGGTTCAACTTCAATCTTCCCCTAACGATAAAACTACTCCATAGACAATCTTTTTGAAATCAATACGAGAAAGATAATCATGCGGTATGTCGGTGCCAAAAGTCGGGCCGGGTTCAAGTGTCTGTACCCGCGTTGGCTCTGCCCGGTGGGGTCATACCCGGTGGTTATGTGATTTCGGCGAATTCGTGGTCGCGACTTCATGATTTTCCACGGGATTTCATCGTAATAAACTTCTTAAAAATAATCATAAACACATGGAACATTTCAAGGTAGATAGGAGAAGATGTTATGGTTCTAAGTGGGTCCTTAAACATGCAAATCTATTGTTAAGATCGATACAAAGGTTGATCCAATGATCCACCTACCTCTTTTTTCTTTTCCTACAATTTTGATCAACTTCTCTAGACTCGTCCCATTCGTCCTCGTCTCCGACCGTTCCAGATGGACCCCCAACCTCGAAGGTCATTCTCCCCTATCACTTTCGTCTGCTAGCCACGTGATTTGAGGGAGAAAATTTAGAGAGAATGAGTCAAGAAAATAGGTCGAAAACAACAAAAGAGGGCATCCATTGCTGCAGTCCATCACTTGATGTTTGGGCTTGTTTCCGGCGATGTGTCCAGCGAACAGCGGCGGCCTCGGGCTCTAGGATATCTGGGGTTTCGTGCACAATAGGGGGAGGAACAAATTATGGGGGTTAGAGGTTTTTTTTATTGAGGAAAAGTTTATATAGGTGAAGTTAAAAGATAAGTTGGTTACAACATTTCCACATGGACTTCTCTTCTAACTTGGTTTCTAAGATGGAAATCTTATTTTATCTTAGATTGATCTTTTTTTTATCTGTTCGGATGTTACATTATAAACCTCTTAAAAATAAAATTCATCATGAAATTTACAAATGAGGTAGAGACTTACCGGAAAGAATTGGGAACTGTTTACGCATCTCTGACTCAAGTTCTCATGTAGCCTCAATATCTCGATGATGGCTCCATGCGACTCTAACCATTGGAACCTCTTGATACATATAAATTAAGCGCAAATATACTAGCAAGTATACTAGATCGTATCAAGTAATAAAGAGTGAATAGAGTGTCGAACCCATGAGGACTAATTTAGATTCTTATCTTTCTAACTTAAATTTATTAATTGAGAGAATATCAATAATTAATTTTCAGATAAAAGTAATTCAAATGATGACAATCAAAGATAATGATGCCCTTAAAAATGTGAGAGAAAGTAGAGTTCAGACTTCGTATCCCAATCGTATTATTTTAATTATCAATAACTAAATATAGACTTCTTTTAGAAAATAAATGGATAAAAGGTATAGGACTCAAAAGCTTGAGGACCTAACTACCCTGATAAAGAATATAATCAAAGCACATTGAAAACTCAATCCACTTTAATATATTCTAAACTAAGATGCATTAATATGAACGGTTGCTTAAAGTAAAGGACTCAAAAACTTGAGAACCTAACTATCTTAAATAGAAGTAAAATTAAAGATGCCAAAAACTCGATCATCTCCAATCTACTTTATGTAAGATGCCTTAAGTTACAAATCTCTGTTTAATGATATAATTGTTAGCAATTGAAACTAATTTACTAACAAAAATATCAGAATAATAGAACTCGGCCCGAGCTAACACCAAAATTTCTCTTCGGAAAAATAAAGAAGGAACCCGGTCCGGGTTATATCCGACTCGACCCGAGTTCTTCTCACAGAATTATGTGAAATTATATGAAACCAATGCAAGAAACTAATAAGCTCAGATTAATCATGAAATCAGCATCATAACCATGTTCTCAGAAGTCTAAAACATGAAATATATTAAGAGAAAACCAAGGTTCAACGTAGTCTTTCCTCTAACAACTAAACTAATTCATATTCGGAAGAATTAACATCAAATCTGAGGGAGAAAAGATAAAATAAAGATTGAGAAATGTAAATCAAACTCCCAAGAAGTGGTGGACGTCTCTGGAATAAGCCTTGGCTGAAACTATGCTCCAAACGATCGCCTGAAACCACGAAATCTCTACTTCTTCGATTGATTTGCAGTGGCGCGCAGTAGAACTTCCTCTCTCGCTTATGGTGCGACTAGGGCTTCAAACTCCGAGATTGCATGCTCCTTGGGTTCATGGTACATCCATATTTATAGGCGTGGCGGCCTTTTTGGGCTCTGAGTTGAGTTCGCGATTTAAATTCAAGTTAAAGTCGGCAGAAAAAGCAGCAATCTACTAGTTTGGCTGATTTGCTGATTTGTACTAACTTGGGCCGGGTTGGTTTCGACTCGGGCCGGGTTCTCTTCAGATTTTATTTTTGTGCAGAAATCGATTCGGAATTGGATTTTAACACCAACATGATCTAGGTATGATGCTAGTCCGGGTTCTTCTTAAACTCAATCATACGTGCTCTTTGTGCTTCGTTTTACATTTTTTTCATATCTGATCACTTTGCACCTCCAAAATGATGATCCTGAGAGTAAAATCAGACAGAAGTGGGATCTTTGGACTCAAAAGAAATTAAGAAAATAAAAGCATGCAATGGTAAAAATTACGAAAAATAACCTAAATGATGCATGTAAAACATGTATAAAAGTGCATGCATCAAATTCTCCCAAGCTTGAACTCTTGCTTGCCCTCAAGCAAGCTTCAAGACAAGACTCAAGAACTATAAATGAATCATCATAGTCTCCACCCCATGACTAATACTTTTTCACTACCATCGTTTTATAAGTCCCTCACCAAAAGTATCTATCCACAATCCATAACCCAGCATCATAAACTTTCTGGATCTTAAACAGTTTAAACTTATTCTAGTTCTCACTCAGTGCAAGAAAACATATAGTCTATCAAATAATAACATTAATGTTGAATGCAAAAGTAAAGAGTGAGCTTAATTTTACTTTATTCACCTTATTATTTTCATACAGTATTAATTACTCATGTGCTTCTCCATATTGCTCAAGGTGGTCCATGTAACAGGCTTTCGACCAACGGATTCCAAACTAGTTGGCCTTAGGTCGCCAGGCAAGAATCCCCTATGGATCTAATTGCCAGAACACACCAAGGTTTCGGATAACACATTCATACAACTTTTAGCAAATTATCTTTTCATTGATTTGGTACTCTTGTGCTTCTCCATATTGCACAAAGTGGTCCATTTGATAGGTTTTCGACTGACGGATCCCAGAGCAGTTGCCCTTAGGTCGCCAGGTAAGAAACCCCTACGGATCTAATCACCCGAACACACCCAGGTTTCGGATAACACATTCATACCTTATTAAAACTTTTGGGGATCAACTAACCCTCTTTCATATTTGATTATGTATTTTAAGCTCACATAATACTTTATGCGTTCAATAAAAAGGCTACTACCATCAAGATGTAAAATAAAAATAAGAAATGAAATGCGAGCATGAACAAGAATAAGTGGTCTATGTATCCATAATTTTACTTGGCAATATACACTTTCCAAATTACCCAATACTAAGGTGATGGAACAGGTAAAATTATGGCAATGGAATTTCATAAGTGCACAGGGTGTCCTTGAATTTCACTTAAGTGAAAATAAGAAGAACAAACAATAAGGGAAAATGATGGTGAATAGTATTTTGTGATTTTTGAAAATTTTAATTTTTTATGAATTTTCATAAGATGCAAAAGATAACGCAAACATGCAACACTGAATTAAACTAAAATAAAGCAAACATGCTGATGCAATACAATAAGCAAATATGATGCACGAAATGAAACCTCCCCCAAGAACACTAGACAACGTAAGGAGTACAAGATACTAAAAAAGATAAACAAGAAGAAAGGAAAAAGACACGACTAGCTAGCCCATTTCTGGAGGCGGTGGAGGTGGCGGTGACTGCCCAAAGAAGTCCCGAACTGGCTGCTCAAGGTGATCCTGACGGTCACTAAGTCTTTGAAATTGGGTTCGAGTCTTCTGATGGTGCTACTGCATCAGCTGGTACAGTTGCTCCTAGTCCCCAAGAAGTGCGGCTAATGTATCCTGCAGAGCAGAGACATCGAAACTGGCAGGGGCAGAAACATAAGTCGGCTGAGATGTAGACCCATGCTGAAGTAGTGGACTCGAGGCCATAAAGGGTGGCTGTGTGTGCTTTGAAGGCCCCTCTGGATCCTCGTCATCCGGATCTGGATGTGCATAAGGGTCTGCTATGTAGCGAGGCTCCACCTGTCTCAAAGAAGGAAAGTACATCCAATTCGCGCCATCAAATACAGTGAAGCGATCAGCATATGTGCATGGCAGTGTCTCGACCCTATTGCGAAACTTGAAGACCAAGCCACTTGATGTTCTCTCGATGAGGTTCATCTGAAGAACTGTAGTCATCCCAATAAATGTGGGCTCCATCACTACTAGAAAAACGCTGATTACCGACGGTCAGGACCATCGATAATCAGCCCGAAAACCGTCAGTAACGCAATTACTGACGATTTTTCAGTTGGAATCGATCCGTCGAAAAAATGCTCGTCGCAAATCGATTTGCGATGGTCGAAAAAAATTCGTCAAAAATATTGACGGTTCTGACCGTCGGAAAAGTCCCGGTGTTCGAACCGTCCAAAGTTTCCGACGGTTGCAACCGCCGGAAAAGGCCGGCGGTTCGAACCGTCGCAACTTTTCGACGGTCGCAACTGTCGAAACTTTCGACGATTGTCGCAACCGTCGATCTTTCGGCGGTCGCAATCGTCACAAAGAATTTTTTAAATATAAAAAAATTAGCGACCAGATCGGACCGTGGCCAGCTCCGGCCGCGGCCAAATCCGGCCGCAAGCAGGTCGATCCGGCCGCTGGGGGCCGGATCCGGGCCGCGAGGGTCGGATCCGGGCTGCTGGGGGCCGGATCCGAGCCGCGGGGGCCGGATCCGGGCAGCCGGCGCCCGATCCGGGCCGCTGGGACGGATCTGGCCGTCGGCGCACGATCCGGGCCGCTGGGGGCAGGATCCGGCCGCCCGGTGGCCGATCCTGCCGCGAGAGGCCGGATCCGCCGCCAGGCGTCCGGATCCGAATGCCCGGCTATCGATCCGGCCGCTGGCGGATCTGAATGCCCACGGCCGGATCCAGCCGACAGCGGCCTCTGGCCGGAGAGAGAAAGAGAGAGAGAGAGAGACGCCGGCACGGGAGAGGAAGAAGGAGACGCCGGCGCAATCTCCTTCTTGGCCGGCGCGGGAGAGGGTCGCCGGTGCGGGAGAGGGTCGCCGGCACGGGAGGGTCACTGGCGTCCGGTGCGGGAGAGGGTCGCCGGCATGGTAGGGTTGCCGGCGTCCGGTGCGGGAGAGGGACGACCGGTGCTCGCGGGCCGGGAGAGGGAGAGGAAGAGGGAGAGAGAGAGAGGAGAGGAGGGGGAGAGAGAAAGGAGAGGAGGAGTTATATATAAGGGAAAAAGATGAGAGAAAGCGGGAAAAAGGAAAAAAAAAGCGGGATAACGAAATTTTAATTACCGACGGCTTCGACCATCAAAAATGTAAATATCAACTATTTTTATAATTACCGACGGTTGTAACTATCGAAAATATATTTAGTTATATATAATGTTTATTTTTATTTTATCGACGATTTGAACCGTCGGTAATCATTACCGATGGTCAAAACCGTCGGTAATTGCGACGGTTTGGGCCATCGCGAGTTATATTAATAAAAATACTCTTTATATGATATTATTATACATTTACCGACGGTTACGACCGTCGGAAATTGCAACGGATTTTGCGACGGATGGATATCCGTCGAAAATATCGACGTTCCTATTCGTCGAAAAATTAAATAATAATATAAAAAATACATAATTTAATTTTTTTATTTCCAATGGTCGTAACCGTTGGAAAATTAGTCGAAAAAATTAATAATAATATAACAAATTACATAATTTATTTTTTCATTTCCGACGGTCATGACCGTCGGAAAATCCGTCGGAAATTGCGACGGATGGATATCCGTCGGAAATATCGACGTTCCTAATCGTTGAAAATTAAATAACAATATAAATTATTTCTGACGGTTATAACCGTCGAAAAATCCGTCAGAAACGAAACCGTCAAAAAATCCGTCACAAATTGCGATGGATTTCGAACCATCGGAAATTGCCCGTCGGAAAATGACGATTTTCTTGTAGTGCATGGGATCTAGAGAGGACATGTCATGGCCCAAATAAAGGGCAATGCATGAAGTCCTGGTAGCCCGTCTCTAAAAATTGTCAGCCAAGATGATGCCTAACTTCCTTCCTTCCACCATAGGCCATAATGTCTCCAATTCCGTAGTATTAATGGCACCCTCGCTTTATCCTCTACCGCATATGGTATAAGAGATGATTCTATGGGCATATCGAAATATTGGATTCTGAATAAGACTGGCCTTTGTTCGGGATGGAAGAAAGGGCTCATCATTTGTTATAGCATTCTACAAGATAGCGCCCTGAAACTCAGAAGAAGTAGCAAAAGACTCCAGTAGGGGAATCCATAAATAGAGTTAAACTCCGGCATATAAAAGTTGTATTCATTATTAATAAGCCGGAAGCTAACTCGATGGTGCCGAGCAGGGCACTTATAAGCATATGAACTGAGGAACTCATAGCACAATTTCTTGTATGTCGGCACCGTTGATCCAGAAAGGTCCTCATCCCCACCCTCTCAAAGAGTAGCATAATATCAACATCAATATTTAAATCCGCCATTGTTTCGAAGCATGCGTACCGAGTGGGGGTAATAGTAAAGAAGAACGTCTTCCGATAACATTTCCGTTGGGTAGAGTCACATAACTCGAGACTAATAGGTCGTGGTGGTCGGTCTTCCTGTTAGGTAACTTCATTATCAGCCGTCGAAGAAGCATGGGAGCGACAGGCTATGACTTTCCAGCGAGGCTACATGATGGAAAATGTGATCTGAAGCACACTGTGCAAGGAACCCGGCCCGGGTGGACAATCGGCACTGCCCGAGTCTGAAATATTATAACTGATGCAGATCGAAAGAGGAACCCAGCCCGGGTGTACAATCAATGCAGCCCGGGTTGCAGTGGAGACGCAAGCCGATTTGCGAGGAGCACGGCCCAGGTATGAGTGTTTGGCCATCGTCGATTCTGGAGATGAATCCGAGCCGTGTATATAGATGCACGGCCCAGGCTATCACGGCGGAGGCGCGGTGTGGTGTGAGGCAGACTGTAATGACCGCTGGTCGTCGACTGGTGAGATCTCGATGACGGAGGCCGAGTGTCGGTAGATAGAGGTGACACGGCAGTGCGATGCAACGGCGATGGTGCAGTGCGACGTCAGCGTTGACGCTAGGCGGCAGATCGGGGATGTGGCCGAGGGCGAGACAGAGAAGAGCGCAGTGGCGGCATGGACTCTTGGCAGTCGGGGCCGGTCGGGATGCCGACAACGTTCATGACGAAGGGTGTGAGGAATTGCCAGCGTCGGAAAAAGAGGATGGGGATCCGGCGACGTGGACTTGCAATGGCCGCTGTCCGAGTTTTGTAGACAAATCTGACTCTGGTAGGTGGTCTTCTGCTCTGAAAATCGTGCAAAAATAAATGCTCCTCACGGTGGTGGCGAATGGAAAATACATCAGAGTTGTCGCGTGCAGCCTAAATGGTCCGATCTGGCTTCAAAATAGCCCGACCCGGGTATGTATACCTGCGATGAGAAAAGTAAACAAGGCACGGCCCAAATTTCTTATGTCATTGGGCCGGGTGGCATCTTGTGCAGTGGCTTTCACCCAGCCCTGGTGTATAGCGACTCAGCCCATGGTATGAGTACCTGTCATGAAGTTGCGGTCCGGGTTCACAGACACTCGGGCCGGGTTTATGAGCAAAAGAGATATAGTTTAGAAATTCATGAAGTTAAGATCATCTGATTATGAGCTAAAGAAGAAACTTTAAAACAAGGTAATTCATGGACTAAAACTTAGTAAATTATGACTAGAACTTGATCTAAAGAAACCACATCTATAAAAGAAAAGTAACAATTCATTTGAGACTTGATAACCTAGACTATCAAAAGGGTAGCATTAAAATAAAAATGTGCAGAAAAGAACAATCTCACCGCGATTAGTTGATGTGCTCATCAACGTCCAATACAAGGATCTCACTACATGTGAAGACCCGGACTGATAACCTTGCATGTATCATGGAAAATATCCAAATATGGGTGGTTCAGAGGATTGAATGCATCAAAGGGATTAGGATGGCAAGTGAATGAGGTAAGAAATCAAATGTGGATAAGATTTCATAGGAATGATAACTTGGGTGCCAAAAACGATAACTTGATGCCATAAAAATGATAACTTGTCATAACTTTGGTTATGGTTATCCAAATGTGATCAAATCAGAGCTGCAAGGAGTTAGGACAATAATATAATGATTGCCTAATGCTTTTATGCAAAATTGATAGCCCTGCATATCGAAATGATAGTTTTGCCCTTAAACGATAACTTGACATTCAAAAGTGATAACTTGTGAAATGAAATGATAATTTTGCACAAGTTGAGATATGATCATCCAAATATGATTAATTCACAATGGCAAGGGATTTAGAGCAAAATAATCACTAGAAATCAGCTCAATTAAAATAATGATAACTTTGCACATTGGAATGATAACTTGCCCTAAAAATGATAACTTGGCATAGAATTGAGAAATTTATTGATTTGAGCAATTCAAAACCTCTATGCACATGGAATTAAGTATAAAATGAGAAAGATCAACTAGTTATCACAATCCATGCATTCCAAGCATATTTGGCCAAAAGTTAGGCAAAATAAGGGCTCGATATAGGTGATTTGAATAGAAAATGGGATAAAAACATAATATGATCAGCTAGTGATCAACATGCGAGTGAATATGCACCCAACCAATTCCAACTTCCGATAACCTTCATTAGAGATTTTGGCTTTACCTTTTATGTCAATTTGTGATTTTTCCATATTTTGAATTTCTTTTGGGCTCCTTGGGTGCCATTGTTGGGATGTGGTTGGTGCTTTTGATGTTGATGCTATGAATGATGCAGCTCCCTCCTTTTGTCGAGGTAGAATTGGCGGCAAGTTCGTAGCTGGGGTTAGAACTTCAGAAGCCCAGCTCCTCCTTCGGACTATTCCATCTTCGATTACATACTCACTTGTCTCTTTTATCCTCTACTCTGTAGTCCACATTCTTCTTTCATAATTTCTTCGTGGTCTCCATCTTTGATAAGAATTTTGATGGTGGCATGGGCATACAATAATTGGAGGAAAAATTTCTAAGCAACCCTTTTGAGATGAGTCAAATTGAGACAAAAAATCTGCAACCTGCTTCTCCAATGATTTAATCTTTTCCTCCATCTCCTCGAATTTATTTTGAATCTGAAATGATTGTGGGGGATGATGAATATCAATATTGACCTTAACTTGAGCCTTCAATTGAATCAAGTGTGCTTCTAAGGATTGAATGAGTTTGTCTTGAAGGTTTAACTTGTTCTCAATGCTTGAAATAAATTGGCAAAGCATCCCCTCCAAGTTGGTCCTTGATTCAGTTAAGGAGTTATCTTCTCATAGAGATGAGAGAGCACCATTAATTTCTTGGCCATGTTGCTTCAAATTTGAAATTTGCATCTCCATATTTTGTATGAATTCTTCTTGCGTGGAGATCTTCGTCAGCAAAGTCCTCATCATGTGAGTAAGCAGGACTAGTGGGTCTTGTGATGTATCGTTCTCTTCTACACATGCATAGGGTGGTGGCATGATTGTATTTTGTCCTAGAAAGTTTATACTAACTTGTATAATTTTAGGTGCAGAAGCATCTTCTTGTTGAGGGCTGCATAAAGCTTCAAGTTGTCCTTCTCCAGGAGCTTTGATAATCTTACTATCTTCAATTGGCTTGGGTTGTTGTTTGGATTTATTCTTCTTCTCCATTGAAGATCGATCAACTTGTCTCTAAAAAATAAATTTCTGAAACACAATAAATAAAAAAACTCATGAAAGTATATGAAGTGATGAATTCCAAATAAAAAAAATATGCAAGAATAATAGAACTCGAAATAAAAAAATAGAATAAATAAAAAATCTTCAAAAGTGCAAGAATAAATAAAAAAATCGAGTTAACAAACAAAAGTAGAAAAATAGAACTCGAAATAGTCCCCGGCAACGGCGCCAAACACTTGATGCATGCAAATTAAGCGCAAATATACTAGCAAGTATACTAGATCATATCAAGTAATAAAGAGTGAATAGTGTGTCGAACTGATGCATGCAAAATATAACATATTTTAGTTTATTATTTTAATTAATTTTTTCTGTAATTTGATCATGGCATGCATCATTTTAGATCATTTTTAATCATAATTCCGGATTTATTGATTTTGATTATTAATGTTTTGAATATTTTAACTAAGGAGGGATTTACTTAATTTTATAATTATTTTGCAGCCAAGCCAAATTAACGGATGGATCGGCCGTAAACCACATTATTTTGGGCAAAATACGTGTGAAGTTAACACATGTTGGTCGAGATGATAACATCCAGGGCGTAAAATTAATACTTATTTTGGGGGTAAAAGAAATGACGTAAGGATAAGAAAACTTATCATTTTGGGCATAATCCATACATTTTGGGACAGTACGACCGGACTGTATTTTTTAGCACACAACCGTATTGGAGGTCGCTAGACCTTATCACACTCATAGCACAAAATACGGGCCAACCGTATCAGAGGGCACCAAATCGTACCAAACAGACCATGGCTGTATTATTCGTGCATCAAAAAATATGACCCACCTATATTGAATCTATCCTTGAAGAACATACAATCAGACTGTAGTGCCTTCATCTAGGCTATATCATTTACTATCTGACCGTATTGGGCCAATTTCGGTGGTATTTTGGGCATTCTTGTAACCCTAATTTGAGGAGGCTATAAAAGGGATTTTTGGAGATGAAAAGGTGAGGGGGGGGGCGGGGGGGGGGGGGGGGGGGGGGCAGACCTTGTTTTTGAGGAGATCAAGATGGCTAGGATGAATGCTTAATTTTCTCTACATTTTTGTACCTTTTTTAGACTTAATTTCATTCTCTTTTCATCAATTCTTGCATTTTAATGATGATTTCTTCCTCTATGCTTGGCTTAATGTCATTTTCTAGAGTTAGATGAAATCTACGATTTGGTTCTAAGGATGATTTTTATATGATCTGAGAAGCTTTTTGTCATTCGTGTTTTCATGATATGTTTTTATTGGATTGGCCATCTAATGAAACAACTTAAGGTCTTATTGATTACGAAAGTATTTTATCAATATTAATTCAAATGAATTATATGAAATGTATTGTTTATTAGAAATAAGTATAATCATTTTACTTATGAATCTTGGTTTATAATGCAATTAAAATAATTTAAATGACCACAAAATAGGCGTTTATTATTTTAATTAGAATTGTGTTTGCTTGAAAAGGAGATGCATGAGTTTTGAAAATTGAGTAGAGCACTCATGATTTCATATTTTTAAAATCCCTATGACCAATATCATAGGTGGATTCAAAGCCCTAGAATTTTTCTTCTGTTAGTCAATAATAACTTATAGCTATCCTTTCATCGTTCTTGATTTTCACGTGACCATTCTATCTTTGACTTGTTATTTAGCTTTTATTATTAGTTATCTCTTTTCTGACTGTTTAGATATCATCTAGAATCGTATAATTCTAATACTGAACTCTTCCCTATGCAACGATATTTTATATACTACGACATTGACTCCGTATACTTGCAGAAGATTTGTCAAGTTTTTTACGCCGTTGTTGGGCATAGCGTCAATATTAGGATTTTGATTTTATTTGTCAATGTAGACAAAATTTTCTTTTCTTTTTGTATATGCTCCATAGAAATAGGGCACTTGAACCGTATATTCCTGAGATTAAAAGACAGTGCCGAGCAAATCGAAGAGCAAGAAGGGAACGACAAATAGCCAATAACCAAAATAGAAAATCGAACATGAAAGAAGGCCACCAACAACATCAACAACAATAGGTGGAGGAAGTTGAACCTCCAGATGTGTTCCACCATCAAGATGAATGGCGTTGAAGAAGATGCCATCAAGATGAAGCTTTTTTCATTCTCTCAGGGATGAAGCACAAGATTGGTTGGACTCTCAACCTTCTGGAGCATTTAATATATGGGATGAGTTATTTCAGGCTTTCATTAAGAGATTCTTTCCTCCTGGCAAGTTTATCAAGTTAAGGAATGAAATTACTTACTTCAAGCTTTGGGCCATGCGTAGAAGAGATTTAAGAAATTACAAAGGCAATGTTCACACCATGCAGTACCCGCTTGGCTTCTGATAGAGACCTTTCACAATGGTCTCTCTCCCAGTTTGAAATTTAACATTGATTTAGCAACTGCAGGAGGATCCAAATCTCCCATACTCACAAGCCCACAAGCTATTAGATCAGCTAGCCATGAATGATGAAGAGGAAAGACTGTCCAGGGCAGCTTTTGTGAGGGAAAATGATAGAACTGAGTCCCAAGGTAGATTCCTTAGTGCAACTGAGTCTCTACATCACACACTGTATGCGATACATGTGGAGGACCTCATAACAATTTGGAATGCATGCTACCAGAACAAGCAAGCTATGTGGCAAATCAAAACAATGGGAACAATCCATATGCCACCACATATAATCATGGATGGAGAAATCACCCCAATTTCTCTCGGGAAATCAAACTGTGGCATCTCAGCAAGCATGGCCACACCAGGCATTCCACCTCGACCACATTATCAAGCCCCATACCAACCATCATTTCAACAACAACCCCAATATCATCAACCACAATTACCACCTTTGGCATAGAAGAAGCAATCCTGGGAGCTAGCTATAGAAAAAACTAGCAAATGCAACAAGTGATAGATTTGAAAAAATTGAAAAAGGGATGGAACAACTCATTACCTCTAGCAAGAATTTGGAACATAAAGTAGGACAAATAGCAAGCTCCATGAATTCTAGAGAAGAAGGCAACCTACCCAGCAAAACTCTAGTAAACCCCCACGAGCATTGCAAAGTTTTGGAGCCATCATCTAAGAAAGTCATGGATAAAGGGAAGGAAGTGGTGGACGTAAGTTATGAAGAACCAATTCAATAATCTTCTGAGCCACCAACCCCATATGTCCCTCCAATCCCATTTCCACAAAGACTCTAGAAGCCTAAATTAGATGAGCAGTTTGAAAAGTTTGTTCAACTATTCAAACAATTGCATTAATAGAAGAGTGTAGTGCAGTAATCCAAAGAAAATTGCCACCCAAATTGAGAGATCCAGGGAGCTTCTCTATCCCATGCACTATTGGCAATCTGAATATTGCCAAGGCATTATGTGATCTAGGGGCTAGTGTCTCATTAATGCCCCTATCCATATGCAAGAGATTGGGGTTGAAGGAGCTTAAATCCACCACTGTTTCATTGCAATTGATAGATCGTTCCATCACCTACCCCATGGGTGTATTGGAAAATGTATTGTTAAAGGTTGATAATTTCTTCATACCGGTAGGCTTCATTGTGCCTGATATGGAGGAGGATAGAGAGATACCCATAATTTTGGGTAGACCATTTTTTGCCATGGTTGGAGCTTTTATAAATGTGAAGAGTGGGAAGCTCACATTCACTATTGGGGAGGAGAAAGTAGAATTTGACCTATCCAAGTCATCTAAATTTCCTTCTTTAACTGATCAAGTTTTTTTTGTAGATTGTATTGACGACTTGGCGCAAGAAATCCCGCAAACAATGGTGCATAAGGATCCTCTTAAACAAGCTTTGCTGAATTTAAATGTGGAAGAGGATAACACTCAAGAGAAAATCTATGCTCTCCAAGCATACACTAGACAATAATATGTGAGAGATAATAGATACGAAGAGGATAAAACTCAAGACACTGCCTTCACCATCTTATATCTCATCCCCAACTCTAGATCTGAAGCCTCTATCATCTCATTTAAAATATGCATTCTTGGGATCTAATGAACAAATCCCTGTGATTGTAAGTTCAGACCTCCCACCTATTGAGCTAGAGAAGTGGCTAAGAGTGTTGAGAGAAAAACAACAAGCCATAGGTTGGATCATACTTGTGGACTACTAGGACAGTCACAGGGTGGAGAGTTTGGATTGATTATAGAAAGTTAAACACCTTGAAAAGATCATTTTCCATTGTCGTTCCTAGATCAAATGTTATAGAGACTAGCTGGACATATCTACTGATGTGAATATTGGGGAGTGTGATTAATTCACTGATTTATAGCACAAAATGAGCACAAAATGCAAAAGACGCATAGACTATGTACAAATGAAAACTAGACAAGGTCTAGGTGTAGACTATACACAAATGAAAACTAAACAAGGTCTAGGCATAAACTATGCACAATATGAAACTGAACAAGGTCTAGGCGTAGACTATGCACTCATCACTTCACTAAGCTGCAAGTGCACAGATCAGAGTAGTTAACTATAAATTAACTAACTAATCTTAATTAATCCTAGACTAAGTTAACTCTTTTTAGTATTTTTTAAGGTGATTGATGTAAAATGATAACTACAGATAATGAAATATTGTCTTAGGAATGGGGTTCATCTAATATTCTATTATGGAACGTATTAGAACAACTTAGCAATACAAATTCAACCTATAAAGACTGCTCTCACAGTGCATTAAAATTTGAACTAAGTATCCTACTTTCATATGAATATTAGTTAGGTTGATTCAACAAGGGTTTCAACTGATATTAGATTATTATGAAATTTTTAGCTCAATGCATGAATATAATCAGATCCACAACTAGTGCTGATGCTCTTGGTTTATTTCTAAACATCAAGGGAATCTAGAATCAACCTCTCGGTTTCCAGTTCAATATGAGATTCACATCAACAAAAGCTAAATGGATGTATCAAAACTCAACATGGATAGATTGGAACTAGAAAGCTAAGTCAACAGAAATCACAGATGAAATCAATCCAGAAACTAATTATCAATGTTCTTGGTTCATTCCTGAACAATAAGAGAATCTAGAATCAATCTCTCAACTGCCATTACAAGATGAGATTCACATTATCAAGAAGTAAATGATGAATTCAGATGTTGACATGGATTAGAACTAGAAAACATGCTAATGTTCTTTACTCATTTATGAGCAAGAAAAGAATGAAACATCAACTTCTCAGTTGTCACTCTAAAACATGATTCACATCAATAGGAAACTAATTCAAAAAATTCAGAAATGCAATAACATCAGTGGCAAAAATGTTGTTCAATCATCCATCCATAAACAAAAATTAAATTACTATCCTATCCTAAGAGAGCTAAGATTTAATTTTTCATAAGTGATGAAATCAATATAAAATAGATGAGGAACAGAATCAAAAACATTAAAACATCATGATAAAACCCTCAGCTACAAGACTCCTGCAAGAACTCAACCTCTAGCCAAATGGCAAGAAGAGGAGATGATCCCTTTTCTCCTTGACATCCCCTTTATATATGCCATTATCATCACCATTTGATCTTCATCAAAACCATTCATTCCACTTGTCCTTTGGTCTTTTTGCTTTTGTGCTGAGAAGAGATTCCTTTCTCATTGATTTTGGTAGCTGCCTATGGTCCCCTCATACTTTTTCAGTAGGAATATTTGTCTCTTGTGCATGATTTTGTTGATGCTGCAATAATATAAACAACAAGTGTCAATTACTCGACAAATAAAAACTAAAACATATATTATCCAGCTCAAAAGTACAAATGCAAGATAACATTATGCTGAAAAGATCAATGCATGTATATTAAACATAATTATCAAACTATAAACATTTCAGAGCTTATATGCACATGAATTAAGATAGAAAATGAGTAGAAGTTTAGTATGATCAGTTAGTGATTAGCTAGTATTGTTTCCTTGATGGTTATTCAAGATATAACCAAATTCATATTGCTTTAGATGATCAAGAGAAAACCACTTTCACTTGTCCTTATGATACCTTTGCATTTAAGCACATGCCTTTTGGGCTTTGTAATGCCCCTGCCATATTTTCTAACTTCATCGAGGGGTTCCTCATATGATAATTGCTTGGCTAACTTGACTAAATTTTTATCCATGTGTGAAGAGACTTATTTAGTATTAAATTGGGAAAAGTGTCATTTTATGGTACAAGAAGGCATAGTGTTGGGCCATAAAATCTCCTCTAAAGGCATAGAGGTAGATAAGGTGAAGATTTAATGTATTGAGAAATTACCTCCACCAACTTCGGTAAGAGGAGTCAAGAGTTTTCTTGGGCATTTAGGATTTTATCACAGATTTATTATAGATTTCTCAAAAATTGCAAAACCATTATGTTCTCTACTTGCCAAGGATACTAATTTTGTCTTTGATGAAGAATGTAAATCCTAAGCAGAGACACCTCTCTAGTCCTAACATTTAGCTACAATGATCTTTGTCTCCTTTTGCATTAAAAACTCATAAAAATTAGTGTAGTTGTCACAGACGTGCTCCACAAATATTATTTTAACATAATCATGATTTTAATTAGCATATTAAATCAGTTTAGATGCTTATATAATCATGGTTACGTGTAGCAATTAACATTTGGGTTAAAGCATAATGATAATTAAATTATCAATAAGTGTTATAAAGAAATTATATAAGACTATTAGGAATAAATTTTAATATTTGTTAATATTATAATAAACATATTTAACTATGATTAACTAAGCTTAATTAGACAATATTGGTATTGATCCAAATAAAATATGTTGCCAGAAAGATTAAAAAAGAATGAAGTGTAGTTATGTTGTTTTGAATAGTCAAAATCAATTTGTGAAATGTGCTATAAATAACATAGGTGAAATATGAATATGATCATGAAAACTCTTAAAATATATATGAATGATCCGTAATATGAAATTAGAAATTACTTGTGTTGGTTGTGTAGATAGTAGAATATAAATTTTCTTCTTCGGGTTTGAGAACATTAAATCTTAATAAGATTATACAAGATATTGAAGAATCTATAGGGATAATCAGTAAGAGAATAGATGTTGTTAATCATATGAGGACATTATGAGATGTTTATATTAATAAGAAATGGTAAAAATTTTACAGAAATGGATAATAATATTAAACTATGTATAAAGGTTGGAGAACCAATCATCAAATCAGTTTAGTGTTGAAAATTGATACCTATTTGATATGATCAAATTATATGACGATCATTACATTATCATCATCTAATGTGAATTATTATCAATGATTTTGAAATCACTATGAAACCTTGAATTGCTATTATTGATATCAGAATTATTGTCAACTTTCAACCCATAGTTGTCAAACAACATTCATCGTTGTACATTCTAAATCACTGATGATTCTTGATTAGTTGTTATCGATTGCAATTCTTTATATTTGGGAAGTTATTTTTACTTATCATTATCTAGTACATCTCATGTAGGGTGACTGATTAAATCACCATTGTCACTCCTTTATGAGTGATAAATGATTTGCCATTTCGGATTTTAGTATGTCCATTAATTTTGGAAATTTAAAGAGTTGTGAGAAAGCTTCTCGAAAGATTATTGGAGTGATGCATCCTCTGATCATCTATCGAGAGCTTTAACGGGGTGTTCTTCAATCATGAAATGATGGTTCATGGTTTAGCGAATGAGGGATTAGAGGGGGTCGCCTTTCTGATCCTTGATCGCGAACTCAAATACACATTTCAATATTGTAAATCGATTAAAGAGGGAAAGTCTTATTCATCAATTTCATTATTACTCACACTCACAATCATTCTTATGAATGATAGTGATAGCCTTTAACTTGTGGATACGTGATAATCAGTGGTTGTTCCATCGTTCCCTTTATCTAATGTGTCATCTTCTTTTGCTTGTATAAATATTGAAATTCTACCCATCATCCTCATTATGCATAAATCCTGTCAAATATTTGAAGATTTCCTTGCAATTAATTTTTCACTCACAACTTTGGCACTTATCTTTATTGGAACCATGTATAAAATTAGTCAAGTGGAACAAAACTAGATGAAAGAATTAATCCTTTTATGGAACGCTAAAGAAATACATTCAAAAAAATATTATAGTCAAAGGAATTTTAGTAAGCTAATGAAGCCTAATATTATAAACGCAGGATTATTGTGAAATATCAAGACAAATAAAAAATGATCATAATAGTTAATTCACAGGAACAACATTACATACAAAAAGAAATGAAAAAAAAGTTATGTCCATAATACATAGACCCATATAAGATTTTAGCGTGTATTGGGTCAACTATTTATTTGTTAAGTTCTAACACCAAAGATATTGCATATTCACAATATCTTCAACATTTCTATGCTTTGATGATATTGATCAAATCCTTTGTAGACAAGCTCATCAATCAGCAATGCGTAGCCATAAATGTATAATCCATCAACTAGAACAATATCTGCAATTGATAGATGTACCACATCTCCGACCACAAAATCATAAATAGGAACACATCTTTGGTCACTTGGATCAAGATCTTCCCTTTTCCTTATATAAGTCGCTAGATTGCAATGATTGCTTATAGTGGTTATTGTAATTATGACAACCAGTAATAAGCTAAGTAACATTTCTAAACCATCGTATGTATCCTTTGGCTAATATTCAATTAGAAGTCCAACAACTACAGATATCGTAGCTTAAATCATAAAAATGATCAATGTCAAATCTTTGTAAAGTATCCCAAACAAACATCCAGAAGCTTCTTGGTGGTTTTCGACATACTTGTTGACACAAAAAAAAATTCTATTTGTCGTTGTGTCTTCCTAGCTATTTCACTTAGTCCTCCATTGGTTTGCAAACCCTTGTTAGTATGTCCACATGCAATGGATTGATGCAATAATCAGCTTTTCTCATCTCTTCTAGGATATGATATTCCGGTGTGCTAGCAGTTGCATCAAAGCAAAAACCAAAGAGAGCTGAACATCAACAAAGAATAGTACGTACAATTACCTTCTATTCATAGATAATTAAATATCATGCCATCAATAAATTGTAGAGCTGCCTTTTACACATAAAGAGAAACTCAATCTATTCGAATACAAGAGAATTTGTCTTGAGAAGAAAATATAGTATAAATTATAAGAATTAAGGATAAAGAACTTTGGAAATGAAAAATTCCATTAGTGTTCATGAGAAGGGTAAATAATTCAAGAAAGGATGAAATTTGAAAGTAAGAATGATCAAATAACGAATAAGTATTCATTCTTATTCCTGAAAATATGTATCTAAATTTCGGGGACAAAATTTTTAAAAGGAGGAAAGAATTGTCACGGACGTGCTCCACAAATATAATTTTGACATTATCATGATTTTAATTAGCATATTAAATCAGTTTAGATGCTTATATAGTCATGGTTGCGTGTAGCAATTAACATTTGGGTTAAAGCTTAATGATAATTAAATTATCAATAAGTATTATAAAGAAATTATATAAGACTATTAAGAATAAATTTTAATATTTGTTAATATTTTAATAAACATGATTAACTTTGATTAACTAAGCTTAATTAGAGGTTTAACATTAATTTTTAACCAAATAATATGATTGGACCTTCATTTCAGCCAATAGGATTTAAAGCAGCTCTTAGAAAATGCTTTTTCCAAACCTCCATATGACGTGTTAAAAATTTGAAAAAAATATATAAATTAAATAATATTATCTTTGGATAGCATAAAATGTTTCAAGCCGAAATACCTACTAGAACTGCAGGAAGAAATTCGGCAAAATCGCTTGTTCAAGGTGAATCTTCAAGTCCGAAATTGAGCTCCCACATCATGAGATAATTTATTCATGGTCAGTTCTTCATAAATTCTGAAATTTTAAATCATGTTAATTAAATTGAAGTTAGCTTTCCATGGCCTCTGGAATCACCTAAAAAGGAGTTTTATAGAGGAAGTTATGTACTTAACTTCGCTGGTCACTCATCTTGTCCCGAGTCTGATACACGTTCAACTTATGAATTAGGGCACGGTTCGAATATAATGAATTAGGATTTGGAATTTGGATATGATTAATTAGACATTCTAAGAATTTGGTGAGAAGTGGGCTATTTGGACTTGTAGTTTGAGAGAAATGAATTTTTCATTTCATAGTGATGCTTCTGTTAGATTCCAGGACATGGACAGATCATGACCCTAATTAACTATTTTTATTATAAGGTCATACAAGGATTAAATTCTACAATTTTTATGCCTACACTCTATTGAAATATAGATTCTATAAAAATTAGGATCTCATTAAATGGATAAGTATTGTTAAAGATATAAATTAATAATTCAATGACACATAGTCTCTAGGACACAAACCCTTGGTCAGATTTCCTGGGATGTTTTGAATTACTCATTTGGACTTAGTTAATGATATTTGGGGGTTGGAAACCTTAGTAAGTCTAGTTTCTAATTTATCTAAAATCATGAGATTTGCCTTTATGGTTAAGAAGTTATGAATTATTCATTGACAAGTACTCAGTTTGAAATTCTGAGACAACACCTAGTTAAACTATGGAGGATTGAGAAGTTCCAATTGTGAAATAGCCTATGAATAAAAATACCTGAAGTTAGAAATTGGTATTTGAGGAGATTATAGGCATTTTAGGATACATAAACATTCATGCATCAAAAGCATGCATTGCATATTACCTTATTAGTGATTGGGAAGTAAAAATGAATTATTACTTGTAGGAAACCAACAAGCTACAAGTGAAAGGAGGAAAATCTAGTAAACCTTTTTTAAAACATAAAGTACAAGGTGAGTGGGTAAATTTACAACATAGCAAAATGTTATATGTTAGTTCTTTAATTTATGATATTATTTCAAACAAAGATTATTATTATTATTGAAACATATATTGAGTTGTGAAAGATATTTATGATATGTTTCAAGAATATCATATGAGATGGAGTAACCTTCTACACAAAAATATTTTTAGGGAACAATGCTTGTGAAGTTAAAATAAGTTTTATTTGATAATAATATGGAAATAATGACATGAGTATTTTGATATTGTTAAACTCTATGTGTTCATTAGCCATGCTGTTTGAAAAAGGTCTTTGGGACCGCATTCGATATATATAAAGCCTTTGGGGCGTATATCGGTTGTCCTTGCCCTTTGGGACTACTTTGTGTGCACGTATTGACCCATGATATGTTTTGCGTATCTGAGAATCATGATTGGGATACGTATTGACCCATGATCTCTGCGTATTTGAGACTCTTTGATTGTGAAGCTCTGCTTAACTGTATGACACACAATCATGGAGGGATACGTATTGAACCATGATTTGCTCTGCGAATCTGATACTCTTGATTATGAAGCTCTGCTTTACTGTATGACACATGATCATAGAGGGATACGTATTGACCCATGATGAGTATGTGCAATGACACATGTGTGGACTTTATCTATGAATATGATGATATCTCGAATAATTTATATTTATGTAAAAGTTCATGTGATTTGGAAACTTATGTGATATGAGTTATGCTTTAAATGTTTTCTCATATAAAAGAAATGTGATTATTTAAATGTTATATGCACTCATATTGTTCGTCACATTAACCTTGTTGAATTTTTCAAATCTAAGTTCTCGAGTTGAGTTGACTCGAAGCTTGTTGAAGCATATAGAAGAGGTCGAAGCGCCGGAGCATTACTATTTTTCACCTTCACTTTTATTTTTGAAACATGCATGTAATAGATAATCCTAGATGTTGTAATTAAGTTGGTGAGAAAACTTTTTATAAGGTTGTTTAAAATTTGATCCTGTGGTGTGTTATATGTGAGGAGGTTAGTGGAAAAAAACTTTTATGAAGGTGTTATATGTGAATGATATATTTTATAACTGTTTATTTAAACTTTGATGAATATATATATGCATCTATTGTATGTATTGACAAATGATATAAGATAATTAATGGAGCAGGTTTTGTCGATTTTATCTTTACAATTGCTAAATAAGATTAAAGGAATAATAACTAGGATTAAAACTTAGTCATGGAGTGGGGTGTGATAGTAGTCTAATTTTTTGTGATTTCTAGTTTATAGAATTTCACTTTCTTATTTTGAACAACACCTATAGACTTGGCTTTTCCTTCAAATAGTTTTAATTAAATGTAAACATTTCAACTTTATCTTCATAGATCGACCATCAAGCACTACAATGATATGTCATATACTTGTAGTTCTCGTAGTAATAGTGTACATGATTTATAAATTTAAAACTTCATTCGATATTTTTCTGTGCTCTCTATACACATTTATACACATTTTTCTATGCACTCTTATACACATTGTTGAACTTGACAGTTTCTTATTTCCTTAACATTGCTGAATTTGATAATTTCTTGGTCATCGTATGCTATCGTCACATTTCTGATTACATATCTCTAATTTCAGATTTCAAATTTTTTAGTTTAGTTTACAGATTTCATATTTCTGATTTCTGATTACATATCTCTCCACTGAGCTGAAACATTTCATATTTCTAATATTTGATTTCAAATTCCAGGTTTTACTTTTAAGAATTCAATTCAGCTTCTATTGTGCATAAGCATTGCTGAACATACTTGCTTTGTTATCGTTGAACATTCATATCATATTTCTAAATTTCAGTTTTACATTTCTCATTTCAGATGTCATATTGCAGATTTCAAATTCCAAATTTTAGATTTCAGATTTCAATTTTCCACATGATCCTAAGCTCCTATTGTGTTGAAACATATCCTAACAATTCTTTTAATTTTTGAATTTTCATATCAGATTTGACATTTCAAAATTCAGGTTTTAGATTTCAAATTTCAAGTTCTAGATTTCAACATTTCAGATTTCCAGTTGATCTCAAATTTCATATTTTAGTTTTTTTAATTTTTGCACCTACTCTATCAACGTTCTCTTGAGTTTCAATATTGCAGAAAACATTCTAGATTTTAGAGATGGATTGGAATTTCCAAAGCTGGTTATTAGATGAATCTAGCTCTTGTCATTCTACTGAAGTTTCAAAATCTAAAAATTGTGATAGCTTAGGTTATAGAATCAAAGACATAGTGGGAAATGCACTTGCAAAGTTCAAGCTAAAACCTCCTACAACTTCTCAAGCCTATTGTAGCAAAGTGCCCTCCTACATTCAGCATGAACCATATGGGCAATTTCATATGGAAAATCACAACAGCCAATGGAGAAATCAGTCGTCTATTTCGTATGCCCAAAATCCAAATCCATAGAATTATCAAGATCATATGGTTCATATGGACAGCACTACAATTGTGCAGCTTTATATCAAAATCAAATGGTAGATGCACATTCTCAGTTGTGCAAACAGGTGGAACCACTTCTTCCAGCTGCATTTGCCAATGTCACTCCACCTGATTATCAACGACAACACTAACCAGCAACTTATGTGGAAGTTCTGAAACTAAAGACATTGATACAAAACATGATGGACCAGCAAAAGAAGCAGAACAAAGAGATGGAAGAGCCATCTGTCAAGTTGGAAGGTCTCCACACACAAAGAAGGCTGCTAGAGGTTTAGCTTCAGCAAGTTGTATATCAAAATCTGCTAGAACAATCTAAGGAGCTTCTGCATTATAAAGAGTCACATGAAGAGAAGTCAAACATGGAGCTGATGATGGAAAGGCTAATCCAACAACAAGAAAGGCAAAATACATCAATGATGGAGTTGTTTGAGAAGGACGAAAGTCTTTCAGCTCAATGAAAAATCTTAGAGGAACAATTTTCAGCAGTCACTTGACACTTTCTCTGAACAAGTTGAAGTTATGCCTAAGGTCAAAGTCAAATCATGCAATTTGAAAGTGCAAGACAAATGGAATGACATTAATCCCTTGCTGAACACCTTGCTGGTGAATAGCTTGCTGAATTTCA
Organism: Pontederia crassipes; assembly: GCA_030549335.1. Classification (NCBI taxonomy): domain Eukaryota; kingdom Viridiplantae; phylum Streptophyta; class Magnoliopsida; order Commelinales; family Pontederiaceae; genus Pontederia; species Pontederia crassipes. Next base: position 12,980,953 of record CM060198.1, read on the forward strand.
AAATGATGATGGAGAAAAGATCAATTTTGAAAATGCATAGGAGAAGATTGAAAAGAAGGTTGCAACTCAACATATAAAGTTAATGCCAAAGGAGAGCTATGAAACTGAATTTGAAGCTAACAATAAAAAATCCTCCACAGCTGAATCCAATTCCAACCCCACCTATCCAGAGGATGTAGACATCTTCTCCACAAACTAGCAACAGGCTATACAAGCTGAAGGATGCCAGCATATCAAGATACAAGACACATAATACCTTGAAGTGATTTTTGAAAGAACCACACATATATAAAGAGGAAAATCAAGAAGTGATTGTTGAAACAAGATGGAGATTCTGGAGAATCTGAACTCTCAAATTCAGAGGAAGAATTTATGAAGGAACACAACACCTTAAAGAACTGAAACTCAACTACTCAAGACAAAGCTCAAGCTATTTTTTAAGAAGTGAATTATGTTTGGTCCAAACTATTTAGAGCGAAACATGGACCAAGGACTTTTTTTTTCGACAGAGGAATGATGCCCAGATCTATTGGACATCAACTGACAACCCAACAAGTTGAAGATATGGCTTTAAACAATGACGCTTGTTGGGAGGCAACCGAATTTAGTAAGTTCATTTTATTCTTCTATGTTTTGTAATCAAGCAGCCCCAACAATTGTTAGGGAGTCATCACTTCTGCTGAAAACTGCAATTACTAAACTTGCCCCCAACCATAGAGATGCCACTAATTTCACACTCTCCTCGTCAATTTTAATGACTACTCCTTATTATGAAACTTGACAATTCAAGGAGAGTAATCCACTTTCAAGAAGTGCTGAATCCATGAAAGAACATTTGAAGAAATAGATGTCTGCCCTTCGCACTTGTCTTCCCCCATCAGTCTCTCCTAGTTTCACCAACACTGAGGATAGTGTTGAGCTTAAGTTTGGGGGAGCCCAAAGGCATGTTTCTTTGAACCTAATTGTCATTATTTTTTATAAAACATACCATTGTGATTTAATTTATTTTTTCTGATCCTTTTGAAATTCAAAAATTTACCATTGTTGCCACTGAGTCGTCTAAGACTATAAGCAATGGCGCTTCTTGGGAGGCAACCCAACCTAATAAGTTCATTTTATTTTTCTCTATTTTCTAGGAATCAAGCAGCCCCAACAATTGCTAGGGTGTCCCACACCTTTGTTGAACCACAAATTATTAACATGCCTCCAACTATATAGATGCCACTGATTTCACACTCTATCAAACCTGACAATGATCAAATATTTTTCTGTGCAGGCAATGACACTAATTCTCCACATTTCAAGGAGTGCTGAAACCATGAAAGAACAACTGAAGAAATAGATGTCTACCCCTACGCACTCGTCTTCCCCCATCTGATAATTCAGTCTCTCCAAGCTTAAACAACACTGAGGTTAAGCTAACGATCAGTGTTGAGCTTAAGTTTGGGGGAGCCGATGGCATATTTCTATTACCCAAACGGTCATTATTTTTCATAGAACATAACATTGTGATTTAATTGTAATCTTTTCTGATCTTTTTGAAAATTTGAAATTTATCATTGTTGTCAAAGTTTTTAAATCAGCCACTGTTACTAAAGTTCTGAAATATTTTCAAATTTTTTTTGAAAATATGTTTATGATAGTTTTCAAAACCCCATTAGACTTTTGCATGTAATCAATCATCAGTCACATATTAGGAAACATTATTAATGACTTTATTGATCTTTTAGCTTTATAGCTAATCTATCTTGAACAATCTTGAAGTAAAACATAATACCCTAGCCCGAAATCAAGGCATATGACATGTAATGCTCCACATAATCCCATCTAGGATGTTGCACTCAACTGTTTGTATGATACTAAACTATGATTTGCTCAGTGTAATAAGAGTAAATTGTTTATTTGTATGCCCTCATCTCTACATTTCTCTTCTTTTGTATATTGGGAAATGTTTTTGCTCTTTCTTTAATTAAAAGTCTCAATTGCCTCACACGAATATTCTAGGAAGAAAATGCGAGAAAGGCGGTTGATCACTAGCTGATCATACTATAATTTTACTCATTTTTCATCTTAATTCATGTGCATATGAGTCTTGAAATGTTCATGTTATGATAATTATGCCTAATTTACATGCATTTATCTTCTTAGCACAATATTATCCTATATTTGCACATTTGAGCTGAATAATATACTGATTTAGTTCTTATTTATTTAATTTTTATTTAAGTAATTGATGCTTGCTGTTCATGTTCTTGCAACATCAAAATCAAGCACAAGAGACAAACAATGCTGCTAGAAAAGGAGAAGGGGACCACTTGCAAGATGCCCAAAAGGTTGCAGAAATGAATCTTTTGGCAGAGAATAAAAGAAAGGAACATAGGACAGATGGCAAAATCAGATGGAATGGAATGTTCTCATCAAGATTAAATGGTGACGATATTGTCATATAAAAGGGAAAGGTGGAGGAACAATGGGGGTTTCTCCTCTGCTAGCTATTTGGCTGGACACCAGAGGGTTTTTGTTGCTAGAGTTTTAGAGCTGTTTTTCTTCTTTATATTTTAGGATGTTTTGATTATGTTCCTCATCTGCTTTGTATTTTTTTAATTAGTTATGAGGAGCTAAATCTTAGCTCTCTTAGGATAGGATAGTAGTTTAATTTCTATTAATGGATAGATGATTGAACAATACTTTTGCCACTGATGTTAGTGCATTTCTGAATGTTTTCAAATATGTTCTATGTTGATGTGAATCTTATTTTACAATGACAACTGAAAAGTTGGTGTTTAATTCTTTCTTGGTCAGAAATGAGTCAAGAGCATCATCATTTATTTTCTGATTTTATCCTTGCCAAGTTCTAAATGCTTCCTTTTACTTCTTGTTATTGTGAATCTCATATAGCAGTTGAGAGGCTAATTCTATATTCTCTTGTTATTCAGAAATGAATCAAGAATATTAACAATTAGTTTATGGATTTGATTATGTTATGTGCTATGAGCTGAATTGTTATCTTATTTTTGTAATTGCTGCTACTTGTGTTTTCTTACTTGTTATGCTTATATCTGAAAGGAATGTTAGCATACTAGTAGTTGTCATAAGTTCCATGATTTGAAATACTTTTAAATCAACCTAACTAACATTCATATGAAAGTATTATATTAGTTCTTATTTTAATTCACTGTGAGAACAGTTTGTATAGGTTGAAATTGGCATGATTTTATTGTTGAGTTGTTCTAATCCATCCATACCAGAATTAGATGAACCCCATTCCTAAAAGAATCTATCATTAATTGTTAATCCACTTTAGGGCTTCCAGCTAAATAGTTAGTTTTCATTCTATAAGAGTTAACCTAGTTGTAGTTTGATTTATCTTTCCCTTTTGCTTACTTATTACTTTAGCCTTTTTAGTCTAAGATTAACTTAGATTAGTTAGTGAATTTTTAGATTTCAAATCACTGTGGACGATATTCGAGTTTACTATTCCGATCTGTACATTTGCAGTTCAGTGAAGCGAAGAGTATAGACCATATATCATTTAGTTGCATTTTCAATTTTGTGTTATAAATTAGTCAATTAATCACACTCCACACAATTCACATCAGCAGTGGGCAACTTCTCTATCTTGAATAACTACTCTTCTCTCATCACACTTGAAAAAGATAAGAGTATGCTATTCATGACACCACTAGCACCCAAGCCAAGTATTCTTGGGAGAAAGGCAAGAAAAATGCTAAGTGGAAACTCTCTTTTTATTTTCAATTTCTCAATATACAAATGAAGAGAAGACAACAACAGCAAGAAAAAAGGGCAAATGAAAAAGAAAGTTTATTTAATAAAGGGACATGTAAGTGTCCCTACATGTGCAAATAATCTTTTAGTGTTAATACATGTTATGTGAGTGTGCAAGTTCTTGGGTGAGATTATGTGTATGTTTAGCTTGTAGTGTGGTTTTATTTGACACCCATAGAAACTTGCTTCCGTGATTACTAAGTCAGGGATTAAAGGTCTTAATTGTATAAATGGTGTTCAGATAGGTGAAGTGTGAGGGCTAGGGAAATGTAGTGTTATGCATAATGTGGTTATAAAAATCTGAAAACTTTTAACCCTAAGTCTCTAGTTTTGTTTGAGAAGGTTTAAGTTTGGGGGGAGTTGACATGGAGAATTTATCTATACTTTTCATATATGTTCAGCATGCATTTATCTCATATTTTGATATGTCTTCATGCTCGAACACATGCTTTATTATTAAAATGCAACATTTATGACCTCTCCACATTTGTCTTATGATTCTTGGGATATAATGTTATGCATAATGTGGTAATAAAAATCTAAAACATTCGACCCTAAATTCTTAATTTTGCTTGAGGACAAGTAAAGCTTTAAGTTTGGGGGAGTTGATGTGGAGAAATGATATATACTTTTTATCTATGTTTGAATACATAGATAAAAAGTATATACGTGTTTAAAAAGTAAAAACTTTTCAACATGCATTTATTCCATATTTTACTATATTCTCATGATTGAATACATGCTTTATTATTTATCCACATCCATCTTCTAAATATTGTATTTCTTGGATATTATTACTTGCTTTGATTATTTTCCATGTAGAAATCTCAACCGACAAAATATGGGGTAACACGGGTGCATTCCCCCAACCTAGACACAAATAAATTTGAGGATAGATGATGCAGATCATCAAAGCTGCAAATAGCAAAAGAAAACGTGTTTTTTCACGTCAGCATGGTAGATTCCATTGCACAAAACAGAGGAAGCTTCCTCTGAAGCTTCATGGGAAATGTGGAAAAAAGGGCTGCTATGACAGGGGACAAGTGGGAAGCTAAGGAAAAGGCAACAAAGAAGGACTACCAGAAAATACTTTTTGCTGGCACAAATAGACAGGTGGCAAGCTGGAGGCAGCCATGCAGGACCACAAGAGCATGAAGGACCACAACAACAATCATGAAGGACCACAACAGAGATTCTTAGTTGCTGGCTGATTTTGGACAGGTGGCAAACTAAGAGACAAGAGGGACACAAACATTTCTTTGGCTAAAAAAGCTGAAGAAAGAGATGAGAAAACAACTAGAAGAGTAGTGGACAGGTGGCAAAATCCCTTATGCTACAAAAGAGCAAGAAGGTTGAAGAAGAAGGAGTTCCGAATTTTGGATCCCTGCTGAGTGCAAGTCGATCGTAGTTGTCTTGCCCTGAGTGTATTTGCCTTGAATGCTTGGATGCTTAGTTGTCACAAAACCTTAGCTTAATCCAAGAAAGGAAAGCTCGATTTATAAACTGGAGCAACATGCATGAGAGTAACGATCACACCAGTTCTATAAACCCCTTCAGTGTGCAACATAAATTTTTCGCAAGCATGAGAGTATCGTGGGTAAGTCGAGTGTCTTCCCCATCATGATTGACTATATACATGCATGAAAGGGCATTCAATCATTTTTATCCTATCATAGGATGTAAGTTCCAAGTGAAAAATTCCCCCAGCCCTATGGTTTTTATCGGCCGACCAATCATGGGTTCATGTTTGAACTAGTTGAACCGATCGGTTCGGTCTCATTTTAACAATTAACGAAGGAAAAAAATATTGATGCATCGTTTAAGAGCTAATTTACATTAATTATGCATCCACAAGTTCAATGCATTTTCATTTGCGGATGAGGAATCTAATTATCAACTAATATGCGTAAGACTGGAACGAGCCTAATCAAAATTTATTTTTAATATGAATTTCAAATCATGGATCAACATTTCAAAATATTGAAGTAATCTCCAAAGATTAAAAATATTTTTATTTTAATTCATATTATAATTAAAAACAAATTAATAAAGTCGGACCAAGATGCAAAGATGGTTATTCAAGAGTTCTCGTCCCGTCTGAAATAGAAATACTTTTTAAGATTTTAAGAAACCCAAAATTTAGCTTATTAGTCGACTAATCTCTAACCTGCATCACATGATCAGGTCTGATGTTGCACACATGAGTTAACCGGTATATGTTAGTTATGTCCTTTACAAGTCATGAACCGTTGCGGTAGGTGACGTTGGTCGATGGTCGAAGTCCAAATGCTGAATGTTACAGAAGTCCCAAATAATTTTCATTATATTTCATTGTTATTACAGTATATAATATATTCCTATAGAGCTTGGAACCAAGAACACACAAAATATACAAATCCAGAAAATTATTTATTGGGATTGTCTAATCCTTGATGAAAGGGTAATAATTTTGACTGCACTTTTTTAAATTAAAAAAATTATTATTATTCTTAAGTTGAAAATGGAATTAGTTAGATTTTAGTAATCTTGTGGCTAAAAAAAAATGATCCAGACAGATTTTTCTTTTGTGTATATATAATTATCATCTAAACATATGAATGTTAATTTTCATGTTTTTTGTTTTAAAAAGATCAAAGAATTTGTTAAAAATAGGAGCTTTGTTGAGAATATAATATAGGATTCCCTTAATACGACTACCAAAATATTACTCTCTTTTAATTTTTTTAATCTTTTTTTAAAGAATGACAACCTATGTTATCTTTCTTAATGTTATAATTTAATTAGGCATATTTAAATTATTATTATGTCTTACATATAATAATAGTATATTAGTAATAATATAATTAGGTATTTATATTAATTATTAAGGATATTACCGACAATATGCTCTTTGTAGTTTATATTATTTTAACAATATTCATTCCTGGCTAGTTTATAGTAAATTGTATTGTACTCAATGCCTGTTTTGCTACTCATCTTGACACCTGTCTCCACTCTATCTACCTTATATTCTGAAATTAAAATCTGCCAACTCATTTATTAATTAGGAGAAGTTAATAACAATTGCCAGGTTGGATTTTGGGTGTTACAATGAAAGTCATAGCCCAGTAAATGTTTCTCACACAATTTAAGTACTACTATAAATAATTCATAGCCAAGTAAATGTGTCTCATCCAACTTAATTACTACTATAAATAATTCATAGCCTAATAAATTATTCTCATACAACTTACTACTATAAATAAGAGATTACAATGTAGATGAACTCATAGAACCCATCTCGCTAAGACTTCCATTTATTCTCTTGCTCTCGCTGCCTTAGTTATATTATCATGGGGGCAAAGCCAATTGTTGTGTGCTCAATGCTTCTACTACTCATCTTGGCTTCAGGTTGGGTACTATCTATCTATCTATCTATCTAAATAGATATATATAGAGGAAAAATCAGTTTTCCATCCCATTTTCTTCATATGTATGAAGGAAAAAAGAATATTTCAAATTGTATAATATATTGTTATTTGTATATATTTAATCCTTAATATGTATTTGAATCTCATAATTAACTTGATTAATGTAATTTAGTTCTAGAATTGTGTGACCAAAAGTTTGATGCATATACGTGTACACACACACATATTATTTCTTAACAAAATAATTCTAAAGTTTCCTATCTTGTATTGTTGTTAGGGATGGCGCCACAAGTTGAAGCCAATGAGTGCGAGACGGAAAGCTCATTCCCGCCATTTTGTGTTTTTTCTCCTGCCTGTAACTTGATTTGCAAATTACAAGGCAAAGAGGGAGGGCATTGCAAAATTGACATATCTAAATTCAAATTCGTTTGCATGTGTCGCTATGCTTGTGCTGCATCAGATGTGGATGCGAATCTCGTTAGCTAATGTTTGTATTCATCCACTGCATGCCTTTGCATGGAGTCTTAATTAAGATAAATACATGATAGAAGGCTTGCACACCTTAATAAAAGGTGATTTAATTCTTGTATCAAAATCTATCATTGAAGTGGAAATAAAATATTTAGTGTTATCTTTCTAATCATTTGTATGTTTACGTGAATTTTGTATGACTGTTTTATATCTATAAGTTCCAAGTTCATGAGATATTTTAATTTGAGAATAATATCTTTTCTTAATATAAAAAGAATAAATTAAAAATTTAGGAGGCTACATGATGTCCCATGCTGCAGTCATATTGACAACATTAATAATTATTTTTTTTCCATGAACACGTCACCTTAAAGAAGATTTCTCCCTCGTTTGTTTCCTAACACAGGTATGTAGCTAATATATTTACCAAAGCTCTTATCAGATAAAGTTTTATTACATTTTGGCATTTTGGAATTGAGTACCAGATGAGCCTCCTCCTATCATGCATGCACTATTTGGAACTTTCAAACACGTATTTTTGTCTACTGCTTGTTTGTGTTTGCATTTTGTGATTCAATCCAAATATTATCTTGTAAACAAAAAGGGAAACTAAAAAATAAAGGAACTAAAAAAATAATCCATCGGAATGAAATTTATATTTCTTAGGTTTTTCAAAACTTAGTTGTTTTTAGGTAAAAGCTTAGAGGAACATAATGGAGTATAATATTGAAATTATATAATTATATATTAAATGCTTGTAGATATAATTAGTTCATCAAAATAAAATTTAAGCATATATGCATTTATAAAAATTTTCATACAACAAGTGGTGACAATAAAATTAGCATTATTTATAAACATCAAACTTATTCATACATTATTCTTATTTGTTTGCTGCTGAAAGACCCGCTGAGATGAATATTCATACAGGAGGTCGACAAAGCTCGATGATGGGGTAGAGTTGGTCAGATACCACGCACTGCTTCTACATCAAGGGAGGTGCTTTCCTTCAAGGCAGTGATGAAGACCGATTGAACCAACAGAAAACACTAACTGACACTTGAAGACCAGCCAGCTCCTCAACCTACTCGAGCGAGGAAGCTTCCTTGGAGAGAGGGGATCACAACAGTAGTAGGGAGGCAAAAGCTCCAGTGGCGGCAGGTGCAGAGAAGGACAAAAGGATAGGAGCATATAAAAGAGGAGGGAGAGCAACGAAAAGAGGGGGAGATACTTTTTCTAGAGAATTCTATCAGGAATAGAGGAGAGAATTGAGGGTTCGAAGAACTATGAGAGAACAATGTCTTGCTTGATTGCAATTTTGTGGGTTGTCTGTTAATCTCGGATGAACTGTAACTAATAAGCCCAACGCTATTTTCATAGACCAAACAGAATGTCTAGCTTCGCTTTCAATTAATGTTATTTGTCTTTGATCCTGGTTTTATCGCGTATCTTTACTCCTTTGCATTGATGAGTGATTGAGATTTTGAATCATGTTTGTCATGCACCCCCAATCGTTGGGATATTCTAGACACTACGTGATCGTACACAGAGACATCTTGCACCAAAGAGACGATTCCCTGCTTGGTTTCTTCGACTTCCTTGTAGCTAGAGTTGGGGGAGGTTTTGAATCACTATCACCTTGCACCCACGATCGTAGGGATATTCTAGGCTCTGTGCGATTGTACATAGAGACATCGAGTATCAGCGATAGTGATTCATAGTTCGAATTTGTGTCGCAATGGTCATGTTCGTTCTTTTCTATTTGGTATAGACATCGTGCATTCTTTAACCCAAAGCCCACCTTGACTTGAATCATCTTCAAAAATAAAACTTCAATACCATGCCACGCCGCCGCCAGCTCCACCTTGGGGTTATTACCAAGTATTGATGTTAAAAAAGTCCAAGCAATACTGGAACTTATCATGAGGAACAGATTTAGTGAACATATCATCTACATTGTCTTCAGTGCCAATCTTCTTCACCTTAATGCTCTTCTCAGCGTGGATGAAGTGATACCTGACATCAATGTGTTTGGTTCTTTCATGATGTACTTGATCCTTGGCTAAACATATTGCACTCAGACTGTCATAGTGCGCTATAGCTTGCTCCTGATGTAATCCGAGATCTCCAACTAAGCCTTTTAATCAAATGCCTTCCTCTGTCAATGACATGTATTCAACCTCTATGGTGGACAATGTAACTGATGGCTGAAGTGTAACCATCCAACTAATAACTGAACTACCCAAAGTGAAGACATAGCCTGTCATAGATTGTCTTCCATCAACATCTCCAGCATAGTCTGAATTTGAGTATCCTACAACCAAACACTTTTTATCACTTCTATAGATGAGACCAATATCAGATGTTCCTCTCAGATATCGAATGATTCACTTGCTTTACTTCTTGCCAGTGCTCTTATCCTGGATCACTCATGAACCTGCTGACAACACTGACTGCATGAGCAATGTCTGGTCTGGTGCAACCCATGACATACATCAGACTTCCAACTGCACTAGCATATGAAACCTGTGACATGTACTCTTTCTATACTTCTGATTTTGGTGCGAAGGCAACAAAAAGATGAACATTTGCAACTGATGGAGTATTCAAAGGTTTGCTCCAGACATTCCAAACCTGGATAAAATCTTCTCAATATAACTTTTCTGATATAAGAAGAGTTTACCCTGTGCGCGATCCCTTAGAATTTTCATTCCCAAAATCTTTTGTGTTGCACAAAGATCTTTCATGTCGAATTCTGCACTGAGAAGTTTCTTTACATTCTAAATGTCTGTCATGTCTCTGGCAGTAATAAGCATATCATCAACATACAAGAGCAGATAGATGGTGGATCCATCCTTCACCTTCTTGTGATATACACAGCAATCATAGGGACTTCGACTGAATCTCTTATTGATCATGAAGTTGTCGAACCTCTTGTACCATTATCTGAGAGTCTGCTTCAAGCAATACAAAGATTTCTTCAGTCTGCAAACTTGATTCTCCTTTTCTATAATGGAGAATTCCTCTGGTTGGCTCATAAGGATGTCTTCTTCAAGTTCTCCATGGAGGAAAGTAGTCTTCACATTTTGTTGCTCGAGCTCTAGATTCTGATGTGCCACAATAGCAAGTAGCACCCTGATAGAAGTATGTCTGACTACAGGTGAGAATATCACATTGTAGTCCACACCTTCTTTCTGACTATAACCTTTAAAAACCAGCCGTGCTTTGTATCTTGTGCCTTCAACTTCTGGAATCCCAACTTTCTTCTTGGAGATCCATTTACAACCAACAACACTCCTGCCTTTTGGCAACTTGACCAGCCCCCACGTCTGATTCTTGTGAAGAGATTCCATCTCCTCACCCATAGCAGCGATCCACTATTCAGATTCGACACATGTGATGGCATCCCTATAAGAGGACGACTCGAGGAGGGACTCCACCTCTTTAGTTACCTACAGTGTATATGCAATCATGTCCTCGAAACCATATCGCTTAGGAGGACTCACTTCCCTACGAGGACGTCTAGCAGCAATTGACTCCTCTTCAGGTTGCTCATCAGATTTTTCATCCTCTGGTTCTGCTTCTTGATGTGATCCTTCAGCATCATCCCCAGTTGGAGTGATTTCAACTTTCACCTATTTACTGACACTCTCTTCAGCCTCCACCTTCAACTAAAGCATTGATACTTCATCAAAGGTCACGCTTTTGCTGTGGATGACTTTGTGTTCTGAAGGAGATCAGATTTTATATCTCTTCACTCCTGCGCCATATTCCATGAACACTTCTTCTTTGGCCCTTGGCTCCAACTTCCCTTCACTGACTTGATAGTATGCTGGACAACCAAAAACTTTTAGACTAGTATAATCAGTAGGATTTTCTGACCATACCTCAGTTGGAGTCTTGAGATCAATCGCAGCCGCCGAACTTCGATTCACCAAGTAGCAAGCTGTGTTAACCGCTTTAGCCCAAAACGTCCTATTCAGGCTAGCGTTAGAGAGCATGCACCTTGCCCTCTCCAGAAGTGTCCTGTTCATTCGTTCTGCAACTCTATTCTGCTGTGGAGTATCTCTGACTATGTGATGCTTGGCAATTCCTTCATCTTTGCAGAACTGGTCGAATTCAGCAGAACAAAACTTCAAACCATTGTCGGTGCGAAGATGCTTCACTTTCTTTGATGTCTGATTTTCCACCAAAACCTTCCACTGCTTGGAGGCCTTGAAGGACTCACTCTTGTGTTTCATCAAGAATACCCAAGTCATCCTCGAGTAGTCATCAATCACGGATAGAAAGTACCTCGCACCTACTAATGATGGAACATGAGAAGGACCCCAACAATTAGCATGGATGTTGTCAAGTGTCCCCTTCGTCCTGTGCACTACTTTGCCAAACTGAGACATACGTTGTTTGCCAAACACACAATGCTTGAGAAGTTGATTTAAGATATCTTCTTGTCTTCCAGAAGACCTCGCTTGCGGAGAATATTCATTCTGTTCTGACTCATATGCCAAAGCCGCATGTGCCACAGCCTGGACTTTTTTTATTCGGATGAACTAGCCACTGCAACAATGCCAGAGACTGTCTTGCCTTGCAATATATACAAGGACTTCTATTTGACTCCTTTCAGAACCGTAGCAACACCCTTCATGACCGTGAGGATGCTTCCGACAGCATTGATCTGACACCCTTTAGAGTCGAGGACTTCAAGTGATATCAAATCCTTATTCAGTTGTGGAACACGGCGGACATCTGTCAACGTTCTCACAAGATTGTCATGAGTCTTGATCCGTACAGAACCGATCCCAACGATCTGACATGATGCGTGATCACTAGCTGATCACTATATGTTTCTAACCCATTTTAGATGCAATTCATACATATCGAGTCCCACTTTTGCCCATTTTTGGGCCAATCATTCTTGGAATACATACATTGTGATAACTAGTTGATATTCCTCATTTCATACTTAATTCCATATGCATAGAGGTTCTGAAATGCCAAAATCCATTAATATTTAAATTCTATGCCAAGTTATCATTTTGAGGACAAGTTATCACTCCTATATGTCAAGTTATCATTATTTTGAGTGAACTGATTTTCAATGACTTTCTTGCCCTAAATCCATCATTATCATGTATAAATCATATTTGGATAGTCACATCTCAACTTGTGCAAAGTTTTAAGTCCATTTGAACAAGTTATCATTTTTCCTTTGCCAATTTATCGTTAAAGGGCAATTCTATCATTTCGACATGCAAAACCATTAATTATGCACACGGACCTTCAGAAATTATCTTGTTATTGTTTTAACTCATTGCCGGTCAAATTTCATCACATTTGGATAACCACAACTCAAGTTATCACAAGTTATCATTTTTAAGTCATATAAGTTATCATTTTTGGGCACCCAAGTTATCACTTCTTAGAAATCTCATTCATATTTGATTTTTGTATGCACTCACTTGCTACTCTAGTCCATTTGACGCTTCTAATGTTTTGAATCACTTGCATTTGGATAATTTCCATAACTTATCACAGGTTATCATTCCGGGCCTCTAAATTCATTAATATCGATATAAGTTTTCATTCCTACACAACACATAATCTCATTTGATATCTGAGCTTTGAACTATCATCATCTTAATTTTTATTTGTCAAAACACCATTCAAGGGCTTTGATGCTTGCTGTTTGGGGATTTGTAGTAGGGAGAAAGGTGGCCAAAAAGTGGAAAAAGGTGGGGGGACCACTGATTTCCTACACCAAAAGTTGTCTGCAGTAGTGGGAATCTTCAGGCCAGGGACATGTGGCTGCAATTAGAGGATTAGAACATATGGATGCTAATCTAAGGGTGCACAAGACTCATATAAAAGCTGGAATTTCTGGAGGAGAGAGGGGAGCCTCCATTTTGGAGGGCTGGTGGCCATTGCAGCAAGGGTTTCTGTACCAAGGAGCGGCTGCTGCTGCTGGAGGAGAGTCTTCAAGCATTAATGATTTGTATCTGTTTCTCTATCCAATTGATGTTAGACTTTGTACATATGAGGAGCTAAACTCCATTTCTTCTAGTATAGGGTAGTAGTATAGATTAGTTTTGGATGGATATGGACAGATTTATATTCCTGCACTGAATCATTGCTGATTTTCAGATTTCAGAAATGTTCTATATTGATTCATGCTGTGTTGTCATTAGATCCATTTGTAATTGATGACTGAGAAGTCTTATTTGATCTAAACATCTTTCAGGAATGAATTAATAGATAATATCAGATTTCTGGATTTAATTTTATTGCATACTTGATTTCTGAATTCTGATTCCCTGGTTTCCTGAATTTCTAAATCTGATTATGATTTCTATGGCTATTTCAACCTGTTCTTCACTCTCAATCTGATTAATTGAGTCATTGGGAAGTTGCTATTGTTCCTATCTTGTTCAGAAATGAATCAAGATGTTTGGACAATCATTTGACTCAAATCAGATTGTTCCATTGATTTCTGAAATGAAGGCTTGAATTCTGATTTTTCCTGATTTCCTGCTGGAATTGTTTTATCAATTGAATCCTCTGATTTCTTCCAATCACTGAGAGATGAACTTTAGGGATGTCTTGCAGTCCAGAGATGGGTCAAGAATCAGTTGGCAAAATAGATTTCCATTGATGTATAATTCTGAATTTCTGAATTGCAGAATTCCATTTCCTATTTTTTGGTTTCTATTTAAATTCTGATTTCCATTGTCAAGCCTCAACTTAATCCATTGCTGAGAGGTAGTCATTAGGGCATCATTGAGATCTACAGATAGGCCAAGGAGCAATGGCAATTGTGAATTCCTGTGGTCATATGCTTTGCACTTGAAATTGAGTTGTGTTTGTGTGGATTTCATTTTATTTTGCAACCGAGAGGTTGAATTTAAATCCCCCTGGAATTCAGAGATGAATCAAGCACAAGCACCATATTTGAGTAGATTTCATCTTGGTTTGATTGATTGTAATGATTTCATCTTTTTATGATTGCAATTACAAGTTATCATTGCAGAATTTCTTTGAATTGTAAAAATCAGCAATGAACTCCCCATTGAGCTGAATGATAACTTGATTTTCAGTGAGGACCCTCTATTGATTCAATATAGCTAACAACTATACGACAATATGTTGCTTAGTTAGATGCCAATTGAGCTGTGGGAACAGCCATTTTCTTGATTGAATCAAAGTTGGACATTTAATGATAACTTGATCCATTCCATCCTTAATTAATTTAGATGAACCCCAAATCCTAGAATAACCTTCCTCATTGATAGTTAAACCTTTCTAGCCATTAATTTAGCAATTATAATTCAGTTTTGCAAAAGTTTCCAAAACCCCAAACCTATTATCATTCTGCACTAGTTAAAAAAATCTGTTTTCACTTTCAATAAAAAAAAAAAATCTATTTTTTCTACCTTAATTAGGATTAATCTAAACTATTTTTAGGTAGTCTAGGACTTCAAATCTTTGTGGATATGACAACCTGAGTCTACTACAACTTACTTGTGCACTTGCAGCTAGGGAGTTTGGAAACCAAAAAAATGAAAAATTGACCCTTTTCTTAATTTCAGCAAGTTATCACTAGAAAACTCAAATATCACTATCAAGTTTTGGGCATCGTTGCTAGGGATTTGAGGTCAATTAGGCTAACTTAGATAGTTTAGATTAGTTTTAGATTAGTTTTTAGTCCATTTGTTAGGCCAATTTTTAGTTTTTGCAAGTTATCATTCCCAATTTTCAATTTTTGTACAGATTTCTTTCTTTTTTGAATTTGATACTTCTGAATTCATTTGTGCAGATTTGGAACTTCAAGGAGACCTATACCTATCTGATCCTGAACTGAAAGAAGATTCAATAGGAGAAGGAGATTGCAAAGAGAAGAGGCTAGGAGAAGAACTTTTGAGGAGGAAGCTACCAATCAAAACATGGCTGCTCCTAGGACTCTTAGGGAGTGCTACTCACCAAGGGAATGGAGTACTAGCACCTGCTGCCAACTTTGAAGTCAATCCAGCCTTGATTTCTATGATAAGCAATATCAGTTTGCTGGATTGGGGAATGAGGATCCAATTTCACACTTGACAACTTCAAGGAGAATTGCAGCATTGTCAACTTCAATAATACACCTATGGATGCTGTCTACATGAGGCTATTCCCCTTCTCACTCAAGGACAAAGCAAAGATATGGTACAAGACCCTCAAACCTGAAGAGATGGCTACTTGGGAATCCATAATTCAATTGTTCCTAACTAAATTTTTCCCACCTAGCAAAACTGACAATTTCAGAGATCAGATTGTGAGATTCTACCAATTGGATCAAGAGAATATATGTGATGCATGGCAAAGACTCCAAGGCTTGCTGAGGGCATGCCCACATCATGGGTTTGAAAAATGGCAACTTGTCAACTATTTCCACAAAGGATTGAATTACCCTAGCAAGGTTGCATTGGATACAGCTGTAGGAGGCATCTTTGCATCCAAAAATATTGATGAGGCCTACCAGCTGATTGAGAACATTGCAAAGAATCATCATTTCCTCACACATGATAGGACCAGGAGGCCACCTATGGATAATTCAGTGAACCAATTGTCATCCCAATTTGAAGAGGTGGTGTACAGAACCTTGGAGAAGATGAATCTAACTCCAAATGTCAGCAAGGCTTTCAACTCTCAATTCAGATGTGATGTGTGTGGTAACCATGGGCATGCCACAGAATGTTGCAATTTGATTGTACGGCAAGATGAACACTCAAGTGATTCAGTAAATGCAGTGGGCAATTATGGAGTTAAACCCCCTTCTGAACTCTACACTCCAGAGAACAGGAATCACCCATACCTGTCCTATAAAGCAAACCATTATCATCAAGCTCCACCCATGCAGAATCCTAGTTGGCAACCAAGGATTTTGCCTAGAAACCAACCATTTCCATATCCAAATCAGCCCCAAGGTGTTCAAGTGCAAAGACCTCCTTTTGAGCAACCACCACCACCTCAATTCCAAAATAAAAGGAAGGAGATGCTCCAACAGATTCTGAAGAAGCAGGACAGCCAAGGAGAGGAGATATTGAAAATCAATTCAAGATTGGATGCCATGAATGCAAATCAGAAATTGTTGGAAAGCCAAATTGCTCAACAGACTAGTACATCCACTAGACCTCCCTTATTCTTTCCTGGACAGCCAGAAGTGAATCCAAAGGAGCAAGCAAAGGCCAACCAGCTCAGAAGTGGAAAAATGGTGGAGGAACCCATGAAGAAAGTTGATGACAATCAAGTCAATTCAGACTCAAGAGTTGCTGAAAAGCTAAGTGAATAGCCAAGTGAGGAAATTAGGAATTCAGGCCCTCAGATTGAAGCAAATACAAGGGTTTTTGACAAGGTACCTTTCCCTCAAAGGCTAATTAAGGCAAGGCAGGACCAGCAAAATGGGAAGTTTTTAGAAATCTTGAAGAAGCTATATATTAATGTCCCATTTGTTGAAGCCATTCAGGAGATGCCTTCGTATGCCAAATTCTTTAAGGAAATCTTGACCAAGAAAAGGAGAATCATGGAGCTAAAACCTCTTGCTAGTCCAGGAGATTCATATATCATACATGAGGATTCTAGAGATGAGAAGTTAGTGGACTTCAGGTACAATGAAGGAGGGGTACATCCAAGTGAAAAACAACGGCCAATCATTAACAAACAAAGAGATCCATACTTGATTAGTGAAGCTGTCCACAGATTGAGATCTCTACTTGATCACATTATACTATTTAAACCTCCTTGACATGAAGAAGTGAAAAAAATGTCCAGCCTGAGACATTAAAGTAGGGCACTTCTTGGGAGGTAACCCAAGCCACTCTATATCTAATCTTTCTATTTTTGCAGGAATAAGTGATAGAGGAACCAGATCAATCCACAAATCTTCAATTTAGGGAGTACCCCTAACCCCTTAGTTTTGATTTTTCCACTAAAATCTCAATGATAACTGATAGTATCTTTTTCATCATGCTACATTTGTCATTCCATCATCTGAATTAACATTCATATCAGTTATCCAAATCTGCCATAGAGGAATTTCAGTGAATTTCAAAAATTTCCAATGCATTGTTGAATTATGCACTCAAAAATCTAATTTTGTTGCTTCCACTGATCTCCTTTGTTTCTCTGCAGGATTAGTTGCAACTAATGAAGATTGGACCACCCAAAGTTTCTGGTTGAGATGCCAAAAGGATTCAAATGCCCAATTCCATACATTTCACACCCACCCACCCCTCTCCCTTGCCTTTACTTTCAACACTAGGGATAGTGTTGAGAATAAACTTAGGGGAGGAAACCTGGTTCTTTTCTAACCTTTACACCATGTTTTCAATCTATTTTAATGTCCATATCATAAATCATATCAGATTATCAATGGGTTTTACAAGTTAACATTGGTTATCACCCGGTTATCACTAGTTATCACTATTCGAGTCCCATTCATTTTCTGCATTCATTTTGACTCTAAAATGGGTAAAACACTTCATTGTGATAGTGGGTACACTCCAATACCAAGTGGCAACTTGGTCATTAGTCTTCTTGCTTCAATTGACATTATGAATTCAGATGCATTTGAATGAATTTTCAGCTAAAATTTTTCTTTTTTGTGGATTAACACTAGCTACATTCATGGATTAATTGGAAAGTAGAAGATGTCTAGAAAGGAGTCAAGGATCTTGCTGCCATGTTAAATAGGAATTCTGGACTATTTGCATTTGAGGATCTAACCTATACTTGAGTTTGAACCATTGCTCTCTTCATGAACAGAATGAAAAAGAAGAAAAAGCAAAAATGAAAAGTTGCATCTTGTATTGCATGCATTCATGAATAAAGAGAGTGAAAATTCCAAAAAGGAACCTCTCCTGAATAAAGCCACGATTTTTATCCTGTACCAGCATGAATAAAAATTAGGTTCAAACCTATTTATTGCATCCTCATAAATAAAAGTCAGGTTCTCAAACCTGTTTATGCAAAGGAAGAAAAATCTGTTCATGAAGAGATTGGTGTTTCAAACTTTTTAGTAAAGTTGACAATCCTTACAATCCAAATCAGTTAATGTTAGTACTTCTATCATGGCTTAAATTTGCATTAACCTTTGTGACTCCTCAGCTAGAATTTGGCATTGGAAAGAATGGGATGGAATGTTAGCCAAGTGGGAAACTCATTTAGATCTTTTTCAGCTAATTTTTCTATTCATTTGTGGATGGCAAATTCAAATTCTTCCTTAATTTTTGAATGTTTTGCTTGAGGAGAAGCAAAAGGCTGAGCTTGGGGGAGTTTGATCACTAGTTGATCACTATATGTTTCTAACCCATTTTAGATGCAATTCATACATATCGAGTCCCACTTTTGCCCATTTTTGGGCCAATCATTCTTGGAATACATACATTGTGATAACTAGTTGATATTCCTCATTTCATACTTAATTCCATATGCATAGAGGTTCTGAAATGCCAAAATCCATTAATATTTAAATTCTATGCCAAGTTATCATTTTGAGGACAAGTTATCACTCCTATATGTCAAGTTATCATTATTTTGAGTGAACTTCTTTTCAATGACTTTCTTGCCCTAAATCCATCATTATCATGTATAAATCATATTTGGATAGTCACATCTCAACTTGTGCAAAGTTTTAAGTCCATTTGAACAAGTTATCGTTTTTCCTTTGCCAAGTTATCCTTAAAGGGAAATTCTGTCATTTCAACATGCAAAACCATTAATTATGCACAGGGACCTTCAGCAATTATCTTGTTATTGTTTTAACTCATTGCTGGTCAAATTTCATCACATTTGGATAACCACAACTCAAGTTATCACAAGTTATCGTTTTTAAGTCATATAAGTTATCATTTTTGGGCACCCAAGTTATCACTTCTTAGAAATCTCATTCATATTTGATTTCTGAATGCACTCACTTGCTACTCTAGTCCATTTGATGCTTCTAATGTTTTGAATCACTTGCATTTGGATAATTTCCATGATTTGTGACAAGTTATCATTCCGTGCTCCTAAATTCATTAATATCGATATAAGTTTTCATTCCTACTCAACACATAATCTCATTTGATATCTGAGCTTTGAACTATCATCATCTTAATCTTTATTTGTCAAAACACCATTCAAAGGCTTTGATGCTTGCTGTTTGGGGATTTGTCGCAGGGAGAAAGGTGGCCAAAAAGTGGAAAAAGGTGGGGGGGACCACTGATTTCCTACACCAAAAGCTGTCTGCAGCAGTGGGAATCTTCAGGCCAGGGACATGTGGCTGCAATCAGAGGATTAAAACATATGGATGCTAATCTAAGGGTGCACAAGACTCATATAAAAGCTGGAATTTCTGGAGGAGAGAGGGGAGCCTCCATTTTGGAGGGCTGTTGGCCATTGCAGCAAGGGTTTCTGTTCCAAGGAGCGGCTGCTGCTGCTGGAGGAGCTGTTGGCCGAGAGTCTTCAAGCATTAATGATTTGTATCTGTTTCTCTATTCAATTGATGTTAGGATTTGTAAATATGAGGAGCTAAACTCCATTTCTTCTAGGATAGGGTAGTAGTTTAGATTACTTTTGGATGGATATGGACAGATTTATATTCCTGCACTGAATCATTGCTGATTTTCAGATTTCAGAAATGTTCTATATTGATTCATGATGTCTTGTCATCAGATCCATTTGTAATTAATGATTGAGAAGTCTAATTTGATCTAAACATCTTTCAGGAATGAATTAATAGATAATATCATATTTTTGGATTTAATTTTATTGCAAACTTGATTTCTGAATTCTGATTCCCT
Source organism: Pontederia crassipes (assembly GCA_030549335.1). NCBI lineage: Eukaryota > Viridiplantae > Streptophyta > Magnoliopsida > Commelinales > Pontederiaceae > Pontederia > Pontederia crassipes. The sequence continues at coordinate 13,001,432 of CM060198.1, forward strand.
GGTTTCCTGAATTTCTGAATCTGATTTTGATTTCTATGGCTATTTGAACCTGTTCTTCACTCTCAATCTGATTAATTGAGTCATTGGGAAGTTGCTATTGTTCCTATCTTGTTCAGAAATGAATCAAGATGTTTGGACAATCATTTGACTCAAATTAGATTGTTCCATTGATTTCTGAAATGAAAGCTTGAATTCTGATTTTTCCTGATTTCCTGCTGGAATTATTTTATCAATTGAATCCCCTGATTTCTTCCAATCACTGAGAGATGAACTTTAGGGATGTCTTGCAGTCCAGAGATGGGTCAAGAATCAGTTGGCAAAATAGATTTCCATTGATGTATAATTCTGAATTTCTGAATTGCAGAATTCCATTTCCTATTTTCTGGTTTCTATTTAAATTCAGATTTCCATTGTCAAGCCTCAACTTAATCCACTACTGAGAGGTAGTCATTAGGGCATCCTTGAGATCTAGAGATAAGCCAAGGAGCAATGGAAATTGTGAATTCCTGTGGTCATATGCTTTGCACTTGAAATTGAGTTGTGTTTGTGTGGATTTCATTTTATTTTGCAACCGAGAGGTTGAATTTAAATCCCCCTGGAATTCAGAGATGAATCAAGGAGCACAAGCACCATATTTGAGTAGATTTCATCCTGGTTTGATTGATTGGAATGATTTCATCTTTTTATGATTGCAATTACAAGTAATCATTGCAAAATTTCTTTGAATTGTAAAAATCAGCAATGAACTCCCCATTGAGCTGAATGATAACTTGATTTTCAGTGAGGACCCTCTATTGATTCAATCTAGCTAACAACTATACGACAATATGTTGCTTAGTTAGATGCCAATTGAGCTGTGGGAATAGCCATTTTCATGATTGAATCAAAGTTGGACATTTAATGATAACTTGATCCATTCCATCCTTAATTAATTTAGATGAACCCAAAATCCTAGAAGAACCTTCCTCATTGATAGTTAAACCTTTCTAGCCATTAATTTAGCAATTATAATTCAGTTTTGAAAAAGTTTCCAAAACCCCAAACCTATTATCATTCTGCACTAGTTAAAAAAATCTGTTTTCACTTTCAATAAAAAAAATCTATTTTTGCAACCTTAATTAGGATTAATCTAAACTATTTTTAGGTAGTCTAGGACTTCAAATCTTTGTGGATATGACAACCTGAGTCTACCACAACTTACCTGTGCACTTGCAGCTAGTGAGTTGGGAGACCAAAAAAAATGAAAAATTGACCCTTTTCTTAATTTCAGCAAGTTATCACTAGAAAACCCAAATATCACTATCAATGCGTTATTGCCCATGATGACATTTTCACCGTCAGTCTTCTGATAAGATGAGAATCATTCTTTATTCGAAGTCATATCATAGGAACACCTCAAATCCAAAACCCAACTATCCTCCAAACATCCTTGATCAGAACCATCCAGAACCAAATCATCTTGCGAATTCCCAGTTTCATGCGCCACCGCAACGATGGGGGCTTCTTCTTCTTCGGGCAATCTTTCTTCCAATGACCTAATTCCTTGCAGTAATTACAAATGTCCTTTGTAGTGATTTTCTTCTTCTTTGACTTGGATTTCTTCGAATTCGAGGATTGTCCCTTCCCACAGTCGATATTAATCCCGCGGCTTGAGTCTTTACAGAATTTTCAAATGCCCTATGCCAAAGTTCACGAGAATGGAGACTCAATCTTACTTTTTTCAGACTTATAATTTCCTTCCTGATAATCATGGGTAAATTACACGAATGGTCCCCCAACTTTGAGTCATTTTTCAATTGGTCCCCCAACTTTAATTTATAACCAGAACGTTCCCCATCTTTTATTTTCTTGCATGATTAGTCATCTTGACCGGTGATAGTGAGTTTCCCGATTGCCTTGCATACGTGGATGACACGTGAGCCGTTTCTCTCTCATCCATGTCATTTAAGTCATCCACGTTATTTAACGCTCCAAACCACGTAAATTACATGGATCGTCCCCCAACTTTGAGTCAATTTCTAAACAGTCCCCCAAATTTGATATTATTGCCCGATTCATGCACTTGACCGGTAAGAAACAATCTCTCAATTATCTTGCGACGTGGCATAATAATAAAATATAATAAAAAATTTTAACTAGCTGACATCACACAATAAAAAATATTATAAAAATTTAAGGACTCGGACGAGCTGGCAGAGGGGGGTGTCGGCCCCCCTCTCCAAGCTCGCCCTTTGGCGAGTTGGCATAGGGGGCGTTGACCCCCCTCTCCAAGCTCGCCCCCTAGTGAGCTTCGCACAAGGGGCGCCAATGCCTCCTCGCGAGCTCGTTGGCGACCCTAAACGATTCAATGTTGAGAGACTATAAAAAATAAAAATGATAAGAGTGTCGACGAACTCACGAGGGGTCGTTAGTGCCCCTTGTGCGAAGCTCGCCAGTGGGCGAGCTTTGAGAGGGGGTCGGCTCCCCCTATTCCAACTCGCCAAAGGGTGAGCTTGGAGAGGGGGGCTGACACCCCCCTCTGCCAGTTCATCCGCGTCCTTAAATTTTTATAATATTTTATATTTTATGATGTCAGCTTATTAAATTTTTTTATTATATTTTATTATGCTACGTCACAAGATAATCGGAAGCCTTTTCTTATCAGTCAAGTGGATAATCGTGCAATAATATCAAAGTTGGAGGACTATTTAGAAATCGACATAAAGTTGGGGGACAATCCGTGTAATTTACCTGGTTTAGAGCGTTAAATGACGTGGATGACTCAAAGACGTGGATGAGAGAGAATGGCTCACATGTCGGCCACGTCAAGGCAATCGGAAAACTCACCATCACCGGTCAAGAGGACTAATCGTGCAAGAAAATAAAAGATAAGGGACGTTCTGGTTATAAATTGAAGTTGGGGGACCAATTGAAAATCGACACAAAGTTGGGGGACCATTCGCGTAATTTTCCCCGATAATCATAGACTAAATAAAATTCTCAAATGATGGAGGAAGCGAAATTAACAGAATTAGGGCAGCATCTTCATCCTCGATCTTAACATCAATATTTCTCAGTTCCATCAATAAAGAACTTAACTGATCAAGATGTTCCTTTAGAGGGGTACCTTGTTGCATACAGAGGGTGAACAAACGTTGCTTCAACAACTTGTTGGTGAGAGACTTCGTCATATATAGACTCTCGAGTCTCAACCACATATCGGCCGACTTTTATTCATTTGCAACCTCGATTATCACCTCATCCGCCAAACACAACAGAATCATCAAGTGCGCCTTCTCATCCTGTGCCGCCAAAGTAGGGAGGTCGATCTCCTTTTCTTTTCCCTTTGAGTCTTCCTCCTTTCTTTTGTTCTTCGACACGTTTGAGAGCGGCGCCCAGACTCCTTGTTGCTTCAGAAGCGCCCACATCTTGATCTATCACAACCCAAAACTATTTCTGCCAGTGAACTTCTCTACGTTCACGTTGTGCGACGCTTTCTCCCTGCTTGACCGAGAATCACTGACAAACCCTAATGCTCTGATACCAGTTTATTACGAAAAGAGGGAGAGAGAGATCGCACGAACACAGAAGAACACGAAGATTTATGAGGTTCACCCTAAATTAGGTTATGTCCTCGGGAAGTGACGGCTCTTTTTGTTATGGAATAATGATGATTACAAGGATTGGTATCTGCATGGACCCCTTGGGAGTTTACATAGGCACTCCCATTAACAGATCATAGGGGAATTCTACTGAAGCACCTAACTATGTAGGGGACCAACTAGGTTTAGATTCAAGGCATTATTAACACACTGAGTCAAGTGCAAGCTGATCGTAACTGTCTTGCCATCAGGTTATTAATTTTGAATGCTTGGATACTTAGTTGTCATGGAGTCTTAGCTCAATCCTAGGAGGAAAAGTCGATTTATATGTTCAAGCATCGTACATGAGAGTGACGGTTGCATTGGACATGTGGATCCCTTCACGTGTGTTAACTGGACTCGCCACGAGCACGTGAGTGTCGTGAACAAGTCGAGTATTCTTTATCACGAACTTACCCTAATACACACATTAAGGACAATCTATCGTCTTTACCCTAAACTGAAGCTCAGAAAATGTAAATCATAAGTAGAGACACCTCTCTAGTCCTAGCATTTAGCTACACTAATCTCTGTTTACTTTTGAATTAAAACCCATAAAATTAATGTAGTCTAATTTGTTGTGATTTCTACTTTATAGCATTTCATTTTCTTATTTTGAGCAACACCTATAGACTTGGCTTTTCCTTCAAATAGTTTTAATTTAGTGTAAATATTTCAACTTTGTCTCTGTGGATCGACCCTCAAGCACTATAATGATATGTCGTATACTTACGATTCTCGAAGTAATAGTGCAGAGGATTTATAAATTTCAAACTTCATTCGACATTTTTTGTGCTCTCTAGCTAAGTCTTGTTTATATTTCATCTTGATGTGAATGTCCTACTTGCTTGTAGCTTAGCTGATTTTTTTGTTTAAAGAAGATATTAGCTTTCTGCAATTCTTTACTTGTTTATAGTAGTTTTCACTTAGATTCTATAGTTGTCATCTTCAACATTCTATTTCTGCATCTGTGATTATCAATTTTGAAAGTTCATATTTTGCTCATGCTACCAAATACCTCCTGAATTTTTATAATGCCGAGACATTGTTGAATCATGACTTTATATTCCAGATTTTGAATTCCATGTTATGTACTTATGCTACAAAGTGTCTATCTTGTTTTCACAGTGTTAAATCTTGCTAAACAACATTGAACACTCCTTGCTGAACATGCTAGCTATTTTAAAATTTTTTATTTCTAATTTCTGAAATTGCTGAACATTTATATTATGAAATTTCTAGTTTTTTATTGCAGAAATCTAGCTGAACAATTGTACCCTAAAATTGCTGATATGCACTCTTATACACATTGCTAAATTTGACAGTTTCTTATTTCCTTAAGACTGTTGAATCTGACAATTTCTTGATCATTGTATGCTATAATTACATTTCTGATTACATATCTCTGATTTAAGGTTTCATATTTCTGACTTTAGTCTATAAGTTGTATTCTAGATCTCCATTGATCTAAAACATTTCAAATTTCTAATATTCGATTTCAAATTTCATGTTTTACTTTTAAGATTTTAATTCCCTACAGTATCTAAGCTTCTATTGTGCATAAGCATTGCTGAACATACTTGCTTCGTGATCCTTGAACATCGTATTAGATTTCTAATTTTCAATTTTAGATTTCTCATTTCAGATGTCATATTGCATATTTCAAATTCCAATTGTAAATTTCAATTTTCAATTTTTCACATGATCCTAAACTCCTATTGTGCTGAAACATATCTGAACATGCTTTCTTTTAATTCTTGAATGTTCATATCAGATTTGACATTTCAAAATTCATATTTGAGATTTCAAACTTCATAATTCAAAGTTTCAAATTTCAAGTTCCAGATTTCAACATTTAAGATTTCCAATTTAATCTCATATTTCAAAATTATGATTTCATGTTTCAGTTTTTTTAATTTTTGCACCTACTTTATCGACTTTCTCTTGAGTTTCAATTGCGCAGAAAACATTCCAGATTTAAGAGATGGATTGGAATTTCTCAAGCTGGTTATTATATGAGTAAAACTTTATAATTCAAGTTTCAAATTTTGAATGTTGTAACAGTTTAGCTTTTAGAATTGAAGACAATCGGAAATGCATATGCAAAGTTGATCACTTGCTGATCACTATATGATTTTAACCCATTTTAGATGCAATTCATACATATGGAGTCCCACTTTTACCTATTTTTGGGCCAATTATACTTGGAATGCAAACATTGTGATAACTAGTTGATATTCCTCATTTCATACTTAATTCCATGTGCATAGAGGTTCTGAAATGCCAAAATCCATTAATATCTAAATTCTATGCCAAGTTATCATTTTGAGGACAAGTTATCATTCCTAAGCGCCAAGTTATCATTATTTTGAATGAACTTATTTTCAATGGTTTTCTCACCCTAAATCCATCATTATCATGTATAAATCATATTTGGATAGTCACATCTCAACTTGTGCAAAGTTTTAAGTCCATTTGAACAAGTTATCATTTTTCAAGTGCCAAGTTATCGTTAAAGGGCAATACTGTCATTTTGACATGCAAAACCATTAATTATGCACAGGGACCTTCAGCAATTATCTTGTTATTGTTTTAACTCATTGCTGGTCAAATTTCATCACATTTGGATAATCAAAACTCAAGTTATGACAAGTTATCATTTTTAAGTCATATAAGTTATCGTTTTTGGGGCACTCAAGTTATCACTTTTAGGAATCTCATTCATATTTGATTTCTGACCTCACTCACTTGTCACTCTAATTAATTTGATGCCTGAAATGCTTTGAACCACCCATATTAGGACATTTTCTAAGATTTCCATAAAGTTATCATTCCGGGCCCTTGAATTCATTCATATCGATATAAGTTTTCATTCTTGCACAACACATAAACCCATCTGATAATTGAACTAGTTACCAGCATTATCCTAATCCTTATTTGTCAAAATACTACTCAAGAGCTTTGATGCTTGCTGTTTGGGTTTTTGTAGCAAGAAGAAAAGGTGCCCAAAAGGTGGAAAAAGTAGGGGGGACCACTACTTTTTCCTGCACAAAAGGGAAGCTGTCACTGCTGGAATTTCAGAGGGGTGGACAGGTGGCTGCAATAAAAGGATAAGGAACATTATGATGCTGATCCAAGGGCGGATAGGAGTCATATAAAAGGGCAATTTCTGGAGGAGAGAAAGGACGCTGGTCATTGAAGGGTTTGGAGCAAAGCAAGGAAGGGGGCTACTGGATTTTGGGAGCTACTGTCGAGAGCTTGAAGGAACCATGAATTGTATCTATTTCTTATCCCATTTCATGTCAAATCTTGTAATTATGAGGAGCTAATCTCCATTTCTTCTAGGATAGGGTAGTAGTTTAGATTAGTTTTGGATGGATATGGACTGATTTGTAATCCTGCACTAAAATCAATTCTGGTTTTCAGATTTTAGAACTTTTCTGCACTGATTCATGTTATCATTAGATCCATTGTAAACCATGATTGAGATGTGTTATTTGATCTAATCACCCTTCAGAATGTATTAAGAGATAAAGTCAGATTTCTAGATTCCATTTAGTTGCAAATCTGATTTCTGAATTTGGTTTCCTGAAAATCTGATTTCCTATTTTTTCTGAATCTGATTTTCTGAACTACATAATCTGTTTGATACTCTCAACCTAATTAATTGAGTCTTTGAAATGTTGGTATTGTCCCTATCTTGTTCAGAAATGAATCAAGATTGTTTGGGCAAACATTTGACTCAAACCAGATTTTCCACTGATTCCTGAACAGAAATCAGAAATCTGATTTTTCTGGTTTTACATTTCTGAAATCTGATTTGTTATAAATCTGATCTTGTTCAGAAATGAATCAAGAATCAATTCCAAGTTCTAGATACAAACCCAATTAGAATTCTGATTTCTACTTTCTGAAATCTGATTTTTCTGAAATCTGAATTCTGATTTTCTTGGGCTGTTTGAATCTGATTGTCATTGGGGATTGAATTAATTGAACAACTGAGAGGTTAACATCTATCCCAATCTTGTTCAGAAATGAATTGAGAAGCTTTGACAGTCCTATGATTCAAATCTGATTTGGTTTTTCCTGATTTGAATGAGTTGAATGAGTTGCTGATTTCTGGTTTCCTGAAATTCCTGAAATCTGATTTCCTGGGTTTTTGGATCTGATTGTCATCAAGGATTGGATAATTGAATAGTTGAGAGGCTAATATATGCCCTGATCTTATTCAGAAATGAATCAAGATCATTGACAATTCAGAATTCAAATCTGATTTTTCCAAAATCTGATTTCTTAGTTTGATTCTAAATCTATTTTCTGATTGCTTGGAATCTGATTGCCAATTGTTAATCCCTATTTTATTCAAATCACTGAGAGGTGTACTCTAGGAATCCCTTGCAGTCCAGAGATGGGTCAAGGGGCATTTGGCAAACTTGAATTCCATCAATCCACATTGCTGATTTTTTCAGAAATGCTGATTTCTGTTTTCTCATTTAATTAACTTCTTATTTCCATTGTCAATCCTCATATTAATTCACTACTGAGAGGTAGTCTTAAGGGCTTCTTTGAGATCCAGAGATGGGCCAAGGAGCAATGGGAATTATGAACTCATGTGGCCATATGTTTTGCATTTCCAATTGAGTGTGTTTGTGTGGATTTCAATTTATTTTGCAACCGAGAGGTTGATTTTGAATCTCCCTTGAATTCAGAGATGAATCATGGAACACAAGCACCATTATTGAGTATATTTTATCCTGATTTGGTTGATTGGAATGATTCCATCTTTTTATGATTGCAAATGCAAGTTATCATTCCAAACTTCCTTGAATTGCAAAAAATCAGCATTGAACTTTCTTTTGAGCCCAATGATAACTTGATTTTCAGTGAGGACCCTCTTTTGATTCAACCTAGCTAATAATTATATAATCATATATTGCTTAGTTAGATGCCAATTGAGCTTTGGGAACAGCCATTTTCAAGTTGAATCAAAAGTTGGACATTTAATGATAACTTGTTCCATTCCATCCTTAATTAATTAGATGAACCCCAAATCCTAGAAGAACCTTCCTCATAGATAGTTAAACCTTTTTAGACTTCATTTTAGCATTTATAATTCAGTTTTGATAAATTTCCAAAATCCAAAAATCTGTTATCATTTTCACTTTCCATAAAAAAATCTGTTTTCACTTCCCTTTGAAAATATGTTTTTAGCCATTAAAGTAGAACTAATTTAGATTGTTTTAGGGTGGATTAGACTTTAAATTCTTGTGGATACGACAACTTGAGTCTACTACAACTTACCTATGCACTTGCAACTAGTGAGTTGGGAGACCAAAAAAAATGAAAAATTGACATTTTCTTTGATTTCAGCAAGTTATCACTAGAAAACCCAAATATCACTATCAAAAGTTCAAGCTAAAACCTCCTACAACTTCTCAAGCCTATTGCAGCCAAGTGCCCTCCTACATTCAGCACGAATCATATGTTCAATTTCTTAAGGAAAATCACACCAGCCAATTGAGAAATCAGTCTTCTATTTCGTATGCCCAAAATCCAAATCCATGGGATTATCAAGATCATATTTTTCATATGAACAACACTACCATCCTGCAACATTTAATGAAAACAAATGGTAGATTCACATTCTCAGTTGTACAATCATGTGGAATCACATGTTCCAACTGCATTTACCAATGTCACTCACCTGATTATCAACTATAACACCAACCAACAACTTATCTGGAAGTTCTGAAATTGAAGACTATGATGCAAAACATGATCGACCAGCAAAAGAAGCAGAACGAAGAGATGGAAGAGCTATCTGTCAAGTTGGAAGGTCTTCACACATGAAGAAGGCAGCTAGAGGTTTAGCTTTAGCATGTTGTTTATCAAAATCTACTAGAACAGGGCTTCCGAATTATAAAGAACCACATGAAGAGAAGTCCAAACATGGAGCTGATGATGGAAAGGCTAATCCAGCAACAAGAAAGGTAAAATACATCAATGATGGAGTAATTTGAAAAGGATGAAGGCCTTTCAGCTGAAAGAAAAATCTTAGAGGAACAAATATTTCAGCAGTCACTTGATATTTTCTCTGAAAAAGCTGAAGTTAAGCCTAAGGGACAAGCCAAATCTTGCAATCTGAAAGTGCAAGACAAATGGAATGACATGAATCCCTTGTTGAACACCTTGCTGCTGAACACCTTGTTGAATTTGACATTGAAGATGCCAAAAAGATTAACTTTGACAATGTAGAGGAGAAGGCTAAAAAGAAGGCTGCAACACAACACATAAGGCCAATGCCAAAGGAGAGCTATGAAACTAAATTTGAAGCTAACAATAAGAAACCCTCCACCGGTCAAACCAATTCCACAGCTGACCACATCTATCCAGAGGCTTGATCACTAGTAGATCATACTAAATTTCTACTCATTTTTCATCTTAATCCATGTGCATATTAGTTTTGAAATGTTCATATTTTGATAATTATGTTTAATATACATGCATTGATCTTCTTAGCATAATGTTATCTTATATTTGCACATTGGAACTGGATAATATGTTGATTTAATTCTTATTTGTCTAATTTTCATTTGAGTAATTGATGCTTGTTGTTCATACTATAGCAAGATCAAAATTAGGTAGAAACGACAAACAATCATGTTGGAAAAGGAGAAGGGGATCACAATGCAGGCTGCCAAAAGGAAGAAATGAATTTTTTTTAAAAGAAGAGGGGACCATGATAGATTGCAGAAATCAGAAGGAATTGAAGTTTCTAATGGGGATCAAAGGGTGATGAAATGCCATATAAAAGATGGGATTCCAGGAGAAGAAAGGGGTCTTCCACCATTCTGGAAGGGCTGCACCTTGGAGCTAAAGGAAGAAGAAGAAGGAGCCAAGACGAGACTTCAAGCTAATTCTGCTATTTTGATATTTCAGAATGTTTTTTATTCTATTCCTCATCTATTTTTCATTGATTTCACCATCTATGAGGAGCTAAATCTTACTCTCTTAGGGTAGAGTAGTAGTCTAATTTCTATTATGAATGGATGATGGAATAATACTTATTTTATCGCTGATGTTAATATAGTTATGAATGTTTTGGAATCTATTCTTATCAATGTGAATCCTATTTTGTAATGACATTTGATAATTATGTGTATGATTCCAATATGTTATTGTGAGGTTTGATGCATCCATTTAGCTTTTGTTAATGTGAATCTCATATTTAAATGGCAGTCGAGAGGTTGATTATAGATTCCCTTGGTGTTTAGAAATAAATGAAGAGCGTTAGCATTAGTTTGTGGATTTGATTGTGTCTATGCAGTGAGTTGAAGGTTTATGATATTCTGTTATCAATTGTCATGCTTTTTAAATCAACCTAACTAACATTCATATGGAAGTATGATATTAGTTTTACTTTAATGTATTGTGAGAGCAGTTTTTATAAGTTGAATCTGGCATGATTTATATTGCTGAGTTGTTTTAATTCATCCATAGTAGAATTAGATGAACCTCGTCCCTAGGAGAATCTGTCACTAATTGTTAAGCCACTTTAGGGCTTTCAGCTAAGTAGTTAGTTTTCATTCTATATTAATCACTTTAAAACATAAAAAAGAGTTAACTTAATTATAGTTCGATTTTATGTCTTTATCTTTCCATTTTTGTTTACTTATTAATTTAGCATTTTTAGTTAAGGATTAATTTATATTAGTTAGTGAATCTTTAGATCTCAGATCTTTGAGGATACGATACCCCGGGCACTACACAATCTGTACACTTGCAGATTTGTGAAGACTAAGGTTGGTTCTTAAAATTTGTTTGAGACCATCCATCCTTTTTTCATATTCTTTGCATTTCACTTGATCCACTCACACCCCTATAGCTCTACACTCATCAAGGCTGAAGACATCTTCTCCACAATCCAGCAAGAGATCATACAAGCTGAAGGATGCCAACATATCAAGGCACAAGACACATACTACCTTGAAGAAATGCAGAATTTAGAAGTCTACCATTGGACACAAGATGTAGGATCAAGTACTTCAAAACATGACAACAACCACACATATAAAGAGGAAAATCAAGAAGTGATTGTTGAAACAAGATGGAGATCCTAGAGAATCTGAACTCTCAATTTCAGAGGAAGAATTTCTGAAGGAACACAACACTTCAAAGAACTAAAACTCAACTATTCAAGACAAAGCTCGAGTTGTTTTATAAGAAGTGAATTCTATTTGGTCCAAACTGTTTAGAGTGAAACATGGACCAAGGACTTTTGTTTTCGACAAAGGAAAGATGTTCAATCTGGACATCAACTGAAGACCCACCAAACTGAAGATATGAATTTAAAGTCACTGAGTCTAGTCTAGGACTATAAACAATGGCGCTTGTTGGGAGGCAACCCAACCTAATAAGTTCATTTTATTCTTCTCTATTTTGCAGGAATCAAGTACCCCAACAATTGCTAGGGTGTCATCACTTCTGTTGAAACCACAATTACTAGACATGCCACCAACCATAGAGATGCCACTGATTTCACACTCTCCTCGTCAATTTTAATGACTATTACTTATTATGAAACTTGACAATGATAAAGTATTTTCCTGTGTAGGCAATGATAGTAATTCATTGATCCACATTTCAAGGATTGCAAAGCCATGAAAGAACAATTGAAGAAACAAATGTCTGCCCTTACGCACTCGTCCTCCCCTATCTGATAATTCAATCTCTCCCAACTTAACCAACACTGAAGAGAGTGTTTAGCTTAAGTTTGGGGGAGCCCAATGGCATGTTTCTTTGAACCTAATTGTCATTATTTTTTATAGAACATATCATTGTGATTTAATTTATTTTTTCTTATCTTTTTTAAATTTTGAAATTTACCATTGTTGCCAATGTTCATATCATATTTAGTCGGATCGAAAGTCATTGTCCATACAGATCACTCGGTCCTTAAATACCTCTTCTCCAAGGAAGATTCCAAACCAAGGCTATTCAGGTGGATACTATCACTTCAAGAGTTCAATTTGGAGATCAAATACAGAAGTGGATCAGAGAATTAGGTGGCCGATCAATTGTCAAGAATTGGAGCATCGAAAAAATGAAGCACAATTTGAGGCACCAATTCGAGCAACTAGGTTTGCAGACATGCAAATTTCAAGGCCGGGAGAATTCTGCCTAACAATCTAGACTATCGAAGAAGGAAGAGGTTCTTAGCAGAAGCAAAGAAATACTTTTGGGATGATCCCTATCTTTTTAAACAATGTTCATATGGCTAGCTAAGAAGCTGTATACCCGAAAATTCTGTATAAAAAATTATCTCTGCGTGCCATACACACGTCTTTGGGAGACACGGAGGTGTACAATGAAATGCAATAAAGTTCCTTTAGGCAGGTTTCACTTGGCCTACACTATTCAAGGATGTTTATTAATTTGTTAGCTCTTGTGATACATGTCAAAGAACCGGAAACATCTCACAGAGACATGAAATGCCACATACTGGAATTCAAGCAGTGGAACTTTTTGATGTTTGGGGAAATGACTATATGGGACCTTTCCTAGGTTCGGGGAAATACAAGTATATTCTGGCAGTTGATTACTTCTCCAAATTAGTGGAAGCTATCCACACGACCCATTGTGATACCCACCATGTCACCAAGCTATTCTCCAAGATAATGTCTCCAGATTTGGCATGCCGCGACTTGTCATCAGTTATGGAGGAAAGCATTTCCTAGAAAGACAGTTCAACACCCTGTTAAACAAGTATGGCATCACTCACAAGGTAGCTACTCCCTATCACCCATAGACCTTTAGGCAAGTAGAGACCTCTAACAGACAGATCAAAGCTATTCTGAAAAAGACAGTGGCAAGTTCAAGAAGAGATTGGAGCTCAAAACTTGCTGACGCACTCTGGGCGTGCAGAACTTCATTCAAACCTTCCCTCAGAACGAATCCCTATAGATTGGTATATGGAAAGGCATGCCACCTGCTAATTGAATTGCAACACAAAGCCTTCTGGAACTAAAGTTCCTCAACTTCGGTCTAGAGGTTGTCGGAGAAAACCAAATGCTTTAGTTAGCAGAATTGGAATGATTGAGGGACATTGCATTTGAGAATTCAACCATCTTCAAAGATAAAATCAAAAGATGGCATGACAAAAATATTCAGCAATGACAGCTCAAGGAAGGGAATTTGGTCATGTTATTTAAATCTAGATTTTGAATATTTCTTGGGAAACTAAGGTCTTGATGGACCGGACCTTTAAACCTTGCGAAAGTGTATCCATCAAGGGTGGTGGAACTCGAGCAGAACGGAGGAGGCACATTCAAAGTAAACAGAGATAGAATGAAGCTATATCGAGAACCAAAATCAGTAGTAACTGAGGACACTTCTACTGCAACCCCCTCTAGTCTATTGATAGTCACCCCAACAGCGTCTAGCCAATGACATTAAACAAAGATGCTTCTTAGGAGGCAACCCAAGCCCTAACAACTCCTCTTAGAGTCTCCTTTATATAGAAATAAAGAGGCATTCTAAAAGATGGACATTTTGAAGGAACACTGAACGTGCGTGATGGAAGACACATTTTAAGTCTGAGACATAACAACGGGAACCAGAAATTTTAATGGCATGGGATATTTCATAAAGATAAAGGTGGAAGACACTGTGACCCGCCAGAGGGGAAAAGCTTTATCATGCAGTGCAGCCACCTCATAGAAATTCGATCCCAAATCATCTCAAGTGCCCATCATCATGACCAACCAACAACAAAATGATTTTGTACCCACGTGGCCTCACCCCATCACCTCTCTCTCCACTTTCTGTCTTTTCAAATTGTACAATAACTTTTTGAGCAAGCCATCATTTCACTCATTCAAAACCCTCTCTGGCCAACTCCAAACCTTTCATCTTCTCCAAATGACAAACTGTACCCTCTCCTTCCTACAGAAACCCTTCTTCAAAAAACCGTCCCATCTCTCGCCGGCCACCATGGTAGTCATCAAAAATAGGTCACGAGGTGTACACTAGAAACCCAAACACTCAGGTCGCAGCAGATCAACCTGAGTGACAATGATTACAAGTCTAATGAAGAAGAAGATCATCAGGAGGCATCCGTTCGCGCAGAAATCCCACTACAAGCGTCAGCACCACACTTGCACTCCATTCTTCGCAGTCGTTCCAGCAAGTCCTCACCTGATGCCGCCTCAGAAAGCAGGTGAGTTCCTCAGACTGCAAAACCCTCAGAGATGGAGAAGCCCGCACAGCCTCCATCAACCTCGAAAAGCAGTCAGCCTACCAATGCACGAATCGGGCGACGGACAAAACATTGCCCCAACTGTCGGGCAAAAGAGTCAAGTCAGTAGTGCGAAAGCCACCGCGGAATCAGCCAATGAGTGTAATACAAGAGGATAACCTCTATCAGTAAAGAGACTTCAAGCAAGAATGCTGAGCAGCAGCTAGCGGCAAACCAAAGACCTCAAGCACCAGCTGCCAATGTGCCACCGCCATCCATGCCATGACATAGAGTGCGCTCCGCTTCACTACCAAAAATCGTACAAGAAAGGTGGAGTAAGATGATGGCCGGTCAGCAACCAAACTCCGTCCAAGAAAAGCAGAGCAAAATGAAGGTTGATCCACAACAATAGAAAACTGCAGCACAACCATCCACAATGGAAAAAGCAGGGCCAGTTCCTCCCCCTTCTCCACATGCTTCCACACATTCTCCATCTTCTCACTTTCCCTTCGCCAAAATATACACTCGCGGCCAAGACCAGATCTTAACATCACCCCTTCACCTTCCCCTTCCAAAACACCTTCTCCACCAAAGTCGCCTACACCCGTCCCTGACCCTCTCATCTCATCCTGAATATTCATCTCATCCTGCTGAACTATCCCCTGGTCTTGCGTCTCCTAGTTCTTCACTCCATTGGTGGCATGGTGAACGCTCTCCTACCCCCTCTAAAAAGTCTTCAAGTCATCCATCTCCCCTTCCATCTAAATATTTGTCACGGGCGACACACTCGGAAGCTCACTCAACTCAGCCTTCTTCCCCCGACACACATGTCCCATCTGAAGGCAGGGATCCTAACCTCGTTTACCCTCTAGATGAAATTGTTTTCTCTTCCCACTACAAGAAAATGGGCGATTAGCGACGCGAAGTAGCGTCGCATATAGTAGTGACGCTACATAGACGTCACTAGCGCCTTGATGGCGTCCACTTTGCGTCGCAAAAGTGAGACGCTATTTGCCTCTCAATAGCATCTCATTAGCGTGTTCTTAGATATTCATGAAATAGACGCTAACGAAGGTTCCTTGGAGACGCTACGTAGACGCTATTATTGCGCGTCACAGAGCGAAAAATGCACCGGAGAACCACTCTTCTTGCGTCGACATCTCTCGACGCTAACCTCGCGTCACACACATTGCGGCTCTAAAGAGACGCTATCTGGTGTCACATGTTTAAACGACGCTATGTAGATGCCAATGTGATTACTTGGAAACTATATATAGGTTATCTATATTTATATCGCTATTTGTTTTATATTTAAACCCTAAATCCTATATATTATATATACTATATGTTAATCAATAAATAAATTAAATATTATATTAGTATTATATACATATATATGTATTCCTATATGATTACCCATATTATATATATGTACTACATGATTACATATATATGTATTTTTACATCATAGGAGTGTTCCTAAATATATAATTTGTTACCTATATTATATATGTTATTTAACATACAATATATATCATATCTTAATTATGCATATATTAATTTTATATTCTTAATCATGAAATTATGGTAGTTGAATTAAGAGAGTGATTTGCTACAAATTATCCCATTTTAGTGTAACCGTGGAGACTCAATAGCGTCAACTTCGTGTCCAACTAAAGCCGCCGACATTGTCGAAGCAATGGTGATACTATTAGCGTCCCTGTAGCGTCACCAACTTGAGACGCGAATAAGTGCTAGACGCTAATTTGACACTACGGGGTCGCTAAACTCCTTTAGCGACTCAATAGCATCTGTATTGAGCCACCTTAGCTGACTTTTTATCACACTCACTTAATCGGGCACATATAGACATATTAATATGCATATATACTTATATATAATAAGTACATATATACATATTATTATCACTTAATCTCACACATATAAACATATACACATATATAAACTTGGAATACGTATACATATACATGTTATCTATATATGACTCGCACATGTATAGGCATATACATACATGTATATATTTATAATACATATAGATAAACACATTGTTGTAACTTAATCTCCCACACGTAGACATATACATACGCATATATAACATATATATATAAATATAGACACACACAATTTTGTTATAGACACATACATATAGACTTATAATTTTATATACATACATGATAGATTGCCGGAAGGGAATAAAACAACTGGAACGGGGCACAATGCGATGAGACGCTATATTGATAAATAAAATTACATACATAATAGAAAATTTTAAATAGAAAAACAATTAGCGTCTCTCTGGCGTCACAATTGAGGGACGCTAAATCAAAATCGACGCCCCTATGACACTATGGTGTCGCTACAATATCTTAGCGACACATTAGCCTCTATATAGCGCTGCATTAACTGAATTTTGATTAAAGCGGCGCCTACATTGCGTCTATGTAGCATCACTTGTTGGGGAGACGCTAAAGAATTTACTTAAATCCCTAACCCCTCTTCTTCGTTTTCACTGTTTACTATTACCCCTTCGAGGCCCGACGCCCGACGCCCGACACCCGATGTCGACGTCGATGATCGACTCCTCCACCGCATCTGCATCCGCCTCCTCTGCCGCCCTACGCCGACCTCTGTCACCTCCTCTGCCACCATTCACCTCCGCCTCCACCGCCCTCCGCCTCCTCTGCCAGTCGCCTCCGCCTCCGCCTCTGCCGCCCTCCGCCTCTGCCGCCCTCCGCCTCCTCTGCTCTGCTGCCTCCTCCTCCAACGCGCCCCTATGCCTACTCCACCGTACGCTCCGCCTCCTCCACCGCGCCCCTCTGCCGCCTCTGCCTCTAGATCATCCACCGTGCCCCTCTGCCTATTGCACTGCCTCCTCCACCGCGCTCCTCTGCCTACTTCACTGCCTCCTCCACCGCGCCCCTCCGCCGCCCATCCACCGCTGCCTCCGCCTCCTCCACCGCCCTCCGCCTCCTTCGCCTCCTACTCCTCCGCCGGCCTTCCACCGCCTCCTCTTTCTCCTCCTCCACCGCGCCCCTCCACCGCCGCCTCTGCATCCTCCACCACTGCCTCCGCCTCCTCCACCGCCCTCTGCCTCCTCTGCCTCCTACTCCTCCATCGGCCTTCCACCGCCTCCTCCGCCTCCTCCTCCTCCACCTCCTCTTCCTCCGCCGCCCTCCTCCTCCTTCACCGCCCTTCGCCTCCTCCGCCTCCTCCACCGCCTCCTCCACCGCTACCTCCGCCTCTGCCGCCCTCCGCCTCCACCGCCGCCTCCTCCCTCCGTGGCTCCTCTATCGGCTGTCGCCCACCACCTTCCTCCATCGCTACCCAGCCACCATCCCTCTCCGGTTAAGAAGGTACGAGCCCGCCACCTTGTTAAGTTAATTATTAATGCATGTAACTTAAATACTACTTAATTATGTGAAACTATTGTTGTTAAGTTAGTAACTAATGCATGTTAAGTTAAATACTACTTAATTACATGATTGTTTTGTTGTTAAGTCAGTTACTAATGCATGTTAAGTTAAACACTACTTAATTACTTGAAACTATTGCTGTTAAGTTAGTTACTAATGCAGGTTAACTTAAATACTAGAACATCTTTTTGATAATTTTTTTTTCATAATTCTTGAACCTTTTTTTGATCGTGTTCTCATAAATTTTACTAAGAATGTGCTTCGACCTTCTTGGTGATAAAATGAGATTATGATTCGACGATGAAGTACTTGAAACATGTGATTTTGAACTTCGTAAGTACAAAATCACACGTTTCAAGTACATGAATTTATTGGCATATGGCTTACTGTTGCCCGTTACAAAAATTATAAAGCCAGATCGTAGTTGGATTCGTCGTTGGAAGGATAAACATGGCATCATAACTGAAGAATATAAGGATGGTGATGATGAATTCATTAATGTGGCATATCAAAATGAAGGTGTTGCTTCTTCATATGGCAAAATGTTATGTCCATGCCGGAAATGCAAATGTTATTTGTGGAAAGTAAGATATGATGCGCAGAAGGATCTATATTACAATGATTTCTTACTGACATGCGCAAATTGGTTCTTTCATAGCGAAGAAAGACGGGCTAAAGAAACAACTAATGTAGATACCATTGTGGGCGACTCGAGCAATCCGTACAGGGACATGATACAAGATGCAATGTTAGGAGAAAATGTTGGCGAAACATTGATTGAAGAAGGCCCGAATCCTTCAGTTTCTTAGTTTTATAAACTTCTCGAAGAAGCAGATGAACCATTATGGGATGGATGCGTGAAGCAAACTACACTTTCTGTAGTGGCACAACTAATGAACTTAAAATCGGAATTTAATATAAGCGGAAGTTGTTTTGACCAGATGCTTGCCATTATTAAGAGTATGCTTCCAGCTTCAGAGAAATTACCGGGATATTTTTATAAGTGCAAACTGTTTATGAGATATTTAGGGTTGGAATATCAGAAGATTGATGCATGCCACAATCATTGCATGTTGTACTACAAAGAAAACAACTCACTTATGAGTTGTTCTATTTGTGGCGAGCCCAGATTCAAGCCGAAAAAGAATTCCCAGAGTTCGAAAAAAAATGTGTCAAATGTAATATTTAGATACTTTTCGATTGTTCCAAGATTACAACGACTATTTCTTTCTGAAAAAACTGCATCATTTATGAGGTGGCACAGAGAAGGGACACGTGATGATCAAAATTCAATTACACATCTTTCGGATGCCGAGGCATGGAGACGATTTGATGCACTTCATCCGGCTTTTCCTACAGAATCACACAATGTTAGATTTGGACTTTGCACCGATGGCTTCAACCCATTAGGCTCATCAAGTACTTCTTATTCATGTTGGCCAGTTTTTGTGACACCTTATAATTTTCCTCCGAGCATGTGTATGAGACAAGAGAATATCTTGCTTACCTGTATGATCCCGAGTCCTCGATCTCCTGGTAAAAGTTTAGATGTTTACTTAAGACCTTTGATTGATGAACTCAAGATGTTGTGGGAGGATGGCGTGATTACCTACGACAAATCTAAAAAGCAAAATTTCATTATGAGAGCCTCATTAATGTGGACCATAAGTGATTTTTCGGCATATGGAATGTTGAGTGGTTGGAGCACAAAAGGTAAACTTGCTTGTCCCATATATGGAAAGAAAACGAAATCATTTTATTTGAAAAATTATAGTAAAGTTTGTTGGTTTGATTCTCATAGGATATTTTTTCCATTGGAGAATTCGATGCGTCGTGATCGATACTCATTTAAAAAGAATACATCCGAGAACACTTTGTCTCCAACTCATTTGACGGGACAAGAATTTCTAGAGCAATTAAACAAGCTTAGCGAAGTCTCATTCGAACTGAAGGCCGGTAGTTACAAGCAAATTGGGTTTGGAAGTGAACATAATTGAGAGAAAAGAAGTATTTTTTGGGAGTTGACTTATTAGTCTTCAAACTTGATACGTCATAAGTTGGACGTCATGCATGTGGTGAAGAACGTATTTGACAATATCTTCAACACTATTATGAATGTTAAAGGAAGAACAAAACATAGCATACAAGCTCGCGAAGACATGAAATTAATATGCAAAAGACGAGATTAAGATATCATTCATCTTCAAAATGGTAAATACAAAAAGCCAAAAGTTGCTTATGTCTTGAGCAATGATCAAAGAAAATTAGTTTTCGAATGGGTAAAGCAATTGAAATTCTCTGATGGATATGTATCAAACATATCTCGTTGTTTTAACTTGGACAATGGGATGATACATGGGATGAAGAGTCATATAAGGTGAGGAGTAGACTATTCTTAGTAGAAACACTAGTAGATGACAATGAAACATCATTCGTACATAATGATGTGTCCATGGACGGTTACTATCAAGAAGATAGAGTGAATGAGATGATTGATGTGGCCGATGGAGTTGAGAATTTTTAATTGGTCGATGACGCTAAGCCAACGGAAGAGTTCAATTCAAATGACCTCTTGGATGTAAACTTTGATAATTTCATTGACGATGACTCGAGCCAAGATTATAGCGACGATGATGAAGATGATGAAAATGAATCAGAATATGAAATAAGTGAATGAATCCCGTAGTTATTCTAATGACATAAGCTTTTTACTTCTTTTTTAAGTTATATATGGTTACCGATAATGAGAGAAGCTTCTTTCTTTTTTTCAGTCATGGTTACTAGGGGTCGAGCATCTAGGTCTTCTCGCTCTTCCAGGCATTCAATCCATATGAGTCAACCATCACAACCACCAAGTAATATAATTATTGTCAGTTGCTTATTTATAGTTTATTATAATAGTTAAATTTATTTTTTAATAATATCAATTACTCTACGACCGACGGGCACGTAGCTGGATCGTCACATAGTAGGCGATCCATTGGTGGGTCTGCTCCGCGTAACACTCCAAGTACGTGGCACATTGTAGGCGATACACAATAGGAGATAGAGTTTTTTAAATATTTTGCTTTTGTGACAGTTGCTCCATCATCGACGGGGCACATAGTTGGGATGTCACGATCGCACGACGACGATCATCATGTCACACCAGGTTATTTTTTGTATATTCCATAATTTTAAATAGGAGCCAAATTTTATGTATTTTCTTATGATGACAGTTGCTACGCCACTGCCACCGGCGAGAATACCAGTTGCTTCACCACATTCTAACGTTGGCGAGCGACATCTTACGCCAGGTGATATATTTATTGTTATTGAAATTTCTCAATTAATTATATTAATTATTTTTTAATAATGTCAATTGCTACACCACCGATAGCACAAGCACCTGGCTCAATTCATTCAGACGAGCGGACTACCACTGATCATGGTGCGGTACACATCAATCGAGGTGAGAACATTACTGTACATCTATCAATTATCACAACTTTAATTTGGTATGACACTTATAATTTATTATGTATTAGGGGCTGTCGATGATGTCAGACCTTCACAGCCTACCCCAGATGTATCGGATGATGATTCCTTTTCAAGTGATGAAGAGGGGTTACACGATAATGGGGTGGTCACTGTGAATAATATTGCTCGATCGTAAGTTAAATAAGTTGTACAAATTTTGTTATAGTTTTGGTTATCATTGAAAATTAATTCTTCTTTGTAATTGGCATGACCACTTTCATACCCGCTAGTACCATGCGGGATGTCAGTGCTCTCGTTCTTTCCCACTTGCCGGAAGTGGCAGGATCCTAGAAAAATGTCCCAATTCAAGTGCGGGATGACATCTTTCGAGACTTTATGGTACGATCTTCTATTTGGGTTACATAATTTGATTTATATTTATTTTAAAATTAATAAGTTTTAACGTTCTATTTGTAGGAGGCAAATCAGTTTCATCCGGATCTTAGTTTAGGGATGATTCGGAGAGCTTTTGAGGAGGTCGCTGCAAAATGCCTCCGAAATTGATTATACAAGTTTCGCAAGCTTGTCACGTCCGTCGGCCTCACTTTGGAGCAGGACATACGAAGATGCCCAAGGCATATTAGGCGCTCGGTTTGAGAGTCCTTATATAGGAAGTGGTAAGTATATTTACTTTTAAATTATTTTTATTAAAATTATAGTAATTGAAAGTGTATGTATTTGATATTCACAAAGGACGGATGAACGATGGCTAAGGAAGTTGGAAAAGGCAAGAGTTAACTGTATTTCGAAGCCCTAAGCCCACATCCACACAGGGGGTTCAATGCCATTTGACGAGCACC
The DNA here is from genome assembly GCA_030549335.1 of Pontederia crassipes. NCBI lineage: Eukaryota > Viridiplantae > Streptophyta > Magnoliopsida > Commelinales > Pontederiaceae > Pontederia > Pontederia crassipes. The sequence goes on from CM060198.1 coordinate 13,024,041, forward strand.
GACGGCACATGGTAATTTACATATAAATTCAATTTATCAAAATTTTGACTTAAACTTATGTTATCAAATTTGAAACTTTATTGTAGGAGGAGAAAGAAGGAGATCTCGTAGACTTTCGTGTGGTCTATGAGGCCACGCATAAGAGCCGGATGACAAACGACTTAGTCACGCCCACTGCTCGTAGGTTTCTGGTAAGTCTCAATAATGTTTCTTCGTTGGTTTTGTCATGTTTTTAATTTGTGTTTCTTGATATATAATTTATATATTATATGATTGTATAATTTTTTCTATTTCGTAGAGGACCCTGCTGTTTGAGAGGACGTGGCCAGCATGACACGAGGGGGATACTTGCGTGGTCTCGGCACAACCGCTCAAATACCTAGGAGATTCAGAGGATATGCAGGCGGTCCATCTGCTGCGAGCTCATCCGCTGCACTTGATATGACGCAGCTATCACAGCAGCTATTGCAGCAGTTATCGGAGCAGATATCGCGGCAGGTGTCGGAGCAGTTGTCGCAGCAGTTGGCTCCGCTATTGCAGAGATTCAGGGATTGATCCCAACACAAAATCCATCCCCGCGAGGCCATGAACCGAGCACGTCTGGGTCGAACGTTTAGAATGATAACAATAACACCCAAACCTAAGATAGAAACAAACCATGAATACAAACTATGCTTTTGTTACTTATAGATTTAGATATACATATAGTTTGTTAGTTCGGTTTATTACTTTTCGTATTCTTATGTTAAATATTATGCTTATGATGCTTTTATATTGCCTGTAATGCTTTTATATTGCCTGTGATAAATATCAATGCATTTTTATATTCATTATATAATTGTATGGTGTGGGATGGGGAATAACTGAGGCTCGTATGGGTAAAAAAAATCTGCAAGTAGTGACTCCATAGCATCTCATTCGCGTCGCAAAGGTAGTCGACGCTGAGTTAAATATATCATTCTTAGCGCCATATTCGTGTCTCATTGACGACGTGTATACCATCATATTTGCGTCACTTCAGCGCCTTCCTAGCGCGTACATTAGCGAATTGTGGGCGCCGGAATAGCGCCTCACACCTAGCGCTACTTGCGTGTCGATAAAGCGACGCATTTCTTCTACCCACAGCCAGAAACCACGGATCTTAATAACATCGAAATAGCATCAACACGTGGCGCTAGTAGCATCTCATTTCCTTTGACTCTATTGCGACGCCAGTAGCCATCGATTTCCAGCGTCCCACAAATGCGACGCTAGTCGGACGCGAATGAGACGCTCTTCATCACGGAGACATAATAGCGCCTCCCTAGCGTCGCTAGTCTTGGATCGCTAATCGCCAATTTTCTTGTAGTGTCCTCTCACCAACGTCGCCAATACCAATCCCTTGCGGTCAATCCTTTCTACAAAATTCATAGATCATGATGTCTCGCACTATCTTGGATTCCTCACCGACATGGAGCGCGCCACTCAGAAGATGGGCGCTCAAAACTTTTTCATGTCTATCTATCCCACATACCTCCATCTTGTCCTGGAATTCCTCAACTCCTACAAAGATGACAAGCAATGGGAAACAATATCTTTTTGCCTATTCAACCAACACTTTGAATAGTCCTACAACAAACTTAGTCAAGTCCTCGCTCTACCCTATACCCTCGGATGCCTAACTCCTCCATGCTCAACACACAAGACATCCTAGTAAAGTTCACTAATGATCAAATCGAAAAAGCAAGAGCTCGAGCCTCTGCAATTTCTAACTCTATCATCCGGTACTTTCATCGCCTCATCTCGTCCACCATCCTGGGCTGCGCCAACATAGAGTCCCACATTATTGATTCAGACCTTTTTATCATTGATGCCTTCCTTCACGAAAAACAAGTCAACCTCCTAGGACATCTATTGTCAAACTGGAATAGGTGCATCAGGATGAAGTCAGTTGCCACAGCATTCGGTGGAATCATGATGCATAAAATGGTGTAGCAAAATAAATCCGCTAGCAAGTGCACTAGTCGCTCAAGTAATACAGTAATAGGAGCAAAGAGTGTCGAACCCACTAGGAATATTATTAATAAATTATCTGATCTTATAAATTAATAAGAGAGGAAAAACATGGATTTTTGGATACAGGTTTTGTAATTATAAAATAAAATAAAGAAAATAAGATAATAACACGATAAGATAATGGTGTCGGAATTAGGCCTTAGGATGAAAATAGACCATGATAAATATTTGAACCATAAAAGATAAATTTAATTTTTAAAAATGGATTAGAGTCTCCCTAAAGTAATCTATTAACTTGCGTTCTCCACAACTAGAATCCCGCAACCTAAGCATGCAGAACTATCTTAATTTAATAAGAATTAAAGTCTCCACAACTGGCATCCCATCAAATCATATTAAAATTAAGATGCATTAAATTGGATTTCCTAGACTATTAATCACTCCACAAAATGTTATAGATTAATAGACCACACAAACTTGATTCTCCACACACTAGTTATCAAATTTATGTCAATTATTAATTTTATATAAAATCAATTAAAATTAGCATTATGAATTCCGAAATTAAACACTCCACAAATTGCTATAGCCTAATTCAGAAATTCAATCAACTAATATAAAAGCATTAAGTAGAATTAATAATTGATCAGAAAAGACTAAAACAAATAAAATGGGGTCCAAATAGTTTCCTTTCAATTAATAATCTCCTAAAATATAAAATCTAAAAAAACATAGAGTTCATCCTAGAAATTCTGGAGAGATAATAAAATACAAATGATAAAAATCAAAAGAATTACACCTAGGGAAATAAAAAGGTCGAAGCTTCATATCACGGGCAGAAAATTAGATAGCCTTTCGAACTTTATCAGAGTCGCATCAACCTCCAGCCGTCGCACCTCTCTCCGCTTGGTCATAGCTTGTAGAGCTCATGACTCACAACCACACTTCAAAGCACGAATTTGGACAATAGCTTCCTCCTCTTATTTATAGGTGGTCTTCATGTCGATCACGGTTGTGATCGTACGATTGAATTTAATTTTGTGAGATAAAACTTGAGTTACTTACGACTTTATCCACTTTGGTGATATAGTTTCATGACCGATAGGCTTGATCATTGGTTAATGATAAAACTTATCAATTTTGTGCCTGATGATGATCCTCTTTGAATCCTAGCCACAGAATGTATCATTAATGATAGTTTGTGCCCAAGGATTGGTCAATGGCTGATGATACTTGATAAATGTTAGTTAAGGATAAAACTTCATGGTTGGATTTTGCGGCCAATATTCTTGATTGATGATGGTGTTTTGTCCCTAAGATTACTTGGAGTTCACGGCCGATAATCACCATGGTTAAGGATAAAAATTGTTATCGCTTTGTGCCCGTAAAACTCTTCTTGATAGGATCACGGCCACAAAATCCATAAGGATTATTATTCCCTAATGATGGATAGAATATGAGTTTTTTTGCGCCCGATAATTAAATCATTTTTCACGGCCGATAATCACTTTGCATCCGAATTGCGACCGATACATCTGTCATTCATTTCACTTGATAAAATCAGTTGATCATGTAGGTGATAATCCCTTGGATAATCGAGTACTCGACTTTTCCTGCAAAATAGTTATCAAAATTTAATTAATCCATCCACAATTAATATATTTAGAGAATTAATAATTAAAATCAATAAATTCAGAATTACGACTAAAAGTGACTTAAAATGATGCATGTCATGATCAAAGTACAAAAATATTAATTAAAATAATAGACTAGAATATGTTGTATTTTGTATGCATCAAATCATAACTATAATCGGTATCCACTGATTTGTATCTTGGTTCCCTAGAGATATCTTGTGGGCCTATGACAATCGATATGAGGACTCTCTACAAATGGAATCTGATCGAAGTCCAGGGACACCAAAAGTTGCACCTCCCTAACCCTGTCAAAGTCTCCATCCGATGAGGATCCAACTAAAAGATCACTCATGAACACTTGAGGAAGAGTAGTGACTAGCTGACTGAATCAACGACAGGGCGGGACCACGACCACTCCTCCGACGTTGCATCACAAAGGAACTCACCAAAAGTTGTGCCTCCCTGACCCCGACAATGTCTCCATCCGATCAGGATCCAACTGGAAGATCACTCCTGAACACTTGAGGAAGAGTAGCGACAAGCTAACTGAACCAACGACATGGCGAGACCATGACCACTCCTCCGGCGTTGCATCACAGCCTCCATAAAATAAAAGTTTCCTGAACCAGAACAATCAACTAATGATGCCTTTGAGCCAAACCTTTCCGACCTTCAGCAGATTATTTTTGACCTCTCTTTGTAGGTGCACAAACTACGATGCAACAACATCCGCATAAAGTATCTGCTCCAAAATTAGAACGCTGCCTTCCTAAGAATTCAAGCAAGTCTAGGGGAACCTATTGGTTTCCCACGCACTCGTCTTCCTCTTAATAGGCACTCCCGCCCCGCCTTGAATACACTGAGGATGGTGTTGTGTTAAAGTCTGAGGGGAGTACAATGGTATGTTTTCCACCCATATCTCCAAATCTCTTTAGCATACCATTGTACTTAGGTTTCTAGTTCTATTCCTTGAAAATGGCGAAGTTTAAAATTTTATTGATAAAAAATTTTGAAAAATTTTAATGATATGTTGACACGCATTGATGCGTGTAGAATTGATAGCAAACGTTAGCAAGTGCACTAGTCGCTCAAGTAATAAAGTGAATGAGTAGAGTTATCGTTCCCACGAGGATGATTAATAACTTAGATTTTATTTTAACCTTGTTAATTAAGAAATTAAGAAAATATATATTTTCAGAGGTGAATAAAAAAAAATAATAAAATAAAGGAAATGTTCACCTCGAGAAGTAATGATTTGATGATTAAGGCACCTAATTATCACCACTAGAATGTAATGAATTTTTTCAACTTAGAATTAGTTGAATCAATAACAAAGTAAATTCCCAAAATTAGTTAACCAATGTTTCAGGCTTTAACTACTATCTTATGAATAATTAAAATAAATCAATCCTTTCAGTTTTTAATTTACTTAATTAAATCATAAGATGCATTAAATCGGAATTAATATTAAGGACTTTCTCAAGTCACCTTAATAACTTCACAGATTAGGTCTCTTTCGATTTCCCTAATTGTGGCATGCAATAAATAAGATCAATCCTAGAAACTATTATGAAAATAATCACTTCTTCTCAGATAGCAATCAAATCATAAATCATGGAATCAAAGGAAAGCATTAAACATGAAATTGCAATGCCATTAAAGATTCAAATCAAACTAATATTAAGAAGAATCCAATACATAAATAGGGTTCAACTAGGATGGCCCTAATGAAGGAATAAATCTAAGAATAATAACATCAAATCTAATGTAAAAGATTAGGAAAAGAAAATGAAGAACTCTGGAATAGGCTAAACGCGTCCTCTCTCGAGTTTCCGGCAGAGCTTCGCTATTGTCCTCGATCTTCTCCTCTTTCTAGGCTTCAAAACTATGCTCCAACGATGCTTTTCCAAGCCCTCTTCTACCTCCTTTTATAGGTTTTCTCATCTCCCAAGGAAAGAAATCGAAAATATATCCAAAAAGTGGATAAAAACCGCTTTAAAACGGCCTAACAGACCGTCGTCACAACCGTGAAAGGTTCTGGCACGGCCGTGACAGAAGGCTGAAAAATAAGCCAAATTTCTGCTGGAATTTTCTCTGTCACGGCCATGACAGAAACTGTCACGGCCGTGACTGGTCTTTCTGTCACGGCCATGACTAGAACTGTCACGCCGTGACATTCATCTGAGCTGCTTTAGGCCTTTTCTTCCCTTCATTTCGACATTTTCTCATATCCTGCCACGAATAATTTCCAGATTTAGGTAGAAATCAAATCTAAATGAAATTATATGAAAACAAATCAAAACTCTTCTTTTTCTAAACATAAAAACATTCTAAAATGCTAATCAAATAACCTAAACTAATGCATGATTTTTCGTGCATCACGCATCATTCGAACCCCTGCTGAAAAGTTTTGAATTGCCCTCCAGTCCTTAGCTAAAAAACATCATCGCATTGTTTAGCCTTCATCTTGTATACCTGATGTGTTTGAATGTCGATACTTAAGAGACTCTACAGACTTTAAATTAGTTACCCTAACATGACATCAAAGCCCATCATGCATTCAATGACATGTCACTTGTAGGATCCCAAAGGGCACCAAGAGGGGGGGGGTGTGAATTGGTGTTTAACCGAAAATGTTGATTTCACAAAATTCGTCGCGGAAGCACAAAACCGATTCTTAAAACATTTGCAATTCAGATTATTAAATCAATATTAGAGGGAGAGAGAGTGAGAGAAATCAAACACAAATAGATGCGGTGGTTGTTGACGAGGTTCGGCCACACCTTGGCCTATGTCCCCGCTCCGACTTCTCGACCTCGAGACCGTCGGAAATTCCACTAGCTCATCCTTTGTTCCAAATGGGGCAAGGAACAAAGCCCTTTACACCAACCATCTTTTCTCCGCTTTGAGAGGCAAGGCAACCTTTCCTCTTAATAAGCTAATATTTTCTCTCGCTCAAGAGGTGAGATTTGGAACCACTTTTACACAGGAGCTCTCACAATCTTTCTGAAAAATAGTTTCTCTCTTTTACAATAGAACACTCACAAGAAGAAAAGAGATAAAGAAAGAAAGATCTAAATGACAACTTCAAGAGAAATGATCTTCGTTTGATTTCTTGAATTTTTGCTTTGATGCTTGGTTTAGATGCCTTTGTTTCTGGCTTTAGGACTCCTTTTATAGGCTCTAGCATGTGGAAAATTCGTTCAGAATTAATTCCACATTTTTCTCCTTGAAATATAATTGTTACTGTTCGTCAGAGTAATGGACCGGTCGACCGCATTTATGGACCGATCGACCGGTCTATATGACCGTTGCATTGATTTCTCCACTATCCGGTCGACCTGTGTTCGGGACTGGTCGACCGGTACAGTCACGACATTCTGTATATTAAAAATGGATATTTTCTACACTGACCGATCGACCTGTGTTCTGGACCGATCAACCTGTGTTCTTGACCGATCGACCAGTGTTCTTGACCGGGCGACCTATTTTCTAGCCGGCAGCTCGACCGTCCTGCACTATTTTAAGCATAACTTTTTGCACAGTTATCCAAATTAGATAATCTTGGATTCTATGGATAGCTAATAAAATTCTATACAACTTTGATATTCATCATTCATCCACAATCTAATAAGTCTAGTGTCAATTGTTTAATAAAATTGTAGTGCATAAAGTTATCTCTTTTTCTTTAAACTTTTTCAATATTTTAACTTTAATCATTCGAGGTTTGTATCATCAAAATATAATTTTATATGTCATTAAAACTTAGATCCAACATCACTTGCTTGAATCTCTCTGACCAACTTACTAAAATGTGTTTAATGAGTCCGTATAGGTCTTCCTTTGCATAATGGGAACTTTACTTTTCTTTTCTTTTTAATAAAAGCTCAAGTGCCCCATCCTAGTATTTTAGGAAGAGCCGGTGGAGAATGTTCGGGGACCCTATAAAAAATGTGTTCCGAATAAATAAAGCACCAATAACTACTACGCTGTCTACCCAATTTGGGGAGGACAAGAGAATGCCTCCAGGGCACTACTAGCACCCTAAGCCCAACATTCTAGGAAGAAAATCTAGGAACCGCCGAGTGGAACCACTTGTGCTAATGTTTTACTTGACCCCATCATGCAACTGAAGAGCTATCACATGTAAATACAATAAATTTTTGAATGTGAATAAGTTGGTTAGTCTTCTTTCAGCATGAGGACAAGCATTGTTGTATGAATGTTCTTAGGAAATTTGTATGTAGGTCACCATCCAGTAAGGGACTTGTGTATCCCATTAGTACAGGAGCTTTAATGGTGACATTGTGAGGGCAGTTTTAAAACAAACTATAAAAGGGGTTAAAGGCAAATAGGCGATGTTAGGAAAGATGGTGGGGAATTATGACGCATGCTCATGATGTGCTCCAAGCCTAAATCCTTAGCTGATTGCTTGAGGACAAGCAAAACTTCAAGTCTAGGAAAGTTGATATGGAGAATTATGGTTTATATTTTCACTATTACTTCGCATACATACAACACCTATTGCATTATTATTCCTTTACGTAAACACATGCATAGCGCAAATTCAATACATTTCAAGCATTTTCCACATCAATGTTTATTCAAATGTCACCTTGATTTATTTATGCTAGCTTGAAAACTCACATTTGGATAAATATCTCTTTTTGCAAGGAGATGATGAGCTCCGAGAGATGAGGTAGAGCGGCCGGACCACACACTATCATCTGCACAAATGAATGATGAACTACTCTCGTGCTGTGAAAGAGGCCAAATAACCAACATTCACAAACACTGATGCATGCAAAATATAAAATATTTTAGATTATTATTTTAGTTGATTTTTCTATAATTTAATAATGGCATGCATCATTTTAAGTCATTTTTAATAATAATTCCGGATTTATGCAGTCTCACTATTGATTATTGGGCGCAATGTGACATCATTAATCGAGCAAAACATACTTGGTTATCATTAGCCGATACAATATCATTATAAGTTGTTATCGGTCGAGATAAAATAAGAAGGGTGCAAAACAACATAGAAATGGAGATTATCGGCCGATAAATCCAACACCAAAGATCTATCATTAACCAAGGTGTATCGGCCGAGAACTCCATATCAATCAAGTTTATCAGCCGTAAAATTCAAAGTTTTATTCTTATCGGCCAAGATCGTTGGGCACAAATTTATCATTGAGCAAGTTTATCGGCCAAGAACTTCAATCATTTGTTGCAAAAGAGAATATGAATAATGTTTGGTGGCCGACAATCAGCAACAAAAGTTTATCGGGTGCAAAATAGATAACCTTTTATCATTAACTAAGTTTTATCTCTAGCCAAATTTAAAGTTGGCCGTATGATTTTATCGACCATGGTCTACATGAAGACCTTTCGCACCTATAAATATGTGAAGAAGCCGTCGTCCCAAGGTGTGCTCTGAAGTTCAGGTTTTCTTCCCCAGTCGAGTCGTGAGCTCTACAGGCTTCGACCGAAAGGAGATAGGTGCGACGGCTGGAGGTTGATCGCGACGCTGATCAAGTCTGAGAAGCTGCCCGACTGTCTGCCCAAATTCGAGATCTTTGTTTTGAGTGTAATTCTTCCAATTTTTATAATTTGTATTTTACTATCTCTCCAGAATTTTTTGGATGAGCTCCATGTTTTTATATCTTTTATTTTGGGAGATTATTAATTGAAGGGAAATGTTTGGACCCTATTTTATTTGTTTTAATCTTTTCTGATCAATTATTAATTGTGCTTAATGTTTTTATGTTAGTTAATTGAATTTCTGAATTAGGCTATACCAATTTGTGGAGTGTTTAATTTCAGAATTCATTATACTAATTTTAATTGATTTTATATGAAATTAATAATTGACATAAATTGATAATTAGTGTGTGGAGAATCAAGTTTGTGTGGTCTATTAATCTATACAAGTTTGTGGAGTGAATAATAGTCTAGGGAATCCAATTTACTGTGTCTTAATATTAATATGATTTGATGGGATGCCAGTTGTGGAGACTTTAATTCTTATTAAATTAAGATCATTCTGTATGCTTAGTTTGAGGGGATGCCAGTTGTGGAGATCACAAATTAATCATGTTAGATTACTTTAGGAAGACTATAATCCATCTTTAGAGATTAAATTTATCTTTTATGCTTCAAATATTTATCCTGATCTATTTTCATCCTAAGGCCTAACTTCAACACCATTATCTTATCTTATCATTATTTTATTTTCTTTATTTTATTTTATAGTTACAAAACCCATTTTCAAAATCCATGTTTTTCCTCTCTTATTAATTTATAAATTCAGATATTTTATTAATAATATTCCTCTTGCTAGCGATTTTATTTTATCATTTTACGCATCAAACACCAACTGCGATTTGGGACCAACCAGCTCCCTCACCTCCCTAATGCAAGGAAGCCTCTAGAGAGGGAACCATAGAAGTTGCAGGAGGCAAGAAAGCTATAGACGGCAGAAAAGTTGCAGTGGCAGGAGAAGAGAGACAGATGGAGAGAGGGGAGGAGTCGATAGCAAGGAGCGGGACATATATGAAAAGGGAGGAAAGGGCCGAAAAGAGAGGGAGGCAATTCTAAGGAACATCGGGGGAGATTGAAAGAGACAACTGAGAGTGAGAGGAGAATGATACCTTTGGCAATTCATGGAGAGGTGTGTATTCTCCACATGAACGATAACTAACCGACCCTGCTGAGGCCAGGAGGTGCATTATTTGCTTTGGATTCATGTTCTTTATTCGCGCTTTCATCTATTTGTTTTCATGATCTAAACCGAATGTTGAGGTTTTTTGTGTTCGTACTGCTTGATCCCCGTTTCATCCTTTAACTCCTTGCTTCTCGAATCTATATTTAGGTTTGAACTCGTGAACTGTCTTCACCTTGCACCCCTGACCATAGGGACATTAGAGGCTCTACGCGACCGAACATAGAGAAATTGAGCTTTGGTGAAGATAGTTCCCTGGGTGTCCTTCCTGTTTTCCTCGCAGTTGTAAGCTAAGGGGTGTTTCCGTATCATTGCCACTGAATGTTTTAAGCTAGTTGCTCATGTCTTAAGCAGTTCCTGAACTTTTAGGGAGTTAGAATAATTAATGATAAGTTATGAAGTTAAAATAACTGATAGTTTTCTATTATTGTATTGATTAGCTAGGTAGTTAAAATAAGTCCTATTTTTATATTGGTAAAAGACATGAAATTAGAATTCCTAACTTTATTTTTTAATTTAAAACAATAAACACAATTAGTTTTTAAAAATATATTACAAGCATCAAATAAATTTGCTACATTCAAATTAAAGCCACCGATTTTTTAGCCTTTGGAATATAATGCATAAATTCTATTATTTAATTAGTTGTTGTTATCTTACTAATACTTTATGTCTTTGATCGCTAAAACTATATTATCTAGTTAGTTAATCTTCTGATATTAAAACCAATTTTATGCATTCATCTCATTCAAATTACTCTAGTCCTATAATTTGAGAAAATATAATTCAAGCTTGTACAATGATTTTAAAATAATTAGAAAATAATTGTGACTTATAACAAAAAAAATATACTTCTATGATTTACTACTTTTGAAATGATGATTAACTAATATCATAAACTGAAATGCAAGAGGTAATAGAACACAAATAAAAAAGTCCACATGGTGCTTGTAATAACTGAGAAAAAAAATCAAAATGGCCAGCGGGAGAGATAGACGTCAGGAGTATCATTAATGTAAGATAATGACCGAATAAAGGGGGGAGATAATAACACAAAATCCGGATTTCAATGATTAAGAGAAAATCAAATAAAGAGATTAATACTGATTCCCTCTTCTGATATCCTCTCTTCCTTTCTCCTTTCGGCCTAGATTTTTGTGCACGTCTTTTAAGAGAAATTTCTTATGTCGTTCCCAATAGCAAGTGGTATCAGAGCTCTCTTTCTTCCTATGGAATTCCCTGACTTCTACACCTTCTCAGCCCTCTTTACCTGGACGACTTGCGGGCGGTGATCGGCCAAAGGAGGAGGTGCAGAGAGGACAAGGAGGACGCGGCCGATAGAGTTTCCGGCAAATCAATGCAGGGATCAAACGCGAAAACAAGGTGGATGAAATCTGAAATCACCTTGCATGACTCTAGATACATTTAATCAATGCCTGCTATGATCTGATCATGTTAAACCGATGAATAATATGAAGAAGAAGGTACAAAGAAATGAATCTATCGATTGATCTATTTTTTTATTGCATAGTTGTATGGTTGATTGCGTGTAGGAATCTCATTGTTATTCTAATTGATTTGCCTTGATGTTTTCTATGTGCGTAGTGGTTAATCTATTCTGTTACTTCCTAAATGTAGAGTATCTAATCTGCATGTGTTAAATATTAGATTTCTTTCACGTCAATACTTTTGATTTTTCGTACTTCACAAAACCTGGTTCGGGTTCTTAAGAACCTGGTCCGAGTTAATGTTGAAACTGACCGTGAACCCGCTTGCATGCGCATGCTATCCCGCATTTACACCCATGCCACCCCGCTTTCATGCCCGTGCAGTACTCGACCGGATGAACTTGGTAGGATTAGTAAGCCACAAACTGGTCGACCGATTGACTGAACCAATCAACCTCTCCACTACCCGATCTGCTACAGACTGGTCGACCACTAAACAGATCCGGTCGACCGATCCAAAACTCGACTCTAGTGTTACTTAACACTGACCGGGTTGCTCCTTGCTGAACTCGATCGGCCCGAGTCTAAGCTATGAAGTCAGCACGGGTCAACCTGTACCTGGCCCGGGTTATAAAAATTCGTGACCATTTATCACATTTTCTATGTATTCTTGATTCTGACCTAAATGTTATATGTTCTTGTTTTGATTGATCTTTATTATGACAGGATTAATGACATGTGATCCTACTGTGATCCATTTCTGATTCAAGATATGGACCCTTATGCTGATTCATTCTATTATTGATCTAATTGTTCCCACATTATGAAGAATAACGAATAACAAGATTCTAAAGGCAATAATAAGTTAAGATGGAAGATAAATAATGGGTTGCCAGCTTATGCCAAGTGCCTCATGGATTGTTCTCTTGATCATGGTTTGATCAGCCACCTGTTGTATCATTTTGCTCGGCATACCCCATATTGAATAATTAAAGTCACCTAAAGTCATTAGATTTCTAAGATTCATGATTAAGAAGCATGGTTAAGTAAAGAAAGTATGGATACTAAGACAAGTTATTGTTATCTTTTATGGTCATGATTATCAAGCATACAAGTGTTCCCAAACCTATCAAGTATTATGTGATCTTATTGATTATCCATCTTTATTGATTTTCCTTTATTCATGATCTATGATGATTCCATGTTCATGACCAAGATAAGTTATGCATTGTATATCAGTATTAGTTCCCCACTAGGCTGTAAAGCTTACGAGAGCTTCCTGACATGTGTTTGATTTTCACAGGGCCAAAATTGAGTTGGTGTGCTACGACGATGCTCAGGTGGTTGTAAAGCACATGAACTACATAGCCTATTTATCTATTTATTTGCTTATACATTTATGAACCCATGATGTAGACTTATGATATTTAATCAGGGATGATGTAATCATTTTGAACTTCTGTAATTAATGTTATTTTTCTACAATCCTCCTTTATTTTATTCTTTCTCTTACTGACGTGTCTCTAATCTTGACTGAGACTTAGTCAATTTGATGGTCAATGCCATAGCGTTTATAGCATTTTCAGGTTGATCTTCACCACGTGGCATTGATGGATTTGGGGGCATTAGAATGCTATTGTACAATTGGTTTTGTTATAAATAAATCTAGAAACCAACTATGGAAAAAATTATGAAATATATATAATGCCTAACACAATTAAAGTTGTCAGAATTATTGTAGGTTGATTTTTACCATTTAATCATATGAAGTGGTGATTGATGTTGGTTTCCAATCCTATAGTTGGTTTCTCCATGAAAATGAAGTGATCAACCGTTGACCCAATGCTTCCTTTTATAATCATAATTTTTCATCATAATAATACAAAAAAACTGAGTCAAGTGTAATTTACAACCTAAATCATGATGCATATTAATATTATTGGACATTATAAACTAGAAGATGGAATCATGGAAGGGAGAACATGGTATAACACCATAGATTTTTATCAGGGGTAATTATGTCATTTGGCCTAAATCCCTAACCTCCCTATATAAAGGCCTAAGACTCCCTTGTTTACCTTTTTTCTCCATCTGGACTCTTGACGGCTAGGGCTTGAGGAAGGAGATCTTGAGGAACAAAGAGGAGGAGGAAGAAGAGGAAGAGGCAGAAGAGGAAGGAATAATAGGAGAATCAAATAGAGAGATCAAGATATATAAAGAGAATCCAACCGCTCTCTCCTCTCTCAATGATTTGATTTGATTGTGATGGATTGAGAGTTGAGGGCACCTTGTCCTCATGATGGATTTTGGACTCTCATTAGATCTGAAAGATTTTGATGTGTTTCATGTTTTTGAATCACCATGCTTAGATTCACGTGTTAGAGTTTCATATTAGGAGATTTTGATGAACCCGAGATTTAAAACAATGGAGGATTTCATGTGTTTTTAAGGTACTTTTGATGCCCATTGGTTTATAGATCATGCCTAGAAACTTTAGGATGCTTTGTATTATGTTTCTTCAAAGTTTCATGAAAAACACGCAGAACGCGAGCTCAATACAAGCAAGGAGGAAACAATACGGGCTGTCAGTATTTTCTAGGGCGAGCTCAATATGATCTAAAGGTCAAAAATACGACCTGAAAGGGAAAAATACAGCGAGGCCATATTGAACTCACAGATGGAAATATTGCGCCCTGCTCCATTGTGCTAGAATTTCCCTCGGGAAATTATTATGCCCTGTACTTTTGGAATAACTTTATCTTATAGGCAACGGTATATATATTGCCATTCATCCTCGGGTGACGAAGCCTTGGCTCCAAGGCCTAGCTAGCCTACTGGAGGGCAACGACAACTGATGACCACGAAAGTGAGATCAAATGGGTTATGAAGCAATCCGAAGGATATTACTGAAGCAAGGTAATGACAAGTGCTAGCCACTTGGGATGCTTACTGATACTGACTGACTATTACATGACTGACCATTATAGTTGTAACGTCCGACGGCCAACTTAAAAAGAAAGAGATAAACTTGAAATAGGAAAAGGAAAAGAAGAGGATGTAAATGATTAAAACAAATAGGAAGATAAAAACCAAATAGAGAAAAAGATAAATAGGAAACAAAGTTTTAAAATATGAGGGGATTAAATCAAATCTTGTTGTCCCAATTGTTCTCAAATTCCTCCTCTATAAATATGAGGACAAATTAAATAAATCAGCCCCTCTATTTTTCTCCATAAGCCGGCCCTGATTTTTTGTTTCTCTCTCTTCCCCTCTCCCACGTCGGCTGCTACCGCTCAACAGAAGACCAACCGTAGGATTTGGACATCGACGAATGTGGACTACAAGCCTGTACAGAGAAGAACGGCTGGAATAAAGAAGACAAAGAGGAGGAGGAGGAGGAAGAAGAAGAAGAAGAAGAAGAACACGAAAAAGAAGAGAAAGGACGTTAGGTTTGAACGGAAACTTCACAAGGTATGGAATTAGGATAGATTCTTCATAGAATCATGATTTTAGACTTGAACATGTCCTAGTTGATGCGTAGTTATAGTATAATGTTTTGTGATGATGATTGACGCCAGAAAAGATGAACGAAACGCACACCGCGCGCCTGCACAGTTATGTGTAAGAAGAACCTGGCCTGGGTTCCCTAGAACCGGGCAAGGCCATACTCAGACCGAGTTCGATGGAACTTGGCCATGTCCGCCATTGTCGCGAGCTAAAAGCTTTGCAACGAAGAAGAACCTGGCCCGGGTTGATGATGACCCGGCCCGGGCAGTTCCATGACGAAGTCGTGCTAGACCGCGGCTCCTGTCGAGCGGTCGACCGATTTGTGAATCGGCCAACCGGCCTGCTAAGTAGTAACCCGGTCCGGGTATGACCTACACCCGGCCCGGGCCATGTCTTGATTTCCTTCGATGATGCCCTTACGAACTCAGCTGCAGTGGCACCTCTACTCGGCTCGGGTTCCGAAGCGATTAAGTTGATTTTTATAATCCTTGTTCCCTGGTCACGTATTTAATTTAGATCTTGATGATGATGATAATTATTCTATTAATGCTCTTGATTCATGTACTTAATCCTGATCTAAGTCATGATGATGATTATGTCTATTATGCCCTTATGATGATGTAATTTAGATCCAATCATATCTATGATGACATTGATCCATATCCATCGATCTTGATCTATCTTATGATAATTATGATGATTATGATGTTCATATATTTCTGATTTTTCTCCATGATCTTATCTTGTAACTCTAATTAAGTCATATAGATGATGATGATTAGGGTCCTTGATCGGTACGATTCGTTGATCCTTTCTTATGATGACCAAATCTTAATCATGATCCTTATGTCCTAATGAAAGATAAATTAAAATATGCAAGATAAAAGATGAAAAATATTAAAAGGAGAGCTCTTTTTATGATGGACTAGTGACGACCAGTTATGGGCTGATTTCGGTTAGTTATGGGCTGACTACGATTAGTTATGGGCTAACTTAGTTAGTTATGATGATGATGATGGACGGGTTGAGGCAGGCCTCCCCGTGGGTTGAAATATACCCCACTATAAGTCAAAGATGAATAATAAGATGATGAAGAAGATAAAGCATATTAATAATGAAATCTCTTTATGATGATTATCAGCTTTTGCCACACTTATGATGATTTTTCCATGATCTCCTTATCTGTTATTAATATGCTTTAACAAAGAGGATTCACTTCATGATTATCTATGCTCATACGATGATTTCTCCAGATTCTTTATATGATGATGACCCCATAATCATGATAATTGGTGCTTGCCACTTAATGATGATTTATTATGATCTATCTCGATCTTTTGATCTTATGATCCCAAGAAGATGACATCTTGATCTATTGATTTCTTATGATCTTAGTGATCTTCTATCCATATGACATATTACAAGAATCTTTTACTAATATCATGATGATGTCTATTCTCCTTCTATATGATGATGATGATGTCTTTATGATTCTTATCTAGTATCATGATCTTATGATTATTTCTATCTTACTTCCATACTGAGTTGCAAAACTTATAGGGAGGTTTCTCCTCTACATGATTCATATCTAGTATCATGTTCTTAAATGCAGGACAAGATCTTAATGATGAAGGTGGCCAACGGTGATAGATCGAGTTCATAGGTGGCTGCACATGGATATCTTGAGTCCTTCAATTTGTACTTATTTTTCTTTGGACTCATATGAAGTTCTTTATCAGTCTTCCGCGTTTATGTGATGTTTGAGTTGACCAATCAAAGTCTTACTTTTGTCAATATGATGTACATGTAAGGATGTCTCGTAGCGTTCTCGAAGCGTATTCTATATGGCGGAGTGCGATTTGGGGGCATTACAATTGTACTGTTACCGGTGACCTTTTTATATTAATCAATGTCATGTATATCTATGAATATGACATGACATACATGCTCCTATTATTTTGAAACTGTTAAACATGTGTCATGTAGTATCTTGCTTAGGATGCATTTTACTCCATTGGCCTTTACATACTCCAACTGGATCCATGCAGGTAACTAATATGCTTGGATGGATGGCTAACTTATCTCATGCCAATGAAGTTGCACATGGCATAAAAGTAGATGGAGTAATCAGTCATTTTAGACTGTTTAAGATATGAATATGAATAATGTTGTTATTATGTCATATGACATTAATTATTGATGTTTTAAATTGAAGTCTTCCTCTAAACAAATGATGATGTTATTCTCATTTTAAATGAATATTAGTTTCCGCTGCATTATTATTAAGCCATATTATCATGATTAAGTGATGGCAAATGGTCTAGCACTGCCAAAATGACCTAATTGCCCTCTAGCTTTTAGGGTAGAAATTTTGGAGTGTAGCAGTTGGTATTAGAGCCATGTTAGGACCTATGTTAAGTACGTCATAGAACTGTTAAGTGTTTAAGTCCATGTGCAACTGTCATGAGCAGCCATCCAAGATAAAGAGTATGTATGTTTTGTGCCGTGTGTTTGATTATTTATATTAACCATCTAATGTTGGTTGGTTGATGTTTATGATGGATGTGCTAGGAGGTCCTTCGAATGCTTTAGGGGACCAAAGGGAACTGAGTGAGAGCATGACCTGCATGGCTCGTGCTATGGACAGGAACGCGGAGACCACTTGAGTTCAAGAATTGAGAGGTTCCTGAAATCCCATCCCCTTACCTTCAATGGAGAGAGTAACCAGACAAGGCTGAGGCTTGGCAAGATATTATCACTGAGAAGTTTAGAGCGATGGACTGCTCTAACCGCCATAGGTCATCAACTAGTTGATCATGCTCGTCACTAGTGGAAATCAGTGACAAGGACTTAGTTCGATGAAGATGATGAGATCACCTAGAGGGATTTCAAGACGGCCTTCTGGAACCACTACCTTCCTCCACATATCAGTGGGGAGAAGCAAGCTAAGTTTATGAATCTACAACAAGGCAGCTTGACTATAGAGGAATACCTCAATAAGTTCCTTGAACTTAATGAATGTCAAGTGTGGTGACCCTGAGACGATGGCCAATGCGATCTCTTTAGCAACAAGTTAGCAAGAGAGATTGACACGCAAAAGAAGTATGAGAGAACAAGGAGTTAAGGTAAGAACAAAAGAAAGACAAGGGAAGGAAGAACATGAACTCCAAACCGTACTCTAAGACTCAAGGAGGACGAAAAGACAAGGTATGTCCTCACTAACATAGTTTCCATCCTGGAGAGTGCAAGTTCAAGACTAGAGCATGCCTGCATTGTGGCAAGACTAGCCATTATATCAGGGACTGTCCTGAAGAGAAGCCCGAGTATCAGGACAAAAGCAAGGCAAAGCAGAGAATCAATAGAGGGCACCAGGTAGGGTCTACACCATGTAGGTGGATGAGGCCCAAAAGTCCAATGAAGTGATCCAAGGTAACCTCCTTGTACCTTATCATTACGCAAATGTTCTATTTGATTTTAGTGCCACTCATTATTTTATATCATCTGCCTTTGCTAACTTACTGAATGTTGAGAGAGAAAACATGAAGTGGCAGCTACAAATAGAAACACCACTAGGGAGGGTCTCCACCAGGCAATACCTCCTAGAGACACCAGTAATGATAGAGAGACTAGTACTACCCATGGTGGAATGTGATGTCATATTGGACATGGATTGATTGTCATACTATGATGCCTACATGATATACTAGCAAAGGAAGATCATGATCAACAAAAAGAATGACAGTTCTGTAACTTTCCGTGGAATTCCATCAAAGGAAAGGAAGATAATGGTTTATTCAGCCAAGGCAACCAAGATGTTGAACAAGGGTTGTCGAGGATTCTTGGCGAGTGTGGTTAAGAGTGATTTCCAACACAAACCACCATAGGAACTTGAAGTGGTGAAGGACTTTCCAGATGTGTTTCCTGATGAGCTCCCGGGACAACCTCCGGAAAGGGAGATCGATTTACATATTGAGTTGATGCCAAGGACGGCTCCAATTTCCAAACCTCCCTATAAGACGACACTAGTGAAAAAGAAGGAACTGAAGGCCCAACTACATGAATTGTTGGACATGGGCTTTATCAGACTAAGTGTGTCCCCATGGGGTGCACATGTCCTATTTGTGAAGAAAAAGGATAGATCATTGAGGCTGTGTATAGACTACAGGATGCTCAACAAGGTGACCATCAAGAACAAGTACCCACTACCCGGGATAGATGATCTTTTTTATCAGTTATCTTCTACATTAGTCTTCTCAAATATTGACTTGAGGAGTGGATACCATCAGCTCAGAGTGATTGATCAGGACATAGCTAAGATGACCTTCAGATCAAGGTATGACCATTATGCATTCTTGGTTATGCCTTCTGGATTAATAAATACTCGTGCAACATTTATGGATTTGATGAGCAGGATATTCAAGCCTCACTTGGATAGGTTTATAATTGTATTTGTGGATGACATTATGATATATTCATTAAGTCCTGAAGAACACCAAAAGCACTTGTAGATTGTTCTAGAGACTTTGCGGCAACATCGATTGTATGCAAAGTTCTCTAAGTGTGAGTTCTGATTGGAACAAGTGATGTTTCTGGATCATATTGTATCAAAGGAAGGCATTTCTTTGGACCCAACAAAGATCAAAGAAGTCATGAACTGGGAAAGACCAAAGACTGTGACTGAAATTAGAAATCTTCTAGGATTGACTGGCTACTACTGAAGGTTCATCCAGGATTTCTCCATGATATTACTTCGCCAATGACCAAGTTGACTAGGAAGGGGGAAAATTTTAATTGGAACCAGAAATGTGAAAAAAGCTTCCTAGAGCTAAAGAAGAGACTGACTTTTACACCAGTGCTAACAATTCTCAAAGGAGTTGGAGGCTACACGGTGTAAAATGATGCTAGTGGCGCACACTGGACTGGGGTTATGCAACATGGAATAGTGGTTACATATGCTTCAAGGAAACTAAAAACTCATGGAGGAATTACCCCACTCATGATTTGGAACTAGCAGCTCTGGTGTTTGCCTTGAAAATATGGCCCCACTATTTGTATGGGGAAGAGTTTGAAGTCTACACTGAACATAAGAGTCTCAACTATGTGTTCTCCCAAAAGGAACTCAACATGAGACAAAGAAGATGGCTAGAGTTTCTGAAGGATTATGAATTTGTATTCTTTATCATCCAGGGAAGGCCAACTCAATGGCAGATGCTCTAAGTAGGAAATATGAATGGTTAGTGGCATATTTTGAGAGTCTATAAATGGACCCTAATTGATAAAAGCACACAGAGAAAGTTGATGATGCACTGTGTCATTCATCTTGAACTAGTGACAAAGATTGCTTAAGCACGGAAGGAGGACCCAGAATATAATGACATGAAAGCTTTGTGTGAGAAAGGACACCTAGACTATAAGACTGATGAAGATGGATCTATCAAGTTACAAGCTAGACTATGGGTACCTGAAAGACAAAGAGTTTAAAGAGGAAATTCTTACGAAGTGTCATAAGTCAGAGTTTGCTATACACCCAGGAACTACCAATATGTTCAAAGATCTTCAAAGAACATTTTGTTGGAGGGACATGAAAAAAGGAGTAGCTGAGTTTGTCTCCAAGTGCTTGCTATGCCAACAGGTCAAGATTGAGCACCAGAAGCCACTAGGACTACTGAACCCACTGCCCATACCTCAGTGGAAGTTGGAGGTGTAGGATCCCAAAGGCACCAAGAGGGGGGAGGGGTGAATTGGTGTTTAAATCGTAAATGTCAATTTCACAAAATGCATCGTGAAAGTTTAAAATCAATTCGCTAAGCCTTTTAAATCAATGCAAATCAAACTATATCACAATCATAATACGAGAGGGAGAGAGAGAATGCAAACACAAAGTGGATGGGTGGTTATTGACGAGGTTCGACCACACCTTAGCCTACGTCCATGCTTCGACTTATCGACCTTGAGACCATCGGAGATTCCACTAAAATCTTTCTTAGTTCCAAATGGGGTAAGGAAGAACCCTTTACACGAACCACCTTTTTTTCTGCTTCGAGAGGTAAGGCACACCTCTCCTCCTATGAAGTTTATCTTTTCAATCGCTCAAGAGGTAAGATATGGGAACTCTTTTACACAGGAGCTCTCTCTATTTTTCTGAACAATTGTTTCTCTCTTTTACAATGACAAGCTCACAAGAGTGGAAGAGAGAAATAAGAAAAAGACTAAAATAAAAACTTCAAGGAAATGATACCTTGAAGTTTTTCTTCAACGCTTCAATGCGTGCCCTTGCTTCTAGCTTTGGCACTCATTTTATAGGCTCTAGTATGTGAAAAATTCGTCCAGAAATTATTCCACAAATTTCTTCTTAAAAACTGACCATTACTGTTCATTTGAGCTGGGGACCGGTTGACCGTACTAATGGACTAGTCGACCAGTCTATGTGACCGCTGCGTGATTTCTTCAACTTCTATACTTGGTCGTCGACCGAACTGTCAATCTTTAAGTCGACCGATATCATTTTGACGTCAATTGAGACAAATTATGTATTGATTAGTCGACCGGTATCTCTAGATCGGTCGACCGGTATAGTCTCGACCGACCTTCTTTGTTTCGACCGATAAGTTGACCGACCTGTACTATTTTGAGTATAACTTTTTGTACAGTTATCCAAATTAGATAATGTGGAATTCTATGGATAGCTAACATGATTCTATACAACTTTGATATTTATCATTCATCCAGAATCTAATAAAATCATAGTCAATTGTTTAATCAAATTTAGTACATAAATTTATCCCTTTTTCTTTAAACTTTTTTAGCATTTAACTTTAATCTTTCGAGGTTTGTATCATTAAAATATAATTTTATATGGCATTAAAACTTTGCTCCAACAATCTCCTCCTTTTTTAGCAAGACAAAGTGAGAAATATGAAAAATATATAAGTTACGAAAAAGTTATAAAATCTTGTAAATTCAATTTTACTCCCCCTAAAACTTAGCTTTCCTTACAATGATATATATTTACATAAGTACTAATTGTAAGGAACTCTTCATATATAGTTATATTCATATCATATTTTTCCTATATTTCTCCCCCTTTTGTTTCATCAAAAAGTGGTTTTCACATGAAGCATATAAGAAACAATATGTAACTCCTCCGTAATCATGTCATCTTTAAAAATGTTACTCTCCCATTTTCCATGTAAGAAACATGTACAGTCACAAAAGATGTGTTTCATACATAAAATATGTGATAGGCAAAAATAACTCCCCCTAAATTTATGGATATTTTATAATTGTAAAATGAAATCAAATTGATCTAAAGGTCATGAAAGCCACAAGTCTAAAAAATTGTATTAAGAATCAAAATTTTGCATAAAACTTTGAGGCAACAATGATATCAAATGATTGTGTCAAAATAAACTTAGAAGATTTTAACATGCTCCCCCTATCACTATGATCAATTTTTTTTCTATTTTATATGTTCCTCTATTCTTTCAAAGAAATAGTGATTTTGAAATTTTGAGTGAAATAAAAAAGTAAATGATACTTTTATCATAACCTTCATGCCCTTACATTTTCAAATCCACTTGTCCTTTGTTTTGCATGTGAGGCACACCTGAAAGCAATCATTTAACCTTTGGTAACTAAACTTCTTTGGGTTCAATTTTGTTAGTAATGGTTCCTTTTGGAACCCATATCATTCCATGTCGATATTGTTTCTAACTTTGCATTGATTTGCATAATGATCATTAAATCCACATGTAAAACATTTAAAATGTGATTTTCTATCATAGGAATGATTAGATTTCCAATAAGAGTTTTTATATCCAAAATGATTCCTAGGATTATTTTTTCTTATATGAGAAATAGTCTTATCGTTATTTTGTACATTTTTCAAAAAAATATTTTCTTGTTTTACTTTTTCTAAAGAACATGCTAATTTTACAATTTCATATGCATGTGTACTTTTCAAAGTACCAATTTCATTTTTCAGTTTTTTTTTCATAAAACAAGTGTCCTTTTCTCTTTTAATTTTTTAATCTCATGTATTAATTTTTCATTTTCCTCTTTAAGTAAAAAATACCTTTCTATAAGAGAAGAAAGTTCTTTGTGCACATCAATTGAAATATCTTCTTCAAAAAACTTGATGAGTCATTAGTTGAATTTGAAGAGTTCGAAGTTACCTCATCATTGTGTATCATTAGGCTTAGGTATGCATCTTCACTAGGGGAACTTGAGGAGTCATTTGATTCATCTTCACTTGACTCTTCATACTTTTTCTTCTTCCCTTTTTGAAGTGTCTCTTCTTTGTCATTCTTTGTGAGACTTTATTTTTTTTCTTGGTGATGTTTATGTACTCGTCTTTTTGGCTTCTCATTCTTTTCTTTATTGTTCACCAGCTTAAGATACTTGTCAAGCTTTCTTGTGTAGCGTTGGAGTCTCTTTTCGTGCACTTCCTCTTCACTTGAGTCTTCTTCTTTTTTGTTTCCTTTCAATGCTAATGTCTTCTTTTTGGGAGCATTTGCTTCTTCTTCTTCCTGAATTCCGATCTCATAGGACAATAGTGATCCAATTACATCATCGAAATCCAGACTATTCAAATCATTTTCTTTAATCTCAGTCCTCTTTGTATTCCACTTGGAGGAAAGAGACCTGAGAAATTTTTTCACTTTTTGGGGGTTAGTTTTTGGTTCGCCCAAGGAGGCTAAGTCATTCACAATATCGTTAAAACGAATAACCATATCATTATTGGATTCATTTTCTAGTATTAATGTTTAATCTAGATTCTTTAACTTTATCCGTTCCTTCATAAGTAGTAACGAGTTTCTTCCAAATCTCATTTGCACTTTCACATCTGGAAATCCTATTAAATTATGTTGAATGGAAAGGACAATAGAAAATATTTTTATCTTTCCAATCTAATTTTGAGAAAAAATCATGTAAATAATAGCCTTTTTCAACAGTGTCTTACATGTCAATGTCAATGGAACATGTGTATGCTTGAATCCTAATTTTTCAATAAGAAATATTTGATGCATTAACAAACGGAGGATGAACAAATATTGGTTGACCTTCGGAAAACTAAATCCACTTGATGTCATAGCTACTAAAGATTGTTAAATTTTAGAACAAGACGATTAAGTCTTAAAAATGATTAAATACTAAAACTATTTGATCTTAAAATAAGATGATCAAAATAAGAGCAACTTGACTCTGATACCAATTGTAGGCTCCCAAAGGCACCAAGAGAGGGGTGGGGGTGAGTTGGTGTTTAAGCCGTAAATGTTGATTTCACAAAATACATCGCGAAACTTTAAATTTGATTCATTAAAGCTTTTAAATCAATGCAAATCAAACTATATCACAATCATAATATGAGAGGGGGAGAGAGAGAATGCAAACACAAAGTGCACGGATGGTTGTTGATGAGATTCGGCCACACCTTGGCCTACGTCCCCGCTCTGACTTCTCGACCAAGAGATCGAAGATTCCACTAAAATCTTCCTTAGTTCCAAATGGAGCAAGGAAGAACTTTTTACATCAATCACCTTTTTCTCTGCTTTGAGATGTAAGGCACACCTCTCCTCCTATGAAGCTTATATTTTTTCTCGCTCAAGAGGTAAGATATGGAACCTCTTTTACACAAGAGCTATCTCTATTTTCTAAATAATTGTTTCTTTCTTTTACAATGACAAGCTCACAAGAGTAGAAGAGTGAAAGAAGAGAAAGACTAAAATGAAAAATTCAAGGACAGGACCTTCTTTTGATAACTTGAAGTTTTTCTTCAATGCTTGGATGGGTGCCCTTACTTGCTTCTAGCTTTGGCACTCCTTTTATAGGCTCTATATGTGAAAAATTCATTCAAAAATTATTCCACAAATTTCTCTTTCAAAATTGACCGTTACTGATCATTTGAGCCGTGGACTGATTGACCGCATTAATGGACCGGTCGACCGGTCTATGTGACTGCGATTTCTTCAGCTTCTGCACTTAGTCGGTCGACTAGATTGTCGATCGGTAAGTCGATCGATATCATCTTGACATCGACCGAGACAGCTCATGTAATGATCGATCAACTGGTATCTCCATATTGGTCGACCGGTATAGTCTCGACCGGCCTTCTTTGCTTCGTTCGATAGGTTGACCGACCTACACTATTTTGAGCTAGCATGATTCTCTATAACATTGATATTTATCATTTATTCAGAATCAAATAAAATCATAGTCAATATTTAATCAAATTTAGTGCATAAAGTTATCCCTTTTTGTTTAAACTTTTTCAGCATTTAACTTTAATCTTTCGAGGTTTATATCATCAAAATATAATTTTATATAGCATTAAAACTTGTTCCAACAGGAGGATATTACAATGGAATTTATTATGGGTCTCCCAAACACACAAAAGGGTCACTGCCATCTGGGTCATCATTGACAAATTGACGAAGTCAGCTCACTTCTTACCCTACAATGTGAGACAGTCAGTTGCAAGCATGGTGAAATTGTATGTGGATGAAATCATCCGATTAAATGAAATTCCTATTTTTCATTGTATCGGATAGGGATACAAGATTCACAGCAAGGTTCTGGAGAGGGTTTCGACATGCATTTGGTACAAGGTTACACTACAGCACTGCATTTCACCCTCAAAATAATGGACAAAGTGAAAGAACAATCCAGTCCTTGAAAGACATGCTCAGAGCATGTGCAATTGATTGGCAAGGCAGCTGGGATGATCACCTTACTCTAGCTGAGTTTGACTATAATAATAGTTATCACTCCAACATAAAGATGACTCCATTTGAGGCTCTATATGGAAGACCTTTCTAGTCTCCCACATGTTAGAGTGCAGTTGGTGAGGGAAGACTACTAGGACCTGAACAAATAAAAAAGTATACAGAGAAAGTGGATCTGATTGAGGAAATGATGATGACAGCTCAGAGCCGCCAGAAAAGTTATGCAAACAAAAAAAGAAGGGAACAAATCTATCAAGTTGTGGACCATGTACCATTGAAAGTGTCTCTACTAAAGAG
Source organism: Pontederia crassipes (assembly GCA_030549335.1). Lineage (NCBI taxonomy): Eukaryota > Viridiplantae > Streptophyta > Magnoliopsida > Commelinales > Pontederiaceae > Pontederia > Pontederia crassipes. Next base: position 13,050,376 of record CM060198.1, read on the forward strand.
TCATGAGATTCAGCAGAAAAGAAAAGTTGACTCCTAGATACATTGGTCCATTTGAGATTCTGAAAAAAAGTTGGAGAAGGAGCATACGAACTGGTATGGCCTCCTTTCTACGCCAGTATCCATAATGTTTTCCCTGTATCCATGCTTCGCAAGTACTATGATCGCTCCCATGTAGTGGTGATTGAAGAGCCAACCATCAAAGAAGACCTCACATATGAAAAGTACCCTACAAAGATACTTGAGTATAGTGAGTGTCATCCGAGGAACAAAGTAGCGAAGATGATAAAGATTGCATGGAAGCACCACAATGAAGCTAAAGCAACATGAGAACTGGAAGATGAGATGAAAGAACAATTCCCAAGATTATTCGGTAAGTGTTCTACTTTATGTTAAAATTCGAGGATGAATTTCCTTTTAAGGGGGGAGGATGTAACACCCCAAATTTTTATCAGGGGTAATTGTGTCATTTGGCCTAAATCCCTAACCTCCCTATAAAAGACCTAAGACTCTCTTGTTTAGCTTTTTTTCTCCATCTGGACTCTTGACGGCTAGGGCTTGAGGAAGGAGATCTTGAGGAACAAAGAAGAGGAGGAAGAAGAGGAAAGAACAAGAGGAGAATCAACTAGAGAGATCAAGGTATGTAAAGAGGATCCAACCCCTCTCTCCTATCTCAATGATTTAATTTGATTGTGATGGATTGAGAGTTGAGGGCACCTTGTCCTCATGATGAATTGTGATGGAGGGTTACTCTCTTTGAATCTGAAAGATTTTGATGTGTTTCATGTTCTTGAATCACCAAGCATAGATTCACATGTTAGGGTTTCATATTGGGAGATTTTGAAGAACCCTAGATTTGAAACAATGGAGGATTTCATGTGTTTTTAAAATACCTTTCATGCCTATTGGTTTATAGATTATGCCATGAAACTTTAGGATGCTTTGTATTGTGTTTCTCCAAAGTTTCATTTAAAAATGTGCAAAACGCGAGCTCAATATGGGCAAGAGGGATTTAATACGGGCAAGGAGGAACAAATACGGGCTGCTAATATTTTCTGGTACGAACTCAATATGACCTGAAGGTTAAAAATATGACCTAGAGGAAAAAATATGGCCATGCCATATTGAATTCGCGGATGGACAATAATCCTATCTCACGGCCATGACACTATTGGGCACGACCGTGGTACTAATGGAAACCATCGTGACACTGAGGGGCATGACCGTGACCAACACTTGGAAATGAAACAGGACCGTTTTACAGTACGGTCATGAGCGTGACCACTCCGTCACTATCATGACCGACCAAAAGAGGTATATATGATATATTTAAAATTATTTTCAAAGTACTTATACTATGTATTAATGCTTGATAATTGTATATGAACCTATATACACGAATTGCATGGACAACCATAATTAGATTAAAATCTGAAGACTGAGTGACGTAAATTGTATATTGTTGGTTGTGATAATAATGAACCCAATTAAAGAACATTATTACTTGTTTCCCCTCAAATTGATGACAACAAATACTGTGTCCTGCTCTATTGTGTTAGAATTTCCCTTGGAAATTTATTATACCCTGCACTTTGGAGTTATGGGGGAATAATTGTATCTTACCGACAACGATATGTATATTCCCATTCACCCTTGTGTGATGGAGCCACGGCTCCAAGGCCTAGTTAGCCTACTGGAGGGCAACGACTTGATTATTCAATTATTGATAAGATCAAAGACTAACTAACTGAATTGAAGGAACTAATGACCATGAAAGTAAGATCCAATGGATTATGAAGCAATCCGAAGGATATTACTGAAGCAAGGTAATGACAAATGCTAGCCACTTGGGATGTTTACTGATATTGACCGACTATCTCATGACTGACCATTCTAGTACTATTATTGATACCTTTTTATATGAATCAATGACATGTGTATCTATGAATATGACATGACATACATGCTCCTGTTATTATGAACATTTGTCATGTAGTATCTTGCTTAAGATGCATTTTACTACATTGGCCTTCACATACTTTGACTGGGCAACCCTGCACCTTGAATCCGTGCAGTTAATTGATATACTTGGATGGATGACTGACTCACCTCATGACAATGAAGTTGCACATGATATAAAACAAGATGGAGTCATGAGTCATTTTAGTCTTTTTAAGATATGAATATGAATAATGTTGTTATTATGTCCTATGACATTAATTATTGATGTTTTAAATTGAAGTCTTGTTATTATGCCCAATAAAATAGATGATGATGTTATTCTCATTTTAAATGAATATTATTTTTGTTGCATTGTTATTAGATCACATTATTGGGCAAACAGGCTAGCACTACTGAAATGACCTAATTGTCCTCTATCTTTTAGGGTGAAATTTTGGGGTGTTACACATGGAATGACCGGACTTTTTCATTGTATTTATAGCGCATGGTAATATTATTTGTCTTATTCTTTTTATAAAATTTGATCATACCTTTAGTTAATTGAATGTGAATAAGTAAATGCGACGTAATTGTTGTTGGACTGATAATTAAGTATTAATATCGATCAATTTTACATGTTAGTTGAAAATTTAAATATTAATTTTAAGAATATAATGCTCATCAATTAGATCAGTTTTAATTTAAAGTTATTCACATTATGAACGACTTGACTATTTTCATTAAAAAATCTTAGATTGTTACCTAGTGAATTAAGGGTTATTATTATACCTTTTTATGTTGAATTATATATATATATATATATATTGCAATTGCTATTATTACATTTCCATTATTACATATCTATTATTTAAATACTTCTAGTGGAATACCTAATTAAAAATTTTTATCCATGATTAGTTTTTACTTTTAATTGAAAGGTTATACGTTCTAATTACTCTACACATTAACCAGTAGGTGGTGGAGTACGCGTATATAAACATTAATTAGTATTTATATTTTTGTCAAAAACCTTTTAAGGACACATGGCATAATATTGTCATACCAAGTTAATACTTATTGATAGTGAGTTACACGATTCCACATTCTAATTACTATACATATTTATTACGAATAATTAATAGTATTTATTGGTTGTTAGTATTAGGATTACACATTCTAATTACTATATATTAATTAGTATTATACACTATACTCTCAAACATATTATAATACAAACTATTTTATTTTTGCATTGTATATTAAATGGAGACGGTAGCAATTGGGAACGATTGCTAACAAATAGATTATGCAATTATATATAGAAGTAGAGAAATTGCTAATTAACTGTGCCAATTACTAATTAATCATCCCTAAAAAAATATTATTATAGATTAGTTAATATTTTGATTATTGCGATATAATATACACAATTAATATTATAATTATTATAATATATATGTATGTATGAATATATATATATAAATCATGACTCTAAATAATTGATTATCATTGAAATAATGATTTATGATTACTTTGCGACATATTTTTTCAAAAATAATTAATCAACATAACAAGTTTTACTTAAATCATTGTTTATCATTTGAAATAATGATTTATGATTAATTTGTGACATGTTTATTAAAAGATAATTAATCGACATAAAAAATTTTACAATTTGGACACTTTTCAACATATACTAATGCCAAATGTCATCCTATCATTCAAAGCTATCCTCCTTTTAATAATATATAGTGTAATGACCCAAAAATCTGTTCTAAAAGTTTTGGACATTTATGGTAATTTCACGTTAGAGAATATCATAATAAATAAAAAATTTCTATTAATCAAATAAACTAATATTCCATAAGACATTAAGTGTCCAAACTCTTAATTACATCATTAGCCTCATTGTTCATCTAGAACCTTAGGATTTATTTAACCCTAAGCAAGTGCAACACTTCATCATGAGCTTGAGCTGCCATCCATCGCTTAATCTTAGTTACCTGCACGGATCCAGAGTGCAGGTTTCCTAATTAGAGTATGTAAAGGTCATGCTTGCCATGCTATCCTATCAAATGATACTACATGTAATGCATCATCATCATAATAACAATAAAACATAAATATGCATGCCATGAACTTTATCATAAACCTTATATGACAATACATTATGCTTACTTTCATTCATCATACTACATTCATATAACATAAACATCATGTTATACCTGCTTTACATTCGAATTCTCATCTGCAAGTAACATGTAATAAAAACATACATTCATATCATTCATCATATACATAACATATCATTTCATTTCACATTCATTGTCATGTACATTCTAGGAGTATCTTCATAATTCCTTAATCTTTACTTCTTGACTTCATACTTTACATCTCCTCAGGGTTGCTTTATAACCCTTTGGATTTTCTTTCATTATTTTATTTCTTTATTATGTGATCCTTCTTGTGCCATTTTCATCCTTCATCTTTATCACATAATAACATCTTTTACTTTCATTCTATATCATAAGTCATACTTAGGAACACACACTTCATAATAGTGAGGGACTTTATTCCTAGTCATCTTTAGGAATACACACACTTTATGATGAGGGATATTGTTCCTTGGAAAGTACATATACAGATGTAGGACTTTACTTCTCAGGCTTAGGTCTCCTTGAAGTACATACATAAGTGTAGGACTTTACTTTCCATCTTTACTTCATCATCATCATCTTAACATTTTTTCTTTTGCATAAGATACTTTAACTTCACTTTCATTCTTACTTTATCTTATAACACCTTTGATCTTAACACAGTTGAAAGAATCGTGACATCATCATAGGCCACATCCTTGGAACACACACATCATAATAGTGAGGGACTTTATTTCAAGGAATACACGCACTATAATAGTGAGGGATTTTATTCCGAAGAATATGCACACTATAATAGTTAGGGACTTTATTCCAGGAAATACGCACACTTTCTGATGAGAAACTTTGTTCCTTGAGAAGCACATACACAAATGCAGGACTTTACTTCGCGGACTTAGGTCCCCTTGAAGTACATACATAGGTGCAGAATTTGCTTCTCACCATTGATAAGTGATGAGGACATTCTTCTTCAACTTTAGGTGCATTATGCTTTGCAGTACAACAATCATTCATATCAATCATTCTTCATCTTTTAGCCTAATTACGGCTGAACATGCGTTACGTGTATCTACGTGTCATATACAACCAATGCACATCCATACATACCTATATACATAAATAAATAGGTTTAAAATAACTTGGCTTTCATTTTTGATTTGTCATGGCCGTGATAATTGTGTCACGCCCGTGACAGTAGCCTATAATTCATTTGCATACGGTCACGGTCATGACATGTTTTGTCATGGCCGTGCCGAGTCGTCATCACAATCGTGACATGTTTGGTCACGGCCGTGCCTCACTCCATCACGGTCGTGATAATGCTGTCATGGTCGCGAATGAGTGCTGGTTTCACCCATCTTCTGTCACGGCCATTCCGGGACCTAGCACGATCATGTCAATGCCCTGGAAGTCCGATCTTTCACCCGAAATTCTTTAATTTTGATATTGAAATGTCAAGAAAAATAATCTAAAACATCATAAATATTTCAGGTATGATCTCTAGCATCTATGCATCATAGAACACATTAAAAACATGCATTTTTCATCCATTAACAAGAGTTGGAGCTTTTTCCTAGAAATTCATACAATCACCACAATTCATTCTCTGCACAGTATTCTGGCAGCAGTCACTAAATTATTAATAACTTAACTTTTACTTCTTCTTTCCAGATGATTCTAATTTTCACGGAAAGATAACATGAACCTTTAACTTGGGAATAAATTTCAAATCCTAATTCAGTATTTCCAATTTACTATGTTTTACAATTTGGTCTCGCTATTACCCGAGATAGCATGACAGAAGCCCGGTTTGGATCATAACTATTTGTATACAACTCCAAATCATATAAAACCAATTTATGTGGAAACAAGACTTCGAAGGATTTCCATTCATATATTATTTATAATTTTTCGATAAGAAAGACTTATCCAAAAAAATATTATAGTACAGTCACAAATTCCCGATGGATCATAACTATTTTTATCCAACTCCAAATCATATGAAACCAATTTTTGTGGAACCCTAGACTTCGAGAGTTTTCCATCCATATATTATTTGTAATTTTTGGATAATTAAAACCTATCTAAATAATTATTACAAAATAGTCACGAATTTAACAAATTATGCAAACATAAATCATGCAATCTTCAATCATGCAAATCTTTATTTATGCATCCCTCAATCAAAATCCCTATCAAGAATAGGGTGTTCTTAGTCTCTCAATCCAAACAAAACATCATTGAAAGGGGAGAGAGGGGTTTGGATCCCCTTTACATACCTATGATCTTGTTCTTCAATGTGAATCCCTGTCCATGTCCTCTTCCTCTTTTCCCTCTTCTTCTTCTTTGTTTCTTCCTTTTTCCTTCTCCTAGGTTGCAGCCGTCACGTGGGAGAAATAAGAAAAGAGGGGAGAGGGAGAGTTTCGGGGGTTTTTATAGGGTGTAGTCTAGGGTTTCTTAGAGTTTCCTCCAAATGACTTAAATAACCCTATTAAAAAATTAGGGTTATTACATATAGATATAGATATATATATATATATAGATTATTCATCAAGTAAATAACAATGAATCTTTTGACTTTCCCTTAATTTCTCTCACTCTTCGAGTATACATATACAACTATCTCCATCTATGTCCTTACTGACTTCAAGATGATAGTAGATCTATGTGATTTCTGTAGTTACATCATATCACAAGCCTATGTTTCATATTTCACTTCTATTGTTTCAGAGAAGCTATTTTCGCGTAGGAAAATTGCAAATATGAAATATATTAAACAAAATCATTAGATAAAGGTTCAATATTTGTGCTACCTTTTTAAGGGGTAACACCAACATCTATCCATCAACATGAGATTCATGATGGATGCTGGATCTATTAATTACTTTTTTTTATCAATCAATCATCATGAATCATATAGTTATGAGTGGGCATTTGATGGTGCTGGGGTAGCACTACTATTTTTTCCATTAGATAAATATTTATTAATTGTCAGTAGCAAAATTCTAATATATTTTTTAACACACTTTCATGAATGTAAAATAATACTTATTCTAATGTTATGAAAGACATAATAGTTTTAAATAGATTGTAAATATGTTGTATGTTATGAAAATAGAACTTGTATAAAAAGTTATAATAAAAATCTAAACTTCTATTTTAAATATATTCAAAGAGTGTAAGTTACCTAGTTTAATAGTTATATTTAACGAATGATTGATACTTCAAAGAAGGCTCATGATATCATGAACGTGCATAATGAAATATGAAATATATTTTAGATGGATGATAAATATGAGATATTTATTGATTCCTACTTCAAGTTTTGCAATCATGATGAATGATAAGGAACATGCGGAACATCAAACTTTCGCTACTATTTCTCCTTTTTCTAGTCATTTTTATGCCAAATTATTACAAATATTTTTGTTTACATGCATGAACAATTTGTGACACTCCAAGATTTCAATAGGGGTAACAAAGTGATTTGCTAATTGAATTAGCAAATATTAATGGATTAAAAGATATTAATGGAGATTTTGATAAAGAATAGGAGTATATGTAGATAAGAACTATGAATAGCGGAAAGACTAATCCTAGTTGGAGAACGAATTAAAATTTAAGTAGGATAAAATATATGAATAGTAAGGGAAAAGAGAAAGAAAGAGAGATTAAATCCTATTAAGAGTAGGAGTTATAATTATATTGAGTTTAGGGATTTCAATTTGATTTGAGATCTAAAAGAATATTTAATGAATATATGACTCCCAACTATGATAACATTTAGAGTTTTATGACTTAAAAATATTATTTATTATTATCTTAATTAAAAAATTAGATGATAAAATATTGTTATATTAATTAATTCTGGAAATTAGATAAAAAAAGAAATAATGGGATAAGATAAAAGTATAGCTTGATTGAGATTAGTGACTGCTATGAGATAGAGATAAAATTTGATTGAGAGAAGTTATGGATTTAAGATAAGTATGGTTAGAAAAAATAGTTAGTTAAATTTGAATTTAATTAAATCTAAATATTTGACAAAAAATTATTAATGATGGATGGTAAAGATTGATTGAGAATTAGCCCAAGGTCCAATAGGAGTCAAAAATCCTAATTAAAGATCATAAACTGGGCCTAAAGGATGGTTGGAAATCTTTATTAGCCACCATAGAGTTTCTATTCATAAGTGTCAACATCTCTATCTATTTGCACGCACACTGAGATGTTCGAGAGGACAACCAATGTGGCATTTCAAAACCTTCATGTAGGATCAAGGATCAAGTGTTGTTCGCAGATTTTCGGACGTCCATTAGGAGTCATCACCAATCAAAATCTAGCATTCGTGCAGCCTGTAGAACAAGAGAAGCTATGTTGGTTTGTCAGCCAACTTTAGGTATGTAGGGAGGATTCTCATGGCTCTGTTTCCCATGACATAAAACCTATACTCTTCCCCTTTGTATAGAGATTACATTGATATAAATTTTACAACGTTCTGATATCATATGGTAGAGTTATTGTAGCTGAAAAATCATGTTAGAGTATAATTTATATCATTGATGCGTGTAGAATTGATAACAAATGTTAGTAAGTGCACTAGTCGCTCAAGTAATAAAGTGAACGAGGACGGTTAATAACTTGGATTTTATTTTATCCTTGTTAATTGAGAAATTAAGAACGTAGTTGATTTTAGATGTGAATAAAAAGAAAATAATAAAAATAAAGGAAATGATCACCTGGAGAAATAATGATTTGATTATTAGAGTACCTAATTATTGTCACTAAATGTAATGAATTTTCTCAACTCAAAATTAATTGAATCAATAATAAAGTGAATTCCCAAAATTAGTTAACCAACATTTCAGGCTTTAACTGCTATCTTATGAATAATTAGAATAAATCAATTCTTTCGGTTTTTAATTTACTTAATTAATCATAAGATGCATTAAACTAGAACTAATATTAAGGGCTTTCTCAAGTCACCTTAATAACTACACAAATTAGGTGTCTTTCGATTTCCCTAATTGTGGCATGCAATAAGTAAGATCAATCCTAGATCACTTCTTCTCAGATAGCAATCAAATCATAAATCATGGAATCAAAGGAAAGCATTAAACATGAAATTGCAATGCTATTAAAGATTCAAATCAAACTAATATTAAGAAGAATTAAATACATAAATAGGGTTCAACTAGGATGACCCTAATGAAAGAATAAATCTGAGAATAATAACATCAAATCTGGAACAAAAATGTAGGGAGAAGAAAAAAAAAACTCTAGCGTAGGCTAAGCACGTCCTCTCTCGAGTTTCCGGCAAAGCTTCGCTGTTGTCCTCGTACTTCTCCTCTTTCTAGACTTCAAAACTATGCTCCAGGGATGCTTTTCCAAGTCCTCTTCTGCCTCCTTTTATAGGTTTTCTCGTCCCCCAAGGAAAGAAACAAAAAATATATCCAAAAATTAGATAAAAATGGCTTTAAAACAACCTAATTGACCGCCGTCACGGCCGTGAAAGGCTCTGTCACGGTCGTGACAGAAGGCTGTCAAGGTTAAAAATACTTGGCCAAATTTTTCTGAAAAATGTCTGTGCCATGACAGTGACTTAGCCACATTTTTGCCTGCAGAATCTTCCTGTCACAGCCATGACAATAACTATCACAGCCATGACAGTCTTCTGAGCTATTTTAGGCTTTCGACCTTTTCTCATATCTTGCCATGAATAATTTCCGAATTTAGGTAGAAATCAAATCTAAAGGAAATTATATGAAAACAAATCAAAACTCCTCCTTTTCTAAACATAAAAACATTCTAAAATGCTTATCAAATGACCTAAACTAATGCATGATTTTTTCGTGCATCAATCATCGACAATAGAACTCGGCTTGGATTCGTCCAACGGGGCACGGGTTCCATTGAACTCAAACTGAGTCCATTTTGGACGCAGACCGAATCTTTTTCAGACGTGGATCGAGTTAGAGAAAGCATGACCCGAGTTCCATGGCAACACGACCCGTGTTCCTTCGATGCGGCTCATGTTTCCGTGCGTGCAATTGAGGATGCGAACCGGCCAACCTGGCCCAAGTTCAAAGTACACCCGACCTGGGTTCACCCAGGTTAGGGCTATTTTTGAATGTCCGAACACGGCCCAGTTCGACCTGACGTGGGTCAGATTCTAGGAATTCGGGCCGAGTTCTAGGGTCATAAAATTTTGGATATTTTATTGTAGATTATTGGATTATTATTGTGAATAATTATTCCTGATCATTTGATTATCATCTTTAATCATATTGTTATTATATTTCGTCAAATTGTTACTTTTATTGATTTTGATATTGATTGATTATATTACCTCATCTGATCATATTATTGATCTTACTATAATCTTATTTGACCAAATTATCATTATCATTGATTTTATTGTTACATCTGATCGTGATATTTATTATAGTATTGATATACTGATCTTGTAATTGATTAGTCCTAATTAGATTATTATGGTTAATTGCTTATATGATCCTTATATTTGGTCATAGTGTAATCATAGGACTTGATTGTCATCTTACTGATCATATTATTATGTTCAAACATTATACTGATTATAGAAATGATCCAGTAGTTTTTACCTGATTGCATCCTTATTTAACCTAAGTCAAATTGTTAAAGAAAGATGTCATAGGTAAATAAGATAAAACTTGAAAGCTACTGATTTATCTATGTCCTCTTATTGTCTCAAAGCCCTAGGCCATATTGTCATTGAATTGTATGGGACAAATAACATACCTAAATGTTTGAGAACGTCATTATTAAAAGAAGCTATGACTGTCCTGCATTTCGCCATGGTTCCCCGTCATTCATGAACCATTGTTAGCTATATTATTATTCTATTGATTCAACTTTTGAGCAACATTAATTACTATTTAGACTCATGGATTTTCCTTGTACCTGGATCCATGCAGTATGAGATGATGGCGATGGTAACATGATTGGTGGCTCCCTTGATGGGTGACATGTCATGGATATAAGGTCTTTATTATATAGATGTGGGCTTTGACCCATAGGTCATCGACCATTATATAGTTAGCTTCCATACATTGTATAAATTAAAGTAGTCTTCTACTAATGTAAGCTAGTACGTTGACTAGTCAAAACTAGGAAAATAGTTAGGCCATAGAATTGGTAGCACCACTGTGATAGCTTTCTGAGCAGGGAAAGAAAAAGAATCTTGAGGTGTTACACAATTTCTTTTGTCTTTGTGAATATTATATCAAACGTCACCATAGGCCATAGCTTGAATTAAATGTCATTGCCAAACCCTAGACCCCGATGGCCTGTAGAGGTATAAAGCAATGCCATTGCTAATGTTTTTGTGTGTGTGCCCAGCGTTGAGTGATTGCTTCTAAGCATTTAAATAGAAGGATCTTTTGAAGTCGTTTTAATTAATGTGCAAGGAACATGTTGCTAGAAGACTCTCAAAATGTATGTCTAATTTATTAACCAAACACCGACAATTTCCTTTTGATATGTGTTGCCAACTAATGTTTTATTAACCGAATTAACCACCGAATCAAACGATCATTGGGCCGCAATTAGATTAATTGATCCGATTCAATCGAGTTAAATTAATATTATTAATAATAATTTTACAAGTATATGAATAATCAATATTATAATATGGACAAGAAGGTTAGTCATAACCTATAACTCATAATTAGATATAAAAAAACACAATTTAATATTCATAAAAGATTTAGAATTATTATTTATATATTATATCAATGTTTAATTTTATTCCTCAATACCATTTTATGGTTATAAATATTTTTTTTGACATATATCACTTTCATGTTTATTTTTTCTTTACTATCATTTTAGTACTGTAATTTTTTTCTATTTCCATTAATTCCTCTCTCCATATTAATTTCCTTCTTATAATTAACAGATATTAAAAAATAAATATTCATAAGAGGCTTTAAGTTATTATTATAGATATAATATATTAATTATGTTATCTTATTCTTTGATACTATTTTGTGGTGATAATATATTAATTTAATTTTCCATACATCACTCTTCCATTTATTTTTTATTTATTTTCATTTTAATAAATTCCTTTTATTTCCATTAATCTGTCTCGATCATATTTTTTAGCCACAAGATTATTCAAATCTAACTAATTCCATTTTAAATTTAAAAATAATAATTTTTTTTTTAATTTAAGAAAAGTGCAGTCAAAATTATTATCCTTTCGTCAAGCATTAGAAAGAATCCCAATAAATAATTTTATCGATTTGTATATTTTGTGTGTTGTTGGTCCCAATAACAATGAAATATGATGAAAATGACTTGGGACTTCCGTAACATTCAACATTGTGTCGTCGACCGTTGACCAACGTCGCATCCCGCAGTAGTTATGACTCGTAATGGACATAACTAACATATATTGCTTAAATCTTGTGTGCAACATCATACCCGATCATGTGATGTAGGTTAGAGATTAGTCCAGTACGACTAATAAGCTGAATTTTGGGTTTCTTAAAATCTTAAAAAGTATTTCTATTTCAAACGGGATGAGAACTCTTGAATAACCTTCTTTGCATCTTGGTCCGACTTTATTAAATTGTTTTTAATTATAATAGGAGTTAAAATAAAAATATTTTTAATCATTGGAGATTACTTCAATATTTTGAAATGTTGATCCATGACTTGAAATTCATATTAAAAATAAATTTTCATTAGGGTCATTACGGTCGTATGCATATTAGTTGATAAACTAGATTCCTCATCCGCAAATGAAAATGCATCGATTTTGTGGATGCATAATTAATGTAAATTAGTTCCTAAATGATGCATCAATACTTTTTTTCCTTCATTAACTATTATAACTGGACTGAACCGATCGGTTCAACTAGTTTAATCATGTACCCATGACTGGTCGGATTCAGTGCAAAATCGAAATTGGAGATCAATTCATGCGATAAAAACCAGTATTTGTGTATATATAATACATATGGATGTTAATTTTCATGTTTATTGCTTTAAAAAGATAAACGAATTTATCAAAAATAGGAGCTTTATTGAGAATATAATATAGGATTCCCTTAACATGACTACCAAAATATTACTCTCTTTTAATTTTTTTAATCTTTTTTTTAAAGAATGACGACCTATGTTATTCTTTGTTAATGTTATAATTTAATTAGGCATATTTAAATTATTATTATGTCTTACATGTAATAAAAGTATACTAGTAATAATATAATTAGGTATTTACATTAATTATTAAGTATATTACCGACAATACGCTCTTTGTAGTTTATATTATTTTAATAATATTCATTCCTGGCTAGTTTATAGTAAATTGTATTGTACTCATCTTGACACCTGTCTCCACTCTATCTACCTTATATTCTGAAATTAAAATCTGCCAACTCATTTATTAATTAGGAGAAGTTAATAACAATTGACAGGTTGGATTCTGGGTGTTACAAAGAAACCAGTAAATGCGTTTCACACAACTTAAGTACTACCATAAATAATTCATAGCCAACAATCAACTTAATTACTACTATAAATAATTCATATCCAATTAAATGTGTATTATCCAACTTAATTACTACTATAAATAATTCATAGCCTAATAAATTATTCTCATACAACTTACTACTATAAATAAGCGATTAGAATGTACATGAACTCATAGAACCCATCTCGCTAAGACTTCCATTTAGTCTCTTGCTCTCGCTGCCTTCTTAGTTATATTATCATGGGGGCCAAACCAATTGTTGTGTGCTCAATGCTTCTACTACTCATCTTGGCTTCAGGTTAACTACTATCTATCTATCTATCTATGAAGGAAAAAAAGAATATTTTATTTTGCGTCTTATCCAACTCATTTTCTTCATATGTATGAAGGAACAAAGAATATTTCGAATGGTATAATATATTGATATTTGTATATCGAATCCCTAATATGTATTTGAATCTCATAATTAACTTGATTAATGTAATTTATTATTGTTTTAGTACTCTAATACGTTATAATTATAAAAAAATATCATTTTTCACAAATGTTCTCTCACTATATAATTATTGGCAAATATCTTCAGAGACATCTGATAAAATTGGAATCATTATTGTTTTTTCATTGATGAACTTGGCTTGGGGAAAGTTTTTTTATTTTGCTATATTTTATATTTGGTATTTATTTAAAACAATATTTTTTCCTATTTTTTTACATTTTGCCTCATAAATGTTTGTGTGAACTAATTTTTTTTATTTCTTTTGAATTGTGTGACACCAAAAGTTTGATGCATGTACACGCATATATATATTATTGTTCTTAACAAAACAATTCTTAAATTTCCTATCTTGTATTTTTGTTAGGGATGGCGCCACAAGTTGAAGCCAATGAGTGTGAGACGCAAAGCTCAATTTTCCCGCCGATTTGTGTTTTTTCTCCTGCCTGTAACTTGGTTTGCAAATTAGAAGGCAAAGAGGGAGGGCATTGCAAAATTCAGATATTTAAACTCAAATTCATTTGCATGTGCCGCTATGCTTGTGCTGCGTCAGATGTGGATGCGAATCTCGTTAACTAATGTTCGTATTCATCCACCGCATACCTTTGCATAGAGTCTTAATTAAGACAAATACGTGATAGAAGACTTGCACACCTTAATAAAAGGTGATTTAATTCTTGTATTAAAATCTATCATTGAAGTGGAAATAAAATATTTGGTGTTATCTTTCTCATCATTTGTATGTTTACATGAATTTTGTATGACTGTTTTATATCTATATGTTCCAAGTTCATGAACTATTTTAGTTTGAGAATAATATCTTTTCTTAATATAAGAAAATAAATTAAAATTTTAGGAGACTACATGATGTCCCATGCTGCAGTCATATTGACAACATTAATAATTAATTTTTTTTCATGAACACGTCACCTTAAAGAAGATTGCTCCATCGTTTGTTTCCTAACTGGCATGTAGCTAATGTATTTACCAATGCTCTTATCAGATAAAGTTTTCATACATTTTGGCATTTTGGAATTAAGTCCAGATGAACCTCCTCCTATCATGCATGCACTATGGGGAACTTTCAAACTCTTATTTTTGTCTACTGTTTGTTTGTGTTTGCATTTTGTGATTCAATCCAAATATTATCTGGTAAACAAGAGGGAAACTAAAAAATAAAGGAGCTAAAAAATTAATCCATCGGAATTAAATTTATATTTCTTAGGTTTTTAAAAGCTTAGAGGAACATAATGGAGTATAATATTGAAATTATATTATTATATATTAAATGCTTGTATAATATTGAAATCAGTTCATCAAAATAAGATTTATGTATATATGCATTTATAAAAAAATTCATACAACAAGTAATGACATTAAAATATAACATTGATTTATACTATATATATATACGTATAAATATATGTGATAAAATGGAGATGAAACACCCTTGATCTCAACCATTGATTTTAAATCAAGGGCTCATATAAAGGTAGTAGGTGGGTAAGCTACTCCTAGCAAAAAGGACGTGATCAAGAAAAAAAGTGATACTTTCCTCTCATTCTCTGTCGATTGCACAGCCTATCTTATCTAAACGACCCCACTACTTATCATTCGATTCCACATGAATCCTCCCCCAACTAGAAATTTCTTTTCTCCCAAAAATACTCCGTTATAAAAGGCGCCCTCGCACTACGGGGTCTCCTTGCTCGATTCAAAATTGATTTATTTTCTTATTAGAGATAGGTGTCCTGAGTTTGAGGGATTGGCCATATACGTGAACGAGTCGGAGTGGCTCCTATTAGTGAGAAAATGGTAGAGAATCGTTTGAGATGGTTTGGTCATATTCAGAGAAGACCATTAGATGCGCCAGTAAGAAGAGTAGATCAAATAGTCTGGAGTCCGATTAAAAGAGGGAGAGGGAGGCCAAGGCGGACACTTGGCGAACTAATAGAGCAAGATCTATTGGTGAATAATATACCGAAAGGTTTGGTTACTAATAGAGCGGAATGGCATCGTATGATCCATGTAGCCGACCCCACCTAGTGGGATAAGGCTTTGTTGTTGTTGTTGTTGTTGCATGCATGATAGGAGGAGGTTAATCTGGTACTTAATTCCAAAATGCCAAAATTTATTGTTGAACCAAAAAAAAACTGGTTCAAAAATTAAAGTTAGAAAATTAGAAAATAAAACTAAAAGTAAGAAATATAAGATTAGAAAGGATAGTAAAAAAATGTGGGACAGTATCTGAATTAGAATTGGTAAAAATGAAAAACAAAATAAATGTGGATAATGAATAGGATAGAGGGATTAATCTTATCTAATCTTGTATGACCACACATCCATCTCAACATCCTCATTTTGGCTACCCCCACTTTACGTTCGTGTTGTTCCTTCATAGCCCAACATTCACTACCATATAACACTGCGGTCTTATAGCAGTACAATAGAATTTCCCTTTAACTTTATTGGGTACTTTTCTATCATAAAGAACTCCAGTGACTTTCCTCCACTTACACCAACCAGCTTGAATTTTATGATTAACATCGTCATCCATCTCCCCATCTTGTCTTACAATTGATCCTAAATATTTAAACTTTGTCACTTGAGGGATTATATCCTCCTCTAGCCTAACTTCCAAATCGTCTCTAAGTTGTTTATTTGTGAAATTGCAATGCATATATTCTATTTTATTCCTACTTAAACGAAAACCCTTTGACTCCAATGTATTTCTCCATATTTCCAATTTTGTATTAATCTCTTCTCTTGAATCCGCTAAAAGTACTATATAATCCGCAAATAGCATGCACTTAGTTACCTCCTCTGTGATACTCTCGGTTATAGCATCGATAACTAAGTTAAAAAATACGGACTTAAAGTTGATGCTTGATGTAGGCCAATTTCTACAGGAAATTCATTTGTCTCACCTCCGGGTGTCCTAACCATAGTCAATGCCCCATCGTACATATCTTGTATTACCTTAATGTAGGAATCACTCATCCTCTTCTTTTGCAAGGCTTTTCAAAGTACATCTCTTGGAACCCGATTATACGCCTTCTCTAAGTCAATGAAAGCCATATGTAAGTCTCTTCTCCTACTTCGATACTTCTCCATCATCCCCCTTAGTAAATAAATCGGCTCTGTAGTGGATCTTCCTGGCATGAACCCAAATTGTCTCTCAGAAATACTATTCTCCATTCTCAATCTATGCTCAATCACTTTTTCCCATAATTTCATTGTGTGACTCATAAGTTTAATCCCTCTATAATTTGCACAATTCTGAATATCCCCTTTATTTTTGTAAATAGGAACTAATGTACTTAATCTCCAATCATTAGGCATCTTTTTTGACCGTAAAATCTCATTAAATAGTTTACATAACCATAACACACCTTTTCTCCCAAACATTTCCAAACTTCAATCGGTATACCATCCGGTCCAACGACTTTATCATTCTCCATTTTCTTAAGAGCTTCGCTAACCTCCGAGACTCTAATTCTACGATAAAATGACATATTAAGCTCATATTCGCTAATTGTCAAGTCCTCCAAATCACAACGGGAACCTTCACATCCATCATTAAATAGCTTATAGAAATACTCTTCCCATCTGTTCTTAATATCTCCCTCAGTAACTAAAACCTTGCCAACTTTATTTTTTATGCATCTTACTTGATCCAAATCTCTCGACTCCTCTTTATTCCTTGCAATCCTGTAAATCCTTTATTCACTAGCCTTTGTCTCTAACTCCTTATAAAACCTCTCATATGCTTTAGCACGAGCATCACTAACTGCCTCCTTAGCCTCCCTTTTCGCCAAACGATACTTTTTCTAATTGTCAGAACTATTGTCCAAGTGTATCTCCTTGAAACAATTCTTCTTATTACGCACCTTTTCTTGGACCTCCTCATTCCACCACCAAGTCTCCTTATCTCGTGGTCCAAAACCTTTTGATTCTCCTAAAATGGCATTAGCAACCATTTCAACCTTTTTTTCCACATTCTCCCACATGATACTAGCATCTCCTTCTAACTTCGACACACTTTCCTCTAATAACTTGCTTTTAAAAGTCTCTCGCTTCTTCCCCTTTAACTGCCACCACTTGATCTTTCGATCAAAAACTGTTCGAGGTTTTGGTTTTATACATTTCATTTGCATATCAAGAACTAACAATCTATGTTGTGTAGTCACCCCATGCCCAGGAATTACTTTGCAATTAGTACATCATCTTTTATCAATATTTCTTGTCAAGAAAAAATCGATTTGAGACCTATGAGTTCCACTTTAGTATGTGATTAAATGTTCCTCTCTCTTCCTAAAATAAGTGTTGATAATCTTAAGGTCGTATGCTAAAGAAAAATCAATAATAGTTTGTCCTTCCTCATTCAACTCCCCAAAACCAAAACCACCATGAACCCTTGCATGTGGTCCTGCCTCTTTACCAACATGTCCATTAAGGTCTCCCCCAATATAAACTTTCTCGGTTGTACCCTCCATATCTGCCCAAAACTTCTCTTTGAGATGTGATTCTGCTCCTACTTAGGGTGCATATGCATAATAATGTTCATAGTTTCCTTTCCAACAATTACTTTCACGGATATGATTCGATCCTCAATCCTTTTAACTTCCACAACATTCTTCCTCCATTCTGCATCCGCGATAATACCAACACCATTCCTTCCCTTTACTTTACCTATATACCAAAGTTTGGAACCATTTAACCTAATCTCTTTACTTCCTTCTCCTACCCATCTAGTTTCTTGCAAGCATAAGATACTAATCTTACGTTGGTCCATTACTTGTGCCACCTCGAGGCGCTTCCATTCAACGTCCCAATGTTAGACCTTAGTCTCATGAACTAGCTTCTTTAACCGCCTCCGTCCATTAGAGTGCGGTACCCCTTGCTCATTTGACACTGCATTCAGGCGAGGATGCAGCGCCTCTTGCTCTCTTATCACTGTACACGAGCTGTACAACGCATTACTTACGGGTAATGACCTAGCATTAACACAATATATTCGTTAACTTCCACAACATTCTTCCTCCATCATGCATGCACTGTGGGGAATTTTGAAACACTTATTTTTGTCTACTGTTTGCTTGTGTTTGCATTTTGTGATTCAATCCAAATATTATCTTGTAAACAAAGAAGGGAACTAAAAAATAAAGGAACTCAAAAATTAATCCATCGGAATGAAATTTATATTTCTTAGGATTTTTAAAAGCTTAGCTATTTTAGGTAAAAGCTATAATACCTGCAATTCGTAAACAAGGAAACAAAGATTTGACACAAGGAAAACGGTCCAAATTGGAATCAATGGGTGATTAATGCAATTAATTTGGAATTCAAATCGAATTCGAAAAAAAGGAAACGAATCATAAAGAAATGGCCGACAGGGGAGGATTTTCCTCCCCTGATGCAGCTCGGAATCGACCGGCCACCCTGGCGGGCCGATGCTATAAGAGGGGGGCGCTACTGCGACCCCTTGGAACCCTCATCGGCCGCCGCTCCCTCCCTCTGCTCCATCTTCTTCACTTCCGTCGGCGAACGGCGCAAGGACGAACCAAAGCACGTACGACTCAATGGCTATCTGGCACACATCTACGACCCACTGACGCACGGCGACTCTTCCTCGACGTGCACACGAGCCAAGCGAGTCTCCCTCGTCGGCCAAGGACGACCGGCGACCAACCATAGGACACGAATAGTACCGGCGAACTCCAAAAACTGACAAACGAAGGTACCCTAGCGTCCTAAATCCCTAGATGAAGAAATAATGATAGTTTGATATGCATGTTTAGTTCATTATGATCCTGAGATGATTATCTATGTTTTTCGTATTGTTGTCGTCGTTGTTTGATGGCTGAAAGGTCGCCAAAAATGAGGAAGAAGTCCGGCGGCCCTGTTTTATCGCAGGGACCGGTCGACTGATTTTATAAACAGTCGATCGATCCATATGTTGAATTCATCGGAGTTCTTGTCGATCGGTCGACAGGCCTCGCAGAGCGGTCGACCGACCGATCTGTTGTCAGACAGATCTAGTTTTAAAATCGGTCGACTGATCCTTCGAGCGAACAATCGATCCTTCGCGCAGTGCGTATCTCGTTAATCTTGCGACCGGTCGATCGATCCTGTAGAGTAACCGATCGACCAGCTCATAAGCACGGTCAACCGATTCACAGACACCTGAGGGTCAACCGATCCAAGCGGACCGATCGACCGGTATTCCATAACAATCGACCGGCCCCACAGTGGACGGTCGACCAGTTCAAGTCCGCCAGGTCGGCTCGGCCGAACACAGAGGAACGGTCGACCGGTCCAAAAACGGTTGACCGATTCCGATAGTGAATCAAGTTATTATTTTAAATTAGAATCTGAGACTCTAACCAATTCACCTATATTGGTTGAGTCCTATTGTACAGAGATTAACTTCCAGTTGAGTTCTATAAAATTAATTTATTTTCTTATCACGAGATAGGTGTTATTTTGAGAGATTAATTCAGAGTCCCAATCGATACGTAATTTCTATCATATGTAAAGGAGTGATTATATAAACTCGTTATTGGTCAAAATAGAAAATATTCTGAATTGTAATCCGTGTTATTTCTACATTTCAAAAATAACAAAAATATTTAGTTTCTTAAAATTTCCTTTTCTCCTTATTAATTCATCGTGGCAATCCTTTACTCCCGTTTTCAGCATTTCATTCTGCTATTGAGCTGGTTTCGAAGTACTTTTCGAAGATTTTGCAAACATTGTTCCCTATGGAACAAATCTCAAGCACTACAATGATGTCTCGTACACTTGCGGATCGCATTTTGATAGTGTAGAGATATTATAAATTTTAAAACATCATTCCACATCTTTTTTTGTGTTCAAGAGCAACACACTAATGTAAAGGGTAGACATACGTCTTGGAGGCTTACGCCCCCTTATACGTGGCCCTAATACATTAAGAGTGCTAGTTTCATTTTACGTGGCTTTCTCCGTATACACACTTTATGCGAGTAAAAGTTTTTAGCGCCATTGCTAGGGAACTTAGTTTTCTTGTTCGTTATTTTCGATAGTGCTTTGCGCCACACTCGGAACATTCATGCTGAAAACCTTGTTTCATATGTTCAAAACATTCTTATATTTTCGTAATTTGCCTTATATTTTCTACGCAATTTTCTTTTATTTTAGGAACTTGTTTTCAATTTTTG
This sequence comes from Pontederia crassipes, assembly GCA_030549335.1. NCBI lineage: Eukaryota > Viridiplantae > Streptophyta > Magnoliopsida > Commelinales > Pontederiaceae > Pontederia > Pontederia crassipes. Next base: position 13,071,688 of record CM060198.1, read on the forward strand.
TTTCACTAATCCACTAACCCAAGTTTTATGTCAAGCGCTGAATAAAAATCTGCAGAAACATCCGAAGGAGAAATCTTTCAACCCGGCTTAGGACAAAACATTGGCCCTGAGAACCTTGGAAATTTGCAAAGAAGACGTAGAGCTAGGAGATGTGCAGCTTAGCAAGGAGGAAGAAATCTGAATCAAAACATGGAAGTTGAAGAAAAAATTGTGTGGATTCGGTCTATAGCACTCGATACACAGGGTTCTTTCTACTAGAAAAATTGTCGAAATGAGGAACAAAAATCACTTCCTTTTACTAGTACGACAAATAGGCTCTACATGAAGCCTGAGAGCATTACACCAACATGATCAAATTTTGCCCGCACCATAGTTTTCAAATGTGGACTATAGTATAAATGTTCTATAGTGGCTTAACCGTAGAATAAAAAACTTGCCTAGACTCAGCCACTGGAGGAACGTTCATGGAGAAGAACGCAAACGAGGGGTATGAGCTGATAAAGAAAGTTCCCCATAATTTTAGAAACTGGCTCCAGCAACAAGACAAAACAGGGGAAAGCCAGAGGAAGCAGTGAGGCCATGCTAAAGGTGAACCCATCAACCGACTTCTTTGCTTTGGAATTAGGAGTTCCTAACCCCTATTTGATGCTTGGAGCGATGTGCACGCAATGTCAATCATCCGACCACATGTGCTCCTATTGCCCAAAGCAAAATGAAGAAGTTGTCAATGCCCTGATGCAAGCCAATGCAGTACCCCTTACTTTCCAAATGTGACATGGGCTGACAAAAAACCAAGTCAACCCGAGGCAACCTTGGATGAGAACTTAGAATCATCCTAGTTTTCATACGGAGGGAACAACTATAATCGTCCATCACAAAATCAAGTACAACCTGGACAAGGCCTGCATATCAGTTCTTGAACAAACAATCAAACCCAATGACATAGATGCCTCTTCCTCAACAACACTTAACGCTGCCAGCTCCATGTGAACCGTCAGGAATTGCTGCGCTAGAAAGAATGATGCAAAACATGCTTAAGCAACATGAAGCTCAAAATGACAATGTCAAGTAGATGTTTGAGAAGGTGGAAGGCCTGATTGCCCACAACAAGATTCTCGAGACCCAGATTGCTCAACAAGCTGCTTTTACCTCTTGACCACTGGGCAGATTCCTAGGACAACCCGAACAGAACCTTCGAGAAAAATGCCAAGCAATACTATTGCGGAGTGTACTCAATTGCTAGAAAGGAAGATCCCAGAGTCTCCCACACAAGTTGAACACCCAACAGAGGCAACGAAACTGATTTCCAAGGGCAAAGAGGTAGCAGAGGAACCAAACTACACAATTGCAACTGCTATTAATACCCTTGAAGTTCAATTTCAGAAGCAGAATGATAAGGATGGGAATGTAATCAATCCTAGATATTTACCTTTTTTGTAGAGGTTAGTAAAAAATTAGACTGACCAACAATTCCTGAAGTTTATGAAAGTTCTGAAGAAGTTGCAAATCAGCATCCCCTTCATGGAAACTATTCAATAGATGTCGACGTACGCTCGATTCCAGAAAGAGATTTTATTGAGGAAAAAAATTGATGCTCAAGAAACACTAACGACAGGAGTTAGTGCAGCCATCCTTAATAAGTTACCGCCAAAATTGAAAGATTCTGGCAGCTTATCCATCCCTTGTGAAATAGGGAATTTGAAAGTGAATAGTGCACTGTGCGACTTGAGAGCCAGTGTGAGTCTGATACCTTTATCAATGTGTCAACAATTGGAGACTGCAGAAATGATCCCAACTAACATGATACTCCAACTTGTCGATCGATCAATTAAGCAACCCCAGGGAATTATTGAAGATGTTCCAATCAGAGTGGGAAAATTCTTCATCCCCGCTGACTTTGTTGTATTTGATATTGAGGAGGACACAAACACACCCCTTATTCTAGGAAGGCCATTTCTTTCAGCTGAAGTTATAATCGATGTCACGAATGGAAAACAATCTTTTCAGTTCAGTGATGAGACCATTGAATTCAATCTAACCCAAACAAGGAAGCACCCAAGCTTGTCTGACGTAAATGAAGTCGAAGACATAGTGGATTCGACGGTTAAAGAGGTGCTGAACCTCATGCTGATTGATGACCAACTGAGGAACTACCTGACTGAAGAGGAGGAGATAGCCATCCCTGCCACTCAATGTGACACCCACCATGTGACCAAACTATTTTCAAAGGAACTGCCTGGAATTTTGAGGCTCGTTATCAGCGATGTGGAAACACTTCATAGAAAGACAACTCATACTTTGCTGTCTAAGTATGGTGTCACACAAAAAATTGCCACCTCCTATCACCCGCAAACTTCAGGGCAAGTTAAAACCTCGAGCAGACAAATTGAGGCAATCCTGAAAAAGACGGTGACAAGCTCTAGAAGAGATTGGAGTTCCAAACTCGACGATGCACTCTAGGCATACAGAACATCGTTCAAAATTTCTCTAGGAACAATGCATATTGATTGGTATGCAGAAAAACATGCCACCTGCCAACTGAACTACAGCGTAGAGCTTTTTGAGCACTACGATTTCTCAATTTTGATCTCAAGGAAGTTGAAGAGAATCGAAGACTCCAATTAGCAAAACTGGAGCAACTGAGGAATGATGCATTTGAGAACTTGGTCATTTTCAAGGACAAAATAATGAAATGATACGACAGAGGCATCCAACGACAACTGAACGAAGGAGACCTAGTACTGCCCTTCAATTCTAGATTACGATTGTTCCCACGAAAACTCAAGTCTCGATGGATTGGTCCTTTCAACGTTCTAAGAGTATTTCTGTCTGGAGTCGTGGAGCTTGAGAAGAATGGTGGGAATAACTTTAAAGTAAATGGGCAAAGAGTAAAGCTGTATCAAGGGCCGACATCAAGAAATATCGAAGACACCCTTTTGTGGCAACCCCCCTCAACCGACTGACAACTACACCGACAACATCGAGCCAACGACATAAAACAACGGCGCTTGTTGGGAGGCAACCCAAGCCCTAATGTTTTTAGTTTTTCATTTTTACAGGAATAATATGTAGGATCCCAAAGGGCAGCAAGAGGGGAGGGGGTGAATTAGTGTTAAATAAAAAATGTCAATTTCAGAAAGATCGTCGTGGAAGATTCTTTAAAACCCTTTAAAATAAAACAATTCAGATCAAAAGCATAATATGAACGGGGAGAGAGAGAGACAAAAAATCAAACACAAAGACATGGTGGTTGTTGATGAGGTTCGGCCACACCTTGACCTACGTCGCCTCTCCGACTTCTCGACCCCGAGACCGTCGGAGATTCCACTAAAACTATTCCTTAATTCCAAATGGGGCAAGGAAGAACGCCCTTTACATCAACCACCTTTTCTCCGCTTCGAGAGGCAAGGCAACCTCTCCTCCTAGGAAGGTAATCTTTTCTCTCGCTCAAGAGGTAAGATTTTGAGCCTCTTTTACACAGGAGCTTTCTTAGTATTTTTCTAAATAAAATGATTCTCTTTTTTACAAAGCTAATCTCACAAGAAGAATGTATAAGTTCTAGAAGAATGTCTTTTTTCATAACTTGAAGTTTTTCTTCAAGGCTTGGATGAGTTGCACTTACTTCTGGCTTTAACACTCCTTTTATAGGCTTCTGCAAATGAGAAAGTCTTCCAAAAATCATTCCAAAATTTTCTTCTTGAAATTTGACCATTACTATTCATTTGACTCAGAGGTCGGTCGACCGCACATATGGATCGGTCGAACGTTACACTTTCTTTTATGAAAAATGTGACCGTTGGCGAATTCTACACCGGTCGCCGATACCTTGACCGGTACAGTCTCAACATTCTGCTAGTTGAAATTGGGTATTTTCTGCACTGACCGGTCGATTTGTTCTGGACCGGTCGACCGATATTCCGGACCGGTCGACCTTTTTCCTAACCGGTCGACCTATTTTCCAGTCGGTAGCTCCACCGCCCTGCACTCTTTTAAGCATAATGTTTTGCACAGTTATCCAAATGAGATGATTTTTTATTCTATGGAGAGCTAACGGAATTATCTACAATGTTGATATTTATGACTAATCCAAAATCTAATAGGATCATAGTTAATTATTTAATCAAAGTGTAGCGCATAAAGTTATCTCCTTTTCTTTAAACTTTTTCAGCATTTTAACTTTAATCTTTCGAGTTTTGTATCATCAAAATATAATTCTATATATCACTAAAACTTAGATCCAACATAAGAAAGCCATTCGAACGTATGTATTTGAGGAACACGGAGCACATGAGGAAGTAGAAAAGTCATCACACTCTGAAGGATCAGCGGGAACCAGAAGATCGCCCACCATAAAGGATTGTCGGAGCTATTTTGTAATGGGGATGCTAAAAGACGCCGCTAATCACTAGAAGGAAAAGGAACTGTCGTGTAGTGAAACCGCTTTTCAAAATTCGAACAACACGTCGTCTTTGGGCCCACCATCACGTCCAACCAGCACTAAAATGATTTCAGTATCCACGTGGCCTCACCCAACCCTTTCTTTCTCCCCTTCCTTTCCCTCGCCAAATTGTCATACCACTTTGTTGCACCATGTATGAGGCGCAATTACTTTTTGTACAAGCCAATACCCTTTCGTTCAAACCCTCTAAGAAACCCTTCATCTCTCCACCACTAAACTCCGCTCCTCCTTTCCACCATGCAAACCCTCTCTGAAACCCCCCTTCACCTCAACATCAGCCAAAATGGTTCTAACAATAAACCGCTCCAAAGGCTTGAGATGGATGCCCAGAAACTCAGGCCCTCAGGATCGACCTCAGCGATGAGGATGACGACAAGTCTACCAGAGACGAGAGTCATCAAGAGTCACCTGTGCATACATAGCTCCAGCTACGAGCACCTGCACCTCAACTCCGATCTATGGTCCACCGTAGCTCAAGTAGATCTTCACTCAACACAGCAGCAGAGAATAGGAGAGTAACTCCAGCGCCTAAAGCAGCCAAACCCTAGGAACGCCCACACATCACCAGTCGACTATAGGAGATAGACAAACAACCAACGCTAAGATCCGGGCAGCAGAGAAGATGCCGAATCTACCACCAGCAAGAAGGATCAAAACAGTAGCAAGGAAGCCATCACGGATGTGCCCACTAAACATTGCAAGAGAAGACACTTCCAGTACCTCCAAAGAGGAGGAAAGCCGGAGTGACGACAAACAACCAATGAGCAATAAAGCACCCCAAAAGCCTACTGAGGACGCACTGTCGTCGTCCGCAACACATCGTAGGATCCACACAGGTCCACCCAAGCAACCCATCAATGAAAGGCGAAGCAAGATGAAGGAGGACTCGTACCAACCATGTAAGAAGTAGTGTCAGTGCCTTCTCCACTCCCCTTCACCCATCCTCCATCTCCTCGTTCCCCTTTCACCAAGGAATACACCCGTCATTACACCGCCAGACCTCAATGTCACACCTTCACCTTCCCCAGAAAAACCACCTTCTCTACGGAGATCGCCGACACCTACCCCTGAACCACACTCTTCACCTAATCAACGACGCTCTCCATCCCCTCCTGCCGAACTTCCCCTGGCCCTACTTCTCCCAGCTCTTCATTCCATTGGCTTCAGGGTGAATGCTTGCGTTCCCCTTCTGCTTCCGAGCACTCTCCTAGTCGGCCATCTTCCCCTTCACCCGACCACTCACCGCGGGATGAACACTCGCAACCCCAATCACCTAAAAAATCTTCCTCCAACAAGTCTATTTCATCCAATGAATGAGACCCAATCCTCTTAGCAGCGTCGCCGATATCACTCTATGATGACACACCCTATTCTTCCAACCATATTCGTGGATCATGAGGTCTTATCATCTCTCAGCTTCTTAATTGATATGGAGCTTGCCACCCATAAGATGGGAGCTCGGGACTTCTTCATATCCGTTTACACTACATATCCCCGCCTCGTCATAGAGTTTCTATGTTTCTATGAGGACGACAGTCATCGGGAGAAGATATCATTCCATCTCTTTAACCGTGACAATCAAGTCCTTGCTCTACATTACCTCCCTGGACGCCTAATGCCCCCGTGTTTTAACACCCAAGTCATTATGGAGAAGATCACCGACCATTAGACTAAAAGGGCTAGAGCAAGAGCCTCTGCCATCTCTAATCCCAAGCGCCCCATCCTAGCATTCCAAGAAGAATCGATGGGAAATGTTGTGGAATTGAAAATAAAATAAATAAATAAAGTACCAATAACTACTCTGCTATCTTTCCAGATGGGGGCAAGATAAGAGTATGCCCCATAGGAACCACTAACACCCTCTGCCCAGTATTCTAGGAACAAAAGTTGGGGTCTGTTGAGTGGAACCTTTTGTGCTATATTTTGTTTCGTCCCATCATGCAACTGAAGAGCTACAAACCTAATAAACTCTGAAAGGAAATAATTTGGTTAGTCTCGTTTCAGCCCGAGGACAAGCATTGCTTTATGAATGTTCTTAGACAACTTGCATGTAGTCAGCCATCTACTAGGGAACTTGTGTCCCGTTAGTAAAAGAGTTTCAGTGATAACACTGTCTGGGGAATCTAAAAATGGATTAGAACAAGGTTAACGACATACATGCAAGGTTTGAGAAAAGGGCAAGGGATTATGATGTAGGTTCATGATGTGTTTCAAACCTAAGTTGTTAACTAACAGCTTGAGGACAAGTAAAATTTTAATTCTACGAGAGTTGATGTGGAGAATTTATGTATACATTTACACCATTATTTTGCTTATATTCAACACTTATGGCATAACTATTTCCTTTGCAAATGCATGCACAGTGGCAATTCAACATGTTTCAAACCTTCTCCACATCAAACTTGTTCATACATTATTCTTATTTGTTTATTGCTGAAAGGTCCGCTAAGATGAATAATCATACAGTAGGCCGACAGAACTCGCTGGATGGGTAGAGCAGGTCGGATACCACGTGTTGTTTCTACAACAACAAACAACAAACACCAACCGACACCCGAGGACAACTCCTCCACCTACTCGAGAAACGAAGCTTCCTTCGAGAGAGGGGACCACAACAGCAGTAGGGAGGCAAAAGCTGTGGAGGCGGCAGGTGCAGAGAAGGATGAAAGGAGAGGAGCATATAAAAGAGGAGTGAGAGCAATGAAAAGAGGGGGAGATACTTTTCTGACTTTGGAGAATTCTATCAGGAAGAGAGGAGAGAACCGAGGGTTGGAAGAACTTTGAGAGAATAATATCTTGCTTGACTGTAATTCTGTGGAATATCTATTCATCCCCGAACTATAACTAATCGGCCATCTCTATTTTCATAGACCAAACTGAATATCGAGCTTCGCTTTCAGTTAATGTTATTTGTCTTTGATCCTGGTTTTATTGTGTATTTTACTCCTTTGGATTGATGAGTTTGATCATCCTTATTTTACTTATGATTATTAATGTTAAATCCACAACCATTGCATTGAATTACTTTCGATTTTACAAAATTTGAATTATTATTTGATCCTTTTTGAATGAGTCTATGGAAGCTAACTACTTTTCAAAATTTGAACTTGAATAGGAGAGGAAAGAGGCAAATAAAGGAGGAACTGACAGAGGGGGGCCAGAGGAGGAATGAAAAGGCCAAGCAGAGGAGAAGGAGATCGAGAAAAGGGAAGAACCCAGTGGAAGACGATATCCAAAAACTTTCAGATTTCATTAAGGCCTATGTTTGGCTAAAATTTAGTTTCTTTGTGGTGTAATTGTATTAATGTTGTGGCTTTGAATTCTTTTCTATCGTACATCTAAAACTTCTGCTCTATTGTTCTTTTGTTAGACAACAATTTCTTTGATTGTTCTTAATATTCATCATATCGAAAGACTTATTTGATTGTTACTATTTTGTTTCATTCGAGAGATGGGACGGGTTATTCCTTCTTGCTGTCTCTCATTAGTATAAATTGTTAATAATTATAAATAGCTGAGAAGGTCATTCGATAAACTATTGTGAGGTGAGAGTCCATAATAGTGACTAGTTGTCTTAGATTCATTCTAATTGTTCGAATTAGAATCGAAGGTTGGCATTCGACGATTGAGAGATCGACTTCTTTTCTGGTTAGGATGAGAGATCAGCTAATCAATCATTTCTAAACCATCTACTAACAACTTATCCGCTTTAAACTCAAAGGGAGATCGGCGGGTTTAAGGAGAGAATAGTTGATTCATATTACAAGGATCGAGAGATCATTTACTTTATGACAGAGAATCATAACCAATAGCATTAAACAATTCATCACAAAGGAGTGTTCTCTTTTGAATTCTAGTTCCTTTCGTTAAATACTCTTTTATTCCATTCTTTTCTTTTAATGTGATAACTCTTAAGATATAAATAGTTTAACATTCGTCTAAATCAGCGGGGTTACGACACTCGTGGTTTCTACTCGACCTATGCACTTGCAGTAGTGTGGACTCTAGAGTAAAATTAAAATACGACTAGAACTATATTGGCTGGTGTGAGGAATTACATCTTCTAAAGTTCACGTCAAGTTTTTGGCGCCGTTGTCGGGGATTTAGATCATTGTTCTCTATTTATATCTTTTGCTATTTAACTTCTTAACATTATAACCTTTATTGTTTATTTATTTCTTCCGTTGATTTCAGACAAACAATAGGACTACCCATAAGCAATTGCCTGAATTAGATCCTGAGATCGATCGAACTTTCAAAAGAAGGGTGCGAGAGTATGGGAGCAGACACCTCTGACTCAAGGAACGAGTCGCACTCACTCGATAGAAACTAAACCGAATTCTTATTCGGAAGGAGAAATGATGGCTCAACAACAAGAACAACCTCAACTTTCGGTTCCTTCTTCCTTAGAAAAACTCTATACCCCTACCGCAGATGGATTGGAGTCTGCTATTTTGAAGCCATCTATTCAGGCTAACAATTTTGAATTGAAATCCTCTTTGATCTCAACAATTCAACAAAATCAATTTGGAGGAACTCCAGATGAGGATACGAATCAACATCTCAAGGATTTCTTAAAAATATGCAAGACAATAAAGCTAAATGGAGTTTCACCAAAAGCACTCAGATTGAGAGTCTTTTCTTTTTCTCTAAAAAGCAAAGCCAAACAATGACCATTGTCACTTGAACCACGATAGTTAACTATTTGGGAACAATTGGTAAAAGCTTTTTTATTTGAATACTTTCCTCCGAGCAAGACAATCAAGATTAGAAACGAAGTCATCGGATTTGTTCAAAAAGATCAAGAAACACTTTATGAAGCTTGGCAAAGATTTAAGACACTATTAAGATCATGTCCTCAACATGATTTAAGTAAGTGGATTTTAGTTCAATCATTTCATTACGCTTCAAAGATGGACTCGACAATGTTGATGATGACGTATTCATAAAGAAAAATATAGATGAAACATGCCAACTCATAAAAGAAATAACAAGAAATCATCATTTCTTAGTTCATTCAAGGTCCAATGAATCTATTGCTTCTACTCAAATGCGACTGGATGATGAAGACTTTTCTTCTAAAGTGGAGTACATCATTCAGAAGGCGATCAACAGGTTGGGATTCAATGGAGCCACTCCTACCGTCAACATGATAACTAGGTGATGTGAAATATGTGGCTCATCAGATCATATATCCATACACTACGAACTGTTGAGGCAGCAAGGTCATTAACAACAGACAAATGCGATAGGCTCTTACCGTACTAATAATGATCCATATTCCAATACATTCAACTTTGGATGAAAAAATAATCCAAAATTCTATTCTAGAGACATCTATCAGGAAGCTCATGCTCTTGTAGATCCAATCAAAGAGTACAACCCCAGAATCCTCTGATTGATCAAGGGCCATCCTCTACATGCAAGCTTGAATCGATGATGGAGAAGTACATGTCTAAACAAGACACTCTCATGCAAAAGATGTTTGAGAAAATCGAAAGCCTCTCCATTCATAACAAGATGCTAGAAACATAGATATCAGTATCATCATCGAGACAATAGGGAATTCTGCTCGGACAATCAGAGCAGAACCCGAAGGAGCAAGTCCAAGTTGTAATTTTGAGGAGTGGGAAAGTAATCGAAGACACTAAAAGAACAATACCAGAAATCTCGACACCAGAGAATGTGGAAACTTCATAACAAGATGAAGTAGCTCAATTAGAGGCCAAGTTAATTGAACAAAAAGAAGCCAAATGGTGTAAATGATGGCTGGAGTTGGTCTAGAGGTGATTTCAGCGTCAAGCAGGCCTATGGCATCCTACGTGCTCCTACTTCTCCTGAGGACAATGACATGTTCACTGATTGCCGACTAATATGGAAAACAAGGCCCCACTAAAAGTTAAAATCTTTGTTTGGCTTTTGAGCAGAAGATGTCTTCCTATAGCTTCTGATTGTGCTCGCAGCCTGATTGGGATGACATCTATTTGTAGGATGTGTGACAGCAATTCCCCGGAAGACAACGATCACCTATTTTTCAAATGTGATGTTTCAAGAGAGGTATGGACCAAGGCCAGATTAAATTGGATTGCCAACCAGATCTGAGCTTGAATTTTGGACTATTTTCCGGTGTGGTGGCAATTCTAGCTCAACTATTACTTATCGATCTTGTAGAAGCAGGGTTCTTTTCTTCACACTACTCTGGGCTCTATGGCTACAACGGAATAAACTAATCTTCCAAAATGATAGATGTTATGTTGAGAATATTCTTAGTCATGCTTTTTTTATGCACAATGAGTGGCGCTCTCTATGAAGTACTATTGTAATCTTTGAACTGATACCTGATATCCAAAACTCAAAGATCCTAGGAATTTCTTTATACCCTATGAAGTCAGAAACAAAAGAATTCAAAGGGCTTTATACGACTTAGGTGCTTCTGTTAGTGTCATTCCTCTCTCATTATGTAGAAAATTTGAAATGGGTGACATTAAGATCACTAATATGTCCCTCCAATTGGCGGATCGGTCCATCAAAATTTCCCAAGGAATTCTAAAAGATATACCAATCAAGGTAGGGGACTTCTACGTACGAGCTAACTTTGTAGTCCTAGTTATGGATGAAGACAACCAAACTCCCATCCTTCTATTCTTAGTCACTACAGGAGCAGTAATTGATGTCAAACAAGGTCGTCTCACTTTTCAAATAGGCGACGATATAGTGGAGTTTTGGTTAAATCAAATCATCAACTGTCCAAACATGGAGGATTATTATTGATAGTGATGTTTGGGACTGAGTAGTGATAACTTGCTGAAATAAAAGAAAAGGTCAAATTTTTTTAATTTTTGGTCTCCCAACTCACTAGCCGCAAGTGCACAGGTAAGTTGTAGTAGACTCAGGTTGTCGTATCCACAAGAATTTGAAGTCTAAGACACCCTAAAACAATCTAGATTAGTTCTACTTTAATGGCTAAAAACATATTTTCAAAGGAAAGTGAAAACAAATTTTTAATGGAAAGTGAAATGATAACTGAATTTTGGGTTTTGGAAACTTATCAAAACTGAGATATAAATGCTAGATTAAAGTCTAGAAAGGTTTAACTATCAATGAGGAAGGTTCTTCTAGGAATTGAGGTTCATCTAAATTAATTTAGGATGGATAGGATCAAGTTATCATTAAATATCCAATTTAGATTCAACTTGAAATGTGGCTGCTCTCACAGCTCAATTAGCCTTTAACTAAGAAATATATGATCATATAGTTGATAGTTAGGTTGAATCAAAAGAGGATCCTCACTGAAAATCAAGTTATCATTGAATGCAATTGAAGGTTCAATGCTGATTTTTATAATTCAAAGAAACTTTGGAATGATAACTTGTAATTGCAATCATAAAAAGATGGAATCATTTCAATCAATCAAACCAGGATGAAATCTACCCAAATATGGTGCTTGTGCTCCTTGATTCATCTCTGAATTCCAGGGGGATTTTAATTCAACCTCTCGTTGCAAAATAGAATGAAATCCACACAAAACTCCAATTAAAGGGGTTAAGAAACATCCTATCAAAAAGGGGGGAATTCAGTGATTGTCCAATGCTCCTTGGGTCATCTCTGACTCTCAAGAATGGCCTTAAGACTACCTCTCAGTAGTGGATTAAAATGAGCCTTGACAATGGAAATCAAAATTCAATTGGAAATCAGAAACTAGAAATCAGCAAATAGAATTCTGCAATTCAGGAAATCAGAATCATATATCAATGGAACTAGGTTTATCAATTGCTTCTTGATCCATCTTTGGACTGCAAGAGATCCCTAAGGTTCAGCTCTCAATGATTGAATAAAATCAGGGGGTTCAATTGATAAAATAGTTTCCAGCAGGAAATCAAAAAATAGATTTCATTAAAGTTCAGAAATCAGATTTGCAATATGTTTTGAGTCAAAGATAATATGCCAACATCTTGATTCATTTCTGAACAAGATATGAGCAATGACAACATTTCAGTTACTCAATCAATTAGGTCCACAATGACAAACAGATTCAAATTGTTCAGGAAATTCAGAAAACCAGAAACCAGGGAATCAGTATTTCAGAAATCAGAATTTTAAATCAATGGAAATCTGACTTACCAACTGATTCTTGACCCATCTCTGGACTACAAGACATCCCTAAAGTTCACTTATCAGTGATTGAAAGAATTTAGGGGACTCAATTGGTAAAACAGATTCCAATAAGAAATCAGAAAAATCAGAATTCAGGTTTTCATTTCAGAAATCAGTGGATCAATCTGATTTGAGTCAAATGATTGTCCAAACATCTTGATTCATTCCTGAACAAGATAGAAACAATAGCAACTTCCCAAGGACTCAATTAATCAGATTGTGAGTGAAGAACAGGTTCAAACAACCATAAAAATTAGAATCGTATTCAAAAATTCAAGAAATCAGATTTTCAGGAAACCAAATTCAGAAATCAAATTTGCAACTAAATGGAATACAGAAATCTGACTTTATCTCTTAATGCATTCTGAAGGGTGATTAGATCAAATGATACACCTCAATCATAGTTTACAATGGATCTAATGATAACATGAATCAATGCAGAAAAGTTCTGAAATCTGAAAATCAGAATTGATTTCAGTGCAGGATTACAAATCAGTCTATATTCATCAAAATTAATCCAAACTACTACCCTATCCTAGAAGAAATGGAGTTTAGCTCCTCATATTTACAAAGCTTGACATCAATTGGAATGAGAAATAGATACAAATCATTGATGCTTGAAGACTCTCCGCCAGCAGCTTCAAGTCCAGCAGCTCCTCCACAGCAGCCTCCTTTCTTGCTCCAAACCCTTGCTCAAACCCTCAATGTCCAGCCCCCTTTCTCTCCTACAGAAATTCCCCTTTTATATGACTCCTATCCACCCTTGGATCAGCATCAGAATGTTCCTTATCCTTTGATTGCAGCCACCTGTCCACCCCTCTAAAATTCCAGCTGCAGATTCCTTTTTGTGCAGGAAAAAGTAGATGGTCCCCCCTACTTTTTCCACTTTTTTGCCACCTTTCTCCCTGCTACAAATCCCCAAACAGCAAGCATCAAAGCCCTTGAATGGTGTTTTGACAAATAAAGATTAAGATGATGATACTTGCTAGCTCAGATATCAAATGGTATTAGGTGTTGTGCAGGAATGAAAACTTGTATCAAAATTAATGAATTAAGGGGCCCGAAATGATAACTTGTCACAAATCATGGAAATTATCCAAATGCAAGTAATTCAAAGCATTAGAAGCATCAAATGGACTAGAGTAACAAGTGAGTGCATTCAGAAATCAAATATGAATGAGATTTCTAAGAAGTGATAACTTGTGTGCCCAAAAACGATAACTTATATGACTTAAAAATGATAACTTGTGATAACTTGAGTTGTGGTTATCCAAATGTGATGAAATTTGATCAGCAATGACTTAGAACAATAACAAGATGATTGCTTAAGGTCCCTGTGCAGAATTAATGGTTTTGCATGTCGAAATGATAGAATTGCCCTTTAACGATAACTTGGCACTTGAAAAATGATAACTTGTTCAAATGGACTTAAAACTTTGCACAAGTTGAAATGTGACTATCCAAATATGATTTATACATGATAATGATGGATTTAGAGCAAGAAAACCATTGAAAATTAGTTCATTCAAAATAATGATAACTTGACATATAAGAATGATAACTTGGCATAGAATTTAAATATTAATGGATTTTGGCATTTCAGAACCTCTATGCACATGGAATTAAGTATGAAATGAGGAATATCAACTAGTTATCACAATGTATGCATTCCAAGTATAATTGGCCCAAAAATAGGCAAAAGTGGGACTCGATATGTGTGAAAAGCATCTAAAATGGGCTAGAAACATATAGTGATCAGCAAGTGATCAATTATTCCCAATCTGAGCACGTGGATCCTCTAATCCAGAAAGTTGCATCAGTTATTCACATATCTGATCCCTTGGAAGTTTCTCTCGGGGCTCAAGAATCATCACTGTGGATAGAGGATGGAGCTCAATTTCTTAGAAGCCACATGCTCCCACCATTGATACAAGATCCGGACAACCGACAAGAGACTGAACCTATCAAGCTCGGACAAGCATGTAGCCTGAAAAAACAACCCAAACCCGAGTTGAAGAAACTGCCCCAGAACCTCAAATATGAATTCTTAGAAGAAGACTCCACCTACACAGTGATTATAATTGCAAATTTAGAATCGAGTCAACTTCAATTGTTGCTCGACGAGTGTCGTGGGTGCAACATAGATTTCTGGTAAGCACGAGAGTGTCGTGGGTAAGTAGAGTGTCTTCCCCATCATGATTGACTAAATACACGCGTGAAGGGGCATTCGGTCATTTTAATCCTAATTGAAGTTCAGAGGACGTAAATTCTAAGTAAAAACATTCCCCTAGCCCTAGTGTTTAGCTACACTCTTCTCTATCTACTTTAGCATTAAAAACCCAAAAAAAATAGTGTAATCTTATTTGTTGTGATTTCTAGTTTAGCATTTCACTTTCTCATTTTGAATCCACAAATATTTCATTTTTCATTTTTACCAATTCCTAATTCAAATACTTTCCCAGATTTATTTTACTTTCCTTTCTAATCTTATATTTCTTACTTTAATTCTTGAACCAATTTTTTTTGTTCCACAACTCAATACAAGAAAATTGAGATTTTCTGACAGACAATTTTCAACGGAAAGAAATCCTTCACAATTTGCGACTGATAGCAATCTGTCGGAACTTCTTACGCCGATATTTTCGACGGCTCTCTATCCGTCACAAGTTCCGACGATCGTACCCGTCAATAAATAGAAAAATAATTAGTATTTTATTATAATTATTGATAGTTCGGACCATCGTATCTTCCGATGGTCCGGACCGACGGTAATCGTAAAAATAATTAAATATTAAAATCTTACATATCATAACATAACATAATCAGTATTTTATTATTTATAATTACAGACAGTTCGGACAGTCGAAAATTTTGACAGTTTGGACCGTCGATAATCGTAAAATAATTAAATATTATAATCTTATATATCATAATATGTTATATAATTAGCATTTTATTATTATAATTACCGACAGTTCGGTCCGAACCGTCGGTAACTGTAATGATAATTAAATATTATAATGTTATATATCATAATATATATATGTTAATATTTCTGACAGTCAAGCACATCCAACGGCCTTGGCCATCGGTAATTACCATTTCACCTCTCCCGCATTTTTTTCCCTTTTCCCGCTTTCCCCTCTTTCCACCCCTATATATTACCTTCTCCCTCTCTCCTCTCTCAACCTCTTTCCCTCTCTCCTCTCTCTCTCTCCCTCCCTCACTTGCCGCGATCGGCGCAATGACAACTACCCGGATAACGACCCGCCGGCGATCTCTCTCGAGCTTTGTCTTCCTCCGGCTCCGGCTCCGACCACATCGACCTCTCTCTTCATCTTTTCGATGGTGAAGACCGCTGTAACTTTTTGACGGTGGTGCCAATTAGTGTGATGGCGTCACAAGTTGAAGCCAATGAGTGTGAGACGCAAAGCTCAATTTTCCCGCCGTTTTGTGTTTTTTCTCCTGCCTGTAACTTGGTTTGCATATTAGAAGGCAAAGAGGGAGAGCATTGCAAAATTGAGATATTTAAACTCAAAGTCGTTTGCATGTGCCGCTATACTTGTGCTGCATCAGATGTGGATGCGAATCTCGTTAACTAATGTTTGTATTCATCCATGGCATGCCTTTGC
Source organism: Pontederia crassipes (assembly GCA_030549335.1). NCBI lineage: Eukaryota > Viridiplantae > Streptophyta > Magnoliopsida > Commelinales > Pontederiaceae > Pontederia > Pontederia crassipes. Next base: position 13,087,933 of record CM060198.1, read on the forward strand.
ATAGAGTCTTAATTAAGACATACGTGATAGAAGGCTTGCACACCATAATAAAAGGTGATTGAACTCTTATATCAAAATCTATCATTGAAGTGGAAATAAAATATTTAGTGTCATCTTTCTCATCATTTGTATGTTTACAGGAATTTTGTATGACTGTTTTATATCTATAAGTTCCAAGTTCATGAGCTATTTTACTTTGAGAATTATATCTTTTCTTAATATCAAAAAATAGATTAAAATTTTGATGTCTCATGCTGCAGTCATATTGACAACATTAATAATTATTTTTTTTCATGAACACGTCACCTTAAAGAAGATTGCTCCATCGTTTGTCTCCTAACTGGTATGTAGCTAACGTATATACCAATGCTCTTATCAAATAAAGTTTTCATACATTTTGGCATTTTGGAATTAAGTACCAGATGAACCTCCTCCTATCATTCATGCACTATGGGGAACTTTCAAACACTTATTTTTTTACTGTTTGTGTTTGCATTTTGTGATTCAATATATTATCTTGTAAACAAAGTGGGAAACTAAAAAATAAAGGAACTCAAAAATTAATCCACCAGAATGAAATTTATATTTCTTAGGTTTTTAAAAGCTTAGCTATGTTTAGGTAAAAGCTTAGAGGAACATAATGGAGTATAATATTGAAATTATATAATTATATATTAAATGCTTGTAGATATAATTAGTTCAACAAAATAAGATTTAAGCATATATGCATTTATAAATATTTTCATACAACAAGTAATGGCATTAAAATATAAAAATAATTTATACTATATATATATGTGTGTGCTCATCATTATGAACATGAAATGAATTTAAATATAGAATCTCGAGAAAAGCTAACCAAAGAGGGAAATACAATTTGGAAAAGCTTCGTTGAAATATTGTCCAACCAACACCATTTTTTCTCATAAGCTTTCAAAATTACATTGTGTCTTCATGCCTTAATGGAAGTTATCATGATGTATATCTACATGAAGTCGCAAAGCTTTGAGATTTTATCATTATGAACACAGAAAACTTATAGTAGGAATTTTTGTCATGGCCTTCAGGGAGCATGAAAGTTAATTTTTTTTATCTAATATTGACCCAATAATGCATCCCATGCAACTCACTGCTATAAATAAGCATTAGTGATTACTAGCTATCATAGAACTCAACATCTCTCTCTCTCTCTCTCTCTATATATATATATATATATATGTGTGTGTGTGTGTGTGTGTGTATTATATATATATCTATATATATATATGTACACATATATACATATATATATATATGATAAAATGGAGATGAAATACCCTTGATCTCAATTATTGATTTGAAATCAAGGACTCATATTAAAGTTACTAGGTGGGTAAACTACTCCTCCTAAAGCAAAAAGAAGGACGTGACCAGGAAAAAAGTGATACTTACCTTCTTCCCATTCTCCGCCGATTCCACTACCTATCTAATCGATCCCACTACTTATCATTTGATCCCACATGTTAATAATGCCCTGAATCCTCCCCTAATAGGAAATTCATCTTCTCCCCAAAACGCCCTGATGTAAAAGGCACCATCGCACTACGGGATCTCCCTGCTCGATACAAAATTAATTTATTTTCTTATTAGAGATAGGTGTCTTGATTTTGAGGAATTAATTTATAGTCCCAATCGATATATAATTCTTATCATATGTAAGGGAGTGATTATATAAACTCGCTGTGTGTCCGCATAGAAAATTATTCTGAATTGTAAACTTCTTCTATTCTCATCTAATAAAATTTTGCGTCATTTTGAATTTCTCGATTTGTTCTTCGGTGCATAATTTCTCTCGTGTATAAATTTAATAAATTCATATCATAGTGAGATTTCATTGTCGACCCTTCGTCAAGCATAAAGATGACATCGCAATGTGAAGATCAAGAAATTAAGAGGGCAGAATAGTTTAAATCTCTAAGAGATTAAAATGCAGGCACTTCTAAAATAACAAAGAGTCTCAACGCCTCTCATAAACATGTCGAAGAATAAATCAAAGGAGGAAGACTCGAAAGGCAAAGATCGACCTCGCAAATTCGGCAGCACATGAGGAGAAGGCGCACTCTATGATCCTATTGTGCCTGGCGTGATTATTAAAGTTGCCGATCAAAAAATGGCAGTTGGTCTATGGTCGAAACTTGAGAGTCTACCAATAAGTTGCTATTGAAGCAAAGTCTATTGGCCCTCGCACATGCAAGAAGGTACCACTCTGAAAGATTACTCTGTTGATGGAATTATGAAACATGAATGTGAAGATTGAAGATAAAGATGTTGGTGTCTCTTTCTTTGTCATACGAAACTTTCGTTCAGGCTATGATCATCGAAAGAGGCACAATTATCGAGTACACATACTCTGGAATAAGGGCATCACCCGAATTCGAAGAAGGGAAAGCCGAAGAACAAGAATATGAACATCTACAACTAATGCAAAGAACCTAGTCAGTGTAAGGACTACCGCAAGAAGAAGAAGGAGGACATAGTTGCTATAATAGTCATCGAAAATGAATTGACTATCATGGTCTAATCATAGATGTTTGGAGAAGAGTTGGGTTCTGAATTCAAGAAGCTCTTATCATATGATTCCACATGACGAAAATGACATCATGAGCAATGATGTTGCTTGTAAAACTATTAGAATTAGCTCAATTCAAATCACAACTCATGACAATCGGATGAGGTCATTAAGAAAGGCCCATCATGTTATGCAATTGAAGAAAAATCTGATATCATTAGTAGTTTTGCACTCGAAATAATGTGAGATGATGCTACAGGAGATGTTCTCACGATCACCAAGAGTGATGTTGAAGTCATGAGAGGGTCAGAGAGAAGTCCTTGGACATACTATAAGGCACAATAATTTTTAACATGATTGTAGTATGTAGTTAATCCCAATCAGAACCTGAAGCATCCATGTTGTGATACATGTGACTTGGACATATGAATTAAAAAGGGATGGACATCTTAAACAAGTACAATCTTTTGGGTGACCAAAAGATATCTGAAATCAGGTTATGAAAGCATTGTGTCTTTGGCAAGCAGAGATGACTTCAATTCAGCAAAGTAGTGCATAAGACAAACTGGAGTATATCCACGCTGATTGTTGGGGCCTCTCTCGTGTTCCATCTATAAGAGGTTCTACATACATCCTATCTATGATATTTGACTACTCACGAATGACATGGGTATTCATGATGAAGTACAAGAGTGAGGCATTTGAAGTCTTCAAACAGTGGAAAGCTTTGATGGAGAATCAGACATTGATAAAGGTGAAGCACTTTCATACAGACAACGCACGGCTAGGAGTTCTATTCATCCGAATTTAATCAGTTCTACAAGGATGAGAGCATTGTCAAACATTGTCATAGCAAAACACATGAACATAACTCTTTTGTAGAGGGCATGATACATGCTTTTAAATTCTGACATGAACAAGTCATTCTGGGTTGAGGTTGTTAGATTCTACAATCGCGATCGATCTTAAGGCTCCTATTGACGCATGGTCAAAACATCTGGTTTCTTATGCTAACCTACAAGTCTTTGGCTATCCAGCATATTACCATACTAGTAAAGGAAAGGTGGAACCAATGGCCAAAGAAGGAGTCTTTATGAGATATGGTGTAGTTATAAAAGGCTTCAGAATCTGGTCTCCTTCAGAGCACTAGATTATTCATATAAAAAACATATCCTTCGATGAGATGTCTATGCTGAAGTAGAAATAAGATGTTGTTGACTCAGCAGATGAGGGTGTCAAAACAAGTGGAGTGTGGATTTACTCCAATTCAAAATAGGACAGAAGAATCTCATTAGGTTGAACAATCAAAATTTGAAAAGAAAATAGAAGAAGCAATGATAAGTCTAGATGCTGGACTTGCACACAGGCAAGTAGGTCCTCCTAAGTGTTTTGACTTTAAGGACATGACTACATATGAACTCCAAATAGATGAAGAGGTTTTTATCGCATGAATTGATCTCCAATTTCGATTTTGTAGTGAATCTAACCAGTCATGGGTTCATGGTTGAACTAACCCATCGGTTCGGTCTGGTTTTAACCGTTAACAGAGGAAGAAAATATTTATGCATCCTTAGGAGCTAATTTACATTAATTTTGCATCCACAAGTTCAATGCATTTTCATTTGCGGATGAGGAATCCAATTTATCAACTAATATGCGTAAGACCGAAATGAGCCTAATCAAAATTTATTTTTAATATGAATTTCAAATCACGGATCAACATTTCAAAATATTAAAGTAATCTCCAAAGATTAAAATATTTTTATTTTAATTCATATTATAATTAAAATTATTTTAATAAGGTCGGACCAAGATGCAAAGGAGGTTATTCAAGAGTTCTCGTCCCGTCTGTAGCAGAAATACTTTTTATGATTTTAAGAAACCTAAAATTTAGCTTATTAGTAGACTAACCTCCAACCAACATCACAGGACCGGGTTTGATATTGAACACATGATTTAAGCAGTATATGTTAGTTATGTCTGTTACGAGTAGTCATGAACATTTGCCGCATGCGACCAACCGATCGATGATAGAACGCTGAATGTTAAGGAAGTCCCAAATCATTTTCATTATATTTCATTTTATTACAATATATAATATATGCCTGTACAGCTAGGAACGAACAACACACAAAATATACAAATCGATAAAATTATTTATTGGGATTCTTTCTAATGCTTGATGAAAGGGTAATAATTTTGACTGCACTTGTATTAAATTAAAATTTTTTTATTACTTTTAAATTGAAAATGGAATTAGTTAGATATGAATAATTTTGTGGCTAAAAAAATATGATCCAGACAGATTTATCTTTGTGTATATATAATCATCATCCAAACATATGGATGTTAATTTTCATGTTTATTGTTTTAAAAAGATAAAAGAATTAATTAAAAATAGGAGCTTTGTTCAGAATGTAACATAGGATTCCCTTAATATGACTACCAAAATATTACTCTCTTTTAATTTTTTTTAATCTTTTTTTAAGGAATGACGACCTATCTTATCTTTGTTAATGTTATAATTTAATTAAGCATATTTAAATTATTATTATGTCTTACATATAATAAAAGTATACTAGTAATAATATAATTAGGTATTTACATTAATTATTAAGCATATTACCGACGATACGCGCTTTGTAGTTTATATTATTTTAATAATATTCATTCCTGGCTAGTTTATAGTAAATTGTATTGTACTCATCTTGACACCTGTCTCCACTATATCTACCTTATATTCTGAAATTAAAATCTGTCAACTCATTTATTAATTAGGAGAAGTTAATAACATTTGCAAGGTTGGATTTTGGGTGTTACAACGAAACCAGTAAATGCTTCTCACACAACTTAAGTACTACTATAAATAATTCATAGTCAACAATCAACTTGATTACTACTATAAATAATTCATATCCAAGTAAATGTGTCTTATCCAACTTAATTACTACTACAAATAATTCATAGCCTAATAAATTATTCTCATACAACTTACGACTATAAGCGATTACAATGTACATGAACTCATAGAACCCATCTCGCTAAGACTTCCATTTAGTCTCTTGCTCTCGCTGCCTTCTTAGTTATATTCTCATGGGGGCCAAGCCAATTGTTGTGTGCTCAATGCTTCTACTACTCATCTTGTCTTCAGGTTAGCTACTATCTATCTATCTATCTATCTAAATAGATATATGTAGAGGAAAATCAGTTTTCCATCTCATTTTCTTCCTATGTATGAAGGAAAAAAGAATAATTGAAATGGTATAATATATTGATATTTGTATATACCGAATCCTTAATATATATTTGAATCTCATCATTAACTTGATTAATGTAATTTATTATTGTTTTAGTAATCTAATATGTTATAATTATAAAACATATTAGTTTTCACAAATGTTCTCACTATATAATTAACTATATAATTATTGGCAAATCTCTTCAGAGACATCCAATAAAATTGGAGTCATTATTGTTTTTTCATTGATGAACTTGGCTTGGGGAAAGTTTTTTTATTTTGCTCTATTTTATATTTGGTATTTCTTTAAAACAATATTTTTTCTTTTTTTTTTTTTGTACGAGTTTTTACATCTTGCCTCATAGATGTATGTATGAGTTTTTACATCTTGCCTTAAATTTCCTATCTTGTATTTTTGTTAGGGATGGCCCCACAAGTTGAAGCCAATGAGTGTGAGACGCAAAGCTCAATTTTCCCACCGTTTTGTATTTTTTCTCCTGCCTGTAACTTGGTTTGCAAATTAGAAGGCAAAGAGGGAGGACATTGCAAAATTCAGATATTTAAACTCAAATTCATTTGCATGTGCCGCTATGCTTGTGCTGCGTCAGATGTGGATGCGAATCTCGTTAACTAATGTTTGTATTCATCCACCGCATGCCTTTGCATAGAGTCTTAATTAAGACAAATACGTGATAGAAGGCTTGCACACCTTAATAAAAGGTGATTTAGTTCTTGTATCAAAATCTATCATTGAAGTGGAAATAAAATATTTAGTGTTATCTTTCTCATCATTTATATGTTTACATGAATTTTTTATGACTATTTTATATCTACAAGTTCCAAGTTCATGAACTATTTTAGTTTGAGAATGATATATTTTCTTAATATTAAAAAATAAATTAAAAATTTATGAGGCTACATGATGTCCCATACTGCAGTGATATTGACAACATTAATAATTAAATTTTTTTCATCAACATGTCACCTTAAAGAAGATTGCTCCATCGTTTGTTTCCTAACTGGTATGTAGCTAACGTATTTGCCAATGCTCTTATCAGATAAAGTTTTCATACATTTTGGCATTTTGGAATTAAGTACCAGATGAACCTCCTCCTATCATGCATGCACTATGGGGAACTTTCAAACACTTATTTTTGTCTACTGTTTGTTTGTGTTTGCATTTTGTGATTCAATCCAAATATTATCCTGTAAACAAAGAGGGAAACTAAAAAATATAGGAACTAAAAAATTAATCCGTCGGAATGAAATTTATATTTCTTAGGTTTTTAAAAGCTTACGGGAACATAATAGAGTGTAATATTGAAACTATAAAATTATATATTAAATGCTTGTAGATATAATTAGTTCATCAAAATAAGATTTAAGTATATATGCATTTATAAAAAAAATCATACTACAAGTAATGACATTAAAATATAACATTGATTTATAATATATATATGTGATAAAATGGAGATGAAACACCCTTGATATCAACCATTGATTTTAAATCAAGGGCTCATATAAAGCTACTAGGTGGGTAAGCTACTCCTCCTAAAGCAAAAAGAAGGACGTGGCCAAGAAAAAAGTGATACTTTCCTTCTTCTCATTCTCTGTCGATTGCAGTGCCTACCTAATCGATCCCACTACTTATCATTCGATTCCACATGTTAATAATGCCTTGAACCCTCCCCCAACTAGAAATTATTTTTCTCCCCATGACACTCCATTGTAAAAGGCGCCTCGCACTACGGGGTCGTCCTGCTCGATTCAAAATTTATTTATTTTCTTATCAGACATAGGTGTCCTGATTTTGAGGGATTAATTCAGAATCCCAATCGGTATGTAATTCCTATCATATGTAAAGGGAGTGATTATATAAACTCACTATGTGCTCGAATAGAAAATATTCTGAATTGTAATCTTCTTCTATTCTTATGTAATAAAAATTTGCGTCACTTAAATTTCTCTCTTTGTTCTTGGTGCATAATTTCTCTCATGTAAAAATCCTAACAAATTGGTATCATAGCGAGATTTCATTGTCGACCCTTTGTTGAGCGTAGAGATGGCATCGCAATGTGAATATCACGAAATTCATAGGGCGGAATAGTTTTAATCTCTGGGAGATCAAAATGCAGGCACTTCTGAAATAATAAAGAGTCTCAGCGCCACTCACGAACATGTCAAAGAATAAATCAGAGGAAGACTCGAAAGGCAAAGATCAACATTATTTGACAGCACATAAGGAGAAGGCACACTTTATGATCCTATTATGGCTGGCGAACGACATGATTATTGAAGTTGCTGATCAAAAAATGATCGTTGGTCTGCAGTCGAAACTTGAGAGTCTACCAACAAGTTTCTATTGAAGCAAGGTCTGTTGGCCCTCGCACATGTAAGAAGGTACCACTCTGAAAGATTACTCTATTGATGGAATTATGAAACATAAATGTGAAGATTGAGGATAAAGATGTTGGCGTCTCTTTCTTTGTCAAACAAAACTTTCATTCATGCTATGATCATCGAAAGAGAAACAATAATTTTGGAAGAAGTGAGATCGAGTATACATACTCTGGAAAAAGGGCATCACACGAATTCGAAGAAGGGAAAGCCGAAGAACAAGAATATGAACATCTGCAACTAATGCAAAGAACCTAGTCAGTGGAAGGTCTACCTCAAGAAGAAGAAGGAGGACATAGTTGTTACAATAGTCATCACAGTAGCAAATCTGATGATGATGAATTGACTCTCATGACAAATTGATTCAAGAAGCTCTTACCATATGACTCCACATTTATCAGAATATTGATATCGAAAAGACATCATGTGCAATGATGAGGCTTGTAAAATAATTAGAATCAGCTCAATTCAAATCATAACTCATGACCATCGGATGAGGACATTAATAAAGGTCATCATGTTATGCAATTGAAGAAATATCCGATATCATTAAGAGTTCATGCTACAGGAGATGTTCTCACAGTCACCAAGGGTGATGTTGAAGTCATGAGAGGAGTAAGACAGAAGTCCTTGTACATAGTATTAGGCACAATAATTTCTTATATGATTGTAGTAAGTTGTTCATCACAATCAGAATCATAAGTCTCCAAGTTGTGACACATGTGACTTGAACATATGAATTAAAACGGGATGGACATCCTCAGCAAGCACAATCTTCTGAGTGATCAGAAGATATCTGAAATCGGGTTATGAAAGCACTGTCTTTGGCAAGCATAGATGACTTCAATTCAGCAAAGTAGTGCAGAAGACAAACTCGATTATATCCACGCTGATTGTTAGGGCCCCTCTCGGGTTTCATCTATAGGAATGATGCATGCATTTTACAACATTTAATTTATGTTGCATTTAGATTTATTTTCATAATTTTCCCACGGCATGCATCGATTTTATTTCTTTTATTATAATTTTTTCTTAGAACTCTCCAGCTACCTAGGTGTGCGCAATTTTACAAGAATATCTCTAATTTTGGTGAAAATTATTAAAGAAAATTATACGAAGATGAAGGAAGGAAGAAATCACTTTTAAAGGCAGAAAGACTTACTGACGGGCCGTGAAACTCCTATAACACCCCTTTAGTGATTTTCCACGGCCCGCAAGTTGCGTCTCACGACCCGCAGAAGGGACAACTTTCGATCGCATGTTCTTCTTACCGGTCGCAAGCAGTGTATAACGCCACCCAGATTGAACACACGGATCGTTAGGGGCACTTCACAGGACTTACAAAGAGATATTCATCACTCACGGAAACATTATGAGTCGTCATGGAATCTTCACATATATCATCACGGACCATAAGGCATTCTTCACGGGTCTCATAGATTGAAGAATTAAACCAAAGAACATTCATAATGGGACGTCATATGGACTTACGATTCCCAGCAGAACTCGACTTAGTGGTCATCAGTTGTAACATCTGTTTAATGGCTCATACAGAATCGGATGAAAATCAAGCGCATATATGTTACGAGGCATAAGGATTATGACACGTACAAAAAGGTGTAAAATCTTGCCACAAATATTACGGGTCATAATGAGTATATAACGACCCGTTATATCAGATATCGCAAACTTCGGCCAAAAAAGTACAAGTCAAATTGATCACCAATCGTAACATGGCGATCACGGATCCAACTTACGACCTGTCGCATGATAGTCACGGCTCATACAGAAGCCAAACACAGAATTGCCCGAGTTACGGGCCGTGATCTTTGTGTTACGGGGCGTTATGCATGTGAGAAACTTTGAATCAAAATCGAAATAGGCCGTGAACGGCTCATCAAGGGCCGTTAAACATGCTGATTTTTTTGTCAAATCATGAAGCCAGAGCAGTGCCAACCTTCTAGAAGATTTGTTTGATGATAAAAGCTTGGAATTGAAGATAAAATCATGAGATTTTTGGGTATAAAAGGAGTTTAAACTGCAAACCCTTATTTTGATAGAATTTGGACTCTCAACTTCTCAGAGTTAATCGGGAATCCTGATACTATAAATAGAAGACCTCTGAAAATGTGAGAATTGGTGCTTGAGACGTTGGGAGCCGTGCATATTGTAGGGGAATTTGATTCAAGTTAAGGGAGATTGCTGGAGAAGAAGGAGGAGCAACTCAGCATCAGGGCTCCTTATTCTTTCCAGAAATCATCCAAAGCAATGATCTCTGAATTCGTCTTATCATGGATGCTTTGTTTCTTATTATTTTTTTTACTTATTATTTTAGTTGAGATAACTCCGCCTATATTTTATAGCCGGTCCCAAGCCCGGATAAAGGAGGAGGGTTGTGTTAGGCCCCGACAGCCAGCATAAAATTCTGTCGAATCTTATGAACATGGATCAACGAATATATTGTGTTAATGCTAGGTCGTTACCCGTAAGTAACGCGCTGTACAACTCGGGTACAGTGATAAGAGAGCAAGAGCCGCTGCATCCTCGCCTGAATGCAGTGTTAAATGAGCAAGGGCTACCGCACTCTAATGGACGGAGGCGGTTAAAGAAGCTAGATCATGAGACTAAGGTCAGATTAGGTTCTTGGAACATTGGGACGTTGAATGGGAAGCGCCTCGAGGTAGCACAAGTAATGGACCAGCGTAAGATTAGTATCTTATGCTTGCAAGAAACTAGATGGGTAGGAGAGGGAAGTAAAGAGATTAGGTTAAATGGTTCCAAACTTTGGTACACAGGTAAGGTAAATGGAAGGAATGGTGTTGGTATTATCGTGGATGCAGAATGGAGGAAGAATGTTGTGGAAGTTAAAAGGATTGAGGATCGAATCATATCCGTGAAAATAATTGTTGGAAAGGAGACTATGAACATTATTAGTGCATATGCACCCCAAGTAGGAGCAGAATCACATCTCAAGGAGAAGTTTTGGGCAGATATGGAGGGTTTGATTGAAAGTATACCAACAACCGAGAAAGTTTATATTGGGGGAGACCTTAATGGACATGTTGGTAAAGAGGCAGGACCACATGCAAGGGTTCATGGTGGTTTTAGTTTTGGGGAGTTGAATGAGGAAGGACAAACTATTATTGATTTTTCTTTAGCATACGACCTTAAGATTATCAACACTTGTTTTCGGAAGAGAGAGGAACATTTAATCACATACAAAAGTGGAACTCATAGGTCTCAAATCGATTTTTTCTTGACAAGAAATACTGATAAAAGACGTTGTACTAATTGCAAAGTAATTCCTGGGCATGGGGTGACTACACAACATAGATTGTTAGTTCTTGATATGCAAATGAAACGTAAAAACCAAAATCTCGAACAATTTTTGATCGAAAGATCAAGTGGTGGCAGTTAAAGGGGGAGAAGCGAGAGACTTTTAGAAGTAAGTTATTAGAGGAAAGTGTGTGGGAGTTAGAAGAAGATGCTAGTATCATGTGGGAGAATGTGGCAAAAAAGGTTGAAATGGTTGCTAAAGCCATTTTAGGAGAATCAAAAGGTTTTGGACCACGAGATAAGGAGACTTGGTGGTGGAATGAGGAGGTCCAAGAAAAGGTGCGTAATAAGAAGAATTGTTTCAAGGCGATACACTTGGACAATAGTTCTGATAATTGGGAAAAGTATCGTTTGACGAAAAGGGAGGCTAAGAAGGCAGTTAGTGATGCTCGTGCTAAAGCATATGAGGGGTTTTATAAGGAGTTAGGGACAAAGGCTGGTGAACAAAGGATTTACAAGATTGCAAGGAATAAAGAGAAGGAGTCGAGAGATTTGGATCAAGTAAGATGCATAAAAAATGAAGTTGGCAAGATTTTAGTTATTGAAGGAGATATTAAGAACAGATGGGAAGAGTATTTCTATAAGCTATTTAATGATGGATGTGAAGGTTCCCGTTGTGATTTGAAGGACTTGACAGTTAGCGAATGTGAGCTTAATAGGTCATTTTATCATAGAATTAGAGTCTCGGAGGTTAGCGAAGCTCTTAAGAAAATGGAGAATGGTAAAGCCATTGGACCGGATGGTATACCGATTGAAGTTTGGAAATGTTTAGGAGAAAAATGTGTGTTGTGGTTATGTAAACTATTTAATGAGATTTTACGATCGAAAAAGATGCCTGATGATTGGAGATTAAGTACATTAGTTCCTATTTACAAAAATAAAGGGGATATTCAGAATTGTGCAAATTATAGAGGGATTAAACTTATGAGTCACACAATGAAATTATGGGGAAAAGTGATTGAGCATAGATTGAGAATGGAGACTAGTATTTCTGAGAGACAATTTGGGTTCATGCCAGGAAGATCCACTACAGAGGCGATTTATTTACTAAGGGGGATGATGGAGAAGTATCGAAGTAGGAGAAGAGACTTACATATGGCTTTCATTGACTTAGAAGGCGTATGATCGGGTACCAAGGGATGTACTTTGGAAAGCCTTGCGAAAGAAGAGGATGAGTGTTGCCTACATTAAGGTAATACAAGATATGTACGATGGGGCATTGACTAGGGTTAGGACACCCGGAGGTGAGACAAATGAATTTCCTATAGGAATTGGCCTACATCAAGGATCAGCTTTAAGCCCGTATCTATTTAACTTAGTTATCGATGCTATAACCGAGAGTATCACAGAGGAGGTACCTAAGTGCATGCTATTTGCGGATGATATAGTACTTTTAGCGGATTCAAGAGAAGAGATTAATATAAAATTGGAAATATGGAGAAATACGTTGGAGTCAAAGGGTTTTCGTTTAAGTAGGGATAAAACAGAATATATGCGTAGCAATTTCACAAATAAACAACTTAGAGACGATTTGAAAGTTAGGCTAGGGGAGGATATAATTCCTCAAGTGACAAAGTTTAAATATTTAGGATCAATTGTAAGACAAGATGGTGAGATTGATGATGATGTTAATCATAGAATTTAAGCTGGTTGGTGTAAGTGGAGGAAAGCCACTGGAGTTCTTTGTGATAGAAAAGTACCAAATAAAGTTAAAGGAAAATTCTATCGTACTGCTATAAGGCCAGCAGTGTTATATGGTAGTGAATGTTGGGCTATGAAGGGACAACATGAACGTAAAGTGGAGGTAGCCGAAATGAGGATGTTGAGATGGATGTGTGGTCATACAAGATTAGATAAGATTAGGAATGACCATATACGTGAACGAGTCGGAGTGGCTCCTATTAGTGAGAAAATGGTAGAGAATCATTTGAGATGGTTTGGTCATGTTCAGAGAAGACCATTAGATGCGTCATTAAGAAGAGTAGATCAAATAATCTGGAGTCCGATTAAAAGAGGGAGAGGGAGGCCAAGGCGGACACTTGGCGAACTAATAGAGCAAGATCTAATGGTGAATAATATACCAAAAGGTTTGGTTACTAATAGAGCGGAATGGCGTCGTATGATCCATGTAGCCGACCCCACCTAGTGGGATAAGGCTTTGTTGTTGTTTTAGCTGAGATAGAGATTTATATTTATTTATGGAAAACTGCATGAACCAGTTTAGTGATTGAATTAATTCAATCGTTAGTTATTTCAGATTTTGATTGATGTTATTCCCTTCTTGTCTTCTGAGAATATCTTGCTGTGAATTAATGTCACAAACCAATTTTGGATTGATTTGATTTAGAACATCATATTCTTCAGTTTATTCAATCATAACATAAATCGTGTAATCAGTGTAATACATCGACTTATGCAGTCTAATAGATTATGTCCAGCAAGAATGATTGTTAGTAATGGATTTACAAATCATGCATTTTTGTTTTCTATTAATTAGAGTTCTACTCATCGTTAGAGATCTCTTAAATTTAGGCATGAGGATAGTTCGAACTAACGGATAGATCGTTGCTTCACGTAATCCTAATCTGTCGTGATAATAAACATCTGCATTTATTCAACCCTTGCTGTTTCGGGAGTTAACCTTATTTTTTTTATCATTCAGATTCCTACGGGCTCTTCACCATTTACTTTGATTAATTAATTACAACATTTATATTTCTGTCTTAACTACAAAATCCTTTTTCTTCTCTCAGTTGATTTTTAGGGTAGAATTAATTTAGATAGTTCCTCGTGGGTTCGACACTCACACTCGATTCATTATATTACTTGATACGTCTAGTGCACTTGCTAGCAGATTTATTTTGCTACAACTTTTTACGCATCAAGTTTTTGGTGCCGTTGCCGGGGAACTATGAATTAAATTGTTTAAAATTTTGTTCTAATTTACTACTTTGAGAACATATATCTTTCAGAAATTTTTAGATTTCTTTGATTCGTTTATGATTTGTGGTTGATACTTCAAGCACACAATCACAACATAATACAAGGAAATCAAAAGGACCTCTCTTGTTTGATCCAAAAATTGAAAAGACAACACATAGGTTGAAGAAAAATTTGCGTAAGATGGCTGAACAGGCACGGAATAATCAACTCCAACAAGGAGATCAGTCAAACAACAACTAATGTGAAGAGGAACCAGAGTCTCAGTACAAAACAATGATAGGGAATCATGCATCGTACTTCCTGACATCAACGTCAATAATTTTGAAGTCAATCCCGTGATCCAAGCATCGTAGTTTGGGGGAGCACTTCACGAAGATCCTCATGACCATTTGGATAAATTTCTTGGCACACTTAGCACTTTTAAACACAATAATATTCCTAAGGATACTATTCGTCTTTTCTTATTTCCTCAATCCTTACGTGACAAAGCGTCTACCTGGGTCAAGACTTTGCTTGCAGGATCAATCCATACTTGGCTAGAAAATGCTTAAAGAAATTCATTGGAAAATTGATGTGATTTGTGTGGAGTGTGATTAATGGATTGATTTATAGCACATAATATAAAATGCAACTAAATGATATATGGTCTAAACTCCTCACTTCACTAAACTGCAAGTGCACAGATCAGAGTAGTAAACCCAACTGTCGTATCCACGGTGATTTGAAACCTAAGATTCACTAACTAATCTAAATTAATCCTAAACTAAGTTAACTTTTTTTGGTGTTTTGAGGTGTTTGATATAAACTGATAACTAACAGATAATGAAATGTTTTTTTAGGAATGGGGTTCATCTAATTCTACTATGGATGGATTAGAACAACTTAGCAATACAAATCAACCCAGATTCAACCTATAAAGACTGCCCTCATAGTGCATTAAAGTTAGAACTAAGTATCATACTTTCATATGAATATTAGTTGGGTTGATTCAACAAGGGTGTCCATTGATATTAAATTACCATGAAACCTCTAGCTCAATGCATAAATACTAATTGTTAATGTTCTTTATTCATTTCTGAATAACAAGAGAATCTAGAATCAATCTCTCAGCTGTCATTACAAGATGAGATTCACATTAACAAGAAGTAAAAGAATACATTCAGATCTTGACATGGCTTAGGACTAGAAAACATGCTAATGTTTTTCTCATTTCTGAGCAAGAAAAGAATCAAACATCAACTTCTCAATTGCCATTGTAAAATAGGATTCACATCAACAGAAAACTGATTCAAAAGCATTGAGAAACTACACTAACATCAGTGGCAAAAGTGATGTTCAATCATCCATCCATAAACATAAATTAAACTACTATCCTATCCTAAGAGAGCTAAGATTTAGCTCCTCATAAGTGATGAAACCAATAGAAAATAGATAAGGAACTGAATAAAAAACATTCTAAAACATAAAGAAGAACAAAACCCCTAGCTCCAAGACTTCAACAAGCAAGAACTCAGCCTCCAGCCCAATGGCTAGGTGAGGAGATCCCCTTTTGCTCCTCAACATCCCCTTTATATATGGGATTATCATCTCCCTTTGATCATCATTAGAACCTTCCATTCCATCTGATTTTGCCACCTGTCTCTGATCCCCTCTTCTTTTCAAAAAGATTCCTTTCTCATTGCTTTTGGTTGGCAACTTGCATTGTGGTCCCCTCATACTTTTCTAGCAGGATTCTCTATCTTTTCTACTTGATTTTGATCCTACAATAATAATAACAGCAAGCATCAATTCTTCAAATGAAAATTAGATAAATAATAACTAAATCAGCATATTATCCAGCTCAAATGTGCAAATATAAGATAACATTGTGCTGCGAAGATCAATGCATATATATTAAGCATAATTTGATGAGTATGAACATTTCAAGGCTTATATGCACATGAATTAAGATGGAAAGTGAGTAGAAATTCGGTATGATCAACTAGTGATCAAACTCCCCCAAACTTAGTCTTTTGCTTGTCCTCAAGCAAAACATTCAGATATTAAGAACAAGGATTGAATCAAATAGTTCACAAATGAATTCATATTCAGCTGTTTAAAATCAAATGAGTTTCCCACTTTGCTAAGCCATTCTTTCCAATTCCCAAATTCTAGCCGAGGAATCACAGAGGCTAAAGCAAATTTAAGCTATGAAAGAAGTACTAACAATAACTAATTTGAATTTCAGGGATTTTCAATTTTACTAAAAAGTTTGAACTATCAATCTCTTGATGAACAGATTTGTGTATTGCTTAAATAGGATAAACCTGACTTTTATTCATGATAATGCAAATAAATAGGTTCGAACCTAATTTTTATTCATGCTGGTCAATTGGATAAAAATTCTGGCTTTATTCAGAAGAGATTCCATTTTGGATTTGACTCTCTTTATTCATGCATGTGATCACTAGCTGATCACCATAGGTTTTTATCCCATTTTAGATGCATTTCACTTCTATCGAATCCCTATTTTGCCCAACTTTTGGCCAATTATGTTTGAAATGCATAGATTGTGATAACTAGTTGATCTTCCTTATTCTATACTTAATTCCATGTTCATAGAGGTTCTAAAATGCCAAAATCCATAAATATTTCAATTCTATGACAAGTTATCATTTTTAGGACAAGTTATCACTCCTATATGTCAAGTTATCATTATTTTGAGTGAACTGATTTTTAATGATTTTCTTGCCCTAAATTCATCACTATCATGAATAAACATTATTTGGATGGTCGTATCTCAACTTGTGCAAAATTATCAATCCATTTGAACAAGTTATCATTTTTTCAATGTCAAGTTATCGTTAAAGGGCAAAACTGTCATTTCAGCATGCAAAGCTGTCAATTCTGCACAAAAGGCCTTAGGCAATCATTATATTATTGTCTTAACTCATTTCTGTTCAAATGTGATCACATTTGGATAACCACAACCAAAGTTATGATAAGTTATCATTTTTAAGACAATCAAGTTATCATTTTGGCACCCAAGTTATCATTCCTATGAAATCTTATTCATATTTGATTTCTGACTTCACGCACTTGCCACCCTAATCCATTTGGTGCCTTTCATGCTCTGAACCATCCATATTTGATCATTTTCCAAGATTTATGCAAAGTTATCATTCCGGGCATTGATAAGTTATCATTTTTAACCTTGATTTGCAACTTTGTACAACACTTAATCATACTTGATGTTTGAGCTGATCATAGTGGCTTCCTTTATCCTTATTTGTTCATTTCCTATTTGAGGACTTTGATGCTTGGTGTTCTATCTCTTCTAGCAGGAAAAAACAAGTTGCAAAAGGTTGGAAAAGCAAGGGGGGACCACCTACTTTTTGCTGTCTAAAAAGCTATGACATGAGATATTTTCTGTCCAGAGGACACTTGGCACAATCAAGGCATAGGGGAACACTTTGATGTTGATCTAAGGGTGATTAAAGGAAAGTTATAAGCTGGGAAATCCTAAGGAAGAAAAGGGGGGGCGGCCATTGCAAAGGGGGACATATTTGGAGCTGGATTGGGCAAGAAGGAGCTGAAGGAGGGCAGATTGCTACCAACAGCCCTGAAGCCAATATGATTTGCATCTGTTCTTCACTTTATTTTGTGTCGATGCTTGTAAATATGAGGAGCTAAATCCCATGCCTCCTAGGATAGGGAAGTAGTCTAGATTAATTGTGGATGGATATGGATAAATCTGATTTCCTGCACTGATTTCTGAATTCTGAATTTTTGGTTTTACAATTCTGATTTCTGTACTTATATGAATCCGTTCTTGTCATTGCAAGATTCTATTTGAATCAACAACTTAGAGGTAGTCCTTTGATCTACTCTTTGTTCAGAAATGAATTAAGAACCAATGCCAAGTTTCTAGATTCAATTCCAATTAGAATCTGATTTTCCTAATTTCTGATTTTTGAATTGTTGAAATCTGATTTCATCATTGTGGAACCCTAATTGAATTAATAACTAAGAGGTTGCTTATGGTTTCATTCTTGTTCAGAAATGAATCAAGAGACAATGAAGTTTCTAAGGTTTCAATCGATGAATTATTGCAAACACTTCAACTTGTCATTGTTGAATTCTGATTTCCTGAACTCATGGATTCTCCCTTGCTGCTGTAAACCCCTGATTATATCATCCACTGAGAAGTGAACTTAGGGCTACCTTGTTATTCAGAGATGACCCAAGGAACTATGGCAGGTGCTGAATCCCATTGAGTGACGTGTGCTAAATTCAATTGTTAGCTAGGTGTTGATTTCTGAATTTTTCTTGGTTGCTGATTTCCTGAATTTAGGGGAATCCGATTTTCATTGTTAAACCCTGCTTTAACCTACCACTAAGAGTGATCTTATGGCCTTCCTTGAGATTCAGAGATGAACCAAGGAGCAATGAAAATTTGTTGAATTCCCATGTGTAATTGGGTGCTGATTTCATTCAATCCTTTAGTGAAAATGTAAATTTCATTTGAATTTGCAGCTGAGAGGCTGATTTAAAATCCCCTTGTAGTTTAGAGATAAACCAAGAAGTATTTGCACTAATATTGGATTGATTTCATCCCTGTTTAGTTGATTGAAGCATTCCCTTCATTTTCAAAGTGTAATTGAAGGTTATCATTTCAGATTTCACTAATTTGTTAAAATTCTGCAAGGGATTTTGTTTTGAACTTAATGTCAACTTGATTTCAGTGAAGGACCTCTTCTAATTCAACTTAGCTAATCAATCATATGAGAATGTGATAGTTAGCCTTGATTCCATTGTGTTGTGAAAACAAATTATTTTCAAGTTGAGTTAAAATTGACATTTAATGATAACTTGTCCATTCCATCCATAATTAAATTAAATGAACCCCAACTCCTAGGAGAACCTTCCTCATTGATAGATAAACCCTTTGAGCCTCTAGTTTAGCATTTATAATTCAGTTTAGATAACTTTTCAAAAACCCCAAAACTGTTATCATTTTAGTCCTTTTTAGAAATCAGTTTTAACTTTCTTTCAAATTCTTGGATTTTTAACTTTAGTTAAGGCTAATCTAGAGTCTTTAGAGAGTCTTAGGCTTCAAATCACTGTGGATACGACATTTGGGTAGACTAGAATTGACCTGTATACTTGCAATAGAGAGTGAATTAGGAAGTTGCATCAAAAATTGAAAAAACTGAAATTTGACCCCAAAATCAACAAGTTATCACTACACTCCTCAATTTCATTACCAGCACATTAATAGAGTTCAAAAATGTACCAAGTTCCTCCTCCAAGCTTATCATGAGCACTGTCCTCAATGATGAATCATCTAAGCAAGGGAGAGGGTTGGGTGGGTGTTCAACTTGTGAAATGAGAGGTAGGCATGTCTTGATCCACTTCTTCTTTGAGTTTATCATTTCCAGCATATGATGAATCAAACCTACAATTGATTGGAACTAAACTAATGAGGAATGATCCATTTAACGATCAACAAAATTCTGTAAGAATTAAATTCACTAAAATTTGGCAAAATTAGATTTGGACAACTGAATGAACAAGAAATCATAGTTATCATTATGATGATCATAACATGAGCTAAGTAAGGATAATTAAGATAATCAATTATCAAATGCATTTCAGTGAAAAATCAAAGACGAGTCAAAAGTACTCCCTTTTCAGTGGTAGAAGATGTTCCTCTCTGATTTATTCCTGCAAAAACAAAAGGATATTAGATGTAAAAGGCTTGGGTTGCCTCCCAAGAAACGCCCTATTTTAATGTCTTAGGCTAGACATTGTTACAACTCTTAATGTCAAGGAGGTTTAAATAGTGTGATGTGATTAAGTATAGATCTCAATTTGTGGATAACTTCACTAATCAAGTATGGATCTCTTAGTTTGACAATAATTGATCTTTGTTTTTCAGTTGGATGTATCCCTCCTTCATTGTACCGGAAATATACTAACTTCTCATCCCAAAACTCTCATGTATGATATCTTAATCTCCTGGATCACCATCTTGTTTAAGCAGTCATTTTTTCAATGGCCTATTAAAATGCAGCATTGTTGGAAGATCTTTGAGCTCTTGGTTCCATCTTTCAGTAGGCAAACATTGATCTTCCTTCGTTGAATGTTCCATTCCTTTTATAAATTTGAATTCTGCTATAGCCTCCTCTATTTGGAAAGAAATTTCTTCTACTTTTGTATCCTCCTTGGCCATTTCAGTTTCATCATGTGGCTTTACTGTCATAACCAGTTGCCTAATGAATAATGACATGGGTGAGACTTAGGAACTTTGAATGACTTCAAATGAATTAGTGCTTGCTTCAAGTTCATGCCACTTCTTGTCTTTTGATGTTTCTTCATCTTTGATTTTAAGATGTTGACATTCTTCAGCTGATAGAATCCCATGATGGCTTGTGGAGTAAATTGCTTTAAGTTGAACTTCTGGACAGTTGGGTGCAGAGAGTAACTCATCTTTAGGGGTAGATAATAAGTGAATTGAGTTGCTCTTTTCATCAAAGGTGAAGGTACTTGTTACTTGTGGACAATCTGAAAGCAAACTAGTGGTGGTATCTCATAGTTTCTTCAAAGAATCAAAACCTTCTAGAATTTTATCTTCATTAGATAGGAACCTTATGAGTGGGTCTTCAATGTGATTCATTGCTGGTATCATTGGAATAGCTTTTTCAGTAACTTCAGCAACTTCATCTTGTTTCTTGGCTTGTTCTATAAGTGTGACAGATTCCTTTTCAACTTCAGCCTCCATGAGCACTTCTTTCTCTTCATATATCTCTTTCTCAATCTCCATCTTCACCTCTGAATTAGTCTGCAGAAAAAGTTTAGCCTCCAAGACTTGATGTTGAGCTTCAAGAGCATCTTCTGCCATTTGTAACTTCTTCAACATTGCATCTTGCTTCTCCCGGTATGCATCTTGCTCCTTCCAATACGCATCTTGCTCCCTGATGAGGTTTTCCAACATAATCAACCTTGACTCTTCTGTAGATTGATGAAGTGTTTGCTGATTTTTTGAAATATCCATGGTTGCAACTTGAAAATCTGACACCTGACTTTCACTATGATAGCAATATGACTGACTTTGTGAATCATAAACATAAGGAACATTGCTTGAGAAGTTTTCCTCAGGATTCCAGTAATTTGGATTTTCATGACCATGTGAGGCATACATGTAAATAGTAGAAGGCTGTTGAAATTGTGATGATACTTGATTGCAGTGAACTTGTGATGGTTCTTCAACATCAAAATCGTATTTCTAAAGAGTTTTGAACACGATATCTTCAACTATAGAATCTAATTCATCCTAGTTGATTGGTATTTCACTAGATTGATAATCATCCCGAGGCCAAGTTTGCCAACTCATATCCATCTATTTTTCTTTCTATCTTAGAAGTCAAATTCAGAATTTTCTGCACTCTTGCAACTTGTTATACAATGAGGTTAAGTGCAAAGATATTAAAAGCAGGAGTAACCATGAAATGAAATAGAGATTAAGATAAGATTGATAGCAGAAAAAGAAAATTCCAAAAAGGACTAATATAATAAGAAAAATGATAGTAAAAAATAGGACTTAATATAAACAATAGAATGTGATATAAACAGTGATGGTATAAGAAAAAGCAGAGGTAAATTAAGACAAAAGCTAAACTAAAGAAAAGAAAATAACTGCTGCAATGTAGACTAATCTAAACTATAGAAAGTGAATCTAATCAGCCTCAAATCCCCGGCAACGGCGCTAAAAACTTGATGTGATTTGTGAGGAGTGTGATTAATGGATTGATTTATAGCACATAATTGAAAATGCAACTAAATGATATATGGTCTAAACTCCTCACTTCACTAAACTGCAAGTGCACAGATCAGAGTAGTAAACCCAACTGTCGTATCCACGGTGATTTGAAACCTAAGATTCACTAACTAATCTAAATTAATCCTAAACTAAGTTAACTTTTTTTGGTGTTTTGAGGTGTTTGATATAAACTGATAACTAACAGATAATGAAATGTTTTTTTAGGAATGGGGTTCATCTAATTCTACTATGGATGGATTAGAACAACTTAGCAATACAAATCAAACCAAATTCAACCTGTAAAGACTGCTCTCACAGCGCATTAGAGTTAGAACTTAGTATCATACTTTCATATGAATATTAGTTAGGTTGATTCAACAAGGGCTTCCACTAATATTAGATTACCATGAAACTTCTAGCTCAATGCATAAATACTATTTGTTAATGTTCTTGATTCATTTCTGAATAACAAGATAATCTAGAATTAGCCTCTCAGCTGTCGTTACAAGATGAGATTCACATTAACAAGAAGTAAAAGAATACATTCAGATCTTGACATGGATTAAGACCAGAAAATATACTAGTGTTCTTTCTCATTTCTGAGCAAGAAAAGAATCAAACATCAACTTCTCAGTTGCCATTGTAAAATAGGATTCACATCAACATAAAACTGATTAAAAAGCATTGAGAAACTACACTAACATCAGTGGAAAAAGTGATGTTCAATCATCCATCCATAAACAAAAATTAAACTACTATCCTATCCTAAGAGAGCTAAGATTTTGTTCCTCATAAGTGATGAAACCAATAGAAAAAAAATAAGGAACTGAATCAAAAACATCCTAAATCATAAAGAAGAACAAAACCCCCAGCTCTAAAACTTCAGCAAGCAAGAACTCAGCCTTCAGCCCAATGGCAAGGAGAGGAGATCCCCTTTTTGCTCCTCAACATCCCCTTTATATATGGGATTATCATCTCCCTTTGATCATCATTAGAACCTTCCATTTCATTTGATTTTGCCACCTGTCTCTGGTCCCCTCTTCTTTTCAAAAAGATTCCTTTCTCATTGATTTTGGTTGGCAGCTTGCATTGTGGTCCCCTCATACTTTTCTAGCAGGATTCTTTATCTTTTCTACTTCATTTTGATCCTACAACAACAAGAACAACAAGCATCAATTCATCAAATAAAAATTAGACAAATAATAACTAACTCGTTATATTATCCAGCTCAAATGTGCAAATATAATATAGCATTGTGCTGCGAAGATCAATGTATGTATATTAAGCATAATTTGATGAATATGAACATTTTCGGGCTTATATGCACATGAATTAAGATGGAAAGTGTGTGGAAATTTAGTATGATCAACTAGAGATAAAAAATACTGTGCACCTCGGAAAGTAAGAAAATATAGACGAGAACTACGAGCCTTTGTGTAGGAAGATGATGAATCCCTTTATGAGGCTTGAGAACGCTACAAAGAGTTGCTGTCCAGAGTAGCGGATAATCGAATTCCAAAATGGCATGTTATGGAAGATTTCTACCATGATTTATGAACTTTGGATCAAGACAAGTTGGATCAATCCACTAGAGGAAATTATGTTTGTAATCCAGTCAAGTGAAATTCAGGGAATTATTGAAGCATGTGCCCTGAAATCTAGTCAAGAAAGGAGGCCTACTCGTCACATTCATGGTGTGCACGCTGCTGAAGAAACCAATTCTGAACTTGTGGCTCATCTGGAGTCTTTAAATCAAAAGTTTGACAAGATGCTGAACTTGATGGCATGCTAGCAATGCGGTGGGGGACATCCAACACAGGATTGCCCAGCAGGTAACTCTTCTGAGATGACACACACTGAAAACGCCAATTATGTTTCTAATCAAATTTTCAGGGAACTGAATAATGAATATTCTTGGAGAAACATCCAAAATTTTCGTTTGGACAGAACCAGGGACAGCAATTACCACAAGCCCAACCCCCAAACAATTTCACTCTTTACCGAAGGCAGCCTGAGGCTCGTCCACACACTCGACAAATTCTTTAGAGGAGATGATGTCAAAGGTTATGAATATAGTCCAGAATATGCAAACAACAATGGAGGCTCGAGTCAACAATCAGGAAGCATCAATTAGAAATTTGGAGATGCAGGTCGGACAGATGGCAAATCTAATGGCAGGAAGAACACCTGGTTCTCTTCTCAGCAACACTAAAAAGAACCCGAGAGAAGACGCTAAAGCCGTAACACTTAGGAGCGGTAAATAATTGGAAGATCCATTACTCTGCAAAGATCAAATCATGGAAGATGTTGATGGAGAGGAATTCTAGAAATCAACCAAGGAAAATCAAGCTAATGAAAGAAATTATCGTTTCACATATTCCTAAGCAAATAGGAGAATTACCATTTCCACAAAGACTCCGCAAAGAGCAGTTAGATAAATAATTTTTATGATTCATTGAGATTCTGAAACAACTAACCATTAACATACCTTTTCATGAAGCTTTACAGCTGATGCCGAGTTATGCCAAATTTATGAAGGATGTTTTCTCAAGAAAAAGAAACCTCGAAGCTATGGGGACAATAAAGATGACAGAAGAATGTAGTGCGATTTATGAACGCAACATACCAAGGATGCAAAAGGACCCTGGTAGCTTCACAATACCGTGCACTATCGAAAATTATCATTGCGCTAAAGTACTATGTGATTTAAAAGTAAGTATAAGTCTAATGCCTTATTCTATTTTCCTGCAGCTAGGTTATGGAGAACTTGAAGACACCTCGATGGTGCTCCAGCTTGCAGATTCTTCTACAAAAAGACCAAAAGACATATTAAGAGATGTGCTAGTAAAAGTGGACAAGTTTGTATTTTCGATAGATTTCATTGTGCTAGACATGAAGGCTAATGAGAAAACTCCAATAATATTAGGCAGACCCTTTCTAGCAACAGGAAATACCTTGATAGATGTGCAACAAGGGTGACTGACTTCGTGTGAACGAAGAGGACATAAGTTTTAACATCTGCAATTCCTTGAAACAACCTCATGAATTTTTCCCTTGTTTCAAATCCTTATGAAGGCACAAAAGAGGCGATGGAGAACAACGAAGAAGTTACTAAGCCAGTTTTAGTGGAAAATTTGGAGAAATAGACAACAGATACAACGGGAGATAATGATGATATACCTCCACCATCACCTGAACTAAAGGCTCTTCCGCCTCACCTTCATTGCGCTTTCTTAGAGACTAACACATATCCAATAATTATTTCTACAGATTTATTAGGTGATATGGAAGAACAACTACTCAGAGTACTAAAAAAACATAAGAAAGCTATCGCATGGTCAATTTCAGATATTAAAGGAATATCTCTGACCATATGTCAACATAAAATTCTGATGGAGGAAAATGGACCACCGGAATTCCTAAGTAAAAAGTGCAGTAAGTATAAATTTTGTAATAGCTCAGAGCACACTTGATTATTCAACACCGATATTTTTAGCGATAGGTGTTACTTTCTCAGTAAAAATTTTGAAATGATTATGGAGGAGTTAAAAAATGTTGTACATTCAGAGTTTCACAAAGCTGAGTCATTTTGGAATGAGGAAAGACACTATAGCGATAGAGGTATAAAACTAGATGCTGAGAAAAATAGTTGACGACTAGGGTGGATACGATGATCAGATCAACTGTTGAGTTTTACTTTGATTATTGTTTAAGGACAAGCAAATAATCAAGCTTGGGGGAGTTTGATGCATGTATTTTCACTTAATTTATGTTGCATTTAGATTTATTTTCATAATTTTCCCATGGCATGTATCAATTTTGTTTTTTTATTATAATTTTTTCTTAGAACTCTCCAGCTACCTAGGTGTGCGTAATTTTATAGAAATATCTCTGATTTTGGTGGAAATTATTAAAGAAAATTATCCGAAGATGAAGGAAGGAAGAAATCACTTTTAAAGGTAGAAAACCGACTGACTTACAGGCCGTGAAACTCCTATAATGCCCCTTTAGTGATTTTCCACGGCCCGCAAGTTGCGTCTCATGACCCGCACAGAAGGGACAACTTTCGGTCGCATATTCTCCTTACCGGCCGTAAGCAGCGTATAACGCCACCCAGATTGAAGACATGGATCATTAGGGGCACTTCACGAGGCTTACAGAGAGATATTCATCCCTCACGGAAAAATTACGGGTCATCATGGAATCTTCACATATCTCGTCATGGACCGTAAGGCATTCTTCACGGGTCTCACAGATTGAAGAATTAAACCAAAGAAGATCCATAACGGGTCATCATATGGACTTACGAGTCGTAGTAGAACTCGACTTAGTGGTCACCAGCCGTAACATCTGTTTAACGGCTCATATAGAATCGGATGAAAATCAAGCGCATATATGTTACGAGGAGTAAGGAATCAGTTACGACACGTACAAAAAGGTGTAAAAACTTGCCAGAAGTATTACGGGTCGTAATGAGTATGTAACGACCCGTTATATCATATATCACAAACTTCGGCCAAAAAAGTACAAGTCAAATTGATCACTAATCGTAACAAGGCGATCACGGATCCAACTTACGAATCGTCACATAATAGTCATGGTTCATACAGAAGCCAAAACATAGAATTGCCCGAGTTACGGGCCATGATCTTTGTGTTATGGGGTGTGATGCGTAAAATGATGTAGCAAAATAAAATCACTAGCAAGTGTACTAGTCGCTCAAATAATATAGTAAAAAGGAGTAAAGAGTGTCGAACCCACGAGGAATATTATTAATTCAATATCTGAATTTATAAATTAGCAAGAGAGAAGAAAAACATGAATTTTGGAAATAGGTTTTGTAAAAAAAATAAAGAAAATAAGATAAAGATAAGATAATGGTGTTGAAGTTAGGCCTTAGGATGAAAATAGATCAGGATAAATATTTGAACCATAAAAGATAAATTTAATCTTCAAAGATGGATTAGGAATTTTCTCAAGTTATTAATTTACAAAATTAACATCACAGAGTCCACAAGCTGATAATTCTGTTATTTAATCCAGCAAATTAAACTATCTTAAATTTAATCAAACCTAAAGTCCCACAAACTGATATTCGTCAGATAAGATTAAAATTAAGATGCATTAATATAAAAATCCTACACTATTAATCACTCCACAAACTGTATAGATTAACAGACCACATAAACTTGATCCTCCACACATCGTTATCAAATTTATGTCAATTATTAATTTCACATAAAATCAATTAATTTAATTAATGAATTCTGAAATTAAATAGTCCACAAACTGGTAATTACTCAACTTATAAATCCAAGTAATTAAATCAAAAGCATTAAACACAATTAACTAATTGATCAGAAAAGATTAAAACAAATAATATAGGGTTCAAATAGTTTGCCTTCAATAATAATCTCCTAAAATGAAATAAATAGAAATATGGAGTTCATCCTAGAAATTCTGGAGAGATAATAAAACAATAATAAAAATTGGAAGAATTACACCCAAAATAAAAGTAGAGATCTCGGATTGGGCAAACAGTCGGGCAGCCTCTCGGACTTGATCAGGGTCGCGATCAACTTTCAGACGTCGCACATCTCTCCTCTTAGTCGTAGCCTGCAGAGCTCACGACTCGCCGTGGAAGAAACCTGAACTTCAGAGCACGAAATGGGATGACGGTATCTTCCTTTATTTATAGGTCCGCACGGCCTTCAAGCGGATCACGGTCGATAAAATCATACGGTCGAATTTAATTTCGTGGGATAAAACTTGAGTTTATTACGGCCGATAAACTTTCCTCTCTGAATTTTGGCCGAAACTATAAGTTAGTTTATCCGTTACGCCCAAAAAGATAAACATTCTTATCTTTACACACTTCAAATATCGGCCAAAACGAAGATTCTTTTATCTTTACGCCCAAAAAAAATAAACTCTTTTATCTTTACCCCCTTCAAATCTCGGCCAACACGATGACTTCGCCCAAGGATTGAGTTATCGGCCGATAAAATTATATCACTTTCTAAATCTCGGGCACAAAGCCCGTTTGCACCCTAGATTTCTCGCCCGATACGATGAGTAACTTCTTATCTCGCCCAAAATGATAACAATCTCGGCCACAAAATTCATTTGCCCCCTAACGATTACGGCTGATAGTAATAAAACATTGGATGTTTTGCGGCCGATAAGGATTTCTCGGCCGATAAACTTGATAGATGATAGGAATCTCGGCCGATAAGGATAGATCTTTGATGATTTATCGGCCGATATGTCCATTCTTGATCAAATATAATCCTTTGATAATTACGTATTTGATTTTTCCTGCAAAATTATAATCAAAATTTAATTAATCCATTCACAATTAAAATATTCAGAAAATTAACATTTAAATTTGATAAATCCAGAATTACGGCAAAAAGTGATCTAAAATGATGCATGCCATGATCAAATTACAGAAAAATTAACTAAAATAATAATCTAAAATATGTTATATTTTGCATGCATCAAACTCCCCCAAGCTTAAAATCTTGCTTGTCCTCAAGCAAAAATTCAGAGCAAAGCTCAAGAACAAGGGGTCCATCATAGCTTTCATATTGTCAACTGACTAATTTTCTTATACAATTCTTCTACACACCTACTACTGAGTATCTCACCACTTTTCATGCACGTAGCTTCATAGAGGTTCTGAATGCTACACAAGTTTAAACAATCTCAAATTCAGCCTTATAGAAAAATAAATTATCTGTCAAATAATAGCATTATCTGTCTAATTAGCTTAACACATATTGGTTCCGGATAATACTTTTGTAGCTACACATAACTTTATTCAAAAATTATTTTTTTCATTGGGGTTCAACTAACCCTTCTTTTTATTCACTTTTTTTTATAAGCTCAAAATGTATTTGATATGGTCAATAAGAAGGATACTACTATCAAGACTTAAAAAAATAAATAAAAAGGCATGAATATGATTTTGTTGTCTAGTCATTCATAATTCTATTGAGCATAGGCACACAGTCCATAAGTTTGATACTAAAATAGCAAGTGATAAGAACAAAAAACATTCAAATTTCATCAGTTAATGATATGTCTTTGAAATTTTACTTAAAGATAATTTCATTAGTTAATGCATGCAATGGTATTTTTGGGAAAATTTTTCATTTTTTCAAAACTTTTTTTATTTTCAGAAATACACGCAAACATAAGCAAATAAAAAGAAAGAAACATGCAATGTATGAAATGCAAACTCCCCCAAGCTTGAACCAGACACTGTCCTCAGTGTTAGGCCAATAAGGGAAAGTGATACAGACGGAATAAAATGGGACAATAAAGAAATAAAAAATAAAGAAAAGGGAAAAGACACAATCGGATTTACTGTCTGTGAGGTGGCGATGGTGGGTGGTAGCCGAGATGTCCTTGACAGTGGAGAGGAGATCTCGGCCGAGATTGTAGTGGTTGATGGTTTCTCGGCCGCAAAAATTATTGGTTGTGTCGGCCGTAAGGTGTCTCAATGGAGAGATAAATCCGCCGCGTGACGCTGCCTCCCATGTGGCTTTTCTTCATGTCAGGTGTAGTATAGAGAGTGCTTTGAATACGTGCATGGCTCCAAAATTTTGATGTGACAACTTCATGCATGCTAGTGAGTCATCTTAGTATCAGCAGGACACGGTCAGCATAATTTTCTTTGGATGTCCAGTAATATAAATGCACATTAGCTTATGGGCGTCATATCCATGTGTCCAAAATTATCTCTCCTTACACACAGAATCAATCAGTTAGATAACTCCATAACTTAAAACTAAAAAGACAAGCCAAAAGAAAAAATTAATTAAACATCTAATCTTCATCTAATTAATTAAAGAACTACAGCATTAATAAAATAACTAACTAAATTAAATTTAAAAGACTAACTAATAGAAAAATAACAGAATAAAATTGGTTGTGATTAAATATTGAATTCATTACTGCAACAACCAAGTGCCAGAAAAAAGTGTAAGTCAGTAAAATCTTTGGTTGTGATTAAATATTCAATTCGTCACTGCAACAACCAAGTGCCATAAAAAAAAAGAATATACAAATATAAATACAAATAAATACAAATAATGAGTCACAATTTAAATAATGTAAATAAGTTTAAAATTATTTTGTTGACAGTGGCTAAAATGATTTTTTTTTCAAAGGTCGGCAATTATGATTCAAAAGATATAGTAAAGTTCATAATCAGAAAATAATACCGAAAGGTTGAATTAAATTGTCTCAATATTCCATAATGAAGGTGTCACATTTATGAAAAATTCATTGCTTAAAAAAAAATTATTGAAGCGCAAGTCATAATCTCGGTCCAAGAAGGAAAATAAATGTCAGTCACCATACATAATGTAAAAATTTTGAGAAAATGTCATGTTGTTGTCCAATGTTAAACTTCCCAAAGTAAATCTGGATTTTGCCATAAAAACAATCAGCACTTGTAAAAATCTGGATTTGGCGTCAAACAAGGAGTGAGACAGATCGAATATCAGACGCCATAAAAAAATTAGGACAATAAGATGAGGAAATCTTGCTAATGTTGTGTAATGATTGCTGGATTTAAAGGTTAATAAGCCCATATCATAGGCAAGAGAAATCGGCCATAATTATAGGGGTAATATGATAGAGACATAAAACAATCAGTAATCAGAACATTTTGGATTGGCAAAGAAAGGTAATCATAAAAAAAAATCAGCATAATAAAAAAAAATCCATAGGCCGAAATTAGCAATATGATAAGGAGATAAAGTCAGACGCATACAAATCTCCGAATTACGGGCGCAAAATCTGGAAAAAATACTCAGTGTAATAAATTGAGTTGGACATCAAATGAAAACAATAGGTAAACAATCACTCCGGGCACAAAATCAGAGGGCGATAAATCAAATCACTAAGCAATCACTCCGGGCGTCACTAAGCAATCACTCCGGGTGCAAAATTAGGGAGCGACAAATCAAATAGTCATGGATTACAGGCGCGAACTAAATCAGCATCATATATTACTGGCGTAAAATAAATCAGAATCATGCATTACAGCCACAAAACAAATCAAAATCACGAATTATGGGCGCAAATCAGAATATCAAATAAGTCAGAATATCAAATAATTCAGTGTTACCCCATATCATATCAAGTAGAGAAGGCGTAATTGAAGGATAAAATAATCAGCAGTTATAAGAATTAATTGAGAGTCAAAGAAGAAGAGAGAATTTGGATATCATGAACAAACAAATCCAAGACTTAATAAGAAAAATAATCAAGATGATATGGTAGGAAAATCTGTAAAGAAAAATTGAAGGCGCCAACGTGGATAAACAAATCCCCAAAATTATAGGACCAGGGAGAGAGAAAATCAAATCAGCATACTGAAATTACGGACGAAATCTAAGAGATAAATGCTGTTAGGCGTAATCAGAAACTGTGGTTGAAATAGGAAATTGCGGCCGAACTAGGAAATTGCAGGCGTAATAAATGGGCGCAAACCAATCCACTGACGCGAACCAAATATCTCGGCCGAAACAAATCAAGGCGTAAAACACATTCAGAAAATTCATGGACATTTCGAGACCATAAGGAAATCTCGACGGAAAGAGAAATTAATGGATGGAAATCACGTCCAGAAGTCAAATTAAAAAGTCCATAGAGTAATATGATATAGGTGAAATTGCAGGCGGAATCAGAATTTGCAGCAATTGCGGGTATTAGAGTAATCAGTGCAGAGTAAAGTACAAGCCGTAATAAGGGTGATGTGAGAAAATTGAAATCAATAGGCAATCAGTGGAGGCGCAATTCAAATTCGTAAACAATCAATCTGGGCGCAAACTAAGTAGCAGATTAATTGCGGTCGCAAAATAAGTAGCAGATCAATTGTCGGGGCAAAATCCAGAGAAAAATCCATTACGGCCGAAAAAAGTTAAACACAGCGCAGAATTCAGAGAAAATCAATTATGGCCGAAACAAAATTAAACACTATTAAACGTATGGGCGCCGAAAGTCATGCACTTATCAAATGCTTAAATATTAAACCGAAGGCGCAAAAGAATAATAGGAAACTTTTCAAAGAGGGATTTAATGATCATAAGACAAATTTGCTTGGCCGCGGAAAAGCTATCCCACATTTCGGCTAAAATTAAGTTAACATGTTGCAAGTTAGAAAGGTTTCGGCCATAAAAGGCAAATTGCGGGCGTAATACGAGTGCCAACAAATGCAAGGCGTAATGAGTAAAAAGAAAAAGAAAAAATCGAAAGCGCCAAATCCTGAACTTATAGGCACCGTTAACAGCATGAATCACGTCCGTAAATGTGAAAATCGAAGCACTGAAAATTCAATAACGAGAGATAATTCTTCACACATAATTTTGCAATAAATCACATCAGAAAATTATAAAAAGAAAAGCCGATAGTCTTCAAAATTGAAAATCAGATATGGGCGTGATAGATCAAATTTTTAAGAATTCAAACCAAAATATCATCAAGAGAATCGAATCATTGTAACAATTAATAAGATAAGATGCCAAATGAATAATTCGAGCTGCGCGACATCCTCTAATTATCCTAAAAAAATTATTCGAAACTTATCTCTGCAAAAAAGAAATATGTTAAATTATTTACAAAATAACTAATTATTTACAGAAAAAATACATACAACTAAAAAAATACAGATAATTTACATATACTACAAAAATTATGGCCATTTAAAACATAAAGTGTCACTTTTATCATATATGATCAGATAAATTTGTTTAGACTAGAATAAATTTGTCACATTGTGCTTGTGAGTATAAAGGTTGGCGCAAGAGTTAAAAATTGAAATTTGACCAGAAGTTTAGGCACAAATTCTTTTCGTAAAATAAATTCAGAGAATTCGGTGCAAAATTTTCTTGATGGGATATATCAACTTAATCTCAAACTAAGTGCAGAATCCAGAATATTAAAATTTCCTCGAAGGTTCAGCGCAAAACATCAGAGAAATCTTTTTTTTTATGGTCCAGCGAGAAATGACAGAAAAGGTCAAATAAGATATATGAAATTGAATACTGATTGGAGGTGCAAAACTTCAGAACTTTAATTAACTGTGGTATGATCACTCAGAATTATTAGGGTGCAAAACCGAGAGAGATAAGCCCCCGGGAGTAAAAGATTGTTCGACTTCAGAATATACATGTTTATTCATAGGGGAAAACCAGGCGCCTAACATGAGGATTTAACTTTACGGTCAAAAGGAATCGACACTTAGAAAATCTTGTATTAATCAAAGGCGACAATTAAAAATCACGGCCGAAAAGGAATAACAGCCACACCGGCGTAAACAGATTAAGTCGAAACTTGACCCATATAGGGCGCAAAACATAAACCATAATACTACGACCGATATCAATGAAATATGATCACAGATCAAACATGTCGGCCGCAAAACACAAAGTTTAGAACTAAGAAATCAAGAGGCGCAAATCATCCGATAATATTTTTAGTAAAACCGACGAAAATTAATCACGGTCGAAAGTCAACAAAAATTAATCAAAAATCAATTGATAATATTGTGACATCTTTATCTGCAAAAAGAAAGATGTTAGTTTATTCATAAAAAATAAAAATAATTACAACAAATAGTACATATTTACAAAGAATTATTTACAATTTATTTACATCTCATAATAATTCATAAAAATCAGAAATTAATTAATAAAATATTCCCCGGCAACGACGCCAAAAACTTGATGCGTAAAATGATGTAGCAAAATAAAATCGCTAGCAAGTGCACTAGTCGCTCAAGTAATATAGTAAAAAGGAATAAAGAGTATCGAACCCACGAGGAATATTATTAATTCAATATCTGAATTTATAAATTAGCAAGAGAGAAGAAAAACATGAATTTTGGAAATAGCTTTTGTAAAAAAAATAAAGAAAATAAGATAAAGATAAGATAATGGTGTTGAAGTTAGGCCTTAGGATGAAAATAGATCAGGATAAATATTTGAACCATAAAAGATAAATTTAATCTTCAAAGATGGATTAGGAATTTTCTCAAGTTATTAATTTACAAGATTAACATCACAGAGTCCACAAACTGGTAATTCTGTTATTTAATCCGACAAATTAAACTATCTTAAATTTAATCAAACCTAAAGTCCCACAAACTGGTATTCGTCAGATAAGATTAAAATTAAGATGCATTAATATGAAAATCCTAGACTATTAATTACTCCATAAACTGGTATAGATTAACAGACCACATAGACTTGATTCTCCACACACTCATTATCAAATTTATATTAATTATTAATTTCACATAAAATCAATTAATTTAATTAATGAATTCTAAAATTAAATATTCCACAAACTGGTAATTACTCAACTCAGAAATTCAAGTAATTAAATCAAAAGCATTAAGCACAATTAACTAATTAATCAGAAAAGATTAAAACAAATAATATAGGGTTCAAATAGTTTCCCTTCAATAATAATCTCCTAAAATGAAATAAATAGAAATATGGAGTTCATCCTAGAAATTCTGGAGAGATAATAAAACAATAATAGAAATTGGAAGAATTACACCCAAAATAAAAGTAGAGATCTCGAATTGGGCAAATAGTCGGGCAGCCTCTCGGACTTGATCAGGGTCGCGATCAACTTTCAGCCGTCGCACCTCTCTCCTCTTGGTCGTAGCCTGCAGAGCTCACGAATCGCCGTGGAAGAAACCTGAACTTCAGAGCACGAATTGGGATGACGGTATCTTCCTCTATTTATAGGTGCGGACGGCCTTCAAGCGGATCACGGTCGATAAAATCATACGGTCGAATTTAATTTCATGGGATAAAACTTGAGTTTATTACGGCCGATAAACTTTCCTCTCTGAATTTTGGCCAAAACTATAAGTTAGTTTATCCGTTAAGCCCAAAAAGGTAAACATTCTTATCTTTACACCCTTCAAATATCGGCCAAAATGAAGATTCTTTTATCTTTACGCCCAAAAAAAATAAACTCTTTTATCTTTACCCCCTTCAAATCTCGGCCAACACGATGACTTCGCCCAAGGATTGAGTTATCGGCCGATAAAATTATATCACTTTCTAAATCTCGGGCACAAAGCCCGTTTGCACCCAAGATTTCTCGCCCAATACGATGAGTAACTTCTTATCTCGCCCAAAATGATAACAATCTCAGCCACAAAATTCATTTGCCCCCTAACGATTACGGCTGATAGTAATAAAACATTGGATGTTTTGCGGCCGATAAGGATTTCTCGGCCGATAAACTTGATAGATGATAGGAGTCTCGGCCGATAAGGATAGATCTTTGATGATTTATCGGCCGATATGTCCATTCTTGATCAAATATAATCCTTGGATAATTACGTATTTGATTTTTCCTGCAAAATTATAATCACAATTTAATTAATCCATTCACAATTAAAATATTCAGAAAATTAACAATTAAATTTGATAAATCCAGAATTACGACTAAAAGTGATCTAAAATGATGCATGCCATGATCAAATTACAGAAAAATTAACTAAAATAATAATCTAAAATTTGTTATATTTTGCATGCATCAGGGCGTTATGCATGTGAGAAACTTTGAATCAAAATCGAAATAGGCCGTGAATGGCTCACCACGGGCCGTTAAACATGCTGATTTTTTTTCATCGATTTTTCGAACGGATTTTAATCAAATCATGAAGCCAGAGTGGTGCCCAACCTTCTAGAAGATTTGTTTGATGATAAAAGCTCAAAATAGAAGATAAAATTATGAGATTTTTGGGTCTAAAAGGAGTTTAAACTACAAATCCTTATTTGGATAGAATTTGGACTCTCAACTTCTCAGAATTAATCGGGAATACCTCTGAAATAGAATACCTCTGAAAATGTGAGAATTTGTGCTTGAGACCCTGGGAGTCGTGCATATTGCAGGAGAATTTGATTCAAGTTGAGGGAAATTGTTGGAGAAGAAGGAGGAGCAACTCAACGTCATGGCTCCTGATTCGTTCCAGAAATCATCCAAAGCAAGGATCTCTGAATTCGTCTTATCATGGATGCTCTGTTTCTTATTATTTTTGTTTACTTATTGTTTTAGTTGAGATAGAGATTTTTATTTATTTCTGGAAAACTTCATGAACCAGTTTAGTGATTGAATTAATTCAATCGTTAATTATTTCAGATTATGATTGATGTTACTCCCTTCTTGTCTTCTAAGAAAATCTTGCTGTGAATTAATGTCACAAACCAGTTTTGGAGTGATTTGATTTGGGACATCATATTCTTCAGTTTATTCAATCATAATATAAATCGTGTAATCAGCGTAATACATCGATTTATATGGTCTAATAGATTATGTCCAGCGAGAATGATTGTTAGTATAGGATTTACAAAATCATGCATTTTCGTTTTCTATTGATTAGACTTCTACTCATCGTTAGAGATCTCTTAAATTTAGGAACGAGGATAGTTCGATCTAATCAATGCATAGATCATTGCTTCACGTAATCCTATTCCATCGTGATAATAAACATCTGAATTTATTCAACCCTTGATGTTTCAGGAGTTAACCTTATTTTTTTTATCATCTAGATTCCTACGGGCTCTTCACCATTTACTTTGATTAATTAATTGCAACATTTATATTTCTGTCTTAACTACAAAATCTTTTTTCTTCTCTTAGTAGATTTTTAGGGTAGAATTTATTTAGATGGTTCCTCGTGGGTTCGACACTCGACTTGATATGACTAGTGCACTTGCTAGTGGATTTATTTTGCTACAACTTTTTACGCATCAAGGAGGTTCTAGATACTTCCTATCTATGATATTTCACTACTCACAAATGACATGGGTATTCAAGATGAAGTAGAAGAGTGAGGCATCCGAAGTCTTCAAACAGTGGAAAGCTTTGATGGAGAATCAGACATCAATAAAGGTGAAAACTTTCATACCGAAAACGCGTGGCTAGGAGTTCTATTCGCCCGAAGTTGATCAGTTCTACAAGGATGAAAGCATTGTCAAACATCGTTAGAGGTACACTATGGTAGAATGGTGTATCAAAATGCATGAACATAACTCTTTTGTAGAGGGCACCATGCATGCTTTTAAATTCTGACATGGACACATCATTCTGGGCTGAGGTTGTTAGATTCCTACAATCGCAATCGATCATAAGACTCCTAATGGTCAAAACATTTTGTTTCTTATACTAACCTATAAGTCTTTGGCTATCTAGCATATTACCATGTCAGTAAAGGAAAGGTGGAACCAAGGGCCAAAGAAGGAGTCTTTATGAGATATGGTGCAGCTATAAAAGTCTTCAGAATCTGGTCTCCTTCAGAGCATTAGATTATTCACATCAAAAACATATCCTTCGATGAGATGTCTATGCTCAATCAGAAATCAGATGTTGTTGACTCAGCAAATGAGAATGTCAATAAACAAGTGGAGTTTGGATTAACTCCAATTCAAAACAGGACAGAAGAATCT
Source organism: Pontederia crassipes (assembly GCA_030549335.1). NCBI lineage: Eukaryota > Viridiplantae > Streptophyta > Magnoliopsida > Commelinales > Pontederiaceae > Pontederia > Pontederia crassipes. Next base: position 13,125,687 of record CM060198.1, read on the forward strand.
CGTTAGGTTGAAAAACCAGAATTTGAAGAGAAACCAGAAGAAGCAATGATAAGTCTAGATGCTGGACTTGCAGGCAGGCAAGTAGGTCCTCCTAAGCGTCTTGACTTTAAGGACATGACTGCATATGAACTCCATGTAGCGGAAGAGGTTTTCATCGCATGAATTGATCTCCAATTTTGATTTCGTAGTGAATCCGACCAGTCATGGGTTCATGGTTGAACTAGTTGAACCGATCGGTGCGGTCTGGTTTTAACTGTTAACGGAGGAAACAAATATTAATGCATCATTTAGGATTTAATTTACATTAATTATACATCCACAAGTTCAATGCATTTTCATTTGCGGATGAGGAATCTAATTTATCAACTATTATGCGTAAGACCGGAATGACCCTACTCAAAATTTATTTTTAATATGAATTTCAAATCATGGATCAACATTTCAAAATATTGAAGTAATCTCCAAAGATTAATTTTTTTATTTTAATTCATATTATAATTAAAAACAATTTAATAAGGTCGGACCAAGATGCAAAGAAGGTTATTCAAGAGTTCTCGTCCCATCTGAAATAGAAATACATTTTAAGATTTTAAGAAACCCAAAATTTATCTTATTAGTCGACTAACCTCTAACCTACATCACATGATTTGGTCTGATATTGCACACATGATTTAAGCAGTATATGTTAGTTATGTCTGTTATAAGTCATGAACTGCTGCGGCATGCGACGTTGGTCGATGGTCGACAGTACGCTGAATGTTACGGAAGTCACAAATCATTTTCATTATATTTCATTTTATTATAGTATATAATATATGCCTGTACAGCTTGGAACCAACAACACACAAAATATACAAATCGATAAAATTATTTACTGGGATTCTTTCTAATGCTTGACGAAAGGATAATAATTTTGACTGCACTTTTCTAAAATTAAAAAAATTATTATTATTTTTAAATTTAAAAGGGAATTAGTTAGATTTGAATAATCTTGTGGCTAAAAAATATGATCGAGACTGATTTATCTTTTGTGTATATATAATACATATGGATGTTAATTTTCATATTTATTGCTTTAAAAAGATAAAAGAATTTATCAAAAATAGGAGCTTTGTTGAGAATATAATATAGGATTCCCTTAACATGACTACCAAAATATTACTCTCTTTTAATTTTTTTAATCTTTTTTTTAAGGAATGACGACCTATGTTATCTTTGTTAATGTTATAATTTAATTAAGCATATTTAAATTATTATTATGTCATACATATAATAAAAGTATACTAGTAATAATATAATTAGGTATTTACATTAATTATTAAGTATATTACCGACAATACGCTCTTTGTAGTTTATATTATTTTAATAATATTCATTCCTGGCTACTTTATAGTAAATTGTATTGTCCTCATCTTGACACCTGTCTCCACTCTATCAACCTTATATTCTGAAATTAAAATCTGCCAACTCATTTATTAATTAGGAGAAGTTAATAACAATTGCCAGGTTGGATTTTGGGTGTTACAATGAAACCAGTAAATGCGTTTCACACAACTTAAGTACTACTATAAATAATTCATAGCAAACAAAACTTAATTACTACTATAAATAATTCATATCCAATTAAATGTGTCTTATCCAACTTAATTACTACTATAAATAATTCATAGCCTAATAAATTATTCTCATACAACTTACTACTATAAATAAGCGATTAGAATGTACATGAACTCATAGAACCCATCTCGCTAAGACTTCCATTTAGTCTCTTGATCTCGCTGCCTTCTTAGTTATATTATCATGGGGGCCAAGCCAATTGTTGTGTGCTCAATGCTTCTACTACTCATCTTGGCTTCAGGTTAGCTACTATCTATTTATCTATCTATCTAAATAGATATATGTAGAGGAAAAATCAATTTTCCATCTCATTTTCTTCATATGTATGAAGGAAAAAAGAATATTTGAAATGGTATAATATATTAATATTTGTATATACCGAATCCTTAATATATATTTGAATCTCATAATTAACTTGATTAATGTAATTTATTATTGTTTTAGTAATCTAATATGTTATTATTATAAAAAATATCATTTTTCACAAATGTTCTCACTATATAATTATTGGCAAATCTCTTCGGAGACATCCGATAAAATTGGAATCATTATTGTTTTTTCATTGATGAACTTGGCTTAGGGAAAGTTTTTTTATTTTTCTTTATTTTATATTTGGTATTTCTTTAAAACAATATTTTTTCTTTTTTATGTGAGTTTTTACATCTTGCCTCATAGATGTTTGTATGAGTTTTTACATCTTGCCTTAAATTTCCTATCTTGTATTTTTGTTAGGGATGGCCCCACAAGTTGAAGCCAATGAGTGTGAGACGCAAAGCTCAATTTTCCCGCCGTTTTGTGTTTTTTCTCCTGCCTGTAACTTGGTTTGCAAATTAGAAGGCAAAGAGGGAGGCCATTGCAAAATTCAGATATTTAAACTCAGATTCATTTGCATGTGCCGCTATGCTTGTGTTGCGTCAGATGTGGATGCGAATCTCGTTAACTAATGTTTGTATTCATCCACCGCATGCCTTTGCATAGAGTCTTAATTAAGACAAATACGTGATAGTAGGCTTGCACACCTTAATAAAAGGTGATTTAGTTCTTGTATCAAAATCTATCATTGAAGTGGAAATAAAATATTTAGTGTTATTTGTACGCTTACACGAATTTTGCATGACTATTTGATATCTATAAGTTCCAAGTTCCTGAGCTATTTTAGTTTAAGAATAATATCTTTTCTTAATGTAAAAATAATAAATTAAAAATTTAGGAGGCTACATGATGTCCCATGCTGCAATCATATTGGCAACATTAACAATTAAATTTTTTTCATGAACATGTCACCTTAAAGAATATTGCTCCATCGTTTGTTTCCTAACTGGTATTTAGCTAACGTATTTACCAATGCTCTTATCAGATAAAGTTTTCATAAATTTTGGCATTTTGGAATTAAGTACCAGATGAACCTCCTCCTATCATGCATGCACTATGGGGAACTTTCAAACACTTATTTTTGTCTAGTGTTTTTTTGTGTTCGCATTTTGTGATTCAATCCAAATATTATTGGTAGTGATATTGAAGAGTGTAGTGATAACTTGCTGATTTTGGGGTCAAATTTTAATTTTTTCAATTTTTGATTTAACTCCCTAATTCACTCTCTACTGCAAGTATACAGGTCAATTGTAGTCTACCCAAATGTCGTATCCACAGTGATTTGAAGCCTAAGACTCTCTAAACAATCTAGATTAGCCTTAACTAAAGTTAAAAATAAAAAAATTTGAAAGAAAGTTAAAACCGATTTCTAAAAAGAACTAAAATGATAACTGTTTTGGAATTTTTAAAAAGTTATCTAAACTGAATTGTAAATGCTAAACTATAGGCTCAAAGGGTTTATCTATCAATGAGGAAGGTTCTCCTAGGAGTTGGGGTTCATCTAATTTAATTATGGATGGAATTGACAAGTTATCATTAAATGTCAATTTTAACTCAACTTGAAATAATCTGTTTTCATAGCTTAATTAATCCAGAACTAATTATCATATTCTCATATGATTGATTAGCTAAGTTGAATTAGCAAAGGTACTGACTGAAATCAAGACAACATTAAGCTCAAAATCAACTTCCTTGCTGAATTTTAGTAATGTAATGAAATCTGAAATGAGGGAAATGCTTCAATCAACTAAAAAGGGATGAAATCAATCCAATATTAGTGCAAATGCTCTTTGGTTTATCTTTAAACTACAAGAGGATTTTAAATCAGCCTCTCAGCTGCAAATTAAAATGAAATCCACATTTTCACTAATGAGTTGAATGAAATCAGTACATAATTGCATATGGAAACTCAGCAACGTCATTCATTGGAACTTAGCACCTGCCAAATGCTTCTTGGTCCATCTCTGGACAACTAGAAATCCTTAAGATTCACCTCTCAGTGATTAAATGAAATCAGGGGTTCAAATGGCAAAATAGATTCCAAGGAAATCAGGAAACAGATTTCTGAAATAACCAATTCAGGAAATGAAATCAGCAGCAATTATAGATTAGAATCCTAGAAATGTCATTGCATCTTGATCATTTCTGAACAAGAATGCAACCATAAGGTAACTTCTCAGTGTCAGAATTCAGATTCCTAATTGGGATTGAATCTAGAAACTTGGCATTGGTTCTTAATTCATTTCTGAACAAAGAGTAGATCAAATGATAACCTCTCAGTTGTAAATACAAACAGGACCTCTCAATGCAAGAACAGAGTCATTGAAAATAGATTTCAGAAAATAGAAATCAGAACTGTAAATTTCAGTGCAGGAAATCAGACTTGTCCCTAATCCATCCACAATTAATCTAAACTACTACCCTATCCTAGGAGAGCTAAATCATACTAAATAGATTAGAAAACTGATACAAATCATCCTGCAATTAGTTGATATGAAGGCTGTCGACAGGAACAGATTTGCAGCAACTCTTCAGCTCCTTCTCCCTTGCTTCCTGTCCAGCCATCCTCCCAATGGAGGCTCTCCCCCCTGATTCCCTAGTTTTCCAGCTTATATATGGCCTCTAATTACCCTTAGATTAGCATTAGAATGTTCCATAGCCTTGTGATTGTGCCATGTGTCCTGGTCCTGAAAATATCTACAGGAGATAGCTTTTAGGACAGGCCAAAAAGCAAGTGGTCCCCTCTCCTTTTTCTTCTTTGTGCAGCCCTATTTTACCTGCTAGAAAAGATAGAACACCAAACATCAAAGTCCTCAAATAGGAAATAAATAAATAAGGATGAGGACAACAACTAGGATCAGCTCCATTATCAAATAAAATCTGATGTTATCCAGAAGTGAAATCAGTAAATAAAAATAATAACTTTTAAGACCCGAACTGATAACCTTGCATATATCATGGAAATTGTCCAATTATGAGTGGTTCAAGGCATTGAAAGCATCAAATGGATTATGGTGGCAATTGAATGAGGTCAGAAATCAAATATGGATAAGATTTAATAGGAGTGATAACTTGGGTGCCAAAAATGATAACTTAATGCCTTAAAAATGATAACTTGTGATAACTTTAGTTGTGGTTATTCAAATGTAATCAAATCAGAGCAGCAAGGAGTTAAGTCAATAATATAATGATTGCCTAATGTTTTTATGCAAAATTGACAGTCTTGCCTATCGAAATAATAGTTTTGCCCTTAAAATGATAACTTGACATTCAAAAGTGGTAACCAATGAAATGGAATGATAACTTAGCACAAGTTGAAATATGATCATCCAAATATGATTAATTTATGATGGCATAGGATTTAGGGCAGAATAATCACTAGAAATCAGCTCAAATAGAAAAATGATAACTTGCACACTTGGAGTGATAACTTGCCCTAGAAATGATAACTTGGTATAGAATTGAGATATTAATGGATTTTAGCATTTCAGAATCTCTATGCACATGGAATTAAGTGTAAAAATGAGAAAGATCAACTAGTTATCACAATCCTTGCATTCCAAGCATATTTGGCCAAAAGTTAGGCAAAATAGGGGCTCGATATGGGTGAAATGCGTCTAAAATGAGATAAAAGCCTATAGTGATCAGCTAGTGATCAAACTCCCCCAAGCTTAGCATTTTTCTTGTCCTCAAGCCAAACATTCAGAAATTAAGGACAAATTTGAATTAATAGTCCACAAATGAATTCAAAACCAGCTGATTTTTAGTCCAATGAGTTTCCCGCTTTGCCAGCACTTCATTCTTTCTAAAAACTCAATAGTTAGGGAATGACAAAGGCTAAAGAAAATTTAAGCCATGGAAGAAGTACTAGCAAAAACAAGTTGAATTTCGGGGGTGGTCAACTTTACAAAGAGGTTGAACTACAAATCTCTTCATGAACAGATTTTTCATTGCTTAATCAGATTTAACTCCTGACTTTTATTCATGAAATGCAAATAAACAGGTCAAGACCTGATTTTTATTCATGCTGGTCACAGGATAAAAATCCTAGCTTTATTCAGGAGAGGTTCCTTTTTGGAATTTCACTCCCTTTATTTATGCATGCATGCAATGCAAAATGCAACTTTTTACTTTTCCTTTTTCTCATTTTTCTATCATGTTCGTGAAGTGAGCAATAGTTCAAACTAATGTAAGGTCTAGATCCCTTAGTCCAAGAAGTAAAGTTTTCCTATTTATCATGGCAACAAGAACCTTGACTCCCCTCTAGACATCTTATATTACTAATTCAATCCATAAATGTCGACTTGTGTTACCCACAAAAGAATTTTTTTTCAGCTGAATTTAATCCAAATGCATCTGAATTGGTAATGTCAATTAAAGCAGGAAGACTAATGGCCAAGTTAGCCACTTGGTATTGGAGTGTACCCACTGTCCTATGAAGTATTTCACCCATTTTAGAGTCAAAATAAAGGCAAGACTTGAATTGGACTCGAATAGTGATAACTAGTGATAACCAAGTGATAACGTGTTCAAACAATGATAACCTGGTGGTAATTGATGATATAAACATTAAAATAGATTGAAAACATGGTGTAAAGGTTAGAAAAGCACCAGGTTTCCTCCCCCAAGCTTAGCTTCAACACTGTCCACAGTGTTGGGAAAGATAGGCAAGGGAGAGGGTTGGGAGAGTATGAAATTGATGGAATTGTGCATTTGATCCCTTCCAATGGTTCTTGCATCTCAATTAGGGGCTTAGGGTGGTCCATTCTTCATGAATTGTAGATAATCTTATAGGGAAACAAGAGATATCAGTGGTATATTCAATATCAGATTTTTAGGGTGCACAATTCAATAATGCATTGAAATTCACTGAAATGAACTGAAATTCAGCTATGATGGATTGTGACAACTGATATGAATGATGATTCAGATATTAATATGATGATTTCAGCATGAATGAAAAGATAATGTCAGTTATCAATAGGATTTCAGTGAGAAAAATTAAAATTAAGGGTAGGGGTACTCCCTAATTGCCAATTTGTGGATTGATATGATTCCTCCTTGACTTATTCCTGCAAAATAGAGAAAATGAGATATGAAATGGCTTGGGTTACCTTCCAAGAAGTGCCCTACTTTAATGTCTTAGGCTAGACATTGTTACAACTTCTTCATATCAAGGAGGTTTAAATAGTATGATATGGTCAAGTAGAGATCTCAATCTGTGGATAGCTTCACTAATCAAATATGGATCTCTTAGTTTGTCAATGATTGACCCTTGTTTTTCAGTTTGGTTTTCTCCTCCATTGTACCAGAAATCTCCTAACTTCTCATCTCTAGAATCCTCATGTATGATATATGAATCCCCTGGGCTAGGAAGAGGTTTTAGCTACAATTGGGAGGAAATGTCCTGAGTTGAATTGGTGTGGCGTTCAGCAGTGAAAACCTCCAACATCCCATTTTAGAATTCTGAATTCCCTATTGATTGGAGTGCATTCATAGCTGATTTATATGCTTTAGTTTCTGGATCCTCTAATTCTTCAAATGATTAAACATTAGGCACTGTTGCAATGGATCATCAATGGGAATTATAGCAGAAACTTGCTGTACAATCTGATCCAGCTGCCCCTCTTCAAAATCATTTTCCTGAAAATTTGACCTACTGATAGATTGTGACAATTGGGCCTTGACCAATCTTTGTGGGAATGGCATCTTATCAAAAATTTTGATCTTGGCTTTACTTTGAGGATGTTGATTCTGATTTTCCAACACAGCCCCTTCATTTGATTCTTCTGCAGCCTTGGAATTTGGATTTGGTTGAGCTGAATTGTCTTCAACCTTCTTCATTGGCTCCTCCACAGTCCTTCCACTCCTGAGTTGGATTGCTTTGGCTTGTTCCATTAGGTTCACTTCTGGTTGTCCAGGAAAGAACATGGGTGGCCTATTGGATGTGCTTGCTTGTTGGGCAATTTGGCTTTCAAGCAACTTTTTGTTGGTACTCAAGGCTTCATATCCATTTGTTAACTTCTGCATTTCCTCCTCTTATTTCTTAAAAATTTGTTTCAGCAACTCTTCCATCTTTGAGAATTGAGTGGGTTGAGGTTGTGGTGGCTGCTCATAAGGGGGTCTTTGCATAGGAATGGTTGAGGACTGATTCAGATATGGAGGGGGCTCATTCCTTGGCAAGATCTTGGGTTGCCAACTAGAATTCTGCATGGGTGGCCCTTGGCAATGGTTGGCCTTATAGGAGAGGAAGGGATGATTTCTATTTTCTGGAGTATAGAACTCAGCAGGGGACTTCACTCCATAATTCCCTGCTGCATTCACTTGGTCTATGGATTATCCATGTTGCTGCATTATCAAGTTGCAACTCTCAGTGACATGGCCCTGGTTTCTACATACATCACACCTTGATTCATAATTGGAAGGCTTTCCTACATTAGTTGACAAATTCAGCTTCTCCAATGCCTTTTTCAATCCTTCTTTAATCTGGACAGCACTGTTGTTGACTTATTTTTCATTGGATGGCCTCCTTGTCCTATCATGTGTAAGGAAATGGTAGTTCTTGGCCATGTTCTCAATTAATTGGTAGGCTTCATCAATGTTTCTAGATGCAAATATCCCTCCTGCTGCTGTATCCAATGCAACCTTGCTGGGGTACTTCAATCCTTTGTGGAAATAGTTGACTAATTGCCATTTTTCAAAGCCATGATGTGGACATGCCCTCAGCAAGCTTTGGAGTCTTTGCCATGCATCACATATATTCTCTTGATCCAATTGATAGAACCTCACAATCTGATCTCTGTAATTATCAGTTTTGCTAGGTGAAAAAAAATTCAGCTAGGAACAATTGGATTATGGATTCCCAAGTAGCCATCTCTTCTGGTTTGAGGGTCTTGTACCAAATCTTTGCCTTGTCCTTGAGTGAGAAGGGGAATAGTCTCATGTAGAAAACATCCATAGGTGTATTATTGAAGTGGACAATGCTGCAATTCTCCTTGAAGTTGTCAAGGTGTGAAACTGAATCCTCATTCCCCAATCTAGCAAATTGATATTACCCTATCATTGTGATTAGTGCTGGATTCACTTCAAAGTTGGCAGTTGATAGTGATATTTGGGTTTTCTAGTGATAACTTGCTGAAATTTAAGAAAATGTCAATTTTTCATTTTTTTGGTCTCCCAACTCACTAGCTGCAAGTGCACAGGTAAGTTGTAGTAGACTCATGTTGTCGTATCCACAAGAATTTGAAGTCTAAGACACCCTAAAACAATCTAGATTAGTTCTACTTAAGTGGCTAAAAACAGATTTTTAATGAATAATGAAAACAAATTTTTTTATGGAAATTGAAATGATAACTGGTTTTTGGGTTTTGGAAATTTATCAAAACTGAATTATAAATGCTAGAATGAAGTCTAAAAAGGTTTAACTATCTATGAGGAAGGTTCTTCTAGGATTTGGGGTTCATCTAAATTAATTAAGGATGGAATGGAACAAGTTATCATTAAATGTCCAACTTTTGATTCAACTTGAAAATGGCTGTTCCCACAGCTCAATTGGCCTCTAACTAAGCAATATATGATTATATAATTGTTAGCTAGGTTGAATCAAAAGAGGGTCCTCACTGAAAATCAAGTTATCATTGGGCTCAAAAGAAAGATTCAATGCTGATTTTTTGCAATTCAAGGAAGTTTGGAATGATAACTTGCATTTGCAATCATAAAAAGATGGAATCATTCCAATCAACCAAACCAGGATAAAATATACTCAATAATGGTGCTTGTGTTTCATGATTCATCTCTGAATTCAAGGGAGATTCAAAATCAACCTCTCGGTTGCAAAGTAAATTGAAATCCACACAAACACACCCAATTGGAAATGCAAAACATATGGCCACATGAGTTCAAATTTCCATTGCTCCTTGGCCCATCTCTGGATCTCAAGGAAGCCCTTAAGACTACCTCTCAGTAGTGGATTAAAATGAGGGTTGACAATGGAAATCAGAAGTTAGAAAAATGAGAAAACAGAAATCAGCATTTCAGGAAAATCAGCAATGTGGATTGATGGAATTCAAGTTTGCCAAATGCCCCTTGACCCATCTCTGGACTGCAAGGGATTCCTAGAGTACACCTCTCAATGATTTGAATAAAATAGGGATTAACAATTGGCAAATCAGATTCCAAACAATCAGAAAATAGAATTAGAATCAAACTAAGAAATCAGATTTTGGAAAAATCAGATTTGAATTCTGAATTGTCAAAGATCTTGATTCATTTTTGAATAAGATCATGGCATATATTAGCCTCTCAACTATTCAATTATCCAATCCTTGATGACAATCAGATCCAAAAACCTAGGAAATCAGATTTCAGGAATTTCAGGAAACCAGAAATCAGCAACTCATTCAACTCATTCAAATCAGGAAAAACCAAATCAGATTTGAATCATAGGAATGTCAAAGCTTCTCAATTCATTTCTGAACAAGATTGGGATAGATGTTAACCTCTCAGTTGTTCAATTAATTCAATCCCCAATGACAATCAGATTCAAACAGCCCAGGAAAATCAGAAATCAGATTGTTCAAAAATTAGGAAACAGAAAAATCAGCAACAATTACAAATTAGAACCTTAGGAATATCATTGCATCTTGATCATTTCTAAACTAGAATGGAACCATAAGATAACCTCTCAGTTGTCAAAACAATTGTGGCTCCACAAATGACAAGATCAGATTTATAACACTTCATATTTCAGAAATGTAAAACCAGAAAAATTAGAATTCTGATTTCTGTTCAGGAATCAGTGGAAAATCTGGTTTGAGTCAAATGATTCCCAAACAATCTTGATTCATTTCTGAACAAGATAGGGACAATACCAACATCCCAAAGACTCAATTAATCAGGTTAGAAATGAAGAACAGATTCTATAGTTCAGGAAATCAGATTCAGAAAAAACAGGAAATCTGATTTTCAGGAAACCAAATTCAGAAATCAGATTTGCAACTAAATGGAATCCAGAAATCTGACTTTATCTCTTAATGCATTCTGAAGGGTGATTAGATCAAATAACACATCTCAATCATGGTTTACAATGGATCTAATGGTAATATGAATCAGTGCAGAAAAGTTCTAAAATCTGAAAACCAGAATTGATTTCAGTGCAGGATTACAAATCAGTCCATATCCATCCAAAACTAATCTAAACTACTACCCTATCCTAGAAGAAATGGAGTTTAGCTCCTCATAATTACAAGATTTGACATCAAATGGGATAAGAAACAGATACAATTCATGGCTGCTTGAAGCTTCTTGGCCAGCAGCAGTAACCTCCTTCCTTGCCTTCAAACCCTTGAATGACCAGCCTCCCTTCTTCCTCCAGAAAAATCCAGCTTTTATATCACTTCTCTCCACCCTTTGATCAACATCTGAACATTCTTTATGCTTTGATTGCAGCCATGTGTCCTCTGCAGAATTTCCAACTGCATATTCCCTTTTGTGCAGGAAAAAGTAGTGGTCCCCCCTACTTTTTCCACCTTTTGGCACCCTTTTCTTCTTGCTACAAAAACCCAAACAGCAAGCATCAAAGCTCTTGAGTAGTATTTTGACAAATAAGGATTAGGATAATGGTGGTAACTAGTTCAATTATCAGATGGGATTATGCGTTGTGCAAGAATGAAAACTTATATCGATATGAATGAATTCAAGGGCCCGGAATGATAACTTTATGGAAATCTTGGAAAATATGAATAAGATTCCAAAAAGTGATAACTTGAGTGCCCCAAAAATGATAACTTATATGACTTAAAAATGATAACTTGTGATAACTTGAGTTTTGATTATCCAAATGTGATGAAATTTGACCAGCAATGAGTTAGAACAATAATAAGATGATTGCTTAAGGTCCTTGTGCAGAATTTATGGTTTTGCATATCGAAATGACAAAATTTCCCTTTAACGATAACTTGGCACTGGAAAAATGATAACTTGTTCAAATGGACTTAAAACTTTGGACAAGTTGAGATGTGACTATCCAAATATGATTTATACATGATAATGATGGATTTAGGGCAAGAAAACCATTGAAAATAAGTTCATTCAAAATAATGATAACTTGACACTTAGGAATGATAACTTGTCCTCAAAATGATAACTTGGCATAGAATTTAAATATTAATGGATTTTGGCATTTCAGAACCTCTATGCACATGGAATTAAGTATGAAATGAGGAATATCAACTAGTTATCACAATGTTTGCATTCCAAGTATAATTGGCCCAAAAATAGGCAAAAGTGGGACTCCATATGTATGAATTTCATCTAAAATGGGTTAGAATCATATAGTGATCAGCAAGTGATCAAACTCTCCCAAGCTTAGCCTTTTGCTTGTCCTCAAGCAAAACATTCAGAAATTAAGGACAAACTTGAATTAAATGTCCGCAAATGAAGTAAAGTCTAGCTGAATTTTTATCCAATGAGTTTCCCACTTTGCCAACACTTCATTCTTTCCAAAAACTCAATTTCTAGCTAGGGAATCATAGAGGCTAAAGCAAATTTAAGCCATGGAAGAAGTACTAGCAATAACATGTTTGAATTGTAGGAATTGTCAACTTTACAAAGGGGTTGAACTACAAATCTCTTCATGAACAGGTTTTCAATTGATTAAACAGGTTTAACACCTGACTTTTATTCATTAAATGCATATAAATAGGTTTAGCACCTGATTTTTATTCATGCTTTCTTTAGGAGAGATTTCTTTGGAAGTTTTGCTCTCCTAATTTTTTTTTCTTTTTGCATTGAAGAGAGATTCCTTTGGAAGTTTTGCTCTCTTCCTTTTTTCTATGCATGCATATGACTTTTTACTTTTCCTTTTCTCATTATTTCTATCATGTTCATGAAGTGAGCAATAGTTCAAACTCAAGTATAGTTTAGATTCCTTTATCCAAAAAGTCAAGTTTTTCTGTTTAGCATGGCAGCAAGAGTCTTGACTCCCTTCTAGACATCTGATATTACTAATTCAATCCATAAGTATCAGCTAGTGTGACCCACAAAAAGGAAAAATTTTCAGCTAGAAATTTCATTCAAATGCATCTGAATTCATAATGCCAATTAAAGCAAGAAGGCTAATGTCCAAGTTGGCCACTTGGTATTGGAGTGCACCCACTGTCAAAATGAAGTATTCTACCCATTTCAGAGTTAAAATGAATTCAGAATTGAGTTGGGTCCAAAAATTGATAACCGAGTGATAACTAGTGATAACTTGTGAAAACCAATGATAACCTGGTATGAATTATGATATGAACATTAAAAACAATTGAAAATATGGTGTAAAGGTTAGAAAAGCACCAGGTTTCCTCCCCCAAGCTTATTCTCAACACTGTCCTCAGGGTTGAAATAAAGGCAAGGGAGAGGGGTGGGTGGGATTGAAATGCATTAAATTGGGCATTTGAATGCTCTTGGCACTTCATCCAGAAACTTTGGGTGTTCTAATCTTCATTAGTTGCAACTGATCCTGCAGAGATACAAATGATATCAATTGGTATGGCAGATTTGCAACTAATCAGATTTTTGAGTGCAAATTTCAACATTGCATTGGAAATTTCTGAAATTCACTGAAATTAGGCTATAATAGATTGGGATAACTGAAATGAATGTTAATTCAGATGATAATATGATCAATGTAGCATAATGAAAAAGATATTATCAATTATCATTAAGTTTTCTGTGGAAAAATAAAAACTAAGGGGGTATGGGTACTCCCTGAATTTGAGACTTGTGAATTGAACATGTTCCTCATATCTTATTCCTGCAAAAATAGAAAGATTAAGTGTAAAGTGGCTTGGGTTACCTCCCAAGAAGTGCCTTTCTTTAATGTCTTTGGCTAGACATTGTTACAATGTGAAATCAGCTAGGAGCTAGTGGCAAATCTTGTAGAGTCAGCTCCTTGGACAGCCTTAGTTTTTTCAGCAGCTCATCAACTTGATTCTTGGGCAGGTTTGCATTGATGATAACTGGAAATGTTGAATTCTCCCCCAAGAATTCATACTTCAGGTTATTGGGGAGAGGCTTGAGTTCCAATTTGAAAGAATTGGTTTGAGTTGAGTTGCCTTGCTCAACAGTGATAACTTCTTGCAATTGGTGCTGATTTTCTAAATTTTCTACTGATTTGGATAGACTCAATGCAGATTGATATGTTGCAGCCTCTGGATCCTCCAATTCTTTCAAATGATCAAACATTAGACACTTTTGCAATGGATCTTCAATATGAATTATAGCTGAAGCTTGCTCTACCACTTGATCTAGCTGTCCTTCCTCAAAATCATTTTCCTGAAAATTTGGTCTACTAATAACCTGTGCCAAATTAAATTCTATCTTCTCCTCCCAAATTTGGAAGGTCAATCTGCCCTCCTTGACATCAATGATAGCCCCAGCAGTGGTTAAGAAGGGTCTCCCAATAAGAATGGGGGTATTCAAGTCCTCATCCATGTCAAGTACCACAAAATCTACTGGTATGTAGAATTTGCCAACTTTGAGGGGTATGTCCTCAATGATTCCATGTGGGTACTTGATGGATTTGTCTGCCAGCTGTAGAGACAAATTTGTAGGCTTCAAATCTCCAACTTCAAGCTCCCTACAAAGTGAAAGAGGTATGACACTCACTGATGCACCCAAATCACATATTGCCCTTTGAATCTTCCTATTTCCAATTTCATAAGGTATGGAGAAGCTTCCTGGATCTTTCAACTTGGGTGGCAATTTATTTTGGATGATTGCAGAGGCTTCCCCAGTCAAGGTAATAGTGTCATGCTCCATAATCCTCCTTTTCTTGGTTAGGATTTCCTTCAAAAACTTTGCATAGGAGGGCATCTCCTGAATTGCCTCCACAAATGGCACATTGATATTTAACTTCTTCAGGATTTCCAAAAACTTTCCATATTGCTGGTCCTGCCTTGTCTTAATTAGCCTTTGAGGGAAAGGTACTTTGTCAAAGACCCTAGCTTTTGCTTCAATATTGGGGCCTGAATTCCTGATTTCCACCTCAGGTTCTTCACTTGGCTCTTTAGCAACTTTTAAATCTGAATTGACTTGATCATCCTCAATTTCCTTCATTGGCTCCTCCACCATTCTTCCACTCCTGAGCTGGATAGCATGGACTTGTTCCTTTGGGTTCACTTCTGGCTGTCCAGGAAAGAATAAGGGAGGTCTAGTGGATGTACAAACTTGTTGAGCAATTTGACTTTCCAACAATTTCTGATTTGCATTCATGGCATCCAGTCTAGAATTGATCTTCAATATCTCCTCTCCTTGGCTGTCCTGCTTCTTCAAAAATTGTTGAAGCATCTCCTTCATTTCATTTTGGAATTGTGATGCTTGGACTTGAGGTGGTGGCTCATACAGATTTCTTTGAATTGGTGCACTTTGGGACTGATTTGGATATGGAAATGGTTGGTTTCTGGGCAAAATACTTGGCCGCCAACTAGGATTCTGCATGGAAGCTCCTTGATAGTTGCTGCCCTTGTAAGAAAGATATGGATGATTCCTATTTTCTGGAGTATAAAATTCAGCAGGAGGTTTGATTCCATAATTGCCCACAGCATTGATTTGATCCACATTTTGGTTTACTTGCTGCATAATTAAGTTGCAATTCTCTGATACATGGCCTTGATTCCCACATACACAACATCTTGTTTCAGAATTGGAAGTCCTATTGCCATTGGGAGTCAAGTTCAACCTCTCCAAAGTCTTGTACAGCACCTCTTCAAGTTGAGTGGACAATTGATTCACTAAATTGTCCATGGGTGGCCTCCTGGTTCTATCATGGGTAAGGAAGTGGTGATTCTTGGCTATGTTTTCAATGAGTTGATAAGCTTCATCAATGTTTTTAGATGCAAAGATGCCTCCTGCAGCAGTATCCAATGCCACCTTGCTAGGGTAGTTCAATCCCTTATGAAAATAATTAACTAGCTGCCACTTCTCAAAACCATGATGGGGACATGCCCTTAATAATCCTTGAAGCCTTTGCCATGCCTCACAAATATTTTCTTGGTCCAACTGATAGAACCTCACTATTTGATCCCTGAAGTTATCAGTTTTTGAAGGAGGAAAGAATTCTGAAAGAAACAGTTGAACAATTGATTCCCAAGTGGCTACCTCTTCAGGATTCAATCCTTTAAACCATATCTTGGCCTTGTCCTTGAGTGAGAAGGGAAACAATCTCATATATACTGCATTCATGGGGATATTGTTGAAGTTTACAGTGTTGCACATCTTCTTGAAATTGTCGAAATGACATGCTGGATCTTCAGTCCCAAGTCCAGAAAACTGACTTTGCCTAATCATAGAAATCAAGGCTGGATTAACTTCAAAATTTGCCACAGGTGCTAAGGCTCCTCCCCCTTGTTGATTCCTTGCATTGCTTGGTGAATAACAGTCCCTAAGAGTTCTAGGAGCTGCCATATTTTGATTCATAACTCTTTCAAATTCAGGGTTGTATGCCTCTTCCTCTTCTTCTTCAAATATCCTTCTCCTTGCCTCAAGCCTTTGCAATCTCCTTCTTCTTAAAAATCTTCTTTCAGGTTCAGGATCTGATTGGTAATGTTCCTCTTGATGGTCCAAGTCCTGCATAAAGAGATTCAGAAGTATCAAATTCAAGAAAGAAATGAAAACTAGACAAAAGTGAAAAGTTAAAAATGATAACTTGCAAAAACTGAAAATTAGCCTAACAAATAAACTAAAAACTAATCTAAAACTAATCTAAACTATCTAAGTTAGCCTAATTGACCTCAAATCCCCGGCAACGGCGCCAAAAACTTGATAGTGATATTTGGGTTTTCTAGTGATAACTTGCTGAAATTTAAGAAAATGTCAATTTTTCATTTTTTTGGTCTCCCAACTCACTAGCTGCAAGTGCACAGGTAAGTTGTAGTAGACTCATGTTGTCGTATCCACAAGAATTTGAAGTCTAAGACACCCTAAAACAATCTAGATTAGTTCTACTTAAGTGGCTAAAAACAGATTTTTAATGAATAATGAAAACAGATTTTTTTATGGAAATTGAAATGATAACTGGTTTTTGGGTTTTGGAAATTTATCAAAACTGAATTATAAATGCTAGAATGAAGTCTAAAAAGGTTTAACTATCTATGAGGAAGGTTCTTCTAGGATTTGGGGTTCATCTAAATTAATTAAGGATGGAATGGAACAAGTTATCATTAAATGTCCAACTTTTGATTCAACTTGAAAATGGCTGTTCCCACAGCTCAATTGGCCTCTAACTAAGCAATATATGATTATATAATTGTTAGCTAGGTTGAATCAAAAGAGGGTCCTCACTGAAAATCAAGTTATCATTGGGCTCAAAAGAAAGATTCAATGCTGATTTTTTGCAATTCAAGGAAGTTTGGAATGATAACTTGCATTTGCAATCATAAAAAGATGGAATCATTCCAATCAACCAAACCAGGATAAAATATACTCAATAATGGTGTTTGTGTTCCATGATTCATCTCTGATTTCAAGGGAGATTCAAAATCAACCTCTCGGTTGCAAAGTAAATTAAAATCGACACAAACACACTCAATTGGAAATGCAAAAAATATGGCCACATGAGTTCACAATTTCCATTGCTCCTTGGCCCATCTCTGGATCTCAAGGAAGCCCTTAAGACTACCTCTCAGTAGTGGATTAAAATGAGGGTTGACAATGGAAATCAGATGTTAGAAAAATGAGAAAATAGAAATCAGCATTTCAGGAAAATCAGCAATGTGGATTGATGGAATTCAAGTTTGCCAAATGCCCCTTGACCCATCTCTGGACTGCAAGGGATTCCTAGAGTACACCTCTCAGTGATTTGAATAAAATAAGGATTAACAATTGGCAAATCAGATTCCAAACAATCAGAAAATAGAATTAGAATCAAACTAAGAAATCAGATTTTGGAAAAAATCAGATTTGAATTCTGAATTGTCAAAGATCTTGATTCATTTCTGAATAAGATCATGGCATATATTAGCCTCTCAACTATTCAATTATTCAATCCTTGATGACAATCAGATCCAAAAACCTAGGAAATCAGATTTCAGGAATTTCAGGAAACCAGAAATCAGCAACTCATTCAACTCATTCAAATCAGGAAAAACCAAATCAGATTTGAATCATAGGAATGTCAAAGCTTCTCAATTCATTTCTGAACAAGATTGGGATAGATGTTAACCTCTCAGTTGTTCAGTTAATTCAATCCCCAATGACAATCAAATTCAAACAGCCCAGGAAAATCAAAAATCAAATTGTTCATAAATCAGGAAACAGAAAAATCAGTAACAATTACAAATTAGAACCTTAGGAATGTCATTGCATCTTGATCATTTCTGAACTAGAATGGAACCATAAGATAACCTCTCAGTTGTCAAAACAATTGTGGCTCCACAAATGACAAGATCAGATTTATAACACTTCATATTTCAGAAATGTAAAACCAGAAAAATTAGAATTCTGATTTCTGTTCAGGAATCAGTGGAAAATCTGGTTTGAGTCAAATGATTCCCAAACAATCTTGATTCATTTCTGAACAAGATAGGGACAATACCAACATCCCAAAGACTCAATTAATCAGGTTAGAAATGAAGAACAGATTCTGCAGTTCAGGAAATCAGATTCAGAAAAAATAGGAAATCAGATTTTCAGGAAACCAAATTCAGAAATCAGATTTGCAACTAAATGGAATCCAGAAATTTGACTTTATCTCTTAATGCATTCTGAAGGGTGATTAGATCAAATAACACATCTCAATCATGGTTTACAATGGATCTAATGGTAATATAAATCAGTGCAGAAAAGTTCTAAAATCTCAAAACCAAAATTGATTTCAGTGCAGGATTACAAATCAGTCCATATCCATCCAAAACTAATCTAAACTACTACCCTATCCTAGAACAAATGGAGTTTAGCTCCTCATAATTACAAGATTTGACATCAAATGGGATAAGAAACAGATACAATTCATGGCTGCTTGAAGCTTCTCGGCCAGCAGCAGCAACCTCCTTCCTTGCCTTCAAACCCTTGAATGACCAGCCTCCCTTCTTCCTCCAGAAAAATCCAGCTTTTATATCACTTCTCTCCACCCTTTGATCAACATCTGAACATTCTTTATGCTTTGATTGCAGCCATGTGTCCTCTGCAGAATTTTCAGCTGCAGATTCCCTTTTGTGCAGGAAAAAGTAGTGGTCCCCCCTACTTTTTCCACCTTTTGGCCACCCTTTTCTTCTTGCTACAAAAACCCAAACAACAAACATCAAAGCTCTTGAGTAGTATTTTGACAAATAAGGATTAGGATAATGCTGGTAACTAGTTCAATTATCAGATGGGATTATGCGTTGTGCAAGAATGAAAACTTATATCGATATGAATAAATTCAAGGGCCCGGAATGATAACTTTATGAAAATCTTAGAAAATATCCTAATATGGGTGGTTCAAAGCATTTCAGGCATCAAATTGATTAGAGTGACAAGCGAGTGAGGTCAGAAATCAAATATGAATAAGATTCCAAAAAGTGATAACTTGAGTGCCCCAAAAACGATAACTTATATGACTTAAAAACGATAACTTGTGATAACTTGAGTTTTGATTATCCAAATGTGATGAAATTTGACCAGCAATGAGTTAGAACAATAATAAGATGATTGCTTAAGGTCCTTGTGCAGAATTTATGGTTTTGCATATCGAAATGACAGAATTTCCCTTTAACGATAACTTGGCACTTGAAAAATGATAACTTATTCAAATGGACTTAAAACTTTGGACAAGTTGAGATGTGACTATCCAAATATGATTTATACATGATAATGATGGATTTAGAGCAAAAAACCATTGAAAATAAGTTCATTCAAAATAATGATAACTTGACACTTAGGAATGATAACTTGTCCTCAAAATGATAACTTGGCATAGAATTTAAATATTAATGGATTTTGGTATTTCAGAACCTCTATGCACATGGAATTAAGTATGAAATGAGGAATATCTACTAGTTATCACAATGTTTGCATTCCAAGTATAATTGGCCCAAAAATAGGCAAAAGTGGGACTCCATATGTATGAATTTCATCTAAAATGGGTTAGAATCATATAGTGATCAGCAAGTGATCAGCAGTACATGTTAGGACTTCATTCCCTTGTTGATTTCTGACATTGCTAGGTGAATAGAAATTCTTGAGTGTCCTTGGTGCAACCATGTTTTGATTAACAGCCCCTTCTAAATCTGGATTGTTTGCTTCATCTTAAAAAATCCTCCTTCTTGCTTCTTCTCTTTGAAGTCTCCTCCTTCTATTAAATCTACTTTCAGGTTCTGGTTCAAATAGATATAAGTCCTCTTGATTGTCCAAACCTGCATAAATGAATTCAGAAGTATCAAATTCAGGAAAAAAAAGAAAACTAGACAAAAGTTCAAGATTCAGAATGATAACTTGTGAAAACTGAAAACTAGGCTAATAAATGAACTAAAAACTAGTCTAAAACTAATTTGAGCTACTAAGTTAACCTAATTGACTTCAAATCCCCGGTAACGGCGCCAAAAACTTGGTAGTGATATTTAGGAGTGTAGTGATAACTTGCTGATTTTGGGATCAAATTTTTGATTTTTCAATTTTTGATTTAACTCCCTAATTCACTCTCTACTGCAAGTATACAGGTCAATTGTAGTCTACCCAAATGTCATATCCACAGTGATTTGAAGCCTAAGACCCTCTAAACAATCTAGATTAGCCTTAACTAAAGTTAAAAATCCAAGAATTTGAAAGAAAGCTAAAATCGATTTCTAAAAAGAACTAAAATGATAACTATTTTGGGATTTTTGAAAAGTTATCTAAACTGAATTGTAAATGCTAAACTAGAGGCTCAAAGGGTTTATCTATCAATGAGGAAGGTTCTCCTAGGAGTTGGGGTATATCTAATTTAATTATGGATGGAATGGACAAGTAATCATTAAATGTCAATTTTAACTCAACTTGAAATAATCTATTTTCATAGCTTAATTATTCCAGAACTAATTATCATATTCTCATATGATTTAATAGCTAAGTTGAATTAGAAAAGGTCCTGACTGAAATAAAGTCAACATTATGCTCAAAATCAAGTTCCTTGCTGAATTTTAGTAATGTAATGAAATCTGAAATGACAACTTTTAATTGCACTTTGAAAATGAGGAAATGCTTCAATCAACTAAAGAGGGATGAAATCAATCCAATATTAGTGCAAATGCTCCTTGGTTTATCTCTAAACTATAAGAGGATTTTAAATCAGCCTCTCAGCTGCAAATTAAAATGAAATCCACATTTTCACTAATGAGTTGAATGAAATCAGCACATAATTGCATATGGAAACTCAGCAATGTCATTCATTGGAACTTAGCACTTGCCAAATGCTTCTTGGTCCATCTCTGGACAACAATAAATCCTTAAGATTCACCTCTCAGTGATTAAATGAAATCAGGGGTTCAAATGGCAAAACAGATTTCAAGGAAATCAGGAAATAGATTTTTGAAATAACCAGTTTAGGAAATGAAATCAGCAGCAATTATATATTAGAATCCTAGAAATGTCATTGCATCTTGATCATTTCTGAACAAGAATGGAACCATAAGGTAACTTCTCAGTTGTCAAAACTATTAGAGCTCCACAATGATGAAACAAATTCTATAAATTCAGAAATCAGAAAGGCAAAATCAGAATTCAGATTTAAGGAAACAACAAATCAGATTCCTAATTGGGATTGAATCTAGAAACTTGGCATTGGTTCTTAATTCATTTCTGAACAAAGAGTAGATCAAATGACAACCTCTCAGTTGTAAATACAAACATGACCTCTCAATGCAAAAACATATTCATTGAAAATAGATTTCAGAAAACAGAAATCAGAACTGTAAATTTCAGTGCAGGAAATCAGACTTGTCCCTAATCCATCCACAATTAATCTAGACTACTACCCTATCCTAGGAGAGCTAAATCATACTAAACAGATTAGAAAACTGATACAAATCATCCTGCAATTAGTTGATATGAAGGCTGTCGACAGGATCAGATTTGCAGCAACTCTTCAGCTCCTTCTCCCTTGCTTCCTTGCTTCCTTGCTTCTCTTCAGCTCCCTTGCTTCTTGCTCCCTTGCTTTTGGAATTAAGTACCAGATGAACCTCCTCCTATCATGCATGCACTATGGGGAACTTTCAAACACTTATTTTTTTCTAGTGTTTTTTTGTGTTCGCATTTTGTGATTCAATCCAAATATTATTGGTAGTGATATTGAGGAGTGTAGTGATAACTTGCTGATTTTGAGGTCAAATTTTAAATTTTTCAATTTTTTATTTAACTCCCTAATTCACTCTCTACTGCAAGTATACAGGTCAATTGTAGTCTACCCAAATGTCGTATCCACAGTGATTTGAAGCCTAAGACTCTCTAAACAATCTAGATTAGCCTTAACTAAAGTTAAAAATCCAAAAATTTGAAAGAAAGTTAAAACCGATTTCTAAAAAGAACTAAAATGATAACTGTTTTGGAATTTTTAAAAAGTTATCTAAACTGAATTGTAAATGCTAAACTATAGGCTCAAAGGGTTTATCTATCAATGAGGAAGGTTCTCCTAGGAGTTGGGGTTCATCTAATTTAATTATGGATGGAATGGACAAGTTATCATTAAATGTCAATTTTAACTCAACTTGAAATAATCTATTTTCATAGCTTAATTATTCCAGAACTAATTATCATATTCTCATATGATTTAATAGCTAAGTTGAATTAGAAAAGGTCCTGACTGAAATCAAGACAACATTAAGCTCAAAATCAACTTCCTTGCTGAATTTTACTAATGTAATGAAATCTGAAATGATAACTTTCAATTGCACTTTGAAAATGAGGGAAATGCTTCAATCAACTAAAAAGGGATGAAATCAATCCAATATTAGTGCAAATGCTCCTTGGTTTATCTCTAAACTACAAGAGGATTTTAAATCAGCCTCTCAGCTGCAAATTAAAATGAAATCCACATTTTCACTAATGAGTTGAATGAAATCAGTACATAATTGCATATGGAAACTCAGCACTGTCATTCATTGGAACTTAGCACCTGCCAAATGCTTCTTGGTCCATCTCTGGAGAACAAGAAATCCTTAAGATTCACCTCTCAGTGATTAAATGAAATCAGGGGTTCAAATGGCAAAATAGATTCCAAGGAAATCAGGAAACAAATTTCTGAAATAACCAATTTAGGAAATGAAATCAGCAGCAATTATAGATTAGAATCCTAGAAATGTCAATGCATCTTGATCATTTCTGAACAAGAATGCAACCATAAGGTAACTTCTCAGTTGTCAAAACAATTAGAGCTCAACAATGATGAAACAGATTCTATGAATTCAGAAATCAAAAAGGCAAAATCAGAATTCAGATTCCTAATTGGGATTGAATCTAGAAACTTGGCATTGGTTCTTAATTCATTTCTGAACAAAGAGTAGATCAAATGATAACCTCTCAGTTGTAAATACAAACAGGACCTCTCAATGCAAGAACAGAGTCATTGAAAATAGATTTCAGAAAATAGAAATCAGAACTGTAAATTTCAGTGCAGGAAATCAGACTTGTCCCTAATCCATCCACAATTAATCTAAACTACTACCCTATCCTAGGAGAGCTAAATCATACTAAATAGATTAGAAAACTGATACAAATCATCCTGCAATTAGTTGATATGAAGGCTGTCGACAGGATCAGATTTGCAGCAACTCTTCAGCTCCTCCCTTGCTTCCTGTCCAGCCATCCTCCCAATGGAGGCTCTCCCCCCTGATTCCCTAGTTTTCCAGCTTATATATGGCCTCTAATTACCCTTAGATTAGCATTAGAATGTTCCATAGCCTTGTGATTGTGCCATGTGTCCTGGTCCTGAAAATATCTACAGGAGATAGCTTTTAGGACAGGCCAAAAAGCAAGTGGTCCCCTCTCCTTTTTCTTCTTTGTGCAGCCCTATTTTACCTGCTAGAAAAGATAGAACACCAAACATCAAAGTCCTCAAATAGGAAATAAACAAATAAGGATGAGGACAGCAGCTAGGATCAGCTCCATTATCAAATAAAATCTGATGTTATCCAGAAGTGAAATCAGTAAATAAAAATGATAACTTTTAAGACCCGGACTGATAACCTTGCATATATCATGGAAATTGTCCAATTATGAGTGGTTCAAGGCATTGAAAGCATCAAATGGATTATGGTGGCAATTGAATGAGGTCAAAAATCAAATATGGATAAGATTTAATAGGAGTGATAACTTGGGTGCCAAAAACGATAACTTAATGCCTTAAAAACGATAACTTGTGATAACTTTAGTTGTGGTTATCCAAATGTGATCAAATCAGAGCAGCAAGGAGTTAAGTCAATAATATAATGATTGCCTAATGTTTTTATGCAGAATTGACAGTCTTGCCTATCGAAATGATAGTTTTGCCCTTAAAATGATAACTTGACATTCAAAAGTGGTAACCAATGAAATGGAATGATAACTTAGCACAAGTTGAAATATGATCATCCAAATATGATTAATTCATGATGGCATAGGATTTAGGGCAGAATAATCACTAGAAATCAGCTCAAATAGAAAAATGATAACTTGCACACTTGGAGTGATAACTTGCCCTAGAAATGATAACTTGGTATACAATTGAGATATTAATGGATTTTAGCATTTCAGAACCTCTATGCACATGGAATTAATTGTGAAATGAGAAAGATCAATTAGTTATCACAATCCTTGCATTCCAAGCATATTTGGCCAAAAGTTAGGCAAAATAGGGGCTCGATATGGGTGAAATGCATCTAAAATGGGATAAAAGCCTATAGTGATCAGCTAGTGATCAATTATCTTGTAAACAAAGAGGAAAACTAAAAAATAAAGGAACTAAAAAATTAATCCATCGGAATGAAATTTATATTTCTTAGGTTTTTAAAAGACCAGAGGAACATAATGGAGTATAATATTGATATTATAGAATTATATATTAAATGCTTGTAGATATAATTAGTTCATCAAAATAAGATTTAAGTATATATGCATTTATAAAAAATTTCATACAATAAGTAATGACATTAAAATACAACATTGATTTATACTATATATATATATACACATACGTATGTATATATGTGATAAAATGGAGATGAAACACCCTTGATCTCAACCATTGATTTTAAATCAAGGGCTCATATTAAAGCTACTAGGTGGGTAAGCTACTCCTCCTAAAGCGAAAAGAAGGGCGTGACCAAGAAAAAAGTGATACTTTCCTTCTTCATATTCTCTATCAATTGCACTGCCTATCTAATCGATCCAACTACTTATCATTCGATCCTACATGTTAATAATGCCTTGAATCCTCTCCTAACTAGAAATTCATTTTCACCCCATGACACTGCGTTGTAAAAGGCGCCCTCGCACTAGGTCTCCCTGCTCGATTCAAAATTAATTTATTTTCTTATCAGAGATAGGTGTCCTGATTTTGAGGGGTTAATACAGAGCCCCAATCGGTATGCAATTCCTATCATATGTAAAGGAAGTGATTATATAAACTTACTACTGATAGTGATATTTGGGTTTTCTAGTGATAACTTGCTGAAATTAAAGAAAAAGTCAATTTTTCATTTTTTGGTCTCCCAACTCACTAGCTGCAGGTGCACAGGTAAGTTGTAGTAGACTCAGGTTGTCGTATCCACAAGAATTTGAAGTCTAAGACACCCTAAAACAATCTAGATTAGTTCTACTTAAGTGGCTAAAAATAGATTTTTAATGAATAGTGAAAACAGATTTTTTATGGAAAGTGAAATGATAACTGGTTTTTGGGTTTTGGAAATTCTTGCAAAACAGAATTATAAATGCTAAATTGAAGTCTAAAAAGGTTTAACTATCTATGAGGAAGGTTCTTCTAGGATTTGGGGTTCATCTAAATTAATTAAGGATGGAATGGAACAAGTTATCATTAAATGTCCAACTTTTGATTCAACTTGAAAATGGTTGTTCCCACAACTCAATTGGCCTCTAACTAACCAATATATGATTATATAGTTGTTAGCTGGGTTGAATAAAAAGAGGGTCCTCACTGAAAATCAAGTTATCATTGGGCTCAAAAGAAAGTTCAATGTTAATTTTTTTGCAATTCAAGGAAGTTTGGAATGATAACTTGCAATTGCAATCATAAAAAGATGGAATCATTCCAATCAACCAAACCAGGATAAAATATACCCAATAATAGCACTTGTGTTCCATGAATCATCTCTGAATTCAAGGGAGATTCAAAATCAACCTCTCGGTTGCAAGGAAAAATGAAATCCACACAAAGTTCTATTTGATTGGGGTTAAAAGACATTCAAACTTTAATGGGAAATTCAGTGATTATCCAATGCTCCTTGGGTCATCTCTGACTCTCAAGAATGGCCTTAAAACTACCTCTCAGTAGTGGATTAAAATGAGGCTTAACAATGGAAATCAGAATTCAAATGAAATTAGAAAACAGAAATCTGCAATTTGGGAAATCAGCAATATTGATCAATGGAATTCAGCCCTACCAATTGTTTCTTGACCCATCTTTGGACTACAAGAAGTTCCTAAAGTACACCTCTCAGTGATTAACAATTGGCAAAATCAGATTCCAAAAGAAATCAGAAAATAGATTTCAGAATTAAAATTCTGAAATCAGATTTTGGAAAAAATCAGATTTGAATCCTGAATTGTCAAACATCTTGATTCATTTCTGAATAAGATCAGGACAAATATTAGCCTCTCAGCTATTCAAATAATCTAATCCTTGATGACAATCAGATCCAAAAGCCTAGGAAATTAGATTTTTAAATTCACGAAACCAGATTCTGAAATTCAGGAATTTCATATTCAAAATCAAACTTGAGGTAATGTTGAGAATAGATTTGAATCATGGAATGCCCAAATATTCATAACTCATTTCTGAACAAGATTAGGATGAAGACCAACCTTCCAATTGCTCAATTAATCAAGTCCAGAACGTCAAATAGGTTCAAACAGTTCAGAAATCAGATAACCAGAAAAACAGAAATAGAAATCAGTGGAACAATCTGATTTGAGTCAAATGATTGTCCAAACAATCTTGATTCATTTCTGAACAAGATAAGGACAATAGCAACATCCCAAGGACTCAATTAATCACGTTAGGAATGAAGAGCAGATTCAACATTCATAGGAATCAGATTCAGATTCAGAAATTAGAAAACTAAAATTCAGAAATCAGGAAACCAAATCAGAAATCAGATTTGCAATTGAATGGAATCAGAAAACTGACATTAACTCTTAATTCACTTATGTAAAATTATTAGATCAATTAATACTTCTCAGTCATTGGTTACAATTGAATCTAATAGTAGCATAGCATAAATCAGTACATAATGTTTCTGAAATCTGAAAATCAGCAATGATTCAGTGCAGGAATTATAAAATAGTCCATATCCATCCAAAACTAATCTAAACTACCACCCTATCCTAGAAGAAATGGAGTTTAGCTCCTCATGTATACAAAGCTTAACAAAAAATGGAATGGGAAACAAATACAAATCATTTATGCTTCAAGCTCTCGGCAGTAGCTCCTCCAGCAGCCTTCAGCAGCCTTGCCTTGCTCCCTAAAAACCCTCAATGTCCAGCCCCCTTCCTCCTCCAGAAATTCCATATTTTACATGAGTCTTGTGCACCCTTAGATCAGCATCCAAATGTTCCTTAGCTTTGATGTGAGCCACCTGTCCTCTGGTCCTGAAATTCCAGCAGTGACAGCTTTTTGGACAGCCAAAAAGCTAGTGGTCCCCCCTCCTTTTTCTTCCTTTTTTCAGTCCTATTCCACTTGCTACAAGGGTCAAAACATCAAGCATGAAAGTCTTCTAATAATATTTAAACAACTAAGGATTAGGACAGCAGTTAAAATCAGATCTATAGCAAAAAGGGAATTGGTGTGTTGCAAGAATGAAAACCGATATCGATATGAATGAATTCAAGGGCCCGGAATGATAACTTTATGAAAATCTTGGAAAATGTCCTAATATGGGTGGTTCAAAGCATTTCAGGCATCAATTTGATTAGAGTGACAAGTGAGTGAGGTCAGAAATCAAATATGAATGAGATTCCCAAGGAGTGATAACTTGAGTGCCCCAAAAATGATAACTTATATGACTTAAAAATGATAACTTGTGATAACTTGAGTTTTGATTATCCAAATGTGATGAAATTTGACCAGCAATGAGTTAGAATGATAATAAGATGATTGCTTAAGGTCCTTGTGCAGAATTAATGGTTTTGCATGTTGAAATGATAGAATTGCCCTTTAACGATAACTTGGCACTTGAAAAATGATAACTTGTTCAAATGGACTTAAAACTTTGCACAAGTTGAGATGTAACTATCCAAATATGATTTATACATGATAATGATGGATTTAGGGCAAGAAAACCATTGAAAATAAGTTCATTCAAAATAATGATAACTTGGCACTTAGGAATGATAACTTGGCATAGAATTTAAATATTAATGGATTTTGGCATTTCAGAACCTCTATGCACATGGAATTAAGTATGAAATGAGGAATATCAACTAGTTATCACAGTGTTTGCATTCCAAGTATAATTGGCCCAAAAATAGGCAAAAGTGGGACTCGATATGTATGAATTGCATCTAAAATGGGTTAAAATCATATAGTGATCAGCAAGTGATCAACTACGCATCTGAATATAAAATATTCTGAATTGTAATCTTCTTCTATTCTCATCTAATAAAATTTTGCGTCATCTTAAATTTCTCTCTTTGTTCTTTGGTACAAAATTTCTCTCGTGTAGAAATCCTAACAAACTGGTATCATAGCGAGATTTCATTGTTGACCCTTTGTCAAGCGTAGAGATGACATCGCAAAGTGAAGATCAAGAAATTCCTAGGGCAGAATAGTTTTAATCTCTGGGAGTTCAAAATGCAGGCACTTCTAAAATAACAAAGAGTCTAAGCGCGGCTCACGAACATGTCGAAGAATAAATCATAGGAGGAAGACTCGAAAGGCAAAGATCAACCTCGCAAATTTCACACCACAAGGAGAAGGCGCACTCTATGATCCTATTATGTCTGGCGGACAAGATGATTATTGAAGTCACCAATCAAAAAATGATCGTTGGTCTATGGTCGAAACTTGAGAGTCTACCAACAAGTTGCTATTGAAGCAAGGAATGGTGGCCCTAGCACATGCAATAAGGTACCACTCTGAAAGATTACTCTATTGATGGAATTATGAAACATAAATGTGAAGATTGAGGATAAAGATGTTGGTGTCTCTTTCTTTGTCATACAAACCTTTCGTTCATGCTATGATCATCGAAACAGTCACAATAATTTTGGAAGAAGTGAGATCGAGTATACATATTTTGGAAGAAGGGTATCACACAAATCCGAAGAAGGGAAAGCCGAAGAACAAGAATATGAACATCTACAACTAATGCAAAGAACCAAGTTAGAGGAAGGACTACCGCAAGAAGAAGAAGGAGGACATAGTTGCTGCAATAGTCATCATAGTAGCGAATCTGATGATGACGAATTGACTCTCATGACAAATTGATTCAAGAAGCTCTTACCACATGACTCCACATTTATCAGAATATTGATGTCGAAAATGACATCATGTGCAATGATGTGGCTTGTAAAATAATTAGAATCAGCTCAATTCAAATCATAACTCATGACAATCGGATGAGGACATTAATAAAGGTCATCATGTTATGCAATTGAAGAAAAATCTGATATCATTAGGAGTTCTGCACCAAAGAATGTCAGATTGATGATACAGGAGATGTTCTCACGGTCACCAAGGGTGATGTTGAAGTCATGAGAGGAGTCAGACAGAAGTCATTGTACATACTATAAGGCACAATAATTTCTGACATGATTGTAGTAAGTAGTTCATCCCAACCATAACCAGAAGTCTCCAAGTAGTGACATATGAATTAAAAAGGGACGAACATCCTCAGCAAGCACAATCTTTTGGTGATCAGATGATATCTGAAATCGGGTTATGAAAGCACTTTGTCTTTGGCAAGCATAGATGACTTCAATTCAGCAAAGTAGTGCATAAGACAAACTCGATTATATCCACGCTAATTGTTGGGGCCCCTCTAGTGTTCCATCTTTAGGAGCATCTAGATACTTCCTATCTATGATATTTCACTACTCACAAATGACATGTGTTTTCATGATGAAGTACAAGAGCGAGGCATTCGAAGTCTTCAAACAGTGGAAAGCTTTGATGGAGAATCAGACATCGATAAAGGTGAAAACTTTCATATCGATAACACGTGGCTAGGAGTTCTATTCATCCAAATTTGATCAGTTCTGCAAGGATGAAGGCATTGTCAAACATCGTCAGAGGTACACTATGGTAGAATGGTGTAGCAAAATGCATGAACATAACTCTTTTGTAGAGGGCACGATGCATGCTTTTAAATTCTGACCTAAACACGTCGTTCTGAGCTGAGGTTGTTAAATTCCTACAATCGCAATCCATCTTAAGACTCCTATTGAGGCATGGTCAAAACATTTTGTTTCTTATACTAACCTACAAGTCTTTGGCTATCTAGCATATTACCATATCTGTAAAGGAATGGTGGAATCAAGGGCCAAAGAATGAGTCTTTATGAGATATGGTGCATGTAACGCCCGA
Source organism: Pontederia crassipes (assembly GCA_030549335.1). Classification (NCBI taxonomy): domain Eukaryota; kingdom Viridiplantae; phylum Streptophyta; class Magnoliopsida; order Commelinales; family Pontederiaceae; genus Pontederia; species Pontederia crassipes. Next base: position 13,156,405 of record CM060198.1, read on the forward strand.
GAATTCAGGAAAAGAAAAAGACGAGAAAAAGGAAAAGAAAAGAAAGATAAGAACCAAAAAGGAAAAGATAAAAATCTGAAACAAACCAGGGAGATGTTTGTTTTAGATTGAAACTCTTATTCTCTCCCTATAAATAAGAGTCCAAATCAAACAAATCAACCCCTTAGTATATTCCATGAGCCGGCCCTAGATTTCTCCAATTTTGTGCGCCCCTTTCGTCCCTGATCAGTGCGTGCAGAGAAAGAAGAAGAGGAAAAAGAAGACTGCACGATTAGTTTCTGGAAAGAAACTAATAAGGTATGGAACTAGGGTAGATTTATCATAGATCCTGATTTTAGACTTGAAGCATGCTCTACTTGATCCCTAGTTATAGTATTATGAATTATGATGATTATTGATGCTGGCCATCGCCGGAAAGTTGATTGAAAAAGGTACTGCGCTATGCAGTCTTTCTCCGCAAGTTGAACCCGACCCGGGTTTCTCCATACTCGGCCCGGATTAGGATGTGCCCGAACCGAGTTCGATAGAACTCGGCCCGGATCCGCCATTGCCGCTCTCTCCGAGCTCTACAACAGGACGAACCCATCCCGGGTTGATGATGACTCGACCGGAGTTTCACCCACGATGAAGAAGTCAGGCGTGATGGCTGCCCCGACTCGACAACGACCCGACCCGGCCTGGGTGTAACCCAAACTCGGCCCAGGTTTAACCTTGTTTTTCTGAGAACGATGTCCGATGAACTTGGCCCGTATTCTACTTGACTCGGTCCAGGTTCCGAAACTAATTATGATGATTTTATGATGTTTAGACTCCTGATTCATGTGCTTAATCCTTATCTAAGTCATAATGATGATTATATTATTTATGCCTTTACTAACGATGATGTCCAATATGACTCTATGATCTTATGACACTCTTATGATGACTTAATTTAGATCCAATCATATCTATGACGACACTGATCTATATCCATCAATCTTGATCTACCTTATGACGATGATGTTGATTATGATGTTCATAATTTTCTGATTTCTCTTCATGATCCTATCTTGTAGCTCTGATTAAGTCTTTTATAATGATGTTGATGATTATGACCCTTGATCAATACGATTCGTTGATCCTTTCTTATGATGACCAAATCTTGATCATAATCCTAATGTCCTAATAAAGATAAATTAAAAGCTGCAAGATAAAAGATGAAAATATTAAATGGAGAGCTCTTTTATGATGGACTAGTGACGACAAGGTTATGGGCTGACTACGGTCAGTTATGGGCTGGCTCTGCCAATTATGATGATGATGATGGAAGAGTTGATGCAGGCCTCCCCGTGGGTTGAAATATGCCCCAAATAAGTCAAAGATGATGAAGAAGATGAACACATATGAATAAAGAATCTTTATTGATGTCCGACTTTTTCCATTCTTATGATGACTCTTTATGATCTTTTATTCATATGCCATTTTTCATGCTTTCACTTTCATATTATGATCATGATTCACTTTCCTCTTATATGATGATGTTATTTTTATGATTTCTATTTAGAATCATGATCTTATGATGATATTTATCTTACTTCCATACTGAGTTGTAAAACTCATAGGGAGTTCTCTCCTATATGTTCTTAAATGCAGGCCAAGGTTAGAATGATGAAGGTGGCCAACAGTGTCAAATCGAGCTCGTAGATGGCTGCACATGGTTATTGAGTCCTTTAGATGATGGATAGTTTTTTCCTTTCTTTTTATTACTTGATGTATTAGCTTTCCTTTGGACTCCTATAAAGTTATTTATCAGTCTTCCGCATGTTATGATGTCACACTCTTTTATTATTTAATGATGATTAGTTTTCTGCTTTTATCGATGTTGAGTTGACCAGTCAAAGTCATATTTTCTGTCAATAAGATGTACACGTAAGGACAACTCGTAGCGTCTTGAAGCATATTCTGCCACGTGGCGGGGTGCGATTTGGGGGCGTTATAGTTAGGTATCAGAGCCTAAAGTTAGGCATTCTCATGTCCTAATGTATGATGTCATAGTCCATGTGCTAGTGCCACGAGCAGTCACTATGCCACCTGAAGTCATGTCAAGTAAGTTTGTCACTCTATCATAAGTTGAACGATTAAGATGACAACTCTTAGCTCATGATAGTTGATTATGCTAATATGAGTCTCATTGATCTTTAATATTCTTTTTCTAATGATAATGATTAATGATGAAGTATTCTTTGAATATAGAACGATCTCAGGATGTGACAATTGACATACTTCATATGGCATTCTCATATCTTTTCAATATCACACTTACACTATCCATCCTGATAAGATGATGAAGTACTGATTCAATGATTTGATCAAATATATATCCTTTATCTCATATGTGATCCCCTTTTATATCATTGATCTGATTATCAATCAAAGAAGTCTTCTTTTTATCATGACGATTAGGGAAGGGTCACATCAAACATAGGTCATAGTTAAAGTTATTGATCTAGATGGATCTTATAAAAATGATGATTGACATGATTTCATTATCAATCTTATCAAATCATATAATGATGTCACTACCCACAATAATGGACAACACTCTTAGTGAGCCTATTGATCCTTCTATGACATAAGCTACCTTTAAGGATGGTGACCCTATGAAAATAATTTCATACCATAAAGTACGTCCTAGTGGTACAAATGACGATGGAAGATAAAATCTTTTCTTCACATCGGTTAGAAATTTTTAGATGGATTATGATGGTATTCTTAGTGCTAATTGATTCTCCTCCTAAGGTGTATAAGTTGTATGCAAGAAGAAGAAGATAGTTACTAATAGTACTCAAGGGAACTAAAAGCTATAGTTAGAGGTTGAATGTCATATTGACCTCCCTTCAAGCAAAGAAGATTTTGACACATGAATTGAAGAGTCAAATTTAGTAACTTTAAGACAAGGGGTTTATGAGACCGAGGGTCTCAGTTTTTTTATATTCCACTCCTTTTAGCAAAGAAGAATGATGACTCTATGAATTTAGAGATTTTATTTATAAGTTGTTAAATAAAACAACCATCAAGACACAAGTGTCTATTTTCATGAATAGAGGACCTATCTAAGATTTGGATCTTCTCAAGATCGACAAGTGAGTACCAACTGTTTCGGGTTGCTGAAGAAGATATGATGAAAATAATTTCTCTGTAGATGTATGATCACTATGAATTTAGTGATGTCACTGGACTAATGAAACACCCCTTAAACTTATATGGACCTCATGAACGTGGTGTTCGGATTATCCCTGGAGCAATATAAGGAACATATGAGGATTGATACTGATGGTACTAAGATAGCATGAGGCAAATTCTGACTGCAAAAGTACAAGATGAAACAACTAACTTAGGAACTCAAATGAGTTGTGGTAATTTTCTTTAATGATTCACAAAAGATTTTGAGTTCCTCGTAAATTACCACCATGGTAAGACGGATTCTATTTCACATGCACTCAAAACACAAGAAGGAAGGCTCATTATGCTTCAATAAGATTGCGTGAATATTAAATGTTGAAGGAACTAAGCATGTGGAACCCAAATGATGAAGTTCTTAAAAGAGTAGTAAGTATGTTTTCTTTTAACGATACCGTGGTATGTGACAACGAAGATGATATGAGGTTCTTGAAATTTTTTTTTTGAGTTTTCCGTAAGTATCATTTTGTTAAAATGAACTCGGTTACACATGCACGCAAACCCAAGTGATAAGGCTCACTAGGCTTCATGAGGCTGCCTATGATATGATGAAGGAATTACATATGTAGGACTCAAACAATGAAGCTCTACAAGGAGAAATGTTAGATGAATGTCATGAGTCTAGGTTGCGATCCATTTGGGATATGAATTATAAGGAAAAAGTATTAAAGGAATATTATAAGCTTGGGTTACGGTCCATTTGGAAAGTACAAAAAGGTATGAGGATGTAACCATAAGCTTGGGTTGCGATTCATTTGGGAAATACAAAGATGTATAAGGATGAACAAATAAAAGATATAGAAGTAGGTTCTAAGTAACCAGTATGTCAATATGAAAAGGTAGAGTACCAAAAACCTTAAGAAAAGATGCTGCATGACGTTAAGAATTCTATATAAAGATGACATTACTTAGGAAGACAATCCTATCTAATGATGCCAATGCCAATCGTAATGATCTTTATGATCATGTACAATGATTATATGATTTTTAATCAATTGTGTCCATTAAGATGATGGCTGCTAATGATGACGGATTATGTTCAATGACATTTTGTGATGATTATCGATCTTGTAAATCGATGTACTTGATTTTTAATGACCCTTATGACAATTGTCTCCCACCATGCTAGGTTGTGCCATTATTGATCTTAATGATTCACATGATGACCATCCTATAATATAGGAATGATCCTATGATGATGATGTATCTTTTGATTTTTCTCATGATGTCCCATGATTGTATAATCAATCATATCATATGCTACCTTGATGACCCTTAGTTTTAGGATCGGCAATGATCATGCCACATGCTCATGATTATGATGATCACTTTTATGAAATTAATCATGAGTTAAAGTTTTTTTTCCACCAATCGATACTTATCGATTCTATATCATTGTTCATGATGACTTCTATTGTCAAGGAGGATTATGTCATTTGCAAGATTTCTTTCGAGATCTTGTATAGGATACCATACTGCTTACCTACATTTAGGAATGAGGTAGTTGAAAAGCAGTTTTGAAATGCCAAAGAGCTGACATAGACAAAATGAACATGCCAAGAAAATTGAATTGATATAAAGAGGATGAAGACAGCTCAGGCATGATAAAAAAAAGACTGATGTAGATGGTTTCTTAAGCCTAATGATAAAGTTGTATGAAAGGTATCTCCAACCAAGTTCCTCCTACTAAGAAGGTATTTGATCCATATCACTCATTTGATTGGAAATTGAAATATGTCGAAATGATGTCATGTCATGACATCCTTACATTTTCTCATGATGATTGAAGCTGATTGTACTCCTAAAAGTCTTAATTGGTCTCTTATGACCAAAAGTTAGGATGTAAGGTTAAGGAAGATACAAGATGTAAAGAAGAGTTTACAACCTCATAGGAGGCAATTCTCTAATTGACTTAAGGATGATTTAGATAGCAACATATTAGCGTGTTGGCTGAAGTAGATTGTATTTTCCAAATATAGCAAAGGCAAAATGAAAAGATGAACCATATGATGAAGGAGAAGATGAAAGAAAATGCTATATAATGAAAGGACCTTTGCCCTAAGGTATATTATGGTAAAAGGACCCATTGTCCTAATGCATATGACAATGGAAGGACTACATCCTTAAGATGATGAAGATGAAACAATGATGAACAAATGTCTTTCCAAGTGAAAGATGAATGATTAAGAAGTTTCTTTTGTTAGTAAGCTCCCACCTGATGACTAAATTCGAGGACGAATTTTATTTTAAGGGGTTTATGATGTAACACTCGAGAATTCAGTTAAGGAAAAAGAGGAGAAAAAGGAAAAGAAAAGAAAGATAAGAACAAAAAAGTAAAAGATAAAAATCTAAAACAAACCAGGGAGATGTTTGTTTCATATTGAAACTCTTATTCTCTCCGTATAAATAAGAGGCCAAATCAAACAAATTTTCCTCTTGGTTTATTCCATGAGCCGGCCCTAGATTTCTCCCCTTTTGTGCGCCCCTTTCGTCTCCTTTTGTCCTTGATCAGCCGCCGCCAACAAGGGATGTGTCGGAAGACATGGACACCGCTGATCGTGTGCCTGAACCGAGAGGTGTAGGTAGAGGAAGAAGAAGAGGAAAAAGAAGACTGCACGATTAGTTTCTGGAAAGAAACTAATAAGGTATGGAACTAGGGTAGATTCATCATAGAATCTTGATTTTAGACTTGAAGCATGCTCTACTTGATCCATAGTTATAGTATTATGAAATATGATCATTATTGATGCTGGCCATCATCGGAAAGTTGATCGGAAAAGGTACTGCGCTATGCAGTCTTTCTCCGCAAGATGAACCCGGCCCGAGTTTCTCTGTACCCAGCCCGGATTAGGATATGCCCGGACCGAGCGGATCCGCCATTGCCGCGCTCTACGAGCTCTGCAACAGGACGAACCCGGCATGGGTTGATGATGACCCGACCCGAGTTACACCCACGATGAAGAATTAGGGCGCGATGGCTACCCCGACTCGACGACGACCCGACCCGGGTGTATCCCAAACCCGGCCCGGATTTAATCTTATTTTTTTGAGAACGATGTCCGATGAACTCGATCTGGATTCTACTTGACTCGGCCCAGGTTCCAATACTTATTATGGTGATTTTATGATGTTTAGACCCCTGATTCATGCACTTAATCCTAATCTAAGTCATGATGATGATTATACTATTTATGCCTTTACTAACGATGATGTTCAATATGACTCTATGATCTTATGATGACTTAATTTAGATCCAATCATATCTATGATGACACTAATCTATATCCATCGATCTTGATCTACCTTATGACGATGATGTTGATTATGATGTTCATAAATTTTCTGATTTCTCTCTATGATCCTGTCTTGTAGCTCTGATTAAGTCTTGTATAATGATGATGATGATTAGGACCCTTGATCAATATGATTCGTTGATCCTTTCTTATGATGACAAAATCTTGATCATAATCCTTATGTCCTAATAAATATAAATTAAAAACTGCAAGATAAAAGATGAAAAATATTAAATGGAGAGCTCTTTTATGATGGACTGGTAATGACCAAGTTATGGGCTGGCTCTACCAGTTATGATGATGATGATGATGGACGGGTTGAGGCAGGCCTCCCCGTGAGTTAAAATATACCCCAAATAAGTCAAAGATGAAAATATAACATGATGAAGAATATGAACACATATGAATAATGAATCTTTCTTAAGATGTCCGACTTTTTCCATTCTTATGATGACTCTTTATGATCTTTTATTCATAGTTCTTTTTCATGCTTTCACTTTCATATTATGATCATGATTCACTTTCCTCTTATATGATGATGTTATTTTTATGATTCCTATTTAGAATCATGATCTTATGATGATATTTATCTTACTTCCATACTGAATTGTAAAACTCATAGGGAGTTTCTCCCCTACATGTTCTTAAATGCAGGCCAAAGTCAGAATGATGAAGGTGGCCCGAGCTCGTAGGTGGCTATACATGGTTATCGTGTCCTTTAGATGATGGATAGCTTTTTCCTTTCTTTTTATTACTTGATGTATTAGCTTTCCTTTGAACTCCTATAAAGTCATTTATTAGTCTTCCACATATTATGATGTCACACTCTTTTATTATTTAATGATGATTAGTTTTTCGCTTTTATCGGTGTTGAGATGACCAGTCAAAGTCATATTTTTTGTCAATAAGATGTACACGTAAGGATGACTCGTAGCGTCCTTGAAGCGTAGACTGCCACGTGACGGGGTGCGATTTGGGGGCGTTACAGTGCAACTGTAAAACACTTCAGAATCTGGTGTGCTTTAGAGCACTAGATTATTCACATTAGATACATATCCTTCGATGAGATGTCTATGCTCAATCAGAAATCAGATGTTGTTGACTCAGCAGATGAGGGTGTCAATAAACTAGTGGAGTTTGGATTAACTCCAATTCAAAACAGGACAGAAGAATCTCATTAGGTTGAAAAATTAGAATTTGAAGAGAAACCAGAAGAAGCAATGATAAGTCTAGATGCTGGACTTGCAGGCAGGGAAGTAGGTCCTCCTAAGCGTCTTGACTTTAAGGACATGACTGCATATGAACTCCATGTAGCGGAAGAGGTTTTCATCGCATGAATTGATCTCCAATTTTGATTTCGTAGTGAATCCGACCAGTCATGGGTTCATGGTTGAACTAGTTGAACCGATCGGTGCGGTCTGGTTTTAACTGTTAACGGAGGAAACAAATATTAATGCATCATTTAGGATTTAATTTACATTAATTATACATCCACAAGTTCAAGAGTTCTCATCCCGTTTGAAATAGAAATACGTTTTAAGATTTTAAGGAATCCAAAACTTATCTTATTAGTCGACTAACCTCTAACCTGCATCACATGATTTGGTCTGATATTGCACACATGATTTAAGAAGTATATGTTAGTTATGTATGTTAGGAGTCATGAACTGCTGCGGCATGCGACTGTTGGTCGACGATCGACAAAACGCTGAATGTCACGGAAGTCCTAAATCATTTTCATTATATTTCATTTTATTACAGTATATAATATATGCCTGTACAGCTTGGAATGAACAACACACAAAATATACAAATCGACAAAATTATTTATTCGGATTCTTTCTAATGCTTGACGAAAGGATAACAATTTTGACTGCACTTTTCTTAAATTAAAAATTATTATTATTTTTAAATTGAAAATGGAATTAGTTAGATTTGAATAACTTGTGGCTAAAGAAATATGATCCGGACAGATTTATCTTTTGTGTATATATAATCATCATCCAAACGCATGGATGTTAATTTTCATGTTTATTGTTTTAAAAAGATAAAAGAATTTATTAAAAATAGAAGCTTTATTGAGAATATAATATAGGATTCCCTTAATATGACTACCAAAATATTACTCTCTTTTAATTTTTTTAATCTTTTTTTAAAGAAAATGATGACCTATGTTATCTTTGTTAATGTTATCATTTAATTAGTCATATTTAAATTATTATTATGTCTTATATATAATAAAAGTATACTAGTAATAATATAATTAGGTTTTTACATTAATTATTAAGTATATTACCAACAATATCCTCTTTGTAGTTTATATTATTATTTTAATATTCATTCCTGGCTAGTTTATAGTAAATTGTATTGTACTCATCTTGACACCTGTCTCCACTTTATCTACCTTATATTCTGCAATTAAAATCTGCTAACTCATTTATTAATTAGGAGAAGTTAATAACAATTGCCAGGTTGGATTTTGGGTGTTACAATGAAACCAGTAAATGCTTCTCACACAACTTAAGTACTACTATAAATAATTCATAGCCAACAATCAACTTGATTACTACTATAAATAATTCATATCCAAGTAAATGTGTCTCATCCAACTTAACTACTATTATAAATAATTCATAGCCTAATAAATTATTCTCATACAACTTACTACTATAAATAAGCAATTACAATGTACATGAACTCATAGAACCCATCTCGCTAAGACTTCCATTTAGTCTCTTGCTCTCACTGCCTTCTTAGTTATATTATCATGGGGGCCAAGCCAATTGTTGTGTGCTCAATGCTTCTACTACTCATCTTGGCTTCTGGTTAGCTACTATATCTATCTATCTAAATAGATATATGTAGAGGAAAAATCAGTTTTCCATCTCATTTTCTTCATATGTATGAAGGAAAAAAGAATATTTGAAATGGTATAATATATTGATATTTTTATATACGGAATCCTTAATATATATTTGAATCTCATCATTAACTGGATTAATGTAATTTATTATTGTTTTAGTAATCTAATATGTTGTAATTATAAAAAATATCATTTTTCACAAATGTTTTCACTATATAATTATTGGCAAATCTCTTCGGAGACATCCAATAAAATTGGAATAATTATTGTTTTTTCATTGATGAACTTGGCTTGGGGAATGTTTTTTTATTTTGCTCTATTTTATATTTGGTATTACTTTAAAACAATATTTTTTCTTTTTTTTTTGTATGAGTTTTTACATCTTGCCTCGTAGATGTTTGTATGTCTTTTTACATCTTGCCTAGATATATGTTTGTGTGAACTAATTCTTTTGATTTCTTTTGAATTGTGTGACACCAAAAGTTTGATGCATATACTTGTACACGCATATACATTATTGTTCTTAACAAAATAATTCTTAAATTTCCTATCTTGTATTTTTGTTAAGGATGGCGCCACAAGTTGAAGCCAATGAGTGTGAGACGCAAAGCTCAATTTTCCCGCCGTTTTGTGTTTTTCTCCTGCCTGTAACTTGGTTTGCAAATTAGAAGGCAAAGAGGGAGGCCATTGCAAAATTCAGATATTTAAACTCAAATTCATTTGCTTGTGCCGCTATACTTGTGCTGCATCAGATGTGGATGCGAATCTCGTTAACTAATGTTTGTATTCATCCACTGCATGCCTTTGCATAGAGTCTTAATTAAGACAAATACGTGATAGAAGGCTTGCACACCTTAATAAAAGGTGATTTAGTTCTTGTATCAAAATCTATCATTGAAGTGGAAATAAATTTTTTATATCTTTCTCATCATTTGTATGTTTACATGAATTTGATATGACTATTTTATATCTACCAACAAGTTCCAAGTTATAAACTTTCAGTTGTGCAGAGTTGCAAATCAAGGTTAAAAATGATAACTTATCAATGCTCGAAATAATAACTTTGCATAAATCTTGGAAAATGTTCAAATATGGATGGTTCAGAGCATGAAAGGCATCAAATGGATTAGGGTGGCAAGCGAGTGAAGTCAGAAATCAAATATGAATAAGATTTCATAGGAATGATAACTTGGGTGCCAAAACGATAACTTGATTGCCTTAAAAATGATAACTTATCATAACTTTTGTTGTGGTTATCCAAATGTGATCAAATTTGAACAGCAATGAGTTAATACAATAATATAATGATTGCCTAAGGCCTTTGTGCAGAATTGATAGCTTTGCATGTCGAAATGATAGTTTTGCCCTTTAACGATAACTTGGCATTGGAAAAATGATAACTTGTTTAAATAGATTGATAATTTTGCACAAGTTGAGATATGACCATCCAAATATGATTTATTCATGATAGTGATGAACTTAGGGCAAGAAAATCATTGAAAATCAGTTCACTCAAAATAATGATACCTTGACATATAGGAGTGATAACTTGTCCTAAAAATGATAACTTGGCATAGAATTGAAATATTTATGGATTTTGGCATTTCAGAACCTCTATGCACATGGAATTAAGTATAGAATGAGGAAGATCAATTAGTTATCATAATCTATGCATTTCAAACATAATTCGCCAAAAGTTGGGCAAAATAGGGATTCGATAGGGGTGAAATGCATCTAAAATGTGATAAAAACCTATAGTGATCAGCTAGTGATCGAACTCCCCCAAGCTTAGCCTTTTGCTTATTCTCAAGCAAAACATTCAGAAATTAAGGACAACTCGAATTAAAAGTCCACAAATGAAGCAAATATTAGCTGAATTGAATTCAATGAGTTTCCCACTTTGCCAACACTTCATTCTTTCCAAAAACTCAATTTCTAGTTAGGGAATCACAGAGGCTAAAGCAAATTTAAGCCATGTAAGAAGTACTAGCAATAACATGTTTGAATCTTAGGAATTGTCAACTTTACTACAAGGTTGAACTACAAATCTCTTCATGAACAGATTTTCATTTCTTAAACAGGTTTAGCACCTGACTTTTATTCATGAAATGCAAGTAAACAGGTCAAGGCCTGATTTTTATTCATGCTTTCTTTAGGAGAGATTCCTTTGGAAGTTTTGCTCTCTTTCATTTTTCTATGCGTGCATGCAACTTTTTACTTTTCCTTTTTCTCATTTTTCTATCCTGTTCATGAAGTGAGCAATAGTTCAAACTCAAGTATAGTTTAGATCCCTTTGTCCAAAAAGTCAACTTTTCCTATTTAACATGGCAGCAAGAGCCTTGACTCCCTTCTAGACATCTAATATTACTAATTCAATCCATAAGTATCAGGTAGTGTGTCCCACAAAAAGGAAAAATTTCAACTGAAAATTGATTCAAATGCATTTGAATTGAATAGCCAATTAAAGCAACAAGACTAATGCCCAAGTTGGCCACTTGGTATTGGAGTGTACCAACTGTCATAATGAAGCATTTTACCCATTTTAGAGTCAAAATAAAGGTAAGACTTGAATTGGACTCGAATAGTGATAACTAGTGATAACCGGATGGAACTAATGATAACTTGGTCAAAACAATGATAACCTAATGAAAAATGATATATGGACATTAAAACAGATTGAAAACATGGTGTAAAGGTTAGAAAAGCACCTGGTTTCCTCTCCAAAGCTTAGCCTCAGCACTGTCCACAGTGGTGAAAGTTAAGGCAAGGAAGAGGGTTGGGAGGGTATGAAATATATGGAATTGTGCATTTGATCCCTTCCAATGGGTCTTGCATCTCAATCTAAGTCTTCAAGTGTTCCATACTTCATGAATTGCATCTAATCCTGTAGAGAAACAAGAGAGATCAGCGGGGTATTCAATATCAGATTTTTAGATGCATAATTCAACAAGGCAATGGGATTCACTAAAATTCACTGAAATTCAGCTAAGGTGGATTGGGACAACTGATATGCATGATGATTCAGATATTACTATGATGATTTCAGCATGAATGAAGAGATAATTTCAGTTATTGATAGTGATATTTGGGATTGAGTAGTGATAACTTGCTGAAATTAAAGAAAAGAGTCATTTTTTTAATTTTTGGTCTCCCAACTCACGAGCTGCAAGTGCACAGGTAAGTTGTAGTAGACTCAGGTTGTCGTATCCACAAAGATTTGAAGTCTAAGACACCCTAAAACAATCTAGATTAGTTTTACTTAAGTGGCTAAAAATAGATTTTTAAAAGAAAGGGTAAACAGATTTTTAATGGAAAGTGAAATGATAACAGGTTTGGGATTTTGGAAACTTTTGCAAAATAGAATTATAAATGCTAAATTAATGGCTAGAAAGGTTTAACTATCAATGAGGAAGGTTCTTCTAGGATTTGGGGTTCATCTAAATTAGTTAAGGATGGAATGGATCAAGTTATCATAAAATGTCCAACTTTTGATTCAATCTGAAAATGGCTACTCCCACAGCTCAATTGGCCTCTAACTAAGCAACATATTCTCATATAGTTGTTAGCTAGATTAAATCAATAGAGGGTCCTCACTGAAAATCAAGTTATCATTCAGCTCAATTGAAAGTTCATTGCTGATTTTTACAATTCAAGAAAGTTTTGGAATGATAACTTGCAATTGCAATCATAAAAAGATGGAATCATTCCAATCAACCAAACCAGGATGAAATCTACCCAATTATAGTGCTTGTGCTCCTTGATTCATCTCTGAATTCCAGGGGGATTTAAATTCAACCTCTCGGTTGCAAAATAAAATGAAATCCACACAAACACAATTCAATTGGAAGTGCAAAGCATATGACCATAGGAATTCACAATTTCCATTGCTCCTTGGCCCATCTCTGGATCTCAAGGATAACCTAATGACTACCTCTCAGCAGTGGATTAAATTGATGATTGACAATGGAAATCAGAATTCAAATGAAATTAGAAAATAGAAATCAGCAAATAGAATTCTGCAATTCAGGAAATCAGAATCATAAATCAATGGAATTCTGGCTTATCAATTGCTTCTTGATCCATCTCTGGACTGCAAGAGTTCCCTAGAGTTCATCTCTCAATGATTGAATAAAATCAGGGGATTTAATTGATAAAATAGTTTTCAGCAGGAAATCAGAAAAAACAGGATTCAGAATTTCATTTCAGAAATCAGAGGTATAATCTAATTTGAGTCAAAATGATTGTCCAAGCATCTTGATTCATTCCTGAACAAGATGGGAGCAATAACACATTCAAATGACTCAATTAATCAGGTTGAGAGTGACAAACAGATTCTGCAGCTTAGAAAATCAGATTCAGAAAAATCAGGAAATTAGATTTTCAGGAAACCAAATTCAGAAATCAGATTTGCAACTAAATGGAATCCAGAAATCTGACTTTATCTCTTAATGCATTCTGAAGGGTGATTAGATCAAATAATACATCTCAATCATAGTTTACAATGGATCTAATGATAACATGAATCAATGCAGAAAAGTTCTGAAATCTGAAAACCAGAATTGTTGCAGTGCAGGATTACAAATCATTCCATATCCATCCAAAACTAATCTAAACTACTACCCTATCCTAGAAGAAATGGAGTTTAGCTCCTCATGTTTCCAAGGCTTGACAGAAAATAGATTGAGAAACAAATACAAATCATTGATGCGTCAAAATGTCTCGGCCAGCAGCAGCAAGTCCAGCAGCAGCCTCCTTCCTTGCTCAAAACCCTGAATGACCAGCCCCCCATTTTTCTCCTCCAGAAATTCCCCTTTTATATGACTCCTATCCACCCTTGGATCAGCATCAGAATGTTCCTTATCCTTTGATTGCAGCCACCTGTCCACCTGCAGAAATTCCAGCTGCAGATTCCTTTTTGTGCAGGAAAAAGTAGATGGTCCCCCCTACTTTTTCCACTTTTTGGCCACCTTTCTCCCTGCTACAAATCTCCAAACAGCAAGTATCAAAGCCCTTGAATAGTGTTTTGACAAATAAAACTTAAGATGATGATAGTTGCTAGCTCAGATATCAAATGGTATTAGGTGTTGTGCAGGAATGAAAACTTGTATCAAAATTAATGAATTAAGGGGCCCGGAATGATAACTTGTCACAAATCATGGAAACTATCCAAATGCAAGTGATTCAAAGCATTAGAAGCATCAAATGGACTAGAGTAACAAGTGAGTGCATTCAGAAATCAAATATGAATGAGATTTCTAAGAAGTGATAACTTGGGTGCCCAAAAACGATAACTTATATGACTTAAAAACGATAACTTGTGATAACTTGAGTTGTGATTATGCAAATGTGATGAAATTTGACCAGCAATGAGTTAGAACAATAACAAGATGATTGCTTAAGGTTCCTGTGCAGAATTAATGGTTTTGCATGTCAAAATGATAGAATTGCCCTTTTACGATAACTTGGCACTTGAAAAATGATAACTTGTTCAAATGGGTTTAAAACTTTGCACAAGTTGAGATGTGACTATCCAAATATGATTTATACATGATAATGATATATTTAGGGCAAGAAAACCATTGAAAATCAGTTCATTCAAAATAATGATAACTTGACATATAGGAATGATAACTTGTCCTCAAAATGATAACTTGGCATAGTATTTAAATATTAATGGATTTTGGCATTTCAGAACCTCTATGCATATGGAATTAAGTATGAAATGAGGAATATCAACTAGTTATCACAATGTATGCATTGCAAGTATAATTGGCCCAAAAATAGGAAAAGTGGGACTCGATATGTATGATTTGCATCTAAAATGGGTTAGAAACATATAGTGATCAGCAAGTGATCAAACTCCCCCAAGCTTAGCCCTTTGCTTGTCCTCAAGCAAAATCATTCAGAAATTAAGGACAAACTTGAATTAAAAGTCCACAAATGAAGCAAAGATTAGCTGAATTGAATCGAATGAGTTTCCCACTTTGCCAACACTTCATTCTTTCCAAAAACTCAATTTCTAGCTAGGGAATCACAGAGTCTAAAGCAAATTTAAGCCATGGAAGAAGTACTAGCAATAACATGTTTGAATTGTATGAATTGTCAACTTTACAAAGGGGTTGAACTACAAATCTCTTCATGAACAGATTTTCAATTGATTAAACAGGTTTAACACCCGACTTTTATTCATGAAATGCATATAAACAGGTTTAGCACCTGATTTTTATTCATGCTTTCTTTATGAGAGTTTCCTTTGGAAGTTTTGCTCTCCTAATTTTTTTCTCTTTGCATTGAAGAGAGATTCCTTTGGAAGTTTTGCTCTCTTCCTTTTTTCTATGCATGCATGCAACTTTTTACTTTTCCTTTTTCTCATTTTTCTATCATGTTCATGAAGTGAGCAATAGTTCAAACTCAAGTATAGTTTAGATCCCTTTATCCAAAAAGTCAAGTTTTCCTATTTAGCATGGCAGCAAGAGCCTTGACTCCCTTCTAGACATCTGATTTTACTAATTCAATCCATAAGTATCAGCTAGTGTGACTCACAAAAAGGAAAAATTTTCAGCTAAAAATTTCATTCAAATGCATCTGAATTCATAATGCCAATTAAAGCAAGAAGGCTAATGGCCAAGTTGGCCACTTGGTATTGGAGTGCACCCACTGTCAAAATGAAGTATTCTACCCATTTCAGAATTAAAATGAATTCAGAATTGATTTGGGTCCAAAAAATGATAACCGAGTGATAACTAGTGATAACTTGTGAAAACCAATGATAACTTGCAAAATCTACTGATAACCTGATGATAACTGATATATGAATATTAAAATCAATTGAAAACATGGTGTAAAGGTTAGAAAAGCACCAGGTTTCCTCCCCCAAGCTTATTCTCAACACTGTTCCTAGTGTTGAAAATAAAAGGCAAGGGAGAGGGATGGGTGGGAGTGAAATGCATGGAATTGGGCACTTGAATCCTCTTGGCATTTCATCCAGAAGCTTTGGGTGATCCAATCTTCATTAGTTGCAACTAATCCTGCAGAGAAACAAAGGATATCAGTTGGTATGGCATATTTGCAACTAATCAGATTTTTGAGTGCAGAATTCAGCAATGCATTGGGAATTTCTGAAATTCACTAAAATTAGGCTATAATAGATTGGGATAACTGAAATGAATGTTAATTCAGATGATGATATGATTAATATAGCGTAATGAGAAAGATATTATCAGTTATCATTAAGTTTTTAGTGGAAAAATAAAAAATAAGGGGGTATGGGTACTCCCTGAGTTTGAGACTTGTGAATTGAACATGTTCCTCACCACTTATTCCTGCAAAAACAGAAATATTAGGTTGATAATGGCTTGGGTTACCTCCCAAGAAGTGCCTTTCTTTAATGTCTTTGGCTAGACATTGTTACAATGAGAAATCAACTAGGTGATAATGGCAAATCAGCTAGAATCAACTCCTCCTTTACAGAATCCTTGGCTGTGGGATTGTAAAGCTTCAACCTCTGTCCATTCACCTTGAATACATTATCCTTGTCATTCAGAAGGTCTACAGCACTAAATGGATATACTTTGTGAATTTTGAATGGTCCACTCCACCTTGACGTCAACTTTCCCGGAAAAATCTTTAATCTTGAGTTGAATAGTAATACAAGATCTCCAACCTTGAAATCCCTTTTCAGAATCCTTCCATCATGCCATCTTTTAGTCCTTTCCTTGTAGAATTCTAAATTGTGGTAGGCATTTAGCCTAATTTCATCAAGTTCATCAATTTGCAAGAGCCTCTTTTGCCCACATGCATGCATATCATAATTGAGTGCCTTGACTGCCCAATATACCTTATGCTTCAACTCAATTGGCAAATGGCAAGTTTTTCCATAAACAAGCTTGTAGGGAGAAGTACCAATTGGAGTCTTGTATGCTGTCCTATATGCCCAAAGAGCTTCATTCAACTTCAAACTCCAATATTTTCTTGTCAATGAAACTGTTTTCTCCAATATGGCCTTTACCTCCCTATTTGATACTTCTACTTGGCCATTTGTTTGTGGGTGATATGAAGTGGAAACTTTGTGCCTCACTCCATACTTAATTAGGAGGTTCTCAAAACACCTTTCAATAAAGTGGCTACCTCCATCACTTATGACCACTCTAGGAATTCCAAACCTTGGAAAGATAACTTCCTTGAACAACTTGATTACTGCCCTGGAATCAGCTGCAATGGTGGGAATGGCCTCAATCCATTTGGACACATAGTTCACAACTAGAAGAATAAACTTGTAACCACATGAACTAGGGAAAAGCCCCATGTAGTCAATGTCCCATACATCAAATATTTCCACTTCTAAAATTCCTTGTTGTGGCATTTCATTCCTTCTTGAGATGGAACCAGCTCTTTGGCATTGATCACAGCCCTTCACAAAGATATGTGCATCATTGAATAAACTTGGCCAATAAAATCAAGATTGGAGGACTTTGGCAGCATTCTTGTGTGTGGCTCCATGGCCTCCATAAGGGGATGAATGGCATGCCTCCAAGATTTCCTGAAATTCAGATTGGGGTACACATCTTCTATATATGCCATCAGGAGATTTTTTGAATAGAAAGGGGTCATCCCAATAATAATCTTTCAAGTCATGAAAGAATTTCTTTCTTTGCTGATATGTGTAGTCAGGAGGGATAATTCCACATGCAAGGTAATTGACCAAGTCAGCATACCAGGGAACTTGATTAATTGCCACAACCATCAAACTATCATCAGGAAATGCATCATTGATAGGAAGTGTAGATGATTCCTGTACTCCTTCCATTCTTGATAGGTGGTCAACTACAAGATTTTCACTACCCCTTTTATCTTTGATTTTAACATCAAATTCTTGAAGCAATAAGATCCACCTGATTAGCCTTGGCTTAGATTCCTTCTTGTTGATCAAGTGCCTCACAGCTTGATGGTCTGTGAATACAATGACTTTGGATCCCACCAAGTAGGGTCTGAATTTGTCAAATGCATACACCACAGCAAGAAGTTCTTTCTCAGTAGTTGCATAATTGATTTAGGCTTCATCTAGAGTCTTGCTTGCATAGCATATGACATGGTGCCTTATGTCCTTGGTCTGTCCCAAGACTGCCCCTACAGCCTGGTCTGAAGCATCACACATGATTTCAAAAGGAAGGGTCCAATCAGGTGGCTGCACTATAGGGGCTGAGGTGAGGGCTTCCTTCAACTTCTTGAATACCTTCATACACTCTTCATCAAAATGAAACTCAACATCGTTGGCCAGCAACTTGGTGAGGGGCCTAGTTATCATGGAGAAATCTTTAATAAACCTTCTGTAGAAGCCTGCATGCCCCCAAAAGCTCCTAATTGTCTTGACATTTGTGGGTGGTGGTAGCCTTTCAATCACCTCAATTTTTGCCTTGTCCACTTCAATGCCTTTGCTTGAGACCACATGTCCTAAGACAACCCCTTCTTGGACCATAAAATGGCACTTCTCCCAATTTAGAATCAAGTTGGACTCTCTACATCTTTGTAGCACATTGGTCAAGTTTTCTAGGCAAGCATCAAATGAGTCTCCATATACTGAAAAGTCATCCATGAAGACCTCCATAATTTCTTCAATGAAGTTTGAAAATATAGACATCATACACCTTTGGAAGGTGGCAGGAGCATTGCATAAGCCAAAGGGCATTCTCCTATAGGCAAAAGTCCCATATGGACAAGTGAATGTAGTCTTGTGTTGATCTTGAGGGTGAATTGGAATTTGCAATAAACCTGAGTACCCATCAAGATAACAGAAATGTGAATGCCTAGCCAACCTCTCCAACATCTGATCAATGAATGGCAAAGGAAAATGATCCTTTCTTGTGGCCTTGTTTAACTTCCTGAAGTCAATGCACATCCTCCAACCTGTAATGGTCCAATTCATCTGAATCTGACTTCACCACTGTGATTCCTCCCTTCTTTGGCACAACCTGCACTGGACTAACCCACTCACTATCTGAAATGGAGTATATGATTCCTGCATTCAACAACTTCAATACTTCTTTCTTTACCACTTCCTTCATGGTTGGGTTGAGTCTCCTTTGACATTCAATGGAGGGCTTGTAGATGTCCTCCATAGGGATCCTATGCATGCAAATGGAGGGATTAATACCCTTGATGTCTTCAATTGAGTAGCCTATCATCTCCCTATACAGTTTCAACCTCTTCAGCAGCTCTTCAACCTGGTCCTGGGGTAAATTAGCATTAATGATAACAAGAAAAGTTGAATTCTCCCCCAAGAATTCATACTTCAGATTGCTAGGAAGAGGCTTGAGTTCCAACTTGGAATTGGCTTGAGCTGGATTACCTTGGCATTCAGCAATGATAACATGTTGTACCTCACCCTGAATTGCTAGATTTTCTACTGATTTTGAAGATTTCAGCACTGATTTGTATGCCATAGCTTTGGATCTTCCAATTCCTTCAAATGGTCAGACATTAGACATCTTTGCAATGGATCTTCAATAGGAATTATAGCAGAAACTTGCTCCACCACTTGATCCAATTGCCCATCTTTCAAAATCATTTTCTAGAAAACTTGGCCTACTAATAACTTGTGCCAAATTGAATTCAATCTTCTCCTCTCCAATTTGGAAGGTCAATCTCCCTTCCTTAACATTAATTACAGCCCCTGCAGTGGCTAGAAAGGGCCTCCCAAGGAGAATGGGGGTGTTCACATCTTCATCCATATCCAATACAACAAAATCAACTGGAATATAAAATTTACCAACTTTGAGGGGTATGTCCTCAATAATCCCATGTGGATATTTGATGGATCTGTCTGCCAGCTGAAGGGAAATATTTGTTGGCTTCAAATCTCCAACTTCAAGTTTTCTGCACAATGATAAGTGTATGACACTCACAGAAGCTCCCAAGTCACACATGTCTCTTTGAATTTTCCTATTGCCCATCTCACATGGAATTGAGAAGCTTCCTGGAACCTTGAGCTTAGGAGGCAACTTGTTTTGGATAATTGCAAAAGCCTCTTCAGTCAATGCTATAGTCTCATGCTCCAACACTCTTCTCTTCTTGGTTAGAATTTCTTTGAGGAACTTTGCATATGATGGCTTCTCCTGGATGGCTTCAACAAAAGGAACATTTATGTATAGCTTCTTCAGGATTTCCAAAAATTTTCCATATTGCTGGTCTTGTCTTGCCTTGATTAGCCTTTGAGGGAAGGATACTTTGTCAAAAACCCTTGTATTTGCTTCAATTTGAGGACCTGAATTCTTGATTTCCTCACTTGGCTGTTCACTTCGCTTTTCAGCAACTCTTGAGTCTGAATTGGCTTGATTATCATCCACTTTCTTCATTGGTTCCTCCACCATCTTTCCACTCCTGAGTTGGATGGCCTTTGCTTGCTCCTTTGGATTCATCTCTGGCTGTCCAGGAAAGAATAAAGGAGGTCTAGTTGAGGTGCTAGGTTATTGTGCAACTTGGTTCTCAATGGTATCAAGTCTAGAATTCATTTTCAGAATTGCCTCCTCCTGATTGCCTTGCTTCTTCAGAATTTGTTGCAGCATCTCCTCTATTTTTGAAAATTGAGAAGGTTGAGTTGGTGGTGGTTGCTCAAAAGGAGGTCTTTGCACTTGAACACCTTGGGACTGATTTGGATATGGAAATTGTTGGTTTCTGGGCAAAATCCTTGGCTGCCAACTAGGATTCTGCATGGGAGCTCCTTGATAGTTGTTGCCCTTGTAAGAAAAGTATGGATGATTCCTATTTTCTGGAGTGTAGAATTCAGCAGGAGGTTTAATTACATAATTTCCTATAGCATTGATTTGATCCACTGTTTGCTCCACTTGTTGCATGATCAAATTGCAATTTTCTGACACATGGCCTTGATTCCCACATACACCGCACCTGGTTTCAGAATTTGAAGCCCTATTGCCATTGGGAGTCAAGTTCAATCTCTCCAAAGTCTTGTACAGCACCTCTTCAAATTGGGTTGACAATTGGTTCACTGAATTGTCCATAGGTGGCCTCCTGGTCCTATCATGTGTGAGGAAGTGATGGTTCTTTGCAATGTTCTCTATCAGTTGGTAGGCCTCATCTATAATCTTGGATGCAAAGATACCTCCTGTTACAGTGTCCAAAGCCACCTTGCTAGGGTAGTTCAATCCCTTATGAAAATAGTTGACTAATTGCCACTTTTCAAATCCATGGTGGGCCATGCCCTTAACAACCCTTGAAGCCTTTGCCTCACAAATGTTTTCTTGGTCCAACTGATAGAACCTCACTATTTGATTCCTGAAGTTATCAGTTTTTGAAGGAGGAAAGAATTCTGAAAGGAACAATTGAACAATTGATTCCCAAGTGGCTACCTCTTCAGGATTCAATCCTTTAAACCATGTCTTGGCCTTGTCCTTGAGTGAGAAGGGAAACAATCTCATATATACTGCATTCATGGGGATATTATTGAAGTTCAGAGTGCTGCATATCTCCTTGAAATTGTCCAAATGACACGCTGGATCTTCAGTCCCAAGTCCAGAAAATTGACTTTGCCTAATCATTGAAATCAAGGCTGGATTAACTTCAAAGTTTGCCACAGGTGCTAAGGCTCCTCCTCCTGGTTGATTCCTTGCATTGCTTGGTGAATAACAGTCCCTAAGAGTTCTAGGAGCTATCATATTCTGATTTACAACTTCTTCAAATTCAAGGTTGTGTGCCTCTTCCTCTTTTTCTTCAAATATCCTTCTCCTTGCCTCAAGCCTTTGCAATCTCCTTCTTCTTAGAAATCTTCTTTTAGGCTCAGGATCTGATTGGTAATGTTCCTCTTGATGGTCCAAGTCTTGCATAAAGAGATTCCGAAGTATCAAATTCAAGAAAGAAATGAAAACTAGACAAAAGTGAAAAGTTAAAAATGATAACTTGCAAAAACTGAAAATTGGCCTAACAAATAAACTAAAAATTAATCTAAACTATCTAAGTTAGCCTAATTGACCTCAAATCTCCGGCAACGGCGCCAAAAACTTGATAGTGATATTTGGGATTGAGTAGTGATAACTTGCTGAAATTAAAGAAAAGATTCATTTTTTTAATTTTTGGTCTCCCAACTCACTAGCTGCAAGTGCACAGGTAAATTGTAGTAGACTCAGGTTGTTGTATCCACAAAGATTTGAAGTCTAATACACCCTAAAACAATCTAGATTAGTTCTACTTAAGTGGCTAAAAATAGATTTTTAAAAGAAAGGGAAAACAAATTTTTAATGGAAACTGAAATGATAACAGGTTTGGGATTTTGGAAACTTTTGCAAAACAGAATTATAAATGCTAAATTAATGGCTAGAAAGGTTTAACTATCAATGAGGAAGGTTCTTCTAGGATTTGGGGTTCATCTAAATTAGTTAATGATGGAATGGATCAAGTTATCATAAAATGTCCAACTTTTGATTCAATCTGAAAATGGCTGCCCCCACAGCTCAATTGGCCTCTAACTAAGCAACATATTCTCATATAGTTGTTAGCTAGATTAAATCAATAGAGGGTCCTCACTGAAAATCAAGTTATCATTCAGCTCAATTGAAAGTTCATTGCTGATTTTTACAATTCAAGAAAGTTTTGGAATGATAACTTGCAATTGCAATCATAAAAAGATGGAATCATTCCAATCAACCAAACCAGGATGAAATCTACCCAATTATAGTGCTTGTGCTCCTTGATTCATCTCTGAATTCCAGGGGGATTTAAATTCAACCTCTCGGTTGCAAAATAAAATGAAATCCACACAAACACAATTCAATTGGAAGTGCAAGGCATATGACCACAGGAATTCACAATTTCCATTGCTCCTTGGCCCATCACTGGATCTCAACGATAACCTAATTACTACCTCTCAGTAGTGGATTAAATTGAGGATTGACAATGGAAATCAGAATTCAAATGAAATTAGAAAATAGAAATCAGCAAATAGAATTCTGCAATTCAGGAAATCAGAATCATAAATCAATGGAATTCTAGCTTATCAATTGCTTCTTGATCCATCTCTGGACTGCAAGAGTTCCCTAGAGTTCATCTCTCAATGATTGAATAAAATTAGGGGATTCAATTGATAAAATAGTTTTCAGCAGGAAATCAGAACAAATAGGATTCAGAATTTCATTTCAGAAATCAGAGGTATAATCTAATTTGAGTCAAAATGATTGTCTAAGCATCTTGATTCATTCCTGAACAAGATGGGAGCAATAACACATTCAAATGACTCAATTAATCAGGTTGAGAGTGACACACAGATTCTGCAGTTCAGGAAATCAGATTCAGAAAATCAGGAAATTAGATTTTCAGGAAACCAAATTCAGAAATCAGATTTGCAACTAAATGGAATCCAGAAATCTGACTTTATCTCTTAATGCATTCTGAAAGGTGATTAGATCAAATAATACATCTCAATCATAGTTTACAATGGATCTAATGATAACATGAATCAATGCAGAAAAGTTCTGAAATCTGAAAATCAGAATTGTTGCAGTGCAGGATTACAAATCATTCCATATCCATCCAAAACTAATCTAAACTACTACCCTATCCTAGAAGAAATGGAGTTTAGCTCCTCATGTTTACAAGGCTTGATAGAAAATAGATTGAGAAACAGATACAAATCATTGATGCTTCAAAATGTCTCGGCCAGCAACAGCAAGTCTAGCAGCAGCCTCACAGTAGCCTCCTTCCTTGCTCAAAACCCTGAATGACCAGCCCCCCATTTTTCTCCTCCAGAAATTCCCCTTTTATATGACTCCTATCCACCCTTGGATCAGCATCAGAATGTTCCTTATCCTTTGATTGCAGCCACCTGTCCACCTACAAAAATTCCAGCTGCAGATTCCTTTTTGTGCAGGAAAAAGTAGATGGTCCCCCCTACTTTTTTCACTTTTTGGCCACCTTTCTCCCTGCTACAAATCTCCAAACAGCAAGCATCAAAGCCCTTGAATAGTGTTTTGACAAATAAAGCTTAAGATGATGATAGTTGCTAGCTCAGATATCAAATGGTATTAGGTGTTGTGCAGGAATGAAAACTTGTATCAAAATTAATGAATTAAGGGGCCCGAAATGATAACTTGTCACAAATCATGGAAATTATCCAAATGCAAGTGATTCAAAGCATTAGAAGCATCAAATGGACTAGAGTAACAAGTGAGTGCATTCAGAAATCAAATATGAATGAGATTTCTAAGAAGTGATAACTTGGGTGCCCAAAAACGATAACTTATATGACTTAAAAACAATAACTTGTGATAACTTGAGTTGTGGTTATGCAAATGTGATGAAATTTGACCATCAATGAGTTAGAACAATAACAAGATGTTTGCTTAAGGTTCCTGTGCAGAATTAATGGTTTTGCATGTCAAAATGATAGATTTGCCCTTTTACGATAACTTGGCACTTGAAAAATGATAACTTGTTCAAATGGGTTTAAAACTTTGCACAAGTTGAGATGTGACTATCCAAATATGATTTATACATGATAATGATAGATTTAGGGTAAGAAAACCATTGAAAATCAGTTCATACAAAATAATTATAACTTGACATATAGGAATGATAACTTGTCCTCAAAATGATAACTTGGCATAGTATTTAAATATTAATGGATTTTGGCATTTCAGAACCTCTACGCATATGGAATTATGTATGAAATGAGGAATATCAAACTAGTTATCACAATGTATGCATTGCAAGTATAATTGGCCCAAAAATAGGAAAAGTGGGATTCGATATGTATGATTTGCATTTAAAATGGGTTAGAAACATATAGTGATCAGCAAGTGATCAGATATCAATAGGATTTCAGTGAGAAGAATGAAAATTAAGGGCAGGGGTACTCCCTTCTTGTCAATTTGTGGATGGATCTGATTCTTCCCTTCTTTATTCCTACAAAACAGAAAATTTAAGTGTAAAATGACTTGGGTTACCTCCCAAGAAGTGTCCTACTTTAATGTCTTAGGCTGGACATTTTTCCACTTCTTCATGTCAAGGAAGTTTGAATAATATGATATGATCAAGTAGAGATATCAATTTGTGGATAGCTTCACTAATCAAGTATGGATCTCTTAATTTGCCAATGATTGACCTTTGTTTCACAGCTTGATTCCCTCCTCCATTGTACCAAAAATCTCCTAACTTCTCATCTCTAGAACCCTCATGTATGATATATGAATCCCCTAGAATAGGAAGAGGTTTCAACTCCAAATGGGAGGAAGTGTCCTGAGTTGAATTAGTGTGGTGTTCAGCAGTGATAACTTGATACACTTCATTCTGATTTTCTGGATTTCCCATTGATTTTAAAGAATTCAGTGTAGATTGGTATGCCTTAGTCTCTGGATCCTCTAATTCCTTCAAATTATCAAACATTAGGCACCTTTGCAATGGATCTTCAATATAAATTATGGCAGAAACTTGCTGAACAACTTGATATAGCTGACCCTCTTCAATTTCACTTTCCTGAAAACTTGGCCTGCTGATGACTTGTGCCAAATTGAATTCTATCTTGTCTTCCCCAATTTGGAATGTCAATCTTCTCTCCTTTACATCTATGACAGCCCCTGTAGTGGTTAAGAAGGGCCTCCCAAGAAGAATGGGGGTATTCAAGTCCTCGTCCATGTCAAGTACCACAAAATCTACTAGTATGTAAAATTTGCCAACTTTGAGGGGTATGTCCTCAATGATTCCTGATCACTAGTTGATCATTATAAGTTTCTAGCCCATTTTAGATACATTTCATTCATATCGAGCCCCATTTTTGCTTATCTTTTGACCAATTATGCTTGGAATGCATAGATTGTGATAACCAGTTGATATTCCTTATTTTATACTTAATTCCATGTGCATAGAGGTTCTAAAATGCTAAAATCCATGAACAATTCAATTCTATGCCAAGTTATCATTTTTAGGACAAGTTATCACTCCAATAGGCCAAGTTATCATTATTTTGAGTGAACTGACTTTCAATGATTTTCTTGCCCTAAGTCCACTATTATCATGTATGAATCATATTTGGATGGTCATATCTCAGCTTGTGCAAAGTTTTAAGTCCATTTTAATAAGTTATCATTTTTTCCATTGCCAAGTTATCATTAAAGGGCAATTCTATCATTTCGACATGCAAAACCATTAATTCTGCACAAAATGCCTTAGGCATCCATTATATTATTGTCTTAACTCTTTGCTATTCAAATTTGATCATATTTGGATAACCACAACAAAATTTATGGCAAGTTATCATTTTAAGGCAAACAAGTTATCGTTTTGGCACCTAAGTTATCATTTCTATGAAATCATATTCATATTTGATTTCTGACTTCACTCACTTGCTACCTTAATCCATTTGATGCCTCTAATGCCTTTAATCACTTGTATTTGGATAATTTCCATGATTAGTGCCAAATTATCATTCCGGGTTCCAAAACTTTTATTTGTGGATATCGGTTTTCATTCTTGCACAACACCAAACCCCTTTTTGTTTTAGAGCTGATTCTAACTGCTTTCCTAATCCATATTTGTCTAAATGTTAGTAGAAGATCTTGATGCTTGCTGTTTTGGCCATTCTAGCAAGTGGAATAGGACTGAAAAAGGGAGAAAAAGGAGGGGGGACCATTTGCTTTTTGGCTGTCCAAAAAGCTGTCACTACAGAGTCTTCCAGGACCAGGACACATGGCACAATCACAAGGTTATGGAACATTCTGATGTGGATCAAAGGGTGGAGAGAAGACATATATAAGCTGGAATTTCTGGAGGAGAAGGCAGGCTGGCCATTGAGGGTTTGGGGCAGGAAGGAGCTGCTGCTGCTGGAGTTGCTGCTGGTGGCTAGAGTTCCTACCGAGAAGCTGCTATTCAGGATGATTTGTACCTGTTCTTCAGTCCATTTTGTGTCAAGCTTTGTAAATATGAGGAACTAAACTCCATGTCTCCTAGGATAGGGTAGTGATCCAGGTTAATTATGGATGGATATGAACTGAAATTAATCCTGCACTGCAATCATTTTCTGATTTTTCAGATTTCAGCACTGTTTTGAATTGGTTTTTGCCATTGATAGGTCTCATTTGTAATCTATAACTGAGAAGTTATCTTTTGATCTAACTCTTGTTCAGAAATGAATTAGGAATCAATGGCAGGTTACTGAATTTCATTTTGATTGAAAAGTCTGATTTTTGATTTCCTGAAAATCTGATTTCCTGATTTTTCTGAATTTGATTTCCTGAACTATTTGAATCTGTTTATCATTGTGGACCTGATTAATAAAGAAGCTGAGAAGTTGATATTGTCCCCAATCTTGTTCAGAAATGAATCAAGATGTTTGATATTCTTCATGATTCAAATTTGTTTATTGTTCCTAATCTGATTTTAAAATCTGAATTCTATTTCCTGAATTCTTTGGAATCTGTCATGCCAATTGAACCCCTGATTTTATTCAATCACTGAGAGGTGAACCTTAGGGATTTTTTGCAGTCCAGAGATGGGTCAAGAAGCATTTGGCAATCTGGATATCAAAGAATAATGTTGTTGATTTCCTTGAATTGCTGATTTCTATTTTCTTATTCTCTTGAATTCTGATTTCCATTGTCAAACCCCATTTTAATCCACTACTGAGAGGTAGTCTTAAGGGCTTCCTTGAGATCCAGTGATGGGCTAAGGAGCAATGACATTTGTGAATTCCTGTGGTCATATGCTTTGCACTTCCAACTGAATTGTGTTTGTGTGGATTTCACATTTAATTACAGCCGAGAGCTTGATTTTGATTCCTCTTGTAGTTTAGAGATAAACCAAGGAGCACAAACACTATTATTGGATAAATTTCATCCTTGTATAGCTAATTGAAGTGATTTCATTATTTTATGATTGCAATTAAAAGTTATCACTTTAGATTCTATTGAATTGTAAAAATCAGCAATGAACTTGAATTTGGGCCTAATGATAACTTGATTTTCAGTGAGGATCCTCTTCTAATTTAACCTAACTAACAATTATATGATAATATGTTGATTAGTTCAGGGCCAATTGAGCTGTTAGAGCAGTTATATCCAAGGTTGAATCAGTTTTGAACTTTTAATGATAACTTGGTCCAATCCATCCATAATTAAGTTAGATGAACCCCAACTCCTAGGAGAACCTCCTTGTTGATAGATAAACTCTTTTAGCCTCTAGTTTAGCATTTATAATTCAGTTTTGACAAATTTCCAAAACCCCAAAAATAGTTATCATTCTGCATAATTAAAAATCTGTTTTTTCCAATTCCTTTAGTTTCCTGTTTTTAGCCACTAAAGTAGAACTAATCTAGATTGTTTTAGGGAGTCTTAGGCTTCAAATCTTTGTGGATACGACAACCTGAGTCTACTACAACTTACCTGTCACTTGCAGTTAGTGAGTTGGGAGACCAAAAATTGAAAAATTACACTTTTACATAAAATTCAGCAAGTTATCACTACACCCATAAATTTCACTTACCAATTCGATGTGGGTACTTGATGGATCTGTCTGCCAGCTGTAGAGATATGTTTGTAGGCTTCAAATCTCCAACTTCAAGCTTCCTACAAAGTGAAAGAGATATGACACTCATTGATGCACCCAAATCACATATTGTCCTTTGAATCTTCCTATTTCCAATTTCACAAGGTATGGAGAAGCTGCCTGTATCTTTCAACTTGGGTGGCAATTTATTTTGGATGATTGCAGAGGCTTCCTCAGTCAAGGTAATAGTTTCATGCTCCATAATCCTCCTTTTCTTGGTTAAGATTTCCTTCAAAAACTTTGCATAGGAGGGCATCTCCTGAATTGCCTCTACAAATGGCACATTTATATTTAACTTCTTCAAGATTTCAATGAATCTTCCATACTGCTGATCCTGTCTTGCCTTGATTAATCTTTGAGGGAAAGGTATCCGATCAAAGACCCTGGTCCTGACTTCATTTTGAGGGCCTTTGTTCTGATTTTCTCCCACAATTTCAGCTAGTTCTTCAGTAGCTTTGGACTTTGGATTCACTTGGACTAGATTGTCCTCTACTTTCTTCATTGGTTCTTCAACAATCTTCCCACTTTTGAGCTGGACAGCATGGACTTGTTCTTTAGGGTTCATCTCTGGCTGTCCAGGAAAGAACAAAGGGGGTCTTGCTGAAGTGCTAGCTTGCTGAGCAATTTGATTTTCCAGCAGCTTTTGATTGGCACTCATGTTTTCAAGTCTAGAGTTGATCTTCAATATTTCCTCTCCTTGGCTATCCTGCTTCTTCAAGATTTGTTGTAGCATCTCCTTCATTTCAGTTTGGAATTGTGAAGCCTAAGCTTTTGGAGGTTGCTCATAAGAGGTCCCTTGCATTGGAACATTTGAGGGTTGAGTTACATATGGAGGTGACTGATTTCTTGGTAAAATCTTTGGCTGCCAGGTAAAATCTTTGGCTGCCAGGTAAAATTCTGCATTGATGGCCCTTGATAATGATTGGCCTTGTAGGAAAAGTATGGATGGTTCCTATTTTCTGGAGTATAGAATTCAGCAGGTGGCTTGACTCCAAAATTCCCCACAGCATTGACTTAATCTATGGATTGCTCATATTGCTGCATTATCAAGTTGCAACTCTCAGTGACATGGCCCTGGTTTCCACATACATCACAACTTGATTCATGATTTGAAGACTTGTTGACATTAGGTTACAAATTCAGCTTCTCCAATGCCTTTTGCAACCCTTGTTCAATCAAGACAGCAATGTTATTAACCTGATTTTCATTGGATGGCCTCCTTGTCCTGTCATGTGTAAGGAAATGGTGGTTCTTGGCCATGTTCTCAATCAATTGGTAAGCTTCATCAATGTTTCTTGATGCAAATATCCCTCATGCAGCTGTATCCAATGCAACCTTGCTGGGGTAGTTCAATCCTTTGTGAAAATAATTGACAAGTTTTCATTTTTCAAAGCCATGATGTGGACATGCCCTCAGCAAGCCTTGGAGTCTTTGCCATGCATCACAAATATTCTCTTGATCCAATTGGTAGAACCTCACAATATGATCTCTGAAATTACCAATTTTGCTAGGTGGGAAAAATTCAGCTAGGAACAACTGAATTGTGGATTCCCAAGTAGCCATCTCTTCAGGTTTGAGGGTCTTGCACCATATCTTTGCCTTGTCTTTGAGTGAGAAGGGGAATAGCCTTATGTAGATAGCATCCATGGGTGTATTGAGATAGCTTAGATTAGTTTTAGATTAGTTTTTAGTCCATTTGTTAGGCCAATTTTCAGTTTTTGCAAGTTATCATTCCCAATTTCCAATTTTGTCTAGTTTTCTTTCTTTTCTCAATTTGATACTTCTAAATTCATTTATGCAGGATTTGGACAATCAAGAGGAACGTTATCAATCAGATCCTGAGCCTGAAAGAAGATTCTTAAGAAGAAGAAGATTACAAAGGTTGGAGGCAAGAAGAAGGATATTTGAAGTTTGGTTTAGGGAATGAAGATCTAGCCTCACATTTGTAAAACCAGAAATTCAGAATTCAGAAATCAGTGCAGAAAATCAGATTTATCCATATCCATCCACAATTAATCTAGACTACTACCCTATCATAGGAGGCATGGAATTTAGCTCCTCATATTTACAAGCATAGACACAAAATAAAGTGAAGAACATATGCAAATCATATTGGCTTCAAGGCTGTTGGTAGCAATCTGCCCTCCTTCAGCTCCTTCTTGCCCAATCCAGCTCCAAATCTGTCCCCCTATGCAATGGCCGACCCCCCTTTTCTTCCTCAGGGTTTCCAAGCTTATATCTCTCCTTTAATCACCCTTAGATCAACATCAAAGTGTTCCCCTATGCCTTGATTGTGCCAAGTGTCCTCTGGACAGAAAATATCTCAGGTGACAGCTTTTTGGTTTGAGAATAATATATTTTCTTAATATAAAAAGAATAATTAAAAAATTAGGTGGCTACAAGTTGTCCCATGCTGAAGTCATGTTGATAAATTAAAAGGTTGTCCATGAACATGTCACCTCAAAGAAGATTGCTCCTATCGTTTGTTTCCCAACTATAATCTTGCTAACATATTTACCAAAGCTCTTAACAGA
This sequence comes from Pontederia crassipes, assembly GCA_030549335.1. Classification (NCBI taxonomy): domain Eukaryota; kingdom Viridiplantae; phylum Streptophyta; class Magnoliopsida; order Commelinales; family Pontederiaceae; genus Pontederia; species Pontederia crassipes. Next base: position 13,187,853 of record CM060198.1, read on the forward strand.
TAACGTTTTCTTACGTTTTCATTTTGGAATTGAGTACCAGGTGAACCTCCTCCTATGGTGCATGCACTATGGGGAACTTTCAAACATGGATTTTTGTCTACTGTTTGTTTATGTTTGCATTTGTGAATCAATCCAAATATTGTCCTGTAAATAAGGAGGGAGACTAAAAAAAATCCAAAAATAAAGAAACTAAAAAATTAATCTGTTGGACATGAAATTTGTATTTCTTAGGTTTTTAAAAGCTTATCTATTTTAGTTAAATCTTCGAGGAACATAATGTTGTATAATATTAAAATAATATAATTAGAACTATTTGTATATATAATTACTCCATGAAAATAAGATTTAAGTATATATGTATTTATAAAGTTTTTCATACAACAAGTGGTGACATTAAAATATCACACCAATTTATACAACATATATATATATATATATATATATATATCCCCATCATTATGAGCATGAAGTGAATAAAATATAGAATCTCAAAAAAATCTATCTAAAGAGGGAAATACAATTCAAAAAAGCATAAAGCGATTTTCCATTGAAATATTGTCCGACCAGCATAATTTTTACTCATAAACTCTCAAAATTCCATTGTGTATTCGTGCTTTTGGGGATGTTAATATAATCATATAGGCATATTTAGTTAAAAGAGTTCAGATGAATCCTATCACAAAAATATGATTGTAAAAAAATATAAATCTTAAATTGGCATATTAGAGTGATAAGTTTTTCCAATTCTATATACTCATCATTTTGTACTTTTTTTCCTCTCTTTTGATATGTTCGAGGTGTCATTTCCATTTTAACATGTAATTTGAGGAACATATTACTTGTTTTATTTGTATGCCATAAAAGTTTAATTGGATATATAAATTAAGATGATAGACAAATTGCATCAATATTAATGAGTAAATGTGTAACGCTCCCAAATCGTCCCTTGCCACATGGCAAGATCTAACCTGAGAGTCACTACTTACTATGTTGCCTTGACTAAAATGTTGACTTTGATTGGTTCTTTGACTAGTGATAGTGATATTTGGGTTTTCTAGTGATAACTTGCTGAAATTTAAGAAAATGTCAATTTTTCATTTTTTTGGTCTCCCAACTCACTAGCTGCAAGTGCACAGGTAAGTTGTAGTAGACTCAGGTTATCGTATCCACAAGAATTTGAAGTCTAAGACACCCTAAAACAATCTAGATTAGTTCTACTTAAGTGGCTAAAAATAGATTTTTAATGAATAGTGAAAACAGATTTTTTATGGAAATTGAAATGATAACTGGTTTTTGGAAATTTATCAAAACTGAATTATAAATGCTAGAATGAAGTCTAAAAAGGTTTAACTATCTATGAGGAAGGTTCTTCTAGGATTTGGGGTTCATCTAAATTAATTAAGGATGGAATGGAACAAGTTATCACTAAATGTCCAACTTTTGATTCAACTTGAAAATGGCTGTTCCCACAGCTCAATTGGCCTCTAACTAAGCAATATATGATTATATAATTGTTAGCTAGGTTGAATCAAAAGAGGGTCCTCACTGAAAATCAAGTTACCATTGGGCTCAAAAGAAAGTTCAATGCTGATTTTTTTTTTGCAATTCAAGGAAGTTTGGAATGATAACTTGCATTTGCAATCATAAAAAGATGGAATCATTCCAATCAACCAAACCAGGATAAAATATACTCAATAATGGTGCTTGTGTTCCATGATTCATCTCTGAATTCAAGGGAGATTCAAAATCAATCTCTCGGTTGCAAGGTAAATTGAAATCCACACAAACACACTCAATTGGAAATGCAAAACATATGGCCACATGAGTTCACAATTTCCATTGCTCCTTGGCCCATCTCTGGATCTCAAGGAAGCCCTTAAGATTACCTCTCAGTAGTGGATTAATATGAGGGTTGACAATGGAAATCAGAAGTTAGAAAAATGAGAAAACAGAAATCAACATTTCAGGAAAACCAGCAATGTGGATTGATGGAATTCAAGTTTGCCAAATGCCCCTTGACCCATCTCTGGACTGCAAGGGATTCCTAGATTACACCTCTCAGTGATTTGAATAAAATAGAGATTAACAATAGGCAAATCAGATTCCAAACAACCAAAAAATAGAATTAGAATCAAACTAAGAAATGAGATTTTGGAAAAATCAGATTTGAATTCTGAATTGTCAAAGATCTTGATCCATTTCTGAACAAGATCAGGGCATATATTAGCCTCTCAACTATTCAATTAATACAATCCTTGATGACAATCAGATCCAAAGCCCAGGAAATCAGATTTTGGAATTCAGGAAACCAAAAAAAATATGAAATCAGTAATTTAGAAATCAGAATTTTAAACCAATGGAAACCTGACTTACCAATTGATTCTTGACCCATCTCTGGACTACAAGACATCCCTAAAGTTCACTTATCAGTGAATGGAATAATTCAGGGGACTCAATTGATAAAAACAGATTCCAATGAGGAATCAGAAAAATCAGAATTCTAATTTCTATTCAGAAATCAATGGAAAATTCTGGTTTTGAGTCAAATGATTGCCCAAACAATCTTGATTCATTCCTGAACAAGATAGGGACATTAACAACATTCCAATGACTCAATTAACCAGATTAGAAATGAAGAACAGATTCTGATATTCATAGGAATCAGATTCAGAAATCAGAAAACTGAAATTCAGAAATCAGGAAACCAAATCAGAAATCAGATTTGCAATTGAATGAAATCAGAAAACTGACAGTAACTCTTAATTCACTTCTGTAGAATGATTAGATCAAGTAATACTTCTCAGTCATTGGTTACAATTAGATCTAATAGTAGCATAGCATAAATCAGTACATAAAGTTTCTGAAATCTGAAAATCAGCAATGATTCAGTAAATGGAGTTTAGTCCATATCCTTAAAGAAGAAAACAGTCCATATCCATCCAAAACTAATCTAAACTACTACCCTATCCTAGAAGAAATGAAGTTTAGCTCCTCATATTTACAAGATTTGACATCAAATGAGATAAGAAACAGATACAATTCATGGATGCTTGAAGCTTCTCGGCCAGCAGCAGCAATCCAGCAGAGTCTTCAGCAGCCTTGCCTTCTCCAAACCCTTCAGTGACCAGCCTCCCTTCTCCTCCAGAAAAATCCAGCTTTTATATCACTCCTTTACACCCTTTGATCAGCATCTAAATGTTCTAATCCTCCTGATTAAGCCACCTGTCCATCTGCAGAAATTCCAGCAGTGACAGCTTTTTGGACAGCCAAAAAGCTAGTGGTCCCCCCTCCTTTTTCTTCCTTTTAGCCACCTTTTCTTCTTGCTACAAAAACCCAAACAGCAAGCATCAAAGCTCTTAAGTAGTATTTTGACAAATAAGGATTAGGATAATGCTAATAACTAGTTCAAATATCAGATGGGATTGTGTGTTGTGCAAGAATGAAAACTTATATCGATATGAATGAATTCAAGGGCCCGGAATGATAACTTTATGGAAATCTTGGAAAATGTCCTAATATGGGTGGTTCAAAGCATTTTAGACATCAAATTAATTAGAGTGACAAGTGAGAGAGGTCAGAAATCAAATATGAATGAGATTCCTAAAAGTGATAACTTGAGTGCCCCAAAAACGATAACTTATATGACTTAAAAATGATAACTTGTGATAACTTGAGTTTTGATTATCCAAATGTGATGAAATTTGACCAGCAATGGGTTAGAACAATAATAAGATGATTGCTTAAGGTCCTTGTGCAGAATTAATGGTTTTGCATATCAAAATGATAGAATTGCCCTTTAACGATAACTTGGCACTTGAAAAATGATAACTTGTTCAAATGGACATAAAACTTTGCACAAGTTGAGATGTAACTACCCAAATATGATTTATACATGATAATGATGGATTTAGGGCAAGAAAACCATTGAAAATAAGTTCATTCAAAATAATGATAACTTGACACTTAGGAATGATAACTTGTCCTCAAAATGATAACTTGGCATAGTATTTAAATATTAATGGATTTTGGCATTTCAGAACCTCTATGCACATGGAATTAAGTATGAAATGAGGAATATCAACTAGTTATTACAATGTTTGCAATCCAAGTATAATTGGCCCAAAAATAGGCAAAAGTGGGACTCGATATGTATGAATTGCATCTAAAATGGGTTAAAATCATATAGTGATCAGAAAGTGATCAACTAGGATCCATTATAAGCGGAAGACTTAATAAGATGTCAATGCAAAATAACAATAATGCGGAAGTCCAAAATAAAGAGGTGAGGACAATGTCCTAAGACTACTCCTTGTGCACATCACTATCACGAACATCGTCAGTCGCTTGACCTCATTCTTCATTACTCTGACCTCCAGGATCAATGTAGGGGAAAAAATAACCCATGAGCTTCGCAGCCCAATAGATGGATAATAAACCAATAGATAAATATTAACAATAAAGAAGCATGAAGTTAGCATAACCATAATTATAATCATCACTGGAATAATCAATGATAAGAAAACAAGACCTTACTTAAATAAGAATCAATGAGACATATCAACGAAAAAGAATATTATACTTTGGGTAAAATCAATAGAGTAAATCAGATAGTATGCCTTGAATAAAATTAATAGGAGAATCAAGGCTATGCTCTAAGTGAACAATACCATCGATACAATGTCTATGAGTAGAAATTATAGTCTATGATAATCACTACCGAACATCCAATGAAATTATAGTGTGAGTAGAAATTATACATGATGTCCCATGCTGCAGTCATATTGACAACATTAATAATTAATTTTTTTCATCAACATGTCGCCTTAAAGAAGATTGCTCCATCGTTTGTTTCCTAACTGGTATGTAGCTAACGTATTTACCAATGCTCTTATTAGATAAAGTTTTCATACATTTTGGCATTTTGGAATTAAGTACCAGATGAACCTCCTCCTATCATGCATGCACTATGGGGAACTTTCAAACACTTATTTTTGTCTACTGTTTGTTTGTGTTTGCATTTTGTGATTCAATCCAAATATTATCCGATAAACAAAGAGGGAAACTAAACAATAAAGGAACTAAAAAATTAATCCATCGGAATGAAATTTATATTTCTTAGGTTTTTAAAAGCTTAGAGGAACATAATGGAGTATAATATTGAAATTATAAAATTATATATTAAATGCCTGTAGATATAATTTGTTGATCAAAATAAGATTTAAGTATATATGCATTTATAAAAAATTTCATACAACAAGTAATGACATTAAAATATAACATTGATTTATACTATATATATATATATATATATATATATGCTCATCATTATGAGCAAGAAATGAATAAAAATATAGAATCTCGAGAAAAGCTAACCAAAGAGGAAACACGATTTGGAAAAGCTTCGTTGAAATATTGTTCGACCAACATCATTTTTACTCCTAAACATATATATATATACGTATATCTATATGTGATGAAATGGAGATGAAACACCCTTGATCTCAACCATTGATTTTAAATCAAGGGCTCATATTAAAGCTACTAGGTGGGTAAGCTACTCCTCCGAAAGCAAAAAGAAGGACATGACCAAGAAAAAATTGATACTTTCCTTCTTCTCATTCTCTGCTGATTGCACTGCCTATCTAATTGATCCCACTACTTATCATTCGATCCCACATGTTAATAATGCCTTGAATCCTCCCCCAACTTGAAATTCATTTTCTCCCCAAGACACTCCATTGTAAAAGGCCCCCTCGCACTATGGGGTCTCCCTGCTCGATTCAAAATTGATTTATTTTCTTATGAGAGATAGGTGTCCTGATTTTGAGGGATTAATTCAGAGTCCCAATCGGTATGTAATTCCTATCATATATAAAGGAAGTGATTATATAAACTCATTGTGTCTGAATAGAAAATATTCTAAATTGTAATCTTCTTCTATTCTTATCTAATAAAATTTTGCTTCATCTTAAACTTCTCTCTTTGTTCTTTGGTGCATAATTTCTCTTGTGTAGAAATTCTAACAAACTTGTATCATAGCAAGTTTTCATTGTCGACAGTTTGTCAAGCATAGAGATGGCATTGCAATGTGAAGATCAAGAAATTCATAGGGCGGAATAGTTATAATCTCTGGGAGATCAAAATGTAGGCACTTATGAAGTAACAAAGAGTCTCTGCGCTGCTTACGAACATGTCGAAGAATAAATCTAAGGAGGAAGACTCGAAAGGCAAAGATCAGCCTCGCAAATTTGACAGCACATAAGGAGAAGGTGCACTCTATGACCCTATTGTGCCTGGCGGACGAGAAGATTATTGAAGTCGCTGTTCAAAAAATGATCGTTGGTCTGTGGTCAAAACTTGAGAGTCTACCAACAAGTTGCTATTGAAGCAAGGTCTGTTGGCCCTCGCACATGCAAGAAGGTACCACTCCGAAAGATTACTCTATTGATGGAATTATGAAACATAAATGTGAAGATTGAGGATAAAGATGTTGGTGTCTCTTTCTTTGTCATACAAACCTTTCGTTCATGCTATGATCATCGAAAGAGACACAATAATTTTGGAAGAAGTGAGATCGAGTATACATACTTTGGAAGAAGGGCATCACACAAATTCGAAAATGGGAAAGCTGAAGAACAAGAATATGAACGTCTACAACTAATGCAAGGAAACTAGTCAGTGGAAGGACTACCGCAAGAAGAAGGAGGACATGGTTGCTACAATAGTCATCACAGTAGCGAATCTAACGATGATGAATTGACTCTCATGACAAATTGATTCAAGATGCTCTTACCATATGACTCCACATTTATCAGAATATTGATGTCAAAAATGACATCATGTGAAATGATGTGGCTTGTAAAATAATTAGAATCAGCTCAATTCAAATCACAACTCATGCCAAATGGGTGAGGACATTAATAAAGGTCCATCATGTTATGCAATTGAAGAAAAATCCGATATCATTAGGAATTCTGCACTCCAAAGAATGTCAGATTGATGCTACAAGAGATATTCTCACGGTCTCCAAGGGTGATGTTGAAGTCATGAGAGGAGTCAGAAAGAAGTCCTTGTACATAGTATAAGGTACAGTAATTTCTGACATGATTGTAGTAAGTAGTTCATCCCAATCAGAACCAGAAGTCTCTAAGTTGTGACACATGTGACTTGGACATATGAATTAAAAAGGGATGGACATCCTCAGCAAGCACAATCTTCTAGTGATCAGAAGATATATGAAATCGGGTTATGAAAGCACTTTGTCTTTAGCAAGAAGAGATTACTTCAATTCAGCAAAGTAGTGCATAAGACAAACTCGATTATATCCACGCTGACTGTTGGGGCCCCTCTCTTGTTCCATCTCTAGGAGGTTCTAGATACTTTCTATCTATGATATTTCACTACTCACAAATGTCATGGGTATTCATGTTAAAGTACAAGAGCGAGGCATGCGAAGTCTTCAAACAGTGGAAAGCTTTAATGGAGAATCAAATATCGATAAAGATGAAACACTTTGATACCGATAATGCACGGCTAGGAGTTCTATTCGTCTGAATTTGATCAATTTTGCAAGGATGAAGGCATTGACAAACATCGTCAGAGGTACACTGTGGTAGAATGGTGTATCAAAACGCATGAACATAACTCTTTTGTAGAGGGCACGATGCATGCTTTTAAATTCTGACCTGAACAAATCATTCTGGGTTGAGGTTGTTAGATTCCTACAATCGCAATCGATCTTAAGACTCCTATTGAGGCATGGTCAAAACATTTTGTTTCTTATACTAACCTACAAGACTTTGGCTATCTAGCATATTACCATGTCAGTAAAGGAAAGGTGGAACCAAGGGCCAAAGAATGAGTCTTTATGAGATATGGTGCAGTTGTAAAAGGCTTTAGAATCTGCTCTCTTTCAGAGCAATAAATTATTCACATAAGAAACATATCCTTCGATGAGATGTCTATGCTCAAGAAGAAATCAGATGTTGTTGACTCAATAGATGAGGGTGTCAATAAACAAGTGGAGTTTGGATTAAGTCCAATTCAAAACAGGACAGAAGAATCTCATTAGGTTGAACAACTAGAATTTGAAGAGGAACCAGAAGAAGCAATGATAAGTCTAGATGCTGGACTTGCACGCAGGCAAGTAGGGCTTCCTAAGCGTCATGACTTTAAGGACATGACTGCATATGAACTCAAAGTAGCTGAAGAGTTGGAGTCGCTAGAGCCATCAAACTACAAGGATGTTATTACATGTGCAAAATGAAAACAGTGGATTACGATAATGGGTGAAGAGATGGAGTCTCTTCACAAGAATCAGACTTGAGAGTTAGTCAAGTTACTAAAAGAAAAAAAGGTCATCGGGTGCAAGTGGATCTTGAAGAAGAAGCTTGAACGTTCAGAAGCTGAAGGCATCAGATTCAAAGCACGTCTAGTTGCTAAAGGCTATAACCATAAAAGTAGACTTCAACGAGATCTTCTCTTAAGTTTTCAGACATATTTCCATCCTTGTGCTATTTGCCCTTGTATCATATAAAAGTTTGAGCTTGAGCAATTAGACGTGAAGACCGAATTTCTACACGGGGAACTTGAAGAAGACGTTCATGATTCAGTCAGAGGGTTTCTCTATCTCATGCAAAGATGATCATGTATGTAGGCTGAAGAAGTCATTACATGCTTGAAGCAGTCCTAGGCAGTGGTGCAAGAGGTTCAAAAATTTCATGATTAATAAGTGGTTCACCATGAGTTCTTATGATTGTTACATCTATTATAAGAAGGTGGAGGGTCACTTCTCTATCTATCTTCTCTTGTACCTTAATGATATATTAATTGCTGCTAGAAACATGGAAGATATTCAAAATTTGAAGAAGCTTCTTAGCACAGAATTCGATATGAAGAATCTTGGTGTGACAAGGAAAATTTTAGAGATAGAGATTAGAGGGATCACATAAAGGGTAAACTCTTTGTGTCATATAAAAGTTATATTCAAAAGATTTTATGCAGGTTTATCTACGGTGAAGACCTTAAATATTCTATTAGCTTCAAATGTGCACCTTTCTGCAACTGCACTTATGTCTGATGAAGAAAAGGAGTACATATTTTGAGTTTCATATGATAGTGCGGTTAGAAGCTTGATGTATGTTATGGTATGCACAAGACCTAATATTACGCATATCGTTAGTGTAGTGAGCAGCTTCATGAGCAACCTTGTGAAGGAGCATTGCAGATAGTAAAGTGCATCTTCCTATATCTAAAGAGGAATATCTGACATTGGCCTCATCTATAAAAGTGGTAAAGAGTATTTGGTTGTAGGTTATTTAGACTCGGATTACGCTGCAGATGTTGCTGGAAGAAGATCAATGACAAGTTATGTTTTCACTCTTGACAGTTATGTTATTAGTTGGAAAGTTACATTATTTATCACAAAAGCATAGTACATGGCATTGATAGAAGCGGCTAAGGTAGACATTTGGTTAAAAGGCCTTGTTGGAGACCTTGGACAACAATAAAATCATAATATAGTATAATATGATAGTTTAAGTGTAGTATTCTTAGACAATGATCAAGTGCATCATGAAAAAATCAAACACATCAATGTCAAGTATCACTTCATTCGTATTGAGAAGAGGATCAAGGTGAAGAAGTTCGCACAAAAGATAAGCCAACTAATATGTTCACCAAATCGGTTCATACTAGTAAGTTTCAACATTGTTTGGACTTGCTAAACGTTGACAATTGGCAATAATCCTTGTGTTGGGACTAACGATGATAATATTTTTAGGATTTAATTCAAGGTGGAGATTTGTTAATAATTCCTTGAATCTTACCCCAACTGAAAATTTATCTAATCCCAAGACACTCTGATGTAAAAGGCGCCCTCGCACTATGGGGGTCTAGATGTAAAGGGATTAATTCAGAGTCTCAATCTATCATCTGTAAGGGGAGTGCATATATAAACTCCCAAGGGGTTCGAATAGAAAACAATATGAATTATAATCTTCTTATGTTCTCATCTAATCAAATTATGTGTCGCCTTAAATGTGCGGGTTTGTTCTTCGTTGCATAATTTTTTCGTGCAGAAATCCTAGCACCACATTTCACCTGCCATATGATCCTTTAATTAATAACCTCATCGCCGCCGTTGATCACCATCATATGTCGTGAAACGATCTTATGCTGCAAGATCAAAAGTTCATTGTCAAAGGCGATCTTATCTAACCCACTTTGTTGCAGCAAAATTATGATGGCAATTTATATGATCTTGTTTACTTCTAGTCTATTGAGACATATGTGTCCAACAAAAAGAAAGAACAACCATTCTTTCGCCACCTAAGCTAAATTAGATATTTGTAATTGACTAAAAACTAAAAAGACTATCATCATTAACATAATCCATTATTCATTTTCAATACGCAATGGCTACTATTATGGATATTCAATAAATAATTTTCATAGGCCCTTGAAATGGAACATTCATACCTTGCAATGAACAGTTCCAAAACCATCCATTATTAGGTTACTACTAAACTAAACAGAAAACATCAAAATTACTGCTATTACATTAAAACAAAAAAAAGGCTTCAATCTGACTAATAACATAAACCTGCTGCAAGTACCTAATCGTATAGAAGTCCTGCAAAAAAATTAAGAAAACTAAGGATCAAGTAGAGATAAGATTATATTATGTCGAGTGTTTTTCTTTCTTCGTGCAATTGCGAGAGAAGGAGAGGATCATGTGATGGGATCTCTCTGCATATCAATGAGAGAATAAGCAACGTCAGACTAATTCTTTTTTTTTTTGTGCGATTGTAAGAGAACAAGAGAGACTAGTGGAATGGCATCTATTCCTTTTCATGTAATCCAGAAGGACTTTGCCAGGTCTCAATGGTTGTATGAGCAGGTTTAATCCTGACCGCTCATAAAAAAAATAAAGCTTGCAAATTGAGGCATTACATGACAAAACACCATTTGGTTGTATCACCCTCATATTACCTATATATATGTGTGTGTGTGTAAATATATATATAGAGAGAGAGAGAAATATTAGTGTGCATACATGCTCCAGTGCATACAGGTGTGAACACTTCAATCCGATCCATTAAATTAAAACTATTTTAATTATAATGACTAAGATTTAATCATCCATCAAAATTTTTGTTTTAAAATACTCGATTCACAAAATAAACCCTGTTGCCTACTACCCTTGGTTCAACAAGAAAAATTGATTTAAAATATGCCCTTGGTTATGTACTACCGTCAACCATCGACCTTAGCCACTGATGTCTCCTCTTTTCCCTTCGACCGTCAACCTCAGCCATCGAGGCCGACAGTAAACGACACTTGATCGATCCATCACCTCCTTCTTTCCCCTTCGAGGTTGTGCAACGATGGCTTAATGTCAATTTGGGTGAGAAGGCTACCGTTGACTCCCTCCTCTTTCCCCTTCCACCGCTCGATCGATCCAAATGCTTCCTTCTTCTTTCCCATTCGACCGCTGACCACCAACCTCAGCGTCGGAGAATCATTTCTCGTCGCTCGTAAGGAGGAGTGCTTGATCGTGACAATCCCAAGCCACTGGATCATCTACTACCAGCGCAAACATGCACGCACGAATCCCAACAATTGAAGCAAAAGGCATGAGATCCAAGGGTTGTGAGTGGATGATCGCACTTGTATGCACCTAAGTGTGCATGCACCTAAATTCCTCGTATATGCACCTAAACGAATATTATGGTGCATACACACTTTTGTAACGTCGAAGCACAGGTTGTAACGTCCCAAAATGTACCCAGCCATGTGGTCGGATACACTACGGGGATGTCATGGGACATGACTTACGTTACAATATTTTGACCAAAATAAGACTTTGACTGAATGGAGAATAATTGGTGAAGGAAACATAGTTAAAATTGATTAAAAAGAGATATAATATAAACATAAGAGTTTGCATAAGATAAATGCAACTCTAGTCATGGAGGTCGATGGGGAAATCAGTATGGAGCCTTGGAGATAGTAGTGGTGCCCGGATGGAGGTCGATGCGAAAATCGATGTCCCGTCATGGTGGCAATCCAGTGACGTCTTTTAGGAAGACATATGGAAAGTCTCTAACTATGTCCATCTATTGTTGGTCTGAAATTTGAGCATCTGATTTCACAACACTAGCTAGATAGCCTATGCAACCCTTATGCAACATCTTTTGTGCCTTCTTTGCAGAAATAATCACCTTGCTTTCCTTTTTTGGTATTGCCCTTCCAAATAGTGGCCTTCGCTTTTCCTTGAGTATGAATGATTATCTTTTTTTGCTGCATACAACTAGTCCATAACAAGTATGACATGGTAGTATGTCATGGGGATCACGATTAGATTTGTAGAGAAATTCTTGCCATTAATCATCACTGGTACTTCGTGGTGAAGAGAGTACCCATAAGGGTTTCCACCCTCATGGAGTTTGTCATATCATGCAGAGGCAAACTCATAGTAGTAGAAAATCTTGAGAGATAAATGAATGCGATGCACTCGAATCAAATAATATTGTACTAGGCATGCCTACTATAGCTAAAGTACCTCTGATGACGTCAGCGTCAGCTGGCATAGTATTCGTCTACATGTTATAAACTCTGCCTTGCACCAAAGTATTAGCACCTCCGATGCCACGGTGAGCTTGTTCCTCCCTTGACTTCTTAGGACAATCATGGATAAAGTGATCCTGTTGACCACAGTGAATACAAGCACATATTCTCCATCGGCATTCCCCTAGATGAAAATTTCCACAATGTTGGCAAGCTCTATTACCTTGCTCGGGCTACTGCAGTGCTTGTCGCTGTTGAGGCTAAAATCATTTATTAATTAATCATCATCATTGCATACTTATAATTATTTATTTACTTTACTTCTCACCTGACGATAGGGTTGTTATTGTTGTGGTGGCTGACGTGGAGTGTTGTGAGGCTCATATGGACTCACAAAATTTTGATCAAAATAAGACTTTGACTGATCAACAAATATAAAGACATAATTGTGGAAGGAAACATAGTTATCATTTGATTGAAAACATACATACTTAAAATGAGTGTGGAAGTCTTAACAAAATAACATAACTGAGTCTCAAATAATATAAACATGAAAGTTTAAAATAAATACAACTCGATAAAAATAGAAAGGAAACTGAAGAGACTCGACTTCATGTGCAAAGATCACCATGAGCTCGACATATCGCTTGTGCCATCATCTTTTTATTAGGATAGGTTGTTACTTGTGACATTGAATACACAGAGGAGATGAACCTCCCTATAAGCTTTGATGCCCAATACATAATAATCATATAGAAATATAAACAATGATGACATCATAAAGATAATCAAATGAACATAAATAATAAATGATGGAGTCATGTGGACATAATCGGTATCATAATATCATGATCAAGATACATGAAGATATAGTGGAATGAATGATGATAACATGATAAGTGTAACAAGAAGGATAACATAATCATCATTAAATTCTTATGTCATAGTCGATCATGAGATTTAGAATCATCATCATATAAGATCATAACATCATGGGCATTTCCCATCATCATAATAATCTTCATATTTTCATTTTCATTATGGTACACTTACTTTGAAATGTCTTTCAACTCCCTTTAATATAGGCCAGTGGAGTATCACTCCCTTGTGGCCAAGGTGGAGTGTATTTCAACTCCTTAAAAGCGGGCCGGTGGAAATAAACTCAAGAAGTAAAAGAAATGTTGAAAACAAAAGTAAGAAGGGATAGCAATATAAGGTAAAAGAAACTAGATATTTTTGTTGCTTTTTGAGATATAAAAAGAAATAACATAGAGACGACAGTTAATTCTAGAAAAGTGTGGGATGATCAATTAAAAATGCATGTCGAGGACTTACGAGAGGTGCTTATGCTACATGACTTTAGGTTCTTTAATTCAAAACGATATGGATAAAACAACTGAATGCCCCTTCACGTGTGTATATGGTTAGCCCGATGGAGAAGACACTCGACTCCACCACAACACTTTCATGTTAGAGGAAAGCCTGCGTTGCACACGTTGAGGGGTTCATAAGATGGGCGCAATCGTTGCTCTGTCGTACAATACCCCAGGCTATAGATCAAACTTCCTTTCTTTTGGATTTGAGTTAAGATCTCGTGTCCACTAATTACCGAGCATTCAAAAAAGATACACTTAAGATGAGACGGCTATGATCGGCTCACGCTCGCCTTAGTGGAATACGGACAACCATCTAAGGTAGAATGCAAGGGACTAGTGTATCACTGAGACAGTTTAAATGATTTGAAAGAGGAGAAAAGATCGATTCGGAAAACAAGGTTGAGGGTTACTAAAAGTTCTTTAGAAATAACTCATTTGTCATCCGCCCTACTCGGGTCATCGATAACAAATGAGGAACAGAGATGTTCCCTCTTGGGTAGAACTTTCCAAAACCAGAAAGGAATAGGAAATAGAAATGATGAGATAAGAACTCATGAACACCCTTCGAATCCATTTAGGATGTTCCGAGTCCCCAGCTCAATGCGGTCGTCAATTGCTGAAAACTCAGGATACACATAACCTTATCAAGTCTCGGATTGGAAGATATACGACATCTAAATGAAACAATGAAAAGCTGCCATTGTTAACTCTAAATAGTTCCAAACTATGAATTGACCTCCGCCGAAGCACAATTTCTCTACGTACGGCCATGTAAAGTCTATAGTATCCCTATGGTCGGGGGTGCAAGACGATAATGTTTCAAGAACTCCCCCAAATTTACAATTGTAAGGAAAAATAACAAAACCAAGCAGGGAATCGTCTTCATCAAAGCTCGATTTCTCTACGTACGGCCGCGTAGAGCCTATAGTATCCCTACGATTGGGGTGCAAGATGAAGATGATTCACGAGCTCAAATCCAAATGCAAATCCGAAAAGTCGAGAGATATACGATAAAGAAAGTATCAAAGCAAAAATCATTAAAACCATAAACAAGCTTGACATTCGGTTCGAACAGT
Organism: Pontederia crassipes; assembly: GCA_030549335.1. NCBI lineage: Eukaryota > Viridiplantae > Streptophyta > Magnoliopsida > Commelinales > Pontederiaceae > Pontederia > Pontederia crassipes. The sequence goes on from CM060198.1 coordinate 13,202,875, forward strand.
GGAAACAGCAAGATGAAAGTGCGAACTAAAAAACATAAGTCCAAAATGCATAGAACACCTCCCCGCCTCAGCAAGACTGCTAGTTCAGTTCATGTGGGGAGCAAAAGTATCCCCACGAATCACAATATGCATCATTTTTCCCAAAGTTTTTCCCTCACTATCAGTTCCTCCTCTAATGATGGAATGCACCTCCAGAATTCGTTTCCCCTTTTTTCGGCCTCCTCTCCTCCTTTTATATCTGGTCCTCTCTTGCTATCCGCTCCTCCTCTATTGTCTGCAGCTTTTGCCGCCTGCGCTTCTATGGTCCCTTGGTCCAGGAAGCTTCCTTGCGTCAAAGGATGAGGGAGCTGACTGGTCTCATGTGTAGAAGGTGTTTGTTGTTTGTTTGTTGCCCTTTTCTGCAGCCTAGAAATAGGTCATCCTCCATGAGTTCAGAGAACGGTGTATAGTGTGCAACTGCTCTACCATATCCCCTAAAGCTTGTCGGCTTCTTGCGAAGGACACTTTCCCAAATAAGCTTCCTTGGTAGAAAAATGAGAATGATATGTGAATAAATTAGATGTGGACAATGTTTGAAATATACTAAGTTGGCGACATGCATGTGTTTACGAAAAGAAATAATCGTGCCATAGGTGCTAGATCCATGCAAAATAGTAGTGAAAATATATATCATGATTGTCCACATCAACTCTTTTATGGCCAAGTTGACCATCGTCAACAAAACATGAGAATAATTAACATTTTTCATCTCTTATCTTTTTTTATTTTATAACTATTTTGAGGTTTCAAAAATCAAAGATCGTGAACAATAAGATGGGAAATATCTGAATTGAAATAGAAATTATGATACAATGAGGTTAAGGAATATAAAAGTATAGTAAATTGATTATTGTATAATCGAACAGTAATAGGATAGACAAGTTGGGACGGTCAATGCTATTATAAAGAGGAAAAATGTGACAATGATGTGATTAAGAAAAATAAGAATTGGATAAATGGACTTCTGCTAATGTATTATAATATGAATGATCAAATGCATACGTTACTGAAGATTTATATGTGCAAAAAGTGCATTTAATGTCTCTACTACAAAAAATCGGTGGTACTGTAGCAATCGAGGAGTTACAGCTTGATGAGAAGTGTAATAATATATGCTAATGTAATCACATATACACGATTTCCTTTACATTATTTCTTTGTACATTCTTCATACTTCCAATGATGTCATATAGAGGAAATAAGTTGTAACGACCTGAAGTCTAAGGATCAAGATGGTCTCATCGAATAGTCCTACATGGGCAAAACACGGAGGTGGTTATGGACTTATATATAGCTACTCCCTTCACCTATCAAGACGCGTTTTAAATTCGTGCGGGCCAATGGACTAAAGCAAACAATATCTCGATTGGACTAAGAGTTGTTATAGAATGGTATTAGAACCGACCTCACGTGCTCACTTGAGCCATTTGGAAAATATGGGCCATGAGCCAACACGGGTCACGGGCTAATACGGACCTCGCTCAATGAGGACGTTGAGCCCTTTATGGGGGGAAGATTGTAATTACTTGAGATCTAAGGACCAAGATGGTCTCATCGAAAAATCCCACATGAGCAAAATACGGAGGTGGTCATGGGCTTATATGTAGTTACCTCCTTCACCTATCAAGATGCATTTTAAATTCGTGCAAGCCAATGGCCCAAAGAGAACAATATCTTGATTGGGCCGGGGGCCTTATATAAGGCACCTGTCAACGTTCACGACTTTGGTACCTTTTACTCATGAAATATTAATATGGAAGAGAGATAGTGATTATGCTACAGATCAAATGGATCACATCATAAATAAACTAAATTCATATCTTTGTTGATGTTATGGTCGATGATTCGATTATAAAAATCTCACGGAAGAAAGTTCCTTTTTCCTTTCAAATGCGAGAGAAGTTATTAGATCTGACGTCTTCCTCGTCTCCTAGGATCATGTGTCCGATGGCTCTCTCTCTATTCCTCTCATGCCATAGTGCACAAGTGAGAAGGTAGAAAAGAATTTTTGGTGCGTTTGAGGAAAATCTGTGGCAGCTGCCGCGTTTGAGGAAATGAAGAGCCGATGTGTCAGGAACGAAATAAAGAGAGGGAATTCCTACTATTCATGAAATTAAGCCACTGATGCAATGCAGACAATAATTGCGGAGATGAAAATCTTCTTATTTCCTTATCAATCATGGATTCTGCAATGGAAGGTCACGATGTGCTTTGGATGGATGGGTGTTCTTGAAATGCATTATATATATAGTTGGGAATTATGATAGGTTATCATTTCAGCATTCACTAATTCTATTTTCTCCCTTTTTTTCCTATTTTGTATTTTTTTCATCTTATATGGTATCATATGGATGGTAAAGAGTTCTCATTATCTGGATTTTAAGTCTCATACTTTGAATTTGGATGATCATTATTTATCTATTTGGCTACATCAAGTTTGGAACATCAATAACTATTTATTAACATAAAATGCTATTAATCTTACTGGAAAAGATATGTAAAAGATTAAATGAGCAATCTTCTTATTACGTATTTTTTTTAGAAACTTATATAAAAAAATAAAAAATGGCACATATTGTTCTTTCATTTATTTAGAAACTATAAATGGACCGTGCGACCTACAAGTACAAGCATATCTCAAGACTTATTAGGATTTCCAATCACTCAACTATCTTTAGAGCGTATGCCATGCCCATTACGAATTTATATCAACGCACATATGAGCCAACATATGCTCAAATAATTGTATAATTTCTTATGCCTTAGATATGTCTCACAACATAGCCAAAACAACATATATCTTGTGCCACGATAGTTAACTTTCATATAGAGTATATTTTCAACATAAGAAAAAAAGTCAGCTGATTGTATATGAAATTTTATAAAAATCTCACGGAAGAAAGTTGCTTTTCCTTTCAAACGTGATAGAAGTTCTTAGATCTGACATCTTCCTCGTCTCCTGCAATCATGTGTCCGATGACGCTCTCTCTATTCCTCTCCTGTCGCAGTGCACAAGTGAGAAGGTAGAAAAGAATCTTCGGTGCATTTGAGGAAAATCTGTGGCGGCTGTCGCATTTGAGGAAATGAAGAGCCGTTGTGTCAGGAAGGAAATAAATCCTACTATTCATGAAATTAATTTTAGTTGGTTGATAGTGATATTTGGGTTTTCTAGTGATAACTTGCTGAAATTTAAGAAAATGTCAATTTTTCATTTTTTTGGTCTCCCAACTCACTAGCTGCAAGTGCACAGGTAAGTTGTAGTAGACTCAGGTTGTCGTATCCACAAGAATTTGAAGTCTAAAACACCCTAAAACAATCTAGATTAGTTCTACTTAAGTGGCTAAAAATAGATTTTTAATGAATAGTGAAAACAGATTTTTTTATAGAAAGTGAAATGATAACAGATTTTTGGGTTTTGGAAATTTATCAAAACTGAATTATAAATGCTAGAATGAAGTCTAAAAAGGTTTAACCATCTATGAGGAAGGTTCTTCTAGGATTTGGGGTTCATCTAAATTAATTAAGGATGGAATGGAACAAGTTATCACTAAATGTCCAACTTTTGATTCAACTTGAAAATGGGTGTTCCCACAGCTCAATTGGCTTCTAACTAAGTAATATATGATTATATAATTGTTAGCTAGGTTGAATCAAAAGAGGGTCCTCACTGAAAATCAAGTTATCATTGGGCTCAAAAGAAAGATTCAATGCTGATTTTTTTGCAATTCAAGGAAGTTTGGAATGATAACTTGCATTTACAATCATAAAAAGGTGGAATCATTCCAATCAACCAAACCAGGATAAAATATACTCAATAATGGTGCTTGTGTTCCATGATTCATCTCTGAATTCAAGGGAGATTCAAAATCAACCTCTCGGTTGCAAAATAAATTGGAATCCACACAAACACACTCAATTGGAAATGCAAAACATATGGCCACATGAGTTCACAATTTCCATTGCTCCTTGGCCCATCTCTGGATCTCAAAGAAGCCCTTAAGACTACCTCTCAGTAGTGGATTAATATGAGGGTTGACAATGGAAATCAGAAGTTAGAAAAATGAGAAAACAGAAATCAATATTTCTGAAAAAAATCAGCAATGTGGATTGATGGAATTCAAGTTTGCCAAATGCCCCTTGACCCATCTCTGGATTACAAGGGATTCCTAGAGTACACCTCTTAGTGATTTGAATAAAATAGGGATTAACAATTGACAAATCAGATTCCAAACAATCAGAAAATAGAATTTAGAATCAAACTAAGAAATCAGATTTTGGAAAAAAAATCAGATTTGAATTTTGAATTGTCAATGATCTTGATTCATTTCTGAATAAGATCATGGCATATATTAGCCTCTCAACTATTCAATTATCTAATCCTTGATGACAATCAGATTCAAAAGCCCAAGAAATCAGATTTTGGAATTCAGGAAACCAAAAAATCAGCAACTCATTCAATTCATTCAAATCAGGAAAAACCAAATCAGTTTTGAATCATAGGAATGTCAAAGCTTCTCAATTCATTTCTGAACAAGATTGGGATAGATGTCAACCTCTCAGTTGTTCAATTAGTTCAATCCCCAATGACAATCAGATTCAAACAGCCCAAGAAAATCAGAATTCAGATTTCAAGAAATCCAATTTCAGGAAATAGAAATCAGAATTCTAATTGGGTTTGTATCTAGAACTTGCCATTGATTCTTGATTCATTTCTGAACAAGGGTTAGACCAAATGATAACTTCTCAGTTATAAATACAAATGGGGTCTTCAAATGGCAAGATCAGATTTATAACAAATCAGATTTCAGAAATGTAAAACCAGAAAAATCAGATTTCTGATTTCAGTTCAGGAATTAATGGAAAATCTGATTTGAGTCAAATGATTGCCCAAACAATCTTGATTCATTTCTGAATAAGATGGGGACAATACCAACATCCCAAGGACTCAATTAACCAAGTTAGAAATGAAGAACAGATTCTGATATTTATAAGAATCAAATTCAGAAATCAGAAAACCAAATCAGAAATCAGAATTGCAATTGAATGAAATCAGAAAACTGACATTAATTCTTAATCCACTTCTGTAGAATGATTAGATCAAGTAATACTTCTCAGTCATTGGTTACAATTAGATCTAATAGTAGCATAGCATAAATCAGTAAAGAAGTTTCTGAAATCTGAAAATCAGAAATGATTCAGTGCAGGAATTATAAAACAGTCCATATCCATCCAAAACTAATCTAAACTACTACCCTATCCTAGAAGAAATGGAGTTTAGCTCCTCATATTTACAAGATTTGACATCAAATGGGATAAGAAACAGATACAAATCATGAATCCTTTGAAGCTTCTCAGCCAGCAGCTCCCAAAATCCAGCAGAATCCCTTCCTTGCCTTGCCTTGCTACAAACCCTTGAATGACCAGCCCCCTTTCATTCTCCAGAAAAATCCAGATTTTATATCACTTCTCCCCACCTTTGGATCAGCATCAAAACATTCTTTGTGCTTTGATTGCAGCCATGTGTCCCCTGGCCCTGAAATTCCAGCAGTGACAGCTTTTTGGACAGCCAAAAAGCTAGTGGTCCCCCATCCTTTTTTCTTCCTTTTGGCCACCTTTTCCACTTGCTACAAGGGCCAAAACATCAAGCATGAAAGTCTTCTAATAATATTTAAACAACTAAGGATTAGGACAGTAGTTAAAATCAGATCTATAGCAAAAAGGGAATTGGTGTGTTGCAAGAATGAAAACCGATATCGATATGAATTAATTCAAAGGCCCGGAATGATAACTTTATGGAAATCTTGGGAAATGTCCTAATATGGGTGGTTCAAAGCATTTCAGGCATCAATTTGATTAGAGTGACAAGTGAGTGAGGTCAAAAATCAAATATGAATGAGATTCCTAAAAGTGATAACTTGAGTGCCCCAAAAACGATAACTTATATGACTTAAAAATGATAACTTGTCATAACTTGAGTTTTGATTATCCAAATGTGATGAAATTTGACCAGCAATGAGTTAGAACAATAATAAGATGATTGCTTAAGGTCCTTGTGCAGAATTAATGATTTTGCATGTCAAAATGACAGAATTGCCCTTTAACGATAACTTGGCACTTGAAAAATGATAACTTGTTCAAATGGACTTAAAACTTTGCACAAGTTGAGATGTGACTATCCAAATATGATTTATGATAATGATGGATTTAGGGCAAGAAAACCATTGAAAATAAGTTCATTCAAAATAATGATAACTTGACACTTAGGAATGATAACTTGTCCTCAAAATGATAACTTGGCATAGAATTTAAATATTAATGGATTTTGGCATTTCAGAACCTCTATGCACATGGAATTAAGTATGAAATGAGGAATATCAACTAGTTATCACAATGTTTGCATTCAAAGTATAATTGGCCCAAAAATAGGCAAAAGTGGGACTCGATATGTATGAATTGCATCTAAAATGGGTTAAAATCATATAGTGATCAGCAAGTGATCAAACTCCCCCAAGCTTAGCCTTTTGCTTGTCCTCAAGCAAAACATTCAGAAATTAAGGACAAACTTGAATTAAAAGTCCACAAATGAAGTAAAGTCTAGCTGAATTGAATCCAATGAGTTTCCCACTTTGCCAACACTTCATTCTTTCCAAAAACTCAATTTCTAGCTAGGGAATCACAAAGGCTAAAGCAAATTTAAGCCATGGAAGAAGTACTAGCAATAACATGTTTGAATTGCCGGAATTGTCAACTTTACAAAGGGGTTGAACTACAAATCTCTTCATGAACAGATTTTCAATTGTTTAAACAGGTTTAACACCTGACTTTTATTCATGAAATGCATATAAACAGGTTTAGCACCTGATTTTTATTCATGCTTTCTTTAGGAGAGATTCCTTGGGAAGTTTTGCTCTCCTAAATTTTTTTTTCTTTTTGCATTGAAGAGAGATTCCTTTGGAAGTTTTGCTCTCTTCCTTTTTTCTATGCATGCATATGACTTTTTACTTTTCCTTTTCTCATTTTTCTATCCTGTTCATGAAGTGAGCAATAGTTCAAACTCAAGTATAGTTTAGATCCTTTTATTCAAAAAGTCAAGTTTTCCTATTTAGCATGGCAGCAAGAGCCTTGACTCCCTTATAGACATCTGATATTGCTAATTCAATCCATAAGTATCAACTAGTGTGACCCACAAAAAGGAAAAATTTTCAGCTAAAAACTTCATTCAAATGCATCTGAATTCATAATGCCAATTAAAGCAAGAAGGCTAATGGCCAAGTTGGCCACTTGGTATTGGAGTGCACCCACTGTCAAAATAAAGTATTCTACCCATTTCAGAGTCAAAATGAATTCAGAATTGAGTTGGGTCCAAAAATTGATAACCGAGTGATAACTAGTGATAACTTGTGAAAACCAATGATAACCTGGTATGAATTATGATATGAACATTAAAATCAATTGAAAACATGGTGTAAAGGTTAGAAAAGCACCAGGTTTCCTCCCCCAAGCTTATTCTGAACACTGTCCTCAGGGTTGAAAAATAAAGGCAAGGGAGAGGGGTGGGTGGGATTGAAATGCATTAAATTGGGCATTTGAATTATCTTGGCACTTCATCCAGAAACTTTGGGTGGTCTAACCTTCATTAGTTGCAACTGATCCTGCAGAGAAACAAAGGATATCAGTGGAATGGTAGATTTGCAACTAATCAGATTTTTTTTTTAGTACAGAATTTAGCAATGTATTGGGAATTTCTAAAATTCACTGAAATTGGGCTATAATAGATTGGGATAACTGAAATGAATGTTAATTCAGATGATAATATGATCAATGTAGCATAATGAGAAAAATATTATCAGTTATCATTAAGTTTTCAGTGCAAAAATAAAAAATAAGGGGTAAGGGTACTCTCTGAATTTGAGACTTGTGAATTGAACATGTTCCTCATCCCTTATTCCTGCAAAAACAGAAAGATTAAGTGTAAAGTGGCTTGGGTTACCTCCCAAGAAGTGCCTTTCTTTAATGTCTTTGGCTAGACATTGTTACAATGTGAAATCAGCTAGGAGCTAGTGGCAAATCTTGTAGAATCAGCTCCTTGGACAGCCTTAGTTTTTTCAGCAGCTCATCAACTTGATTCTTGGGCAGGTTTGCATTGATGATAACTGGAAATGTTGAATTCTCCCCCAAGAATTCATACTTCAGGTTATTGGGGAGAGGCTTGAGTTCCAATTTGAAAGAATTGGTTTGAGTTGAGTTGCCTTGCTCAGCAGTGATAACTTCTTGCAATTGGTGCTGATTTTCTGAATTTTCTACTGATTTGGATAAACTCAATGCAGATTGATATGTTGCAGCCTCTGGATCCTCCAATTCTTTCAAATGATCAAACATTAGACACTTTTGCATTGGATCTTCAATATGAATTATAGCTGAAGCTTGCTCTACCACTTGATCTAGCTGTCCTTCCTCAAAATCATTTTCCTGAAAATTTGGTCTACTGATAACCTGTGCCAAATTAAATTCTATCTTCTCCTCCCCAATTTGGAAGGTCAATCTGCCCTCCTTGACATCAATGACAGCCCCAGCAGTGGCTAAGAAGGGTCTCCCAAGAAGAATGGGGGTATTCAAGTCCTCATCCATGTCAAGTACCACAAAATCTACTGGTATGTAGAATTTGCCAACTTTGAGGGGTATGTCCTCAATGATTCCATGTGGGTACTTGATGGATTTGTCTGCCAGCTGTAGAGACAAATTTGTAGGCTTCAAATCTCCAACTTCAAGCTCCCTACAAAGTGAAAGAGGTATGACACTCACTGATGCACCCAAATCACATATTGCCCTTTGAATCTTCCTATTTCCAATTTCACAAGGTATGGAGAAACTTCCTGGATCTTTCAACTTGGGTGGCAATTTATTTTGGATGATTGCAGAGGCTTCCCCAGTCAAGGTAATAGTGTCATGCTCCATAATCCTCCTTTTCTTGGTTAGGATTTCCTTCAAAAACTTTGCATAGGAGGGCATCTCCTGAATTGCCTCCACAAATGGCACATTGATATTTAACTTCTTCAGGATTTCCAAAAACTTTCCATATTGCTGGTCCTGCCTTGCCTTAATTAGCCTTTGAGGGAAAGGTACTTTGTCAAAGACTCTAGCTTTTGCTTCAATCTTGGGGCCTGAATTCCTGATTTCCACCTCAGGTTCTTCACTTGGCTCTTTAGCAACTTTTAAATCTGAATTGACTTGATCATCCTCAACTTCCTTCATTGGCTCCTCAACCATTCTTCCACTCCTGAGTTGGATAGCATGGACTTGTTCCTTTGGGTTCACTTCTGGCTGTCCAGGAAAAAATAAGGGAGGTCTAGTGGATGTACTAGCTTGTTGAGCAATTTGGCTTTCCAACAATTTTTTATTTGCATTCAAGGCATCCAATCTAGAATTGATCTTCAATATCTCCTCTCCTTGGCTGTCCTGCTTCTTCAGAATTTGTTGAAGCATCTCCTTCATTTCATTTTGGAATTGTGATGCTTGGACTTGAGGTGGTGGTTCATATAGATTCCTTTGAATTGGTGCACTTTGGCCTTGATTTCCATAAGGTGGTGGTGGCTGATTCCTTGGCAGGATTTTAGGCTGCCAATTTGATTTTTCATAGGAGCTCCTTGATAGTTGTTGCCCTTGTAAGAAAAGTATGGATGATTCCTGTTTTCTGGAGTATAAAATTCAGCAGGAGGTTTGATTCCATAATTGCCCACAGCATTGATTTGATCCACATTTTGGTCCACTTGCTGCATAATTAAGTTGCAATTCTCTGACACATGGCCTTGATTCCCACATACACAACACCTTGTTTCAGAATTGGAGGCCCTATTGCCATTGGGAGTCAAGTTCAACCTCTCCAAAGTCTTGTACAACACCTCTTCAAGTTGAGTGGACAATTGATTCACTGAATTGTCCATGGGCGGCCTCCTGGTTCTATCATGGGTAAGGAAGTGGTGATTCTTGGCTATGTTTTCAATGAGTTGATAAGCTTCATCAATGTTTTTAGATGCAAAGATGCCTCCTGCAGCAGTATCCAATGCCACCTTGCTAGGGTAGTTCAACCCCTTATGAAAATAGTTGACTAGCTGCCACTTCTCAAAACCATGATGGGGACATGCCCTTAATAATCCTTGAAGCCTTTGCCATGCCTCACAAATATTTTCTTGGTCCAACTGATAGAACCTCACTATTTGATCCCTGAAGTTATCAGTTTTTGAAGGAGGAAAGAATTCTGAAAGGAACAATTGAACAATTGATTCCCAAGTGGCTACCTCTTCAGGATTCAATCCTTTAAACCATATCTTGGCCTTGTCCTTGAGTGAGAAGGGAAATAATCTCATATACACTGCATTCATGGGGATATTATTGAAGTTCACAGTGCTGCATATCTCCTTGAAATTGTCCAAATGACATGCTGGATCTTCAGTCCCAAGTCCAGAAAACTGACTTTGCCTAATCATAGAAATCAAGGCTGGATTAACTTCAAAATTTGTCACAGGTGCTAAGGCTCCTCCCCCTTGTTGATTCCTTGCATTGCTTGGTGAATAACAGTCCCTAAGAGTTCTAGGAGCTGCCATATTTTGATTCATAACTCTTTCAAATTCAAGGTTGTATGCTTCTTCCTCTTCTTCTTCAAATATCCTTCTCATTGCCTCAAGCCTTTGCAATCTCCTTCTTCTTAAAAATCTTCTTTCAGGTTCAGGATCTGATTGGTAATGTTCCTCTTGATGGTCCAAGTCCTGCATAAAGAGATTCAAAAGTATCAAATTCAAGAAAGAAATGAAAACTAGACAAAAATGAAAAGTAAGAAATGATAACTTGCAAAAACTGAAAATTAGCCTAACAAATAAACTAAAAACTAAACTAAAAACTAATCTAAACTATCTAAGTTAGCCTAATTGACCTAAAATCCCCGGCAACGGCGCCAAAAACTTGATAGTGATATTTGGATTTTCTAGTGATAACTTGCTGAAATTTAAGAAAATGTCAATTTTTCATTTTTTTGGTCTCCCAACTCACTAGCTGCAAGTGCACAGGTAAGTTGTAGTAGACTCAGGTTGTCGTATCCACAAGAATTTGAAGTCTAAGACACCCTAAAACAATCTAGATTAGTTCTACTTAAGTGGCTAAAAACATATTTTTAATGAATAGTGAAAACAGATTTTTTTATGCAAGTGAAATGATAACAGGTTTTTGGGTTTTGGAAATTTATCAAAACTGAATTATAAATGCTAGAATGAAGTCTAAAAAGGTTTAACCATCTATGAGGAAGGTTCTTCTAGGATTTGGGGTTCATCTAAATTAATTAAGGATGGAATGGAACAAGTTATCACTAAATGTCCAACTTTTGATTCAACTTGAAAATGGGTGTTCCCACAGCTCAATTGGCTTCTAACTAAGTAATATATGATTATATAATTGTTAGCTAGGTTGAATCAAAAGAGGGTCCTCACTGAAAATCAAGTTATCATTGGGCTCAAAAGAAAGATTCAATGCTGATTTTTTTGCAATTCAAGGAAGTTTGGAATGATAACTTGCATTTACAATCATAAAAAGGTGGAATCATTCCAATCAACCAAACCAGGATAAAATATACTCAATAATGGTGCTTGTGTTCCATGATTCATCTCTGAATTCAAGGGAGATTCAAAATCAACCTCTCGGTTGCAAAATAAATTGGAATCCACACAAACACACTCAATTGGAAATGCAAAACATATGGCCACATGAGTTCACAATTTCCATTGCTCCTTGGCCCATCTCTGGATCTCAAAGAAGCCCTTAAGACTACCTCTCAGTAGTGGATTAATATGAGGGTTGACAATGGAAATCAGAAGTTAGAAAAATGAGAAAACAGAAATCAATATTTCTGAAAAAAATCAGCAATGTGGATTGATGGAATTCAAGTTTGCCAAATGCCCCTTGACCCATCTCTGGATTACAAGGGATTCCTAGAGTACACCTCTCAGTGATTTGAATAAAATAGGGATTAACAATTGGCAAATCAGATTCCAAACAATCAGAAAATAGAATTTAGAATCAAACTAAGAAATCATATTTTGGAAAAAAATCAGATTTGAATTTTGAATTGTCAATGATCTTGATTCATTTCTGAATAAGATCATGGCATATATTAGCCTCTCAACTATTCAATTATCTAATCCTTGATGACAATCAGATTCAAAAGCCCAAGAAATCAGATTTTGGAATTCAGGAAACCAAAAAATCAGCAACTCATTCAATTCATTCAAATCAGGAAAAACCAAATCAGTTTTGAATCATAGGAATGTCAAAGCTTCTCAATTCATTTCTGAACAAGATTGGGATAGATGTCAACCTCTCAGTTGTTCAATTAGTTCAATCCCCAATGACAATCAGATTCAAACAGCCCAAGAAAATCAGAATTCAGATTTCAAGAAATCCAATTTCAGGAAATAGAAATCAGAATTCTAATTGGGTTTGTATCTAGAACTTGCCATTGATTCTTGATTCATTTCTGAACAAGGGTTAGACCAAATGATAACTTCTCAGTTATAAATACAAATGGGGTCTTCAAATGGCAAGATCAGATTTATAACAAATCAGATTTCAGAAATGTAAAACCAGAAAAATCAGATTTCTGATTTCAGTTCAAGAATTAATGGAAAATCTGATTTGAGTCAAATGATTGCCCAAACAATCTTGATTCATTTCTGAATAAGATGGGGACAATACCAACATCCCAAGGACTCAATTAACCAAGTTAGAAATGAAGAACAGATTCTGATATTTATAAGAATCAAATTCAGAAATCAGAAAACCAAATCAGAAATCAGAATTGCAATTGAATGAAATCAGAAAACTGACATTAATTCTTAATCCACTTCTGTAGAATGATTAGATCAAGTAATACTTCTCAGTCATTGGTTACAATTAGATCTAATAGTAGCATAGCATAAATCAGTAAAGAAGTTTCTGAAATCTGAAAATCAGAAATGATTCAGTGCAGGAATTATAAAACAGTCCATATCCATCCAAAACTAATCTAAACTACTACCCTATCCTAGAAGAAATGGAGTTTAGCTCCTCATATTTACAAGATTTGACATCAAATGGGATAAGAAACAGATACAAATCATGAATCCTTTGAAGCTTCTCAGCCAGCAGCTCCCAAAATCCAGCAGAATCCCTTCCTTGCCTTGCCTTGCTACAAACCCTTGAATGACCAGCCCCCTTTCATTCTCCAGAAAAATCCAGATTTTATATCACTTCTCCCCACCTTTGGATCAGCATCAAAACATTCTTTGTGCTTTGATTGCAGCCATGTGTCCCCTGGCCCTGAAATTCCAGCAGTGACAGCTTTTTGGACAGCCAAAAAGCTAGTGGTCCCCCATCCTTTTTTCTTCCTTTTGGCCACCTTTTCCACTTGCTACAAGGGCCAAAACATCAAGCATGAAAGTCTTCTAATAATATTTAAACAACTAAGGATTAGGACAGTAGTTAAAATCAGATCTATAGCAAAAAGGGAATTGGTGTGTTGCAAGAATGAAAACCGATATCGATATGAATTAATTCAAAGGCCCGGAATGATAACTTTATGGAAATCTTGGGAAATGTCCTAATATGGGTGGTTCAAAGCATTTCAGGCATCAATTTGATTAGAGTGACAAGTGAGTGAGGTCAAAAATCAAATATGAATGAGATTCCTAAAAGTGATAACTTGAGTGCCCCAAAAACGATAACTTATATGACTTAAAAATGATAACTTGTCATAACTTGAGTTTTGATTATCCAAATGTGATGAAATTTGACCAGCAAAGAGTTAGAACAATAATAAGATGATTGCTTAAGGTCCTTGTGCAGAATTAATGATTTTGCATGTCGAAATGACAGAATTGCCCTTTAACGATAACTTGGCACTTGAAAAATGATAACTTGTTCAAATGGACTTAAAACTTTGCACAAGTTGAGATGTGACTATCCAAATATGATTTATACATGATAATGATGGATTTAGGGCAAGAAAACCATTGAAAATAAGTTCATTCAAAATAATGATAACTTGACACTTAGGAATGATAACTTGTCCTCAAAATGATAACTTGGCATAGAATTTAAATATTAATGGATTTTGGCATTTCAGAACCTCTATGCACATGGAATTAAGTATGAAATGAGGAATATCAACTAGTTATCACAATGTTTGCATTCAAAGTATAATTGGCCCAAAAATAGGCAAAAGTGGGACTCGATATGTATGAATTGCATCTAAAATGGGTTAAAATCATATAGTGATCAGCAAGTGATCATTGGTGATGTAGACAATAATTGTGGAGATGAAAAACTTCTTATTTCCTTATCAATCGTGGATTCTGCAATGGAAGGTCACATTGGCCTTTGGACTGATGGGTGCTCCCGCGACGCATTATATATATATATATATATATAGTTGGGCATTATGATAGGTTATCATTTCAGCATTCACGAATTCTATTTTCTCCCTTTTTTCCTATTTTGTATTTTTTTTCATCTTATATGGTATCATATGGATGGTGAAGAGTTATCATTATCTAGATTTTAAGTATCATACTTTGAATTTGGATGGTCATCATTTTTCTATTTGGCTACATCAAGTTTGCAACATCAATAACTATTTAATAACATAAAATGCTATTAATCTTACTGGAAAAGATACGTAAAAGAGTAAATGAGCAATATTTTTATTACATATTTTTTAGAAACTTATATAAAAAATAAAAAATTTCATTTATTTAGAAATTATAAATGGACCTTGCAACCTACAAGTATAAGAATGCCTTTTTATAGGAGTAGAAAGAGACTTATTAGGGTTCCCAACGCTCAACTATCATTAGAGTGTATGTCATGCCCATTAAGAATTTATAATAACTCACATATGAGCCAACATATGCTCAAATAATTGTATAACTTCTTATGCCCTAGATATGTCTTACAACATAGCCAAAAAAACATATATCTTGCACCGCGATAGTTAACTTTCATATATAGTATATTTTTAACATAAGAAAAAAAGTCGGCCGATTGTATATGAAGCTCATAATTCTTCTTATCGCATTCATGTCTTTCAATAGTGAACTAGTTGCTTTTCATCTTTGACTACCTCTCTAAAATAGCAAGCACAATTATTTCCTTAATACATAATCAAGAGTTTAAGAGCCCATGCAAATGAATCATATGTTAGAAACTCACACCATGATGACAATTGAAGTAATCAATTGATCATGTCTCTAGGTGATCTTAGCATAATTGATACTAAACATAAGTACTATGGTGGAAACTTCCACTAAATAAGCATATGTCTAGCTCTGTCAAAGTTATATGCCACATAGAGTTAAGTCTAATTGCTACCTTCTTGCGCCTAACTTGAGTTTTCAAATTGTTTGCTCTTATATAATGTCAAGTTTGAATCTTACATATGTCCTCTCTCTTAATTGAGCAACATTGAGTTACTCAAATACATGTTTTAATATAATTTTAAAATCACATTATGATTAACACATTTCTTTCCTGCTCGCTATCTTCATAAGCGTCAGAAGCATTTGTTAGTGGGAGGGAGCAATGTGACGCCTGGCCGTTTAAAAAAAAAAGGAAAAAAAGGAATTGACCCATTCCTGTAACCGCCCACTACTCCCCTATAATTGCAATTACATCAGATCTGAACGGGGAGGTGCGTTGCTCATTCGTGAGGAAGAAAGGCGTGAAGGAAGAGAACATCGCGGACGAAGGAGACGTAGAGGCCTCCAATAGCAACATTCGGTTCCTTTCCCTTAAAAGGTACAAAAAATGCCATATGTACATGATTTTGTCATCTGCAGAACTTTTCGGTGCATCGGCAGAATAAATTTTCATGTATCTACCATGCATACTTTCTTATAAATGACAACATCTTTCAGATCTATTGGCCCTTCTCAGGAGTTACGTGAACAAATATTACTCTTTGATGCATCATTTCCCATTTATGAAATCATTATATTTCATTCCGGGTGCATTAAATGCATTAATTCAGGTGCAATAGTGATGTTAGTGATGTTAAGCCGTCAACCCTGTGTTTGATAAAATGCATTAGAGATATTACATCACATGTGAATTTCATGCACATTCACAGGTGTAATGCAACAAGACGTAAGTGCATTCAATGCACTGAGATGGATGTTTTCTTTATATTAAAGGTACTAATGGCATGTGGTTTATGGTACACACCCACCATACTTTAATTGAAACATCTGTTACCCATTCTTGTATTTGACACTTTAAAATATTATTTAGCACCGACTGCACCTTTGATCCCAGCATTAAAAAATACTTTTTCTCTAGTATGCGACGCCTCAAAAATGTATAACACTGTAGCATAAGTGCATGCATGCTTTAGTCATTAGTGTTCGTCTTGTTATTTTATTATATGCTCTGATTTTGATATCACTGATTATTTTATTAGTTGTATAAAGTTAATCTTCTTCTTTTATTGAGTAATCCTTTAAATCTGAAATCCAGATTCCATTGAAATTTCCTTGGTGTTAATCGTGTTCCTACTCAATTTATCAAATGTCTATATTTTTACCTTTTCTATACGATGATTTATGTTAATTCTGACATTCTTGATCTTATTATTCATGAATCGTTGGTCCTTAAATTCCAAAGATAGTCATAGGTATAAATAAGATAAAAGATGAAAAATATAAATGAAAGAGGTCTTATATTTTGTTGACGACGGTCAACTTTCCAAAAGAAGTCGAAAGATACTCCATCGGCCCATTTTAGGGAGTTGAAAGACACTTCACTTTGGTCACAAGGAAGTCGAAAGATACTTCACCAGGGAGTTGAAAGACACTCCAAAATAAAAGTAACATAATGAAAATGAAAAGATGATTACTTCACCAGGCAATACCAAAGGATGTATGATCTTTTATAATAATGATTATGCTATTCTTCCTATTACACTTATCATGTTATCGTCATTCATGCAATGAAGCTCTACTCCATGTCTCTTGATAATGACATTAGCACACCAATTATGTCCATATGATTTTATCATTTATGATTATGTTCATTTGATTATCTTTATGATGTCATCATTGCTTATACTTCTATATGATTTTTATGTACTGGACGTCAAAGATTCATCTCCCCTATGTAATTCAATGTCACAAGTAATAACTTGTCCTATGTAATACAAACCATTGATCATGGTTGACACAGGTGGAATGATAGGGGTTCAAATCGGAGGGACCACCTACGTGGTAATCGTGTGAGGCCATATGAGCCTCACCACACTCCATGTCAACACACCACAACAGCAGCCCTATCGTCAAATGAGAAGTAAAGTAAATAAATAATTATAAGTATGCAATGATGATGACTAATGAATAAATAATTTCAGCCTCAACAGCGATAGGCACCGCAACAACCCCCGCAATGTATTAGAGCCTGTCAACACTATGGAAGGTTTCATCTACGAGAATGTTGATGGAGAATAGGTGCCTGTCAGTAGGGACACTTTATCCATGTGATGCATACTCAATTCTACATATTATCTCGCACTTCAATAAGTTAAAATTAAATGAGGATGCATCAATTTTCTAATCTATTTTTTTTGGAAATATTCTTTTCCTTTTATTATGTGATTTTTTACAGAATTTACTTGGCAGGAGAAAAAAATGGCCCATGTTCATATGACACGGGTCGTGTTTATCCAAGTCGTGTCAACACTTGTCACGTGCCGTTCAAAACGAATAGTTTCCTATCAGCATGGGTCGCGTCCGATAATAACGTCAAGATTCCTTCCATGATTTCAAAAGACAGCATGGTCCATGTTAGTTATATCGGAGGATTCGTTACGCTATGTAATCACAACATTAATCAACACGGGCCATGTCATCAATGACATGGTCCGTGTTGAGCTCCGAATTTTTTATGACCAGCGACTATAAAAAGACCCCATTTTTGACCAATGAAGGTATTCAATCTTGAAGGAAAACAACCACTTTAAAAAGGAGTGTCTTGTGGCTACTTTGTTTAGACTCACATTTTAGAGTTTTTCTACTCTGTAAAAAAATTGCATCAAGTTTTTTTTCGTTGCTGAGGACTTTTTCTATCTTTTCGTTGCTGAGGACTTTGTAAGAATAAGAGATAAAAGTCCTCGTGGGATTGATATCTTTTTACTACTTGTGCGACCGGTACACTTGCCGGCTTTTCTACTCTGTAAAAAAATTGCATCAAGTTTTTTTTCGTTGCTGAGGACTTTTTCTATCTTTTTGGTACTTTAATATTCTCATTTTTTTCTTTTTGAACGTATTTTGCATTCCAAACGTCCCACGTTTTCGTTGACACGCTCCATGTTTTTTCTATAATGCCCGGGATTAAAAGGAAAAGAGGAAAAGAAAAATAAAGGGAAAAGATAAAAAGGGGAATAGAAGAAAAGATCAAATTTGAGTTAGATTTAAATTGATCCTTTAGTTACCACACGAACTCAGATTTCTCCCCTATATATGGGATTAAATCCAACTCATGAACTTGAATTGGCAGCGGTAGTCTTCGCATTGAAGATTTGGCGACACTACCTATATGGAGTACAGTTTGAGGTGTTCACTGACCATAAGAGCCTTAAATACGTCTTCTCTTAGCGAGACCTCAATATGCGACAACGAAGATGGATGGAATACTTAAAGGATTATGAGTTCTCCATTAAAAATTCAGGGTTGTATGTTTCTTCCTCTTCTTCTTCAAATATCCTTCTCCTTGCCTCAAGCCTTTGCAATCTCCTTCTTCTTAAAAATCTTCTTTCAGGTTCAGGATCTGATTGGTAATGTTCCTCTTGATGGTCCAAGTCCTGCATAAAGAGATTCAGAAGTATCAAATTCAAGAAAGAAATGAAAACTAGACAAAAATGAAAAGTAAGAAATGATAACTTGCAAAAACTGAAAATTAGCCTAACAAATAAACTAAAAACTAATCTAAAACTAATCTAAACTATCTAAGTTAGCCTAATTGACCTCAAATCCCCGGCAACGGCGCCAAAAACTTGATAGTGATATTTGGGTTTTCTAGTGATAACTTGCTAAATTAAAGAAAAGGTCAATTTTTCATTTTTTTTTGGTCCCCCAACTCACTAGCTGCAAGTGCACAGGTAAGTTATAGTAGACTCAGGTTGTCGTATCCACAAGAATTTGAAGTCTAAGACACCCTAAAACAATCTAGATTAGTTCTACTTAAGTGGCTAAAAACATATTTTTAATGAATAGTGAAAACAGATTTTTTTATGGAAAGTGAAATGATAACAGGTTTTTGGGTTTTGGAAATTTATCAAAACTGAATTATAAATGCTAGAATGAAGTCTAAAAAGGTTTAACTATCTATGAGGAAGGTTCTTCTAGGATTTGGGGTTCATCTAAATTAATTAAGGATGAAATGGAACAAGTTATCACTAAATGTCCAATTTTTTATTCAACTTGAAAATGGTTGTTCCCACAGCTCAATTGGCCTCTAAATAAGCAATATATGATTATATAATTGTTAGCTAGGTTGAATCAAAAGAGGGTCCTCACTGAAAATCAAGTTATTATTGGGCTCAAAAGAAAGATTCAATGCTGATTTTTTGCAATCCAAGGAAGTTTGGAATGATAACTTGCATTTGCAATCATAAAAAAAATGAAATCATTCCAATCAACAAAACCAGGATAAAGTATACTCAATAATGGTGCTTGTGTTCCATGTTTCATCTCTGAATTCAAGGGAGATTCAAAATCAACCTCTCAGTTGCAAAATAAATTGAAATCCACACAAACACACTCAATTGGAAATGCAAAACATATGGCCACATGAGTTCATAATTCCCATTACTCCTTGGCCCATCTCTGGATCTCAAAGAAGCCCTTAAGACTACCTCTCAGTAGTGGATTAATATGAGGGTTGACAATGGAAATCAGAAGTTAATTAAATGAGAAAACAGAAATCAGCATTTCTGAAAAAATCAGCAATGTGGATTGATGGAATTCAAATTTGCCAAATGCCCCTTGACCCATCTCTGGATTACAAGGGATTCCTAGAGTACACCTCTCAGTGATTTGAATAAAATAGGAATTAACAATTAGCAAATCAGATTCCAAACAATCAGAAAATAGAATTTAGAATCAAACTAAGAAATCAGATTTTGGAAAAAAATCAGATTTGAATTTTGAATTGTCAATGATCTTGATTCATTTCTGAATAAGATCATGGCATATATTAGCCTCTCAACTATTCAATTATCCAATCCTTGATGACAATCAGATTCAAAAGCCCAAGAAATCAGATTTTTAAATTCAGGAAACCAGATTCTGAAATTCAGGAATTTTAGGTTCCAAATCAAACTTAAGGTAATGTTGAGAATAGATTTGAATCATGGAATGCCCAAATATTCATAACTCAATTCTGAACAAGATTAGGATGAAGACCAACCTTCCAATTGCTCAATTAATCAAGTTCAGAATGTCAAATAGGTTCAAACAGTTCAGAAATCAGATAACCAAAAAATCAGAATTAGAAATCAGTGGAAAAAATCTGATTTGAGTCAAATGATTGTCCAAATAATCTTGATTCATTTCTGAACAAGATAAGGACAATAGCAACATCCCAAGAACTCAGATCCTTGATGACAATCAGATCCAAAGCCCAAGAAATCAGATTTTCAGACTTCAGGAATTCAGGAAACCAAAAAAATCAGCAACTCAATAATTTAGAAATCAGAATTTTAAACCAATGGAAACCTGACTTACCAATTGATTCTTGACCCATCTCTGGATTACAAGACATCCCTAAAGTTCACTTATCAGTGAAGGGAATGATTCAGGGGACTCAATTGATAAAATCAGATTCCAATTAGGAATCAGAAAAATTAGAATTCTGATTTCTATTCAAAAATCAATGGAAAATTCTGGTTTTGAGTCAAATGATTGCCCAAACAATCTTGATTCATTTCTGAATAAGATAGGGACAATACCAACATCCCAAGGACTCAATTAACCAAGTTAGAAATGAAGAACAGATTCTGATATTTATAAGAATCAAATTCAGAAATCAGAAAACCAAATCAGAAATCAGAATTGCAATTGAATGAAATCAGAAAACTGACATTAATTCTTAATCCACTTCTGTAGAATGATTAGATCAAGTAATACTTCTCAGTCATTGGTTACAATTAGATCTTATAGTAGCATAGCATAAATCAGTAAAGAAGTTTCTGAAATCTGAAAATCAGAAATGATTCAGTGCATGAATTATAAAACAGTCCATATCCATCCAAAACTAATCTAAACTACTACCCTATCCTAGAAGAAATGGAGTTTAGCTCCTCATATTTACAAGATTTGACATCAAATGGGATAAGAAACAGATACAATTCATGGTTCTTTGAAGCTTCTCGGCCAGCAGCTCCCAAAATCCAGCATCCCCCTTCCTTGCCTTGCCTTGCTCCAAACCCTTGAATGACCAGCCTCCTTTCTCCTCCAGAAAAATCCAGCTTATATATCACTCCTTTCCACCCTTTGATCAGCATCTAAATGTTCTAATCCTCCTGATTAAGCCACCTGTCCATCTGTAGAAATTCCAGCAGTGACAGCTTCCCTTTTGTGCAGGAAAAAGTAGTGGTCCCCCCTACTTTTTCCACCTTTTGGCCACCTTTTCTTCTTGCTACAAAAACCCAAACAGCAAGCATCAAAGCTCTTGAGTAGTATTTTGACAAATAAGGATTAGAATAATGCTGGTAACTAGTTCAATTATCAGATGGGTTTATGTGTTGTGCAAGAATGAAAACTTATATCGATATGAATGAATTCAAGGGCCCGGAATGATAACTTTATGGAAATCTTAGAAAATGTACTAGTATGGGTGGTTCAAAGCATTTCATGCATCAAATTGATTAGAGTGACAAGTGAGTGAGGTCATAAATCAAATATGAATGAGATTCCTAAAAGTGATAACTTGAGTGCCCCAAAAACGATAACTTATATGACTTAAAAACGATAACTTGTCATAACTTGAGTTTTGATTATCCAAATGTGATGAAATTTGACCAGCAATGAGTTAGAACAATAATAAGATGATTGCTTAAGGTTCTTGTGCAGAATTAATGGTTTTTCATGTCGAAATGACAGAATTGCCTTTTAACGATAACTTGGCACTTGAAAAATGATAACTTGTTCAAATGGACTTAAAACTTTGCACAAGTTGAGATGTGACTATCCAAATATGATTTATACATGATAATGATGGATTTAGGGCAAGAAAACCATTGAAAATAAGTTCATTCAAAATAATGATAACTTGACACTTAGGAATGATAACTTGTCCTCAAAATGATAACTTGGCATAGAATTTAAATATTAATGGATTTTGGCATTTCAGAATCTCTATGCACATGGAATTAAGTATGAAATGAGGAATATCAACTAGTTATCACAATGTTTGCATTCCAAGTATAATTGGCCCAAAAATAGGTAAAAGTGGGACTCCATATGTATGAATTTCATCTAAAATGGGTTAGAATCATATAGTGATCAGCAAGTGATCAAACTCCCCCAAGCTTAGCCTTTTGCTTGTCCTCAAGCAAAACATTCAGAAATTAAGGACAAACTTGAATTAAAAGTCCACAAATGAAGTAAAGTCTAGCTGAATTGAATCCAATGAGTTTCCCACTTTGCCAACACTTCATTCTTTCCAAAAACTCAATTTCTAGCTAGGGAATCACAGAGGCTAAGGCAAATTTAAGCCATGGAAGAAGTACTAGCAATAACATGTTTGAATTGTAGGAATTGTCAACTTTACAAAGGGGTTGAACTACAAATCTCTTCATGAACAGGTTTTCAATTGATTAAATAGGTTTAACACCTGACTTTTATTCATGAAATGCATATAAACAGGTTTAGCACCTGATTTTTATTCATGCTTTCTTTAGGAGAGATTCCTTGGGAAGTTTTGCTCTCCTAAATTTTTTTTTTCTTTTTGCATTGAAGAGAGATTCCTTTGGAAGTTTTGCTCTCTTCCTTTTTTCTATGCATGCATATGACTTTTTACTTTTCTTTTTTTTTCATTTTTCTATCCTGTTCATGAAGTGAGCAATAGTAACTCAAGTATAGTTTAGATCCCTTTATCCAAAAAGTCAAGTTTTCCTATTTAGCATGGCAGCAAGAGCCTTGACTCCCTTCTAGACATCTGATATTACTAATTCAATCCATAAGTATCAACTAGTGTGACCCACAAAAAGGAAAAATTTTCAGCTAGAAATTTCATTCAAATGCATCTGAATTCATAATGCCAATTAAAGCAAGAAGGCTAATGGCCAAGTTGGCCACTTGGTATTGGAGTGCACCCACTGTCAAAATAAAGTATTCTACCCATTTCAGAGTTAAAATGAATTCAGAATTGAGTTGGGTCCAAAATTGATAACCGAGTGATAACTAGTGATAACTTATGAAAACCAATGATAACCTGGTATGAATTATGATATGAACATTAAAATCAATTGAAAACATGGTGTAAAGGTTAGAAAAGCACCAGGTTTCCTCCCCCAAGCTTATTCTCAACACTGTCCTCAGGGTTGAAATAAAGGCAAGGGAGAGGGGTGGGTGGGATTGAAATGCATTAAATTGGGCATTTGAATTCTCTTGGCACTTCATCTAGAAACTTTGGGTGGTCTAACCTTCATTAGTAGCAATTGATCCTGCAGAGAACCAAAAGATATCAGTGAAATAGTGAAATCAGAGTTTTGAGTGCACAATTTCAACAATGCATTGGAAATTTCTGAAGTTCACTGAAATTAATCTAAAATAGATTTGGATAACTGAAATGAATGTTAATTCAGATGATGATATGATCAATATATCATAATGAAAAAGATATTATCAGTTATCATTGAGTTTTCAGTGGAAAAATAAAAAATAAGGGTAAGGGTACTCCCTGAAGTTGAGACTTGTGAATTGAACATGTTCCTCATCCCTTATTCCTGCAAAAACAGAAAGATTAAGTGTAAAGTGGCTTGGGTTACCTCCCAAGAAGTGCCTTTCTTTAATGTCTTTGGCTAGACATTGTTACAAGGTGAAATCAGCTAGGTGGTAGTGGCAAATCAGCTAGAGTCAGCTCCTCCTTTGCAGAATCCATGGCTGTGGGATTGTAAAGCTTTAACCTCTGTCCATTTACCTTAAATATGTCATCTTTGTCATTCAGAAGGTCAACAACACCAAATGGATATACTTTATGAATTTTGAATGGTCCACTCCACCTTGACTTCAACTTTCCTGGAAAAATCTTTAATCTTGAGTTGAAGAGTAATACAAGGTCTCCAACCTTGAAATCCCTTTTCAGAATCCTTCCATCATGCCATCTTTTAGTCCTTTCCTTGTAGAATTCTGAATTATGGTAGGCATTTAGCCTAATTTCATCAAGTTCATCAATTTGGAGAAGCCTCTTTTGCCCACATGCATGCATATCATAATTGAGTGCCATGACTGCCCAATATGCCTTATGCTTCAACTCAATTGGCAAATGGCAGGTTTTTCCATAGACAAGCTTGTAGGGAGAAGTAGCAATTGGAGTCTTGTATGCTGTCCTATATGCCCAAAGAGCTTCATTCAACTTCAAACTCCAATCTTTTCTTGTCAAAGAAACTGTTTTCTCCAATATGGCCTTTACCTCCCTATTTGACACTTCTGTTTGGCCATTTGTTTGGGGGTGATATGAAGTGGAAACTTTGTGCCTCACTCCATATTTAATTAGGAGGTTTTCAAAACACCTTTCAATAAAGTGGCTACCCCCATCACTTATGACCACTCTAGGAATTCCAAACCTTGAAAAGATAACTTCCTTGAACAACTTGATTACTGCCCTGGAATCAGCTGCAATGGTGGGAATGGCCTCAATCAATTTGGACACATAGTCCACAGCTAGAAGAATAAATTTGTAACCACACGAACTAGGGAAAGGCCCCATGTAGTCAATTCCCCAAACATCAAATATTTCCACTTCTAGAATTCCTTGTTGTGGCATTTCATTCCTTCTTGAAATGGAACCAGCTCTTTGGCATTGATCACAACCCTTCACAAAGATATGTGCATCCTTGAATAAACTTGGCCAATAAAATCCAGATTGGAGGACTTTGGCAGCAGTCTTGTGTGTGGCTCCATGACCTCCATAAGGGGATGAATGGCATGCCTCCAAGATTTCTTGAAATTCAGATTGGGGTACACATCTTCTGTACATGCCATCAGGAGATTTTCTGAATAGAAAGGGATCATCCCAATAATAATCTTTCAAGTCATGAAAGAATTTCTTTCTTTGCTGATGTGTAGTCAGGAGGGGTAATTCCACATGCAAGATAATTGACCAAGTCAGCATACCAGGGAATTTGATTAATTGCCACAGCCATCAAACTATCATCAGGAAATGCATCATTGATAGGAAGTGTAGATGATTCTTGTATCCCTTCCATTCTTGATAGGTGGTCAGCTACTAGATTTTCACTTCCCCTTTTGTCCCTAATTTCTACATCAAATTCTTGAAGCAATAAGATCCACCTGATTAGCCTTGGCTTGGATTCTTTCTTGTTGATTAAGTGCCTCACAGCTTGGTGGTTTGTGAAAACAATAACCTTGGATCCCACCAGGTATGGCCTGAATTTGTCAAATGCATACACCACAGCAAGAAGTTCTTTCTCAGTAGTTGCATAATTGATTTGTGCTTCATCTAAAGTTTTGCTTGCATAGCATATGACATGGTGCTTCTTCTCCTTGGTTTGCCCCAGCACAGCTCCTACTGCCTGGTCAGAAGCATCACACATGATCTCAAAAGGGAGAGTCCAGTCAGGTGGCTGCACTACAGGGGCTGAGATGAGGGCTTCCTTCAACTTCTTGAATGCCTTCATACACTCTTCATCAAATTGAAACTCAACATCCTTGGCCAGCAACTTGGTGAGGGGCCTAGTTATCATGGAGAAATCTTTAATAAACCTCCTGTAGAAGCCTGCATGCCCCAAAAAACTCCTAATTGCCTTGACACTTGTGGGTGGTGGTAGTTTCTCAATCACTTCAATTTTTGCCTTGTCCACTTCAATGCCTTTGCTTGAGACCACATGTCCTAAGACAACTCATTCTTGGACCATAAAGTGGCATTTCTCCCAATTGAGTATCAAATTGGATTCCCTACATCTTTGTAGCACTTTTGTTAAATTGTCTAAGCAAGCATCAAATGAGTCTCCATACACTGAAAAATCATCCATGAAGACCTCCATAATTTCTTCAATGAAGTCTGAAAATATAGACATCATACACCTTTGGAAAGTTGCAGGGGCATTGCATAAGCCAAAGGGCATTCTCCTATAGGCAAAAGTCCCATATGGACAAGTGAATGTAGTCTTGTGTTGATCTTGGGGGTGAATTGAAATTTGCAAGAAACCTGAGTACCCATCAAGATAACAGAAATGGGAATGCCTAGCCAGCCTTTCCAGCATCTGATCAATGAATGGCAATGGGAAATGGTCCTTTCTTGTGGCCTTGTTTAACTTCCTGAAGTCAATGCACATCCTCCAACCTGTAATGGTTCTTGTGGATATCAATTCATCAGAATCTGACTTCACCACTGTAATTCCTCCCTTCTTTGGCACCACCTGCACTGGACTGACCCATTCACTATCTGAAATGGAGTATATGATTCCTGCATTCAGCAACTTCAATACTTCTTTCTTTACCACTTCTTTCATGGTTGGGTTGAGTCTCCTTTGACATTCAATGGAGGGCTTGTAGCTGTCCTCCATAGGGATCCTATGCATGCAAATGGAGGGATTAATACCCTTGATATCTTCAATTGAGTAGCCTATCACCTCCCTATACAATTTCAACCTCTTCAGCAGCTCTTCCACCTGATCCTGAGGCAAATTAGCATTAATGATAACAGGAAAAGTTGAATTCTCCCCCAAGAATTCATACTTCAAATTGCTAGGAAGAGGCTTGAGTTCCAACTTGGAATTGGCTTGAACTGGATTGCCTTGGCATTCAGCAATGATAACCTATTGTACCTCACCTTGAATTCCTACATTTTCCACTGATATTGAAGAGTTCAGTACTGATTTATATGCCATAGCCTCTGGATCTTCCAATTCTCTCAAATGGTCAAAAATTAGACACCTTTGCAATGGATCTTCAATAGGGATTATAGTTGAAACTTGCTCCACCACCTGATTCAATTGCCCATCTTCAAAATCATTTTCTAGAAAACTTGGCCTACTAATAACTTGGGCCAAATTGAATTCAATCTTCTCTTCTCCAATTTGGAAGGTCAATCTCCCTTCCTTAACATTAATTACAGCCCCTGCAGTGGCTAGAAAGGGCCTCCCAAGGAGAATGGGGGTGTTCACATCTTCATCCATATCTAATACAACAAAATCAACTGGAATATAGAATTTACCAACTTTGAGGGGTATGCCCTCAATAATCCCATGTGAATATTTGATGGATCTGTCTGCCAGCTGAAGGGACATATTTGTTGGCTTCAAATCTCCAACTTCAAGTTTCCTACACAATGATAAGGGTATGACACTCACAGAAGCTCCCAAGTCACACATGGCTCTTTGAATTTTTCTATTGCCTATCTCACATGGAATTGAGAAGCTTCCTGGATCCTTGAGCTTTGGAGGCAACTTATTCTGGATAATTGCAGAAGCCTCTTCAGTCAATGCTATAGTCTCATGCTCCAATACCCTTCTCTTCTTGGTTAGGATTTCCTTTAGAAACTTGGCATATGATGGCATTTCCTGGATGGCTTCAACAAAAGGAACATTTATGTATAGCTTCTTCAGGATTTCCAAGAACCTTCCATATTGCTGGTCTTGTCTTGCCTTGATTAACCTTTGAGGGAAGGGTACGTTGTCAAAAACCCTTGGATTTGCTTCAATTTGAGGGCTTGAATTCCTGATTTCCTCACTTGGTTGTTCACTTGGCTTTTCAGCAACCCTTGAGTCTGAATTGGCTTGATTATCATCCACTTTCTTCATTGGTTCCTCCACCATTTTACCACTTCTGAGCTGGATGGCCTTTGCTTGCTCCTTTGGATTTACTTCTGGCTGTCCAGGAAAGAATAAGGGAGGTCTAGTGGATGTACTAGCTTGTTGAGCAATTTGGCTTTCCAACAATTTCTTATTTGCATTCATGGCATCCAATCTAGAATTGATCTTCAAAATCTCCTCTCCTTGGCTGTCCTGCTTCTTCAGAATTTGTTGAAGCATCTCCTTCATTTCATTTTGGAATTGTGATGCTTGGACTTGAGGTGGTGGCTCATATAGATTCCTTTGAATTGGTGCACTTTGGCCTTGATTTCCATAAGGTGGTGGTGGCTGATTCCTTGGCAGGATTTTAGGCTGCCAATTTGAATTTTGCATAGGAGCTCCTTGATAGTTGTTGCCCTTGTAAGAAAAGTATGGATAATTCCTGTTTTCTGGAGTATAAAATTCAGCAGGAGGTTCGATTCCATAATTGCCCACAGCATTGATTTGATCCACATTTTGGTCCACTTGCTGCATAATTAAGTTGCAATTCTCTGACACATGGCCTTGATTCCCACATACACAACATCTTGTTTCAGAATTGGAGGCCCTATTGCCATTGGGAGTCAAGTTCAACCTCTCCAAAGTCTTGTACAGCACCTCTTCAAGTTGAGTTGACAATTGATTCACTGAATTGTCCATGGGTGGCCTCCTGGTTCTATCATGGGTAAGGAAGTGGTGATTCTTGGCTATGTTTTCAATGAGTTGATAAGCTTCATCAATGTTTTTAGATGCAAAGATGCCTCCTGCAGCAGTATCCAATGCCACCTTGCTAGGGTAGTTCAACCCCTTATGAAAATAGTTGACTAGCTGCCACTTCTCAAAACCATGATGGGGACATGCCCTTAATAATCCTTGAAGCCTTTGCCATGCCTCACAAATATTTTCTTGGTCCAACTGATAGAACCTCACTATTTGATCCCTGAAGTTATCAGTTTTTGAAGGAGGAAAGAATTCTGAAAGGAACAATTGATTCCCAAGTGGCTACCTCTTCAGGATTCAATCCTTTAAACCATATCTTGGCCTTGTCCTTGAGTGAGAAGGGAAATAATCTCATATACACTGCATTCATGGGGATATTATTGAAGTTCACAGTGCTGCATATCTCCTTGAAATTGTCGAAATGACATGCTGGATCTTCAGTCTCAAGTCCAGAAAACTGACTTTGCCTAATCATAGAAATCAAGGCTGGATTAACTTCAAAATTTGCCACAGGTGCTAAGGCTCCTCCTCCTTGTTGATTCCTTGCATTGCTTGGTGAATAACAGTCCCTAAGAGTTCTAGGAGCTGCCATATTTTGATTCATAACTCTTTCAAATTCAGGGTTGTATGCTTCTTCCTCTTCTTCTTCAAATATCCTTCTCAAGCCTTTGCAATCTCCTTCTTCTTAAAAATCTTCTTTCAGGTTCAGGATCTGATTGGTAATGTTCCTCTTGATGGTCCAAGTCCTGCATAAAGAGATTCAGAAGTATCAAATTCAAGAAAGAAATGAAAACTAGACAAAAATGAAAAGTAAGAAATGATAACTTGCAAAAACTGAAAATTAGCCTAACAAATAAACTAAAAACTAATCTAAAACTAATCTAAACTATCTAAGTTAGCCTAATTGACCTCAAATCCCCGGCAACGGCGCCAAAAACTTGATAGTGATATTTGGGTTTTTTAGTGATAACTTGCTAAATTAAAGAAAAGGTCAATTTTTCATTTTTTTTTGGTCCCCCAACTCACTAGCTGCAAGTGCACAGGTAAGTTGTAGTAGACTCAGGTTGTCGTATCCACAAGAATTTGAAATCTAAGACACCCTAAAACAATCTAGATTAGTTCTACTTAAGTGGCTAAAAACATATTTTTAATGAATAGTGAAAACAGATTTTTTTATGCAAGTGAAATGATAACAGGTTTTTGGGTTTTGGAAATTTATCAAAACTGAATTATAAATGCTAGAATGAAGTCTAAAAAGGTTTAACTATCTATGAGGAAGGTTCTTCTAGGATTTGGGGTTCATCTAAATTAATTAAGGATGAAATGGAACAAGTTATCACTAAATGTCCAATTTTTGATTCAACTTGAAAATGGCTGTTCCCACAGCTCAATTGGCCTCTAAATAAGCAATATATGATTATATAATTGTTAGCTAGGTTGAATCAAAAGAGGGTCCTCACTGAAAATCAAGTTATCATTGGGCTCAAAAGAAAGATTCAATGCTGATTTTTTGCAATCCAAGGAAGTTTGGAATGATAACTTGCATTTGCAATCATAAAAAAAATGGAATCATTCCAATCAACAAAACCAGGATAAAATATACTCAATAATGGTGCTTGTGTTCCATGTTTCATCTCTGAATTCAAGGGAGATTCAAAATCAACCTCTCGGTTGCAAAATAAATTGAAATCCACACAAACACACTCAATTGGAAATGCAAAACATATGGCCACATGAGTTCATAATTCCCATTGCTCCTTGGCCCATCTCTGGATCTCAAAGAAGCCCTTAAGACTACCTCTCAGTAGTGGATTAATATGAGGGTTGACAATGGAAATCAGAAGTTAATTAAATGAGAAAACAGAAATCAGCATTTCTGAAAAAATCAGCAATGTGGATTGATGGAATTCAAATTTGCCAAATGCCCCTTGACCCATCTCTGGATTACAAGGGATTCCTAGAGTACACCTCTCAGTGATTTGAATAAAATAGGGATTAACAATTGGCAAATCAGATTCCAAACAATCAGAAAATAGAATTTAGAATCAAACTAAGAAATCAGATTTTGGAAAAAAATCAGATTTGAATTCTGAATTGTCAATGATCTTGATTCATTTCTGAATAAGATCATGGCATATATTAGCCTCTCAACTATTCAATTATCCAATCTTTGATGACAATCAGATTCAAAAGCCCAAGAAATCAGATTTTTAAATTCAGGAAACCAGATTCTGAAATTCAGGAATTTTAGGTTCCAAATCAAACTTAAGGTAATGTTGAGAATAGATTTGAATCATGGAATGCCCAAATATTCATAACTCAATTCTGAACAAGATTAGGATGAAGACCAACCTTCCAATTGCTCAATTAATCAAGTTCAGAATGTCAAATAGGTTCAAACAGTTCAGAAATCAGATAACCAAAAAATCAGAATTAGAAATCAGTGGAAAAAATCTGATTTGAGTCAAATGATTGTCCAAATAATCTTGATTCATTTCTGAACAAGATAAGGACAATAGCAACATCCCAAGAACTCAGATCCTTGATGACAATCAGATCCAAAGCCCAAGAAATTAGATTTTCAGACTTCAGGAATTCAGGAAACCAAAAAAATCAGCAACTCAGTAATTTAGAAATCAGAATTTTAAACCAATGGAAACCTGACTTACCAATTGATTCTTGACCCATCTCTGGATTACAAGACATCCCTAAAGTTCACTTATCAGTGAAGGGAATGATTCAGGGGACTCAATTGATAAAATCAGATTCCAATTAGGAATCAGAAAAATTAGAATTCTGATTTCTATTAAAAAATCAATGGAAAATTCTGGTTTTGAGTCAAATGATTGCCCAAATAATCTTGATTCATTACTGAATAAGATAGGGACAATACCAACATCCCAAGGACTCAATTAATCAAGTTAGAAATGAAGAACAGATTCTGATATTTATAAGAATCAAATTCAGAAATCAGAAAACCAAATCAGAAATCAGAATTGCAATTGAATGAAATAAGAAAACTAACATTAATTCTTAATCCACTTCTGTAGAATGATTAGATCAAGTAATACTTCTCAGTCATTGGTTACAATTAGATCTTATAGTAGCATAGCATAAATCAGTAAAGAAGTTTCTGAAATCTGAAAATCAGAAATGATTCAATGCATGAATTATAAAACAGTCCATATCCATCCAAAACTAATCTAAACTACTACCCTATCCTAGAAGAAATGGAGTTTAGCTCCTCATATTTACAAGATTTGACATCAAATGGGATAAGAAACAGATACAATTCATGGTTCTTTGAAGCTTCTCGGCCAGCAGCTCCCAAAATCCAGCAGCCCCCTTCCTTGCCTTGCCTTGCTCCAAACCCTTGAATGACCAGCCTCCTTTCTCCTCCAGAAAAATCTAGCTTATATATCACTCCTTTCCACCCTTTGATCAGCATCTAAATGTCCTAATCCTCCTGATTAAGCCACCTGTCCATCTGCAGAAATTCTAGCAGTGACAGCTTCCCTTTTGTACAGGAAAAAGTAGTGGTCCCCCCTACTTTTTCCACCTTTTGGCCACCTTTTCTTCTTGCTACAAAAACCCAAACAGCAAGCATCAAAGCTCTTGAGTAGTATTTTGACAAATAAGGATTAGAATAATGCTAGTAACTAGTTCAATTATCAGATGGGTTTATGTGTTGTGCAAGAATGAAAACTTATATCGATATG
The DNA here is from genome assembly GCA_030549335.1 of Pontederia crassipes. Lineage (NCBI taxonomy): Eukaryota > Viridiplantae > Streptophyta > Magnoliopsida > Commelinales > Pontederiaceae > Pontederia > Pontederia crassipes. The sequence continues at coordinate 13,235,437 of CM060198.1, forward strand.
AATGAATTCAAGGGCCCGGAATGATAACTTTATGGAAATCTTAGAAAATGTCCTAGTATGGGTGGTTCAAAGCATTTCATGCATCAAATTGATTAGAGTGACAAGTGAGTGAGGTCATAAATCAAATATGAATGAGATTCCTAAAAGTGATAACTTGAGTGCCCCAAAAACGATAACTTATATGACTTAAAAACGATAACTTGTCATAACTTGAGTTTTGATTATCCAAATGTGATGAAATTTGACCAGCAATGAGTTAGAACAATAATAAGATGATTTCTTAAGGTCCTTGTGCAGAATTAATGGTTTTTCATGTCGAAATGATAGAATTGCCCTTTAACGATAACTTGGCACTTGAAAAATGATAACTTGTTCAAATGGACTTAAAACTTTGCACAAGTTGAGATGTGACTATCCAAATATGATTTATACATGATAATGATGGATTTAGGGCAAGAAAACCATTGAAAATAAGTTCATTCAAAATAATGATAACTTGACACTTAGGAATGATAACTTGTCCTCAAAATGATAACTTGGCATAGAATTTAAATATTAATGGATTTTGGCATTTCAGAACCTCTATGCACATGGAATTAAGTATAAAATGAGGAATATCAACTAGTTATCACAATGTTTGCATTCCAAGTATAATTGGCCCAAAAATAGGTAAAAGTGGGACTCCATATGTATGAATTTCATCTAAAATGGGTTAGAATCATATAGTGATCAGCAAGTGATCAAACTCCCCCAGGCTTAGCCTTTTGCTTGTCCTCAAGCAAAACATTCAGAAATTAAGGACAAACTTGAATTAAAAGTCCACAAATGAAGTAAAGTCTAGCTGAATTGAATCCAATGAGTTTCCCACTTTGCCAACACTTCATTCTTTCCAAAAACTCAATTTCTAGCTAGGGAATCACAGAGGCTAAGGCAAATTTAAGCCATGGAAGAAGTACTAGCAATAACATGTTTGAATTGTAGGAATTGTCAACTTTACAAAGGGGTTGAACTACAAATCTCTTCATGAACAGGTTTTCAATTGATTAAATAGGTTTAACACCTGACTTTTATTCATGAAATGCATATAAACAGGTTTAGCACCTGATTTTTATTCATGCTTTCTTTAGGAGAGATTCCTTGGGAAGTTTTGCTCTCCTAAAATTTTTTTTTTCTTTTTGCATTGAAGAGAGATTCCTTTGGAAGTTTTGCTCTCTTCCTTTTTTCTATGCATGCATATGACTTTTTACTTTTCTTTTTTTTTCATTTTTCTATCCTATTCATGAAGTGAGCAATAGTTCAAACTCAAGTATAGTTTAGATCCCTTTATCCAAAAAGTCAAGTTTTCCTATTTAGCATGGCAGCAAGAGCCTTGACTCCCTTCTAGACATCTGATATTACTAATTCAATCCATAAGTATCAACTAGTGTGACCCACAAAAAGGAAAAATTTTCAGCTAAAAATTTCATTCAAATGCATCTGAATTCATAATGCCAATTAAAGCAAGAAGGCTAATGGCCAAGTTGGCCACTTGGTATTGGAGTGCACCCACTGTCAAAATAAAGTATTCTACCCATTTCAGAGTTAAAATGAATTCAGAATTGAGTTGGGTCCAAAATTGATAACCGAGTGATAACTAGTGATAACTTATGAAAACCAATGATAACCTGGTATGAATTATGATATGAACATTAAAATCAATTGAAAACATGGTGTAAAGGTTAGAAAAGCACCAGGTTTCCTCCCCCAAGCTTATTCATTTAATGCCCTCATAGTTGTTTTCATGGTGTAATCGTTACCGACGGTTTTGACCGTCAGTAATTACGACGGTTTGGACCGTCGCTAGTTATATTAATAAAATACGCTTTGTATGATATTATTATACATTTATCGACGGTTACGACCTTCGGAAATTGCGACTGATTTTGCGACGGATGGATATCCGTCGGAAATATCGACGGTCCTAATCGTCGAAAAATTAAATAATAATATAATTAATTATATAATTAATTTTTTTATTTCCGACGGTCGTGACCATCGAAAAATCCGTCAAAAACATTTAATAATAATATAAAAATAAATAATTTAATTTTTTTATTTCCGACGATCATAACCGTCGGAAAAGTCGTCGAAAATTGCGACGGATGGATATCCGTCGAAAATATCGATATTCCTAATCGTCAAAAAATTAAATAATAATATAAATTATTTCCGACGGTCATAACCGTCGAAAAAACCGTCGAAAACGAAACCGTCGAAAAATCTGTCGCAAATTGCGACGGATTTATAACCGTCGAAAATTATCCGTCGAAAAATCGCAATTTCCTTGTAATGTTCATTTTGTAATAAGACTACCTACATTTTTTAACTTATTTCACCAACCAAGAACAGATTCATTTAATGCGGTTCACCCCGATTCCCTCCCCTGGCATCACATTCATTTAATGCGGTTCACCCAAATTTTATCCTCATTTAATACGGTCTGCTTTTGTCTCAAGAAATTAGACTGTGTCACGTCGGTTAGGAAATTAGTAGAATCAAGACTTCGTTCCGATTGTCAAACGCAGCCTAGTCTTAACGTTGCTCATCTTGCTCACCCTGCCATTTTACTATGATTGGATTGCAATGTGTTCAATGCTTACGTGGCTTCCCATCTTGGCCCCTTGTTCGACTCTATCTATATTGGATTTTGAAATTAAAATCTACCGAGTCATTTTAGTAAGTAGAAGTTAATACTACAAATAACTAATAAATACACTCATTTTAGCAAGTAGAAGTTAACAGGGATCGATTCCACTCATAGAAAAAATTCTTCATACATTTAAATTTTATTTTATTTATCCTTTTTTATTTATTAAACTAAATTTAATTAAATTTTATTTTTTTATACTTTATAATATATGTCAGCCCCCTCCGGCGTCAAGGGAGACGAGAGGGGCATCAAATTCATTTAATGCGGTTCAACCTGATTCCCTCCCCCGGCATCACATTCATTTAATGCACCCAGATTTCATCCTCATTTAATACGGTCTGATTCCGTCTCAAAAAATTAGACTGCGTCACATCATTTAGGAAATTAGTGGAATCAAGACCTCGTTCAGATTGCCAAACGCAGCCTAGCCTTAATGTTGTTCATCTTGCTCACCTGGCTTCCCATCTTGGCCCCTCGTTCGACTCTATCTATATTGGATTTTGAAATTAAAATCTACCAGTCATTTTAGTAAGTAGAAGTTAATACTACAAATAATTAATAAATGCACCCATTTTAGTAAGTAGAAGTTAATACCGAGTCATCAATTTATCTTTTGCTCTCCCCGGCAATTTTACTTGTATTGGACTGCAATGGTGTTTAATGTTGCTTCCCATCTTTGGCCCCTGGTTCGACCCTATCAACTTTATATTTTAAAAATTAAAATCCGCCAAGTCATTTTAATAAATGGGAGAAGTTAATAGCAATTGCCAGGTTGGATGGGGTGCTCAGGTCATATTCCTATAATGCTTCTCATGTAATTTTCCACTACAAATAAGCATATACTTAGGCTTTCTTCTATTTCCCTCTGGTCTTGCTGCTTCATTGTTCATATTACCATGAAGGACAAACGAATTGCTGTGTGCTCCATGCTGCTACTACTCATCTTGGCTTCTGGTTCTGCTCCACTCTACTCGATTTATCTATCTATATTTATTTATCTATCTATCTTTACATATAAATGCATACATATAAATAGGAATAAAAGTTTTCCATCTCCTTTTAATTGTATATATATATATATATATAGGAGGAAAAAATGGACATTTCGAACAGTATAATATATGGGTATGTGTATGCATCCAATACTTAATCTGTATTTGAATTGCATACTTAATCTGTATTTGAATTGCATACTTAACAGTATAAATTACTTAATCTTCTGGTTCTCTCATTATTTCAACATCCACAAGGAAAGACCACCACAATTTTTTCATTGACAAACTTGGCTTGAGAAAAACTTACCCTTTATTCTTTTCTTCTCTTTATTCGCTATTTCCTAATTTTCTTTTGTAAAACTTTTAGACCATGCCCTCATAGTTGTTTGCATGAATGTTCTTTTGGATTATTTCTATAAATCATCCTTAAACTATTTTAATTTTTCACATTTATCTTAAACTGCGAACTTATATTTTTTGTATTATTAAACTATCACGATTTTTTTTTTCAATTTGATCATTCCGTCACTTTTGTTAACTTCGATTTTACTCGTTTATGAAAATAAAAAATACCCCTTCCTTCGACTTTATGTTTTCATTTTGACTTCTACAACTTCGACTACGAAGAGAGGGATATTTTTTACTTTTCATAAATGAAAAAAAAGAAGGTAAGAGGAAAGTTAGACGGAAGTCAACGGAATGATCAAATTAAAAAATTGCTATAATTTAAGGATAAAAAAATCGTAATTTAGAATTATATGTGAAAAATCTGGATAGCTTAGGAGTGATGTATGAAAATAACCCTTTTTTTTCAAATATTATTCTTTTTGAAAATATTAGTCTAATTCTTTTATGTTGTATTTTTCTTTATTAGGGATGATGCCACAAGTTGAAGGCACTATTTGTTATACGGAAAGCACGGTGTTCAAGGAGTGGTGTATTTGGACTCCTGTGTGTAATACGTTATGCAAAAAGGAGGGCAACGAGGGAGGGAAGTGCAAATTTCAGTTGACCCAACTAAATTTGATCTGCATGTGTTACCATACTTGCAAGGATGGAGAAGTGGATATTGATCTCGTTAACTAAAGTTGTACTCACCTGCGTGTAAGCCTTTGAATACGGTCTTAACCAAACTATGTGATCCAAGGCATGCGCCCTTAATATCTCTAATAAAGTTTGAAAAATAAATTATTATTGAAGAGGATACAAATTATTTGATGTTACATTTGCCTTTATTTTATATTGACATCAATTTCATATAGTTGTTTACACCTACAAGTTCCTTTTTATGTGTTTGTAATCCAAATGTTATCTTGCAAACATCAGGGTGGTTAAGTGAAAATTAAAAATAATATTACAATAATATTTACATCAGTGGTAATAAGAAAGACCTAAGAAATCTATTGGCTTGTAATATTTAAAATTGCATAAAATATATGTACTCTTTTCTTTATTTTAAATGTGTTTAATATATGCAATATTTTTTCAAATATAAGTAGTAATGTTAAGATAAGATTGGTTGAATTTGTATCCAAATATAAGATGAGTATAATTTGTTGCATATGTTATAATACTTGTTAAAAATTAATTTGACGGTTGATCTCAACCTAATTATGTTATATGTATTTGCATCCTACGTCCAAGGTGTTTATTTGAAAATAACGATAATCATGTAAAATAAATGCTTAAATAGTGAACTAAAAATAGTCTTTTAACTTTTAGTACAAGAATATGTCTTGGAGTTAATACACCTATGCTAAAGTATATAAACATGCATGAAATATACTCGTATCCGATGTATACATAAGAAGTCATTCTTATCATGTACTTTATTTCACCCTTCTCACATAGGTCATCCTCAAATCACATTATAAATACCTAATGCATAACTAAATGATGTAGATGAAATTGTGTACTTTATAGTTTTGAAATTAGGATCTGCCAACTTATTTTAATAATTGAAAAATTAATAACAGCCGGTAGGTTGGATTTGGAATGTTAAAATCATGCTCCTCTTAATTACTACAAATAAATAATCAAAATGTACACTAAAAAATCCCATCATCGTCAATGCTTTATTTTTTGCTCTCCCTATCTTTTTACTTATATTGGATTACATGTGTTCAGTGCTTATGTTGCTTCCCATCTTGGCCCTGTCCACTTTATATTTGGAAACTAGGATATACCAAGCCATTGCAATAGTTGGGAAAAGTTAATAATATAAATAGGCAATTAATATATACACCCATAGTTCCCACCATCATTGATGCTGTATTTATCTTTTGCTCTCCCTGCCTTTATTGGACTACAATGTCTTTAAATGGTTATGTTGCTTTCCATCTTGGCTCCCTGGTTCGATTCTATCTACGTTCATTTTGAAATTTCCAACTCATTTTAATAACTGGGAAATTAATAACAATGTCAATAGATCTACATCAGAGCACAGTTTTTCATATGCTAGTACCAGTTTATTAGTTCGGATTATTAATATGTAAACAATGGAAAATGCTAATCTTATGATACTTGAATATGTAAACAGATGATAAATTATTATGCTGATTGACGCCTATGGTTAGAATTTTTTATTCAATTTTCTATTGTTCATGAGGGAGCTATGCTTATATTGCATTTATTATTCCAAATAAGTTATGAAGATACAATTTTTTGTACATGGAAAGTGAGAATATGAATGTGCTCTTATTTCCTTTTTTAGGCAAAATATTTTCTCCTTAAGTATTTGGATGCGACAGAGTTGCTACAAATTTGGTGGTCTATGTTCCTGCTTATAAGAAGCAACCTCTTTTTTTATTTTGGTCAATAAGTGAGAATATGTAAGCAACTTATAAGTTGGTTTATAAGGTAGTTTATAAAAATCTCAGTGATTGAGAATTTTAAAAAATGATCAATAAGAAGATATCGAATCTATTTATATAAGCTAGAAAAAATAAGTAAAAGGAGGACTGCTTATTTTTTTTTAAAGAAATAAGTCAGTTAATTATACTAATCATTATTAATATAATTAATTTTATTCACGTGTGTAATTGCTTAGTTTCGTATCAATAAAATACTTATTAATTTTATTCACGTGTGTTACTGCCAAACGAACCTTTTGTTTGCTTTGGCCGCCTCGACTCATTAAAAGCAAAGAAACGTTTTTCATTCTGAAAATATGGAAAAAAAAAATTCATTCTAAATCTTTTAGGCACATCTCAAGCGCGAAAAGCAAATGGCCCCCGATTTAATTAATAAGTGATTGCATCTTATAACATAAGCTTAACTGTGCATAATAAAAATTGTGGTATTTGGATTAGTGTCCAGCGGGGGAGCACTATGACATCATCAAATATTTTTATAACACTTCCGGTCTAATCAAAATATTATTTTCTTTGGACTCTTAGTCCATACAAATTTAAAATACGTCTTGATAAGTGAAGAAGATAGATACATATAAGTTTATGATCATTTTCGTATTTTATCTATATGAGACTATTTAACGAGGCCATCTTTATTCTTAAACTTCATGTTATTAGAATTTTTTTATTGAATCTCTCTGGATACCAAATATTTGTGAAAAGTTTTTTTTGTGCATGATGAGGTTTCCTTTCCATACTACGAGCTCAAAAGCCCTGGCACCACAAGGAACATCGTGAAGTTACATTAGGCAAACTTGTCCATTCTCGCTTTCCAACTTGGTGTGATCATTCTTCGTAGAAGGCCACTCCTACTTAGCAACGTAAGTTGCAATTAATACATAATCAATACATAGAACAAAAGAATGAGAAAATCCAAAGAAAAAAAGGAATAGAATGAGAAAGGTCCCTAGCCAAGGACGCCAAACCTTATAACCTTCGACAGTGGGACCTACGGATAAAAAGAAGACATGTAGCACTGGACATGAGTGGCTGCCTGTAGCGACAAACCACAAAGATTTATAGTCAGGCAACAATATGTTCGGACTTCCTCTAAGAAAAATGTTGCACAAAAAAATGGGATTTAATCACCCATGTAACACCCCCAAAATTGTCCCTCCTGTCACGTAGATAGGTTGACCCCGAGAGTGCTACACTGTCTGTTACACTATTGATCATACCATGTGATAGTGATATAGATGAGTGTAAAGATAACTTGCTGATTTTTGAATTAAAAGTGAGATTTTTCAATTTTTGATTCAATTTCCTAATTCACTTTCTACAGCAAGTATACAGGTCAATTGTAGTCTATTCAAATATCGTATAAACAGTGATTTGAAGCCAAAGACTCCCTAAAATAATCTAGACTAGCTTTAACTAAAGTTACAATTTCAAGAAATTGAAGGAAAATCAAAACAGATTTTTAAAAGTGGCAAAAAGGATAACTATTTTTGAACTTTTGGAAACTTATCTAAACTGAATTATAAATGCAAAACTAGAGGCTCAAAGGGTTTAACTATAAATGGGGAAGGTTCTCTTAGGAGTTGGAGTTCATCTAACTTAATTATGGATGGAATGGGACAAGTTATCAATTTTTAGTCAAATCTGATTCAATCTTAACATGGCTGCTCTCACAGCTGAATTTGCCCAAAACTAATCATTATATTCTCATATAAATGTTAGCTAGATTGAATTAGAAGAGGATCCTCACTGAATATCAAGTTATCATTAGGCTTAAGATCAAAATTTCTTGCTGATTTTTAGCAATTGCAGTGAAAATCAGAAATGATAACATCCAATTGCACCTTAAACATGAGGGAATTACTTCAATTAACTAAACATGAATGAAATCAATTCAATATTAGTGCAAATACTTCTTGGTTTATCTCTAAACTACAAGAGGATTTTAAATCAGCCTCTCGGCTGCAAATTTAAATGAAATCCACATTTTCACTAAAGGATTGAATGAAATCAGCACCTAATTGCATTTGGGAATTCAGCAATTGTCATTGCTCCTTGATTCATCTCTGAATCTCAAGGAAGGCCATAAGATCACCTCTCAGTGATTGAATAGAATCAGTGGTTTACAATGACAAAGAAGAATCCCACAGATTTCTTGAAATCAGATTTGAATTCAGGATTGAAATTCAGAAATCAGCATTCAAAAGTTTGTAATAAATCAGGGATTAAAAACTTGAAAACACCATTGCTTCTTAATTCATTTCTGAACAAGAATGAAACTATAAGTAACCTCTCAATTATCAATTAAGTCATGGCTCAACAATGATAGAAAACAAATTTGAACAATTCAGAAATCAGGAAGTTCAGGAAATCAGATTTCAGAAAATCAGATTTCAGAAAGTAAGAAATCAGATTTCTAATTGGGATTACTTTTAGAACTTGGCATTGGTTCTTGATTCATTTCTGAACAAGATTAGATCAAATGATAACTTCTCAGTTGTAGATACAATCAGGACCTTACAATGACAAGAAACAGATTCATATTAAACAAATTTCAAGAAACAAAAATTGAAATCAATGCAGGAATTCAAACTTGTCTATATCCATCCACAATTAACCTAGACTACTACCCTATCCGAGGAGACATGGAGTTTAGCTCTCATAGTTACAAGCATAGATACATCATAGAATGAAAAACAAATGCAAATCATCCTAGATTGAAGACTCTCGACAACAATCAGCAGCACTCCAGCACTTTAGCTTTGGTCCAACAGAACTCCAAATAGAGGTTTAGAGTTTTCAGCTTATATATGACTTCCTTCCACCTTAGATCAGCATCACATTGTTCCATTCTCCTGATTCAAGCCACCTGTCCAATGGCCTGAGATTCCAGCTGCTGTGACAGCTTTTGGGCAGCAAAAAGTAGGTGGTCCCCCCTCCTTTTTCTCCTTTGTGCAGCTCTATTTTACCTGCTAGAAGGGCTAAAACAGCAAGCATCAAAGTCCTCTAATAATATTTAAAGAAATAAGGATTAGGACAGCAAGTGAAATCAGCTCAATAATCAAATGGGGTTTGATGTTGTGCAGAATTGAAAACCAAAGTTAAAAGTGATAACTTATCAAACCTGAAATGATAACTTTGCACATATCATGAAAAATGTTCAAATATGGGTAGCTCAGAGCATTGAAGGCATCAAAGGGATTAAGAGACCAAGTGAATGAAGTCAGAAATCAAATGTGGATAAGATTTCATAGGAATGATAACTTGGGTGTCAAAAATGATAATTTGATGCTATAAAAATGATAACTTGTCATAACTTTGTTTGTGGTTATCCAAATGTGATCAAATTTGAACAGTAATGAGTTAGGACAATAATATAATGATTGCTTAAGGCCTTTGTGCAGAATTGATAGCTTTGCATATCAAAATGATAGTTTTGCCCTTAAACGATAACTTGGCATTGAAAAATGATAACTTGTTCAAATGGATTGATAATTTTGCAAAAGTTGAAATATGATCATTCAAATATGATTCATTCATGATGGCAATGAATTTAGGGCAGAATAATCACTGGAAATCGGCTAAATCAAAATAATGATAACTTGTGCACTTGGAGTGATAACTTGCCCTAAAAATAATAACTTGGTATAGAATTGAAATATTTATGGATTTTAGCAATTCAGAACCTCTATGCGCATGGAATTAGGTATAAAATGAGAAAGATCAACTAGTTATCACAATCCATGCATTCCAAGTATATTTGGCCAAAAGTTAAGCAAAATAGGGGCTCGATATAGGTGAATTGAAAAGAAAATGGGATAAAAACCTATTGTGATCAGCTAGTGATCATTATGACATTGACCATTCAATAATTTGTATACGTGGGAACAATTGAAATAATAAAATAAGTATGGACTTTTATTGCGAAAGGTGGAAATATACTTTATTGCGGAAGAGTTGGAATATCAAAGGATACTAACCACTTATTGCAGTCACAAGTAAGTGGGCAATGACAATAATATCCAATAAAATATCGACAATGGTAACATATTTGATTACAACGGAAAAGACCATAATAACCATGTAGAGATGAATTATTCAAATAATGCAATTACAAACGAAAAATATTATTGAGTGCAATGAGTCATGTGCAGCAACCTTGAGCACTGCGTTTTCCATCACTCCTCTCTAGATAAGACTCTCACATGCAAAATTCCAATTACAGCGGTATCGAATACCCGTGAACGAAAACGCCCAATACAATAGAATCATAAGCTATAAATTAATAATCAAAACATGCTTGAATCAATAATAGATAAGCAATGACATATTTTGCTATGGACAGATAATCTCTTCTATTCTCATTATAATCAATACTTTGGTTGCACAAGGCAATGAATCTTCATAACTATATTTCATTCCTTACTCTGTCCATGCTCTACTCTCTTCTATAACTTTGCTTTGTCATTACTACGTCAAACTCTGTACTTTGCTATACATTACTTTGACATACTTTGCTATACTTTCCAATACATTATTTTTCCATGCTTTGCTATACTTTGCTATGCTTTATTTTATCATGCTTATTGTATTTTACTTTACTATGCTCTATAGTACTGTGTCATATTGTACCATGCTTTACTTTACTATGCTTTACTTTGCCATTCTTTGCTATACTTTTACATAAGGCAATGAATCATTATGTCCATACCTTATTCTGTACTATATCCATACTCTATTCTTTTCTATAACTTTGCTTTGTCTTTACTATACCATACTCTGTACTTTGCCATACATTACTTTGCCATACTTTGCTATACTTTGCCATACAATTCTTTGCTATACATTACTATACTTTACCATACTATACTTTGTTGTACTATACTTTACTTTACCATGCTTTACCGTGCTTTACTTTACATACTTTACCATGAGTTATACTACATCTTTTACATTCTATGCAGTCTTTGAAGTTCGTTATCCTATGCGAGCTCGACTTTATTAGGTTGGGATGCCAAAGGTGCCTCTCTGAATCTATAAAGCCAGTAAGCCCATAAAGGAAAAGGGGTGCGACAATGCGTCACCCAATTTGGAATGTAGGTGGAAGAGGACCTACACCACAGGAACAATGGTCATTTAAGAACCTGTAGGTTCACTATCTCCTCAGTTAGCTACTTGTCCCTCTGGCTCAATACTATATTCTCTGGGGGAAGGAGTGTGACCAATGCATCACCCTTCTTCGAGACACAGGTGGGAGAAGACCTTGTAATCTCAGGAACATTGGTCATTGAAGACCAATAGGTTCGTTGTCTCCTCAACTTCGCTACCTGCCCCTCTCTATGCAATGCTATGTTACCATCACAGTGGGGCTATTAATACCCACCTGTTGGCTTCTGTGATATGTAATTTGGGGCGGCACATGGCAAATCCCGTAATTTCATCTTTGCTTTACTTACATTGTTAATCATCTGTAGAATTTAGAAATCATGGATCAGAGAAAAAGGGTAAAGTCAGACCTCTTTTCCTGAGTAAGAAAGACCCATTATATTCTGTACTATATTGGACATGGCCTCAAGTGGGCCTAACAAAAAGTGGGGCCCAACTATGAAGTTCGAATCCAAAAAGGTCATTTACGTCTTTTGTAATAGAGCCCGGACCGGGTAAGGGAAATTCCGGTTCAAGTCTTTTGTTTTAGGATCCATGTACGTGACTCTGGCCGAGTCGGGGTTCAACTCGGGCCGGATCAGTGTTCGTACTTTGAAATAGATTTGTAATTCTCTCTGTCCTTGGACCGGTCGACCATTCTAACTGGACCGGTCGGTCGCTCCCATTGGCCGGTCGACCGTCTTGTGCCGAGTCGGTCGATCGATCGGTCAACCGTTCCTGACGGTCACGCATGTGCCTTGTCGAGCCGATCGACCTATCTTCTTGAACCAGTCGATCGCTTTTAGCGGCATACCTGCGCCTCATCATATGTCGACCATTCCAAAGGAACACTCCTTTGTTTCATCCGACCGGTCGACCGATTCTGCGGCCAGAACAGAGCTGCTGATTGTTTTCTTCTTTTCCAGCCGACTTCCGGATGTGGGATCACGACGCTTACTTTTTCAATCATTTTCCGTTCGCCGGCGATCCCTGCGTCATCTTCTCTAGCTGCGATGGTTTTTGGCCGACGAGGAGGGTACGGTCGGCCTTCATGAGTGCACTGGTGGAGGACTGCTTTACGTCGACGTCTGCCGGATCGACCCTTCGTCCCTGCGTGCGCGGGCAGTCCGCTGGAGCAGAGGAAGAACTGAGGGCTTATTGTGGTGGCCGGTCCGAGGAGATCCAAGAGGGGAGCATGGGGAATCCTCTCCTCCTCTTTTAACCTTTCTCTGGCCGAATCAGAGGAGGAATCGGGGAGCAAATCGGAGGACCAGTCGGGACAGAAATCTCTCTCTCCATTTATTATTCATCGTTTCCTTCTTCCTTTTTATTTCAAATCTCTTTCCTTTCTTGCTCTTCCCATGATCTGAATTTGATTTAGCATTTAAATTTTTTCCATGTTTGTGTTGATTCTTGTCAGACGTTATACAATGTGTGTTCGAATTCAAATCCCTTTCTTATTTGGATCCCTCGGCGCTTTAATTCTATTTATTTGATTTGAATTAAATTCCGAATTCCCTTCCTCTTCTGATCTTTCCTTCTCCTAAATTTAATTTGCGTTTGAATTCTTTCCATATCCGTGTTGATAAAATTTGCCAGCTGTTATACGTTTCGAATTTTAAATCCTTTCCCCTTTTGTATTCTTCCATGTTTTGATTCTTTTGAACTCCTTCCTTAATTATAATTTACGTTTGATTCTTGATTTCCTCTCATTAATGTCATTTAATTCCTTGTTTTAAAATTCATTTCCTTCTTTAAGAATTGATTTCAATTAATTTTCAATTTGAATTCCCCCATTAATGACATTGATTTTCAATTGATTCCTCCATTAAATTCATTGATTTCACGTTTTGATTTCTTTCATTAATTGCATTAAATTTCAATTTTGAATCCTTTTTCCTTATATGGAATTTTGCATACGTTACAAGCCATAATAAAAAAATGGGATTTAATCACCTATTATTGGAGGATGCAACTGCGCATAGTTATAATGTGGTGCTGGAAACGTAATCTCAAAATTAATGGGATTTAATCACCCATGATCAACCACTAACTCTCCACAACTGCACAAAAAAAAGAGGGCAAGGACTTCGTACCTTCTATCCCCCTCAGCACCATCACGATTTTTCTCACCTATGTAACCTGTGCAAGTGCTGCCTGATATTTCGCTCTCCCTCGTGCATCTACATTGCCTTGGTGTTACATCTCATATTCCAAATCGGCCTGCAGGGGGTGCTCTGTCAGGGGAGGAGACACAGTAGCAAGGATGACATAGAGGGGCGAGACTTCTCTGAGATTCGATAGATCGACGAGAAAATAACTGCGAATCAGGTGGGTGAAATTTGAAATCACCTTGCATGACTTTAAGTAGATGGATCTGATCTTTCATGTTAATCTTGCAAGTTATGATCAACGGATTTAATCCTCCATGTTAATCCTGCAAGTTATGATCTATGTATAATGTTTAATAACCTTTGAGAATGATAAATAAGTCTGATCTATGATGTCTTATTTGATTGTTTTCGAAATTTCTTGTGAATATTTCTATTAGGGCCCACTGATGACATGCACTATCTCTCATTAATTCCGTTATGCTTTGATGTGGTTGTATTGAAATATTGAGGTTGTTTTCGGTAAATGTTTGCTGTCATAATCTAATTAGTTATTGTTATTGGATGCCTTATTTGTGCTATGTATCTGCTGTATGGAATAAGATGTACTTTTATCGGAAACATTTCACGAAATCACGATATCTTGAACATTAGAAGAACTTGGCCCGGATTAAGATGAACTCGGCTCGAGTTCATAGCCAATCCGACTAGGTAAATCACCTACTCGGCCCGCGTTCGTAGAATGCGGCCCGGGTCACCCCGAGCTCGGCCCGAGTTAACGAGCGTCAGACCGGCTGACTAAGGGTGTTCACTGGGTCCCCGAGTACCCGAACCGACCCAAACTCTTTTGGGTCAGTTCGGACCTGACATCTGGTCAGACCCGATCCAACCCGAAGTTGATCCGAGAGCAAACGGGTCGGGTTCGGGTAGAATTTTTTCAACCCAATATGAACCGACCCAACCCTTACGATCCGAACCACAGCCACACTTGACGAGTCAATACTCTAGTCACGGTCTCACGGAGTCACACGACATAGGTCCTCCTCGACTCGAAGTTGTCGTTCTACGTTCTAACCCTAGACCCGGCCCTCTTGACCTTCTGCTCATCGCTTGGATCTTCTACTTTGCCTGGATCTTCTATTCTTCATCGTCTGGATCTTCTGCTTCACTTGGGTCTTCTGCTTTTCGCCTCGATCTTCTGAAATCAGCATCGATTCGTCGCCTCGCCTTTTTCTTTTTGGATCTGTTGGTCTTCGCCTCTTCATTCAGAAATCAGTTGAAGGAAATCAGCATAGATTCGCCACCTCGCCTCTTTCTTTTTGGATCTTTCTGGTCTTCGCCTCTTCCTTCATAAATCAGCATCAATTTGTCCCCTCGTTGGTGCTTTCAGTGGCGTCCTGCACAGCTGCACTGCTGTGTTGCAGCATTTATAGACGACATTGGCACCTTGCATTGCAATCGCTTCATGCTAGGTTCATTCTGGTTCTTCTCCAGTTCTGCCAATCGATTGCTTGTTGTAGAAATTTTGGTTGCTTGATGGGAACATTTTCCCATATAATTTTATCTATTGTTCAATTTTATCACAAAACAAAACAAGAGCTGTGATTACTTTTATGTAAAAGTTCAAGATGAGAGAGAGATGCAGAGTTTGCTTTTATGTTGCATTGGGTGACATGCAAACATGCAGCATTGCAGCTTGCTTCTATGTTGTGTATCAGACCAACCAAATGACATGCAACCAAATAATTATTCTTTTTTGGAACTTAGTATTTTGTCTTGGCATGTTTTCATGATTCTTCCACTACCAGCATACCACTATGCACTTACTAAAGTCCATCTTGGCCATTAGTCACATCTATGTTGCATGGTACTACAATTTTGTCTTTTTCCTATACTATCAAGGTGACAAGGTTCTTAGGTTCATGTAATCAATAATCATGTGTTTATGTGCACTGCATAGTTATCATTGGAATATTGCATGTAAAGTTGTTAAATAGAGTTAATAAGTTTTATGAACTTACTATTTAATACTTTTTCCTTTCTATACAGGCTTATTAAAAGAATTATGGAGAGAGAAATTTTGTCACAAAACACTAGCGGAACTCAAGTTGGAAGTGCTCCTAATCCAACAAGTTTGACTCAAAGTGAACCAGATGGCACACAACCTACAACTAATCCTCGAACAATAGAAGAAATTGCTTCGTCGGAACAAATTACTACAGATAAAGAGGTACTACTAAAAAGAAAATCTTGTAGGCCTTCTTCTAATGCTTGGCTTCATTTTAAGAGAGAAAAGGACAGAGCTATTTGTAACTATTGTAAAAAATCTTATGCTTACAATATATGCTGCCTTTCATGGAACTTCAAATTTATTAAAATAATGTGAGAAATTTAGACAATAATGTTATTGGTAAAAAGCAAAAAACAATTGCGGTTGGCAAGCAGTGTGAAGATGATCCAAACAATTCTGTTAGTATGAAACTTCTAGATTTTAATCAAGAAAAGTCTCATTTATCACTTGCCAAAATGCTTATTGTTGATAAGCTTCCATTCAAATTTGTTGAGACTCAAGGTTTTAAAGAATTTGTTGCTGAATCTCAACCAAGGTTTCAGATTCCTTCTCGTATAACTATTGCTAGAGATTGTATGCAATTGTTTAAACTCGAGAAGCAAAAATTGAAAAATATTTTTTTTTGAAAATCGGTAAATGGTTTCTTTAACAACAGACACTTGGACTTTGATTCAAAATATGAATTATATGTGTGTCACTGCTCATTACATAGATGACAGATGGGATTTGCACAAGTATATTATCAGTTTTAATTTGATTAGTGATCACAAAGTTGATACTATAGGGAAAGCTATGGAAATATGCCTAAAAGATTAGGGAATTTTGAAAATTGGTTGTGTTACAGTAGATAATGCAAGTTTCAACAAACCAACTATTTCTTATTTAGTTGATGGTATGGGTGATTGGTTCGTGCAACTTTTCTTCAGGAGGAGTTAATGCATGTGAGATGTGCTGCTCATATTTTAAACTTAATTGTTCGAGAAGGAATGTCTATAATAGATGCATCTATTAGAAGTGTGAGAACTGCATGCAAATATGTGAAATCTTCTCCAGCTCGATTGGATGCTTTTAAGAGGTGCATAGAAATGGCGAACATAAGTTGTAAAAGACAACTAATACTTGATGTAACTACATGGTGGAATTCCACTTATTTAATGTTAGAAGTTGCTGAAAAATTTGAGAAAGCATTCAAGAGACTTAATCATGATGGCTCATATATAGCATTCTTTACAGATGCTAAGGCATCAATTCCTACAAATGAAGATTGGGCCCATGTTCGAGTGTTTATAAACTTTTTAAAAGTATTCTATGATGCTACTCTATCATTTTTAGGATCATTGTACGTCACTTCCAATGTTTTCTTCATCCAGTGCTGTAAATGATGACAATGAAAATGTAACTGAAATTTGATGAATATTGGGAGAATGATAAATTGTTGAATTATCTTCTATTTGTGGTTGTTTTCCTTGATCCACGTTACAAGTTGGAGTATATCGAGTTTTGTTTTACTCGAATGTATAGTGTAAATAGAAGCAAAGAAATGTTACAAAAGTTAAAACTGTTCATCCATAGATTATTTCAACAGTACAAAATATCGACTCCTCTGGACAGGGCTGATTCTAGTTGCTTGACCTCCATAATAGAGTCAACATCCAATACTTCTAGAGAAGACATTGATTGGAAGGATGAATTCAGATTGAAGGTAAGAAGAAAACAATGTGAAGTGAAAAAATTGAATTAGATAAGTACATGGAGGATGATGTTGAGGAAAATAGTGATGGATTTGAGATTTTGAAGTGGTGGAAATTAAAAGCATCAAAATATTATTTTCTTTCACATATGGCTAGAAATATATTGGTTGTTCCCATTTGTTCTGTATCATGTTAGAGTGCTTTTAGCACAGGAGGTTGAGTTCTCAACCCATTTCATAGTAGTTTACGCCCTATCACCGTCAAGGCTTTGGTTTGCACTCAAAACTGGTTAAGAACTCCCCTAAAGTTAAGTGATCTTCGACTTGAACTTGATGAAGTAGAGAAGATTAAAGAAGGTAACAAAAATTTATTAATAACTTATTTTTTAACTTAGATTATTCATTTTATTGACTCACATTGATTATGTTGATTGTTATATGATTGCTAGGAACAAAGGATAATGAATCATATAATTGATTTGTTTACTTCATCACATGTCTGACAGATTTTGAAGTTTAAGTAAAACTAATGTGATTTCTTTGTGAACTGAAAGTTAATGTGTTGTTGTCTTGTTGAATCTTTTGATACAAAAATATTATTATTATAATTTTACTTCTTATTAGAGCTTGTTTACTTTCTGTAGGATCTTAATATAATGAAGTTGATGCTGGCTAATTGGCTTGATGTTACTATTATGGACAATATTTAGTGAATCTTAATTACTCTTCTCTTTTTTTTAATAGACAGCCTTTATTGTTGTACTCTTTTTGGATTAAGTAGAAATATTTTATATTGGACTTACCAACTTAACTACTTAAGTAGTTAAGTGCTTTATATTTTTGTGTTGTGCTGCACAACTTGTGCATGCTATTTTATATCTTTCTTATTGGAGGCTCTGGGTTCTTAACTTCTTTTTTTCAGATTTTGATGATGAACAAGTTGTTTGCCTTTTACATTTATGGTAAAATAATTCCTTTAGATTTGTTATTGATTAAAGAACACAGCTAAAGGCATACAAATAACACTTTCTTTTATTTTCTCATTGACAGCTAAATATGTGATGATTTGATTTCCAGAAGAGTTATTTCAAGTAATGTGTTTTCCTGATCTTGGGTTGGACTCTTGTATGGGGGGTTATTTGGTAACTTTGCTGCAAACTAAAATTTCTTCAAATATACTTTGTTATCTCCAAATTTTAATTGTGCTTGTGCATGATTATCTGCTACATGGGATTAATATTTTTTGCTTTGTCTATATGCATCATCCTTAAGACTTTCCTAATTGCTTGCAAGTTCTCTAGTTATGTTGCCTCTCCATAGTCCATATGGGTCATTTATATGTTTGTAGCTAAACACTGAGTCACTGAGAAATATTTATAAGAAACAGATTATAAGAAATAGATTTCTAAATGGAAACAGATTTCTTATCCCCTTTGTTAAAACTTTGATAATAGGAAAATCTGCCTGAAGTCAAGAACACAAATTTCTTATTGCAGTTCTTTGTTTGGGATATATACATCTAAGAGACCAAAAAAGGACATGTATTCAATGTGTCTAGTTCTGGGGTGGGTCGTTAAGTGATATTCTCAAGAAATGTTATTGTTGTTTTTATGTGAATTTGAGATATATTTATACAATCAGTATTTTTTTGTTATAGAGGGTAGTGACCTTTTCATTTCTGTTCATCATCTTAGAAGCCAGATATGGTATTTGCACAATGGTGGTGGAGTCCTTGTAGTGCTACAAACTGAGTCCTTTTAGTGTTACAAGTTTGCAACATCCCATGTGAGGCATTTGCCAGCCAACAAATGTTCCATACATGTAAAGATTCTCTGAGGCTTTTATGTGATTTCCAGTTGAAGATTCTCTAATGAAACAAAGGGATGCAATATGTTTGATCAGTTTTGTTTTTCACTTATCTCACAAATTTAACTAAGTAAGCAAGTTTTATTCTTTCAAATATGCCTTATATTTTCAGGAAGCAGAGAAGCTGAGGTTAATCTCATAGGCATGGATGATGTTTGTATTATCTAAGAAGAAATTGAGTTAGCTAGTATGTGATAAGTGAATATTGAAAATTGAAAACTATGTTGTTGCCTTGCTACTGTTTTGTTCTTTTTTTTTCTTGTTATTTAGTTGATTGGAAATATGGTGCAACATCCAACAGCAGTAAGTGATCTGTGATCAATAGTTTGATACAAATTCAACATCATATGTTTAATGTGCTAAGTTCTCTAGTTAATGGTTTACTTCAATGATAGTTATTTATGGTTTTTAGATGAGATACGAATAGTGTGGTTGTGTCATTTGTGTGTTTGTGGTCTGTGGATGGATGCAATTTCCACTCTTGTGGGCATTTGGAAGTAGATGGAGGCATGGAGCGGAGTCTTTCCGTGTAATTTGTAAAGGTGCAATTGCTGGCTATTTATCATGATTTTGTAATCAATTTGACATTGCTTGCCTTCTGTAGATACTCCTTTCTCAGGTCAGGATCTTATTGTGCATGTTTTAGAGCTATAAAAGATCTACTAATAAATAAACCAAGTAACCCGAAGACCCTACCCGAACCAACCCGACCCAACCAAGGTCGGGTTAGTTCAAATTTGAAGACCCAAATGAGTTTTGCCCGACCCAACCCGACCCAAATAAATTCATTCAGGTTGGTTCGGGTTGAAGATCGAGTCGGGCCCGACCCAACCCGTGAACAGGCCTACGGCTGACCTCTCGACATTTTGTCACCCGACTCGAGTTCCACTGAACTTGGCCCGGGTTTGTCCTTCGTCGACCCCAATGATGTGTTGCACTATTTACGAACCCAACCCGAGTGATGATTACACTCGGCCCAAGTTCACACTATGAACCCGGCCCGGGTCACCCTGTACTCGGTCGTGTTATAGCAATCCGAGAACATTAATCACGTTCCCTACTGATCCTTGATTTTAATCTGAACTCTATCTGTTCTTATTTTGATTGATCACAATTATGACTGGATTAATGACATGTGATCTCACCATGATTTATTCCTAATTTAAGATATGGACCCTTACGATGATTCATCCTATTATTATTCCAATTTGTTCCCACATTATGATGTATAATGAATAACAAGATTCTAAAGTGATTAATAAGTTAAGATAAAAGATGAATAATGGATTGCCAGCCTATGCCAAGTGCCTCATGATAAGGATCGCTCCCTTGGTCATAGTTTGATCACTCATTTACCTACACAAGACTGTACCGTTTCACTCGACATACCCATAAAGAATTTAAAGGCACCTAATTTCTAGGCATGATTCAAGATTAAGAAGTATGCCAAGTGCCTCATGATAAGGGTCACTCCCTTGGTCATGATTTGATCACCCATTGACTTGCACATGGTTGTATCATTTTGCTCGGCATACCTCATGAAGAATTGAAAGATGCCTAAAGTCACCTGATTTCTAAGCATGATTCAAGATTAAAAAATATAGACAAGTAAAGCAAGCATGAACATCAAGTCAAGTTATTGTTATTACTTATGTCATGATTATCAAGCATACCATTGATTCCAAAGCTTATCATGTATCATGTGATGTTACTGAT
The DNA here is from genome assembly GCA_030549335.1 of Pontederia crassipes. Lineage (NCBI taxonomy): Eukaryota > Viridiplantae > Streptophyta > Magnoliopsida > Commelinales > Pontederiaceae > Pontederia > Pontederia crassipes. Next base: position 13,256,590 of record CM060198.1, read on the forward strand.
TATTGATGTTTAATGACTTTCCTTATTCATGATCTATTATGACTTCATGCCCAATTTCCTAACCAAGATAAGTATTTGTCATCATTTCTAATTATGCTACTTAGGGTTATGCATTGTATACCTTTATTGGTTCCCAGTAGGCCGTAAAGCTTATGGGAGAACCTCCTCTCCTATGTTTGATTTCCACAGTTATTTATCACATTCCACCATTCTTCATTAGTCTGTCTTTTATCTTGATGAGATGTCATATTTCTTGACCGAGTTTTGGTCAATGCCATAACGTTTGTAGCATTTTTAGATTGATCTTCGCCATGTGGCATTCGTCGATTTTGGGGCATTACATTTATGGTATCAGAGTTTAAAGTTAGGACTCTCTTGACATCCCATCGTATAGGATAGTATGGTAATGGTTCATATGCTATCACCGAGCAATCGCCACACCTTCCACCGAAAAGAATTGTAAGTAAAGTTCATATTTATTTTAGTATATTGATTATTTATGTATTGTTATTTTCATGGTTAGTCAAGATGATCTAAGAGGATTTAGTAGCGGGAGGTCAGATCTGTCGAGCTGGCTCCTAACGCACAGGGGGCTCCAAAAGGCCCACTAACTAAGTCTCAAACATTGGCCCAGCGTGTCGTGGATGTGTCATGGCTGAGGTCGTACGCTAGGTTACGGACGAGGACGATGAGGCCGGGGTATGAGGACCTAGCCTCGGAAAGAAACCAACATTGATTGTTCATTTAGAACAATTAAGAGATATATAACAAATATGCGGATGATGATTATACACATAACATTTGAGACATTCCATATAATTTGTGTCTCATAACTCATATTTTCCATTTCTTTCACGACCATCCTACTCACGGATTTCTTCTACTAACTACAGTAGCAAGAAGAAGGAAATGAGTAGACATATCGATTGTAAAGAGATGTAGACTGACGAAGTAAATGAGGGAAATATGAGAGTGTTCAAAGATGTAAAAGATTTGACTCACACCACAATTAGGTATGAGATGAATCCAACTAGTACAAGAGAACTTGTATGAAATTAACTATACCTAAGGATCATAAAGGTCAATTAACATTATCATAGTGAAATGACATTGACCTATGACGTTACATAGATTTATCGAGTTAGGGTTTAATGTATGATTTTATATGTTTAGGTCATAATTATGGACCTATATGTTCATTATGACAGGCTTCATATGACCCCTACATTATTTGATAATGGACTAAGCAAAATCCAAATTAGTTATATGAATTTTTAGTAGGATTATCTTATATTGAAGCTAATAATTATAAATATTAAGTATTTTCTTTAACCTTAGTTGAATGATAGTTTAAGTAAAAATCTAGTTGTAACAAAAAATCATGTATAATATATGGATGGACAAATATAGAAGTTAAAAGAGAGAGAGACAAAGAAATCACATCGATTCTAGTAAATGTTAGAAGAAATTATGATCCAATAAGTAATTAACTGCTTCACTTATTTAAAGTTTTAGGTTTGGCATACCCACTTGTACGGGTACATATAACATAGTAATTATTCAAAATTTAAGTATAGTATATGGTGAAATAATTATTGAAACTTATTTGTTATAAGGCTTGAAATTACTTTCAATATGAAGTGTTCATAGATAGCTATGATCAAAATAATGATTTTCTTGTCATTGATTATAGATATTTCTATGACGAATTAGTACTATCGATAAGAAAAAGAACAAATTTAATAAGACTATTAAATGCATGTGAGGGTTGAAAATGGATGACTTTTCGAATGAACTTAAAGTCTCTTAATTTATATATGACTAAAGAAGATATGACCCCTCCTTCAATCAGTTGCTAAAAGACCAAATCATCATGTAAGAAAATTTTAGAAATTTTAAGGTCAAGATAAAATGTCAGGATTTCATAAGTCCCCTACAAGGTACTTGAGAAGCAAGTTAATCACTTAAGATGGATGATTAGGAAGTAGACTATATTAATTTATTTATTTTGGCTATCGATTTATTTATAGTTTTCATAATAATGTCCAATCGTATAAGGTAAATAATCATATAATCATGATTATAGTTCAAGAGGGAAAATAAAACCTACAACATTAGATAACGAATTAAGCTATCCAATGATACATATGATGTTTGTACATTGAAAGATTAAAGAAAAACAAAAATTATAGTTCATTGAAATCCTATTTTGGTTGGGATGTTCTCTAAGATTCCTCAATGTCAATATGATGAATAATTTTTAAGATTTTGTCTTGATCAAGTGGACCATTCATGATTTGATCATGTCTCATATATGGATTGGTTTCCCTATCAACTTTAAGATTATCTCGAACCTATCCCTTGTTGATGCATGCAAAATATAACATATTTTACTTTATTATTTTAATTATTTTTTCTATAATTTGATCATGGCATGCATCATTTTAGATCATTTTTAGTCATAATTTCAGATTTACTGATTTTTTATTATTAATGCTTTGAATATTTTAAATAAGGAGGGATTTACTTAATTTTTATAATTATTTTGCAGGCAAACCAAATTAATGGATGGATCGGCCATAAACTACATTATTTTGGGCAAAATACGTATGAAGTTATGACATTTTGGCCGAGATGATCACAACCAACTATGGCGTAAAATTAATATGTGTGACTTCTTTTGGGGGTAAAAGAAATGACGTAAATATAAGAAGACTTATCACTTTGGGCGTAATCCATACATTTTGGGCGTAATGACTTATAGTTTTGGCCGAGATTCGAAGAAGGGGTAAAGATAAGAAGAAATTATCATTTTGGGAGTAATGAAAAGAAGAACTTATCGTTTTTGCCGAGATTTGAAGGGGAGTAAAGATAAGAAGAGTTTATATTTTGGGAGTAATGACAAGAAGAATTTATCATTTTGGCCGAGATTTGAAGGGGGTAAAGATAAGAAGAGTCTATCATTTTGGGAGTAATGATTAGAAGAAGTTATATTTTGGCCAAAATCTGAAGAGACCGTGATCAACTTTTATCCGGTGAATTTAATTCCAGCCATATGATTTACGGTCGTAATCAATGTGAAGACCCTCGTTCACACCTATAAATAGAATACGACATCATCGATCCAATTCGTGCCTTGAAGTTTGGTATTCGTCCACAGCAAGTCGTGAGCTTCGCGGGCTTCGACCAGAGAGAGATTTGATTGGACGACTAATCCAGACGTTCCGACGACATCCGAGGATCCTATTTTATTCTTGGTGTAATTCTTCTGATTATTATTGTTAATTTATCTCTCTGTAATTCTAGAATGAACTCCATGTTTTTAGCTATTTTATTTTTAGGAGATTATTATTGAAGGGAAATTCTGTGAACCCTTACTTTATTATTATTGAATTTCTTTTGATTAATTTTTTAATTATGTTTAGTGCTTTTGATTTAATTATTTAAATTTTTGAGTTAAGTAATTACCAGTTTGTGGACTACTTAATTTCATATTTTATTTAGTTAAATTAAATGATTTATTGTGAAATTAAGAATTGACATAGGTCTAATAACTAGCGTGTGGAGAATTAGATCTATGTGGTCTGTTAATCTATACCAGTTTGTGAAGTGATTAATAGTCTAGGATTTTTATATTAATGCATCTTAATTTTAATCTAATCTGACCAATACCAGTTTGTGGGACTTCAGGTTTGATTGAATTTAAGATAGTTTGATTTGCCGGATTAAATAGCAGAATTATCAGTTTGTGGACTCTGTGATTTTAATTTTGTAAATTAATAACTTGGAAAAATTCCTAATAGATTTTTAATTTATCTTTTCTGGTTCGCATTTTTATCCTTAATGCAATATCATCCTAAGACCAACTTCAACACCATTATTTTATCTTATTATTATCCTATTTTCTTTATTTTATTTTATAATTATAAAATCCATTTTCAAAATCCATGTTTTTCCTCTCTTGTTAATTTATAAATTCAGATATTTTATTAATAATATTCCTCGTGGGTTCGACACTCTTACTCCTATTTTCTATATTACTTGAGCGACTAGTGCACTTGCTAGCGATTTTATTTTGCTACATAATTTTACGCATCACTTGTGCTAAAGAATATTGTTAATGCTAAGGACAATGGAAAAATATGCAAAGGATAAAGATAATTGTTTGTCTTTTTGTTTTGATGATTGCTTTGTTTTCCTGCCTTATTATTTGAATTCATTTCATGTGTTCACCTACATTTATGATATTTTACTAACTTATATTATGTAGTGTGCATAAATTGTTTTGTTCATAATGGATTGGATCTTGCCATGTGTTTCATCGATTAATCGACCTCTCGTCGTAGCTACAATTTTATCTCAATTCTTGTCTATTCTATCCATTCATTCCCCTATGCATGGAGTTGAAAGATGATTCGCCTCAAAAGGAAAGAACACGTCGTGATAATATATAACAATTGGCCTGAAATTATATGAGATTAAATTGTAAGAAAAATATCAATTGAAGGTAATGCAATGTAAAACCAAGAGGTTAAAGCTGAAGGTAACTTCCATGGATAGAATATCAAACAAAGTATTGATACAATAGATTGAGACATAGGACGGATATTGAATGGCATCGATTAATGAACCATTTTATTCCAAGTGGCATAATTTTATCAAGAATGATCTATCGTCAAATGAGTTATAAGACTCATAATCAACTCCCAACATAGTCGTCTCCCTAGACAATTACTTATTATTGTTTTTCACATTTTGATCAATCTCTCAAGATATCTAATTTAAGTCAAAGGTTAAATGATCATATCTCCAAACGACTATTATCACACTATATCACTAGAACATCGACGTTGGACGATGTTAGACATTGATTTTCATTGAATCCAAATTGCGAATTCTAAATCGATATGGATGTCAAATGTATATCGAATCAATAGCTATATTGTAATTTAACTCACATATGCAATGTTCCTTAGAGCTTACGAAATTATGAAATAGTGATAAAAATTTTCTTCGAATTCCAAGGATAGATGATTAAGAAATATAAAGATTTCATAAAAAGGGATGAAATGTTAAAAAGATTAATTGATGGTAGGTATAAAGACCCAAGATGACCTCTGAGTGTGACCAACAGTATAATTATTATAGGTTGAAAAAAAAGGACAGTAAAATAAAAATAAATAAAAGAAATGATAGTAAGTACATGTGGCGTCGAAATTATAAGTGAACAATAACTTTGGGAGAGTAAATATGAGTGCGTACTCATTATGTTACACACTCATGATTGAAAATAATAATAAGAATGTTGACTAACCCCCTTTTTTTAGGAGGTTTTGACTAAGTCAATTATAAGGTTATACACGATCGTGGAATATGAAATGCATGGTAATAAGGACGATCACTCATGTGTGATCAAATTTTCTTATAATAATAGTTACCATTCGAGTATTGATATAGCACTATTTGAGGCCTGTACGACCAGACTTGCTGTTCAATGGTCCATTGGGGTGAAGTAGGCGAGGAGAAGATTATGAGTAAAGAAGAGGTGAAGGAGTGAGTAGAGTATGTTGAGAAAGTTGCATTGATTAAGCAGAGGTTGAAGACTACATAGGGTAGACAGAAGAGCCATACAGATAAGGGCAGACAAGAGCAAATCTTTCAGGTCGGTGATCAGGTTATGCTGAAAGTATCCCCTATCAAAGGAGTCATGAAGTTTAGTAAGCGAGGAAAACTCAATCCTCATTATGTGGGTCCCTTTGAGATACTAGAGTTGGTAGGTGAGGCAGCATGCTTTGCTCCTTTCTTATGGGTGAGTACATAATGTATTTCATGTGTCTATGGTCAAGAAGTACAAGCACGATACTGCAAATGTCATATGGATTGAGGAGCCAAATCTAGCGGCAGACCTCACTTTTGTTGAGTATGCGACGCATATTATGGAACGCAAGGTGCAACGTCGAAAGAATAAGGATGTGTCAACAGTCAGATGAGCATGGTGTTTCCATTATGGCAAGGAGGCGACGTGGGAGCTCGAATCATAAATGCGCCAAGAGTTCTCTCATCCTTTCAGTAAGTCCTCTACTTAGTACAAAATTTGAGGACGAATTTTCTTTTAAGGGGCTAATAATGCAACAACCATGAAGAAAACAAAATCAATCATTATGCAACGAGCAAATGGGGGAGATTAATGCGTGAATCCCTATTATTGGGGGATGCCAACTGCACACAATGATGATGGGGGGGGGTGCTGGAAACGTAATCTCAAAATTAAAGGGATTTAATCACCCATGATCACCCACTAACTCCCCACATCTGCACAAAGAAAAAGAGGGCAAGGACATAATACCTACTATCCACCTCATGCACCATCACGATTTTTCTCACCTCTATGTAACCTGTGCAAGTGTCGCCTGGTATTTCCCTCTCCCTCATGCATCTACATTACCTTGGTATTACATCTCACATTCCAGATCGGCCTGCAGGAGAGCTCTGCTAGGGGAGGAGACACGGCAGAAAGGATGACACAGAGGGGCGGGACTTCTCTGAGATTCGATAGATCGACGAGAAAATAATCACGAATTAGGTGGGTGAAATCTGAAATAACCTTGAATGACTCTAAGTAGATGGATCTGTTCTTTCATGTTAATCTTGCAAGTTATGATCAATGGATCTAATCCTCCATGTTAATCCTGCAAGATATGATCTATGTATAACGTTTAAGAACCTCCAAGAATGATAAATATGTTTGATCTATGATGACTTACTTGATTTTTTTCGAAATTTCTTGTGAATAGTTCTATTAGGGCCTATTGATGTCATGCAGTGTCTCTCATTAATTCCGTTATGCTCTAATGTGGTTGTATTGAAATATTTAGGTTGTTTTCGGTAAATGTTTGCTGCCATGATCTGCTTAATTGTTGTTATTGACTATCTTATTTGTACTATGTATTTGCTATATGGAATAAGATGTACTTTTATCGGAAACATTTCACGAAATCATGATATCATGAACATTAGCATGTTAATCCTGCAAGTTATGATCTATGTATAATGTTTAAGAACCTCCAAGAATGATAAATAAGTCTGATTTATGATGTCTTGCTTTTTTTTCAAAATTTCTTGTGAATAGTTCTATTAGGGCCCACTGATGTCATGCAGTGTCTCTCATTAATTCCGTTATGCTCTAATGTGATTGTATTGAAATATTTAGGTTGTTTTCGGTAAATGTTTGCTGCCATGATCTGCTTAATTGTTGTTATTGACTGTCATATTTGTACTATGTATCTGCTATATGGAATATGATGTACTATCATCAAAAACATTTCATGAAATCATGATATCTTGAACATTAGCATGTTAATCCTGCAAGATATGATCTATGTATAATGTTTAAGAACCTCCAAGAATGATAAATAAGTCTGATCTATGATGTCTTACTTGACATTTTTTGAAATTTCTTGTGAATAGTTCTATTAGGGCCCACTGATGCCATGCACTGTGTCTCATTAATTCTGTTATGCTCTAATGTGGTTGTATTGAAATATTTAGGTTGTTTTGGTTAAATATTTGCTGCCATGATCTGCTTAATTGTTGTTATTGACTGTCTTATTTGTACTATGTATCTGTTGTATGGAATAAGGTGTACTTTTATCAAAAACATTTCACGAAATCAAGATATCTTGAACATTAGAAGAACCCGGCCTGAGTTCATGTCCAATCAGACCTGGTAAATCACCTACTCAGCCCCATTCACGGAACTCTGCTCGGGTCACCCTGATCTCAGCCGGAGTTAACGAGCGTCAGACCGGCCAACCTCTCGACATTTTGTCACCCGACTCGGGTTCCACGGTACCTAGCTCGAGTTTGTCCCTCGTCAACCCCCACGATGTGTTGCACTATTTACGAACCTAACCCGAGTGACGATTATGTAGGATCAAACGCACCAAGAGGGGGGTGAATTGGTGTACAAAAATCTTTTTGCAAAGTCACTTTCAGAAAAATCAATAAAATCACAAGCAAATAAAGATAATATGTAAGTGAATGGCTAAAGAACAAATGCAAGAAGACACAATATATTGACGATGTTTTACCTCAACTCTTTGGCCTACGTTCCCGCTCTGACTTCTCGACCTCGAGACTGCTGGAGATTCACTATCTTTCTCTTTTCTTGTAGGGAGAGAACAACCCTCTTTACACCACACATCTCCTTCTCTGCTCAAGAGGCAAGGCACACCTCTTTTACAATGAGCTCTCAATCTCACTTAGATCAAAAAGTAAATGTTTCCCTCTAACTCTTTTCTTCTAAAATTTTTCTCACACTCAAAGCTAAGAAAAGAAAAGGGAAGAAATTTGTAATTTTGACCTCAAGACTTTGAAAGGAGCTCTAGGATGTTCTTGCTTGCTTGGATGATTTTTCCTCAGGCTTTGGCATTCCTTTTATAGGCTCCTACAGGTGAAAATTCGTTCAAAAAGTCTTGCACAATTTTCTCCTCAAAATAATAGCCGTTATTATTCATTTGACTGAATGGCCGGACGATCGTTGGGATGGGCCAGTCGACCGGTCAATGTGACTGTTGTTGCATTTTTTACATTTTGACGCTGTCCGGTCGACCGATCCTTCGACCGGTACATCGACCGATAATGCCTCGATGTCGATCGGTACATATCATTGTCGACCGGTATTATCTCGACATCGATCGGTATTGTCTCATCTTTTCTTGCGCTGAATATCAATCGACCGGTGTTATGGCCGGTCGATCGGTTGTGTGCTGAAAGTAATAGATTAGTAACTTTTATGTTTATTTTAATTTGTTATCATCAAAACATAGGATTCAGCACTCTTCCACTTTTTTATGATGGTAAATTAATTGGACGATAAAGAGAAAGAAAATGAAATAGGTGAGCAAGTTTAGATAGTAAGTAGTGAGCAAGCTCCCCCTACATTCATGCATATTTCACAGTTTCTTCTCCTAAATAGGTGGCCTTTATATTCTCATAATAATTAGGAACAATATGAACATATGGCGCAAAATAGATATGAAATCAAATAAGGCACTTCATCATGAAAAAAAATCATCACATTACATTAATAAAACATCGTGTGTTCATGCACTAACAAATGTGATTGTAATCACTACAAAATGGTGCATGACACTAGTACAAATATAACATAACATCATAACATAACATAACATCCTAACATCGTCCTAAACTTCTCCCCCTTTTGACATCATCAAAGAGGGAGACAACTAAACTACTCGTCATCGAGACTATCATCCTCATGAGCTATAGGCGAAATAAATCCCTACGATGCATAGTAGGCCTTTAGCGAGCCAACAAGGTACCAGGAGTCACGCTCCATCCGTCGAACACGTCGAACACAACACTAAAATGAAGTAAAATGCTGCTTATCCATGCTTCAAAATAGAGGGGGTGTCGACCACGAGTACCAGCGGAAATCTTTTGGAAGGTGGAGTCCATGTGATAGTGAACGAAATGACCAAAATGGAGAAAGGAGGCATCTCGAATACAGAGACAATGAAGAAAGAATAAATCGAAGTGGGTAACCTTTGTATAGTGCCCGGCTCGAGGGGTGAACATACGACTCAAAATGTGGTGAGCCATTTTCATGGATGGATGAAGATATCTATAGGACGATTCGATGGTGTAGTGGATATCTTGTCCACCAAACACCGTATTGATGCCATCTATCATGGTAGATAATCGGAAGGCCAACCATGGATGACAAATGAATAAGGACCAAGTAAGGGGCACGCAACACCAAAGATGTGACATAATTGGTTAGGGTCAAAGCGAATGGGTACGCCAAGGACATAGGTGATGATAGCCTCACTAGTGATCATCATGTTCGCATAGAAATGACGAATAAGACAGGGATACACACAGTCTGTGAGAGAGAGAAGTGGCAGCCAACCGATGTTTTCGAATATCTCTTGAACATCTGGAATGTTCAAAGTATTCAATCAATGGTGTAAGCTCATCGGACATCACGAGAGGCGTACAAGGCATCAAAAGAAGCAAAGACTTCCCTGGTGACAAAGAGATTATTATCAAAATCAATGGAGTCATTGGTAGGTGGCTAGCGAGTACATCCACGAAATCGTCCTCGTCCACGACCTCATCCACGTTGGACAGGCATGGGTTCGGATTTCGGTTCCGGATCAAGTGGGAGAATATGAACGGTACCGCCTGAGCCATAGAAATGATGACGGTGCTGAAAGACTAGGCAAGTACGGGGATACCCTTCGTCGTCGCCGGCCATGGATTCAACAATAGTGTCCGAACGGGATCCGGTGATTGAAAGAGGTGCTGGAGGAAAATTGTCCAGCGATCGACCGATCCTATCCAACGGTCGATCGGACATTTTTCCAAACAAATGATCCATGGGTCGATGGATGTTAGCCGGATGTAGTTATATACCGATCGACCAGTCTTTTCCAGTCGGTCGACTGATCATTCCTTATTTACTAATTTTTCTATCTTTTTTCAAAGTTTTAACCATTAAAACCATGTTCTAGAGATATATGTCACACAAATGTAAATGTTGTGCAACACTTTTAATGTTCAATTCATGTCAAAAGTGATTTTGCATAACCAGGTCACTTTTACTTAGAATTGATATGCAATCAAGATGTAATCATTCCTAATTCCCTTCTAAGCATGCAAAATCGTGCTTCACTTAAGGGTTCTGTAAATATGTCTGCAAGTTGGACTTCAGTGGACACATGTTCAATTGCAATGTCCTTAAGGGTCACATGTTCTCTAATGAAATGATATCGCAAGTCAATGTGTTTAGTCCTAGAGTGTTGAATTGTATTTTTGGTCATTTCTATAGCACTTGTGTTATCGCACTTCATGGATACATTGGAATAATTTACACCATAGTCAAGCAATTGTTGTTTTACCCATAGTATTTGTGCACAACAACTATTGGCGGCTATATATTCAACATCGGCTATAGAAAGTGCAATGGAGTTTTATTTCTTACTAGCCCATGAAATGAGGAAGCTACCAAGAAAGCAACACGTCCCACTAGTGCTTTTTCTATCAACTTTACAGTGGCAAAATCTGCATCGGTTTAGGCATGCAATTCAAATGGGGAATTTCCATCGTACCAAATGCCTATAATTCACATGTATGCTTTAAATAGCGCATTATCCATTTTATGACGATTAAATGCGATTCTTTGGGAGCGGATTGAAACCTAGCAAACAAACACACACTAAACAATATATTTGGCCTAGATGCTGTTAAATAGAACAAACTACCAATCATATATCTGTACCTTTTTTATCATTAATGGATTTGCCTTTTTCATCTTTATCCAATTTTGTAGTAGTGCTCATAGGGGTTGTGCTTGCATTCGTTCATCCCGAATCTTTTAAGCAACTCCCTTGTATATTATTCTTGATTGAGAAAAATGCCTTCCTTGGATTGTTTCATTTGTAGGCCTAAAAAAAAAGTGAACTCTCCTACAATACTCATCTCAAATTCTTGTTGCATAAGAGTTTCAAACTCTTTGCATAGGCATTCATTAGTAGCACCATAAACAATATCATCAACATAAATGTGAACTATTAAAATATCATTTTTAAAATATTTTAAAAGCAATGTGGTGTCAACTTTCCCTTTTCGAAAACTATTTTCAATTAAAAATGAACTCAATCTTTCATACCAAGCTCGAGGGGCTTGTTTCAATCCATAAAGAGCTTTTGAAAGTTTAAAAACATGATGGGAAAAATTTGGATTTTCAAAACCTTGAGATTGTTCAACATAAACTTCCTCATTATAAAACCATTCAAAAAGGCCGATTTAACATCCATTTGAAAAAGTTTAAAACCTTTATAACATGCAAAAGCCAAAAGTATTCGAATTGTCTCAAGTTTAGCACCAAGAGAAAAAGTTTCATCAAAACTAATTCCTTCAATTTGTGAGTAACCCTTGGCCACTAATCTAGCCTTGTTCCTCACAATGACACCATTGTCATATAACTTATTTCAAAAGACCCATTTGGTTCCCATGATAGGATGGTCCTTGGGTCTTTCCACAAGTTTAAACATTTGATTTCTTTCAAAATTATTTAATTCCTCATGCATTGCATTTATCCAATTTCGATCTTCAAGTGCTTCATCTATATTGTTGGGCTCGAAATTTGCAAGGAAAGCCGAAAAAGCACATAGATTTTTTAAAGAGTTTCTAGTTTTTGTACCTTCATTTATATTACCTATAACTTGATCAAGTGGGTGTGATGAGACATATCTCCAATTTCTTGAGATGATTTGATTCTGCTCTCTTTGAGATTCTTCCATTTCTTCCACCTTTGGGGTGTGAACTTTTGCTTCCTCTATGTCCACAACTTCAAGTTACCTGTGTATTTCAACTATTTCTTCATCATCATCATGTACTTGTTTGCTAAAAAAATCATTAGTTTCATCGAATTTAACATTAATAGACTCTTCAACAACTAATGTTCTTTTGTTACATACTCTATAAGCTTTACTTGTACTAGAATAATCAAGAAAAATACCATCATCACATTTATCATCAAATTTTCCTACTTTATCTTTGACATTCAAAATATAGCATTTACACCCAAAAACTTTGAAATAAGAGATATTTGGTTTCTTACCAAATAACACTTCAAAACATGTTTTCTTATCAAGAGGTCTAAGTAGAATTCTATTGAGAATATAGCGTGATGTGTTTACGGCTTCCGCCCAAAAATATTTTGGTAACTTGCTTTTATTTAAAATTGTTCCATCCATTTCTTGTATAGTCCTATTTTTTTCTTTCTACTACTCCATTTTGTTGAGGTGTTCTAGGAGTGAACAAATTATGAGTAATTCCATTTTCTTCGCAAAATAACTAAAATTTATGATTTTCAAATTCTCCTCCATGGTCACTTCTAATTTTTGAAATCTTTTGTTCAAATTCGTTTTGAATCCTTTTTGCAAATTTGGAAAGCATGTTTAGCGTTTCATCTTTACTAGCGAGAAAAATAATCCAAGTGAAATGGGAAAAATCATCAACAATTACAAATACATATCTTTTTTCCTCCTAAACTTGTCACATCAATAGGTCCAAACAAGTCAAGATGTAAAAGTTTCAAAGCCCTATGTGTACTAATAACTCCTTTTAATTTAAAAGAACTTTTGGTTTGTTTACCTTTTAGACATGAATCACAAACATTGTTTTTCTCAAATTTGATCTTAGGCAAGCCTCTAACCAATTCATGATTTGAAAGTTTATTTAGTAATTTATACTTTGCATGTCCACTACAAGAAAAAGCCTAATTTCTGACGGTTTATTTTTGACGGTCCGACATCCGTTTGAAATACCGACGGTTTTTTCGGCGGATCGTATAAACCGTCAAAATTTTTCGTCGGGTATTTATCGACGGTTCTAGCCATCTAAACTTTCGACGGTTCAGAATTCGTCGAAAATTTTGGTTTTCCGACGGTTCATACCGTCGAAACTTCCAGCGGTCTTAGCCGTCAAAATATTTCATCGTTGGTCGGGTATTATTATTTTATTTTTTGACGATTTTGACCGTCGAAAAGTTGCGACGTGTGACGGAACCGTCGATATTTCGGCGGTCAGACCCGTCGGAATCTTATGAGATTTTAATCAATTAAAATATTCTACTTTAATTATTTTCGATGGTCTTGACCGTCGAAAATGGAACTTTATAATTTATACAACTCTGTTCAGTTGAGATCTATATTATTATATATATCGACGGCTAAAACCGTCGAAAGTTTCGATGGTTTAGAGAACCATCAAAAGTTTCGACGGTTCCTCCGGCGGGTTTGACTGTCTTAATTCGAATTAATCACTATAAGAAAAATGTCGAATAGCGACGCAAATTAGCGTCACCATACCACGTGACGCTAAATAGACGCTAATAGCGTCACAATAGCATCGTCGTTGGGTCGACAAATATAGACGCTAATGACCTCTCAATAGCGTCACTTTAGCGTCAAAAATATGTCGACGCTAAATGAGGCGCCATTGTGATGTATTTCAGCGTTATTATCACGCGTGAAAACTAAAAAACGCGCGGCAGATGATAGCGTCGTATTGGCGTTGCAAGCTTGTGACGCTAAGTTAGCGTCACCACAACGGCGACGCTAAGTAGATGCTAAAACAAGAGGCTATATTAGCGCCGACATCTTGCGTTTGTATTGCCGTCGTCAAATGCGACGCTATATTAGCGTTGGAGGATTCCGACGCTAAGTAGACGCAAGTTTGGGTTCTTTTGGCAATATATGTTATATATTGCATATTATACTATATTATACTACACTCTACTATACAACACAATACAATACAATACAATACAATACTATACTATACTATACTATACTATACTATACTATAATATAATATACTATACTAAACTAGTTTATACTATATTATACACCATACTATACTATATTATTCTATTATATAGTATACAAAAGTAAATATGCCATGCTATACATACATTATACTCTAATTCACAAATTTCAAAATCGGAGGAGTAGTGCTTCTTTATTTTTTAAGAAATTCAAATGGTCATTGCCACAGATCCGACTATCAGATCATCACAAAATTTCTATCTCCCATAGATCATGACAACACAGATTTTTCAATATTTTTTTGTGATTTTAGGAGGACATACGCCAGAGTTAAGAACCTAGGAAAAAAAAGTCTTCCAACGGTCTTTGACATGAGCCTGGCGGGAATTAGTCGAAATGAAAATTATAGACTCGTAGAGATCGACACGAGCTGTCCATCCGCACAAGAATCATGGCGATTAGAGGTCGAAAGAAATTCAATAAAATGGGCAAAGTTTCGAAATAGAAACAGTCAGTTCTCCGCGGTCCTAGATCAGATTGTTACGAAAAAATAGGCATTTCGAAGGGCTCGAGAAGGTTGGGCAGTGCAAACATTTCACGTTTCACGTGTTTTCCGTTTCCTCCGATTCTCAAAATACCTATTTTTCATAATTATAAAAATTCCTCAAAACTTCTGCCCCACCTAAGAAATCTAAAAATGAGTATTCTAAAAAATCGAACCTTTCGGGAGTGCTCAGAACGGTCCCATTTAGTTGACATAGAGTTTTCAAATTTTTCTAAGAAATGCTGATTTTTTTAGAATTTTTTTGTTTCCAAAGTTAGAAAGAGTATTGAAAAATGGTCTATTTTTCTTTGTGCGCTTAAAAAATATTAGAATAGCATCAGAATAGCATCGCCATTTCATGATGCTATTTTAGCGTCTCACATTGTCAACGCCAATGCGACAGTATATTCTAATTTAGCGTCGCAATCGTTGAGTCGCTAATTTGCGACGCTATTTAACATATTTTAGAATTAATTACCTATCAGAAGTGAATAAACGTGGCGCCATATTAGTGACTCAATAGCGTCGCCAAATTTGCGATGCTAAGTGGTGATCCGTGTGACCGTCGAAGAATGAATCCAAATCGTCCTTTTGTGTAATCCGACGATTCGTAGTGCTTTATACTGTGCGGATTTCCCGCTTTTAACCACTCCCCTCCTCCTACTATTGCCTTCTCTCCTCCTTCTCCTCCTCCTCCTCCTCCTCCTCCACTCCCCGACGTCGCCGCCACCACCTCATCCTCCCCTCTCGACGCCGCCACCTCCTCCTCCCCTCTTCCTCCTACTGTTGCTGCTTCGACGCCGCCGCCTCCTCCTCCTCCTCCTCCTCTTGTTGCTGCTCCGATGACGCCACCTCCTCCTCCTCCTCCTCTTGTTGCTGCTCCGATGACGCCGACGCTGCCTCCTCCTCCTCTTGTTGCTGCTCCGATGACGTCGACGCCACCTCCTCCTCCTCCTCTTGCTGCTCCGCCGCCGCCGCCTTCTCCTCCTCCTGTTGGTGCTCCGACGATGCCGCCGCCTCCTCCTCCTCCTTCTCCTGTTGCTGCTCCATCTCCGTCGCCGTCGCCGCCTTCTCCTCCTCCTGTTGTTGCTCCGCCGCTGCCGCCGCCTCCTCCTCCTCCTGTTGTTGCTCCGACGCCGCCGCCGCCTCCTCCTGCTCCTAGTGTTGCTGCTCCGACGCCGCCGCCACCTCCTCTTCCGCCGCCGCCACCTCCATCGTCGTTGTCCAACTCCATCGTCGTGTTGGAGTAGAGGAATGTAAAGTTAAGATTAAGATGTTAATTGATGTAAAATCGTTTGAAATCGATTGAAATGTAAAAAAATCGAATGTGAATTGAATGTAAGATTAAGATGTGAATTGAATGTAAAATCATTTGAATTGAATGTAAAATCGTTTGAAATGCACGAGGATGTCGAGAATATAAATGATATGAATTTGAATGATGCCTCCGGCGTGAATTTTGTTCTTAGCGTCACATATTGTTCTTAGCGTCTCTTTAGCATCGCAATGGCGTCTCTTCAGCATCGCAATGGGGTCTCTTTAGTGCCACATTAGCATCGTAGTAGCGACATGGGAAAACCGAGTTATAGCATCATATTAGCGTCAGATGAGCGTCGACGGATTCAGCGCCACTTTAGAGTCGGAGTAGCGACGCATATTAGCACTTCACGTTGACATTTTTTGCGTCATTATAGCATTGCATTAGCGCCACCGTTCGACGGTAATAGCGTCCACAAATCCGTGGGTGCTAAGTCGATTAGCGTCGGAGAAATGGCGTCGCCAAGCCTATGGCGCGAAGTCGACGCTAATGCGCCGCTATTGTCTTCAACGCCGAGTTAGCGACACATTAGAGTTTATATTGCTGCGTCGCTAATTGATGATTTTCTTGTAGTGAATATATATTATATTGTATTTACCTAAGTTGCGACGGTTACGACCGTCGAAAACTGCCTATATAAATACCCGACCCCACTGTCACTTTGTCCATTTCGATCCCGCGTCTCTCTTCGCCAGATCCGGCCGCCCTCCGCATTTCGTCCGATGGCCACCTTCGGCACCTGCATTGCCTTCCCTCACCGCCTGAAGCTCTCGTCCGCCGCCTGAAGGTCTCATCCGCCGCCAGGTCGCCGCCGTGAATGCAATCTCCGGCGCAAGTAGGCTCCGATCCCCGCCCTCCTTGCTCTCTCCGACGGCCAAATCAGGCCGCCCTACGCGCGCGGCGGCCAAATCCGGCCGCCCTCCGCGCACGCGCGGCGGCCAGATCGATCCGGCCGCCCTCTGCGCATGGCGGCCAGTCCCGGCCGCCCTCTGCGCGGCGGCCAGATCCGGCCGCCCTCTACACAAGGCGGCTAGACCTGGCCGCCCTCCGCTTTGTTAGTTTTAAAACGACACGCTTTTAAAAGTTTAATTAATAACACCTAGATATCAAAGAAATTAACGATTTGAAGGCGAGATTACTGATGCATGCATGCACTGATCGATAAGGTTAATTGGAAATCTATTAGGAGGAGGACTCTTTTGGGTAGAGTTCAGATGAGATTTTACATATGATCGGATAAAATTAAGATAAAGTTTCATATTAAGATGAAGTAGTAAGCGATGATTGAAGAGGACTCTATGATAGAGTTCCCCCAATGTTTTCTTGTTGTTATATAACACTTGTTATTACTAACTTATATTATGATTTAGTCGTGATGGAACATATAAAGTATGTAACCATACGATTAAAGATAAAATATTACAATAGCCACAGAACCTACAGAGAACTGTTCCTTTTTTGGTGGAAGAAAAGATTTTTCTTTTTTTCTTTTATTGGCCTTCATAATCTTGCTTTTATGCAAAGCATTTAGTTATTCTTTTATGTTATTCCAATGGAGTTAAATCTAGATCAGTTCTTACAGGATTGCGTTGCAGTTCTCTCAAAGAAATTTCCTGGCAGCTCGCGAATCAGTGAGTATTTTAAGGTATTGATATCATATGAGCAGTTATTTAAAGTAAAAAAGAAATAAATGTCGTCCAGAAATTTGAGGCATTTATTTTGATTGTGAGCTATATTTGTTTGTATAAAGTATAGCACAATAGCACTTGATTGTGCACTACAAGAAAAACGCGGATTACCGACGGTCCGAACCGTCGGTAATCAGCCCGAAAACCATCGGTAACGCAATTACTGACGATTTTTCAGTCGGAATCGATCCGTTGGAAAAACTCTCGTCGCAAACGGATTTGCGACGGTTGAAAAAATTTCGTCGAAAATATCGACGGTTCTGGCCGTCGGAACAATCCCCGGCAGTTCGACCCGTCGAAATTTTCCGACGGTTGCAACCGCCGGAAAAGTCCTCGGCGGTTCGAACCGTCGATATTTCCGACGGTTGCAACCGCCGGAAAAGGCCGGCGGTCCGAGCCATCGATATTTCCGACGGTTGAAACCGCCGGAAAAGGCTTCCGGCAGTCCGAGCCGTCGATATTTTCGACGATTGCAACCGCCGGACAAGGCCGGCGGTCCGAGCCGTCGCAACTTTTTGACGGTCCCAACTGTCGAAACTTTAGACGGTTGTCGCAACCGTCGATCTTTTGACGGTCGCAACCGTCGCAAATAATTTTTTAAGTATAAAAAAAATTAGCGGCCGGATCCGGCCGCCAGGAGGCCGGATCCACCGCCAGGCGGCCGGATCCGGCGCCAGGCGGCCGGATCCTGCGCCAGGAGGCCGGATCCGGCCCGCCTAGAGGCCAATCCGGCGCCAGGCGGCCGAATCCGGCGCCAGACGGCTGGATCCGACCTCCTGGCGCCGGATTCGGCCGCCTGGCGGCCGATCCGACCGCTGGAGGCCGGATCCGCCGCCTGGCGGCCGATCCGGCCGACAACAGAGAGAGAGAGATGCCGGCGTGGAGCAGGAGAGAGAGACTCCGCGGAGCGGGAGAGAGAGAGATACGCCGGCGCGGGAGAGGGTCGCCGGTGCGGGAGAGGGTCGCCGGCGTCCGGCGTGGGAGGGTCGACGGCGTCCGGCGTGAGGGAGAGGCCGATCTCGCGGCATAACCGGCGTCCGTGCTCGCGGCCAGGAGAGGGAGAGAGGAGAGGAGGGAGAGAGAGAGGAGTGGAGGGAGGAGGGAGAGAGAAGAGGGAGGAGGGAAAATATATAAAGGAAAAAAGTGGAAAGAAAGTGGGAAAAGGGAAAAAAAAGCGGGATAACGAAATTTTAATCAGCCCAAAAATCGTCGGTAACGCAATTACGGACGGTTTTTCAGTCGGAATCGATCTGTCGAAAAAACGCTCATCGCAAACGGATTTGCGACGGTTGAAAAAAATTCGTCAAATATATCGATGGTTCTGGCCGTCGGAACAATCCCCGGTGGTTCGACCCGTCGAAATTTTCCGACGGTTGCAACCACCGGAAAAGTCCCCGACGGTTGCAACCACCGGAAAAGGCCGGCGGTCCGAGCCGTCGATATTTTCGACGGTTGAAACCGCCGGAAAAGGCTTCCGGCGGTCCGAGCCGTCGATATTTCCGACGGTTGCAACCGCCGGAAAAGGCCGGCGGTCCGAGCCGTCGCAACTTTTCGACGGTCCCAACTATCGAAACTTTAGATGGTTGTCGCAACCGTCGATCTTTTGACGGTCGCAACCGTCGCAAATAATTTTTTAAATATAAAAAAAATAGCGGCCGAACAGGCGTTCGGATCCGGCCGCTGGAGGCCGGATCCGCCGCCAGGAGGCCGGATCCACCGCCAGGCGGCCGGATCCACCGCCAGGCGACCGGATCCGGCGCCAGGAGGCCGGATCCGGCCCGCCTGGCGGCCGATCCGGCGCCAGGCGGCCGGATCCGGCGCCAGGCGGCCGATCCAGCCGCTGGAGGCCGGATCCGGCCGCCTGGAGGCCGGAACCGGCCGCCTGGCGGCCGGATCCGGCCGCCTGGCGGCTGGATCCGAACGGCCACGGCCGGATCCGGCCGACAGCAGAGAGAGAGAGAAATGCCGGCGCGGAGCGGGAGAGAGAGAGATACGCCGGCGTGGGAGAGGGTCGCCGGCGTCCGGCGCGAGGGAGAGGCCGATCTCGCGGCGTAACCGGCGTCCGTGCTCGCGGCCGGGAGAGGGAGAGAGGAGAGGAGGGAGAGAGAGAGGAGTGGAGGGAGGAGGGAGAGAGAGAGGAGTGGAGGGAGGAGGGAGAGAGAAGAGGGAGAGGGAAAATATAAAAAGGAAAAAAGTGGAAAGAAAGCGGGAAAAGGGAAAAAAAGCGGGATAACGAAATTTTAATTACCGACGGTTTCGGCCGTCGAAAACATAAATAATAAAAAATTTTATTTTATTTAGTTATATATAATATTTATTTTTTATTTTACCGACGGTTTGAACCGACTGTAATCTTTACCGACGGTCAAAACCGTCAGTAATTGCGACGGTTTGGATATCCGTCGGAAATTACGGCGGATTTACCGACGGTTACGACCTTCGGAAATTGCGGTAGATTTTGCGATGGATGGATATCCGTCGAAAATATCGACGTTCCTAACCGTCAAAAAATTAAATAATAATATAATAAATTATATAATTATTTTTTTATTTCCGACGGTCACAACCGTCAGAAAATCCGTCGAAAAAAATTAATAATAATATTAAAAATATATAATTTAATTTTTTTATTTCCGACGGTCCTAACCGTCGGAAAAGTCGTCGAAAATTACGACGGATGGATATCCGTCGAAAATATCGACGTTCCTAGTCGTCGAAAAATTAAATAATAATATAATAAATTATATAATTAAATTTTTTTATTTCCGACGGTCGTGACCATCGGAAAATCCGTCGAAAAAATTTAATAATAATATTAAAAATATATAATTTAATTTTTTTTATTTCCGACGGTCGTAACCGTCGGAAAAGTCGTCGAAAATTACGACGGATGGATATCCGTCGAAAATATCGACGTTCCTAATCGTCGAAAAATTAAATAATAATATAAATTATTTCCGACGGTCATAACCGTCGAAAAATCCGTCGAAAACGGAACCGTCGAAAAATCCGTCGCAAATTGCGACGGATTTAGAACCGTCGAAAATTATCCGTCGGAAAATCGTGATTTTCTTGTAGTGGTGAGTCAAAGAAGCCACACACTACATAACTGCCTTTTCTTTTGCCTTCGCCAGTTTCCTGAGGGTTCTGAGGAGGGCTCATCACCTAGACCTTCTGTGTCAGACAATGGAGGTATCAGTGCCGCAGAACTAATTGCTGTAAGAGAAGTCTTCTGAGGTGAACAAATCAAACTATAATAATAGAGCTGTTAATTTTTCGAATATGGAGTTACTTAGAATGGTAGAAGATCGACTTTTCTATTAATTAAATTTGATTTTTTGTTGATATTGTCTCCTACCTGAGCTGTCCATTGGTTAGTTTCACGTGTTTAGTAGTTTTTGTTGACGATAAGAGGCATTTATTCAAATTATATGCATTCAATATGGTACACCTTGTTAGCGTGTGGTTTATGGATACTGAGGATGCTACGGCTTGTGACAATGCTTATTTATGCAATACAAGTATTAGCATACATGATTTTTCTTTTTTTTTTTTCTTTTTCAGAGTTCGGCTCTAGTTTCCAGGTTGTCTGAGGAAAAGAACGCATTCAGCTTAACAATAAGCTACGACAAGAACTAGTAATCTTTCATATGGTTAAATCGTTATTTTTCTTTATGTTTATTAATCAACATCTATCCCACATAGTTAGAAAATTTGATGCCTTCACATTTTATCTGAAATAATTAATAGGTTTTTTCATGGTTTTGAACTGGAATTACCTATGTGATTCCCCTTTATGCAATTTGTTCTGTCATGTCTGTTGATGTTATGAAATCTTTTTCTTTTTAAAAAATCATCATGCTTCCTCTAAAAAAAATCATTATTCTTTAGCTTATTTTTTTCTCACGAGAGACCTTCGGTAGCTTATTACTTGTAACTATAACGGGCACCACATGATTTCGAAAAGGTGCTTTAATGTCAAATTACCTTTTGTTGCTTCAAATCCTGATGATTTGTATGTGCTGAAATGAAAATATTGCATTATTTTTCTTCTTTTATTTGCCTATGTAATGCATTTAGTAATTACTATAACTTGCAAATAATGCAGACATTATGTCATACTTGAACGATCGTCGATGGATGTACAATAGAAATAATCCTGGTCGTGGAGGTTTGACACAAGAATTCATAGATGGCATTGACTATTATGTTAGTGTGGCTTGTCAGTCTTTCCAATATCAGCGGGAGGGAACAATTAAGTGTCCTTGTTTGAAATGTGCTAGCACAAAGTTACAGACGTTAGAGACAGTTAAGGTTCACTAATATAGAAAGGGTTTCAAACTCAATTATTGGTAATGAGATGATTTAGGTGAAGGAGCACCTTCGACAAGCGTTCCAAATCCAGGTCTCCATTTTGTCGATCCTGAAGCAGGATTTACTTCGCAATATGAACAGTTAATTTATGACGCAGCTGCAACTGAGTATGGCAATATTAGATTTGAGCAGGATAAAGAGGCCCCAAATCCAGAAGCAAGTGATTTGTATGGCTTGCTAAACGCATCGAGCCAACCTTTATGGCCCGGGTGTGAAAGTCATTCGGAACTATCACTTGCTGTTAGATTATTGAATCTGAAAGCCGACCATAATATTTTACAAGCATGTTTTGATGTCATTTCTAGATATTTTAAAAGAGGTCACCCCAACTAGGGCTCGCATTCCTAAAAATTTTTACAGGACAAAAAGATTGGTTAGTAAACTTGGTCTTGGCTCAACTAAAATATATTGTGGGGCGACGACATCAATTTAAATGAATGTAAATTTTGTGGGGCTTAATGATATAGAGTGACTAACAAGACTCAAGTGACTGTGAAAATAATGCATTATTTGCCTCTTATTCCAAGATATAGAGTGACTAACTATACTCGTCTATAGAGTGACTAACATGATATAGAGTGACTAACTATACTCGTCTATAGGGTCAGCGTCGCAAATGAAGTAGCATGTACAGCATAATACTTCTGAAGGTGTCATGCTTCACCCATCGGATGGTGAAGCGTGGAAACATTTTGATCTAAGCATCCTGATTTTGCTAAGGACGAAATGAATATAAGGCTCAGATTATGCGCGGATGGTTTTACACCATATGGTCAGACTTCAGTTCTTTATTCATGTTGGCCGGTCATATAACACCTTATAATCTGCCACCTGGGATTTGTATGTCCGCACCTTATATGTTTTTTACATGCATTATTCCTGGTCCTCACAGTCCTAAATAGAGGATAGACGTGTATTCACAGCCTTTAATAGACGAGTTAAAAGAATTGTGGGACGGTGTCGTCGCTTATGATGTGTCGACCAAATAAAACTTCACCTTGAAAGCTGCCTTATTATGTACCATTAATGATTTTCCTGCCTATGGGATGTTGTCTGGTTGAATGACCGCAAGAAAACTAGCTTGTCCATGTTGCATGGAACACTCAGATGCGTTCACTTTGAGAAATGAGGGTAAAACAATTGGTTTGATTGACATAGATGGTTTCTTGCAGCTGATCATCCATACAGAAATAACCGAAATGCATTTCGACGGAATAGGATTGTAGAAGACATGGCTCCGGTCAGACGCTCAGGAGCTCAATTACGTCGCATTGTCAATGCTTTATGCAAAAATGTCGACGATCCAAATGTCACGTACAATGAGTATGGTGTTTGTCATAACTGGACCAAACGAAGTATATTCTGAGATTTACCTTATTGGTCTGATTGTTTGATACGTCACAATTTGGACGTCATGCACATTGAGAAAAATGTGTTTGAAAATGTATTCAACACCGTAATGGACATTAAGGGTAAAACAAAAGACAGCCTAAAGGCGAGATTAGATTTGAAGGAGTACTATCGAAGGCCAGAGTTGCACTTAGCTACTTTACCTGGAGGTAGATTATTGATCACTAGCTGATCACTATAGTCTTTTATCCCATTTTAGATGCATTTCACCCATATCGAGCCCCTAAATTGCCCAACTTTAGGCCAATTGTGTTTGGAATGTATGAATTGTGATAACTAGTTGATCTTCCTCATTTTATACTTAATTCCATGTGCATAAAGGTTCTGAATTGCTAAAATCCATAAATATTTCAATTCTATGCTAAGTTATCATTTTTAGGACAAGTTATCACTCTAATGTGCCAAGTTATCATTATTTTGATTGAGCTGATTTCCAGTGATTTTTCTGCCCTAAATCCATTGCCATTATGAATGAATCATATTTGGATGATCATATTTCAACTTGTGCAAAATTATCAATCCATTTGAACAAGTTATCATTTTTGCAATGCCAAGTTATCATTAAAGAGCAAAACTATCATTTCGACATGCAAAAGTATCAAATCTGCACAAAGGCCTTTAGCAATCATTATATTATTGTCCTAACTCATTGCTGTTCAAATTTGATCACATTTGGATAACCACAACCAAAGTTATGACAAGTTATCATTTTTAAGGCATCAAGTTATCATTTTTGGCACCCAAGTTATCATTCCTATGAAATCTTATCCACATTTGATTTCTGACCTCATTCACTTGCCATCCTAATCCCTTTGATGCCTTTGCTCTGAACTACTCATATTTGAATATTTTCCATGATATATGCAAAGTTATCATTCCGGGTTTGATAAGTTATCACTTTTAACTTTGGTTTTCAATTCTGCACAACACCAAGCCCCATTTGATTATTGAGCTGATTTTACTTGCTGTCCTAAACCTTATTTATTTAAATCTTATTAGAGGACTTTGATGCTTGTTGTTTTAGCCCCTTTTTGCAGGTGAAATAGGGCTGCACAATGGAGAAAAAGCAAGGGGGGACCACTTGCTTTTTGGCTGTCCAAAAAAACTGTCATGTGAGATATTTTCAGGACCTGGACAGGTGGCTTACATCAGAGGTTATGGGATATTTTGATGCTGATCTAAGGGTGATTAAAGGCCATATATAAGTGGAAGAAACCCTGGAATCAAAGGAGGCTGGCCATTCAAGGGTTTTGGGCATGAAGGAAGCAAGGAAGGAGAAGAAGTGTTGCTGATTTCTGTGGACAGCCTCTTGATTACAAGATGTTTTGTATCAATCCTTCCTACTATTGTATATCAATCTTTGTAATTATGAGGAGCTAAGTCCTATGTCTCATAGGATAGGGTAGTAGTCTAGATTAATTGTGGATGGATATGGACAATTCTGATTTCCTGCACTGATTTCTGAATTCCTAAAGTTCTGATTTCTGATTTTTATTTCTGAAATCTATTTTGTATGAATCTGATTCCTGACATTGTAAGATCCTAATTGTATCCACAATTGAGAAGTTGTCATTTGATCTAATCCTTGTTCAGAAATGAAGCAAGAATCAATGCCAAGTTTCTAGATTCAATCCCAACTAGAATCTTATTTTCTGATTTGCTAATTTCTTATTTCCCATTTCTGATTTCTGAATTTGCTGAATCTGTTTTCACCATTGTGGAGCCCTAATTGAATTAATAACTGATAGGTTACTTATGGTTTCATTCTTGTTCAGAAATGAATCAAGAGTCAATGGTAATTCCAAGGTTCAATCCCTGAATTATTGCAAACTATCCATTTCTGATTTCTGGTTTTCAATCCTTATTTTTAAATCTGAAATTCTGAAATCTGTGGGATTCTTCTTATCATTGTAAACCTCTGATTTTATTCAATAACAGAGAGGTGATTTTAAGGTTGTCTTGATGTTCAGAGATGGACCAAGAATGCAATGACATTGCTGAATTCCCATATGAAATGTAGGTGCTGATTTCATTCAATCCCTTGGTAAAAAAGTGGATTTCATTTGAATTTGCAGCTGAGAGGCTGATTTAAAATCCTCTTGTAGTTTAGAGATAAACCAAGAAGTATTTGCATCAATATTAAATTGATTTCATCCTTTTTTAATTGATTGAAGTATTTCCCTCATTTTCAAGGTGCAATTGAAAGTTATCATTTTAGATTTCACTAAACCATTGAAATTCAGCAAGGAACTAAATTTTGAGCCTAATGTTGACTTGATTTTAGTCAGGACCTTTTCTGATTCAACTTAGCTAATCAATCATACAAGAATGTGATAATTAGTTCTGGATTAATTAAGCTGTGAAAACAGATTATTTCAAGTTGAGTTAAAATTGACAATACAATGATAACTTGTTCCATTCCATCCATAATTATGCTAGATGAACCCCAATTCCTAGGAGAACCTTCCTCATTGATAGTTAAACCCCTTGAGCCTCTAGTTTAGCATTTATAATTTAGTTTTGATAACTTTTCAAAAATCCAAAAACAGTTATCATTTTAGCTATTTAAAGAAATCGGTTTGAACTTTCTTTCAATTTCTTGGAATATTAACTTTAATTAAGGCTAATCTAGATTGTTTAGGAAGTCTTAGGTTTCAAATCACTGTGGATACGATATTTGGGTAGACTACAATTGACCTGTATACTAGCAGTAGAAAGTGAATTAGGGAGTTAAATCAAAAAATTGAAAAATCTGAAATTTGACCCCAAAATCAGCAAGTTATCACTACACCCCTCAATTTCACTTATCAATTATCTAAGCCGAAGGCAAGTTATGTTCTCACTAAAGAGCAGAAGACTCAAGTGTGTCGATGGATCCAAGAGCTGAGAATGCCGGATGGTTATGCATCAAATCTGACCTGATGTGTGGACATGAATAACCTGCGTTTGTTTGGCATGGAAAGTCATGGCTGCCACATATTCATGGAAACTTTGCTTCCTACTGCATTTTCTTCACTATCGAACAAGATTTGGAAGCCGATACCGGAGTTGAGTCAATTCTTCAAAGAACTGTGTTCTACAACATTAACGATGAAAAATATCACCCAATTGGAACGTAATATTCCGATAATATTATGTAAGTTGGAATGAATATTTCCATCGGGATTCTTTGATTCCATGGAGCACTTACCTGTTCATCTGCCATATGAGGCAAGGGTAGGTGGACCAGTACAATTTAGGTGGATGTATCCTTTTGAAAGATATCTTAATCGAATTAAAAGGACGATTAAGAACAAAGCATGTGTCGAAGGATCCATATGTGAAGCATATATGATTCAAAAGATTTCGTACTTTTGTTCTTACTACTGAGTCACATGTTAAGTGTGCGAGGACCAGGGTTAATCGAAATGATGAAGTTCTAGAAGAACAGTCTGCTGTGACATCTTTGTCGATCTTCAATCAGTTAGGACGACATTTTGCAAAGCCAAGAAGTAGATGGTTGAGTGATGCAGAATTCAAGTCTGTCACAAATCATGTCCTTCTAAACACGTAGGAGGTGCAAGGCTACATTAAGCAAGTTTATTCTCCATGCGTTCTTTTCTTTTTTTGTCTTCCGGAACTATCATTTTGATTTAGCCATGCGTTCTTTACTTTGTATGTAGTGCTCTCTTGCAGTACTACAATGTCCCTGAAGAACATGTTCAAGATAGAATCGAGAATGACTTCGCACCGTGGTTTAAAGATCAAGTAAGTCTTACGATATTAAAATCAATTTGAAGTCTTCAGCATCTACTCTTGACTTTCAGTCCCATTTTAGGTTCTCAGTACCGGCACGACATCTGGTCTTCATAATTTGGCATGGAGACCGGCTTGAGAGGTGAAATTTAGCTGGTGTATTTTGTGAATGGTTATAAGTTTCACACGGAAACTTGGTCGATCGGGAAGAAAACCGTGAACAGTGGAGTATGTGTCGTAGGATCCACGGACGGAGAAAATGAGCGTGACTACTATGGTATTCTCAAAGACATAATTCAACTGCAATACACTGGAGGTAATAAAGTCACATTCTTTGAGTGTACTTGGTTTGATCCAAAAGAAAGGAGAGGGATGCGAGTTCACAAAGATTTCAAAATAGTTGAAATACGTCACAATAGGTGTTATGATCGTTTTGATCCTTTCATTATTCCATCTTCTACAAGACAAGTATATTATGCGCCATATCCGGAGAAGACCAGGGACAAAGTACAATGGTGGGTTGTAATGAAGACGAAGGCAAGAAGCAGGATAGAAGTTGATGGTGCGCTGCAATGTGCATATCATGATGACTCGCATACTTCTGTGGCCCCTATTGTAGACACCAAATTAGTCGACAATCTACAAGATTCAGAACAAGTATTTGAAGACTTTGATAACGCCGACACACAAAATGATGAGAACAGTTCGGACGAAGATGAATTTGAAACTACGTCATCTTCAAATGATGATGATGATGATGATGAGTACCAGTCATGTGGTAACTCAGATGATGACTAATGTCACGCTCATGTTGTATTTTATCTTACGACCCTCGGGATCTTGTATTACAACTGTTGTTATCTTGTGGATTATTCATTTATGACTAATATTGATGTTGTATCATAATGGTATTGTCAAATTATCATCTCGCCATATTGTTTTATGCGTTAGCGATGCATGTTGACAATCAATCGGAACGACGGATGCCTGACGAGGACGGTGCATTTTCATATTCGCTTCCATCTCGTGAGTGTTTGATATAATGATCACAATTTCATGCATAAACTTATTCGAATTAATTTGTTTATTTTTATAAGCGCCTTCGAATATTAGGAATTGGTTCTCGAGTTATACGTACAATCCGTTCCTAAAGATGCGACACAAGGCGTAGCCGAACATAGTCAGGTTGAAACGTTGTGACATTAGAGTTTTGTATCAATTGTAAATTTGACTTGGATTAAATTTTGTATCATGCAGATGTTTCGTTTTGGCAAAAGAAAAAATAAGGGAAAGGAGCCGGTCGTCCCTAGACCCGTGACTACTCCGTCGGCTCCTAGATCAGTCACGGGCATTCGCATAATAGAACGTTCATCTCCTCCGCTGGCTCCTTCCTCTCACGCTGATATTGCGGAACTAGAGACACAATTGCCGGAAGAACCCGTTAGAGCTCCTTGTTCCGTGGAAGGCTCAGACTAGGCTTCGTCAAATCATGTGCACAAAGCATATGTACAGCTAGATGGGAATCTAGGGTAAGTGTTATTTTATGTATTTCGCATCCTTATCCATTTTGTGATTCACCCATCGCATTTTATAAATTTGTATTCTTTCAGGTTTGTACCGTCGAAACCCGCAGCTATGGCAGTTACTAAAGTGTTGCGACATAGGTATACTGAAGCGTGGCTTACATGGAGGGAAGTTCCTTACGCCACGAGACAGATGCTATTTAATGAATTTCAGGTGTCCTTAGAAGCCAACATGGTCATTAAAATTTATCTTCGTAATACTTTAATTATTTTTATACACATGCAGGCTGATGTGTGGTGGGAGCCCGAGAATATGGAACAAATTTGGAAGGCTTTTAACTCCCGGTGCTCGAAGAGATTGTCTGCAATGCTTTCGGAAGCTCGAGCTGCTGGGGCACGGCCCAATTGGATCCCCGAGGCCGTTTGGATCGATTTGCTACGAAAGTGGTCTACCGAGGAGTACAAATTGAAATGTGAAAAAGCAAAAATAAGTCGAGAGTCCGACCAGGGAGCATGCTTGCTAAGAAAATGGTGGTTGTGTATCCACGAGCACGATTGCTAAGAAAATGGTAAGGTCTTTCAATATTGTGTCGACCAAATATTATACTTTATTCGACAAATTATTATCCTATTGCAGGAGAAAGAGACGGGTAAACCACCTACTCAAGACGAAGTATTTCTCCGAACTCATCAGAAGAAGAACAAAGAATGGGTTTCGGATTATGCTCGGGAGACATATGTATGTAAAATTATGTGCCACTTTTTTTTCTAAATTTCAAGTAAAATCATCGTTTATAGTTAATTATTTTTTTGGCTCGCTGATTTTTTTTTCCTAATTTCAGGAGTCTTTCAAAACAAAAGAAGTCGATCACATTACGCAAGCCACGCAGGAGAGGAGCACACCGCTGACCCCAAGACAACTTTGGACGGACCACGTCGGCGTGAAGAAGGGTCGCATTTACGGCCTCGGATCTTCTGTGAGTACAACAGATATTGGATATGGTCGTAAATCTACTTCAGGTTCAGCTTCCTCTGGTCAAGGTATGCAACAAATGATGGATGAGATGAGGCAATCGATTAGGGAAGAGGTCAGACAAGAGGTTACGCAAGAGCTCAGAAAGGAGTTCGAAGAACGTGAACGTCATACCATGTCTGAAATGAAGAAAATGGTGCATGCCATCATGGGTGGCGAATTCAACGAGGACGCCGAGGTAGATTCATTTGGTTTAATTTTTGTATAATTTGCTTTAATCTGTACTCTAATATATGTGATGTAGAAGATGCATTAATAGTTTGGATGAAATTTTACTCCTCATTAGATCAGCATGCACTTTGACATCAATATGACCTAGAGAAATAAGATGATGGGAAATGAATTTGAATGTGCACGTATACATATATTGCTCCTATCTTTTGGGTGTTACACCACTAAAGAACCTTCCCTTAATTTTACTGCTCTATGGAAAAAGTAATTGGAGTAATTAAGAGCCCTTTGATGATGTAGGCAGTGTTCTTATGGTTTGATTAGTTAATGTATTGAATATAACTCCATGGAGAAAGATAATATTTGAGTTCTGCTATAATTACTTTTGTCTTCCTAGAAACATATTTGAATACTTTGTTTGGGGGGCATGGACAATTTTTCTGCACTGGTGCATGTTTTGAGGTGCATGTTTCTTGACTTTTTCACTCATATTTACTTTTTTGCCGCGAGGATGTTTATTCTGCGATTTAGAGGCGTATAATGTTATTGCTTCAGGGCAAAACTCAGGTTGAAAATGATAATACAAGAACTGTTATAATTACTTTTGCTTGTAACTTTATGAATGCAAGAAAATCGATATTTGAGTTATTGAACTTTTCGTGCAATAAAGTGGGACAATTTGTTCAACAAGGCATATGGATGCTAAAAAAAGCTGCAACTGATGTATTGTGTAACGAAGTGATGTATTTGAGTGATTGTTCCAGATTTCGAATCCTTATTCATGTTTTCTTTGCAGGTATATGGGTACTAACTTTCTCAATTCTCTTTGCAGGTATAGTGGTGTTCGAATTGTCTTGTGAAAAGCTCGTCAGATCCGACGGGAAAGGCGAGACTCATCTTTGCTTTGTAATGGTGTTTGGAATGTTTGGATATGATGTTTGGACTATTATATGTGTTATATGTGATGGTTATATGTGTTTGGACAATTATGTGATTGCTTATGTTGGTTATATGTGTTATAAGTGTTTGGAATGGTTATATGTGTTTGGAATGTGTTATAAGCATGCAATGATGCTTCTCTTGTATTATATGTTATTAAATTTGAGCATTTTTTTAAATTTTTTTTGTTTCTAACGGTCAGAATCGTCGGAAACAGCTGAAATATTAATTTTTCAACTTATCGACAATGAATTTTTTGATACTTATCGACGGTTCTGATCGTCCGTGCAAGCTTTTCGATGGTTTAAGCCATCGAAAATCAGCTATGGAATTGATGGATCAGACCGTCGATATGACTATTTCGACGGTTTAAACCGTCGATAGTATGGACGGTTACAACCGTCGATAGTATGGACGGTTACAACCGTCGATATGTATCGATGGTTGTAACCGTCCATACTATCGACGGTTTAAACCGTCGATAGTATCGACGGCTAGAACCGTCGATACTCAACCTTCGACGGCCGAGCCCGCCAGCTGGACCGCCGGTATTATCGACGAATGTTTTACAACCGTCGCAAATCGATTTGTGATGAGGGTTTTTTCGATGGATTGATTCCGTCCGAAAAACCATCGGTAATATAGTTATCGACGGTTTTTGGGCTGATTACAGATGGTTTTGATCGTCTGTAATTAGCATTTTTCTTGTAGTGGTCCTA
The DNA here is from genome assembly GCA_030549335.1 of Pontederia crassipes. Lineage (NCBI taxonomy): Eukaryota > Viridiplantae > Streptophyta > Magnoliopsida > Commelinales > Pontederiaceae > Pontederia > Pontederia crassipes. Next base: position 13,288,404 of record CM060198.1, read on the forward strand.
ATCTTCTATGCCACAAGTTTATGTCATCATGCATAGCACTAAGACATTTTTCATATTTCAAGTTATCAAAATCAATTTTTAAACCTATGTGTAAAACGTTATTGTTTTCATCTAGTATCAAACATTCGTCTTTTTCAAATTTGACTAAATAGTTTTTATCGCATAATTGACTTATGCTAATTAGATTATGTTTTAAATTTTCAACTAGGCAAATATTTTCCAAATACACTTTGTCATTCTTACCAATATTACCTATACCAATTACTCTTCCTTTGCTATTGTCTTCAAAGGTGACTTCTCCTCCATTTTTTTTTCGAAATTGATGAAATTTGATGCATCGTCAGTCATATGTCTTGAACATCCACTACCCAAATACCATTTACCTTCATTGTACTTAGAAGCTTCCTCATGACTATTAGCCATTAGACATATGTAGGCTTCTTCGTCATCATTAGAGGAGGTGTAATAGTCATCCTCTTCATCTTCGCTTTCATCTCAAGTGGCTTGAAGAGTCTTTTTCTTCCTTGAGCTTTATTCATCTTTCTCCTTTTTGACCAAATTTGGACATTCATTTTTGTAGTATCCAATCTTTTTGCATTCAAAGCAACTTATTTGACTCTTGCTCCATGACGATTTTCTCTTGGTGAAGCCTTTCTTCTTCTTTTGCTTAGCATATTTGAGATATTTGTCAAGTTTCTTTGCATATAGGAAAAGCTTCTTTTCATCAAGATCCTCATCCTCTTCACTTGTATCTTCCTTATCTTTATTTGCCTTCAATGAGAGTGTTTTCCTTTTTGGAATATTTGCTTCTTCATCCTCCTTGATCCCGATCTCATAGGTTAAGAGTGAACCAATAAGATCATCAAAGTCCAACTTGTTCAAGTCATTTTCTTCAATCACCGTCCTCTTTGTATGTTATTTTGAGGAGAGAGACCGGAGAAACTTTTTCATTTTTTGGGGATTAGTCCTTGGCTCGTCCAAAGAGGCTAAGCCATTTATAATATCATTAAAGCGAATGACCATCTCATTTATAGATTCATTTTCAAGCATTTTCAAAGAATCATATTGATGATTTAAAATATTTAATCTAGACTCTTAACTTTATCTGTTCTTTCATGAGTAATAATAAGCTTCTTCTAAATCTCATTAGCACTTTGACAACTAAAAATCCGATTAAACTTCGTTGGATCCAAAGCACAATAAAAAATATTTTTAACTTTTCAATCTAATTTTACTAAAAGTCTTTCTCCTTCGTTATATTCTAAAGGATTTTTTTTACTTAGATCAAAACCTTTTTGAATAATATCCTATTTCAATACCAATAGAACAAACATAGGCTTGCATCCTAATTTTCCGATATACAAAATTTGATGCATTAAAATGTGGAGGACGATTAATAGATTGACCTTCGAAAAAATTGAAACTACTTGATGACATAGCTCTAAAGATGTTTTAAATCTTAAAACTAGAGCAACCCGCTCTGATACTAATTGTAGGATCAAAAGCACCAAAAGGGGAGATGAATTAATGTATAAAAATCTTTTCTCAAAGTCACTTTCAGAAAAATCAATAAAATAGATCACAAGCAAATAAAGATAATATGTAAGTGAAAAGCTAAAGAACAAACGCAAGGAGACACAATATGTTGATGATGTTTGACCTCAACTCTTTGGCTTACGTCCCCGCTCTGACTTCTCGACCATGAGACATCCGAAGATTCACTATCTTTCTCTTTTTTTCTAGGAAGAGAACAACTCTCTTTACACCACACGCCTTCTTCTCCGCTCAAGAGGCAAGGCACACCTCTTTTACAATGAGCTCTCAATCTCACTTAGATCAGAAAGTAAATGTTTCCCTCTAACTCTTTTCTTTTAAAATTTTTCTCACACTCAAAGCTAAGAAAAGAAAAGGGAAAAAATTTGCAATTTTGGCCTTAAGAACTTGAAAGGAGCTCTAGGATGTTCTTGCTTGCTTAGATGATTTTTCCTCAGACTTTGGCACTCCTTTTATAGGCTCCTACAGGTGAAAATTCGTTCAAAAAGTTTTCTACAATTTTTTCCTCAAAATAATAGCTGTTATTGTTCATTTGACTGAATGGCCGGTCAACTGCTAGGATGGGCCGATCGATCGGTCAATGTGACCGTTGTTGCATTTTCTGCGTTTTGACGCTATTCGGTCAACCGATCCTTCGACTGGTACATCGACCGGTACATATCGTTGTTGACCAGCGTATCGACCGGTATTGTCTCAACGTCGATCGATATTGTCTCATCTTTTCTTACGCTGAATATCAATCGACCGGTGTTATGGTCGGTCGACCGATGGGTCGACCAGTCTTGTGTTGAAATTTTTTCTTTCGATTTTAATTTGTCAACTTTTTCTGCGAATGTGGTCATATCAATCCTACAACTGCATTATCATCACTTGAGCACATATTAGTAACTTTTATGTCCATTTTAATTTGTTATCATCAAAACATAGGATTCAACAGATTACACTCAGCCCGGGTTTACACTATGAACCCGGACTGGGTCACCCTATACCCGGCTCGGGTTATAGCAATCCGACAACATTAATCACATTCCCTACTGATCCTTGATTTTAATCTGAATGCTATCTGTTCTTGTTTTGATTGATCACAATTATGACTAGATTAATGACATGTGATCTCACCATGATTTATTCCTGATTTAAGATATGGACCCTTACGATGATTCATCCTATTATTGTTCCAATATGTTCCCACATTATAGTGAATAATGATTAACAAGATTCTAAAGTGATTAATAAGTTAACATGAAAGATGAATAATAGATTTTCAGCTTATACCAAGTGTCTCATGATAAGAGTCGCTCCCTTGTCATGATTTGATCACCCTAAGAAATCAGACGAATAATGTATCATTTCGATTGGCATACCCCATGAAGAATTTAAAGGCACCTAAGGTCACCTGATTTCTAAACATGATTCAAGATTAAGAAGTATGCCAAGTGCCTCATGATAAGGGTCGCTCCCTTGGTCATGATTTGATCACCCATTGACTTGCACATGGTTGTATCATTTTGCTCGGCATACCCTATGAAGAATTTAAAGACGCCTAAAGTCACCTGATTTCTAAGCATGATTCAAGATTAAAAAATATGGACAAGTAAAGCAAGCATGAACATCAAGTCAAGTTATCGTTATTACTTATGTCATGATTATCAAGCATACCATTGATTCCAAAGCTTATCATGTATTATGTGATCTTAGTGATTATTGATGTCTAATGACTTTCCTTATTCATGATTTAATATGACTTCATGCCCAATTTCCTAACCAAGATAAGTATTTGTCATCATTTTTTATTTATGCTATTTAGAGTTATTGGTTCCCAGTAGGCTGTAAAGCTTACGAGAGGACCTCCTCCCCTATTTTGATTTTCACAAGGTCATGTCAGTGGTGGTATTGAGTTGGTGTGCTGCGATAGAGTTCAGGCGACAACAAAGCACATGAACCAAAGGGCCTAGTTATTTATTTTATGTTCCTTCTGCATTTCGAACTAATGTATTCATTATGATATTATTATGTCTAAACTATGTAGTGACTCTTTGATTTCCACAATTATTTATCACCTTCCGCCTTTCTTCATTATTCTGCCTTTTCTCTTGCTGACATGTCATATTTCTTGACTGAGTTTTGGTCAATGTCATAGTATTTGTAGCGTCTTCAAGTTGATCTTCTCAATGTGGCGTTGATCGATTTGGGGCGTTATATGAAGAACTATTGTGTCAAGAAGGAAATAAAGAGAGAGAAATCCTACTATTCATGAAATTAATTTCAACCGCTGACGTAGACAATAATTGCAGAGATGAAAAACTTCTTATTTCCTTATCGATTGTGGATTCTACAATGGAAGGTCACGATGCGCTTTGGTCATCATTTATCTATTTGGCTACATCAAGTTTGGAACATCAATAACTATTTATTAACGTAAAATGGTATTAATCTTACATATGCCATGCCCATTAAGAATTTATATCAACTCACATATGAGCCAACATATGCTGAAATAACTATATAACTTCTTATGCCCTAGATATGTCTTACAATATAACCAAGGTAACATATGTCTTGAACCGCGATAGTTAACTTTCATATATAGTATATTTTCAACATAAGAAAAAAAGTTGGCCGATTATATGTAAAAGCTTAATGCAGCTCATAACAATTCTTTCTCTCGCATTCATGTCTTTAAATAGTGAACTAGTTGCTTTTCACCTTTGAGTACCTCTCTAAAATAGCAAGCACAATTTTTCCCCTAATACTTAATCAAGAGTATAAGGGCATATGAAGATGAAACATATGTTAGAAACCCACACCATGATGACAATTGAGGTAACCAATTGATCATGTCTCTATGTGGTCTTAGCATAATTGGTACTAAACATAAGTACTACAGTGAAAACTTCCACTGAAGAAACATGCCTAGCTCTATCAAAGTTATACACTGCACAAAGTTTAGTCTAATTGCTACCTTCTAGCCCCTAACTTGAGTTTTCAAATTGTTCGCTCGTATATAGCGTCAAATTTGAATCTTACATATGTCATCTGTCTTAATCAAGCAATACTGAGTTACTAATACTCATGTTTTGTATAATTTGAGAATTACATTATGATTCACACATTTCTTTCCCGCTTGCTATCTTCATAAGCGTTAGAAGCGTTAGAAGCGTTTGTTCGTGTGAGGGAGCAAATGCAAGCCTGATTGATATACTTTTCATGTGCATAAGAAAACTTTATAACATTAAATTTATAAAAAAAATAATTTCCATTCACCGAAAGTTTTGAGTACAAAATTACATTTATAATTTACGCAGCCCTAAGGGTTTTACATGTCTCAAAAATACCTCTAGGCGATGGTTTAGTGAACGAATTAACAACCATTTTGTGCGTTCATATATACTCAACTAAGATCTCTTGGTTGTCACACTAATATTAGGTGAACTGAAGCAAATACAAGAGGGTCAATGTTTCTTCATAGTCAATCACCCATTATTTGGGTGAAACCTTTTGTCATTATGCGGGCTTTATATCTTTCAATTGATATATATATTCTAGGTTTAATTTTGAGAACTCACTTGTTCCCAATTATCTTATGGCCTGACAATAGATTACCAAGTCTCAAATTTGATTTTTTTGCATGTACCTTAACTCTTCAGTCTTAATTCATTATTCATTAGTAGGGAACGAGAGAGTCTCTTTTACATATTTGGGCTCAAGTTCATCTTCCAAACTTACTATATGGGCTTCAGGTGGTCCGTGTTCGTGCAACCCTTCGATTTCAAATTTTTAGAGTGGAACATGTTTAATAATAGTTCATCAAAGGGAACTTTCAGGTTCATCAGTTGGTTATTGTGAGCCTCTCCCACTCAGATCAAGATGTAGGATGGAGAAGACAAACTCATTAACATGTTGCTTCGCTTGTGTCGCTAACTCTTATCTATCTCGCCCTAGTTAGGGAAGTCAATTTTTTATTAATGTTACATCTCTACTTTCGATTCCATCACTCCACCATCTTTCCTTTCACCTATAAATGCATAGCTAATACTACATCTTCCAAATACAAAATTGGATGATTTGCTTGCGCCATCATGAAACGAATAATATCAAATAAGGTACGATTCATCTTTCTATAATACTATTTTGTTACGGAGCTTTTAGTGTTGTTAGTTGCCTAAATATGGCCTTTTCATCACATAATTGTTTTGAAAAAGTTAGAGAGGTCTCACATCTTCGATCAGTTCGCAAGACTTTAATTTTGTGATCAACTTGATTTTTCTGCCATGTTCGTATATAGTACAAATCAATTCAAAACTTAGGACTTATCATAAGTTAGGTATAGAACATGGTAACCTGAATAATCATCTATAAATTAGGGATGAAGTAAAAATGATTGTATCTTGCGTGAATATTTATTGGACCAAATATATCTGAATCGATTAATTGTAATGGGTACTCCCGTGTTTTCCCTTGCCCAATGGTATTCTTATCTTTTTGCCAAGTAGACATTCCTCATAGTTTAAAAGATCAACTTTTGCGAGAGACTCATTTGATATTAACCAATGTGTCATACTCGTGCATGCCAAGACATTTTTTCACATCAAGAGATGATATAAAAGAATAACTTTTAGAGACAAATTATTATTGAGAAAATCATTACAGAGGAATGTTTCCATTTGTTTCTTTTGAAAACTTATTATATACCCAAGTTTGTGATGTTCACACAAAAAGTAAATTTCATTTAAAAGTTGGAGCATATAAGTCGTCATGAAGATAAAATAATTTGGCCATTGGGAAGTTATAACTTGCACATTCCAATGCCTTTAACTTCAACCTTTTCGTTGTTTCTAACGTAAATTCATTTGCTCCCTACACTTATTTGATGAAATTTCATGAAGACCCTATGTTCTCTTTCTATATGGTATGTGACTCCCTAATCTGCAATCACGAAAGATGACTTTCAACAATTAATTCACAACTAGATAAATAAACAAATGAATCATGGTTAGGACATACTTTCTTAGGCTGAGTACAATCACGAGCGAAGGGATCATATTTTCTAAATAGTAGTATTTCACTTTATTATGTCTATTTTTCCACCACATTTTTTACGTTTGTGTTGGTAACTTGGGCTTTTCTTAGTGTTTCCGCTCTTTTTATTTTATTGAAACTTATGCAACCTATTTTTCTTGAGTTGGGAACCTATTTTTAGCAATTAATGCTTTAAAAGATTGATTCATGGTTTAAAAAGCCTCATCCTCCATTTCAATATGGCGAGCAGTTTGGTCAAATGTTTTGACATTTTCGTTGTTTATTAGATACAATGCATATGTTCTGAACATTTAGAAGGAGAACGGATCAAAACTTGCACCTTTTGCTCATCATCAAGCTCTTGTCCTACATTTTTGAATTCACATATCATATTAGACATTTCTTAGATATGCTCCCTCTCTTATTATTTGATCACTTTCTATAAGAGTCAAATTTGATAATGAGTATACGACGCTTGATGGTCGTAGTAATCTCATATTTATTGTGGAGCGCCATCCATATTTCGAATGTTATCTTATACACTTTGAATTCACATAAGAGAGAATTGTTCATCTTGCTTAGCATCATAATGCGAATAATATGATTCTTTTTTAATTGATGTCTCCATATCCCTTTGGCATTGGGCATTATTTGTAGGTGCAAGTTCTTTCGCAACATAGTTAATAGTTTACAAGACCTCTTATTCTTGTAAGAGATATTAGATATTTTGATATCAAATATTATCATTAACGTCATTTAGATTTTCATTCTTTTGCAAGTTAGTAATGATTGTCTTGAATGTCATGGTCTAGTTTAGTCACAAAATAGGAGAAACAAGTATTATTCATATTATAATTTATCTCTAGAAACATAAATTATCAAGTGACAATACTAATGAAGTAGTGACTACTGATCTCCCCCTATCTCTAAGAAATATTATCATTCATTATTAACAATGCGACAAAATTAATTTAAGTTTTTGAATTTTAAATTAACACAATTTTTATTTTATGAATTTTGAATCAACTCATACTTCGAAATCATCAAAATTTATTTTGTATGACACACTAGATTATTTCTAATATGTTAAGGACAATCACTACTAGTTAAACGGGAGTTCTTCCACAAGGGATGTCAATTAAATAAATGTGCACTATTCTTTGCCTCCATATCATAAAAAAATGCTACCATTGTACACATACACTAGGCCAATTCCTCGGAACTTTTCTAGACCTGCATTTTGTATCACATACCAAATAAATTTCATTAAATACCTTCAACTTTGTGCACTTTCCTAGCGCTATCCTCAAACTTCATTTTGTAACAAGACTACCCTCCATCTTTTAGCTTGTTTCACCAACTACCCTTTTTACCTTTAATCAATAGTTTCCCATCGCCATGCTGACAAGGCATCTAAGTGATGATTTCTCCCTCTTCCACTCAAGCAGTCGTCCGACATGCTATTATAAAAAATATTAAAAAATAAGTTTAGCGAACACATATGTGACGGCAGGGAGGGGGAGCACCGGCGAGCCCAGGGAAAGGGGGAGAGGGACGCCCCCCACTCTACGTCCTCCGAGAATAGTTTTTTTTATTTTTGTCTTTTTATTTATGTGACACATGCAAATAAAAAATATCTAAAGAATATTAAAATGTATTATGATATGTATTCATCCATAATATATTCTTGCGACAAAGACCACTTCTTACATTTTCTTTATTTCTTCCATCTCATAATTCTTTTTTGACTTATTACATTTACAATTTCTTATATGCTATCTTTTTTATCCCTAATTTGTTTATTTCGGACATATAATTGCATTATTTTTTTATGTTGTCATAAGTCATCATTATATATATAAATATAACAAGATTTCATATTTTCATGGCATTTTATTCTTGGTACCTGATGTCATGTTCTTTTTTTTATTGTATTTTAGGTTTTTTAAATCTATTTTGTGAATTTATAGCTAATATAAGAATTTCATATACATCATTATATAGAACTTATATGACATTAATTTAAATTCATATCTGGGTAAAAATATTTTAATATTTCATATAATTATTATATATATATATATATATATAATTATTGCAATTATTAAAGTCGCATGTCATTACTAAAAAATTTAATTAAAAGGAAAACCTCGCTAAACCAATTTTTTTAAAAGAATCATCAACATTTTTATATTAAACACTATTAGTTCTTACTATATTTATCTAATATGAGGTTGTTTGGTTACCATCATAGCTTCTAATGAGATATGACTTTTTGAATCTATTTTATTTTTAAAAAAATGCTACCATTGTACACATATACTAGGTCAATTTCTCGGAACTTTTCTAGTCATGCATTTTGTATCACACTAGATAAATTTTACAAAATACTCTTCAACTTTCGGTATTTTTTTAGTGTTATCTTCAAACTTTATTTTGTGATAAGATTATCACTCATCTTTTAACTTGTTTCACTAACTACCCCTTTTATCTTTAATCGACGGCTTCCCATCACCATGCTGACGAGGCTTCCAAGTGACGATTTCTCCCTCTTCCATACAAGCAGCCGTCCGACATGGTATTATAAAAAAATATTAAAAAATAAGTTTCGTGAACATGTGATGACAAGGGGGCAACCACCCCCTCCTTTCCCTACGCTCTCCGGCGTCAAGAGAGAGGAGAGGGGCCCTCCCCCCTCCCTTGGCGCGACGAGTGCGGGGAAAGCGAGAGAGGGACGCCCCTCTGGGACCTTCGCGAATAGTTTTTTTTTTACTTTTATCTTTTTTTATGTGAAACATGCAAAAAAAATTGAAAAAATATTAAAATGTATTATGATATGTACTATTCTTCCACAATATATTCTTGCGACAAAGACCACTTCTTTGTTTTCTTTATTTCTTCCATCTCATAATTCTTTTTTGACTTGTTACATTTACAAAATTCTTATATACTATTTTTTATCTCTAATTTATTTATTTCGGGCATATAATGGCATTATTTTTTTATGCTGTCATAAGTCATCATTATATATATATATATATATATATATATATATATCTCTTTTATAACAAGAATTCATATTTTCGTGGCATTTTATTCTTGGTGCCTGATGCCATGTTCTTCTTTTATTGCATTTTAAGTTTTTTTAAATCTATTTTGCAAATTTAAACTTAATATAAGAATTTCATATACATCATTCTATAGGACTTATACGCCATTAATTTAAATTCATATCTTTTATCAGGGTAAAATATTTTAATATTTCATATAATTATGATATATATATAATTATCGAAATTATTAAAGTTGCATGTCATTACTAAAAAGTTAATTAAAAGGACAACCTCTCTAAACCAACTTTTTAAAAGAATCATCAAATTTTTTATATTAAACACGATTCGTTCTTATTATAATTATCTAATATGAGATTGCTTTGTTACCATCATAGCTTCTAATGAGATGACTTTTTGAATATATTTTATTTTAAAAAAAAAATGTTATTTATACTAGTTTATTAATTTATTTATTTAAATATTTTTAAAATTTTATGTATATATATAGATAATTTGAATTAGAGATTCTAGGACACAAAAAAAAATTAAAATACTTTGTTATCTGCTAATTAGTGACCGCTAAGACTTTATCCTCTCTCCGCCATTGTTTCTAATATCATATGATTACTTTAGGGCCATTGTTTATAAATACCTAAAGCATATTTCCAGAATTTATACAAACAACTTAGATAACAATTATGTATTTTATAAAAATTATAATAGTAAAAACAACTAAATGTAGTTAAATACTTGTAATAATTATTAGCGATGGAAAGGGAATCCATGTGGCGTGGAAAACTATTCGCACGATTTTTAGAGGCACTCACGAGCTACACATAAGTGGAGGGGTACCTTCTCACTTTTTTTCCTATAAGAATATTATATGTACAATAGTACATATAGTTTTAATATTATATATATGACACTTTGGCACCGCTAAAATAAAATATAAATGCTTATGAATCACAAATATTTTGTTAAGACTATTACGATTATCTTGGATCATCACAAGTAGTTTCTTATTTATCTTAAAGTATTTATTTTTTCACATGATGGTTAGTCGATTTATCATGGGGGTCGGGGTCAGTCTTGAAATATGAAATTAGAATCGTTCAACTCATTTTAATAATTGTGAAAATTAACAACAATTGTTAGATTGGATTTGGTGTAACGCTCAGTTCCTTGGAAAAAAAATGAAGATAAAATAAGAGAATGTACCGGATAGAAGAGAGAGAAAAGAAAGAAAAAATGGGAATAAAGATAAAATCAAATTAAGGTAGATAAGTTGGAAACAAATATGAAAGAAATTTAAATCCAACAATAACTCTTATTTCTCTCCTATAAATATAAGTTCAAATCAAACAAATAAGTCTTTTTATTTTCCCACAATCCGGCCCTAGATTTTTTCCCGTTTGTGTGCCCCTTTCATCTCTGTTCATCCCTGAGCAGCCGCCACCATCAGGGGACATGTCGAAGGATGTGAATGCTACCGATCACACGTCTAGACAGAGAGGAACAGCCGGAATAAGGAGAAAGAGGAAGAGGGAGAAGAAGAAGAGGAGGACGAAGAGGAAGAACACAAAGAAGAAGAGAAAGAATGTGAGGTTTTAATGAAAACTTCACGAGGTATGGAACTAGGATAGATTCTTCCTAAAATCATGATTTTAGACTCGAAGTATGTCCTAGTTTATGCCTAGTCTTAGTCCTTTGATTTATGATGACTCTGGAGGCCGACCGGCGCTGGAAAAGATGAATGGAACGCACACCGCGCGCCTGCGCAGTTCTGCATAAGAGGAACACAGCCCGGGCAGGTCCATACTCGGACCGAGTTCGATGGAACTCGGCTGAGTCCACCATTGTCGCGAGCTCGAAGCCCTACAACGAACACTACAAGAAAATGAGCTATTGGCGACACAAAGTAGCGTCGCATATTTGGTGACGCTATATAGACGTCACTAGTGCCTTTATGACGTCCACTTTGCATCCCAATAATGAGATGCTATTTCCCTCTCGATAGCATCTTATTATCGTGTTCTTAGCTATTCATGAAATAGACGCTAATGATGGCACAATGGAGACGCTACGTAGACGCTACTATTGCACGCCACGGAGCGAAAAAGTGTGAAAGAACCTAACGCCGTTCTCGCGTCGACAACACGCGACGCTATGCTCGCATCTCACCATTTGCAGCTCTAAAGAGACGCTATCTAGTATCACAACCTTAGGCGACGCTATGTAGACGCGAATGTGATTACTTGGCAACTATTCTTAGGTTATCTATATTCATATCGCTATTTGTTTTATATTTAAACCCTAAACCCTATATATTATATATACTATATGTCAATCAATAAATTAATTAAATATTATATTAGTATTATGAACATATATATGTATTCCTACATGATTACCCATATTATATAAATGTACTACACGATTACATATATATGTATTTTTACATGATAGGAGTGTTCCTAAATATATAATTTGTTGTCTATATTATTTATGTTAGCTATACATACAATATATATCATATCTTAATTATGCATATATTATTTTTATATTCTTAATCATGAAATTATGGTTGTTGAATTAAGAGAGTGATTTGCTACAAATTGTCCCATTTTCGCGTCACCTTGGTGACTCAATAGCGTCAACTTTGCGTCTAACTAGAGCCGTCGGCAACGTCGAAGCTATGGTGACACTATTGGCGTCTCTGTAACGTCGCCAACTTGGGACATAAACAAGTTTTAGACGCTAGTTCGACGCTAAGGGGTCGCTAAATTTCTTTAGTGACTCAATAGCGTCTGTATTGAGCCGCCTTAACCGACTTTTTATTCCGCTCGCTTAATCGGGCACAATAGACATATAAATACGCGTAGATTATACTTATATATTATAAGTACATATATACATATTATTATCACTTAGTCTCACGCATATAAACATATACACATATATTCACTTCGAATACATATACATATAAACGTTATCTATATATGACTTGCACATGTATAGATATATGCATACACATATATATTTATAATACATATAGATAAACACATTGTTGTGACTTCATCTCCCACATGTAGACATATACATACGCATATATTACACACACACATATATATACACACAATTTCGTTATAGACACATGTACATATAGATTTATAATTTTATATACATACATGATAGATTGTCGGAAGGAAATAAAAACCCCGGAATGGAGCACAATGCGATGAGATGCTATATTGATAAATAAAATTACATACATAATAGAAAATTTGAAATAGAAAAACTATTAGCGCCTCTCTAGCGTCACAAATTTGGGACGCTAAATCTACATCGATGCCCCTACGATGCTATGGTGTCACTACTGTAAGTTAGTGACACATTAGCTTCTCCATAGTGCCACATTAGCCAAATTTCGATACGATCGGCTCCTACATTGCATTTACGTAGCATCGCATCTTTGGGAGACGCTAAAAAATTTACTTAAATCCCTAACCCCCCTTCTTCATTTTCATTGTTACTGTTTTACATTAATCGTCCGATGCGCCCCAACGCCTAACGCCCGATGCCTGACGTCGACGATCAACTCTACCGAAGCCCGATGCCCGATGCCTCCGCCGCACTCCATCGCCGATGCCTCTGCCTCTGCCTCTGCTGCCTCCGCATTCGCGTCCTCCACCGCGCCTATCTGCCTCCTCCACCGTGTCGACGTCCGCCTCCGCCGACTTCCACCTCCACCACCGCCTCCTCCTCCACTGTGCCCCTCCGCCGCTCTCCGACTCCACCGCCTCCTCCTCCAACATCCGCCCTCCGCCTCCGCCTCCAACGCGTCCCTCCGCCGCCCTCCACCTCCTCCTCCGATGTCCGCCCTCCACCGTCGCCTCCTCCTCCTCCACCGCCGCCTCTGCCTCCTCCATCGCCCATTATGCCTGTGATGCTTTTATATTGCCTGTGATGCTCTTATATTGCATGTAATGCTCTTAAATGTCTGTGATGCTTTTATATTGCCTGTGATGAATATCAATGCATTTTTATATGCATTATATAATTGTATGGTCTGGGAAGGGGAAAAATGAGGATTGAATGGGTAAAAAAAATCTGAAAGTAGCGACTCCATAGCATTCCATTCGCGTCGCAAAAATTGTCGACGTTGAGTTAAATATATCGTCCTTAGCGCCATAGTCGCGTCTCATTAGCGACGCGTACACCACCATATTGCATCACTTCAGCGCCTTCCTAGCGCCTAGAGTAACGACTCGTGGGCACCGGAATCATGCCTCATATCTAGCGCCCCTTGCGCGTCGACTTAGTGATGCATATCTTCTACGCACAGCCGCAAACCACGCGTCTTAATAACGTCGAGATAGCGTCAACTCGTGGCGCTAGTAGCGTCTCATTTACTTTGACTCCATTGCGACGCTAGTAGCCGCTGATATGTAGCGTCCCATTTTTGTGGGACTAGCTAGACGCGAATGAGACGCTCTTCACCACGGAGACATAATAGCGCCACCCTAACGTTGCTTATCTTGGGTCGCTAATCACCCATTTTCTTGTAGTGGAAGAACAATCCGGCCCGGGTTGATGATGACCCGGCCCGGGCAGTTCTAGGAAGAAGTCGCGCTCGGCCGCGACTTCTGTCGAGCGGTCGACCGATTCGTCGAATCGGCCGACGGAGCTGCTAAGTATGAACCTGGCCCGGGTATAACCTACACCCACCCCGGGCCATGTCTTGATTTTCCTCCGATGATGCCCTTACGAACTCGGCCCGAATTGTAACTCTACTCGGTCCGGGTCCCAAAGCAATTAAGTTGATTTTTATAATCGTTTGATCCCTGATTATGTACTTAATTCATATCTTGATGATGATGATAATTATGCTATTAATGCTCCTAATTCGCCGACCCCACCTAGTAGGATAAGACTTTGTTGTTGTTGTAATGCTCCTAATTCATGTACTTAATCTTGAACTAAGTCATGATGATGGTTATGTCTATTATGACCTTATGATGATCTAATTTAGATCCAATCATATTTATGACAACACTGATCCATATCCATCAATCTTGATCTACCTTATGACGATGATGATGATTATGTCTGCAAGATAAAAGATGAAAAATGTTAAATGGAGAACTCTTTTTATAATGGACCGGTGACGACTAGGTATGGGCTGACTACGATCAGTTATGAGCTGACTTCGGTCAGTTATGGGATGATTCTGCCAGTTATGATGATGATGGTGGACGAGTTAAAGTAGGCCTCCCCGTGGGTTGAAATATACCCCACTATAAGTCAAAAATGAATAATAAGATGATGAAGAAGGTGAAGCATATTAATAATTAAATCTCTTTATGATGATTAGTGGCTCTTGCCACACTTATAATGATCTTTCCATGATCTCTTAATCTATTATTAATATGATCTAAACAAGATGATACAATTCATAATTTTTTATCTTCATTCAATTATCTCTCATGAATTTTTATATGATGATGGCCTCATAATCATGATGGTCGACTCTTGTCATTCTATGATGATTTATTATGATCTATCTTGATCTTTTGATCTTATGATTCCAAGAAGATAACAACTTGATCTATGAATTTTTTATGATCTTAGTGATCTCCTATCCATATGACACGTTACAAGAATCCTTTTATTTATATTATGATGATGTCTATTTTGTTTCTATATGATGATGATGATATTTTTATGATTCATGATCTTATGATTATTTCTATCTTACTTCCATATTGAATTATAAAAGTCATAGGGAGATTTCTCCTCTACATGTTCTTAAATGTAGGACCAGATCTTAATAATGAAGGTGGTCAACGGTGACAAATCAAGCTCGTAGGTGGCTGCACATGGGTATCTTGAGTCCTTTAGTTTGATGTACTAACTTTCCTTTGAACTCATATGAAGTTATTTATTAGTCTTCCGCATACTAAGATGTCATACTCTTTTTATTATTTAATGATGATTAAGTCTTCCACTTTTATATGATGTTGAGTTGACCAGTCAAAGTCTTCTTTTTTGTCAATATGATGTACACGTAAGGATGACCCGTAGCGTCTTCGAAGCGTATTCTGCCACGTGGCGGGGTGCGATTTTGGGGCATTCTAGTTAGTTTGCCAATTATCATGATTATTAAGTCTTCCGCTTTTATTGATATTGAGTTGACTAGTCAAAATTTTCTTTTTGGTCAATATGATGTACACATAAGGATGATCCGTAACGTTCCCGAAGCGTATTCTGCCACGTGACGGGTGCAATTTGAGGACGTTGCATTTGGAATGTTATAATGAAGTAATTAACATATACACTCATTGAACCCATTATCATTAGGCTGCATTTGTAAATGTGAATTAGGGTTCTTCTGAGTTCTTGGTGAATAATTGAATTGATAAATTAGTTTGGAATATGTTTGAAATGGGGTGAAACATAGATAAGGAACTTGATGTAATAGAAAAAAGTAAATATGATAAATTAATTTTTGTTGGATGTTTGAATAAAAATAAATATTATAAATATAAAATATAATTTTGTTTAAAAATAAAAGTATAAATTATTTTTTTATTAAAAATAACTAGTTAAAATGTATAACTTAAATATAAAATATTTTTTAATAATTTATATTATTAAATAGAATTATTTAAATGAAATAATATTTTATTATCAATATTTTATATATAATAAATAATTTCTTTTAGATAAGAAATGTAAAAAAAGAAAATATAAAAGAAAAAATATTGCAAAATTAACAAAAACTCGAAAAAAAGGAACAGTTGTCTTCATCCTCATTTAGTATGGTCTGATTTCGTCTCATGAAAAGAAAAACAAATATAAAAGAAAAAATTTTGCAAAATTAACAAAAAAAGAATCACAAAAAGAAGGAACAAAAGTTTCAGATCACATTATCCTAATTTCGACCTCATTTAATGCAGCATGATTCTGCCTTAGGAAATTAGACTGCGTCACGTCGTTTAGGGAATTAGTGGAATCTTAATGGTACTCATCTTGTTCATCCTGCCATTTTACTATGGTTGGATTGCAATGTATTCAATGCTTTCGTGGCTTCCCATCTTGGCCCCTCGTTCGACCCTATCTATTGGTTTTTGAAATTAAAATCCACCGAGTCATTTTAGTAAGTAGAAGTTAATACTACAAATAACTAATAAATGCACCCATTTTAGTAAGTAGAAGTTAATACCGAGTCATCAATTTATCTTTTGCTCTCCCCGGCAATTTTACTTGTATTGGACTGCAATGTGTTTAATGTTGCTTCCCATCCTGGTTCGACCCCCTCTACTTTATATTTTGAAATTAAAATCCCCCAAGTCATTTTAATAAATGGGAGAAGTTAATAACAATTGCCAGGTTGGATTTGGGGTGTTCGGGTCATGTACCTATAATGCTTCTCATGTCACTTTCCACTATAAATAAGCATATACTTAGGCTTTCTTCTATTTTCCTCTAGTCTTGCTGCCGTCATTGTTCATATTACCATGGAGTCCAAACGAATTGCTGTGTGCTCAATGATGTTACTACTCATCTTGGCTTCTGGTTCTACTCCACTCTACTCGATTTATTTATCTATATCTATTTATCTATCTTTACATATAAATGCATACATATAAATAGGAATAAAAGTTTAGCCATCTCCTTTTAATTGTATATATATGTGTGTGTGACGAAAAAATGGATATTTCAAACAGTATAATATATGGGTATGCGTATGCATCCAATACTTAATGTGTATTTGAATCGCATATCTAACTTGATTAATGTAATTTTTCACGTATAGTTCTCTCATTATTTTATCATTCACAAGGAAAGAGCACCACAATTTTTCGATGACAAACTTGGCTTTAGAAAAACTTACCCTTTATTCTTTTCTTCTCTTTATTTGCTATTTCTTAATTTTCTTTTGTAAAACCTTTTAGACCTTGTCCTCATAGATGTTTGTATATAAATGTTTTTTTTTTTGTTATTTCTATAAATTACTCCCAAATTATCTTAATTTTTTACATCTAATCTCAAACTGCGAATTTATTTTTTAAAATTCTTAAACTATCATGATTTTTTTAAAATTTAATTTTTTTGTCGACTTCCGTTAACTTCGATTTTTTTTCATTTATGAAAAGTCAAAAATACCTCTCCTTTCGACTTTATATTTTTGTTTCGACCTTTACAACTCCGACTGTGAAGGGAGGGTATCTTTTACTTTTTATAAATGAAAAAAATCAAAGATAATAAAAAAATTAGACAAAAGTCGACGGAAAAATCAAATTGAAAAAAAAAATTGAGATAGTTTAAGGGTGATTTATGAAAATAACTCTTTTTTTCAAATGTTGTTCTTTTTGGAAATATTAGTCTAATTTTTTTATGTTGTATTTTTTTATTAGGGATGATGCCACAAGTTGAAGCCACTATTTGTTATACGGAAAGTACGGTGTTCAAGGAGTGGTGTGTTTGGACTCCGATATGTAATAGATTATGCAAAAAGGAAGGCAACGAGGGAGGGAAGTGCAAATTTCAGTTGACTCAACTAAATTTGATCTGTATGTGTTACCATACTTGCAAGGATGGAGAAGTGGATATTGATTTGGTTAACTAATGTTGTACTCACCTACGTGCAAGCCTTTGAATTAACCAAAATATGTGATCCAAGGCATGCACCCTTAATAAAGAGGTTATTTAATAGATATCTCTAATAAAGTTTGGAAAAAATTCTTATTATTGAAGAGGAAACAGATTATTTAATGTTGCCTTTGTCTTTATTTATATTTACATGAATTCCATATAATTGTTTACACCTACAAGTTCCTTTTTATGTGTTTGCAATCCAAATGTTATCTTGCAAACATCAGGGGGGGTTAAATGAAAATTAAAAATAATATTTACATCAGTGGTAACAAGAAAGACCCTAGGAAATCTATTGGGTTGTAATATTTATAATTATATAAAATAAAATATGTGTACTCTTTTATTTATTTTAAATGCGTTTAATATATATATAATATTTGTCCATCAACGTAGGATTTACATATATACGTATTAAGGAAAAAAATAACTGAAAAATAAAAAGTAGTAACGTTAAGATAAGATTAGTTGAATTTCTATCCAAATATAAAATGAGTATAATTTGTTGCATTTTTATGTTATAGCACTTGTTAAAAAATAATTTGACGGTTGATCTCAACCTAATCATGTTATATGTATTTGCATCCCATGTCCAAGGTGTTTATTTGAAAATAACAATAATCATATAAATAAATGCTTAAATAGCGAACTAAAAATAGTATTTTAACTTTTAGTACAAGAATATGTTCTTGGAGTCAATACACCTATATATGCTAAAGTATATATATAAACATGCATGAAATATACTCGTATCCTATGTATACATAAGAAGTCATTCTTATCCTGTACTTCATTTCATCTTTTCTCACATAGGGACAGCATGTCATTGTATAAATTTTTAGATAATTAATAATTATTTGACATCTTTATTTCCAATGTCGTATGATTACTTTAGGGTCATCCCCAAATCACATTATAAATACCTAATGCATCACTCTCGAATTCATCCGAAATGATTTAAATGAAAATTGTGTACTTTAAAATTTTAAAATTAGAATCTGCCAATTATTTTAATAATTGAAAAATTAATAACAAACGGTAGGTTGGATTTGAGTGTGACAACAACAAACAAAAAAAAAGAACAGCCCATTAATCATAACTTTAATTAATCTACCCCTAAACCCTCCCCTCTCTCATTTTTGACACGTCGTTTTCGCGCGAACGCTATCCGTGGAAAATCATCATTTCCGACAATTTTCGATAAATTACAGCTATAATTGGCTTTTTTCTTGTAGGCTGTGTTTGGCAACACGGAACAAATCGAATGTTCCGATTGTTCTGCCAAACGCATGAGGTGACGGGAACTTTAAATGTGGCTTCGGCCGGAACATTCGGCCAAATGTTCCGGCGGAAAGTTCTTGCCTTCGTAAGAATAATTTTTTTTCAATTTCATGTCATTTCAATCGTCTTCTTTGACTTTTTTTTTCAAATTTCATCTATTTTTTAATTATTTTATAATGTTTGGGTTATATAATTTAGAATATATTAAAACATTATTAAGGATATTATAAAATAATTTCTTAAATGTTATTAATTAAAAATTATAAAATAATTAGTTCTAATAATTATTAATTAAACTATTCAATTATTTTTTAATAAAATTGTATTATATTTGTATCTTAAAAGGTACGTAAATTGTAATATTAATAATATTTAAAGATTTAATCAAAATAAATAAAAATAATATTAATAATATAATGATTTACATAAATTATATTATTAATAACATATTCTTATTTATTATAATTTTATACTTCACAAAATAATAAATTATATTCTTAGTTCTCCTTTTTTATCCAAACACGCACTAAAACTTATTCATCATATTAACTTTTTAAAGCCTTATCATTACACTTTTTCATCCAAACACTAACCCAAACTTTTCTATCAAATCAATTAGTTCTCGAAAACTAATGTTCTCTCAATATTCCCGTACCAAACGCAGTCGTAATGTCATAAGCTGCACGTCTTCTTTTTCCCCATACAAAAAGCACATCATCCTCTCTCTTCCTCCCCTCTCCGCATGCTCCATGCACGCACAGCAACACACGTCGGATTCACACCCGGTAAAGACAAGGACATCGCTTCCTTCCTTCTACGAATCTGTCCTGACCGAATAATTGTTACCCTCAGGTTTCTCCCCGATCTCTAAGCCTTAATTACCAGTCGATCGGTCGACCGTTCAATAGAATCGATTGACTGATCCGTCAATCCTACAGTCCAATTTGTTGAACCCACCGTCGACTGACTTATGATGTATGAGTAGACTGATCGACCGATCCAAAGCCCACCAGTCGACCGCCCCAGAACCGGTCGACCGATTTTTATCATGCTTATTAACAATTCTTGATCCCAATCTGAATGTTGCATATTCTTATTTGATTTATTATAATGATTACTGGATTAATACTATATGATTTGACCATGATCCATCTTTGATTCAAGATATAAATTCATAAGATGATTCACTCTACCATTGATCCTTTTCATTCTCATGTCATGATTGAACAAACGAATAACAAGATTTCAAAGCTATTAATAAATTCAGATAGAAGATGAATGATGGATTGCCAATCCAAGCCAAGTGTCTCAAGATAAGGATCGCTCCCTTAGTCATGATTTGATCACCCATTGACCTGCATAAGGCTGTATCATTTGCTCGGCATATCCCAAGAACATAAAGGCACCTAAAGTCATTAAATTTCTAAGCATGATGCAAGAATAAGAAGTATGTACAAGTAAAGCAAGAATGAATGTCAAGTCAAGTATCGTTATGATTTATGTCAAGATTAATAAGCCTACTCTTGATTCCAAGTTTACTATGTCTCATCATGATCTTACTAATTATCAAGATTTATTAGTTCTTATTATTCTGATGACTTCATGCTAAATCCCTCGTCAAGATAAGTTATGCCATCTTTCTTATTTTTCTATTTAAATTATGCAATGTATACTCATGTAGTTTCCCACTAAGCTGTAAAGTTTATAGGAGGACCTCCTCCTTTGTATTTGATTTCCACAGGGCCAGGTCAGCGAGGTAGTAGAGTAGGTGTGCTGTGACGATGCTCATGTGACAAGAAATCACATGAACAACAGGGCGTATTTACTTATTTATTTTTTCTTTCGCATTTATGAACCTATGATGTAAATCTTATAAGATTCATTTAGAGCTAATGTAGTCACCTTTCTAGACTTCCACAACTTATGTTAATTTTCTTTATTTTATTATCATGCTACTATTAATTACTGCAAATAAATAATCAAAATGTACACTAAAAAATCCCATCATCGTCAATGCTTTATTTTTTGCTCTCCCTATTTTTTTACTTATATTGGATTACAATGTGTTCAATGCTTATGTTGCTTCCCATCTTGGCCCTAGTTTGACTCTATCTACTTTATATTTTGAAATTGCAATAATTGGGAAAAGTTAATAATATAAATAAGCAATTAATACATGCACCCAGAGATCCCATCATCATTGATGTTGTATTTATCTTGGCAATTACTATTGCCACTTCAAAACACATTATTGCCACTCCATTTTATTTCACAAAGATAAAAGTGTCTAGCACTTTTAGCACTCACGTGATAAAGTGACAATAGTATATTTTAGAATGACAATAGTGATTCCCATTTATCACCTTGCCATCTTACTTTTATTGGACTACAATGTCTTTTAATGGTTATGCTGCTTTCCGTCTTGGCTCCCTAGTTCGACTATCTCTGTTATATTTTGGAATTACCAACTCATTATAATAACTAAGAAGTTAATAACATTGGCCAAGTTGAATTTGATGTTGTAACCAATGTTTTCGGAATCGGACCGGCGATTGAATCGGACCCATCATTGGGTCACGGTTGGACCGGTCTGACGAGTTCCATCGAATTGAACTAAATTTTACTAAAATAATATTATTTATAAGAATTATAAAGATATAATATAAGTTATATGAAATAGTATATGAATATTGTACTAATAATTTATTAAAAATATTTAACAATAATATAACATAAATTTTACTAATTAAAAGTTTTATAATGATAATATAAATAGATTATTAATAATTTAATATCTACTGCTTAATGATGAGAGATGTTATATTAATAAATTGGGCTATTTTCATAAACCCCCCTTAAACTATCTCGATTGTTCACATCTAATCTCAAATTACGAACTTACTTTTTTTAATTCCTAAACTATTGTGACTTTTTCATTTTAGTCCTTCCGTCTATTTCGGTTATGTTTTCGATTACTTTTGATTTTTTTCATTTATGAAAAGTCTAAATTACCCCTCCCTTCATAACACATAAAATAATAAATATAAAAAAGAAAAAAGGAAAAAATTGGAGGGTAATTTAGTCTTTTTCATAAATGACAACTTTTTTATTTACCACTTTAATCCTTCCAATGATTTTTTTATTTTTTATATTTGTTATTTCATATTTTTTTAGGGAGGAGTAATCTAGTCTTTTCATAAATAGAAAAAAGTAAAAGTAATGAAAAACGTAACAGAAGTAGATTGGATGATTAAAGTGAAAAAGTCGCGATAGTTTAGGGATCCAAAAAAATAAGTTCATAGATTGAGATTAGATGTAAAAAATCGTGATAATTTATGAGAGGTTTATGGAAATAATCCTAATAAATTTTATCTTAAATTATTCCTTTTTTTTACACTTTCCATTTTATTTCCTTTATTTTATGCTCTTTGATAAGTTTCTATTCTAATATTATTCAATTTTAACTACTTGCCTTTTTATTTCAATTCCTATTTAATTGTATACATATGATATTCCCTCCTTTATAAGTTTCTTTATATTCCTTTCCTTTTTTCTCATTTAACTTTCCTATTTTTATCATTTTTTTTTCAAAATCTGCATTGAACCGGTCAAGCACTCTTGCCCGGTTCAATGTCCAAACAGGTCTAAACATCCCAAACTGGATCATCGGTCGATTCGTGGTTGAATCAGTTGAACCGATCGGTCTGGTACGATTTTAGCAACATTAGTTGTAACGCTCCCAAAATTGATCCTCGACGTGACAAGGACTGCCCTCGAGGATGCGATGGGAATGAGTAAATACTTAACCAAGACTAATCAATATGACACATCAGCATGGTGAAGTTAAAATGATAAAATAAAGAAGGTAGTCATAAGCGGTGTTTTTAAAATCGGACTGGACCGACCGGTCCGACAGGTTCAACCGTGAACTGGCAACGGTCCGATTTGATATTAAAATTCCGATTGTAAAAAAACCTTATTGAACCAGATCAATCCGGCTAAAACCGGGTTGAACTAGAAAGTCGGTTCAATTTGGTTTTTTCAAAAAAAGGTAAAAAAAATCTGAACTAATAGAAAATAAATAGAAAACAGGAAAGTATATTATAGTAGTAATGGTGGAAGAATAGGAAGAAGAGAAAAATAAGGAATGGTATATTATAGTATTAATGATGGAAGAATAGGAAGAGGAGAAAAAACAAGGATTACATTTATAAGGGGAGAAAGATAAGGGATTAGAGTTTATAGAATGAATGTAAAAAGGATATTAGTAATAAGGAAATTAAATTTCAATTTGAAAATAAAAGGTAAGTAGGTAATAATAGAGTCAAATTTAAACAAAAGAGAATATTATCATGAACTTAAATAAGATGATAAATTTTAAATAATTATAAATAATTTAGATTAAAAATTAAAACATAAGTAATAGAATAAATTTTATAGGATGAACATGAAAAAGGAAATAGATAATATGAAGAAAATTTTGAAATTATATAATAAAACATGGGAAGATAGTAATAAACAAAGATTTAAATAAAAAATAAAGTTATTCATGAATTTATTAAATATAAAATTAAATTATAAATAATATATTTTATAAATATAAAAATAATTTGTTATTATTTGATTAATTTAAAATGATGACTAATATGATTTTTATTTTATTATTTATTACCTTTTATACTTTAATTTATATCTTGAAGTAATACAAATAATATTTTTTTAATATAAATCCAGTTCAATCTGATCGTTTCCAATCGAATCATGATCCAGTTGGCCGACTGATTTGATCACTGGTTCAATTTTAAAAACATTGGCATAAGGAGCCTAACTCAAAAGGTTAGTACAAGTCTCAAATAGAAGTTTCTAATTATTGCATTAGAGTTCATGGGATGACCTAAAGAAAAAGGCATCCCTAAGTTCAAGGGGGTTTACCAAATTTTTTTAATATTTATTATGTATATTTTAATATTTAATATTTAAATATTTTTTGCCCTCCCCTCAATTTTTTTTTCCTATTTTCGTCCCTGAAACATAAGATGATAAAAAGATTATAAATAAGTGGAGTTTTAACACAAGTTAAAGTATCAAGAAACCAAGTCTTCTCGACAGAATTGTCTTTGATTGCAGATCAGCCACTCAGGGAGTACTATGGTGGATGGACTAAAGAGCAGTTGCTTGGTAAAAACAAAAAAAAAAACTCATAAACCTGCTATTTGATGTCAGAAGATGATATATTTAATATTCCATACTCATACTAAAAACAAAATCTTAAATTAAACAAAATTACAGAGGACATACTAGAAAAGGAATGAGTTCTATTCATGTGGAAATGGGGATTAAGAAATATAAAATAGAAAATAAAATTGTTTTAAATGTTTCAAAAACTAAGAAAAAGGAGATAGAAAAACCTCTTCTTCGACAAGAGTTCAAGGTTTACCGAATCAAAGAAAAAAAAACCACATAGAAAAAACAGAACATTTTAACTCGGTTGTGGATGCTTTGAGAAGTGAGAAAACACTTTTGAAGAAAAACGTCTCCACGGTTCAACTTTTTTTTATTTTTTTTTTCAATTTATCCTTAAAAGTTAGTATGTACATAAGTTTTAACGCGTGACAGAAAAAAAATTATTAAATCAGGTTGAACTAGTTTGAGCGGTTCAATTGGTTTTCGCTTGCCGACCTAATTTTTTATCAATTCTGATTTATGACGTCAAATTGGATTTGATTTGCGACTGATTCGTGATTCAACCAAACCAATAGACCGGTCCGGTACAATTTTTAAAATATTAGATTTGAGGGTTCGTTATTATTTTTTATATTTACCGCATAAAAGAAAATTGCATTAAGGTCGAAATATCTCTTTAAAGAAACGAGAATACTACACAATATTATTTTATTTATGGGATGCATTTTTTTTGTCTTAAAAACCCGACTCACTGATTGAATCAACTAGTCACCAATTTTAAAGTAAGATTCAATCATCTTAATGAATGAAGTGGGAGCAACACTCTTATCGTTGTGTTTCATATGGCAAAACCAGAACCCTCACGTAGTTCCAGATTTGCTTTCACATATTCTGGGACAAGCCATGTGGCAATCTGGGGGTCATTATCCTACTCACGATGACATCTGAACCCCCGTGGAGAGAGAGAGAGAGAGAGAGAGAGAGAGAGAGAGAGAGAGAGAGAGAGAGAGAGAGAGAGGCCAAGTTGGAGTAGTGGGATTTAAACAAAGAACTGGTACGTCTGGCAAGGAGTGAGTAGTTGGGCATTCCATGTCCGAGGAATGACGCGGTTCTAAACCACTGGATGTTTGATACTAAAAAAATTATTCATCATCTCTAGACTTACTTTAAAAAATTCCTACAAAAATGTTTAAGAATGAAAATTAGGGTCGATTTATGAATTGCATTTTGGACATCTTTTTTTAATACTATAATATTTTAAAATTTTTAATATTAAAATAAAATTTCGCATGTGTACATTTAGTATTGTGAGCAAAATATAAAACTTAGCACTAAACTTTGAAATATATCAGATAAGAATTTCTAACTTTAATAAAAGAATATTAAAAACATACAAAATCATTTTTTAAAAAAATAATATAAATTAATTAATCTATAATATAAATAAGAAATGCTCTCTGGAATTCTTACCATTTTTTTTCGGGGGCGACTGGTTTATTTAAAAAAGTTACCTTAAATTACTATTTTTATATTTTTATTTGATTTTTTCAACCAATAAATTTCTTGACTTTAATATCCAGGCTCCTAAGTACTTGTAATCTTACTTATCCTCTGTTTTGTCATCAAATTTAACTAGCATTTAAATTGTTGTGCTCATGCTACAGTATTCTACGTGCAAAGAAATTTTGGCAGAAGTGAAAATTTTGAAAGAAAATCTAACAATAAATACTCTTATTTATTTTAATATTAAATAACAAGAATATAAAAGCGAATGTATTTTTATTAAGAATATAAAATCATGTTACTCTTCTTAGTAGTTTAAGCTTTTAGGAAGATTGATTAGTATATTAAAATTAATATGATATAAGATTTCATTAAGGTCTTATTTAAAAAAATCCTTAATTATTTTTTCCTTATTAAAAAAGTGTAAACGACATAAGAATAATTAGCACATCAATTTCTACAATTTTACCTTAATCTTCATATATATATAAATCACTTATTTCTACACACACTAAAGGTTATGCTCAATTTTTTTTCCAACTATTGTCTTTTTTAGAATCTATTGTTAATTATAATAAAAAAATATCCAAAATGAATTGTAATAAATCACTTTTTCCTTTTTATCTTTTATTATTGATGAGGACTTTCAAATTTATCATAGTTACTAATGCCTGCAATTAATTATCATCAATTCGTTAAACCTTTCATAGAAACAAGTAAGAAATATCAATTATTATTAATAAATATTTGAATTATTAGAATCAATAATCTTATATATTTCTGATTATTTATTTGATATTTTTCTATTAAAATATAAAATTAATTTGGACTCCTACTTATAAATATCAAACATATTCTTAACTAAATGCATGGTGAAGACATCTCCCCACATTTAATCGATTGTCCTACTTTTTTGTGATTTCCCCAACTTTTTTTCTCTATCTTATATATATATATATATATATATATATATATATATATATTAAAGTTAAGCTCCAATCTTTCCTTTTGTTTACACCGCTGGCTTATTTTGAGGTTTTTCATTTTTTCCCCTATTTTTTCACTCACACTTTATTGCAGCTTTATTGTAATCACATAAGATTATAATTTTTGTAAATATAAGCTAATTAGAATAACAATCAAGCATTTGTATAAATTTGATAACTTGCACATATTTTTACAATTCTTGCAACGTTTTGAGTTCCTAAATAACCACATCAAATGAATTTGTATTTAAGTTGAAATACGAGTGCAGAAGAATTAATCCCATGACCTCTTCTGGATTTTAGAGTGTTATAACCACTATAGCAAGTTGTTATCTATATTTTAATAGCTTAATAGAAATATTTTAATGGTATCCATAGTCAAATCTTTATTTACATTTTTTATATAAATATTACCATCATGATGTTTCACGAAAATGCTTTTGTATTTTTTTTTTATGAACAAAGATTAGAAAACTGAGGAAACAAACGCAAGAAAATCCACAATATTTTGTCGACTACTTTTTGGTGCAAAACCACCGTGTATAGCAGACTCATCTCTCTTTCACACATACACACAAAGAAGGGTTAATTTTACAAACCTCTTCTGACCATAGAGATTTTCTGCTCCTAAGTTGTCCGCAAATTTTACTACAATTTTCACTTAGATTCTTCTGTTAGATTCTATTATCTTTTTTTTATTTTTTATTTCTTTCTATTTATAAAATATTAAAATTCCCTCTCATTGTTTTGAATTTTCAATGGTATGAATAAGCACAAAAAAAAGATACTTATTTTGAATTGTGGGAGGACATTTTAGTCTTTTTATAAATAGAAAAAAAATAACAAATAGTTAACAAAATTTGACAGAAGTATTTAAGTGAAAATCACGATAAAATTTAGGGACATCATACGTTAAGTTCATAATTTAGGGTAAGTCGTGAAAAATCTCTATAGTTCAAGGAAGGTTTATGAAATTAACTCAAAAAAGAATAAAATATAAGTAGGAATTGGTAATCAGGCTCACTTGAAATTTTAAGAGAAAGATCAGTAGTGCCTACATCAATTCATAGAGTCTTAAACAACCTTATAGGAAAAGTGTTTTCTCCAAATGTTAAAGGTGAGATCATATTAAAAGTTGAATGATAATTATCTTGCAAAATAAAATATATAGATACATCAAAATTTCTCACAATATTTTGCAATACTGCACCAAAAAAAAATCTAAATTTTTCAGAAAAGCGCACTTTTACATAAGTCCATAATTTATTTTACAGAAGGTACATTGATCTTTTTCACAAAATGCATTAGTTACAATTTGTTTTCAGCAAAATTCTTTATTAATGATGGAGTTCGTGTCATTATTATATATAGAATTATGTTACATTTTTTTTATTTCTATTCTTCTCGAGAATAACTTCTATTAGAATCTGAGATTGAGATCTTTTAGACTCTTTTTATAGGGTTTTATTCACTTGTCACTAATTTAATAACATATTGTTGTATGAGTTGTCTTTAACTGTATCAGGCCAAGGATACTGAACCTTATGCATGTTGCTTTACCATAAAATTTAATTCCTTAATATTTGCGCCACAATAAATATTCATATACATTTTGGATAAATTATATGAATGGTCCTCTAACTTTGAGTCGTTTTTAAACCGGTCCCCCAATTTTAATTTGTAATCACGATTAGTCTCGGTGATAGTGTATTTCCCTGTTGTCTTGCGTACGTGGCCGATACGTGAGTCGTTTCTCTCTCATCCACATTATTTAAGTTATCCACGTCGTTTAAGTTGTCCACGTCATTTAACGCGATCAAAATGGATAAATTATATGGATCATCCCTCAACTTTAAGTCGATTTTTAAATAGTCCCCCAACTTTGATATTATTGCACGAATCATCCACTCGACCGATAAGAGTTAGTCTATCGATTATCTTGCTGATGTAATGTAATAATATAATAAAAAATTTTAACTAATTGACATCACACAATAAAAAATATTAAAAAAATTTAAAGGCGGGGACGAGCTGGCATAAGGGGGTGTCGGCCCCCCTCTCCAAGCTCGCCTGCATAGGGGCCGTCGGCCCCCCTCTCCAAGCTCACCCACTGGCGAGCTTCGCACAAGGGGCGCCAATGTCCTCTCGCGAACTCATCGGCGCTCCTATCATTTTTTTATTATTTTTATTTTTTATTAATATTATATTATTTTCTATTGTGCCGTGTCAATAAGTTAATTTTTTTATTATATTTTATTACACCACGTCAGCAAGGTAATCGGAAGACTGTCTCTTATCAGTGAAGTGGAATCGTGCAAAAATATTAAAGTTGGAGGACTGTTTAGAAATCGACTCAGAGTTGGGGAGGGTCCGTGTAACTTATATGATATGCTAGCTTTAAATGACGTAGATGACTTAAATGAGGTGAATGAAAGATAAACGACTTACATGGCGTCCACGTACGCAAGACAACCGAAAACCTACTATCACCGATCAAGAGGATTAATCGTACAAGAAAATAGAAGATGAGGAACATTCTGATTACAAATTGAAATTGGGGGACTGGTTTGAAAATGATTCAAAGTTGGAGGACCATTCGTATAATTTACCTATACTTTTTTCATAAGGTAAAGTAAGGGTATTATATATGACAATAAAAAAAGCATTAATGATTAATGAGATAAGTTCAACATCAACTTTTGCTTTTATCAGGACTTGTGCATTTGGTTCCCTAATCCATTACTATTAAACTGCTTAGTATCCCATTTCTTTTCTTTGGCTCAAAAAGCTTAATATATGATTAATTTTGGTTCATATACATCAGGATTATGAAGATCTTAGGAGCTTTATGAACCAAGTAAGATTCTGCATACATTCTCGCCATGATGAGTTCTAGATCCAATAAGATCTTGGATAAGAGATCTTGATATTTTTTAAGGATATGACTATAACTCAGTAATAATGGATCATCAAGACATTATGGTTTCGCTGAAACATTTAATTCTGTCCCTTCTCCACAAACATAAGATATGGACAGAACATTTTTATTCATTAAAAGCCCCAAGATGCTACTTTCAATTTTGTTCTTTTTTCAATGAAGGGCCTTTCACAGAGCATGAATAAATTGATAAAGGTTATGTATGAAACTAATCAACATAGTGAAGCAAGCATGATGAATGGTTTATGCCTCGGTTTATGTGCCGAATGGACCAACATGATTTCATGCATCAAGAAAACTAATCTACTACTTGTTTTGTGTAGGCCACACAGACTGGTGGCACTCAAGTTGCAAATGAACTTTATTGCAGGATCATAGGAGTAATAGTTATGATTATTTACTGGGAAGTCCATGTGTGTCCGTTGCTTCAGCATTCATGCTTGCATCTGGAATATCACTGATCAGCCAGTGGATAAGATTGCTTTTTGCAGGCATCAAAACTGTGCATGCGTTCCTATGGATTTATCTGTGTCATGTCTCCCTCATTGTTCTCCTTTCCTTATGATAACTTTTTTGTTATATTCTTTTCAGGTGGGATTGGTCTCCTGCTCCATTGGCACATTATGGGACAGGACCTGAATGATCATCTCTTGCTAGGTTAACCTGTTCTGAGAAGTTGGAGTTCCACTTAGCAGAGAAGCCAATAGTTGTTGAGGTTTTCACTCATGTCATTCAGTGGCTTATGTTTATATCCTCTGAAGTGCCATAACATATGACACAATGTAGAAAATATTAGTTTTAACTGTGTTTCTAATACGCCGCTTTGATTTCGATCCTGGAAAATAACTGATGAAAATGAATTATTTTTATCTTTCCAGTAAACTTCAACATTTTAATATGACTACTTGTTAAATTCTAGTTCATCATACTGATGGAGACTGCATATCGAAGTTCATAAACTGGCAAGTGATTCAATCAGTAGAGCAGAGGTATTCCACTTTCTCTTTCATATAATTGTACTATCATGGCAAAAGAACACAGTGCAGTGGGCAGCGTATAGCAGCATTAATGTTCAAGCCCTCTATTGTATGAGTTGTATGGTTGTCTTAAGTTAATAGGATCAGGTGACATGGCATTTGAGCCAACACAGGCTTCAGTTTTGTACTTTCTGTAACACAGTCTGACAACAATAATTAATTAGGGCGTAAGATTTTGTCTGAGTAATGTTCCTGCAGGGATAGGCGCCCAACAGTAGATATGCTCCACTCCACATGCCATGTTCCCCTGCATCTCAGTGGAAGTTCCCTGGCACCAATCTGAAACAGGAGAGAAGATTAATGTCAGCAATGGTGAAAACTGACTTCTGAACGTAGTGCTGTTGGCTTTCAGAGAATTACGAAGCAATGGGATTCTGCAGTCTTTGTCAAGAAATTTCTGCTTATGATTGCGATTCTATCGGAATCCCACAAAATTTTATTACGGCAATAGATGTGACAATTCTAGATTCAGACAAATGTGTGGTTTAGTTTCAAAATTCCACATATACTAATAGAATACTAACAGGAACCTGACCTCCGTAAGATTTTTATTCAAGCAATACATGTAAATTTTGGAACGAATACATTAAGATTCAATGTATTGACTGTATGATTAATGATGGAGGTTTGCATGATGTCAAACAAATTACAATCAATATTGCTTTTATGAGAAAAGCTATTACAAGCTGTCTTCACCTAGACCTAGTTGGCAGATGCTTTCTCCTTTATTATCAGGTCATATAATAACAAAAACTTTACAGCAATTGCAGAATCATATTATAGAAAAGATCCCTCCTTTTAAGAGCTCTTGGCCACATTTATGAGCAGAACGAATCCCCACAGGCATGTCCAGTGGACAAAATCCTAGAACCAGCTTGGCTTTGTTTCCACATTGTGTTTGGTCTCCTATCAGCATTTGCACATTGCTGTTTAATCAGAAAACTATGGTCATGAGAGAAGCTCACAGGTTAGGAAACAGAGACAACTGTATCATTCAATCCACTTAACTACAGAGGAAAGTGTTTCAGTCTACATTAGTTAAAGATTAGTTAAGAATTTATGAAAAACTAAAGACAAATAATGCTTATACACCTAATACCTGTTCCTTGTATTTTTTTTTCCTTTAATTAGTCAATAAGGTGGAAAAGGTCATGGAAGAAATGAAAAATGAGAAGATTTTTTCCCCAAAAGAAAAAGAGAGGAATTGTCTCTTTCAGAAAGGGTATATGCAAGATGTCAATGCATACAAGTAGACATAATAAAATAATAGAAGGATCAGCTTTTGGAATATTAGCCCTCTTGCCTCCTGTGTTCATGTTTCAATCCTTGTGAACTCACATATTCTATATATTCCAAAAAATTGATTTGTATTGCACATATGATCACTAGTAAAACAACATTGACGTGCCGTTTTTTTTTTTTCTTTTACAAGAAACAGATGACTGAATATTTTGAAGTAATTTTTCTAGTTAAGTCAGCCTATTAATGCATGAATATGATTTTCTCATCAAGGAAGAGAAACATAATCATATATATGGAAATTGGCTTCCAATTTAAGATGGCAATGATCAGGTATCTCATCAATATATCCCTTTTGCCTATTTCCTGCATTCCTAGGTTTCACAATAATTTGAAGTAGATGACAGATAATATATCTCTTAAATCTTCTACTTGAATAGTATGCATATCATGCATATGCATTATAAAAGGAACATAAAGAATCTGATTAGAGCTTATGCAAAAGCTTCATGAGTTTTTTTTTCTTCTAAACATGAATCTATTATTTAAGTAAAAACATCTTGCATTCTGATAGTGGGTCTATTGTTACATGGGATTTTATCTTAATAATTTTTTATTATTACAAATTTATATATCTGACTGACTTGAACTGTAAGAAAATAAAGGAAACTTGTTAATTTATAAGTTTATAGTTATACACAATGATGCTACTTTATGCTGAAGCAGCTGACCAGAACCATGGATGCAAGTTCCTTAATGTTAGTTATAACCATCACATGCCATGAACAAACTAAAAGGGGTTAATTTGACAGGGACATAAAACCAGAAAAGAACATGGCTTCTTAATCTTTTTCATTAACTACTTGAACCTAATAAACTGTTCTAACTGGTTGTTATCCCCTAACAAATTACTTCGAACCAAATGTCCTAAGTGTGTGTTATCTATATCATTTATCAGAAAACCAAGGCACAGACCTCATGGTTTGTCTTCTCAAGCACACTGTGGTCCAAATCAGAGATTAGCCACTAAAGTACTTTAGCCCCTATGCACAGGGGCATGGACCTGGACAGGACTCGGCCATGGTTGGTGCATGTTCATGTGCATGCTATGGCAATAATTAAAGACCTCTGGAAGGTGAATACAGTTGGTGGCAGTGACCTCTTAGAGCCCTACATATAACTGTCACTACACCACCCCCAACTTGCCTATAATCAATATCAGTAATCAATGATAAATATATCTTACCCCTAAATCAGTATTCATGCAAAATTCACCATATATGATTCAAGTGGTAAATAGTTCAAACCTCAGAAACAGTGATAAATCTATCTTATAACACAAACCCCATGGTTGATTCAGCTGGTAAATGGCTTAAACTCATATCCTAGTAGAATGTAGATTTGAATCTTAGAAGCATCATAATCGGAATAGAAGATAGCCTGTAACACCACACTGCTTGGGATCGTGCCAATTTGTCGCAGCAGGAAAATGCCCAAAGACATGATGTACCTAAAAAAGAACAATCCTAGGTCAGATAATGTAGTTTCACCTATTGACAGCTAACTATAATAATGTATAAAATACATCCAATTTCCCCTTCTGAAAGCAAACAAGGTATACCCTTCAACAATCTATGGAGCCATGCGTGCATTAAAAAGTACAGCCACATCCAAAACAATCCATGGCTCAAAAAGAGTACACAATCGTCTCAAGTACTTGGGTACACAACAACATGTGCTCCATGTAAACTATTCTGTGGCATCACAACAAGCTTGATTCCCTGCGCATGTGGGTGTGTTCTTATGCTTCAGAAACCTCCACCCACACATGATCATGGAGATTACGAGATTCCTGCCAGCTAGAAAAAAAGAGAGAAGAGGCCAAGTAAATGATTGAGTTCCCTTGCCTACCAATCCATATGGACATAAAGAAGCAGTGAAACAAACATAGATTCGTGAATTCTCACAAGTGGAATTTTTCGTACTCATTTTATTTTCATATTTTAGGTACTTCTCACGGGTTCATGAGCCTGTTTCTTGCGACATTGACAATGATCATCCAACCCTAATTATCGCCTTGACGATTCTTTGATTTCCTGGATGGATTGTTCTCACAACTCTGAATGAGTAGAACACTAAAATCTTGATACTTTCATATATAGTTGAACTTTCAATCTTCCTTAATCTTTCGGTGTAAATTCTGTCATTTGAAAGATAAATAATGAACCCTGTACATCCTCAATTCACCGGGTTCCAACTGCTACTATTTTAGAGATGACCCAAAACATTGAGATGAGTCCTGAGGAAGGGGAGAGAGAGACTCTGAGTCCATATGGGGTCCCATGCATGCATTCATGTCCTCATGCCAAGGATCCTAACTCTAACCAAAAGGGACTGCAAGCAACAGTTTTTGTAGGGCAGACTCCCCTTTATCCCTCCCTATCTATCCCCTGCATGTTCCAACTCTCTCTCTCTCTCCCCTGTTCCGTGTACCCACCACCCTGTTACTTGTCCCCACCTCCCCTCCCCTCCCACTCTACCCACCATTTCCTCTCCCTTTCCCTACCCTTCAGTGCATTTATATATACCCGTCTATTGCCTCCTCCATCTTTCCACCTCTCAAGGCCACCTTAGCAGTTAAGTGCTCCTCCCTTCAACCCCTCGGCTTGCGACGTACGAGCTCGTGCAACGAGAGCATGTGCAGCTCAAAGATCAAACCCGCCCCTGCCGTCGTCATGGCGGCGGACGTGGCCGAGATCAACGGCAGGCCGGTGCTGCAGCCGGCGTGCAACCGCGTTATGCCTCTGCAGACCGCGCGGCCGCTGAAGAAGACGCTGCAGAAGTCCATGTCCTTGCCTTCGTCGTTCACCAGGGCCGCGGCCAACGCTGACGCCTCCGTGGCCCACGAAGCCAACTTGGCGGCCGCGCGTAGGATCTCGCCCCCCCTCTCGCCCACGTCGCGTCCCCCCAAGCCCGTGCTCAAGCGGAGCAACTCCAACGGCCTGACGTCGAGCACCGAGAGGCTGCTGCTCCCCAAGTCGCCGTCACCGAAGCCGCCGTCGGTCCCGACACTGAGGAAGAAGTCGAAGAGCTCGGTCAATGGGTGTGGCCAAGTTCCCCTGGCGGCGCTGGATTCCTTGTTCTTCTCGGCCGAGAGGGCACCCGGGAGCATCGCGGCGGCACAGAGGGAACAAACCATGCTCATGCAGACGCAAAGGAAGATGCGGATCGCTCACTACGGCAGGACGCCGGCGAAGCTGGAAGAGATGGCTCCCGTTGATGCGTCCAGCAATGCTGCCCAAGAGGAGAAGAGGTGCAGCTTTGTGACACCCAATTCAGGTACAAATATTAAGTTGTTTATGTGTTTTGTGCTAAAAACTCACAATAACTTCTTTAGCTAACTTGATCGTAACGTTGATGTACAGATCCTCTCTATATTGCCTACCATGACGAGGAATGGGGAGTGCCTGTACATGATGACAAGTCAGTACCTCTCTCTCTCTCTCTCTCTCTCTCTCTCTCTCTCTCTCTCTCTCTCTCTCTCTCTCTCTCTCTCTCTCTCTCTCTCTCTCTCTCTCTCTCTCTCTCATTCATTCAGTCATTAACAAGATTGGTGATGTTGCAGGATGTTGTTTGAGTTACTATCACTGTCAGGAGCTCAAGTTGGCTTGGATTGGACCACAATACTCAAGAAAAGGAATGAGTTTAGGTAACAAATATTTGTATTCTTTTCTCAAGTCATTACAGATGAATAAATTCGTTGCAGGGAAGCTGTTGAAGTCGTGGGTTTATAGATTTGTAACTATTATGTGTATGCAATTGCAGGGAAGCATTTGCTGATTTTGATGCAGAGGAAGTATCAAAGTTCACAGAGAGACAGATGGCTTCAATTAGTGCAGAATATAGGCTCGATTTGGGGAAGGTCAGAGGAGTAGTGGACAATGCTAACAGAATTCTAGAGGTACACAACCCCTTTAAATGTAATATTGCATCCAAACACAAAATAAGAATGCATTATTATGTATATATAAGTTATGGCCTATTATTTTAGACTTTAGTAGCTTTGACAAGTCATTTATAGTCATCCATGTTAGAGAGATATCTCACAGGAAGTTAATGGCAGTGGGTCACAATGTCATTTCCAGCGCAATCATTCCATGCAACTTGGCATTATAAGTTGGCAAGTAACAGTACACAAAATAGATGACACCCAGTGCTTACTGCTTAGTTTCCTTTACTGTCATTAAAGAGAGCAAATTATTGTGATATATGTGACAAATATATGAAGGCTGTATGCAATGTGAAGCAATTGTAATGTCACAGTCCCAGAAACAGTTACTTCTGTGAAACATTCAGAAATCTGTGGCAATGATTTAACTTCTGAAAAGAACACTGAGAAAGCTCTCTTTTCTGACTAAACGAAAAGTTGAATAAATCTGGCGTAGCCAATCTGACATCTCTCTTTAATCTTTCGTCATTCCGATTTCTAGATTATTGTACATTATATTAATAATCTATTAATCATGCAACATCTGTGACTCGGTTGCAACAGGTTACGAGAGAGTTTGGCTCCCTGGATAAATATCTGTGGAGCTTTGTGAACAACAAGCCAATCATCACCAACTACAAGTCATGCAGGAAGATTCCAGTCAAAACCTCCAAATCCGAGTCCATCAGCAAGGATATGGTCCGCCGGGGATTCCGCTTTGTCGGCCCGACGGTCGTCCACTCGTTCATGCAGGCAGCCGGCCTGACGAACGATCACCTCGTCTCCTGCCCCCGTCACCTCCATTGCTCCTCCCTGGTTACATCTGCAAATGAAAATTAATCTAGTACACAGCTTCCTCCTTTAATTCTAACAGCTACCATATAAAAAAAGTTGGTG
Source organism: Pontederia crassipes (assembly GCA_030549335.1). Lineage (NCBI taxonomy): Eukaryota > Viridiplantae > Streptophyta > Magnoliopsida > Commelinales > Pontederiaceae > Pontederia > Pontederia crassipes. The sequence goes on from CM060198.1 coordinate 13,325,741, forward strand.
AAACTTTAGCATCCCTTAGCTTTGCCTCCACTTCTTTGGCGTGGAGGAATCTAATGAGTTGTAACCCTGTGACCACTTGGTTGTATAGTCCTTTGCTTTGTGTGAGATTTGGATTGGAGTTAGTTTTTTCTTCAAGTGATAGCAATGGATGACTAGATGAGGGCAAGGGATGGGGCACAATGAAAAGAGGTGGCTTTGCATGATTGCATTATGGTAAGGGGGAGGAGACATGGCATGTGGATTTGGAAAGCAGCTGCCATGTGTGTTGTGCCAGGGTCCAAAAGCTTCTTTTGCCCCTTTGGCCATGTGACCACTAACTACATGCCACATTATTCCTTGAGTGATACCCCCCCCCCCCCCCCCCCCCCCCCCCCACCAGAGCCTCCCTTTCTAAACAAGGGCATTACAAGAGGAAGGAAAGATTGTTTATACTTATCAATTATCATGGCCTCAATTGACTCATGGAATTAGTCTTCTCTGTATTGTTGTATTTTTTTTTCTTTTCTCGGGGCATTAAAGTTGTGAGTTTTTGAAAGAAGAAATCTAATGACTTTGTACTGAGCAGAATGAAAATTATGTGATGAGGAGAACCCCTTGAAGAAAATGGGCTCTTCCTTGTTATTTTTAAGCGTGGGTCACCATACACAGTTTCATTACGCAATGTGAAGATTGCTTAACAATGGTGTATACTTTGTCAGTTATGTAACAACCGTAAGAGAACCTTCTCCATGTGGCCTAGTTCTTGTTTGTCTTTTTTTTCAATACTTGCTATGATGTTTGTTAGAATGTTGATTTGGGAAGATGATGTTACTATTAGTTAGGCCAATGTTATCACAATAAGATGGTGGTGTACTGGATTGCTGTTGGTGCTGCCAGCTTATTATTACTTGGGTGCTGGCTACCACATGGTTGAGAGATAGTTCATACACTTGAAAATCCCAAGTTAATGTGTGCCTTGACATACATGGACTTGGCAGAAAAGTCTACCAGTCTTTACAAATAAGATTCTTACAACAATCAACTTTCTGAGAGGAAATAATTACAGATCATATGCAATGTTTTTTCTAACAAAAAAATATTAAGTCACTGCAAGATGGAACTATTTATCAAAGGCCATCTATTCAAAAAATCGTTGTGTACATTTAGAAAGAAAGAAATGATTGGTCTTTGGAAAACATCACCACAAATGTGCACTAAGTTCCTTGCACTTAAGTATGTTGCTTTCAGTATTAAATGCATTTTTTTTGTCAAACATGTCTTTATCATACACAACATTTAGGGAAGTTCTGAGTAATCACAAGATAAAGACAAGAACAAATGTGATCAGTCCTTGTATTCAAGGGAATTGAAGTAATAGACAAACTAAAAACTACTGAACTTTGAACCTAGATCATGTATGAAAGTTGCTTTCACTGAAAATTACAACTTAAGAATTTTAAAGATTTTAAGATTGAGATAATCTGTAGGGGAGATGGGAGAGGGATAGAGAAGATGTTCACAGATTGGGGGTAGGTTCTAAACGGTCCTCTGGATCAAGGGTGGAATGGTGGAATAAGAACTCCTAAACAAACAATTTAGGAGAGCAGACAAAAATTTAGTCATACTAACAGTAGAACTTTTGTGATAATTTAATTATTTTTTCGACCAAAAGCAAATTAGAGTTTTGGCTTCCTGAGGACATCTACTGGAACCAAACATGATATTACCTTGCTCCAAATATATCATGCAATATTCTTAATATTACTTTTCTTGAGACAATTTTGACCTAAACCACGCATGACAATATCAAATCTATCTCTTTTTTTAGGGAGATTATTAAATTATTATCTGGAACAACGTATTCTGCAATCATCCTAAGAATCTTATAATCTGGGTTGGTTGTGGCATTGGATCATGCTAAGCTAATGAACCTTGCAACAGCGTGAATGCTACATAGCTCTGTAGACGTTGACACAATAAGCCAAACTATGACAATAAATAACTTAAACATATATGATTATTACAAGGTAAACTTAATACAGAAACTTACAGAACTACTTGTGTACGAATATTCCAAGAGAATTCCGTTGGCTTGTAGAAACTAAAAGTCAATGACAGGCATATATTACAACAAAATTCACCTCAATGACAATAATGGCACTGCTCAATGAAATGCTAGAAGCTAGACTTGGCTAGGAACTTTATTATCTATTCATATTTCTTAAAACTACTACATCTGTGAGTACGTTGAGTTCGACTCATCAAGCATCACGCTTACTCCTCGACTTCACTGACTCCTTCACTTTCATCAATTACCTAATATTAACATGATATCAAGTTATAGATCAAGAAGCAAGAATAAGAATGTGACTTTTTAGACATTTTAATTTATAAGAGCATTTGGTAAAGTCTAAAACGGCGTATGTCTGGGTCACATTTTTGAGAAGGCATTGACGAAAATACATGAGATATGTCACTTTTCATCTGCGAAGGCATCACATCTAGAAACAAAATCTGTTTGTGCAAACCTAGGATAAAAGCACAAGAAGAAAATGAGCAGAATTCAGAGTATTTCAAGTGTTGCTATTCGAAGTAAAACTGATCCGACTACAACCATGCATTGCCATGTTTCTTTCACAGGTCTAAAAATGGTACTGTGAAGCAATATCATAACTTTCCTCATAGCTTATATATTACAACCATACCATAAACAAGTTATTACAACATCCAAAATCAATTCCCTTTTCCCTCAAAAGGAACAAAATTCATTGTCACATACATGGTTAATTTAACCGAAATTAACAAAGAAAGGCTAGCTGTATAAAAGGAAGAATTTGAGGATTCTAGAAGATCACACACTTGGAGAATGAGCACTATCTGCAGAAACCTGAGGGCCTCGGTTTTCCATAGACTACCAGTTCTCTAGTAGACAGTCTTCAAGAATTATCACTAATTGCTCTACTACCTGTTGATGATAAATTTATCTATTAATGAGCAAAAGTCGCTAGAAAACAAATTTAACCCAAATTCAAATGGCAATGCAAAGGATGAATTATGCTTTCCACATATTTGATCAGTTTGGGTTTTAGGTTAGGTAGTAGAACATTCTTAACACCCAATAGGTATCTTGAAATCACTCTTATGTTCTTGCAAAACAGTTTCTTCAGGCTAAAACTTAAGTGACACTTCTCGTTTGATATTATTGTTCTTTAGTGGAATTAATATATGCAGATTTCTATATTGAAAATATAGTGTCCATGGCGCGTGTCTACATTTGAGAATGGTCTAAATATAGTTGATATCTTCATTGTACATAATTCTCCTAAAGATTTATTGATTAATAAAATGGATGATAGTCACCATGACTGTCATCCTACTTGCCTTCAATATATATATATATATATATATATATATATATATGCAGATTTCTAGGAATTAATATATCATTTAATTACTTTGAAAGGACTTCACTGTGGCACTCTCATAGGGAGAACAAAAAAGATGAAAAATAATGTGAAGTTGGCTATGCAGACAACTATAATTGTATCTACTAATGATTTAAGTGCTTATACATATGAGTTCCAAGCGCTCATGCAATTCTGGCGTAATTTTAAACCACAAATTTGATGTTAGATTCATCAAAATTCAATGAGAGGATGAACATAATATGCATTATAACTTAGATCTGTTACAAACAGCACAGAATACTGCCTCCAGGCTACTATGCATCCTTGATCCCCGGACTGAATGAAGTGAAGCACGTTATTTGCAAAGCACGAATTCAGGTCAACGATGTGCAGAGGGAAATTAAATTAAGGAATCAATGACCAATTATCATCTTGAGGAACAAACCCAAACATTTCGCAAGCATACAGAAAATTGTAGCTGATATTTTCTATCTAGTTTCCTATCCAATTACTAAAATCATACAACTGGAGTGGTAACATCTATCAAAACTTCGATCGAGCAAAAGTTGGAACTTTCCAAGTTGCAAGAACCGCCTGAAAATAACTACAAGCCGAGAAATTTGCATATAAAAATATTCTACTAGAAAAGAGTAATGTAAAATGAAGATTCTGACAAGTTGAAGGAACAACGAAGAAAGTGAACAGTTGCATAGAAGATCGCATCAAATACTAAACATTGGAGCAAAATTTCTGTAAAGATCGAATTTTTACCAAAATCTGAAAGGGAATTCAACACAACAAAAGAAACGACTATCTAAAGGGCTTAAATCCTAAGCAGTTAAGAGGAGGAAGAAGCTTCGACCTCTGGGTCCGAAGGAACCCTGGATGTTAAAGGCCTGCTCGTCGGAAAAGTCCCTGCCGGCGGAACCTTTCGCCCAGAAGCGAGAGCGACACGGCGGCAACGCACCGGGGTTCCATCACCTGCAGTAATGCTGGGTTTTAGAGAACAAATGAGTTAATCTTTGGGTTTACATTTATTTTGCAAAATTAATAAATGAAAAAAACAATAATTTCTTTCTTAGTCCAGGTTCAGTCTATTTTCTTGGAACAAAATAGGGATGTAATAGAAAAAAATTGAAGCAGAATAAAATTCAAATTGAAGCTTTTTGACGTCATTTTTAAAGAGAAAATATGTACCTAAGAAATTTGATGGAATTCTACATAACAAAAACTTTGTAAAATATAAACTCTTTTTTATATTATACATGTTTATATATATATATATATATATAATTTAATTGAGATCCTACCTATTCAAATAAGTATATAGAACAGCTGAGGCGCGGTTCAATAGAGAATAAAAAAAATGAACCCACTTTTTTTCATCAACCCTCCAGCTGCCCCGTCCTCTTCCTCCATCTCTCCCGAAATGCATTTCCATTTGGTGTCGTCTTCTCGTCATCTTCCCTTTCTCCCTGTCGTCGAACATCCGGACCATGTGAGGTGACCCTCCCCATCCTCCTCCTCTGATCTGCATCGTCTTCTCGTTGTCTTCCCATTCTCCCTCTTCCGCATCCTCCTTGTTGCTTGGTCGAACGCGTCCATGAAGGAGACCGACCCACAGCGAGCTCGTGTTAATCAACCAGTCAAACCTCGCCCTACCCGGCTCACCTCCAATCGCCTTGCCCGATCTTGTCATTGTGATTGCCCTACCGGATCTTACCATCGTCAACCTCACTCGTCTCACTGGGTCTCACTAGCACGATCGCCCCACCGGATCTCACCATCGTCGACCCAGCTCGCCTCGCCTTGCCCGATTTCATTGTCACCGACCTAACTCCATCTCCGATCATGTGCAGAGAGTCAAATGTCGCAAGTTTTCAATCGCGTGCAGAGAGTCGAACGCCATGAATCTCACCATGTCATCACTCGAGTCGAACACCAAATAAATCGGCTGATTTTTTACACGTGAACCGATCAAAATGGTCAGGCCTCACTATCTCAACCATCCGTTCAAATCAGATAGCTAAGACACTAGGTAGGAGCTCCTACCTATAGGTAAGAGCTCCATTAAATATATATATGTGTATATATGTATGTGTGTATGTTTGTATGTATGTATGTACATTTATATGTATATGTATATATGTGCGGGTGTATTCTCAATTGACATTAGCATATTATCATATTACATGCAAACAAAAATTTATTAATTGTAAAGGACTACGATGTGGAAATAGATAGTATATAATGTTATTAATGTAACACCTCGAATTTCACCCCTAAATTACCAAGAAAAATTAAGTCATTCGACTGTGTTAACCCGTTCGCCATCACATAGTCATAATAAAATATGATTTTCTATTCGACTGTGTTTACCCGTTCGCCATCACATAGTCATATAAAATATGATTTTCTATTGACTCAGTGGAAGCATAAAATCATTAAATGAGATAAAATAACTCTTTTGAAATATAGCGGAAAACTTCGATAAAACATTAAAAGTATTGTTATAGAATTGCAAACATCATCAATCACAATTGAATAATCTTAAGCCGTAGTCAAATGTCATAGTCAAAAGACATCCCTTTAAGAACATAGTCAAAAGACTCTAGAACATGACTCAGGCCATAGTGCAAGCTGAGCCGTCATCCATCTAATTATTATGCACCTGCACAGATCCAAGATGTAGAGGTTTCTCTATTAGAATATGTAAAGACCATGCTATACGGTGTGATGATCCTAAATAGAATACTACATGACATGCATTATCTTTATATAAAAGAAGTAACAATATGCATGACATACTCTATACATGAGATCTACATGTCAAACATCAATAATAATCTATCATCATGCATTCATAAACTATAGCATGGGAGACATGTAATCATCATCATACTTATAGTATGGACATTTATTCATTCATTCAATCCATAGGCATATAAGTAAAATATATTTACCATAATCATTGCCTTCATAACTCTCCTCAGGATTGCTTTATAACTCTTTGGACTTTCACTTTCGTGGGATATCATTCCATTCCATCAATAATTGGTCATTTCCTATTAATGTTATATCTTTCGATAGTTGGGACTTATGATGTTGCCCTCTTAATAGGCTAGCGAGGCCTAGGAGACAATGCTCTCCTCTCATCCGAAGGTGACATCAGAATACACACCATTGCCGATGTATGTAACGATCACTCTGAACTCTCGTCCGAGGGCGACATCGTGTGTAACGATCATTCCGGACAATTTTTTTCATAAAGGGCCATATAGGATCGATATGTAACATTATCCACAATTGAGTTCATTATGATTTTTCAAATAACAATCATTTATGTCGTGCAATCTTCATATTTTAACCTAGTTACGTAGGGAACATGAATATAAGTATATCTAGGTTCATATACAATCAATAAGTATCAATACATAATATAAGTATTTTGAAAATAAGTTTAAATGTATTATATATACACTCAATCTGCGAGGACAATACGGTAAGGTCGTATTTTTGCCTTCCAGCCTGTATTAAAGTCCTCCAGATCGTATTTGGCTTTCACTCAAAAATACGATCAGCTCGTATTTTTGCCCTTCAAATCGTATTAACTCTCTACATGTCGTATTAAGCTCGAAGCAAAAAATACGGTCTGCCCGTATTTTTGCTCTGTTGCTTGTATTAACAGGCTTCAGCTTGTATTGAGCTCGCATTTTGCACGTTTTTTAATGAAACTTTAGAAAAATACAATACCAAGCATCCTAAAGAGTCTAAGGATGATCTATATCAATAGGCATCAAAAGCACATGAAAAATCATGCAAAAACATCAAATTTTCTAGATCTAAAGTTCATCCCCAATTCATGAACAATAAGATCATATGAATCCTAACTATTGAATGTCTTCATAAAATTTATATACGACATAGATCAAAGCATGGAAAACCTATACATGCATGGATCTAATGATTTACATGAATAAAATTCTTCAATCACAATCCATTATGAGAGCAAGGTGCCATCAAACTCTCAATCCATTACAATCAAGCCAAACTATTAAGAGATGAGAGAGGGGTTGGATCTCCTTTACATACCTTTCTCTTATATCTTCATTCTCTTCCTTCCTCCTCTTCTTCTTCTTCTTCTTCCTCTTCCTCCTCCTCCTCCTCCTTGTTCCTCTTCCTCTTCTTCATCAAGCCCTAGTCGCCAGGTGAAAGATTTGACAAAAGAGATCAACAAGGGAAATTTAGGTCTTTATATAAGAAAGGTCATGAGAGTTTGACCAAAAGACCAATTTGCCCTTTTATGAAAATCTAGGATCTTACAATTAGATTAAATAGAACCAGGTAATTTATTTTCCTTGCAAATTATCCAATGTGGTAAATACATTGCATCCTTTTAAGCACAAATAATCATATACATACAAATGATTGTTATGAATTTCTCGGATAATAAAAATATCACTTGAAAAGAATTATTGATGAAAGTGAAACTAGAAAACTTTTTAAGGTTACATATTATTCTCTCCAAAGTCCAAACAGAGTTGGTAAATGCTCTTAATCAGACTTTCCAATATTTATATCTTAATTTCCATAGAAAAAAATTAGCAAATGGGTTGACACAATTAGAAGTCCTGTTTATGTCACTTCTGATTGCAAGATGTATGACAACATTGGATGTCACACCTAACTCCTTGACTGAATTCTAATCTCAATTATATCATCCCTTAATTATATTTAATAATTTTAAAAATAAAAATAGCAAAATCTTCCTTCCTTACTTATATTGTATTATTTGTCAATGCATATAAAAGATATATATATATATTCATCAAAGTTTAAATAAAAGTTATAAAACATGACATTCATATATTGTCATTATTGCCTCACAAATCATTTTTCACGTAGCACCCCACATGATTAAGTTTATACACCCTTATAAAAAGTTTCTCATAAACCTAATTACAACATCTATGCATGCATGCTTCCAAAAATAAAAGTGAAGGAAAAAATAAAAGTGCTTCAGTGGTTCGACCTCTTCTATATGCAACAAAATAAGCTCCGAATCGACTCAACTCGAAAACTTACAAGCATCTAAAAAAATTTAAAATTGTTATTATAAGCAACAATCATCTGTTCAGTGAGTGAAAATAAAAGTACAACATAGAGGAACAATATGAATGTATATAATATTTAAATAACCATATTTCATTCATATAAAAAAATATTTAAATCATAGTACATATAACATAAATTGTTAAATCATATGAACTTTCACATAAGTAAAAGTAATTCAAGATATCATCATTTTCATAATTAAACTCTACATACGTGTCATCGCACATACTCATCACGAGTTAATACGTATCTCTTCATATGTGTTATGCAATTAAGTAGAGCTTTATAATCAAGAGTTTTGAATACGCAGAATAAATTTCTTCATGATTGTGTGTCATACAGTTAAGTAGAGCTTCATAATCAAAAGTCTCAAATACGTACAGCAAATCATGAGTTAATATGTATCCCTCCATTTGGGATATGCAGAATATATCATGAGTCAGTACGTGCACGCAGAACAGCCTCAGAGAATAAAGACACCCAACATATATATATATATATATATATATATATATATATATATTTTATGAGATTAATGTACCTACAAAGTATCTTTAGCTTTAGAGGGATACTGAGTGTATCTCAGCATCTCTCAAAAATAGAAGGTACTTTATAGGTATATTAATCCCATATTTTATTAATATAATCTTATTATAAAATCGAACCGTCCACTATATATAAGACATTGCATTGTGTGTGGACATGCCGATATGGTCCAAACATGGGAATCATTCGCTTCAATTATGTAATGTGGCAAAAATGGTACTCAATAATGTCCCCCTCGATATTATAAAAAGCTCCACCGACGACCACCACGTTCATGCGATTATTTATATAAGTCGGCAATTTGGCCACATATACACTGTATAGATAAAGTGTTGGGTACTTTATAATTTTTAGAGGTGTTGAGTACTTTCATGAAGTGTGTATATATATGTGTGTTTTAAAAAATTGTGCAAAATGATCAATATTTTAAAAAGAGTTAACTCTGATAGGAAATTTGAATCATATGAAATCACTCGACAAGGAATGTAAAGATCCAAAAAGTTTTGAAGAAAGCATGGGAGAATTTCACAAGCAAATTTAATTGCGCAATTGATTGTTATGGTTGCGTTGTGTTGAGCAAACAATGAATACTTGTTGTCTAATAATAAAATATTGTTTAGAATCTAAAAAAAATAGAAATTGAATAATTTATTATGTTATTGATTTAGCCTTAGCCTTCTAATTGAATTTGTATTCGTTAATAATTTTTTTTATTTACTAAATCGTTAGATGAGTAAAGGTGCCAAACATAGCAAGCCGTTGTATGCGAAGGATATCTTCATTACAAAATAGGTCCTAACAGAATAATTGTAACGCCCCCAAATCGACCCCCGCCACGTGGCGAAGACCAATCTGGAGACGCTACGGCATGCTATAACTTGACCATAATATTGACCATATCTCAGTCAAGAACCGAGACACGTCAGCGGAAGAAAAGAAATAAAGATAAATTATAACTTTAATTGCGGAAGTCTAAAAGTAACTATGTCATTACTAAGAGATAAACTGGGTTCTACATCATGAATTTAAATTGCGGAAGGTAAATGAAAACTAAATAACACTCTAAAAGCCCTATGGTTCATGTGCTGTCCTATCGCCAGAGCCTCATCACCACACGCCTACTCCACCACGTTACTGACCTGGTCCTGTGGAAATCAGACACAGGGGAGGAGGTCCTCCCGTAAGCTTTACAGCCTAGTGGGGAACCACATGATATACAATGCATAACATGAATATAATAATCAGCGATAATTAATCAGGCTTAACTTGAACATGAAAGATAACATATAAGTATCATGGATCATAATAAGGATAAGATCAGCGATATCATGAATCATGAGGATCAATAGTACATAGTAAACTTGGAATCATGACATACTTGACTTGACTTGAACTTGAACTTGAACTTGAACATGCTTATCGATCTTGGTTATTAATTAACAATCAGGGTGACTTTGAGGTGCCTTTAATTCTTGGGGTATGCCCAGCAAACGATACGACCTTGTGCGAGTCAATGGGTGATCAAACCATGACCAAGGGAGCGACCCTTATCTTGATGCACTTGGCTTGGACTGGCAACCCATCATTAATCTTTCATCTGAACTTATTAATCACTTTTATTATCTTTTCATTCTTTGTATCATGTGATGAAGGAGATATGATCGGTATGAGGTAAATCAAGACAAAGAGTTCATGTTGGAATTATAAGGAAATCGATAATATTCATATAAAAATAAAGAGAGATTAATAGGTGAATTTTGCTGGATTTTATGCCCAAAGAATCTCCTCCACCTTACGGCCATAAAACCCTAATTCTTTGGATTTTACGCCCGAGGAATTCTTTCATTTTACGGCTATAAAAATTAACCCTTATTACGTTACGGCCGTAAAACCTTACTCTCCATTCTATTTCGGCCGTAATAATTCAACCCTTATTTCGTTACGGCCATCATCTGTTACTCCCATCCGTTACGGCCTATCCCGTTACGGCTGTAAAACTTTACTCTTCGGCCGTAACAATCTATCTCCCCTTTTCTCTCTCTTCGTTTCTCTCTCTCCCAACTTCTCAAATTTTTACGACCGTAAAGATCATCTGTTACGGTCGACATCTATTACGGCCGACATCTTTTACGGTCGACATCTTCCCTCTCTCTATCTTTTCTATTTTATTACGGCCGAAAACCTAACTCTTCGGCCGTAACAATCTATTTCCCCTTTCTCTCTCTTCTTTTCCTTACGGCCGTAAAGTTTTCCCCTATTGCATTACGGACGTAAGCTTCATCCCTTTTTCCTTTTTTTTTTTCTTTCTTTTACGGCCAATCCTTACGGCCGTAAGAATTTATCCCTTTTTCTCTCTCTTCTTTTCTCTCTCTTCCGACTTCTCGGCCGTAAAACCTCGTCTCCATTTTTTTTAACTCCTTTACGGCCAATCCATCACTTCTTTCTCTCTCCATCTTTTTCTCGACCGTAAGACAATTACGGCCAACAATTACGGTCGTAATACTTCTATTGTAAAATTGGGTCGTGTTATAAAATCGAAAACGGAATCCCCTCTAAATCTTACTTCCTAACAATCAATAATACAGAAATATAACAAACAGAAATAATTATGCATGCTACAATCAACCAATCGAAGAATTCAAGAAATCAAACAATTAAAAATAATAACTTGAATCATATTCATATTCTTTTCATAACGATTCGAGCATGAATTGAGATAATTCAGAGGTCATGCAAGGTGATTTCGATTCACCCACCTTGATTCGCGATCAATCCATCTTTCCGTTCGTCGAAAAATCGATCCTGGCGCCCCTGTTCTTCCCCCGGTTCCTCTCGGCCAATCAGCGCTTGCAATTCAACGAAGAGGGCTGAAGGACGGGGCGTGTGGTGCAGGTAATTGCAGTAGGGGAAAGGAAGACGTGCTTGATCCCCGGCGGCTTGCTTCTTGGACGAAAGCAAGATGCCTGCAGGATGTCAAAAAGGGGGTCCTCCTTTCGTGAGGTCAGCCGTACATGATTTTATAAAGGGTTTTAAATTTTTATCTCATCTTCCTCTCCTAATCTCACTCTAATTTAATTAATGAGATCAGATTTTTATCTCATCGCATAGTTAAACCCTTCCTTGAGTCCAATCCTAATTGGGCTTTGTTTATGTTTTATTCCTTTCGTGATTAGCCCAGCCGCCCCTCACGGTTTCTTCCTTTTTTTTTTGCTATTATTTTTTTTTGGCTGGTCGTTACATTCTTACCTCCTTAAAAGAAAATTCGTCCTCGAATTTTGCACTAAGTAGATGGCTTACCGAAAAGATGAGAGAATTCTTGGCGCATTTCCGATTCAAGTTCCTATGTCGCATCATCGCCTTTATGGAAATGCCAAGCTACTCTGACCATGGTTACGTCGTTGTTCTTCTGGCGTTGCACCTTGCGCTCCACTATGTGCGTTGGATACTCAGCGAAGGTCAGGTCTACGAATTCTTAACGTCATGCATCATCATCTAATAGGATTTCTGATGCTCTTTTTTTTTCTCCACATTGACATGCTGGATACTTGGGACTTATTTTCGTATCTCCATGTTTCATGTCATAACTATTTGTTCATCCTTATACATCTGTGTCCTTCCCCGAATGTTACAATAATATCTTAATAGGTCAAAATATTGCATTTATCTTTTAATGCAAAAAATAGGATATATTATCTTTCATTAATATATATGTGGGCTAAGTGTAAGCATCATTTTTCTTGTACATATTTAACTGATTATGTTTTGGGTCATTATCTCGAAAGAAACTGATTTTTTAAAATAAATTCTCAAAACATTCTGCAAATGATCTAATTTAGTTTATCTTAGTTTGAACATATATTCTTTTTATTTGAATTAGCATCACTTAACATCTAAATAAGGAAATTTATATTTGACTTGTTTTCTTTTTCTGATAGCTGTGAACTGCCATTTTTACCCTTATATTCTTATTACAATAAAAATATTTTTTAAAAAATATTCAATATAGATAAAGAGATTAGTTAATTCTGATATTTTTTGCAATATAATGCGGTGTTAATATGTTTTTATATTTTTTCAAACTAAAAAAAGTAATAAGAAATTTGATATTTTATAATTATTAGAGAATAACTTAACAACTTTTGGTTTAAACTTAATGAAATAATTCAATTGTCAAAATCGGATTGAATTTATTAATTTATATTTTAGGATTAAATTTGAAAAAAATAGTTCAATAAACTATATAAAGTTTTTTGCGGAAACAAAATCAATCTTACTTTATGATCCAGGACATCTTTTATATTTCTTAAGTTTACTACAGTTAAGATTTATTTTAGTAAGGCACATAATTGGAACCCAAGTGAGGCGAAGTAAATGCACAATTAGTTCCTCTATGGTCATTCTTCCCATAAAAAAAAAATCTAAACATGTGAATTCAAAACAGAGGGAAAAAAAAACATAATGCTGATGAGACGACAGCGACTATTTTAATTCTGTCGATAATTTTTAAAAAAATGTGGATGATAAGATGATTGACAAAGTTTCATCGATAATATAAGTCAATAAGAAAGGTGGCATCAAATTATAGTGCTACTCAATTGACACCAATTTGACAATTTCATTTGGTACGCATGGCCGGAAGAAAAGACCATTTCTATCTGTTAGTAAATTAATGAAATGGGAAACAATTTTCCTCTTTAAATGTCAATGGTCAAGGGCCAAATAATATTTAAATCTTAGCAATAGTTGGTCCAAGTGTAAAGTTTCACTTAAACAAGTTAATGGACTTTTACTTGGTCTTGGTGTAAGTTTTGGAGAAAATAGCTTCGAAACAAATATTTCGAGCAACTATTTTTTTTCATTCTACAAAAATTATAATATATTATTATTTTTCTAGAACTATATGAGGAATAGTGTGAGAAAATAGTAGAAAATATATTTTGGTGAAAAGAGTAGAAAAGATATATATCTTGTATAATAAAGATATATATTACGATAGTATTGAAAGTATTTTATTATATGAATTGACTATCTATGGTGTATATATGCTTTTTAAATATGTATCGACATAATATTTTTAATTTAGAAGTAACCTAATTATATTATGTTACATTATCGTCAAATTTTATTGCTTAACGGAACCAAATTTGAAATAAGAAATAGTGTACTAAACAAGTTAGCACTATTTAAACATAAATGAATTTAAACTTTTATCATCATCTAATAAATTAAATTGAACTAGCAAGTGATAGTATTTTTAAAATTTATCATGTTTCATCAAAAGAGGTTGAATAAGTTAGTAAGCGGTTCGTTTAAGTAAGATCACGAGTTCAAATTTTTTTGAATATAAAAAATATTGAGACCGATAAATGAGATATGGATCGTGAGTGTATCTCAATCGTTGAATTGAGATAATTGATATTTTTAAATCATGAGATTTAATTATTTTTTATTAGATTCATTAATAAGTGGATCAACGATTGAAATGTGCTCAGTATCCCTACAAAACGAAAAGTGTTTTGTAAGTACTTTAATCCCATATATATATATATACATATAGTTTTATTAATCATATTGATGACTTCAGAAATAAACTTAATTTAAAAAAAAAAGAAATAAACTTAATCTCCTAACCATAATATTGAACACTGAGATCGAGAATTGGATGATCATCTTGAAAAAGAAAATGGAAAGAAATTCAAAAAGCATAAGGAAAAAAAATGGCATATGAACAGCCAAATCCGAATGTGACAGTTGATATCCAGCCAACCAAAAAATGCCTTGTTTATTATTTATAACCCCCAAGTCAATTATCACATCCTTCTTCGATCACATCCTTTAATCCTTCCAACCAACAACTCCGATCCCCCGCCCCTTGCAATAATTTTATCGACTCTCGATCACGCACCAAGATTTGGAAGAGATTATAAGCAGCACAGCAAAGATCGCAAGTCAAACCACTACAACAGTAACGAGTCTCTTCCGCGTCACCAGGAACAGCGGCGGCAGCGGTCGGAACGCCGGTCGACGACATGGGGAAGAAGGCGGTGCTGGTCGGCTGCAACTACCCGGGGACGAAGGCGGAGCTCAAGGGCTGCATCAACGACGTCTGCCGCATGCACCGTTGCCTCATCGACCGCTTCGGCTTCGCCGAGAGCGACATCGTCGTCCTCATCGATACCGACTCCTCCTACACCCAGCCCACCGGCGCCAACATCCGCCGCGCCCTCTCCGACCTCGTCTCCCGCGCTGAGAGCGGGGACGTCCTCTTCTTCCACTACAGCGGCCATGGCGTCCGCCTCCCCGCCGAGACCGGCGAGGACGACGACACCGGCTACGACGAGTGCATCGTCCCCTGCGACATGAACCTTATCACCGGTCCGTTCTGTCATCTCAATTTATTCTGGGATTCTTCGAATCTAGCAGCTTAGATCTCAGATTCTTGTCATCCCTTTGTGTTGATTAGATTAGTTCGTTCTATTTTCGCTTGAGATTAGATCTTGTCTAGATCACGTTGCGATTGCGTTAGGTAATCCTTACATCAGGGATCTTGTCATGTTCCTGTCCCTCAATTGGAGTCGGTATTGCTTTTGTAGATGATGACTTCAGAGATTTCGTAGACAAGGTCCCTGAGGGTTGCCGGATTACGATCGTATCTGATTCCTGCCACAGCGGTGGCCTCATCGACAAGACCAAGGAGCAGATCGGCGAGAGCACCAAGCGCGACGACCAGAGTGAGGAAGAGAGCTCCGGTGGCGGCGGCGGGTTCAGCTTTGGGTCATTCATGAAAAAGGCGGTCAGCGGCGCATTGGAGTCGCGCGGCATCCACCTGCCCCTTGAAGGCCACCACCGTCGCCGCCACGAAGCCGATGAGGAGGACGCCGGCGAAGAGTACAACAGCAGCCACGGTGGCATCAAGAACAAGTCCCTTCCTCTGTCCACGCTGATCGAGTTGCTGAAGCAGAAGACGGGGAAGGACGACATCGACGTCGGAAAGATCAGGCCGACCCTGTTCGACGTCTTCGGGGACGACGCCAGCCCCAAGGTGAAGAAGTTCATGAAGGTGATCATCGACAAGCTCCAGAACAGCGAGGGCGGCGGCGGCGGGGGATTCCTGGGCATGGTCGGCAGCCTGGCGCAGGAATTCCTGCAGAGCAAGCTGGAGGAGAACGACGAGAGCTACGTGAAGCCCGCGATGGAGGCCAAGGTCTCGAACAAGCACGAGGTGTACGCCGGCGGGGACAACCGCGGGCTCCCGGACAGCGGCATCCTGATCAGCGGCTGCCAGACGGACCAAACGTCGGCGGACGCCAACCCGCCCAACGGCGGCGCGTACGGGGCGCTCAGCAACGCCATCCAGACCATCCTCGAGGAGTCCGGCGGCGAGATCTCCAACAGGGAGCTCGTGCTGAGGGCGCGCCAGATGCTGTCCAAGCAAGGGTTCACGCAGCGCCCGGGCCTCTACTGCAGCGACGACCATGTGGAAGCTCCGTTCGTTTGCTGATCGCAAGCGTGCGCTGCTGCTCAGAAGTTTGGAGTGTGCTGTTGTGGTTTGCTGAATAATTCTATCTTTTGGCAGGACAATGCTGGAAATTTTAATCCGTATTTTTTTCCTTTGTTGTGATTTGGATCGTGGATTTGTGTAGCACTTGTGGATTTGTTCATCTTCAGCTTTGTTATGAATCTGCTTGTGTTAAAGGATACAGCAATTGCTCTGGTAAGAACTTGCTGCAACAGATTTGGACATAGTTCATCTTCATGTCTGACCTCAGTCACAATCGGCTCTTAATTTATGGATAGTACGTTTTTTAATGTCCTACGAATTAAATTGTCGACTTCTCCGACTGACCACCAAAAATTAAAAAAATGAAATAGCAATGCTGTCTTAAGATTCGTGTTTAGATATGATCCTCACCATGATGCTTGGGATATGTTGCAACAAATGGCCGACCTATCTCAAATGGTAATAACGAGTACAAAAGGACGAATTGGAAATAAGATTGATTGTAAGGCCACTCCCAAAATCCAAAAATGTACATGCTCATAACTATAAATTTTAATAATAATTAATTTAGATGAATTAAAATACACTAAAGTAACGAGAAACTCGGATTGAAAGAACTATAGTTTTTCAAAAAGTAAAATTAATATTTGCTGAACTTTTTTTTCTTTTAAAGCACAAATTTGAATAGATTCATGTGTCAGACTCCAGTTGCCTTGTGGGCCTCGCACGACAGTACGGGCTCAGCACAACATATATCATCCTCAATCTTGGTTTCCTAATCCCACACACCTCAATCAGAGAGGGCTGTGCGAACACAACGAGCCCACACGTAATTCTAAATGCACGAGATATGAAGGAAATCACATGCATTTGCACAAAATAATATACGAAGGAAATTACATGCACGAGATATGAAGGAAATCACATGTTCTCAATCAGAGGAGAATGGAGAAGGCGGCCACACTTATTGGGGCAGGAATTTTTTTAGAAAGAGGAGAATGGAGAAGACAGCCGCTGGGCATCCATGTGATGCAACGAAATAAAAACGAAACGATGTCCTAGGTTTATTCATGAGTGTGATGCCGAACCCGACTGTTGAATCGTCTCTATGCGCTAAATTGGACAAACCGAGCTCGAACCCTGTCCAAAGCCTTCAGTAGTACCTTCGCCCAGAGTATTTATGAATGTCGTTGATCTGGTTTTTCCCTACGCAGGGAAAGGAGCCCCCCCCTCTGCATCGACGACGGACACAGAAGGCGGCCGGCCCCACCCACCCCCCATCCGTTCGCTCTTTCCCTGCGCACACCGGCGCAGGGAGAGAGAGGGAGGGGGGGGGGGGGTCGCCACCCCCCTCTACGTATGATAGACGGAGAGGGGGCCGACGACACCCCCCTCCAGTGACACGGGGCGTCGTCCTCATTTTTTTTCTCTTTTTTAATTATTTTTTATATTTATTCTTATATATTATTTTATGCAGAAATAGACTAATACTTAAGATAGGGGTATAATGAACTTTTCATAAATATGAAAAATTAAAGATAACCAAGAAGTCGACGGAATTGGACAGAACGATCAAATTGAAAAAATCGCGATAGTTTAGGAACTAAAAAAATAAAATTCGTAATTTGGGATTAAATCTGGACAATCGTGATTGTTTATGAATGGTTAGAGGAAAAAATCCTTGTAGTTTCAATAAAAAACTTGTTGGTTTTTTATTGTTAATTGGATAATGTTTAGTAAATTTATGTATTTTATACTTAATCTTCGATATTAATGTATTGATATTACTTACTTTATTAGATTTCATTAACATATCCTACATATTATATTATTTTTGTTAACTTATTAACTGACTCGACAATCCATTCTCCCAAGAGACCTCTTTGGATTGATTCCTCATCATGTTCCAACAACATTAATTAAGCTAGGTGTCTAGCTTATCTCCAGTCTTAAGTGTCTCATTCGAGCCATTAGATCATGAAAATGCTCAAGCATGTACATGTATGATCACAAGTCACTGGGAGAAATGAGGGGGGTGCGGTTGTGGGGTGAATTGGTGATATTCTAAGTAGTACGAAAGCGATAAAATATGTAACATTCTTGCATTTGCATAGCACATTATTCGATTTGAACCTTGGCCCACACGATTTTTCAACACACGTACTGCCAAGTCAAAATCATAATACCACATATACTCAGCATTTCCCTGACAATTTATGCATGCATTATTCACCCTTTAGCAGATTCAACATCATCATTGAGTGATCAAACTTCATCATGCATAGAAGTTCATGCAGAGTGACTCTCATACTATGTGTAACATCTTTATACATTCATAGGATATCGTCCGCTTTGAACTTGGCCTACACTAAGCATTTCTCCCTTAACTTAAACATGTGGGATAATTCGAGACTAGTTTGTCTCTTGCATTCTTCCCCCTACAAGGCTTAACGTTGAATAGACTTGCATACAATATCTTCAACTTTGGCAAGATACTTTATCCCAACCTCTATTGATTAACATTTCACTATTGGTAATGATTTTAGGGCAAAATTTGCCAATCATATATATATATATATATATATATATATATATATATATATATATATATATATTTATATCTTAGGCTTAATATTCAATGTGTTAGCTGGTTCCTTTTTATATTGACATTTAACACCATCTCTTGTTCTATCTCTGTGTATGATAGACGAAGAGGGGGCCGGCGACACCCCCCTCCAGTGACACGGGGCATCATCCTCATTTTTTTCTCTTTTTTAATTATTTTTTATATTCATTCTTATATATTATTTTATGCAGAAATAGACTAATACTTAAGATAGGGGTATAATGGACTTTTCATAAATATGAAAAATTAAAGATAACCAAGAAGTCGACGGAATTGGACAAAATGATCAAATTGAAAAAATCGCGATAGTTTAGGAACCTAAAAAAATAAAATTCGTAATTTGGGATTAAATCTGGACAATCGTGATTGTTTATGAGTGGTTAGAGGAAAAAACCCTTGTAGTTTCAATAAAAAACTTGTTTTAATTGGATAATGTTTAGTAAATTTATGTATTTTATACTTAATCTTCGATATTAATGTATTGATATTACTTACTTTATTAAATTACATTAACACATCCTACATATTATATTATTTTTGTTAACTTATTAACTGACTCGACAATCCATTATCCCAAGAGACCTCTTTGGATTGATTCCTCATCATGTTCCAACAACATTAATTAAGCTGGGTGTCTAGCTTATCTCCGGTCTTAAGTGTCTCATTTGAGCCATTAGATCATGAAAATGCTCAAGCATGTACATGTATGATCACAAGTCACTGGGAGAAATGAAGGGGGGTGGGGGGTGCGGTTGTGGGGTGAATTGGTGCAATTCTAAATAGTACGAAAGCGATAAAATATGTAACATTCTTGCATTTGCATAGCACATTATTCGATTTGAACCTTGGCCCACACGATTTTTCAACACACGTACTGCCAAGTCAAAACCATGATACCACATATACTCAGCATCTCCCTGACAATTTATGCATGCATTATTCACCCTTTAGCAGATTCAACATCATCATTGAGTGATCAAACTTCATCATGCATAGAAGTTCATGCAGAGTGACTCTCATATTATGTGTAACATCTTTATACATTCATAGGATATCGTCCGCTTTGAACTTGGCCTACACTCAGCATTTCTCCCTTAACTTAAACATGTGGGATAATTCGAGACTAGTTTGTCTCTTGCATTCTTCCCCCTACAAGGCTTAACGTTGAATAGACTTGCATACAATATCTTCAACTTTGGCAAGATACTTTATCCCAACCTCTATTGATTGACATTTCACTATTGGTAATGATTTTGGGGCAAAATTTGCCAATCATATATATATATATATATATATATATATATATATATATATATATATATATCTTAGGCTTAATATTCAATGTGCTAGCTGGTTTCTTTTTATATTGACATTTAACACCATCTCTTGTTCTATCTATCTTAAAATATAAATCTAATTTTTTTTTGCACTACTAGATTGTCATACAATGAGATTCGGTGCAGAGATATAAAATATAGGAGCAAATATAAAATGAAACAAAAACTAAGGTAGAACTAATAACAAAAAAATAAATTATAGAAAAGTGAAATAATCTAAATAGAAAAAAATATGACTAATTACAAACAATCAAATGATACTTGAACTATCAGAACAAAATCTAATATAAAGTAATTAAAGTAACTATTCAAAACTAAACTAATCTAAAGTAAACAAAAATATAAACACTAAAATGGATTATAAAAAATGACAATGTCAAGTTCAACTCAAGTAAAATAGAAAGCCTAAAATAAAAGAAATGTTCTTAGCAACGACACCAAAAACGTGATATGTATATGAGATTATATGTGTGAGATTATAAGTTACAGGAACATGATAAAAAAATCTCAAATCTAAGCTAACTCACTAAGTTTTAACAAATCAAATTTTCATGAGGATACTTGACTTCAAGAAAGGGGTATGTAGATTAGTGATGCACCCACTCAAACATTTTTCAAACAAGTTTCAAAATTTTAAAAATTCCAATGCTCACAACTCAAAGTCGCAAGCACACGACTTTTCTTGTAGTATGATATGGGTCGAAGCACAAAGAGATAGCTTTGTTTCTTAGACTAAACAACTTCAAATGAACAAAGCTCAATTTGAAAAGGAAATGAGATAAGGTTTCAAAAAAATAAAAAAAACTAAAATTTTAGAAACAAATAGGAAGTATCTTTTTATCTTTTAATATTTTTATCCTTTTCTTTTTGATAAATTAATTAACATTTAAGAATAACAATTGAAAAATGGAACAAATTTTTTATTGATAATAATCATTAGAGCATGGACACTCCTTTCAAGAAAGAGCCGATCAAACCATCCAAAATAGTCGAATATCAAAACACACATATTCCAAAGGTGAATCCTCACCCTCTCGTGTCAAAGATCATTGAAGTCTCTCTACTCTCCTATCAAGACTCTATTTCATCCCAAATATAAAAGTTAGGAATCTATTTCAAAATGTGGATCCTCGCATTCTCATGTCAAGAATTACTCAAGTCTCTCCACTCTCATATCAAAACTCCAGGTTTAGTCCAAACGAAGGTTTATCTTAAGATGTCATAGGAAAAAAATCCAATCCTTTCATGTTTGTCTAGCACAATCAAATGGTAACATTCCTAAATCTTTCCTTCTTTGTTCATACAACTAGTCTTCCAATCAATAGTTGTGTTGTTGCTAGCCTCTCAGACCCTGCCAATCTATTGCAATACAAAGCCCTTCTCAAGGTCTCATTGTAGGAAAAAAATATTAGGTGTAAAAGGAAATGAAGGAAGTTCAAGGTTCAAAAAATCACAAGACAGATTCACTAATAACTAAACAAAATAACACAATATAGAAAATCATAGAACAATACACCGTAATCCATTAACAACACAAAGTGGAATGAGATGAAAGAAAAAAAATGAAGAGATTCATTAAAGTAATCCAACATATAAAATCATGACTGTCAATGATCCTAACTCCATCAGGAGCCTTCAGTTCTAAAGTTGTCTTAGTTACATAAGACATAAAGGTCACAACCTAAATGATCATCATCAAACCATAACCATAAACATTATTGCAAAAGTAAAGTTTGGAACTACTAAGATGAGAAGATGTAGTAAACATAGAAAAAAAATAGTAGCAATGGTTTTCTCTCTCGGTTTTACCTCTTCCTTTTAAAGCATCATGTCTTCTTTCCTCCAATAGCTGCCTCTAGCCTTAATGTTTGGCTTCCTTTGCAAAAGTATCTTTTTTCCTATTTATATCCCTTTTTCTTCTGCATTCCACCATTTGATTCTCGCCACTTATCCAATTTTACAAAGTAGTTGTTTTTTCTCTACTATGTGATAGTGTATTTTTTGTCCTTCACTATTTTTCCTTCATTCCTTTTGTTTTTCACCGTCTAATTTCTATCACCTATCCTAGTGTACAACAATTGTTTTCTTTTCTTGCAGAGGTTGGAACAAGACTCTACTAGTTGGCAGATTGTCCTTGTCTGTCATTTTGTCTTTTCTAGCATGATCAGGTGGTCCAATTAAAGCATTTTTCCATAGCAAGATGCCTCTAGGTGAGTAAAAAGTCTAGCAAAGTGTGGGTCTTCTTCTAGCCTTAAAACATATAATTTCAAGAATCTCAATTATCATATATACAAATTCTACAATGAGGACTAATAACACATGACCTTTGTAAAACTAGGTAAAGAACTAAAAATAAGAACTATGTGATGTAATATTACAATAAAGGACTGAAATAAACATGCTTTTACCGTAGAAAAAATAGGCAAAAAAAATCATGTCATTAGTTTTTTTAGAACCATTTGGGCATAACTTTCATCATTATCATTTTCATTCTTTCTTTATCATAAGATGCAATAAAGTATTCTGCTTCATTTTGAACATTCTTTATATTATGACACATGCATTTGATATTAAGTTAATTGAAGAATCAAGTCACTACCATCACTTATGCTAGCTAGACCTGGAAGAAGTTATGCTCCATGCCTGTGAGCATATTCTTAAGAACATACATACCATTATAGGTACAAGAAATTATGTTCCTAAGAAATTTATTTTCCCAACTTTAACTTTGCAAGAAAAGGATATATTCTTCAACTGATACATTATGTTTTTCAAGTTTCAAATGTTAATCATATTTATTCCTAAGAATGTTGAGTGTTATATAAGTGCATAATAGTTAGCAAACAATGATATATTACTTCAACGTCATACATCAACTCTCTCACGAGTATGAAAGTTGATTCATGGTCATGAACACATACCAATTTTGTACCCATAATTCCACCTGTAACGTCCCGAAATCCACACGACTTTCACGTACTTAGAGTCATCTCCAAAACGTTACACAATTTTTTATAAAATATTTTTACGGAATAAAATCTATAAATGCGGAATATAAATCATAAATGCAGAAGATTTTTCAAAAATAATAACTAATAATCCATAATAAACAAAATGCTAAAACATCCATAGGTTTACAATTCTAATGAGTGCGGAAATAATAAAACTAAATAACTCGATCTAATGCCATGTGCAACATCTATATGTCACCTGCAGAACCATCGTCTATAGCTCTCTCACCTGCACGGATCCAGGTACAGGAAAATATCCATGAGTATAAAAATACTCAGTACGTAGGGTATCAAAGACAGTCGATATGCTCAATCAAAAATAAGGTATAATCAATAATGAGTCAATTGAGCTGTCAATACAATAGCTAATTAACAATTAATCAATATGAACAATATGGCAGACTATGGTCAAAAGACCAATATAAAATCAATAACAATTTTCAATTAACAATTATCAATTGCCTGATCAATAAATTTATATTCAATTAATAATTTCTAATTCAATAATCAATGGTCATTGCCCAATAATAATTCGATTCAATAGGGCAATAATAATTGCCAACTCAATGCCAATATATCTAAATGACCATGATCCAATTCTATTCAATTCAATTTTAATTCAATTCAATTCAATTTACAATGTTCGGAATTATCCAATTCAATGAAGAGTGCTCAGTCAATTAAGGGACACCATGCCACTTTCATGCAGGCGGGGATCAGTGCCACGGTAAGCCCGATACAATTCAATGGATTCGTGTATAGTGGGAGACGAGTGGCCATACATAGGACAGCCATAGCTTTTACACTATCTGCTCCATTCAATTCAATTGGTCCCGGCTTAGTGACAATCAGTAAACATGGCCCAGTAGCTTTCAGCTTTTATTTTGTTTACCTAAAATGTCTATCTTTAATAAATTATCAATTAGATTAAACAAGACCTTGATCATAAGCTAAATAGGCCAACAATACAATCATCAATAAAATCAAGAATTATAATAACATAATCAGGACAATCAATGATTAACACAAATCATAAATCATATTGAAATAATAATAACAACAAGATAATTATAATAAAGCTGATAATTAGAATCTCTAACTGTATTAAATGAATAACACCTGGTCGTTCCCCAAGTATATATATATATATATATATATATATACTTGGCCGAGAGATTTAATAACTGAATTTTTCTTCATCGGAAAATCATAAACAAAAGAAGAAAAAAATTTTCTTCTTTCTCTTAATTCCTCGCCGTCTCCATTGTTCTCTATTCGTATTTTATCTTTTTTTTCTCGCCTGACATTTTTCTTTCTTGAACTCACATTTTACTTTTCCCCTCTCTTCTTCTCTCTCCTTCCACTAACCTTCTCTCTTTTCAATTTTCATCCGTTCTTTGTTTTTCTCTTTCAACTTATGTTACGGCCCACTAGGTTTCTCTCTCTATCGCGAACTATCACGTCATCGTCATAGTTGATCTTTGCCGTCCAGAACAAATTGTTTCGAATTCGAGTGATTCGAAAACTGTGAGATAAACACGCATAGGAATTAAATCCATGGCGAGAGAAAAGAAGGATTCCCCCCTACATACATGCATGGACGCGAACGCCGACGTCTGTGTTCGACTTCTTTTTTTAGGGTAGAGCAAATCGGAGATCGGGTCTGGGTTTGAGCGGATCCGGTTCCGACCCGGATTATGTCGGATCAAAAAACTTTTGACCCAGTACCGATTCCGAACTCGGCCGATTCAGTTCCGGGTCGATCCCGGCCATCCGGGAATGCGACCGAATTCGCGACGGCGCGGCCACCTGGCAAGCCGATCCATTGCTTGGCGAGCAGATCAGCCACCTGACGGCCGATCCGGCCGCCAGCCACTGGCAAGCCGATTCGGCGCTTGGCGGCCGGATCAGCCAGCAGACGAGCCGATCCGGCCATCTGGCGGCTGGATCGGCCTGCCAGTGGTAGAAACGAAATTGCACTTCAATGCATTTTTGTTTGGTAGAAACTAAACAATTGTACAAGTAAATACCAAACTTGACAAACATAGATTGAATATGATCTTGTGGTCGGCTAGTAGATGCTTCTGGACAACATTATGAGGTCGTTTATGATGATAATGAGAATAATAATATTTTAGACAAAAAAAGTCTTATAAAATAATATACTAAATCTTTTATATATTTATTTATTTGTGCCTAAATTTATTGCTTTCGTTATATCTAATAAGATTTGCATATGTTTTTAGATCTTGACAATTTTAAAATGATTGCATTTTAACTTGATGCAAGTTTATAATTTGTAAATTTTTATTTATTAATTATTCATGTTATTTTAATGTTTTCATATTTATTAATATATTTGATGTTGTTTATAGAATAATAATTATTAAATTAATATTATATTTAAAATCTACGTATTTTACGTATCGAATTTGTGATACAAGTTCACCTCCTAAAATGAAATTCGCGATAGAAATTTGAACTTGACAACCTTGTATGAAAGAATCACTATTTACCCATTATCTACAAGCACCTAAACGAAAAAGAAGCGTAAATGAATCATACAAATCACTATTTTCTTTTCAATTTTAGCGTCTAAACGAAAAGGAATCATAAATGAATCATACTAATCATTATTTTCTTTTCAATTTTGGGAATTTTTTGAAACTTATATGAACATCAAGATCTACACATAAAAGTTACCAAAATTTTGAATTAAAATTTCTATTAAAAATTGGGTTATTCTTAAATATCTCTCAATCCTATCAACACATCGTTAAGAGAAGAGAGAAAAATTTGAATCCCTTTTAATTTGACTAATCAAACAATCTTCTTCTTCTTCGCTTAAGGGATATTATAAGGTAATGCTCCTAATTTAAAAATCTGAGTTATTTAAATGTTAGGTAACATTCGAGGTGCTATAATTTCTTTTTGAGTAGTCAACTCCCGATATTTGAGAAGTGGTGCCTGAGCAGAGAACGTACTGTTCACAAGTTAGAGGTCGACTATCAAACTCAACTAATCCATCATCTCAGATCACAATGAGACTCTTAATAAAAAAAATTTATGTTCACAAAATTCGAACTCGAAACTTTATTTAAACGAGGAGGAACCGTTTATTACTCTACCTCAAAGCTTGAAGGTGAAGCGCTATAATTTCTTTTGGGTGAAAGAAGAAGTTAAAGTTTGATCGAGCATAGAGGAGTCATAAAATCTGAGAGGAACACGTGACAAGATGGAGGAAAGTGTACTAATGATGCGAGCTATATATTTTTGCTAGAGGGATAGGTGACAAAGAAAAGGGGTAGGTGAGAGACATCTCATTTAGTCCAATGGTAAAACTAGAGCTCTTTCATTAAAAAGGATATGACCACCAAAATAACGTATAAGTCATTACTTTCTTTTTTTTTTTATTTTTACTTTCTTATAAGAAGATGTTTTGCGAAGTTTGTAGACACAATGACTTACAAGTCATTTTATAATTATTATTTTTGCCAATTTATAAGTAAAAAAAAGCAGAGGACTCCAAGTTATATATATATATATATTTGCTTATAAATTATTTTTTCAAAATACCCTTCTAGCCTCAAACCCAAGCAATGATTTCCCTCCCTTTTAATTCTATATTGTTTTATATTAATTATGAAATATGTATAATAAATCTCATATCATTATAATATTTTTATTTACATTTTGTATTTACATATTTCGAGTATATTTTAGTAATTTAATTATTTAATAATTCATGGATATTTTATTAATTATTAAACGATGCACATATTATTATTATTATTATAAGTATATTTATTCAAACATGGAGTTGCATATTATTGAAAATTAACTTTAACACTTAAATGATTATCAACATTTTTCTAAAGCCCATAAGTTTTTCAATTAATTTTTTTTTATTTTCCAAATGAACCGATCAATTTTTAAACCAATGAATCCGTTTAAATTATATTTTTGTATTGCAAAAGATAACATTTGTTATTACAAAACCAAATAGATACATAATTTTCACGTGACAAGTATATTTGATATTTTTTTCTATCTACACGATCATTGGACGACCTCTTTGTTGAAATCCTTGTCAGATTTTGGCGTCTATCGATGGGTAATCAAAGTTGCCATCAAAGGTGGCTATCCATGGTTGGACGTATATAGATTCCCATCTAGATAACCGTGGATACTAATAATTCAAATACCTCATCAAATAACAAGTGTTCGACAAATTTAATGTCCAAAGTTAGATGAACAAAATAGAGAAAATAGTGCAATAAATCTCCTCGTCAGTCATCACTAGGAACAGCGGCCGTGGATGCGGCAAAGGCTCGAATTCGGACGCTGACATGGGGAAGAAGGCGGTGCTGGTAGGCTGCAACTACCCGGGCACGAAGGCGGAGCTCAAGGGCTGCATCAACGACGTCCACCGCATGCGCCGCTGCCTCGTCGACCGCTTCGGCTTCGCCGATGAGGACATCGTCGTCCTCATCGACACCGACTCCTCCTACACCCAGCCGACCGGCGCCAACATCCGCCGCGCCCTCTCCGACCTCGTCACCCGCGCGGATGCCGGGGACGTGCTCTTCTTCCACTACAGCGGCCACGGCGTCCGTCTGCCCCCCAAGACCACCGAGATGGACGAGGATGACGCCACCGGCTACGACGAGTGCATCGTGCCCTGCGACTGGAACCTTATCACCGGTCTCTTATCTTTATCTTTCGGTTCTTGAAATCTAACAGCTTAGATCGCAGTTCATGTTGTTTTACTTTGTTCTACTTTATCATTAGATTAGATCTCGCATAGATTTTGTTGTGATTTCGTTAGATATTTCCTACGTCAGACATCTTGTCCTGTTCCTGTCCTTTGATTGGAGTGGAGTCGGTGCTGTTTTTGTGTGTTTAGATGATGACTTTAGAGATCTCGTGGACAAGGTCCCTGAGGGCTGCCGGATTACCATCGTATCAGATTCCTGCCACAGCGGTGGCCTCATCGACAAGACCAAGGAGCAGATCGGCGAGAGCACTAAGCAGAGCGACCAGGGACATGATGAAGAGAGCTACAGCGGCGGCGGCGGCGGCGGCGGCGGCGGCGGCGGCGGCGGCCCCGAGTTCAGCTTCGGGTCCCTAATGAATTTCGTCAGCGACGCGGCAGCGTCGCTTGGCATCCACCTGCAGCAGGAAGACCATCGTCCTCGACGCTATGACCGCGACGAAGCCGATGAGGAAGACCCCAGCGAAGGGTACAAGTACAACAGCACTCACGGTCGCATAAAGAAAAGGTCCCTTCCCCTGCCCACGTTGGTCGAGATGCTGAAGCAGAAGAAGGGGGAGGATGACATCGACGTCGGAAAGATCAGGCCAACCCTGCTCGACGTCTTCGGCGACGACGCCAGCCCCAAGGTGAAGAAGTTCATGAAGTCGATCATTGACGGCGGGGGACTCCTGGGCATGGTGGGAAGCCTGGCGCAGGAGCTCCTGCAGAGCAAGCCGGAGGACAACGAGGAGACTTACGTGAGTCGCGGGCTGGACGTCGACGTCTCAGAGTCAGACAAGCACGAGGTGCACGCCGAAGGGGACAACGGGGTTCTCCGGGACAGCGGCATCCTGATCAGCGGCTGCCAGACGGACCAGGAGTCGGTGGACGCCAAGCCGTCCGGCGGCGGAGCGTACGGGGCGCTCAGCAACGCCATCCAGATCATCCTCGGGGAGACAACCGGCGTGATCTCCAACAAAGAGCTCGTGCTGAGAGCTCGCGAGATGCTGTCCAAGGACGGGCTAAGGCAGCGCCCGGGCCTCTACTGCAGCGACGACCATGTGGAAGGTCCATTTATTTGCTGATGGAGGAGCACATGCACTGTTGATGCACTGAGGTTTGGTGTCTTCGTTCTCTGTTCTGAATAATACTACTTTTTGCCTGCAGGACAATGCTGAAAAACCTAATCAGTTTTCTGTGTTATGATTTCGATCCTGGATTTGTGCTGCAGTTGTGGATTTCTTCAACTTGAGCTTTGCTCTGTGAAGCAAATTCCTTGTTAATTGTGCTAAAGGTTGCAACAATTTAATTTGGTAAGAATGCTTGCTGAAATAGGTTAGGGACAGAAGAATCAACCAACACATAAGAGATTTAATAAGGTTCACTCTTACACTTGAGCGGCGGTAGAATTTTTTTTCTTTTACATGGAGGAAAATAGTTGGTGATGACGAGTTGCAAAATAATCAAAATGCTAAGTTTATATAGGCCAGGGACACATACCCTTTATAAAATGGTTGAAGAGAAATTCTCATATCATGACTACCATATGGGATGATTGTTTGAGAAGTTGTATCATGTGCTTACTACTGAGTTAATATTCAAAACATATAAACACTACAATTGTCAAGTGCTTACTACTGAGTAAAAATTCAAAACATATAAACAATATAATTGTCGCACTTAACCATAGACATGTTATAGAAAAAAAAAAAACAAACTTCACTGCAAACAATAGCTAATAAAACATATCATGTGGAGTGATACGTTCTTACTCAGTTAAGCAAAATTTTGAATATGATTTATTGTGAATGCAAAAGAATTTTGTCAAGAAAATCATCTGTCACTGTATTAGATATGCGATGCGGAATGAACAACTAATTTATTTTAGACTGATTGGTGAGTGAGTTGGATAGTCGATTCAGCTTCCTACACATCGGAGCTAGCAAAAAAAAAAGAAAAAGAAAAAGAAAACTTACAAGAAAAGTCCATCACACATGAGCAAAATGTGATGGCAAATAGTCATTTGTGATAGAATCTTGTTCTCATGGTTGACCATCTCAACATTTCTTTTCTGTATTGGATGTAGTCATCACAAATTATTTGTGATGAAATAGTGCAAAGGAATATTGTTGGTCATAAGACGGAAACATATAAAAAAGAAAATACATAATCCATAAAAAATTGTCATGGATCTGTGATAATTGAATTTGTGATGGAGACAATTGTGAGGGATGTGTGAGGACCAATTTTGATTTACATATTAATGATTAGTGATGGATTTATAATAGATTTTTTTAGTCAAATTTCTGATTGAACCACATACAAAGAATACGGAAACATTGTCACAGAATTTCATAACTATTTTGGTTATAGAAATTTTCAGACAAACATTATTAGTTTTGTGATGAATCAATAAATCATTGCAAATATCTGCCATATTTTTAATAAATGAAACTCTTAAGAATTGGAAGAATACATAAGATTCCACAATGTCAACAATAAAACATATCATCATGAATCATGTTATTAACATATAGTTACATTTAGTGAAGAAATAGTGCATTTATCCAAAATAAAATATAAAACCTAACATCTTCACAATGCCAGAGCTTATTTATTCGCCAGCATAAACGTCAACGTCTGCCCAAAACCAGAATACCAAGAAAGGTATTACAGCATATGAAAATATAATGTTCAAAATAACTTATAAAAATGACGGCTAATCATTCTCCAGTTTTTTCATCGAACTATCCTATTGACAAATCGAACTGATTTTGGGCCTGGCCCAACATGGTCCACAACTTCTTGTGTGAGGGCTCAGTTTTTATTTTTATTTTTTGTTATGGGCCACGTAAATATGATTTTTTCTATATTATGTTGTGTTATGAAGCTATTAAGGACCGTTTATCTGATAAGTTAAATTACTAATAAGTATTTTATTGATTAAAATACATTTTTAAAAATAATCACTT
Source organism: Pontederia crassipes (assembly GCA_030549335.1). NCBI lineage: Eukaryota > Viridiplantae > Streptophyta > Magnoliopsida > Commelinales > Pontederiaceae > Pontederia > Pontederia crassipes. The sequence continues at coordinate 13,356,991 of CM060198.1, forward strand.
ATATGTTTGAATAAAACTATTTATTAATAATAATTAGTTAGTTATGATACAACTAACTAATTTATTTTGTTAGAAAAAATAAGCACCTCCTTCTTTGCTTATTTTTTTACTTGTAAATAAATTTGATATCTCATTATCAATCATATTATAATTTATCAAACATTAAATTTTCTTCAAAATGACTTATAAGTTGCTTATAAGTTTAGCTACACCGACCTAAGTATTGAGTTTGAAGTCAAATCCTCATGGGATGTATATTTCTGTAATGTTTATATGGTACTTAATAGTTTGGTTAATGTCAGAGATAGGATGAAATAGCTTCTGAAAAAAAAATTATATTTTTATTTTATCTTTATTTTGATACGACTTGTAGACATATTTGTTATGACTATTTCTGATATAAAAGTATCATCAAAGATTGTCTATCCCAAATGCTAAGTGCTACAAAAGAATGGGTCGCGTACAATATTGCTAACAACAAATATTTGGGAATATTCAAATGCCATAAATAATTATAATATTTTAACAATTCTAGTTTTGGTAGCGTTTAAGTTATAATTATTACAAATATCTTTTGTAACACATTTCCTAATAATGCTTGTAGCTTAACATTTATAAAAGGGTTACACGTAAAATTTACTTGTATCGTCTGGCACTTACTAAAGTTTTCTTATAGGCATAATCCAAATAAACATGAAAGATCAAAGAATTAGTAAACTTGAGATGATTGGTTGTTGCCAAAGAAGAAACTTAAATAATCGATTTGTTGGAATAATTAGTTATTGTACTTCAAGTTCAACGGAAGCTAAAAGTTTCAATTTGATTCCTGAAGGATAATGTAGTTCTACTTTTTACCCTAATTTTCAAATTAACCAAGTGCAGTTAAGCATAAACATCAAAGAATAAGCCATTGTAACCATTGTAACCTTCATAGACATAAAAATGGATGGACCACAAAATTTGAACAATTATGTTAAAGCAGCAGTTCCTAAACCAACAATGAAATCAGGAGATTATCAACATATATGTTTAGAAACGTATAACAAGTTAATTAGGAGGGGTAAGTAATATTGGAACGACTGGATTGTCCCACTGGCCAAGGCAAAGGTTTTGAATAAGATCTGACAGTTCCTAATGTTTGTACGATATTTCCTAATTTTATCCAGAGAACTTATAACAAGTTAATGCTTGTTAATTATTCTAAATCATATTATCAATTTTATACCTTGATGTATCGTTCTTTTAATAGCTATTATATTGACATGTATAGTTATTATCATGTATAGTTTTAATATTTTTCCTATAATAACTCTAGTTATATATGTTTATTATTATTATTACTACTATTTGGGTGCGTCCATGGGAGATTTTTGATGTACAAAACTACTAATACCCGACTAATTTGACGTCGAAAAAATATAATGATAATAACTTATTCCCTAATCAAAATAGAATTTCAAGTATCAAACTCGAGGCTACTAATATTTAACATTCTCAATCACTGGGGACTCGAATCTGCTGTCGACTAAGTCTTATAACCTGTTGTTAAACTCTAAAACAACTCAAGAGTTGGAGATCCCTGCGACAAATAGATCACTGATTAGATATTTAATATAATATGCCACATTTTGAATAATTCAATATTTAATATAGGCTTAAGACACTACAAGAAAAATGCAAATTACATACAGTCAAAATCGTCTATAATTTGTAAAAATCCGTCGAAAATTATGATTTCTGACGGATTTTTCGACGGAACCCATTCGACGAAAAAATGGTCGTCGCAAATCATTTTCGACGGTCGAAAAAAATCGTCGATAGTTCCGACGGTCATAACCGTCGCAAATGTCCGGCGTGAAAGTTTCGGAGTTCGCAACCGTCGCAAAGAATTTTTATAATATAAAAAAATTAACCCGCCGCCAATGACCGAATCCGGCAGCCACCGACAAATTTGACGGTCCGCGGCCAAATCCAACCGTCAGGTGGCCGATTCGGCGCTCGCAACAAGATTCGACTGCCAGGCGGCTGACCAGGCGCCCACGGCGAGATTCGGCCGCCATGCAATCGATCCGACGCCCGCGGTGAGATCTGACTGCCAAGCGGCCGATCCGGCGCCCACGGTCGGATCTGCCCATCCGCGGCTGAATCCGGCCGTCAAGCAGCCAATCTGGACGCCCGCGGCTAGATCCGGCCGCCAGCAGTTGGATTCGGCTGCCTGGCGATCCATGTTGGAGAGAGAGAAGGGGAGAGGGACGTCGGTGGGAGAGGGTCGTCGGCGAGAGATGCTTGTCGTCCGGTCAGGAGAGGGAGTCGCCTGCAGGGGAGGGAGAGGGAGAGGGGAAAAAATAGAGGGTGGGATTATATATATATATATATATATATATATATATATATATATATAGGTGGAAAGATAAGAAAGCGGGAAAACGAAAAAAAAAGGAGTGAGATAGTGAAATTTCAATTACCATGACTCTGATCGTTGAAAATTTAGCAAATATTACTAATATATATTATCATGATATATATGAATATGATATTAATTATTTTTAAAGTTACCGACGGTCGTGATCATCAAAAATTAATTAATTATAAAAATAAAATACTATATTTAGTTATATATAATATTTATTTTTTAGTTTACCGACGGTTTGCGCTAATTATTATCGACGGCCATGACCGTCGGTAATTGCGACGGTTCATACTGTCGCTAATTATATTAACAAAATACTTGTTACATTATATTAGTTTTCATTTACCGACGGTCGTAACCGTAAAAAATTGCGACAGTCTAAATTGTCGCTAATTATATTAATAAAATACTTATTATATTATATTATTTTACATTTACCGACGGTCAGGACCGTAAAAAATTATGACGGATAGATACCCGTCAGAAATTTTGACGTTCCAAATCGTCAAAAAATAAAATATTAATACAATGAATTATATAATTTATTATTTTGATTTTCGACGGTTGTGGCCGTCGAAAATTCCGATGGATCGCTATTTTTTGCAAAATTCGTCGCAAATTACGACGAATTTCTATCTGTCGGAAATAATCCATCGGAAAATCCTAATTTTCTTGTAGTGACGAAGAATATTCTCTTTTATTTACCTGAAAATTGCAATTCTATTGATCTCTGAGATTTTTTTTTACAATATTCTAATTTTAATTTTTTTATTGGAAGCTAGAAAAAATGATAGCTGAATCAATCTTGAACTAATTAATCAACATCTCCTTTTTCTTGTTTTGTTGTTCTTTTTTTATTTCTACCACCTTCCAAGTTCCTAACGAAGAAATCTTGGGCAATGCTGAATAAAACAAATCCGATTAAATCAAAGAGAGTGAATAATTAATTGTGATTTACACATTATAATCAACACATTTATTAATTTGTTCTTAAGTTACTTCAAATTGATTCACTAAAATTTGCAAGACCATTTTGTGGCATCTAAAAGTTTTTTTTTGTTCAAAGTCGAGAATATGATTTCTGCTTTGATTTATTAATGAGCGTTGGATAAAAAGGAAATAAAAAGATAAATTTATTAAGATAGCTTAAAGAAATAAAGAGATAAATATTATTTTAATTTATCTTATAATTTATTATTATTTAATATAAAGTAAAATAGCTTAATAAATATTAATATAAGTAAATATTAATTAATAATTTTTTACTCTACTATAATACTAATTAAAGTATAATAAAAAAATAAAAAATTAATATTGAATTAAATAATTTATTTTATAATCTGAATAATAATGTATTAATAAATAATTATATATATACATTAAATAATAATTAAAAGAAAAAAGAAAAAAAAAAGAAAAAGAAAAGGATGTCCTTGAAAGCTCTAACGCTAAGGAGAACTTTTGATCGAGAACTGATGAGAATCTTATCTTAAAATCTAATGGGACCCATCAAAACTTAAATCGTTGTTTGATAGAATTAAGTCACCAAAAGTTCTCGTTCAAATACAATCTTAACAAATAGGTAAACTTGTTGACATTAAAAAAAATTAAACAAATGAATTATTCAAGTGAAAGTTATGATTAAAATGATTAAACTTGATATAAATAGAATTTAATGGGAGTCATGCGCTTGCCCAACACCATCCAATTAGATCAAACAGTGGGCAATAAAGCATGCTCTCTCCCTCCGTCGACGCTCTCTCCCTCTTTGTCGGCTCCCTCTCTCGCGACTGGCCAGATCTGACTACCCCTCTCCCTCTCCCTCGATCTCCCTCTCCCTCTCCGTCTCCCACCCCCGCGATGTGACCGGCCGCGGCCTCATCTGGTAGCCAGGCGGCGGATGCCAGATCCACCACGAAGGGTTCTTCTCCGGCCGCTAGGCAGCGAATCAGGCCATGTGTTATGGGTTACTTTTTCGCTCCTCCGAAACCCCATGCGGCATGACACCTTCCCTCTTCGGGACGTCCGTTCAGCCTTCAAGAACTCTAGGAACATCTCTCAACAAGCCATACGACAATGCCCTCGTAGAACACAACGAGAAGAACATATACAAAGATAAGGGTGAAAGCTTGGAAGTATTATTCCATACTCGACCAATGATCCATCTCTGGATGAATGTACAAAGCACCTACATGTGTCTATTTATACAAGGTAGGACCGGCTACACATTAATCGTCCTATTTTAACTTTCCATAAATCAAGGGATCCTTCATGATCACCTCAACCTGCAAAACCCCCTTTGGCCGCCCCTATTACTTTGCATAACCCTTGGCCTCCTTGGCAAGTTGGACTGTCTAGGACAATTAGCCCTGATTGCCCTAATCAGCCGCCATGGAAAGGATGGGTCACCTGCACCTTTTTCCATTCGTAGCTTTCCACTTTTGGAGAACCGCACGTTCTCCTCTGCAACCAGTCTTCCTTTTTGAAGATTGCCACTTTTGTCGCAATGGAAAGTAAGTACCGTCTGCACTTTACTTTCCATTCTCCAGCCTTCCATCTTTGGAACAAATGCATGGTTCCTTCCAAGGGCTAACCTTCCTTCTCGAAGCTTGCCTCTTATGCTGGCCGCTCCCATGGCTGGCCTTCCTTTTCGAAGCTTGCCATATTTATTGGACGTCTGGGATGAGCGGAGTTGGGTCGGACTGCTTCCGCTGTGTCGCTGCACCCTGCAAGGCCATGCCACGCCTGCCCATCATGTGCATCGAGCAAAGGTGTCATCCCATGTAGCCTCCTATGCCGTCTTCCATTGTTCGTCCCAAACTCTTCATCATCTTCAAGTAGTTGACCATGCCTCCTCGTCGTCCAACCTCCACGCTCGTCGCACGCCTGCCATGCTCGTACCATCTCCCACTCCTACTTGTAGTAGGAGTGTCGCGCCACCTACTCGCCCACTGTATGGGACGATCGCTTCGGAGCATAACCGTGCCCGCTGCCAAACCGGGTAGCGCCCTGTCCCAGGGACATGCATCATGTCCCAAGCTTGCACAGAGGTTCTTGCTCGACTTCGTCACGTCCCTTGGCATTGGTCCTCGTCCCAAAGCCTCATGCTTTGGTTTGTATGCATTGGGTCGCTGTGCATGTCCCGGTGCATTCCAGCGATGGTCATGTTGACGGCGACAGGTGAGGGCGGCCGATTGCGAGGGATCCGACGAGGCGAGGGCTGCGATCTATTCTTTCCCTTTTCCTCCGATTGACGGCGAGGGAAGCTGCAACAATGAGAGATCGTGCACAAGAGAGAGATCGGTGGCGCGACTGCTGCTCAAGTGTATGAGGTGACGGCTGTTGTTGCCGTCCTTCTGATGCGTTTGATTTGTAACAATAAAATTTGCTAGCAAGTGCACTAGTCGCTCAAGTAATATAGTAAAAAGGAGTAAGAGTGTCGAACCCACGAGGAATATTATTAATTCAATATCTAAATTTATAAATTAATAAGAGAGGAAAAACATGAATTTTTGGAAAGAAGTTTTATAAAATAAAATAAAGAAAATAAGATAAAGATAAGATAATGATGTTGAAGTTAGGCCTTAGGATGAAAATAGATCAGAATAAATATTTGAACCATAAAAGATAAATTTAATCTTTAAAGATGGATTAGAGTCTCCCTAAAGTACTCTAACATGATTAACTTGTGGTCTCCACGACTGGCATCCCTCAATTTAATCATATAGAACTATCTTAATTTAATAAGAATTGAAGTCTCCACGACTGGTACCTCCAAAATCATATTAAAATTAAGATGCATTAAATTGGATTCTCTAGACTATTAATCACTCCACAAACTGGTATAGATTAATAGACCACACAAACTTGATTCTCCACACACTAGTTATCAAATTTATGTCAATTATTAATTTCAAATAAAATCAATTATAATTAGTATAATGAATTCTGAAATTAAACACTCCACAAACTGGTATAGCCTAATTCAAAAATTTAATTAACTAATATAAAAGCATTAAGCATAATTAATAATTGATCTGAAAAGATTAAAACAAATAAAGTAGGGTCCAAACATTTCCCTTCAATTAATAATCTCCTAAAATGAAATAAATAGAAAATATGGAGTTCATCCTAGAAATTCTGGAGAGATAATAACAAAATAACAATAATAATTGGATGAATTACACCAAGAATAAAATAGGATCCTCAGATTTGGGCAAACAGTCGGGCAGCCTCTCGGACTTGATCAGGGTCGTGATCAACCTCCAACCGTCGCACCTCTCTCCTCTTGGTCGTAGCCTGCAGAGCTCACGACTCGCCGTGGAAGAAAACCTGAACTTTAGAGCACGAATTGAATCGATGGATTCTTCACGTATTTATAGGGTGCGGACGGCCTTCAACTTGATCTCGGCCGTAACATCGTACGGTTGACTTTAAAATTATAAGATAAACTCGGCCAAAGATAAATCCTTTTATCATTACGCCCAAAGATAAATCTTTCTTATCTTTTTACGCCCAAAGATAAATCTTTTACTCCCTCCAAATCTCGGCCGTAAGGAAGGAACTTATCTTGTTACGCCCAAAAGATAAAATCAATTAATTGTTACACCCTTCATCTTCATGCCATTACGCCCTCCAAATTTCGGCCGTAAGGAAAGACTTCTCCTGTTACGCCCAAAAGATAAAAACATTTATCTTTACTCCTTCAAATGTTAGCCGTAATAAAGAATTAAATCTTGTTACGCCCTAGAAATCTCGGCCGTAACGACTTGGGTGTAAAATTCTCGGCCGTAAGAAATAATTTCTTTGAATTTCGGCCGAGATTCGAATTTTCCTACAAAATAATTATCCAAGTTTAGTTAATCCATCCATAATTAAAATATTTAGAGAATTTAATAATTAAAATTGATAAATCCGGAATTACGATTAAAAGTGACTAAAAATGATGCATGCCATGATCAAATTACAGAAAATTTAATTAAAATAATTAACTAAAATATGTTGTATTTTGCATGCATCAAACTCCCCCAAGCTTAAAGTCTTGCTTGTCCTCAAGCAAAAATTCAAAGCAAAGCTCAAGAAAGTTCCATCGTAGCCTCCACATTGTCAACTGACTAATTTTCTCACACAGTTCTTCTGCACACCTACTACTCAGTATCTCACCATTTTCCATGCACTTAGCTTCATAGAGGTTCTGAATGCTACACAAATTGAAACAATCTCAAATTCAGCCTTGCAGAAAAATAAATTGTCTGTCAAATAATAGCATTAATATTGAACACATAAGTACTAATTGAGCTTAAAACTTTTTCTTTTTCTTTTTCTTTTCATTTTTCAACTTTATTTTCAATCATTTTAAAAGTTCTAATCTTCAAGCAGGATTGCACAAGGAAGTCCATGTAGCGGGCTTTGGACTGATGACTCCCAGACCAGATGACCTTAGGGCACTAGGTGATAAAGCACCCCTCGAGTTTACTTGCCCGAACAACCAAGGTTCTGAATGAAGAGTTCGAACTTAGCCATGGTTCAGTACTCCTGTGCTTCTCCATATTCCACAAGATGGTTCATGTAGCAGGTTTTCGATCGACGGATCCCAGAGCAGTTGCCCTTAGGTCGTCAGGCATGAACCCCTACGGATCTAATTACCCGAACACACCTTGGTTCTGGATAACACTTTTGTACCTACACATAACTTTATTCAACTTTTTTTTTATTATTATTTGTTGGGGTTTAACTAACCCTTCTTCTTTTATAAGCTCAAAAAGTACTTGATATGATCAATAAGAAGGCTACTACTATCAAGACTTAAAAGAAATAAAAAAGGCATGAATATGATTTTGTCATCTAGTCATTCATAATTCTATTTAGCATGAGCACACAGTCTATAAGTTTGATACTAAAATAGCAAGTGATAAGAAAGAAAAGTATTCAAATTTCATCAATTAACGACATGTCTTTGAACTTTTACTAAAAGATAATTAAAACAATAAGACAAGAGTTTGTTAGATGGTAGCAAAAATAAATGCATGCAATGGTATTTTCAATTTTTTCAATTTTTTTGGATTTTTTATAAATAGATACAAATATAAACAAATAAATAGACAGAAACATGCAATGCGTGAAATGCAAACTCCCCCAAGCTTGAACTAGACACTATCCTCAGTGTTAAGCCAATAAGGAAAAGTGAAAAGATAATATAGAAAAGCTAAAGAAATGAAAATAAAGGAAAGGGAAAATATACAACCGGATTTATTGTCGGTGGAGAGATGCTCGGCCTCAATATATATATCGATGAAGGTGTCGGCCGCAAAAGGTGTCGGTGAGAGGAGATCTCGGCCGATAATTGAGAGTCTCGACCGTAAAAGCTTGGCCGCAAAATTTTGTTGATGAAGATCTCAGCCGTAAGAAACTGGCCGTAATGATGAGAGGATGAGGAACCTCGGCCGAGGTGATGATTTTGTAGATTTCGGCCGTAAGGAATGGCGATGTGGCGCTGATGTTCGGCCGTAAAGGCTCGGCCGTAAGGAGTGGCGGTGTGATTTCGGCCGTAAAGAGAAAAACTTGCCCGGAGTTTGGCCGTAACACACAGGGCGTAAGGGAGCGGCGGTGCGCGGTGTTGAGACTTCGGCCGTAAGGGCTTTTAGTCATGAAGACTTCGGCCGTAAGAAACAGAATGGAACAGAGGTTCGGCCGTAATGCACAGGGGCGTAAGGATCGGCGGTGAGACTCGGAACTTCGACCGTAAGAGATGAAGATCGGCCGTAAGAGTAAGAGTTTTGGAACTTCGGCCGTAAGGAACTGGCGCGGTGCTTTTGGTCTGCACAAACACGAGGTGTAAGAATTTATAGATACAATTACGGGCGTAAACTTACCTTTCCCTCATGATGCGCAGTGAAGGGTCACATCAAATTCAAGCAGCGCAGCGATCGGCCGATTCCAAGGTGATTTTTCCTTTCGCCTTGTCATGTCCGAGGTGAACCCGACGTGTTAATTCATGTATCGCTCGGTCCACGTATCCGAAGAAATGATTAGTCGAGTTCCTCTCCGTGCACAAAAAGAAATATCGATTAGATGACTCCTTAAACTATTAATTAAAATACCAATCAACTAACTAATTAAATAAAAATAATAAAAAAAATTAACTTAATTAAAAAAAAATGTAAATTAGTAAAATCTTTGGTTGTGATTAAATATTCAATTCGTCACTGCAACAACCAAGTGTCAGAAAAAAAAATTAAAAAAAAATTAACATCTGATCAGAATGTGTGACATATATAAATTTATCCAAAGGATTAACTTAGTTGTGATTAGATTTTCACTCAAGTCCTGCAACAACTAATTTTCAGTAGGAGAGATAAAAGAATAAATAAAAATATATACAAGAAAAAAGAAATTCGGATAATAGGTTACGAAAAATGAGTTTTTAACAAATAAAGTCTTTCGGCATGATAGAATTTGAAAATTCGTCATTAAAATTAATTTTCGAGAGGAACTTTTCAGAAATTCTTCAAACCAATACGAATACCAAATATTAATATCGACCAAAAGAATTTATGATGATGTAACAAATCGCACAAAATAAGTCCGAACTAATTTGCGGTCATAAAGTTAATAATCAGACATAATAAAAAATTATTTTCAGAGAGGAAATAAGATTGATCGGCCGCAATACAGAAATAGATTTACGGCCGAAATTAGATTAGTAATCCGAGGCTCGTTCGTCCGTAAAAATCATAAAACAGTGTTGATAGGGGTTCAACGTGAAGGCGTAAAACTTGTTGGCTTATGGTCGAAACAACGTCGTAAAAAATAACACAGCGATGAATCATTTTGGCAATCAACTCCGCACATATAAAATCCTAGGCGTAAAACAGAATAGGGTTTCGGCCGAAATAAAAATCAAACGAAACGTCGAAAAAATTACGGCCGAGGAAGAGGATAAGTCATATCGGCCGTAAAACAATGAAAATTAAGTCGAACGTGATCGTTGATGGCCGAGAAAGAAAAAATCACAAGTAAATTGGCCGAAAAGGTTGTAATATGGCGTAAAAACAAATGTTCAGAAATTTTACGGTCGCAAAACCATGAGATCAATTCTCGGCCGTAAAAGAAAGAAGTCCGGATGAATTGAAATACCGGCCGTAAAATTGGATAAGAGTTTGTCAGTTAAAAGCTTGATGGCGTAAAGATTTCTTACGGGTTCATTAAAGTCAAAACGCAATTGATCAAACGTGCACATTCAGAATATTTTAATTTCTACGACCGTAAAACAAAAAGCTATCCAGGTCTCGGTCGTAACAGCAATTGAAATACGAAGGCGACAAATAATCATTACGGCCGAAACTGAATTAAGTCGATTCTTTACGGTCGTAAAACAACGAAATCAGATCAATTCCATATGAAAAGTTCAAACAATTAAAATGTTACGGCCGAGAATGAAAACTGATTCGAATAGGGCGTAAAAAATTTAAACCATCGATAAACCGGGCGTAACAAGGTCAAATCAATATCCATTATTCATGGCGTAAAACAACGTTCGGATAAAAATATTACGGCCGTAAAGATTGAAAGTTTAGAATTTAGAAATCATTCATTGCGAGGCCGTAAAATTAATAAAACCGACACATTAAATCTCGGTCGTAAAATCATAAGTCGACAGTGTAATTCAGAAAATCCAATCGGCGTCGGATTTTAAACCGAAAGTAGATAAATTTAAAAAAATTGTTGTGACCTTTATCTGCAAAAGAAAAAAAATGTTAGTTTATTCACAAAAATAATTAAAAACAATTAATACATTTTTATAAAGAATTATTTACAATTTATTTACATCTCCTAATAATTCATAAAAATCAGAAATTAATTAATAAAATACTCCCCGGCAACGGCGCCAAAAACTTGATGCGTTTGATTTGTAACAATAAAATTTGCTAGCAAGTGCACTAGTCGCTCAAGTAATATAGTAAAAAGGAGTAAGAGTGTCGAACTCACGAGGAATATTATTAATTCAATATCTAAATGTATAAATTAATAAGAGAGGAAAAACAAGAATTTTTGGAAAGAAGTTTTATAAAATAAAATAAAGAAAATAAGATAAAGATAAGATAATGGTGTTGAAGTTAGGCCTTAGGATGAAAATAGATCAGGATAAATATTTGAACCATAAAAAATAAATTTAATCTTTAAAGATGGATTAGAGTCTCCCTAAAGTACTCTAACATGATTAACTTTTGGTCTCCACGACTGGCATCCCTCAATTTAATCATATAGAACTATCTTAATTTAATAAGAATTGAAGTCTCCACGACTAGTACCTCCAAAATCATATTAAAATTAAGATGCATTAAATTGGATTCTCTAGACTATTAATCACTCCACAAACTGGTATAGATTAATAGACCATACAAACTTGATTCTCCACACACTAGTTATCAAATTTATGTCAATTATTAATTTCAAATAAAATCAATTATAATTAGTATAATGAATTCTGAAATTAAACACTCCACAAACTAGTATAGCCTAATTCAGAAATTTAATTAACTAATATAAAAGCATTAAGCATAATTAATAATTGATCTGAAAAGATTAAAACAAATAAAGTAGGGTCTAAACATTTCCCTTCAATTAATAATCTCCTAAAATGAAATAAATAGAAAATATGGAGTTCATCCTAGAAATTCTGGAGAGATAATAACAAAATAACAATAATAATTGGATGAATTACACCAAGAATAAAATAGGATCCTCAGATTTGGGCAAACAGTCGGGCAGCCTCTCGGACTTGATCAGGGTCGTGATCAACCTCCAACCGTCGCACCTCTCTCCTCTTGGTCGTAGCCTGCAGAGCTCACGACTCGCCGTGGAAGAAAACCTGAACTTTAGAGCACGAATTGAATCGATGGATTCTTCACGTATTTATAGGGTGCGGACGGCCTTCAACTTGATCTCGGCCGTAACATCGTACGGTTGACTTTAAAATTATAAGATAAACTCGGCCAAAGATAAATCCTTTTATCATTACGCCCAAAGATAAATCTTTCTTATCTTTTTACGCCCAAAGATAAATCTTTTACTCCCTCCAAATCTCGGCCGTAAGGAAGGAACTTATCTTGTTACGCCCAAAAGATAAAATCAATTAATTGTTACACCCTTCATCTTCATGCCATTACGCCCTCCAAATTTCGGCCGTAAGGAAAGACTTCTCCTGTTACGCCCAAAAGATAAAAACATTTATCTTTACTCCTTCAAATGTTAGCCGTAATAAAGAATTAAATCTTGTTACGCCCTAGAAATCTCGGCCGTAACGACTTGGGTGTAAAATTCTCGGCCGTAAGAAATAATTTCTTTGAATTTCGGCCGAGATTCGAATTTTCCTGCAAAATAATTATCCAAGTTTAGTTAATCCATCCACAATTAAAATATTTAAAGAATTTAATAATTAAAATTGATAAATCCGGAATTACGATTAAAAGTGACTAAAATGATGCATGCCATGATCAAATTACAGAAAATTTAATTAAAATAATTAACTAAAATATGTTGTATTTTGCATGCATCACCTTCCCCGGCAGGCGAACACGAATCTTCTGTCCTCCTCCGGCAGCCTCGCCCTCAGCATCCCCCTCTTCTTCACCGTCGTCTGTCTCCCTCGCAGCTAGTTTCTCCGCCGACGAGAACTTGTCCAACTTTCACTTCTGTCCCTTTCGACTGTGCGCCCGCTTCTGTCCCTTCCGCCGGCGCGCCGCCGACATCGGCCGCCGTTCCGCCTCTAAAGTGATGAAAAAAAGTGAGCAGTGCCCACCGTCAGATTAGATCTGATAGTGGGCGCTGAAGCGTATAATCATCATATTGAGCAGGCGTATGATAGTCATTAAATTTATATAAATAATGGGATAATACACATATGCTGAAATCAACGCGAGAAACGATGAAGCTACACAATAAGTAGTAAATTAAAAATAGAATAAAGAATGTAATGCAATATTAAAATCGTTTTAATCAATTTCTCATGGTAGTTAAATTTGTCGATGCAACAGAAGACATGGGATGATGACTAAATTAGTAATTGGCTGTGGTCAGCAAGTTGACACGGAAGCATATGGATTTCATGTGGTGTCAACTCGTCGACTGATATATCAATCAACAGTTGCCATTCGTTTAGTAAGTGGTCAATACGTGTTCTGTACAATGCTCAAAGAATTAAAAAAAGAAAAAAAAGTTGTTCCTACGCTGTTCCTCCTGCATGTTGTTAGTTCTTATTGTACGTGAACTGTCAGATTACTTAATGAAAGAAAAAAAAGTTCTTACGTTTTAGGTTTTTCGATGCAGAAGGCAAATGGCCGGAAAATTTTTTTGTTGTATATATACTATAAGTTGTTCTTATTCTAGCCGTGTCCATAAAACCCAAGTGATCTACAATCATACTGAGGTAAATAACGCTTTCTGGAATCATCCATTTTGGTGGGGCAAGTTGAATGACTTATAATTATAAATTTTATCTTTTTGAGATAAAATATATCTTTTTATTACTCACCATGCATTTTTTTGTCATGTTCATCTTGCAAGTTGAATTTTATAATAAAATAATATAATTATATTTAACATAACATATATATCAAATAATTAACTTCAAAAGATTAGATGAAAATATATGTAACTAATTTTTAAAATGCTTAACTAAGTAGTTTGATTTGTTATGGAAATAAATCAAGCTTATTAATTTTATTTTCCATAAATGCATATACTACACTATAAATCTTTTAATATATACTCATAAATACAATAATATATTATATTTATGTAGAATTCATAAAAATAGGAAGGCCTATTAATATATATTTTTAGGAAAAAAATATGGTATATTATTATATATAATATACTTTAAAAAATTAAGAGGGACCAACCATAAATTTTTTAAACAAACATATATAATATATCATTATATATATAGTATAATAAAAAAAGTTAGCGGGGCAAGGCCCTCCCTAACCCCTGGTCCCTATATATATATAAACAAGTTGCACCGATGATGTAACCTTACAACTATATAATTATATATAGAATTTAATATATATACGAGAAAAAGTTTGGTGAGGCGAGTACTCTTTGGCCTCACTAAACGGCCAGTGAATTATGATAATCCGTTTAAGATGAACAGTCTGGTTGCTAATTTTCTCTCTCCTTGCCTTAGCAATGTGGCAACATCTAAGGCTCCGTCGAAGAACATCCCACTACAAGTTCTCATCACCACGAGGGAACCATTATGTATAAGCTTCTTCCCTTCCTAGCGGCGACAAGTCTGATCCAAGGTGTAACACTCCGAATTTCACTCATAAATTATCGAGGACAATTGAGTCATTCGACTGTGTTAGCCCATTCGCCATCATATAATAATAAGAAAAAATAATTTTTCATCTATTATAACGGAAGCATAAAAACTAAATAAATATAATAAAATATTTTTTCAATAAAAATGTGAAAGATTTCATGAAACATCAAAAGTACGATTATAGAATTGAAAACATCTTTAGACACCCTTACCAATAACAATTAAAACATTTCTTTAACAACATAGTCAAAAGACTCTAAAATATGATGACTCGACATCCTAAATCATTGTGCAATCTTATTCGTCATGAGTTGAGCCGCCATCCATCCAAACATTACGCACCTGCATGGATCCAAGGTGCAGGGATTTCTCCGATTAGAGTATGTAAAGCCCATGCATGCGATGATATGACCATATACAGAATACTACATGATATGCATCATCATTTTCATATAAAATAAGAAGGAAATAATATGTATGCCATATACTTATCATGTGATCTACATGTCATCCATCAATATCAATGTATAATCATCATGCACTATAATAATGGCATGGCAGACATGTAATCATATCATCATACATAAAGTATGGACATTCATATCAATCATTCATTCAATCAATAGGCATATAAGTGAGATGCACTTACCATAACCATTGACTTCATAACTCTCCTCAGAGTTACTTTATAACCCATTGGACTTCCACTTTCGTGGGACATCATTCTATAACTTTCCTCAGGGTTGCTTTATAACCCTTTGGACTTTCACTTTCGTGGGACTTCATTCCATTCGATCGATCATTGGCCCTTTCCTATTAACGTTATATCTTCCTATAGTTGGGACTTATGTCGTTGCTCTCTCAATAGGCTAGCTAGGCCTAGGAGTCAATGCTCCCCTCTCACCCGAAGGTGACATCAGAATTCACACTCCATTGCCGATGCATGTAACGATCATTCTGGACTCTCATCCAAGGGCGACATCGGAATGCACACACCATTGCTGATGTGTGTAACGATCATTCCGGACAATTATCCGATAAAGGGACATAGAGGGGCGACATGTAATATCATCCACAACTGAGTTCATTATGCTTTTCAAACAACAATCATTTACGTCACTCGATCTTCATATTTTAACCTATTTACGGCTGTCCATACAAATTCGCATATCTAGGTTCATATACAACCATCAATTAGTAATACATAATAGTAAATACCTTAAAAATAACATAAATATAACATAAATCAATTTTTCGGTCTATCACAGTCGTTTCGGGACTTGGCATGGCCGTGCCAATGTCTTGAAAGTCCGATCTTCCATCCGAAAGTCTCAATTTTTGAGATTAAAATTTTAATAAAAATAATTTAAAACATCATAAATATTTCAGATATGATCTCTTAGCATCTATGCATCATAAAACACATTAAAACACGCAATTTTCATTCATTAACAAGAGTTGGGACTTTTTTCTAAAAAATCATACAACTACCAGAATTTATTCTTTGCACAGTATTATAGCAGTAATCACTAAAATATTAATAACTTAACCTATACTTATTATCTTCATATGATTCCAATTTTTATAGAATGATAACACGAACATTTGATTTGGGAACAAATTTCAAACTCTAATTTGGTATTTCCAATTTACTATACATTTTACAATTTGGTCTCGCTATTACCCGAGACAGAATGACACTAGTCCAATATTTGGATCATAACTATTTGTATACAACTTCAAATAATATGAAACTAATTTCAGTGAAAACTAGACAGAATTCGAGGGCTTTCCATACATATATTATTTATAATTTTTGGATAAGGAAAACCTATCCAAACAATTATTATAAGAAAGTCGTGAATTCTCGAGATAGTACGACACCAGTCCGGTGTTTGCATCATAACTATTTTTATAGATCTTCAAATCATTTGAAATCAATTTCTGTGGAAGCTAGACTTCGAAGGCTTTTTATCCATATATTATTTGTAATTTTTAGATAAGAAAAGCCCGAATAATTATTGCAAATACCATCACGAATGTAGGCAGATTATGCAACTTAAATAGTGCAATCCTAACATTTAGATCTAATCATGAATCAATATAAAATAATCTCAGATCTGATAAAACTCACAAATTCTTCAAACAAATCCCTAATAGGAGCAAGGTGCCCTATTACTCTCAATCCAATCCATAAAACTTTGAGAGGAGAGAGGGGTTGGATCCTCTTTACATACCTTGATCTTACATCTTCCTCCTCTTTCTTCCTTTCCTTCTTCCTGATCTCCTCTTTCGTCTTTCTCAAGCCCTAGCCGCCAACATGTGTAGAGAAGAGGTGAAAATAAGAATAGAGGGCTTTATATAGGGGAGATCATGAGGGTTTAGACAAAAAGTCCAAATTACCCTTAAATGAAAATTTGGGATTTTACACAAGGGAACAAACACACTTGGATTGCTGGATAGGAGGTTGGATAATGATCCAAGGTTGGACAGGAGGTGACGAGTATATACAGGTTCGCTTGTTGGTGCATCGAGGACCACAAGGGCAGCAAACCAATCATGGAACAAATTGTGCAGATGGTGGAAGGAGTCATCCAGTGAACAGTCCGTCGTTTCCTGCGACCCTCAAATACCTCACGACAGAGGAACGCGGGCGAATCATGCATGAGTTGCAATTTATTGCTAAGCATAATGGGTTTAAGTCTCAGGAGAACACCAGTTTCACCCGTTCCTTGGTCTATAGAAGATGATCACAACACCTCTACGTTCATGCATGTACTAGTTCCACTACAAGAAAAATAGTGTTTTCTGACGGTCAAATCCGTCAAAAATTTGAAAAAATCCATCGAAAATAGAGGTTTTCGATGAATTTATCGATGGAAACAATCGGTCGAATAAGGTGGCATCGCAAATAGTTTTCGACGGTTCAAAAAACACTCGTCGGAAGTTTAGGCGATTGCGACCGTCGAAACTTTCGATAGTTGCGACCGTCGAAGAGTTCCAACGATTGCGACTGTCAAAACTTTCGGTTGTTGCAAATGCTCGAAACGTTTCGACGGTTGCGCTTCAGGTGGTTGCAATCGTCGAAATGTTCCTAACCACTGGCGGTCGATCGAGGCGCCTGGCGACCGATCTGGCTGGCTGCGCTTGGATCAGGCTGCCTGGCGATCAAACTTGCTGACTATGGCTGATCTGGCCGGCTGCGGCTGGATCGGCGATCTGGTTGGCAGCGGCCGGATCAGGCCACCTGGCGACCAATCTGGCCGGCTGTGGCCGGATTAGGTAGCCGGGCGGTCGATCGAGCCACCCGACGGCCGATCTGGCCGACTACGACCGGATCAGGCCGCCCGACGGTCGATCGAGCAGCTCGGCGGCCGATCGAGCCGCTCAAAGATCAATCCGACCGACTGTGACTAGATCAAGCCTCCTGGCGACTGATCTGGCCGGTTGCGGCGCAATCAGGCCACCTAACGGCTCGATCAACCACGAGAGGGAGAGAGAGATAGAGGGCTCGTCGGCCACGGGCGAGAGAGAGAGAGAGAGAGCGGTCATCGGCTGCTGGCGGCCGACGAGAGGGGTCACCGTGGGGTCGTCCTTCGATCGTCGTTTGAGAGAGAGAGGAGGTAGAGAGAGTGGTGAGCGGAGAAAATAGAAGGAAAATAGAGTGAAGAACGTGAATAAATAGAAGGAAAAAGAAAGTGGATAACGGGAAAAGGAGAAAAAGGCGGGGAATGGGGTGGGATTACTTTTTAATTACCGACGATTTTGATCGTCGAAAATATAATAATAAAATAATATTTTTACGTTATTGACGGTCTAAACTGTCAATAATTATAATAATAAAATACTAATTATATCACATATTATGATATGTAATATTATAATATTTAATTACTTTTTCCGTTACCGATGGTTCGGTCCGCCTAAACTTTTGACGGTCCGAACTGTCGACAATTATAATAATAAAATACTAATAATATTATATATTATGATATATATGACTATAATATTTAATTACTTTTTCTGTTACCGATGGTCTGGACCGGTTGAACTTTCGACGATCCGAACTATCGATAATTATAATAATAAAATACTAATAATATTATATATTGTGATATATACGATTACAATAATTAATTACTTTTTCCATTACCGACGGTCCAGATCGTCTGAACTTTCGACGGTCCAAACTGTCAGTAATTATAATAATAAAATACTAATAATATTATATATTATGATATATACGATTACAATATTTAATTACTTTTTCGTTACTGACGGTCCGGACCGTCTGAACTTTTGACGGGTCAGACCGTCGAAAATTGACTGTCAGAAAAGCTCACTTTCTTGTAGTGTTCATGATCATGTTCTTTATCTTCAGTGGATTTTCTTGTAGGATTACCCACAAAGTTTCTTTGCCATGCATGATGCCAAAGAAGGTGTTATTTTGCAGGAGTTTGACAAAGCTTTGCACATATGGCAAAAAATGTCTTGCTTCATAAACTTGACATCATCACAGATTAAGTGATTCAAGCAATTGCCTTGACTTATTTAGCACGAACATGAAAGAACCGTAATAGCAAAACTAGATCGGATCATAACAAATCATTAGAAAACTTAATAAACTAAATGCGGAAACTTACAGTCATCCATCGCTCTCTTTAGATCACGAACAAGTTGTCCGTCGACTTCTTATGTTCACGAATACTTGATGGAATGGACTTCCAAAACGACACTACCAAAATCTATTCTTCTTAGCAAAAGAAGAACTTTTTACCAAATAAATTTCATCCAAGTTATTAGTGTGTTTTGAGGACCATGACCAAGCACAAGGAGTTTGAAGTTTCACCCATCATGCAGCCTTCAAATGCACCTTTTGATCTCCATATATGTCTTTTGACATTGATGTACCTTTTGATCATGTATATATCATTTCATTATCATACATCTTTTAGTATATGAACACATATACATCTTTATACTTTATACACCTTTTGGTATATATATACACCTATTAAACTTTATACATCTTTTGGTATATATATATATACCCTTTAACCTTTTGGTATATACATCTTTTGATCTCTACACATATAATTTCATATCATTCATATTAATGAATATGCCCATAAATATTTTGATCACATTATTTGGGCCTTAGTTTATTTTGACAATCATTAATATTATAATTATTTTCATATTAAATCCAATGTTGAAATTATGTTCCAACAATCTCCCACTTGAGTTATATATGAAATTTTTTAATTATACATACCAAAATGAGCTCAACTTTGTTGTCAAAATCATAATGCTTTAAAATAATCTCATTCATTAATTATACTAAAAAAGGATCAAAGTAGTATTTGTCACATTCTTCACAACTTGACTCAACAATGGTCACATATATCAATATAATCAATAACAAGATTTTGATATGGATGTGTAGCATGGAAGTTACATGCAATGTGATCATAACATGCCTCCTTCCGGCTGGTCCACTTTAACGAGATCAAACTTAATAAAGAGTGAAATTGAACTATAGATCTGCAGATATTAACCTTAATACATAAGCTGAATTATACGTTAATATGTCTATAACATGAGCATTTATAATTACAAACTCTCACTCAAACTAAATATTCTGAACTAAAATAACACCCATACTAACGGTGTGCTCGAGAAACACTTGGGTGGCAATCCCTTTGTAAGCGGATCTGCAATCATAAAGTTTGTTTCAATATGCGCAACAGACATTAATCATTTCTTCACTCTTTCTTTAACAATTAGAAACTTGACTTTAGCGTGCCTCAATTTTGCCATGCTCCTATTGTTATTGAAATATATATAACTATCACCTTATTGTCACAAAAATAATTTTAATAACCTTTTAATACCATCAACTATCCGTAATCTTGTGACAAAATTTCAATGTCAAATTTCACAATTAGATGTCTCATAGCATGCAATAAATTATACTTTCACAGTTGAAGAGTGCAATACACTCCTCAATAATATAACACACACTACAAAGAAAATGTAGATTTCATACTATCTTGAACATCTGACAAATCAGAATCTAAATAACCAACAATCTCAACATAATCTATCCTCCGATATGTCAACATATTGTCTTTTGTCCTCTGTAAAACATCGTAGAACCTTTTTGATTGATTTTCATCAATCCATTCTTGGATTACTTAAATATTTGCTTAATATCTCAATATTATACGCAATATACGAATGCATATAAACTTGGGCATAAATAAGACTTTTTATTGCTAATGCATAAAAAATCTTATGCATTTTCATTCTCTTAAAATCATTGTCAGTTGAGACTAAACTTGTCTCCTTTAGATGTAGAGTACTTCTTGAATAAACATAATTTCATTATATTTGAATTTGCAACACAAAAGATATATCATTAAGATTTATTTTATCTCGAAATGCTTTATCAGAAATCTCTTGATTTCTTGAATGTGCTCACTCTCACAGAACTTATGACATATATAATCTTAAGTTCATCTCAAAACCAAATGAGATAATAACTACATGAAACTAATGATATCAACATCCATCTAATGTGGTGTAAAATTAAAATGTGCTATCAAATACTTTGATAATACTAAAGAAGTCATTAGATGACACATGAAAGAAGATCTCAAAAAATCAATGCCTTCTTTCCTAATAAGCTCCGTTGGACAATGAAACAAAATCCTAAACATTATTGTCATTCATGAACTTTATTCATTTATTCATAGCATCCATCCACTTTTGAGAATTAGAACTTTCATAACTTGATGGAGATTGATTGGATCATCCTCCATTATATTAATATCAACTTGATGTTCTTGGAGAATAGCGTATAGTCATATGAGACTACACTTCTCCTTTCTCTTATGGATCTTCTTAATGAAATATATTTTGAAGTTTTAGAGTTTGTTTTTCTAGAAGGATCTTCAACATTATCTTTATCCTGATTGACATTTTTAATATTAGAAATAAATTTCTAATGAATGGCAATCGTATCTGTCGAAATCTTAATTGATTCCTCCTTAAAGATAATGTTTCTAATATTATCTCCTTCCTCAAACTTAACATCTTCAAAGAACTGGGCACTCTTATAAGTTATATCTAAAAAATTTCAAGGAAATATTGACTATAACCACAATGTATAGTACCTGTAAATACTTTTATAATGACACCCTTAGTTAATTATGCTATTAGATTACTCCTACTTTTTTCTCTCTCTCATTTCATTAGAGGTACTCATATTAGTAATTCAGTGGGTTTGGCAATCCTCGAAGCATAATCCAAAACCATGATTTTGAGAGTGATATTACTACTCTCTTGTCATGTCTTAAAATTTGTGTCGTTATACATGAGAATGAACTTGATGCTCATGTTGATATTACTAACAAATACAAAAACTGAACAGAGAATAAATCATAAATACAAAATCAAGTCATAACAAAATTTAAGTGATGGAGAAATTTCATCACAAGGAATCGGCACAACATTAGTATTTATTCTTTGGATATAAATACTAATTTGTAAGTGATATCTTCTTATGGTAACAATTTGATAATAAAATAATAAACCAAATAATAAATTTTACTTTGGGCCAATTTATTATTCACACGTAACACCAAATAATTATCACTAATTATTTTGCCATGATACAATAACAAAATATAAGTATGGACAAACCCCATCACAAGATATCGACACAACATTAGTATTTAGTCTTTGGACAGAGATACTAACTTGTAAGTGATATCTTCTTATGGTAACAAGTTGATAATAAAACAACACATCAAATAATAAATTTTCCTTTGGGCTAATTTATTATTCACATATAATGCCAAATAATTATCACAATTTGTTGCCACGATACGATAACAAAATATAAAAATGGATAAAATCTCATCTCAAGACATCGATATAACATTAGTATTTAGTCTTTGGACAAAAATACTAACTTGTAAATGATATCTTCTTATGATAACAAATTGATAATAAAACAACACATCGAATAATAAATTTTCCTTTGGACCAATTTATTATTCACATCTAATACCAAATAATTATCACATGTTGTCATGATACTATATGTTACCAATTCCAATATTAAGCCTCCTTTGGGCTGCTCAATATTTAATTGGTAATATGTAGATCACTATTTATATTTTGAACTGAATTAAATTACACAAAAAAGACTATTTTAGTAACATATTCTGCAATAATATTTATTTCAATATATATATAATTGTCCAATACTTATTCTTCATCTTTTATCACAATAAGATAGTGATAAATCACAAATGATTCAAACTAATAATTATCCATACTTGGACGACTATTAATTCATGCATAATGTGTAGGATGATATTAACAAAAAAATATTCATCCATATCGACCAATAGATAATATAAGCATTCATCCAATACATCTTTAAGAAAGAAAAAAATGAACATTCTAATATTGTACATGAAAAGACTTAGATCTATTTATATTATCCGTTCACTTAATATTAACAGTGTAACACTTTTAATATAAAATTAAATAATCCAAAATGCATGAATTAACTTGGATTGGACAAATGAAGTTTTTGCATGAACGTATCAAAGAATGGAAGAAAATCAAAAGTATATGTATATAAGAAAATTGAACTTTCCTAATGATTCAATCATGTAGGCTCTGATACCAAATTTATAGTCATCCATCGCTCTCTTTAGATCACGAACAAGTTGTCCATCGACTTCTTATGTTCACGAACACTTGATGGAATGAACTTCCAAAATGATACCATCGACTTCTTAGCACGGATAGGGAATGCAAAAGAAGAACTTTTCATCAAATAAATTTCATCCAAGTTATTAGTGTGTTTTGGGGACCATGACCATCTATTTATAGTAGGCACAAGGGGTTTGAAGTTTCACCCATTATGAACCCTTCAAATGCACCCTTTGATCTTCATATATGTCTTTTGGCATTGATATACCTTTTGATCATGTATATACTATTTCATTATCATACATCTTTTAGTATATGAACATATATGCATCCTTATACTTTATATACCTTTTGGTATATATATACACCTATTAAACTTTATACATGCAGCACATCATAAAAAAGGGGAGAGATGAAACGAAGGGGCTCAGACTCTTCCTCTCCCCCTCTTCATTTCACTCCATCGCTCTCTCTTCCTCTCCCCCTTCATTACACTAGCCAAAGAGATTAAATCTCTTTCCCACTCACGAGATGGGAGACCAAAGGACAAGCTACCACATATTTAAAGGCTTCACCTCCCTTCTTCCCCATTTGATGTTCCCTTGCATTTTCTTTCCTCCACTGTTCATGCGAGTTTTGTGTTCCTCTCGCTGACCACGGACAGAGAGCAAGAGGATGACGT
The DNA here is from genome assembly GCA_030549335.1 of Pontederia crassipes. Classification (NCBI taxonomy): domain Eukaryota; kingdom Viridiplantae; phylum Streptophyta; class Magnoliopsida; order Commelinales; family Pontederiaceae; genus Pontederia; species Pontederia crassipes. The sequence continues at coordinate 13,381,144 of CM060198.1, forward strand.
CGGCAGTTTCATCGGCGCAAGAGACAACGGATGACGCGACCATAAGGTGTGTCTTCGGGATCTATCTTATATATTAGTCTCCAGATGGATCATGCCTATTCTTTTGGAATCTGTTAGGTATCGAATTCATGTTAGGAAGAATAGGAAACACATCGTGCAAAATTGATAAGATGACCAATCTATTGTGTTATAATTTTTCCATGCCTTAATCAAATCTTTTGATGGCTGTCGAAACTCATCACTTCTATATGACATGAACCATGTCTGATTCATGCATGATCAATGGAGGAAATAGTAGATTGATATCTTTTACAAATCTGATAATCCTGTCCATGATGTGAAAAATGTGCCTCGCTACTAGAATGTCTTCTCTACATGTACGTATAAATTGTAAAGTTAGTGTGTTGTTCGGGATCTGGGTCATGGGTAATTTCAGAAGGAATTTGCATGCCTCAAGGATAGATTCGTAGTTAGGATTCATGATAGAACAGGGTAGAAATGATGCAAGATGTTTCTATGAAGTTCTTAGTTGATTTTTGTAGGTTCCATGCTTTAGCCGAATGGTTTCATGTGATACCTTGACATGATTATGTGATGAATGATTTGATTCAATTTTGTTAGTGTATGATTGAAATGGTTATTAGATTATTCTGTTTCATGCTCCTAGAGAATAGTTATGTTGATCCGGACCTAGAACAAATCTGAAAAATCATTGCATGTTAAGGACAAGGAAATTGGACATGTTTCATGTGAAGAAGAAATGATATGAGTGAAATGTTAAGTATGAAATTTATTATTAGAATATGTTTTATGAACCATGTTAAATGTTAGGAATCATGTTGGTACAAGTTTAGGATTGTTTGTAATGAAAACTGATTGAAAACTTAAGGATTCTGTAATGACCATGGTTCTGTTGAACAGAAACGGTCGACCAATACCATTTCGGGCGTCCGATTTAGTTCGACAAGAGTATAGAGATAGCTATAACGAGCGACCGTTACTATAATGGTCGATCGTGATAGACAAGAATGGAAGCCCGAAATCCTTTCGGATGATCGAACTGAAAAATGTCGAGACTCGACAATGGCGACGATGACCAATCGGGCGGCGTCCGATATCATAAATGGTCGATCGTTCTAGGTCTCCTTGTCGGAATAACTTCCGACCATCGACGGAGAAATCCGACTGATCGTCGACGGAGAAGAAGACACTGTTCATAATGGATGACCGAGTCCCCTCAATGTCGATCGAAAATATGATTATGAAATGAATGAAGCATGAACATCAAACGGTCGACCGCTACTTTTTCGGTCGACCGAAAGACTGATAAACGGGCTTCCATTTCCTCCTATCCGACGACCGCTGAATGGACCTATAATGGGCGACCATTTTACTAATGGTCGACCGTTATGTGGATAGAAGAAAATATAACTCTAATCAAACTCCTCTAATTTATAAAGCTTCTGTCCACCTGATTTGTTACCGAATGAAATGAACAAGAAAATGAATAAGGAGAAGGAGGTTGATGACTTATGTTGTTATAGTGAAATGCACGCCAAGTTATTAGAGTTATGATAAGAAGAAGTTAGTTAATTCCATGATATGTTACCAAGATATAAACACTTACATGTTATCAAATGATGACATAGGTCTTAGAATGATGAGGATGGACATGTATGAACTTTGAAGTTATGATTCCTATTAATCTCATGATGATGTATGTCTAAGAATGATAAGGATGGACATGTATAAAATTATGATTCTTGTTAAAGTCTTAATGATGATTTATGTATTGATGACAAGTTAGGAAGATGAACAATTGCATGAAAAGAAACCAAATATTAATTTGATAAAATCTTATCCCCCACAAATTTGATCGATCTTTATTTCCTTAATTCTGTTGGGCCAATTTGTTTCAAACGAACACAAATTCTTTTTTTTCTCTTTTCTGTTCTTTTTTTTATCTTGTTTTTGTCGGTTGTTACAGGCGATCTCCACACTATGTCGCAGCCGTCGGCGATCTCCGCATTGCCGCTGCTGCCCTCACTGCTCCCTGCTGCCATTCTCAGCCCCATATCGTCATCATCAATGGCTTTGCCCTCGTCGTCAACTTCGAATGCGACCGGCAACCCGCAATCGCCGCGTCGAGTGGTCTCCTTGGTCATAGGATCTGCAATCACCGTGCGAGCCGAGAGTGAATTTGCCGTCGGCACAAGATGTACAGTCGCCACGTCAAGAGGTCGGCATCGGCACAAGATCTGCGTTGGCATGGGATCCGTCGTCATGATGACGACGTCGTGTGGGAAAAGGGGAGACGACAGTGAATACGATTTAAAGAGTGACGCGACTTGAAAGTGGATGTGCAGCATCGAGAGGTCGCCATCGGCACGCCCGCAGGCGCACACATCGCCGCTGCTCGCTTCTGATGCCACCGCTGCCTCTCCTCCTTTGCCACTGCTAGCAGCCAACACCACCACTGCTGCCACTGCTCATTGCTTGTTGCCCCATATGCTGCCAGCTACGGGATGCTGCTGCTCGTTGGGGGCAAATGAATGAACTAGTTCGATTTGATATTAGATGTCCAATTCGACACTCTCTTATGGATGTCGTCTGATTATATCGTACGACATCCGATGGATTTAATGGGCTCCTACCTACTATACATATAAAATGTATATATATATATATATATTTGTCTTTATTTATGGTGTTTAAGAACCAAAAAAGGTTTTCTGTTCGAAAATTTAAGCATTATTTGCTACCAAATATTTGATAACTTTTAAGTGTTATAAATAATAATAGATTTCATAGTGTTTTCACTTTTGGCATAATTTAAGAGATATTGGTATATTAAAATGCTAAATCAATTTATTAAATTGACCACAAAAGTATGAATCAATATGAATAAAATTAAATATAAAAGTAATTCAAATAATGGAGTAAATGACAATGGAAGAAAAAACTCAAATTCTTTTGCTAGATTCATACGTATCTCAACCTCAATATCACCAAAAATTTGTTATCTAATTGCTAGGACCCTCGTCGCTTAATCCAGCGCCACGAATATCCACGCCTCTACGGAGTCGCTGAGGTCTCTTTTCTTGGACATGCTTCGCTCACAAATCCTTCATTCAATTCGAGATCGTTTGTAACACTCCGACTTTTTTTAAATTAAAAATTAATTTTCGTAATTAAAATAATTCCAAATTTTAGGATTTATTAAAGAAAGATAAAGTTTGAAAAGAAATAGAAATATATTTAGAGGATGGATAAAAGAAGAAGATAATATAAGATAAGAGAAGTTTGAATGAGAATAGAAATCTTATTAGATAAGAGGTAGGAAAAGATGATTCCTAATTATATTAGGAGTTGAAGTTATAATGAGATTAGGGATTCAAAATTTAATTTGAATTTAACTAGAAGTTTAAAATATAAAAGGAGTCCTAATGAGAGTTAAGCTACTCCCACTAGCTTATATAGTATATAGTACAGTGGTTTTATATTTTATTCATATTATACCCTTATTCTTTTTAATATATATTTTTAATTTTTGAACATTATATATATTACTTTTATATAGCACATTTTAATTTTACTTAAAATCCAAAAAAAATATTTTAAAATAATCAATATTTACATATTAAAATATCTTTTTAAATATTTCTAATCAAAATAAAATATTGTAATTTAATTATTATGGACATGATTCTTATAAGAATAAATCTAAATCATATTGTTATGTCTATTTTGGTCATTGTATAAGCATACACTAATTCAATCCTTATATTTACCAAACAATCTTTATCAAATTTATAAATAAATCGCTATCCACTGAGAGCTAATTGATATCCTCTAATTAAATTTCTATCGTCTAGTCAAACTACTATTCGCTAATTGGATCACTAACTTCGCCAAACATAACCCTAATCTATTATGTGACTTGAGCATTGTCGTATTTGTTTTTTGTTTATCAAATTGGTTTTGTGCTTTGGCGATATATTTTAAAAAGTCAATATTTTCAATTTAACACTAATTCACCCTTCCCATCCCATCTCAGTATTGAAAGATGTAGAAATTGGTATGAGAGTAACGTTGCTAGTGTTTGTTAAATTTAACAATTGGAAGAAGGTCAAATCGATTTTTAGCCCGTGACTTTCAGTGCTTTAAACATTTCTTATTGAAAATTCTGAATGAAATGTTATATATGTTGTATGGATTTTGATATACGAAAAATTATAGAAAATGATTTTGAAAATTCCAAAGAAAATTGTAACTTACGTTTATATTGATTTTCAATTTTTGAATATCATGATTTTCAAACTTTCATTGAAAAATTAGATTATAAAGCCAAAAACATTTTTTTATAGATATTTAGATTCTTATGAAATGAATATTATTTCTAAATACTCTACATCTCATGAGATTTGGAAAACTTTGATAGATTTATATGAAAGAAGAAACAATGAGATGAATGGCTCGTCAAAAGAAAGTGAAGTGGAACATAATAACTTTACATATACTACATTCGTCAAAAAGCTTTAGCTATGCTTTATGACAAATGATGAGGTAGTCTTTAGCTCTCCTTATTGCTCTAGGAGTGATGATGATAATATTAGTTTTAATGTGCATAAAGGTTTTTCTTCTTTAATTCAAAATTATTTTTCTCTTAAAAATAAACTTGGAACTTTAATAAATAATTTTGATATTATGGGAAAATAATTATAAATCTATTAACAAGAAAAATGATGATGTTTAGTTCATTTGGATATTTTGAAAAAAAAAACAAAATGATTCTATTTTATTATCTTGTGCATCTTGTGATTTCTTAAAAGTAAAATACAAAATTGACTAATCTAATTGAACTTTGAAAAAGAATATCACTTCTTTTGATCATTTGTGTGATTACAAAGAAACATACTATTTTAGAAAAAATGTTTGAATAATCGACTTGCCTTTGCTTCTCCTTTTAAAGACATGTCTTGAAATTATTTATTTGTTATCATAACATGTGCATAAGTTAATAATTTAGAAAATATTAAGATCTTTATGCTCACTATGACTATTTTGCTTATCCAACTTTAGAAATGCATATGCAACTCATTATGTCACAACTTATCTATTTTTTATGAATGTGGTATTATTATTTAATTCTTTCACTTCCTACGCCACATTTTTATAATCAATTGATATGATAAGAAAGAAAAAGAAATTCAAATTCATAAGATTCTTATTTCATTTACTTATGGAAAATGACACGGCATTTAGATACATGAGCTTAGCGAGCTTATAAGTACATTTGTATCATTCAAGAAAATAACATTTGACATGGTAGTTGATTCTTTCTTATATATTTTTTTTGAAGACTTCATTTTTATGATAAGTTTTTTTGGGTAATTTTTCTATGTACTCTTGTGTTATGAGCTTTGATGCGATGATTTATAATAATATATTGGGGATAAGGACTATGTGGGGCAAAAGGTCTTGATCTTGATATGATGATTCACAAATAAGTATATCAAAATGTTTATAAACAAATGTCTATTTGTGAACTGTCAGATCATAATCCAACGATGACTCATATATATAAGTCACTTTTTTCTCCTCACAATGCTTATTTCCTAATATTAGGGACGGAGCCACCTTAGTGTTAGTATATATATATTACTATTATATATATCATATATATAGTAAGCCCCCCCCCCCCCCCCCCCCCCCCCCTTAAATTTTATAAAATTAACATAATTAAGGTCCCCTTAACTTTTGAAATATTATATATATATATATATATATATATATATAAGATTCATCCAGATTTTGTGAACTTAACATAATTATAATATGCTATTATATTTATGAAGGAATATATGTGTATGTTTATAATAGATTTGTACTATATTAGTTGTATTTATGAATATATAACATATGTACCAATAATTTTGATTTCTTTCTATAACAAATTAAATTAGTTAATTAAGTAATAAAATGTGAGTTACATATATCATTCTTTAACATGATAAACACAAAAAAGATATACATGATGAATAAGAAAAAAATATTTAAATTAAAATAAAATAAGATTATAGTTTTAAGTTATCTTATAAAATAATATTTTTTATATTTTTAACTTGGTTAAAAAATTTGATTATATATATGTGCATGTAGATATATATTTTATCAGTTTTTACTCTTTATCTTGCCCCCCTCTCCCCACCACACCCACCCCCCCCCCCCCCCCCCCCCTCCTCCTCCTCCACTAATAGCTCAAGCAATAAAGTGCAGCATGTATGAGTTATCGATCTCATAAGAAATTAATTACTTTAATTAAACCTATCTCGAATGCTAATATGAGATAACATGATATTAATAGAAAATTTGCAAAAAAAATAACAGTAAAATAAATAATAAATTAAATAAATTGAATTTATTCTATTATTCTCTAAGGTCTTAGGATGATAGTACACAAATTTAATTGACTAAATATTATAAGTCAGTTTGTAGTAAATATAATAAGCACGAGGTGCACGCCCAAGGAGACAACGGGGTTCTCCGGGAGAGCGGCATCCTGATCAGCGGCTGCCAGACGGACCAGGAGGCGGTGGACGCCAAGCAACGCTATCCATATCATCCTCGGGGAGACATCCGGCGTGATCTCCGTGCTGAGAGCTCGCGAGATGCTGTCCAAGGACGGGCTAAGGCAGCGCCCGGGCCTCTACTGCAGCGACGACCACGTGGAAGCTCCATTTATTTGCTGATGGAGGAGCACATGCACTGTTGATGCTCTGAGGTTTGGTGTGTCTTCGTTCTCTGGTCTGAATAATACTACTTTTTGCCTGCAGGACAATGCTGAAAAACCTAATCAGTTTTCTGTGTTGTGATTTCGATCCTGGATTTGTGCTGCAGTTGTGGATTTCTTCAACTTGAGCTTTGCTCTGTGAAGCAAATTCCTTGTTAATTGTGCTAAAGGTTGCAACAATTTAATTTGGTAAGAATGCTTGCTGAAATAGGTTAGGGACAGAAGAAACACATAAGAGATTTAATAAGGTTCACTCTTAACACTTGAGCGGCGGTAGAAATTTTTTTTCTTTTACATGGAGGAAAATAGTTGGTGATGACAAGTTACAAAATAATCAAAATGCTAAGTTTATATAGGCCAGGGACACCCTTTATAAAATGGTTGAAGATAAATTCTCATATCATGATTACCATATGGGATGATAGTTTGAGAAGTTGCATCATGTGCTTACTACTGAGTTAATATTCAAAACATATAAATACTACAATTGTCAAGTGCTTAGTACTGACTAAAAATTCAAAACATATAAATAATATAATTGTCACACTTAACCAGAGACATGTTATAGAAAGAAAAACAAACTTCACTGCAATGAATCACTAAGAAAATGTAATATCATAAGTTCTTACTCAGTTAAGCAAAATTTTGAATATGATTTATTGTGAATGCAAAAGAAATTTATCTGAAGAATCATCTATCACTGCTAGATATGTATTCTTTGAGTCTAGACATATTGGCGAGTGCGTTGGACAATCGGTTCCGCTTGAGCTAGCAAAAAAAAAAAAGGAAAAATAAAACTTACAAAAAATGTCCTCCACCAATGAGAAGAATGTTATGACAAATAGTCACAATCTTGTTCTCATTGTCGACCATCTCGCAATTCTTTTTGTAGTCATCACAAAATATTTGTGATGAAACAGTGCAAAAGAATATTGTTGGTCATAAGACGAACAAATAAAAAAAAAAGAAAACAGTTAATCCATCACGATCGAACTGTGATGGATATACGTGATAATTGAATTTGTGATGGAATCAATTGTGAGGGATGTGTGCGGACCAATTTTGATTTTTACATATTAATGATTAGTGATGGATTTTTTGAGTCAAATATATGATTGAACCACATACAAAATTACGGAAAAATTGTCAAAGAATTTCATAATTATTTTGGTTATAGAAATTTTCAGATAAACATTATCAATTTTGTGATGAATCAATAAATTATCACAAATATCTGCCATATTTAATAAATGTAAATCTTAAGAATTTGAAGGATACATAATTCCACAATTTCAACAATAAAATATTATCATCATGAATCATATTATTAACATAAAGTTACATTTAGTGAAGAAATAATGCATTTATCCAAAATAACATCTTCACAATGCCAGAGCTTATTTATTCGCCAGCATAAAGTCAACGTGTGCCCAAAATCAGAATACCAAAAAAGGTATTACAGTTTGAGGAAGAAAATACAAATAAATGAGTTTTTATCATCAAGTACTAGAAATCAATAAAACAACAATTACCTACATGTTCCAAACTTGTATATGGATAAGTATCACTAATCAAAATATAAATATCGCATATTATAATAAAAAGAAAATGATCAAATAATGTGTTAAAAATTTATTAATACGTTTAAATAAATTACAGAAATCCATGCGTGCACATATGTCAATCCATTAGCAATATTCTAATATACGTATCATATATTATAGAATGTTGAGAAAGTTTCAAAAAAAAATCTTATTTTAAAAAAACAATATTACTGAACAAATAATTGCAGAAAAAACATATAGTAAAAACAAAAAAACGTCTCAAAATTGAGTACGTATTTATAGCATAAAAAGTATAAATTAATGTATTAATGGTATTTGACATAAATAAATGAATATTAAAATAAAAAGATTACAAGAAATTAAAAAAATCAAAGATTGTGAACTTGAAACATATAAAATAACAATACAACTGATAATGTCCACAGCCACATATGAAAAGATAATGTTCAAAATAACTTCTCCATTTTTTCATCGAACTATCCCATTAACAAATCCAACTGATTTTGGGCCTGGCCCAACATGGTCCACAACTTCTTGTGTGAGGGCTCATGTTTTTATTTTTATTTTTTGTTATGGGCCACGTAAATATGATTTTGCTATATTGTGTTGTGTTACATATGTAAGTGAAGGTCGAAGTTAAAGTGCTAATAAATATTTTATTGATTATAATTTATTTTAAAAATAATACAGATTTGAATAAAATTATTTATATTAATAATAGTTAGTTAGTTATGATACAACTAACTTATTTTGTTAAAAAAATAAGCATCTCTCTCTTTGCTTATTTTTTTTACTTGTAAGTAAATTTGATATTTCCTTATCAATCATATTATAATGTTATCAAATGTTGAAATTGCAAAATGACTTATAAGTTGCTTATAGGTTTAGCTAAACAAGACCTAAGTATTGAGTTTGAAGTCAAATCCTCATGGGATGTATATTTCTGTAATGTTTATATGGTACTTAATAATTTCGTTAATGTTTGAGATAGGATGAAATAACTTCTGACAAAAAATATCATATTTTTGTTTTATTTTTATTTTGATACGACTTGTAGACATATTTGTTATGTCTATTTGTGATATATAAGTATCATCAAAGATTGTCTATCCCAAATGCTAAGTGTTACAAAAGAATGGGTCGTGTACAATATTGCTAACAACAAATATTTGGGAATATTCAAATGTTACAAAGAATTATAATAATTTAACAACTCTACTTTTGCTAGCGTTTAAGTTATAATTATTACAAATTACAAATATCTTTTGTAACACATTTCCTAATAATGCTTGTAGCTTAACATTTATAAAAGGGTTACACGTAAAATTTTGTATCGTCTGACACTTCGTAAGCTTTCTTATATGCATAATCGAAATAAAACATGAAATGCTTGTAGCGTTTAAGTTGTTGCATTTCAAGATCAACGGAAGCTAAAAGTTCCAATTTGATTCCTGAAGGATAATGTAGTTCTACTTTTTACCCTAATTTTCAAATTAACCAAGTGCAATTAAGCACAAATATCAAAGTCTCGAGTGGTCGATATAAAAGAATAAGCCATTGTAACCTTCATAGACATAAACATGGATGGATCAGAAAATTTAAACAATTACGTTAAGGATTTAATGGGACTCCTACCTATTCAATTAGGTAGGAGCCTCCTACCTAAGTTTTCAGTCGCGAGATCTCATCGGACGGCTGGCATATTGAGCACGGTTCAATGAACAAAAAAAAGTCGGCCAACTAAAAGACTATTGACCTATTTGGTTCACACGGGCACCGACCTTGGGCGAGCGTCGACCTGGCGATCAACGACGATGACGACAACGAAGCCCTCTTGCTCATCGGCGTTTGAGTGGTGACCTGCTGGCTGACCTTGGGATTGGCGACCCCTGCTCCTCTGCATTTGTCGTCTTCTTCTTCCTTGTTGACGGCGATGGTGAGGCTGGCAAACGCGAAGTGAGCCTCCGGTTAGAGATTGGCGGCGAAGTCTTCTTCTTCTTCATCGTCTCTCTGGTGAATGCTCGTGGTTGTCATCCAAGGAAGAAGAGGACAAGTAGTGACGAGGAAGAAGTCGGATGAGGACAAGGCCAGCGTTGCCGGAGGATGAGCGAAGTTGACAATAGTCATTGAGTGACAAGGTAGAAGAAGCAGTTGAGCATGTTATAGAGCTCGGGGATCTCGTCGTAGTTGAAGCCAATTCGTTCTTTGTTCGTCCGCTTCTAGATCACGGCCACCTTCGATCTCGGTCGTCACCGTCCTAATCTTGATCGGCATCGAACATCCAATGGTCCTTCGATCTCAGTCGCTGCTGCCCCTAATCTCGAACGACATCACAGCAGTTGCAGCGGCCCTCGATCGGCATCGGACATCGCAGCAGCATTGCAGTCCTCGATCGACATTGCAACATTCTTCGCTGCCAGAAGGAGGAGGAACAAGGCGGCAAGCCCAAGTTTGAAGTTTGAACCAGCGATCCTTGTGCTTGAACCAACAGTTTTTTTTCTTTTATTCTATTTGAACCACACACAAAAATAATAACCGTCCAATGAAATATGAGGGTCAAGAAGTTAGGTAAGACACTCCTACCTAATCAAATGGGTAGGACCTCCATTAAATCCTTATGTTAAAGCATCAGTTCCCAAACCAACAATGAAATCAGGAGATATAAACATATAAACTTATAACAAGTTAAATAGGAGGGGTAAACAAGATTGGAACGGCTGGATTGTCCTATTGGCCTGTCCTAAAAAAAAACATAAAAAAAATTCAATCCGGCCAAGGCAAAGGTTTTGAATAAGATTTGACAGTTCCTAATATTTGTACCATCTTTCCTAATTTTATCCAAATAACTTATGATAAGTTAATGTTTGTTAATTTATTCTAAATTATATTATTAAATTTATACCTTCATGTATCGTTCTCCTAATAGCTATTGTATTGAAATGTATAGTTATTCTCATGTATATTTTTAATATTTTCTTATAAATACATGTAATTATATATGTTTATTATTATTATTACTATTTGAGTGCGTCCACGAGAGATCTTCGATGTACAAGACTACTAGCACCTAACTAATTCGACGTCGAAAAGATATGATGATAATAATTTATTCATCTGATCAAGATAAATTTTCAATTATCGAACTCAATCCAATTTTATCATCTAATTTTGTTTATAGTGTATTTTGTGCACAATTTAATAAATATAAAATATAGTTAGTTATGTGCAATCATTAATATCAAATAACAAAAACAATTGTTAACAAAATATTAGTTTTTTTTGTCATTGATAGTTAGTTTTGTAAAATTTTAGGTGCTTTTAATATTTTTAAAAGTTTATTAGAATAGGCTATTCTTGGCGTGTTTGGATGCAAAAATAAAAATAAACTCCTTATTCTAGCTCTTGATCTCATACCAAACACTGCCATAAGTTTTAGAAAAAAAAATGAAAACTTGGGATCATTTGATTCATGGATAAAAGTCAGAATATCCTGATATTCAAGTAATATAGCCAAATGTCTAATAGAATTAGATTATTTCAGCCAAACTTTGAAAAATGCAAAACATGATAAAAATTGTCATTTTTAACCTTAAAATGAGAATAAATATTTTTGTAAAACAAAAGAATATCTATATCGTCATTCTTTTCAACTTTTTCAATCATGTTTTATTTTCTAATTTTAATATTATATTATTATAATGCTATTTTACTATCATATAAAAATAAACGTCAACATTATATGGTATAATATTTTATTTATAAATATTATATTTTTAAAAATTATTCTCTTCAAACCAAGCATTAGATAGAATAAGAATATGTTTAACTTTTTGAGAAAATATGATATTACATTATTTTATTCTTTCCGATTTTATTTTGCAACCAAACGGCTACCCTTTAGCCCATATGATTATGCACTATCCTTGGTCTAAAGAGTTTTAGTAACTACCATGTTTAGAAAAAAATGATGTCATTCATTGATGTTAAATTAACAATGGACAATTTATATAAAAAATAATTAGTTAATTGATCATTCATAATTCAACTATAATGTATGGACGAATGATAATGCTATCTATAAAAATGGAAAGACAACCATTAAACCCCTTTTAAGTATAAATACATATGTTTTATAATTAAGTATAAAACATAGTACCAAAATTTTAAACTTATAAAATAAGATTTTTATATTGTGATAGAAAATATAAATTATAAAAATATCAAAATAAAGTTTTTATGCCCTAATTAATTATATTTTGATATCTAGATTAGTTAGAGTTATATTTAAATTGACAAAAAAATTTAAATATGTATTGAACTTGATGTTTTATTCGTATTTGGATAAACATGTGAATACAAAAGTTGTAAATAATCTTATTAACCTTCAAACAAATAAAAAAAAAATCACTTCATTCTTATGATTGTGCAAAGAGATATGCATAAAATAGTGCAAGGCAGTCAATTAATCAATCTGTCTCATCAAACAACTAATTCTATGAATTGTTCGACAGTATGCAAATCACGCTATTTGATGGATAATGGAGGACTGGTCGACCGGTTAAATGCACGACAATGTTAAAACAATAAACAGTTGATTGATAGAACAATCGGTCGAGTAACCTATTGATTGATGGGTGAAAGGTCGATCGATCAATCTTCCAATGGCGATATTTTTTCAATGGTCCGAAGGAATAGTCGATCAGATGGAACAATCAACCGGTATACTCTTCAACTTTAATTATGCCAAATTCCCTCCAACTTTGACTTTTGCTCAGCAATACTCTTCAACTTTAATTTATAACACGAATGCTCTCCATCTTATAATTTATTCACGTACCCAGTTTTCTGATCATTCTAGTGATGTGACATTTATTTTTTAAAAAATAATATATGAATTATTAAAATATAAAAAGGGCACTCCCCCTCCCACTCCCTCTGGTCGCCAACAGCTAGTCCTCTCTAACACCGGAGGAGTGCATAAAGGAGGGGAGTCCGAGAAGAGGGGGGAGGGGCGGAGCCCCCTCACCCTCTGCTCTTCGATGTCGAAGAGGAGAGGGAGAAGGGGTGGCGCCCCTCCCCCCATGCGCAGAGGGCGAGGGCCGCCTCCCCCCTCCCCCCTCCCCCTCTCTTGTCACTGGAGAAGAGAGGGGGAGGAGGGGAGGCAGCCCTCCCCTCCTTTGTGCACCTCTCCGACATCGGAGAAGACAGGCCACCAACGGCCGGAGGGAGAGGGGAGGAGCACCTATATTTTCTTTTTAATATTTCATATATTACTTTTTAAAAAAATTAAATGCCGCGTCACTCGAATGATCGAGAAATTAGGTATTTTCGATCGAAAGGACATTCCGTGAAATAAATTATAAGATGGAGGGTATTCGTATTACATATTAAAGTTGGAGGGTATCACTGAGTAAATGTTATAGTTGGAGAGCATTTGACATAATTTACTTAAAGTTGTAAAGGATTTCTTTCTTTTCCCTATTTGGTACGAAGAAATGCTGTTGGTGAAACTTTTGGCGATATTGAGATTGAGAAGTCAAAGCAAAAATGTAGGCGAAGATATTGTAACACCCCCGAAATTTTTCAAATTAAAAATTAATTCGGATAATTAAAATAAATCCAAAGTTTAGGATTTATGAAAAAACATAAAGTTTGAAAAGAAATAAAATTATAATTAGAGAAAGGAAGAGAAGAGGAAAAGATAAGATAAGATAAGAAAAGTTTTAATGAGAATAAATTTCTTATTAGATAAGAGATAGGAAAAGATAATTCCTAATTAGATTAGGAGTTGAAATTATAAGTTTAGGATATAAATGACTCCTAATGAGAGTTAAAATAAAAGTTTTATATCCACAAATATCTAGAAGATAAAATAATATTATTTTATTCCAAAAAAAGGATAATAATTATTTATTTAATTTCAAATTTTAGGAATAATTATGTTTAGGAGAAATAAAATAAAGAAAATGTAGTTAGAAGAGGATTAGAAATAAAGTTTGTTGAAGGATTGAATTAGGACTCTTAAGAAAGTTGAAATTAGGAATTTTAAAGATACAAATATTCAGAAAATGAAATAATAATTAAATTTTATTTTAATTACGAAAATTAAATAATTTATAATAATTATTATCATTATTTAATTCCAAATTTATACATAAATTACAAGACAAGGGGATGCTATGAAGAAATAGGAATTTGATTGGAGAAAGAAGATGAAAGAGAAACAATAAAAGATTAGTTAATTAACATAAAGAATCAAAATTAAAATTAATAAATATTAATTTATTTACTTTTTAATTTGTTTTAAAAAATAAGGGAATATTGAAGTTGAGAAAAGAGAAGAAGCTAAGAAAGGATAACATGTTGAATTAAAGTTTGAAAAAGAATTAATTGAAAGGTTAAATGAGTGTTCAGATTTAATTAAATAGATAAATGAAAAAAAATAAATTATTTATTTAATTACAAAAATTATTTGTAATAAAAGATAATTAAAGTTCAAAATAGAAAAGAAGAGGTTAATCATAGATAAAGTTCGGAATAGAGTTAGAGGTCATTAATTATCTAAAGATAATTAAAGACAAAGTATTTAAAGTTCAAAGATAATTAAAGACAAAGTATTTAATTAATATAATTAAAGATGATTATAGATAAAGTTCGGAATTAGAGTTAGAGGCCAATAATCATCTAATCCCGGAATAAAAATGTAATCCCATCTAAAGCCAACTCCTTTTCCTTATAAATACCCCTCTACAACAATCAACTTTACCACATTCAAAAAGTAGTTTTTCCTCCAACTTTGAGCCATTGTTTCTTTTTCCTCGGTGCGCATGCTCGAGAGTTCCGAGTGGTCATCCAATCTCGAATCTATCCTCTATAAATGATGTTAGATTTTTCGTCGGGAGCCTCTCCATGTATCAAAGATTGAGCCTAAAGTCAAGAGTTCTAGGTAGTTTTGGATTCACTTTTGGATGAGATTTCTTAATGAAATAGATAAGACGATGGGTGATTTAGTATTGGTTTACATTTTCCTATAATGCATGAATAGTTCTTTATAGTTTTTATGCTAAGAGGAATAGTATACATAAAGTTATATCATGCTAAAGTTTTGAAGGAATATCACTGGAGTTCTCGGATCTCATCCTATATAGAGATGAACCTAGCCTAGGTTCATATATAAAGTTTAAATCTGGCATGGTGTTTCTCCCAATCTGATCTGGATGCAAAGAAACCCGGTCCAGGCTCCAGGCAACCTGACCCGAGCTATGTCGCAATGCTTCAGGTGTTTGGATTTCCTTTTCCGATGACCCGGCCTGAGCTGTGTTCATATTTGGCCTAGGTAGTCTTATGTCACAATGGGGAAGATGATATCAACAAACTTGGCTTGAGACACCCTCAAACTCGGCCGGGGTTCTTCCAACAGAGGAGTTCATTTCATGCCCGAACTCGGTCCGAGCTCAATCGAGCACTGTTCGGGCTTAGTCCAAATCTAGCCCGGGTTTATATGCACCATGCCTGGATTTTGAGTACATATTAGAGTTTTTGGTGTTGATTAATTGTTCTAACATGATTTGATTATTTTTCCTTCATGGAAATTATGCTGAATAGATAACAGTAACGATGTTAATTAGGTCAACAGATAAAAAAAATGTAAGACATGGCTTTATGTGCACTGATTGTTAATGGAATGAAATAGAAAATTTTAAAGTTGGTATTAATAGTCTCATGACCCTATATGAAATAGAAAAATTGAAGATAGATATTAATTGATCCATCATCCTTGAGATTTAAATAAACGGAACTCACTCTTTATTGAGCCCATCATTGCCCTACTTTTTGTCCTATTTTGATCCATTTTGACCCTTCATGAAAGTGCCATAAATTTCCATAATAAAAAAAAGTCGAGCTCGCATTAGCATAAAACATATAGATGTCTTAGAATTATTTAAAGTAAAAGATGTAGTGAATAAAATAAAAAAATAGAAAAGAATAGAATAGAAATAACATAATGGAATAGAACAAAAAAGAGAAATAACAAAAATAATAGAAAGAAAAGAATAAAAGTTTTTTCTCATACGAAAGATTGTCTATTTTTATTAAGTTTTCTTATCCATTTGTATTATTTTATGTATTGAGTATTTTTATATTCATGGATATTCTATATCCCTATATTTGAATCCCACAGATAATTCAACAGACAAGGATGGATGCGTGTATAGCTAGAGATATTCATGGTGATGATGCAGATGCACATGAGATAGATATTTAGCTTATGTTATCTGATTTTATTTTAGTTGCTACTCTAATGTAAAAGAAGGAATAGGAGGATCATTTGAGAACAAGTGATATGTTGTTTCTTTATCATTAGTTATTGATAGTAAATTTTTGGCTTACTATGTTGTTTCTTTTCTAAATCTATGAAAGCCCAATGGACAAAGATGAATAGTAGATAACACCGACCTAGGAGACGCCCAATTGCAACATGACAAGAGGGTGAATTTTGGGGGTGTTGCGGATATGATCGAACCTCGTTAATAAATTGTCATGTATTCTTCTGTGTGCTTTCTCTCCCCCTCTCCTTCCTAGGCTTAAGGACAAGCCTTTCCCATTATACGATGATTTAGATTTCATTTCTTCTATGAACACCACCATTGGAGTTAGAGCCTTCACAACTACGATGTCCAAAATGTCGTTTGAGGACAATGAGGAATTTGTTGTTGCCTAGGAGTGTTCACGGGTCAGGTTGGGCCCGGCACGTGAACAAACCCGACCCGACCCGACTAAATCTGGTTGGGTCGGGTCGAGTTAGGCTATCCATGGGGGCCAAATCTGATCCAACCTGGCCCAGTTCGGGTTGGCTCAGGTTACCCGACCACCCAATTTTCCTTTTGTTTAAATTTTTTCTTACTAATTTATATTTTTAAATATAAAAATATTATTTAATATTTATTTTAAAGCACAAAATAAGTTTTATAATTATTTAAATATTATTTCTATATTTAAAATGTTTTATTTTATTTTTTAATTTTTTTTAAAAATAAACATAGGCCTAGATTTAAATAAAAAATAGAAAAAAAATAAAAAATCGGGTCATCAAGTCGACTCGAGTTGGAAAAATCCAACCCGTACCCGACCCAGTCGGGGTCGGGTCAGGTCGGGTTCGACCCGACCACCAACCCACCCGATTGGACCCAAACTAGGTCGGGTCGGGTCAGGTCGAGTCGTCGGGTTCACCGGGTCGACCCGACCTGGTGAACACCCTAATGTAGCCACTGATGATATTGACATCACCTTGGTTTCCTTTTAGTTCTTTCACAGGGCAACAAGCAATGATGCAAGTGGGGGTTTGGATAACGAAAGTAACTACGAGAGTCCATCAGATGTTGTCACTTTTGAAGATCCCTTATCTAGTATGTCGCCAGTCCCAACTACGACAAAAAGGGCTAGGGTCAGTAGCCATGGCAAGAAGACACATAAGGGTAGAGGTAACAATGCCAAGATAGTTGAGCTAATGAAGGAATTAACACAAGGCAAAAAGTGACTTGTACTGTTAGATGAGGTGCCACAAAGGGATAAATAGACCAACCCATACACAAGGAATGAATGCTGGGCCAAACTGCGTGAGAAGATTACTGATTGCTCCCTTGAGTTCAAGATGGTCATGATGAAAACATTCAAGGACAAGAACAACTGTTAGGCATTCATGACTTGTGAAGAAGACATGTTGGAGCCTTGGCTCTTGGAACAGCTCACGGAGTACCGAAGAAAGAAGGGAACCACTAGTCAATCTTCAAGCTTTTTTGGGTACACGAGTTCCACTATAACTGTAGGCGCCTCCCATTCCATACCTACCGGAGGGTTCAAGGTAGCCGCCACTTCTACCCCAATCAACTTTTTTGGTTCGTCGTTTGCTACGATCACCCTATTCCCTACTCCATTTATGTCATCCCCGTCGCTTCTTTGTACACAACCACAACTTTTTTGTTCGTAGCTCTTACACCCATGCACGCGTTTTGGAGACCAATGTTCCATCCAGGCCAAATGTCGGTATTGCATTGGGGTTCTAACTTCTGTACATCACCAACCGGCGTCTCAACCTCAGTAGGAGCTTCATGTTCGCCCTAAAGCATATGTTAGTATATGCCCGAGCAAGTATTTATTTTGGTAGTACGAGCGCGGCGCTGCATGCTTGGTTTATTTTTGCATGTGTTGCTATTTTGGATTGTCCACTTTGTTGAACAATATTTGGTCAAAACAAAATTATGTTGTGTGTTAAAAGTGTTCAACTGTGTGGTTTGACCTATTTATGTGGCTCCTTTAACATTTGGATATGTTATGTGATGAAAGTGTTCTATTCTTAACTTGTTAGTAGGCAATCATTTGTTCAAATAGATTTAGTTGTCATTTGGTTTACTCGTAATGTATATTATTTTATGTTGTAAACCTTAATTGTATGTTATGCGTAGATGGCTAAACGTATGTTCATACAACTGTTGGTGGAAGAGGAGAAGTTCCATAAAGACCATCAAAATCATCACTTCTGCTAGTATGGTTCAACTATGAGTTCCTCAACCAATTGGAAAGGTCCCTTGCAGAACTCGCCCATTCTCTGGACATCAGCTTATCTTAGACATTCTAAGAGGTCACCCCCAAAGATGTTATGACCTTTTTCGAATGTCCCCAAGTATGTTTGTTAATTGGAATAATTGCTCACGTCGAGGGGCCTCATACATAGTACTCACAACGTCAGTTCATGCAAGCAGTTAGCATTGTTCCTACATTATCTAGGTCATAAGATGTCCAATCGTAATTTGGCGAAGATGTCTCAACATTCTAATGAGACCATCTATATTTCAATGTTCTGCTCGAGGGGGTATGTTCACTTTCCAAGGAGTTTATAATCCTCCCTAATGGCGAAGAAGATATGCATCCACAGATTCAAAACTCTCGTCAATTCTTCCCTTTTTTTTCAAGGTAAGTAATACTGTATTCCAAATATTAATGAGTAATGAGATATTGTTGGCCTGTGACAACGGTGATTCCATTTTAATGTAGAATGCACTAGGCGCGGTGGATGGTACCCATGTGCCGGTGATGGTTCGAAAAGTCGACCAGGCGCGTTATAGAAATCGCAAGGGATTCTTATCTCAAAATGTTATGGCTACCACGTCATTCGATCATGCATTCCTATATTTTTGCACTAGATGGGAGGGATCTGCCGCTAATATGAGAGTTCTCCGTTGGTGTGTCAAAAATGCAGTGTTTTTTGTTCTAGAAAGTACATCGCCTATTTGGTCCTCATATGTTCACATATGGAGATGACATTATTCAAGAATTTCAAAATTGCAGGTAAATTCTTTCTCGTTGATTCCGGATATGCAAACACAAGGAAATTTCTAGCTCCTTATAGAGGTGTCAAGCATCACTTGTCCGAATTCAGCAACCGTCAGCGAGATATGAGCATCCAAAGGAGTTACACAACCATAGACACGCACAACTGCGAAATTGTGTTGAGAAGACGTTCGGTATATTAAAGTCGCATTTCCAAATTCTTCAGACGCCGACGCAATTTTCAAGGAACACAAGAACTCATTGTGCTGACCTCATACACCCTACACAATTTCATCAAGCGCTATCAAGGTGCTGATGAATACTTTACTACGCTGCGTCTTGAATCGGACGATGCAATTAACGCGATGGATCTACTGGAAATGTGAATTTGGGAACAGAATAAAGCCGAAGGGGTGACCAACTCCGAAGTGATATCACAATTCAGCTTTGGAATGTTCACCAGAATCGACGAGGTAATCCAAACTATGAATATGAAGTTGACCGTTGATAATACATTGTAGTTGCCTTAGTTTTATTCCAAAGTGACATGCCTTCAGTATTTGACATAAAAAAAAGTATGGTATTACGTAGGTGATAGCATTTGACTGGTGAAAATGCTAGGGTGAGTGTTTGGTAAATATTTTTTTTAAAGTAGCATTTAGAAATTTTAGCAAAAAATGTTATAAGCTTCTCCCACTTACTTATAGAGTATAGAGTATTGTGGTTTTATATTTTATTCATATTATACCCTCATTCTTTTTAATATAAATTTTTGTTTAATTTTTAAACATTATATATTATTTTTCACTTTTATATAGCACTACTTAAAATACAAATAAGATTTTTTAAAATAATCAATATTTTTATATTCAAATATTTTTTAAAATATTTCTATTCAAAATAAAATATTGTAATTTAATTATTATGGATATGATGCTTATAAGAATAAATCTAAATTATATTGCTATGTCTATTTTGGTCATTGTATAAGTATACACTAATTCAATCCTTATATTTACCAAACAATCTTTATCAAATTTATAAGTAATTCACTATCTGCTGATATGTAATTGATGTCCTCTAATTAATTTATTATCCTCTAGTTGAACTGCTATTCACTAACTTTGCCAAACATAACCCTAATCTATTATGTGATTTGAGCATTGCGTATTTTTTTTCTATTTATCAAATTGATTTTATGCTTCTATGATATATTTTAATTTTGTTGGAGCAAAATTTTAATGCCCTATAAAATTATATTTTGATGACCCAAACCTCGAAAGATTAAAGTTATATGCTGAAATAGTTTAAATAAAAATATACAACTTTATGCACTAAACTTTGATTAAATAATTGACTATGATTTTATTAGATTCTGGATGAATGATGAATGTTAATTGTAGAGAATCTGTTAGCTATCCATAGAATGTAAGATTGTCTCGTTTGGATAATTATGCAAAACGTTGTGTTCAAAATAGTGTAAAGCAGTCAACCTGCCGATCGACGCAATGAAAGCCAGTCGAGACTATACCAGTCGATCGATCGGAGATTCCAGTCGACCGATCAATGCAAAACTAGTCCAACTCAGATGACAAGACTATACCGATCGATAAGCAGGTCGATCCCGATCGATTAGCTCAACGGGCAGAAATCAAAATGTTGAGACTATACTAGTCGACTGACTGATCGATAGTCCGGTCAACCGATCAAGCGCTGAAGCTGAAGAAATCACGCAACAGTCACATAGACCGATCGATCGGTCTAGCAGTGCAGTCGATCGGTCCCTGGCTGACATGAACAGTAACGACTAGGTTTGAATGAGAAAATTGTGAAAAAAATTTTGGACGAAATTTTCACATCCCGAAGTCTATAAAAGGAGTGTCAAATCCTGAAGCAAAAGTACTCATGCAAACATTGAAAAAAAACTTCAAGTTATCAAAAGAAGATTTTTTTTTGAATTTATCATTCTCGATCTTTTTTCATTCTCTCTTCTCTTCTTGTGAGCATGACATTATAAAAGAGAGAAATAATTGTTCAGAAAAAGTGAGAAAGCTCATGTGTAAAAGAGGTTCCATATCTTACCTCTTGAACGAGAGAAAATTTAAGCTTCCTAGGAGGAGAGGTACGCCTTACCTCTCGAAGCGGAGAAAAGATGGTTGATGTAAAGGGCGTTGAGCTTTAGTGGAATCTCCGATGGTCTCGAGATCGAGAAGTCAGAGCGCGACGTAGGCCAAGGTGTGGCTAAAACTCGTCAACAACTGTGTTCTTGTATTTGCATTTTCTCTCCCTCTCCTTCCCATATTATATTTGTGATATAATCTGATTTGCATTGATTTAAATATTGTTGAATCGATTTTAAGCTTCCACGTCGTGTTTTGTGAAATCGATACTTTCAGTGTTAAACATAAATTCACCCCCCTCTTGGTGCCTTTTGAGAACCTACAATTGGTTTCAGATCAACCCTTAAGATTTAATCATCTTGTTTTAAGATTTAATCATTTTGTTTTAAAATTTAAACATCTTTAGAGATATGGCATCGAGTGGATTTAGTTTTTTTGAAGGACAATCAATTAGTTGTCCTCCAGTTTTTAATGCATCAAATTATGCTTATTGAAAAATCAGGATTCAAGCATATATATGTTCTATTGATATAAACATGTGGGACATTATTAAAAAAATATTATTATTTACATGAAAAATTACCTATAGAATATGACGAAAGACAACATTTTCTTTTCAAAACTTGATCGGAAAGCTAAAAATATTTTCTATTATGCTTTGGATTCAACGAAATTTAATCGGATCTCTAGTTGTGAAAGTGCAATGAGATTTGGAAGAAACTCATCACTACTCATGAAAGAACGGATAAAGTTAAAAAATCTAAATTGAATATTTTAAATCATTAATATGACTCATTCAAAATTGTAGAAAATGAATCCATTAATGATATGGTTGTTCCATTCAATGATATTGTGAACGTCTTAGCCTCTTTGGACGAGTCAAGAACTAATCTTCAAAAAGTGAAAAAGTTTCTCACGTCTCTCTCCTTCAAATGGCATACAAAGAGGATCATGATTGAAGACAAAGACTTGAATAGTCTGTACTTTGATGATCTAATTGGTTCATTATTAACCTATGAGATCAGAATCTAAGAAGAAAAAGAAGCAAATGCTCCCCAAAAAAAGACATTAGCATTGCAAACAAACAAAAAGGAAGAAGACTCAAGTGAAGAGGAAGTGGACGAAAAGAAACTCGCAAACTACACAAGAAAATTTGACAAATAACTCAAATTGGTAAAATTCAAAGAAAAGTATTAGAAGCCAAATAGAAGACTATATAAAGAAAGAAACTCAAGTCTCACCAAGAATGATAAAAAAGAGACATTTCAGAAGGGAAGAAGAAAAAGTATGAAGAGTCAAGTGAAACAAGTGACTCATCAAGCTCTTATAGTGATGAAGCATACTTGTGCTTAATAGTACACAATGATGAGGTAACTTTTAGTCCTTCAAATTCAAATAATGACTCATCGAGCTCTTCCGAAGAAAACATTTCTTTAGATACGAATAAAGTACTTTCCTCTCTTATAAAAAAGGTATTTTCACTTAAAGAGGAAAATGAAAAATTACTACATGAGCTTGAAAAATTAAAAGAAGACAAGGATACATATTTTGTGGAAAATGAAAACTTGAAAAATAAAATTGATTCTTTGAAAATTACACAATCATGTGAAATTGTAAAACTAGCATGTTCTTTAGAAAAAGTAAAGTATGAAAATAACCCCCTTGAAAAATACACAAAATAATGATAAGGATAGCTCTTATGCAAAGAAAAATAATCTTAAGAAATATTTTGAACATGGAAACTCTTATTGGATATCTCTTATTGAAAATCTAATCATTCCTATGATAGAAAATCACATATTACATGTTTTATGTGTGAAATTTATGGTCATTACGCATATAAATGCAAAATAAAAAAACCATCATAACATGACATGATTTAGGTTCCAAAAGAAATCATGACTAACAAAATTAGACTTAAAGAAATTTGAGTACTAAAGATCAAATAATTATTTTTGTAGGTGTGCCTCACATGTAAAGCAAAGGACAAGTGAAATTGAAAGTGTGAAGAAATGAAGGTCATGGTAAAAGTATCATTTAATTTTTTATTTCACTCAAAATTTCAAAATTTCTATTTCTTTGAAAGAAAAGAGAAATATAAAATGAAAATTGGTCATAGTGACAGGAGAAACATGTTAAAATCTTCCAACTTAGAGGGTGTTCCCAATAAGATCATCCACACTTTATTTTGTAACACCAAGATCATCGAACTTTAAAAATATTTCATCCACGGTCATCACAACTAGGTAGAGCCAATAAATCTATTAACGACAGATGTGGCGCTGAGGTGGATGCTTACGTGGCATCACGTCAGCATTTTCTCTCTCCTCCACGTCAGACTAAAAAATAAAAATGGCATTTTTTTCTCTATACTGTGTCTAAACTTAATTTTTTATCTACATAGTCATTAAACTCTTTAAAACTTTCAAACAAAGTCATTCAACTTTCCAAATTTTCAATCGCGGTCATCATTAAAAGTCTAAAATAAAAAATATATCGGATCAAGCTGATTAAATTTTTAATAAGTATTAAATATATAATATTATGATAATTAATAATTTTTAATTAAGGAAATAAAAAATTAAAATAATAACATATCGATTATATTTTTTCCCTTAAAATTTGAAATAATAAAAAATATTATAATTAGAAAAATAAAAATATTGCAGTAAAGGCCGAACCAAATCGTACTAGATCATCCAACGGGGTCTGGGCACGACCCAACATCTGTTGTTAAGACATATACGATTTTTATATAAATATTATGATAATTAATAACTTTGATTTTTAATATTATGATATTTAATAATTTGGATCAACAACTCCTTGGATGTCGGGTCATACCCAACACTCCGCTAGATGACCCTGAATGATTTAGGTCCACCCCAATAAAATCTCACGCGAAAAAATATTTTTATTTTCTAATCATAATATTTTTTATTATTTGAATTTTAGGGTAAAAAATATAATCGGTATGTTATTATTTTCTTAATTAAAAATGATTAATTATCATAATATTATATTAATATACATTAAAATTTTGGTTGGCTCGATCCGAGTGGGCCATGCTAAAAAATATACTGAGGAAGTCTAAGTGCCTTAAATTTTTTATTTATTTTTATATTATTTTTATACTTTTTATTTTAAGCTTTTAATGATGACCACGATTGAAAATTTAGAAAGTTCAACGACCTGGTCTGAATGTTTTAAAAAGTTTGATGACCATGTAGATGCAAAATTAAATTTAGACACAATAAAGAGGAAAATGTTGACATGGCATTTTTATTTTTAATCTGACATGAAGGAGAGAGAAAATACTGACGTGGTGACACGTAAGCAACCACGTCAGCACCACATCAGTAGTTAACAAGTGTACTGGCTATACCCGATCGTGCCGCGAATGAAATATTTCTAAAGTTCGATAATCTTGGTGTTACAAAATGAAGTTAGATGACCTTACTAAGAACACCTTTTAAGTTGGATGATCATGGATGAAATTTACTCTAATATTTTGATTCTTAAAACAAATTTTTGAGAATTGTGTCTTTCATAATCTCCAGATCAATTTGATTTCATTTTGCCATTATAAAATAGTCATAAATTTAGGGAGAGTTATTTTTTATTCTTTATGATGCAATATTTTACATGTTTATCATATAACAAAAAGGGTGAATAAATTTTTTAAAGACAACATGATTAAAGGGGAGTTACATATGGTTTCTATACAAATTATTTTTTTTATGAAACAAAATGGGGAGAAATATGGAAGAAATATAATATGAATATAACCTTATATGAAGAGTACCTTACAATTAGTATTTATGTGCATATTGTAAGAAAAGCTAAGTTTTAGGGAGAGTAAAATTGATTTTACAAGATTTTATAATTTTTTTGCAGCTTATATATTTTTCATATTTCTCTGTTTGTCTTCATCGAAAAGGGGGAGATTGTTGGAGCAAAATTTAATGCCCTATAAAATTATATTTTGATGATACAAATCTCGAAAGATTAAAGTTATATACTGAAAAAGCTTAAATAAAAATAGATAATTTTATGCACTAAACTTTGATTAAATAATTGACTTTATTAGATTCTGGATGAATGATGAATATCAAGTTGTAGAGAATCATGTTAGCTATCCATAGAATGCAATATTATCTCATTTGGATAACTTTTTAAAAAGTTATGTTTAAAATAATGCAAGACTGTCCACCTGTCGATAGACGCAATGAAAGTCCATCGAGAATATACGGGTGGACCGATCGAAGATAACGTTCAATCGGTCAATGCAAAACTAGCCCAACTCAAATGACGAGACTATACCGGTCGGCAAACCCGTCGATGTACCGACCGACCGATCACATCAATGGACGAAAATCAAAATGTCGAGACTATACCGGTTGATAGTCCGGTCGACCGATCAGGCATTGAAGCTAAAAAAATCGTGCAACGGTCACATAAACCGATCGACCAGTCCTCGACTAATATGAATAGTAACAACTAGTTTTGAATGAGAAAATGGTGAAAAAATTTTTGGTCGAATTTTTCACATCCTGAAGCCTATAAAAAGAGTGCCAAAACCTGAAGCAAAACACTCATGCATGTATTGAAGAAAAACTTCAAGTTATTAAAAGAAGATCATTTTCTTGAAGGTATCATTATAGTTTTCTATTCTTTCTCTCTTCTCTTATTGTGAGCACGACATTGTAAAAAAGAGAAACAATTGTTCAGAAAAAATGACAAAGCTCCTATGTAAAAGAGGTTCCATATCTTACCTCTTGAGCGAGAGAAAATATAAACTTTCTAGGAGGAGAGGTGTGCCCTACCTCTCGAAGCGGAGAAAATGTGATTGATGTAAAAGGCATTCTTCCTTGTCCCATTTGGAACTAAGGAAGAGTTTTATTAGAATCTTCAGTGGTCTCGAGGTCGAGAAGTCAAATCAGGGACGTAGGTTAAAGTGTGGCCGAACCTCGTCAACAATCACTGTGTTCTTGTGTTTGCATTTCCTCTCCCTCTCCTTCCCATATTATGTTCGTGATATTATCTGATTTGCATTGATTTATAGATTGTTGAATCGATTTTAAGCTTCCGCGTCATATTTTGTGAAATTGATACTTTCGGTGTTAAACACAAACTCACCCCCCTCTTGATGCTTTTTGGGAACCTATAGATTTAACACTAATTTGCTCCTCCCATCTCATCTTAATATTGAAAGATGTAGAAATTGGTATGAAAGTAGCATTGTTATTGTTTGTTAAATTTAGGAAAATTTAACAATTGAAAGAAGGCCAATTGATTATTGGCCCGTCAGCTTTCAATCTTTAAACATTTCTTATTGAAAATTGCGAATGAAATCTTATAATGTTGTATGAATTTTGATATACAAAAAATTGTAGAAAATGATTTTGAAATGCCAAAGAAAATTGTAACTTACATTTATATTGATTTTTCAAATTTTGAATATCACGATTTTCAAACCTTCATTGAAAAATTAGACTATAAAGACAAAAACATTTTTATAGATATTTAGATTCTTATGAAGTGAATATTATTTTTGAATACTCTACATCTCATGTGATTTGGAAAACTTGATAGATTTATATGATAGGAGAAACAATGAGATGAATGGCTCATCAAATGAAAGTGAAGGGCAACATAATAAATTTACATTCACTACATTCGACAAAAAGTTTCAGTTATGCTTTATGACAAATGATGAGGTAGTCTTTATCTCTCCTTATTGCTCTAGTAGTGATGATGACAATATTAGTTTTAATGTGTATAAAGGTTTTCCTTCTTTAATTCAAAATTATTTTTCTCTAAAAAATGAACCTAGAACTTTGACAAGTAATTTTAATATTATTAAAAAATAATTATAAATCCATTAACAAGGAAAATGATGCACATTTAGCTCAATTGGGTATTTTTAAAAAGGAAAATGATTCTCTTTTATTATCTGGTGCATCTTGTGATTTCTTAAAATGTAAAATAAAAAATTAACTAATCTAGTTGAAATTTGAAAAGAAAAATGATGCATGCATGATTAAAAAAGCCTTTGAAAAAGAATATCACTTCTCTTGATCATTTGTGTGATTACAAAAAGGAAACATACTATTTTATAAAAAAATGTTTGAATAATCAACTTGCCATTGCTTATCCTTTTAAAGGCATGCCTTGAAATTATTTATTTGTTATCATAATATGTGCATAAGTTAATAACTTAGAAAATATTAAGATCTTTATGCATACTATGGCTATTTTGCTTATCCAACTTTAGAAATGCATATGCTACTCATTATGTCAAAGCTTATCTATTTTGTTATGAATGTCAGTAGTATTATTTGATTTTACACTCCATATGCCACATTTTTATAATCATCTGATATGATAAGAAAGAAAAAGAAATTCAAATTCATACGATACTTATTTGATTTACTTATGAAAAATGATATGGCATTCAGTTACACTAGTTAAGTGAGCTTATAATTACATTTGTACATTCCATAAAATAAGATTTGACATGGTAGTTGATTCTTTCTTACATATTTTTGTTTGAAGACTTCATTTTTATGATAAGTTTTTTTGGGTAATTTTTATTTGAACTCTTGTGTTGTGAGCTTTGATGTGATGATTTATAATAATATATTATAGCAAGTGTACTGATAGCTCAAGCAATAAGTGCAGCATGTATGAGGTATCGATCTCACGAGGAATTAATTACTTACTTTAATTAAACTAATCTCAAATGCTAATATGTGATGACATGGTATTAATAGAAAAATTACAAAAAATATGAAAGAATAATAAATGAAATATATTTAATCTAGTCCACTATTGTCTAGGGTCTTAGGATGATAGGAAAGATTACACACAAATACCAAATATTATAAATTAGTTTGTAGCAATGGATTAGAGTCAAGTTTACACAAACTGAGTTGACCAAATATTAGAGTCGATACAAACTGAATCAATTAACTTATCTTATTTCAAATTAGACTAACACTACTCCATCTATGATTGTAATCTAATCAAACATGAAATTAAGATGTACTAAACTGTAGCCTCTAGACTATTATCATCCATACAATAGTAATGATTGTAAAGCACATAACTAATATTTCAACTTCAACTTAAAAGTCAATAATAGATATCAAAGGAAGATAATTAATCTATAAAATATCATTAATAACAATATGCATATAAGAAAGAAATAAAAACTTTAATTGATAGTGAAAAAAGATCCTAACAATTTGCCTTATCAATTATAATTATTACAAACGTCTTAAAAAAAATAAAACTAAAGGTACCGAATTCATGATATAGAAAAATATATCAATTAAGCATGATATCATCCAATAGAAATTAGAATAAAGAATACTCTCAAGAGTCGACAATTACATCCTTTAATATTTGCGCCATTCTTTCCTTGTTCATGGCGTGATATATACGAAGGGGTCCATGAATTTGAGATTGTAGTGATTGAGATGATTTGGTCACTGCACATAAAATCTTGAATCGTATGTTTTGAATATTATGTTAACTCCATTTTGCGTGATTCTCCTCCACGCCCTTCTTCAACCTCTTTCAAATTGTTTTCCTGTAAAATATCATCAAAATAGAGTAGATAACTCAAAGAAATTAATTAAAAAATCCTAAAAATAATGTATGCTATGATCAAATTAATAAAACTAAATTTGAATGAAAGCCTAGTTATACATTGTACAGTGAACACATCAAACTTTATGGGTATGAATATATTGTCTTGACTTGTTGTACTATAAGCTATTTCGTATACATACATTTTGTGACTATTGACAAATTATTTTGGTATAACAAGATTGATCATATTAATATAATATGTTGAACATTAATGCATAATAAATATAATCATAAACTTTATACTTATGTCTGGAAAGAAGAACATTAAGAAGATTATTTTTGAACTTATTATATACATATCCAACTAACTCTTTTTGTTATAGAATCATCTTTGTCAATTCTTTTTGTCATAACTCTTATGCTTTAAACTTAAATTTTCATGTCATAAAAGCTAGTTTTTGATCCCTCATTCATAAATTTAAAGAGTATTATATTTTTCTTGGAAAATGGAAAGTTTGTAAAATATTAAACTTTGGCTATGTTTTTAGTTTCATTTCTTATTTCTTTATAACTACTCTTAATTTCTAGCTTGTAACAAAGGAAGAAAAATGAAATAAAAAATAGGCAAAAATATTGCTTTGTTAAATGAAAAATTGTTAAAGACTGTTGCTTATATTATCAAATCATAGATTGTTTGATGTAATTCAATTTGGAGGTGTTTGAGGCTTGATTCCTCTTGATTTTGCCAAACACCCCGCATGGCTTTTCTTGAGATGGAAACAGGCCACAAGAATTATCTTGGAACTAGGGGTCCTCGTGAAACTTTTGACGGTCTCGATGTCGAGAAATTAAAGCAGAGGACGCATATCAATATGTGGTGAAACCTCATTAACAAACTATCTTTCCCTCTTGTGCTTGTTTTCTCAATCGTTCTCCTTCCTAATATATTATGCACATGATTTGATCATCGTTGTGTTTATTATTAACTTTTATGGGTAGCCAGTCCCCAATATTTGGAAAGCAATATTGACGTTTTAAATCGTAGAATGCTAAAAAGTGCACTATCATAAGTCCATCGAGCCCAAATAATTAATTAATACGGTTAGGTCCCTCATTTCGACTACCTGATAATGATACAATTTTTTTGGAATGGAACCTAGTTTGAATGGTCGGTTTTAATTGTATTATTAAAATCTCTGTATTCATCTTCTCTTTTCTTTCGTTATTTTCATTATTCATCGATTCTCGGTATTTTATTTCTAACAGTATTATTAAAGTTTATCAAAAACTTTGGAGTCCTATTTTTTTTATTTTGTCAATTCAAATTTTTAAGGACATGACGTTGGTCACAATATTTTTCTTCCATCCCTAACATTTTGATCATGACAACATAATGAAAAATATCTGTGCAATTAATATTTGAAGTATGAACGACATATTTACACGTATATTATATTTTAAAAATTGCCCCAACAAGTATATTATTTCTTTTAAAGTGAATTCTCGTGTTATGTACACTGGATAGTTGTCCAAATCCAAGCGCCTCAAGCAAGCTAACTTCACATGAAATGAGAAACACAACATTGAATGTAAGCACTCTCTTCACATACGCAAGATTTAAAATTATTTTGTATAAAAATTTTCCCTGAAAGCCATATTATGGGACACAGAACGATTTAATCCACATTGGAGGATCCATATTAAAGTCATCCAATCGTACTCTACATGTTCATGGAATGATGGCTAATTGGCTCTTAGTCGTAAGCCGACACTAAATGTAAGCATAAACTGCCATGGATGTTAATGTTGTTATAATGACTATTATAATAATATCTTATTTAACAAAAATATAAAATATAATATAATATAGATAAAATAATATAATAAAATAAGCATAAATTAAATTATCAATCGAATATTTTTTAAATAAAAAATTTTGTGAGTAATTATAAAAGAAATAAAAATATCAATGAGATTTTATATATGTGATAAAGAACAATCTTGTAATATTATTTCAATTAAAGATATAAATATATATTATATTTCTAAAATTTTTAACATTTTTTGTATGATTAATTTCAGAGATATATATAATATTTTTTTAAAAAATTAATATTTTTTGTATAATTTATTATTTTATATTTTATAATTTAACTCGATCGAATTAGCCAAACTCGCATAACTTGGATTGATTGAATTCGAATTTTCATCGGATTAAAATAATCCATCAGATTTTGAATGACCCGCCAACTATCGCTGCAGCGGGCCTGGGCCTTACAACACTCATTATCGTGATTCGTGGAAGCACTCGTATGCATGTGACGTCAACCGTCGAGTAGTATATGAATCAACGGTTGATTATCCAAGTGGAATTACAGATGGGCGGGGCAGGTTGATCAGAAAAAACGTGATCAAAAGAAAAAACGTGCAACTTCTTTAACAGGAAAAAATGTGATGTTATTAAAATTACATCGACCGAACCGATCGATTCAATCGGTTCAATTATGAATTGATTGATAATCCGGTCCGATCAAATGTCAACATCCGTTTTAGCATTGAACCGAGCAAAATCGATTGAACCAAGCTCGGTTCAATGCAGATTTTGAAAAAAAATTATAAAAATGATATAAATAAAAAAGTTAAATGAGAAAAAGGAAAGAAATATAAGGAAATTTGAGAGGAGAAAATATCATATCTATACAATTAAATAGGAATTAAAATAATAAGATAAGTATTTAAAATTAAATAATATTAGAATAGAAATTTATTAAAGAACATAAAATAAAGGAAATAAAAAGGAAAGTGTTAAATAAAAAAAAGAAATAAGAATAATTTAAGATAAAATTTACTAATATAACGTCTATCATCGTTAAATAGTAGATATTAAATTATTAATAATTTATTTATATTATCATTATGAAACTTTTAATTAATAAAAATTATATTATATTATTTTTTAATATTTTAATACGTTATTAGCAAAATATTTATATACTATATCATATAATTTATGCTATATCTGTATAATTATTATAAATAATAATATTTTAATAAAAATTGATTTAATTCAATCGAACCTGATGGAACAGGTTCAACCACGACCCAGTGATGGATCCAGTCGGATCACCGGTCCGATTCTGAAAATATTGAAAAAATGTAACGTTATATATATAATATATATTTCTATAGATCTATATAATATGGGTTCGACTTGCTTTTAAAAGAAGAATTGATCAGGAGAACGTTATAACTTTTAGAAAAAAATGGAAACTTGGTGGTTCCTTCTCGTCACCCTGCTTTCCATCTGCTTCTGCACCTTCCTTTGGGTAAAGAGTTATAGCTATTCGAGAAGACGGCTACCCCCGGGACCTTCCCCGCTTCCTCTGCTTGGTAACTTCCTATTGCTCCCCAAGTCCTTCTCCAGCCTCCACCATGTCCTTCGGCGCCTCCTTGACGCATATGGCCCCGTGGCTACCATGTTTGTCGGGCATCGACCGGCTGTTTTCATCATGAGCCATGCCCTTGCCCACAAGTCCCTTGTACAGAAGGGCTCCGCCTTCGCGCACCGTCCGCCGCCCCTTGGCACTTGGCGTATCTTCAGTAGCAATGTACACACCATCAATATGGCTGTCTATGGGCTCCTCTGGCGCCTCCTCCGCCGTGGGCTCTCCTCCGAGGTCTTCCGCGCTTCACGCCTCGGGTTGCAGTTAGAGGCACGACAATGGGCGCTTGATGCCCTCATCCACGATCTGAAGTCGAGGGCCACGGAGGGTGACTGCGTAGTCTCGCCCTCGGAAACATTCGAGTTTTGCCTTTTCCGATTGTTCTCCCTCTTGTGCTTCGGCAGAAAACTAGATGACGAGGTCCTACGGACCATAAGGAGGACGCAACTTGATCTCCTGAAGCAGGGTGTTAAGCTCAGCGTCTTCAATTTGCTGCCCATATGGGCGTTGGTGGCATTTTGGAGGAGATGGAAGAAGTTTTTGGACATCCGTCGCATGCAAGATGATCTCATTGTCCCACTCATTCAAGCTCACCAGTCTTCTCGCATTACTCGGAGCCCGCAAAACAATTACAACGCGTCAAGTTCATATCTTGACATGCTTCTTGACCTACGGGTTACCGAACAAGGAGGAAGAGGCCTCCGTGACGAAGAAATGGTGAGCCTGTGCTCGGAGTTCCTCAATGCAAGCACAGAAACCACGTCTACGGCCTTGCAATGGATCATGGCCAACCTCGTCAAGCACCAAGAAATCCAGAACAAGCTCTACGAGGAAGTCAAGCAGGTCTCCGGCTCAAGAGGGACGATGACATCAGTGGAGTTAGAGGACATAACTCGCATGCCTTACTTGAAAGCCGTGGTGCTCGAGGGCTTGCGCCGCCACCCACCTGCACACTTCTTGTTGCCGCACACTGTGGCAAAGGACGTTGAACTCGATGGGTATGTCATACCACGAGGCACTGTGGTGAATTATACAGTGGCTGAGATGGGTTGGAATGGTGACGTATGGAGTGACCCAGTAGCATTTAAGCCGGAGAGGTTCTTGGCCGGTGGCGAGGGTGAAGCTGTCGACTTGGCCGGAAGCAAGGAGATAAAAATGATGCCCTTTGGTGCTGGAAGGAGGGTTTGCCCGGGGCTCAACGTCGCCGTTTTCCTGTTGGAGTACTTCGTGGCCAACTTGGTGCACAACTTCCGGTGGGAGGGCGTCGTCGGTGAGGAAGTGGACCTGACGGATCTGCCGGGGCTCACCGTCGTTATGAAGAATCCATTCAAGGTTCATTTAGTTCAGAGGATGAACTGTTAATGTGCTTGATTAATATATTTTATTATTATTCATGATAATATTCCAAGGGCTCGTGCCAGGTAATGCACTATGCGATCATTTTACTTTGTTTTGTGTGTCATATAAGTCCTTAACGTTCAGTTACAAAGTCGTCTTCAAAAAATGTGTATCTCATGCATCATTCCCTTCTTAGAAGAAAGTGGCTTTGATATCATATGTAACATTCCTCATCAGCGTGTGATATTGTCCGCTCTGAGTCTTAACCCGTACGGTTTTCTCAAAATGCGTCACACCCAGTGAAGGACATATTCCCATATATACCCAACATCTCTCCTGTGACTTATGCATGTGAGACTAATCCAAAATATTCCTCATGCATCTGTAACGATCCGAAAATTCACCTTAAAATTATTGGTCATTTAGGACAATTTCGTGCCGTTAGTCCGTTCACCACACGTCATTTAATAACGAAAGACTTAATAATTTTGAGAAAATTATAATAAATAAAAACTTCATCATAATCATTTTATAACTAATACTTTATAAGACATTAAATATCTAAAATCTTCATTACATCATTAGATATAATGTTCAACTAGATCCATAACATTTATTTGACCCTAAGCATGTGCAACTCTTCGTCATAAGCTTGAGCTATCATCCGTCACTTAATCTTCCTGCACGGATTCAGAGTGTAGGATTTTCCAATTAGAGTATGTAAAGATCACGCATACCATGATATTTTATCACATGATACTACATGCGATGAATCATTTATCGTCACAATAACATAACATGTAAACATGCATGCCATGAACTATATCATAATCCTTACATGACATTACATAACATTTACATCCATTCTTCATATACTATTCATGTAATATACACTATGTCATACCTGCTTAACTTCAGGTCTATTATCTACATGTACCATATATTAGAAATATATATTCATATCATTCATCAAATACATGGCATAACATATCATTTCATTCATGTTCCTAATCATGTACATCTTAAGAATTTCTTCATAACTCCTTGATCCTTATTTCTTAACTTCTTTCATATTTTATATCTCATCAGAATTGCTTTATAACTCTTTGGATCTTCTTTCATCATTCTTTTCTTTCTTTATTATGTGACCCTTCACGTGTCATCTTCATCCTTCATCTTTTATCACATAATATCATCGTAACTTTCATTTCATATCCTGACATACTTAGGAACACACACATCATAATAGTGAGGGACATTATTCCTAGTCATATTTAGGAATACGCACAATTGTTCCTTGAAAAGTACGTACAGAGATGCATGACTTTACTTCTTAGGTTTAGGTCCCCTTCAAGTATATACATAAGTGTAGGACTTTACTTTTCATCTTTACGTCGTCATTATCATCATTTTAATATTCTTTTTTTTCATCAGATACTTTAACTTCACTTTCATTTCTACTTTATCTTATAACATCTTTGATCTTAATATAGTTGAAAGAATCATATCATATCATCATAGGCCACATCCTTGGAACATGCACATCATAATAGTGAGGGACTTTATTTTAAGAAATATGCACACTATAATAGTGATGGACTTTATTTCGAAAAATATGCATGCTATAATAGCGAGAGATTTTATTTCAGAAAATACACACACTTTCTGATAAGAAACTTTGTTTCTTGAGAAGCACATACACAAATGCAGGACTTTATTTCGCAGACTTAGGTCCCCTTGAAGTATACATATGTGCAGGACTTTGCTTCTCATCATTAATAAGTGATGAGGACATTATTTTTCAACTTTAGGTGCATTATGTTTTGCAATATAATAATCAATCATATCAATCGTACTTCATCCTTTAACCTAATTACGGCTGAATATGCATTATGTGTATCTACCTATCATATACAATCAATACACATCCATACATATCTATATACAAAAAGAAATGGGTTTAAAATAACTTGGCTTTCATTTCTGATCTGTCATGGCCGTGATAATTGCATATCCATACATGTTTTGTCATATACAATCAATACACATCCATATATATCCATACGAGTCATATACAATCAATGCACATTCATAAATATCCATACATGTTTTGTCACGGCCATGCCGAGTCATCATCACGATCATGACCTGGTTGGTCACGGCCATGCCCCACTCTATTACGGCGTGACAATGTTGTCACGGTCACGACAAAGTGCTGATTTCACCCATCTTTTGTCACGATCGTTCCGTGACCTAGCACGACCGTGCCAGCATCCTGGAAGTCTGGTCTTTCACCCGAAATTCTTAATTTTTGTTATTGAAATGTCAAGAAAAATAATATAAAACATCATAAATATTTTAGGTATAATCTCTTAGAATCTATGTATCATAGAACACATTAAAACATGCACTTTTCATTCATTAATAAGAGTTGGGGCTTTTTCCTAAAAATTCATACAACTACCAGAATTCATTCTCACAGTATTCTGGCAATAGTCACTAAAATATCAATAACTTAACTTATACTTGTTCTTTTCAGATGATTCTAATTTTCTCAAAAAGATAACATGAACCTTTAACTTGAGAATAAAGTTTAAATCCTAATTCCATATTTTCAATTTACTATACATTTTATAATTTGATCTCACTATTACCCGAGACAGCATGATAGTAGTCTGATATTTGGATTATAACTATTTATATACAACTGTAAATCATATGAAACTAATTTATGTAGAAACTAGACTTTGAGGGATTTTCATAAATATATTATTTGTAATTTTTAGGTAAGTAAAACTTATCCAAATAATTATTACAAAACAGTCATGAATTCCCAAGACAACATGATACCAGTTAGATGTTTGGATCATAACTATTTGTATTCAACTCCAAATCATGTGAAACCAATTTCTATGGAACTAGACTTCAAGATCTTTCCATCATTATAATTTTTGTAATTTTTTAATAAGTAAAACTTATCTAAACAATTATTACAAAACAGTCACAAATTTAATAAATTTATACAACACAAATCATGCAATCCTCAATCAAAATTCCGATCAAGAATATGGTGTTCTTGAAACTCTCAATTCAAACAAAAACATCACTGAGAAGATAGCGAGAGGTTTGAATCCTCTTTACATACCGGTAATCTTGTTCTTCTTCATCGTTAATTCTCTTTCCCTTGTCTTTATTTTCTTCCTCTTTGCCCTCTTCTTCTTCATTGTTCTCCTCTTTTCCCCTTCTCTTAAGTTGCAGCCGTCATGTGGAAGAAATAAGAACAAATGAAAAGAGAGAGAGTTTGGAGGCTTTTTATAAAGTTTAGTTTAGGGTTTTTTAGGGTTTTCTCCAAATGACTTAAATACCCCTATTTAAAATTTTTATCAATCTTCTAGAAAATTTAAGCATTATAAAATATTGATATTGAACACTTGATAACTTTTAAGTGTTATGAATAATTATAGATATTTAAATATTGTTGGATTAATTAATACGACTATACGAGAGACGAGGAGCTGAACTGGTATATTAATTTGTTAAACTAACTTGCTAAGTCAACCACATTAGCACGAATCAATTCCAATAACATAAAATACAAACGCATAAAATAAAATAAGGGAAATTCAAATTTCATTACTAGATTCATAGTTCATATGCATCATCTCGACCTAGACCACTGAGACTTACTATCTAATTGATGCATATAAATGAATAGCAAAATTAATTAATTGCTAAGACACTAATCACACAAATAATATAGTATACAAATACATAGCATTGAACCCATGAGAAATAATAAATAATTAATTATTTAATCTTATAATTTATTAACAAAAAATGGTTTGAAAATTTGTTTTAGGAATTGTCAAAAATAAAATAAACAAAATAAAAATCTAACTATGATGATGTAAAATATTATGGATAGTATGAGTTGAAGTTAGAATTAAACTTGGTAAAGGTAATTCAGTCTCTTAGATGAATAGTTCTACATTAAATATGCTTTCTTCAAAAAATAAATGAACTATTTAGAATCTAACTAAGATCCTTCTTAATAGAATAACAAAGACCGTGACAAGTTCTCATTTTAGAATAAATTTCACTAAATATCCTCAAACTTTAATCGCTCTCTCAACTCTATCCTCTAACTTTATTTTGTAATCAAACTATTCTCAAACTATGAATTTATTTCACTAATTGTCCCTTTTATCCACTATTGGTGGTTTTCCAATTGTGAGATCTATGTAATATGTTTCTCTCTCCTTCACGCATGTAGGTGTTCGATGTGGCATGTTAAGATAATATTAAATTAATAATATGAAAATTTCTACAAAAAAATGAAAAAATGAGGGCGGCTCCACCTCCCTCCGCTTTTGTGCATGTGATCACACGCAGAGGAGGGGATGGCTGCCCCTTCATCCTCCATGTGCGATGAACCGTCCCCTTCCCCTTTCTTCTGCGGTGCCTCTTCATGCGTGGGGGGTGGGGACTAGCGCACAACCGTCCCCTTCCCGTTTCTTCTCCGGTGCCCCTTCACGCGTGGAGGTGGATAAGGCACTGCCACCCTCCCCCTCTCTTCCCTAGCTTAGAGGAAGAGTGGGAAGTGGCACATACCCTCATTTTTTTAGAATTTTTATATTATTATTATTATTTTAATATTATCTTAACACACCACATTGGACATCTACATGCGTGAAGGAGAAAGAAATATGTCACATAGATCGCGCAACCGAAAAATAGTCTATCTTAGATTAGAAAAAATAATTGATAAAATAAGTTCATAGTTCGAGAATAATCTAATTATAAAGTAGAATTAGAAAATAGAATTAGGAAAGTGATAAAGTTGAAAGGCGATTGTGAAATTCATTGTAACATGTCAATGCTCACGTCACAACAGTAAAGAGAAGTCATGATGGTCGTAGCATGACCAATTATAACTCGCACGGTGACTTTACCACCTTGTTTATCATGATAAAAAATTATTTTATCCCATCATGTAGTCCTATATATTGTGGCATGTAAACCTTCTCTTGTCCACTCATGCATTATATTGAAATTGGCCTAAATAAACTAAATCGTCCTCTTGCAAAATTTAACAAAAGTTACTTTGAAAGAGATAGAAAATGCCTTAAAATATGAAAAAAATATTTGGTTATAATTAGTAATTCAATTATACAATGAAGTATACAACAGGTAGAAACATATTTTCATTGGTGAAATTGAGATCGGATAAGAAAGGGTATGACATTAAAGAGGAAAGAGTTAAGAGGAGATAAAGATTCTAAGGCATTAGGCAAAATTTTAAGTATAAATCTTATAATTCAAATAAAAGTATAATTCTTAAATATTCAACCCTAGGCTCATAAGATCTTATCCTTTGAGTATTCTCGTGATCTTTTTGTGTGGTTTTTTAGTTTATTAATATTTTTATTTACTTACATAATTTTCTCTCCCAAAGCATTAACACATTTAATATTTTATAAGTTTCAAACTTAATTCCATTAAACATGATTAACGTTTACATTATCTTTTTAAAGCATATCTAGTATTTATACAAGTTAATTTTGAAGATGAAAAGACAAATTTCAATTTTTTTTAGTTTTATGTTTTCCTTAATTTTACTTTATTATTATTTTTCTAGCATTTTGATTAATTATTCTGATTTTAACATGTTTCGTTATTTTTTATTTACTTTTACAAATAAAATTCTTGTTCATCTAATTATTATTTCATTCTTATATTTTTTATCATTCAAAAAACATTTAATTATATCATCAAGAGTTATGTATTTAATCTTAATATCTTTAATTTAGAATATATATATATACACACACGAAGCACAATGTCACAGGCGTGATGAATCGTCTAGATGATGCTATGCTTGTCCCGCGAGAAATTGGCTTATGCTCACGAGAAATCGTCCATCTCTCAAATCCTCTCTTTGCTCTCACTCACGAGAAACGATGACTGATATATATTACATATTTCATTTGTCACTTTTATTTATAACAAGTTACCCCACCAAAATGGATGATTTAAGACGTTATTTAGCTCGTTGATTGAAGATAAGTAAGGGCTGTTTGGACTTTGTTCCAGATGTGGCTGGAATAAAAACAACTTAGCAAATCATGAAATTTTAAAAAGTAAAAACATACCTTTCTTGCTATTAGGAGGAATAACATATGAACTATTTTTTTTGTTTTCTCATTTTTAAATAATTAATAATTCTAGGGAACATTTGGAAATTAGAACTAGAGTTTCTTCGAGTTTCACGTAAATAGTTGAATTGACAGATTAATTCGGGTTGTATATGAATATAGTAAAATTTGATGATGATGAATAAAATAGTTGATGTGATATGAAAAAGTAGATGCGATAGATTAATATTAATGAGTGTTTGAATTAATAATATGTATTATAAATATAGGTATAAAATTTGTTATAAAAGTAAAAAATAAATGTATGTTAAAAACATTATGCCAAAAGTTTTATTAAAAAATATATTATTTAAATATAATTAATCATTTTTTTATTATTTATATTAAATTTTTTAATGAAATGATAAGTAATAAATAATATTATATCAATCCTTTACAATTAATATTATATATATAATAAATAACTTATTTTATATAGGAAAAGTAAAGAAAAAGAAAATGATAAAAGAAAAAAAGTTGAAAAGAAAAAAAGAGACATCATATAAAAAATGTAAAGAAAAAAAAAGATAGCAATCCTGATTCCACTTAACCAGGGTGTTGGAACTAGGATCACGTGACCCTGATTCCACAAAAGAGAGGGGGACTTGGTTCCACGTCGAGAACCAAGCCCTCTTGGGGTGTTTGAGGAACTAGCTGGAACTGGTTCTAGCTAGTTCCACTAGACAAACACCCCTTAAAGAACAAAAGAACTCTACAACACATTTTTTTTTTCCATTCGAACATCTTACCAAATGGCTGTTAAGAGATCATCCACGATTCTAAAATGCTGTTAAGAGATC
The DNA here is from genome assembly GCA_030549335.1 of Pontederia crassipes. NCBI lineage: Eukaryota > Viridiplantae > Streptophyta > Magnoliopsida > Commelinales > Pontederiaceae > Pontederia > Pontederia crassipes. The sequence goes on from CM060198.1 coordinate 13,422,324, forward strand.
ATTCAAAATGCACTTGGATAATCAATTGTTGATCGATATACTTGCTGATGTGCTCACGCCACACAAAATGCATGCTTGAAGGTCGTGACCAGCACTATGGACGTCAATTGAATCTTTGATCATCTGATTTCCAGATTTCTTCTTCTAGTTCACAAAACGAGCATTCGCTTCGACAAATAATAATCCATTTCAAAAAGTCTGTAGTCTTGTTCCAGGATGAGTATTTTGGCATTCTTCTCTATCGTCTCTCCAACATGTAACGAGCGTCCACTCTGTGGAGAGGTCGTCCATTCATGAAGCCTCAAGTCTTTGTCTAGAGCGGGCATTCTATCACTCATTGCCATGAGCGGTTCCACCCCACCCCAGTGTCAAATCGAGTCGAATATGTAGGATGAAAGACACCAAGAGGGGGGGGGGGGTTGAATTGGTGTATTAAAAAACTTTCTCAAAATTCGCTTTCGGAAAGATTGATAAAAAGCCGATCACATGCAAATAAATATAAAGAGAAAGATAAAGATCAAACTCAGTGAGACACAATATGATGACGATGTTCGTCCACAACTTTTTAGCCTACGTCCCCGCTCTGACTTCTCGACCTCGAGACCGCAGGAGATTCACTATCTTTCTCTTTTCTTATAGGAAGAGAACAACCCTCTTTTACACAATCAAGCCTTCTTCTTCTCTCAAGAGGCAAGACACACCTCTTATACAAGGACTTTCAATCTCACTAGATCAGAAAATAAAATTTTCCTCTAACTCTTTTCTTTCACAAATTTTTTCTCTCACTCATGGCTAAGAAAAGAAAAGGGAAGAAACTTACACTTTTATGCTAAAAAACATGAAAGGAGTTATAGAATGCTTTCTCTTGCTTGGATGCTTTTCCTTCAGGCCTTGGCACTCCTTTTATAGGCTCCAGGAGGTAAAAATTCGTTCAAAAATATTTTCACAATTTTCTCCTCAAAAATTCTAGCCGTTATTGTTCATTTGACCGAAAGGCCGGTCGACCGCTGGGACGGGCCGGTCGACCGCTGGGACGGGCCAGTTGACCGGTCTATATGACCGTTGCTGCTTCTTCAGCCTTTTGAAGTTGTTCGGTCAACCGATCTTTTGACCGATACATCGACCGGTAATGTCTCGACGTCGACCGGTATAATTACTATCGACCGATATATCGACCGGTATAGTTTCAACGTCGACCGATATAATCTCAACTTTTCTTATGCTGATTATCAGTCGACCGGTGCCATGGCCGATCGACCGATGAGTCGATCGATCTTGCTAAAATTTTTTTTCTTCCAATTTAATTTGCCGATTTCTTCCTATACCTGCATTATCACAACTTGAACATAGATTAGTAATTTTTAGGTCCATTTTAATTTGTTATCATCAAAACATAGGATTCAATAATTTCTCCCTTTTTGATGATGGCAAATTAATTTGGACGATAGAAGAAAGAAAATGAAATGTAAGTTTAGTAAGTAGTAAGCAAGCTCCCCCTATATTTATGCATATTTCACTTTTTCTCCCTCTAAATAAGTGACATTTATATTCTCATTGTACCTTGGGACGATATGAACATATGGTGAGAAAGAAAAAATTAATATGAAATCAAAGTTGAAATCAAAAGGTATGGAAAGGTAAAGGTACTTCATTATGCAGAAAAGTCATCACATAAGAGGAGTCATCACATTTGTAAAGACATCATTCATATTACATTCATAGTTAATAATACATCATCAAATGGACTAAAGCGACACAAATGTATAACAACTTAACATACTAAGACACAAATGTAAGCACATAACAACATAACACACTAAGACACATAGAACATGATATCGTCCTAGACTTCTCTCCCTTTTGACATCATCAAAGAGGGAGACGACCCAACTTGTCACACCCCACTCTGTGACTAAGTTCTAATTCCAACTATTATCTTCCTTCATTATGTTTAGCAATTCTATAAATAAAATCAGCAAAACCTCCTCCCTTAATTATCTTATGTCATTTGTCAATACATACAAAAGATGCATATATATTCATCAAGGTCAAATAAATAGTTCTAAGATATATCATTCACATATTATCATTATAATTTTTTTTCACTAACCACCTCACATATAACACTCCACAGGATCAAGTTTTATACAACCTTACAAAAAGTTTCTCACAAACTTAATTACAACATCTAGACTATCTATTACATATGCATGCTTTTTAAAAATGAAAGTAGAGAGAAAATAAAAGTGCTCCAACGGCTCGACCTCTTCTATATGCATCAAAGGCAAACTTTGAGTCGATTCAACTCGAGAACTTATAATTATCTGAAAAATTCAACAAGGGTAATGTGAGCAATAATCGTTTGCTCAGTGAGTGGAATAAATGTACAACATAGGGGAACAATACAAGTGCATATAACGTTTAAATAATCATATTTCTTTCATATGAGAAAACGTTTAAAGCATAACTAGTATCACATAACTTTCCAAATCATATGAACTTTTACATAAATACAAAATATTCAAGATATCATCATATTCATAGTCAAAACTCCACACATGTGTCATTGCACATACTCATCATGGGTCAATACGTATTCCTCTATGATCATGTGTCATACAGTTAAGCAGAGCTTCATAATTAAGAGTATCAGATACGCAGAGCAAATCATGGATTAATACGTATCCCTCTATGATTGTGTGCCATACAGTTAAGCAGAGATTCACAATCAAGAATCTCAGATACGCAGAGCAAATCATGGATCAATACGTATCCCAATCATGATTGTGTGCCACCCAATCATGATTCTCAGATACGTAGAGCGATCATAGATCAATACATGCACGCAGAGCAGCCCCCAAAGGGCAAAGACACCCGATATACGCCCCAAAGGCTTCATGTATATCGAATGCGGTCCCAAAGACCTTTTTCAAACAGCATGGCTAATGAACACACGGAGTTTAATAATATCAAAATACACATGTAATCTCATATCATTATCAAATAAAACTTATTTTAACTTCACAAGCATTGTTCCCTGAAAATATTTTCATGTAAAAGGTTGTTCCATCTCATATAAAATCATTGAAACATATCATAAATACTTTTCATAGTTCAAGATATATTTTAATAATAATAATACTAATAATCTTTGCTTGAAATAATATCATAAATAAAAGAACTAACATATAACATTTTGCTATGTTGTAAATTTACCCACTCACCTTGTACTTTATCCTTTCAAGGAGGTTTACTGGATTTTCCTCCTTTCACTTGTAGCTTGTTAGTTCCCTACAAGCAATGATGTCTTTTTACTTTTCCATCACTAGTAAAAATACTATGCAGTGCATGCTCATGATGCATGAATAATTATACACATTAGAATGCATATAATTTCTTCTAAGTATTCATTGTTCAATCTCAGGTATCTATGTTCATAGGCTATTACACACTTCAACTACTTATTTCTATCCAGTCTCCTAAAACTTAACTAGGTGTTGTCTCAGGATTTCAGACCGAGTGACGTTTAATAAATAATTCATAATTTCTTAACTACATGAGCAAATCTTATGATTCTAGATAAATTAGAAACTAGACTTATTAAGTTTTCCAACCCCCAAACTTCATTTACTAATTCCAAGTGAGTAAGTCAATATTTAAGGCAACCTTACCTAGGGTTTGTGCCCTGGCAGACTGTGTGTCATAGAAAGATTAATTTATATGTTTCTTTATACTTGTCCATTTAACTAGGGCATAATTTTCCTGAAAACTAAAGTTCATTAGTATTTTTTCATAAAAATTAGAGAATTTAACTCGCTATATAGACTTATAACAAAAATAGTTAATTCGGGTTGTAATCTGTCAATGTCCTGGAATCTGACAGAAGCATCACTAAGAAATGAAAAATTCATTTCTCCCAAAATATAAGTCAAATACGATGATTCCACCTCTCACCGAACCCTTGGAATGTCTATATAATCAAATATAAATTTCAAACCCTAATTCATTATATTCTAACCGTGTCCTGACTTACAAATGGAACTTGTATCAGACTCGGGACAGGAAGAGTGACTTGCAAAGGTAAGTTCATAACTTCCTCTATAAAATTCCTTTTTAGGTGATTCCAGAGGCCATGGAAAGCTAACTTCAAATGGATGAACCGTACAAAATTTCATAATTTATGGTTCATTTTCACCAAAATTAATGATTCACTCAATCAGAGGAAACATTTTCGGATCAAAACTCACCTGGAACAGCCGACTTTCTCGATTTTCCCTAGGTCGTTTCGCTCGAGTTCTTCCTCTGGTAATTTTTCTACGGTGAAAAGATAAGGTTAGGTGTCTTATATATTTTTCTCCGAAATTTCTGAGGTCGTATGGCAGTTTGGAAAAAATATCCCTTTGAACATCTCTCACTTGTCTGCTTCAGCTGCTTGGAACTTAAGTGATGGTCAATCACATTTGTTTGTCATAACTAAGTGTTTTAACCCTAATTAAACTTATTTAATCCTATTTAAACATATATATTATAATATTTAGAGATTTTATGATTTATTCCTAATAACTCTATATAATTACTTTGTAGAGTTTATCAATAATTAAGTAAACATTATGCTCTAATTGAAATATTAATTACTATATACAAATCTCACTAAATGGACATCCAAACTAACTTAGTATGTTAATTAAATGCATGATTATGTGCAATGATGTTTGTAGAGCACGTCCGTGATACAACTACTCTTCATCGGGACTATCATCCTCACGAGCTACGGGCAGAATAAATCCCTGCGATGCATAGTAGGCCTGTAGCGATCCAACAAGGTAGCGGGAGTCACACTCCATCCGTCGAACATGTCGATCCATCTGAGTCACACGATGGTCTATGGCAGCCACCTGTTGTGAAAGAGCCGTGAAGTCAGAAATCTAAGGTAGCGTGCTGGGAAGGTCCAACATGCTCAGCGGATGCCGATGGTGGTGGAAAGCTAGGGCCCTCCGGTGCATCCTGAGTGTCCATCGCCGCTGGCTCGCCATCTGTGGCATCATCTCTATCGTCAGAATCTAGCACTGCCTACTCACTAAACCTAAGACCTTTTCGGTGTAAAGTCCCGGAACCAATGACGTCAGTGGGATGAGGTCGAATGTACTCCTCGTCAGCAGGGATCTCGACACCAAAGTGGAGTAAAATCTTCGTGATCCAAGCACCAAAATATAAGTGTTGTCATCCATGAGCAGTATAAGAGATCTTTTGAAAGGTGTAGTCCATGTGATAGAAGACATAATGACCGAAATGAAGAAATGAGGCATCACAGATGCAGAGACAATGAAGAAAGAAGAGATTAAAGTGAGTGACCTCTGTATAGTGCCCGGCTTGAGGAGTGATCATGTGGGAGGTGATGTGACATTTTCATGAGTGGATGAAGATGTCAATAGGCAGTTTCGACGGTATACTGGGCGTCTTGTCCAGCAAAAATTGTACGAATGCCATCCGCGAACGAAAGACTATTTTGATAATAATTAATTATTTGTACGGTTACCACATTTAATTATTTTACATATATGCCTTGAAAAATTATTTATAAAAGGTTTACGGACACATGACAACATATTATAATGCCAAATGTCAATCTCTTAGGCAAAGTACTCTCTTTTTAATATAGTATAGATTTACCATTAGTATGATACAAATTATATAAAAAATAAAATTCTCACCAAGTTCATAGAATCAACACAATATAAAATTTGGAGTCACAAAACTTGAGTTGGACTGTATCTAAAAATAGGAATATACCGAGTTGATAGTACTATTGAAAAGCACTAAGCAAAATGAGTTGTTAAGGGTTGTACTAAGTATTCTCAATTGTTAAGTTTGCACCTAAAAGGATCATCTTAGTGTCAATTACATATGTGAATTCGTAGTCATTCAAAATAGATGTGAAAATTATTTTTCTTGGATAATTGACTGAAGATATATATATATATATGATATGTGAGCTTACTTTTATGTAGAGGATCAAGATAATAAGTTATATAAATTAAAAAATCATTATATTATTTAAAACATTATCACATCAATGGTACAAAAAGTTTCATGAGACATCCAATTTGGTTCCATTGCAAATAAATTGGACCATTATGTGTAGATCGAGAAGAGTGAGGATAATTCGTAATTATGTCATTACACAGATGATATTTTTCTCATAGAAACTGATGTCATAATGCTTAATGAGATGAAAGAAAAATTGAGCAAACAATTTGTAATGAAGGATGTGGATGAAGCGTCCTATGTTTTTTAAATTCAAATTACTCAAGATAAAAACTTAAAGATATTGAGTTTGAGTATGAACAAAATTTGAATAAGACAATCAAAAGATTTGGAATATAGAATAACACTATAGCATAGACATCGATTATGATTGAGAATGGATTTAGTAAAAGCTAGTGTCCCAACATAAGGCAAGAAACTTGGAGATTCCCTATACACAAATAGTTGGTAACTTGATGTATACGATATGACTAAATTTAAAAAATGCAAGCCTAGTTAGTGAGTATCAAAGTAATTCCAAAAATGCACATTAGAAAATAATTGAAAGAATTCTTAGATATCAGAATGTACAGTACAACTGAAATTAACATATCAAATTGAAATGTTGGAGGTTATAGATTACTCAAATGCGTATTCGAAGGGGATATTGATGTCGAAAAATCTACATCAATCACTTCTTTTTGTTGTATTGCAATTATTGTTTTGTGGTAAAAAAAAGGTGATGTGTATATTGTCTAGAGCAGAGCTCATTGATTCAAAGAACCATCCATGCGTTATGGATCAGACATTTTCTTTTAGAATTAGCGCTCAATCATTATAAATGTACTCGATCAAACATTTATTTTTCATTAGTGTTAGTGAACAATGAAACATTTTTTATTGGAATAGACATTTATTATTCATCAGTGTTGTTGATGTACACATATTTGAACATATAATAAAGATTGCATTTAGAATTATTTTGGATAGTTTTATCAGCACATGCATCATTTTATTTAATTATTTGTTTCTATTTCTTTGAGTTTCCCCCTATCAATATGTGTTAATTTTACAGGAAATTCATCTAAATGGAAAATTGAAGAGTTTAACATCATGGCCTATGAAACTTACATCATGGTTGTGACATTCAAATTTTATGGGTCATTGTCCACTACAAGAAATCTATCTATTAGCGATTCAAGCAAGGCGTCACTAACTCGGCACTAAAGCATGGCTGAAATAAATAGCTACACGTTAGTATCAACATGGCATCATAGAGAGGAGACACTGATGTTCGGTAGCTATTAGCGTCACAATGGCGCCAAGGACAAATGGGACGCTACTAGAGCCACATCTTGACGCTATTACGACATTATCATGACGTGTAAAGTGTCGTTGTGAGGAGTCTTGGTGCATCGCTAACCCGATTCTAAGATGGCACTAAATATTGTGATGCTAATTCGACGCTACAGTGGCACTAAGTTTGTCCTTGTGACGCTACATAGACACTATATTTGTGATGCTATATTGATGCTCAGATGACGCTAGTATGCAATGCTATCTCGGCACTATGGTAGTGCCAATGTAATGCGATGTCGCGTTGCATCTCTAACGTGATGCTAAATTGATGCTTATGACCGTGAAGCGATTTTTCTATAGAGTAAAAAAATTCGGCAAGTGTACCGATCACACAAGTAGTAAAAAGATATCGATCCCACGAGGACTTTTGTCTCTAATTCTTACTCGATGAAAAAAATCTTTAAGAGAAATGAATTTTGAAGATAATCAGAGGAAACAAGAAACAGATGCAAGAAAAGGAAATACCAACTAGAAGAAATGTTGATTTTACTAAGCATTCCTCCACTGTTAATCGAGTAAGAAATTCACATTTGATGGAAATAATATAAATTAGGACTCTAACTAGATGTCATATATGCTTTATCAATTAAATATTTGAAGAAAGTTCAACCAAATCATTCTCCAAATATTTAAGGATTAAAGCATACGTGATTCAAGTCATCTCAAAGACTCCTCAACCGAGTAAATCTCACATAGTAGATAGGGGAGAGATATGAGATGTCAAAAATAGATTTGATTCAAACAGAACATTCATATTCAGATAACGAAAAAAATCTTTCATAAAAAATAACAGTGGAGTTCAACAACGTAAAACCAATAAAGAAAGACTACTCCATTGCTGAAGAATTAAACATCATAATACCAAAAATTAGAGTACAAAATATGAGTAAGAAAATATAACTCTAAAATATGACTCTAGACAAAGTAGCCACAAGACTCTATAAAGTGGATGATTTTTTTCTCAGCTCTGATGATCCTTTGGTGTGGAAGGAAAGGTCTTTTTATAATCGCTTGTGAGAAAAAATGTGGATGTCAACACGGACCGTGTCATTAATGACATGGGCTGTGTTGATTAATGTCGTGATCACGCGAATCGCAGCTTGGCGCAAAAAATTCTCAAATATGCATAACGCAGACCCTGTCATTAGTGACACGAGCCATGTTGTCTTCTGGAATCGTCGGGAAATCTTCTCGTCATTATCTAACGCGGTCCGTGTCAAGGCAAAATGGATCATTTTAATCAGCACGTGATAGAAATCCCCCCCCGCCGTGTTGATGGTGACGCGACATGATGAAAAATGGTCCGTGTCATTTGAACACGGGCCGTTTTCCTCTCCTGCACCGCAGACGTTGTGCAAATCACATAATCAAAAGGACAATAATATTTCTATAAGAAAAATAAGACAATTGATTCATGATCATTCAATTTTCAACTTATTAAAGTGCTATATAATATACAAAATTGAGCATGCATCACAATACCCAAGTTTGAATATTTTGTGCCAATATTTTATGTGCTCCTTATATATTTTCCTATTTTCATAAGCATTCCAGTTCATTCAGCTTGAGTAACTTTTCCTTCGTTATTTTTGTACGCTCAAAATTAAGAAATTTAGTAGCCCAATAAGCTTTATGCTCTAGTTCAACAGGTAAATGGCATGCCTTACCAAATACAAGTCTATATGGAGACATTCCAATAGGAGTTTTAAAAGATAGGCCCACAAAGCATCATCTAATTTTAAAGACCAGTCCTTCCTAGAAGAATTCACAATTTTTTCCAAAATGCATTTTATTTCCCTATTAGATATCTCAACTTGACCGCATGTTTGCGCATGATATGGAGTGCTGAGTTTATGTGTAACTCCAAATTTTGCCAAAAACCAAAAAAATTGTGCATCTTTAAAAATGGTGGGCCAATAAAACCCACTTTTCAAGATTTTTGCAACTGTCCGATTGGGGCCAAAGTGGCCTCCTGTGGCAATTTGTAAGGATGCTTTTGAATTCAAAATCAGGGACATAGCATCTAATTACTTGATCTGCAGAAATTTAAAAAGATATGGATCTTCCCACAAGTAATGTTTCACATTTGAAAAGAATTTCTTCTTTTGTTGTGATGTCCATTTTATAGGAAGACAATTTCCTGTAAGAAAATTTGCAAAATCAGCAAACCAAGGTGAACTCTCAATCTATTTTATTTTATCACAAGAGTTGATGGAAAAGATTTTCTCATCCAGAAATTCTTCAAGTATATCGATTTTCTCAATTGGAGAAACTTCCAAATGAGATAGATGATCAGCGACGCTTTCTCGGTCCCCTTCTTATTTCTAACTTCCACGTCAAATTTTTGTAAAAGAAGAATCCACCTGAGTAGTCGAGGTTTGGCTTCTTTTTTTGACATGAAATGTCTTATAGCTGTATTTTTTTAACATGAAATGATCAATGTAAACCACAACTTGTGAGCAGACTAAATAAGATCTGAATTTGTCAAAAGCAAAAATGACAGCTAAAAATTCTTTCTGCGTTGTGGTATAATTCATCTGTGTTGGAGTTAGAGTTCACGGTCTGCGTTTTCTAGAAACACAGTCCATGTTCCTTGCAACATGGCCCATGTTAATCAACAATCACCATATCTTTAAAATTGAGATATTGTGCGGAAATCATTCTAACAATATATAAAACAACCCATGCTTTAATAACGCGATCCATGTTATTAATAACACGGTCCATTTTATTAATTTCGTCAGATTTTCTTAACCAAATAATTATATTTTGATTAATACGACATATATCATTGATGACACGATCCGCGTTGATTCTTAGAGGACATATGCAATTTCAACTATAAAAAGGGGTCCATATCACCTCACTTAATCATCTGAGTCTAGAATTCAAAATCCATTGCAAAGTCAAGAAGAGAGAGCCTCTGGTCGTCTACTCGATGGAGTCGATGGAGATTCTTCCAGAGGAGTTTACATAATTTTGAAGAGATTATTTCTCCTATTTTCTATCTTTTAATCTCTTATTTTATCTCTCTACTGCAATTTTGTTCTCTATCTATGTAATAGAGTTCTGATTAGGATCCATTTATGTTGGACTTTGTTAGATCGTTGAATAAGATTCACTATTCAGAATTTTCTGAATATGTATGCTGATTTTAATACTTTCTTCTGAGTATTCAATTTTAACCAGTTGGTATTATCGAGATTTGTTCTTCTGACCTCTCTCAGTTTATTGATCTTTCGATAAGAATTTCATATTCTATCTCTATTTACTTGGTTGAGATTTAGAGATTTGTGAATCATTAACTCACTCAGTTGAGGTATTTTTGAAATAGGATTGCATCGCTAAAGCATCTTATCAAAAGTTAGTTAGAGATTGATTCAGTTGAACTTTCTCTATCTAATATTGTGATAAGATAGTTAGGTCATCTGGTTTGAGACCTTTACTTTTTGACATCCTTTCCATCATAAAATTTAGTTTTGTTTTAGATCTTTTATTGAAAGATATTGTTACTCTCATCTTGTTTGAACATTTCTATTCTATTTATTTTGAGACTTTAGGCTGGATCAATTTTAATATTCCTTATTTTATTTATTTTGAACCAAATATTATCTCTTTTTATCATCTAATTAAATTGAGAATAAAGATAAAGATAGAATAGTCCTCGTCGGTTCGATACTCTTCTCACTCTTTATTACTTGATTCGACCTAGTACTCTTACTAGTATTTGCGCTATACAAAATTATCGCATCAAGTTGCGCCAAAAACTTGATGAGATTTTTCTATAGAGTAGACAAATCCGGCAAGTGTACCGATCGCACAAGTAGTAAAAAGATATCGATCCCACGATGACTTTTGTCTCTAATTCTTACTAGATGAAAAAAAAACTTTAAGAGAAATGAATTTTGATGATAATCAGAGAAAACAAGAAATAGATCCAAGAAAAGGAAATACCAATTAGAAGAAATGTTGATTTTACTAAGCATTCCTCCACTATTAAATGAGTAAGAAAATCACATCTCATGGAAATAATATAAATTAGGACTCTAACTAGATGTCCTATCTATTTTATAAATTAAATATTTGAAGAAAGTTCAACCAAATCATTCTACAAATATTTAAGGATTAAAAGATAAATGATTCAATTCATCTCAAAGACTACTCAACCGAGTAATTATAAGTCCACACCCCTCTAAATCTCACAGAGTAGATAGGGGAGAGATATGAAATGTTAAAAATAGATTTGATTCAAATAGAACATTCATATTCAGACAACAAAAATAATCTTTCATCAAAATAACAATGAAATTCAACAACGTAAAGCCAACAAAGAAAGACTACTCCATTATTGAAGAATTAAACATCATAATACCAAAAATTAGAGTAGAAAAGATGAGCAAAAAAATAGAACTCTAAAATATGACTCTAGACAAAGTAGTCACAAGACTCTATAAAAGTGGATGATTTCCTTCTCTGCTTTGATGATCCTTTGGTGTGGAAGGAGAGGTCCTTTTATAATCGCCCGTGACCAAAACTCTGGGTTTCAACACGGACTGTGTCATTAATGACACGGGCCATGTTGATTAATCTTGATCTAAGATTTTCATCTGTGTTAAAAGATCTTTGATTATGCACTTTTTCTCAAACATTGCCGTGGTCTTTTTATAGATGGCTTCTCAAAGAAGAGGATCAGCGTCCACCAGTGAGAATGAGATGCATAACGAAGTAGAGACCCACTTCATTCCTCCACCTCCATTGTATCCGCCTCCGCCATCCTCTCCCTTGCCCGATTCGCCAGTGCAGTAGGGACGCCAAACCCCCACCCCTTGTACACTGCAAGAATTTTGGAGGTCGAAACCTCCGACGTTTAATGGGGAGGGAGGTATCGAGGTTGCTGAGCAGTGGATAGAAACGTTGGAGGAAAAGTTCGACATCCTCGACGTTCCTGAGAACAAGAAGGTCCTATTCGTTGGAGATACTCTCCAGAAAGATGCAAAGGAATGGTGGAAGGCAAGGAAAGCCACCAGTTTTCCGAGAGTCAGGACTGTCGAATGGGGAGACTTCCGCAAGGCATTCGAGATGCGTTACTTCCCAACCTTTCAGGAGGACTTGAAGCAGAAGGAATTTCTGCACCAGGAGCAAGGGACCATGACAGTGGACTATTACGTGACCAAATTCATCCTGTTAAAGAAATACTCAAATTTGATTATGGACGAATTGGCTCTAACGAAGCGTTTTGTGGATGGACTGAGGCCCGCATTGAGGTCTCAAACTAGGTCAGGGAATTGCAAAACCCTGGATGAAGCGATCAGCCTAGCAACCATGACCGAGAAGGACCATCAGGACCTCCTGAAGGAGAAGAGGGCCCAACAGAATGTGGGACAGAGTTCCCATCAGCAACAACAGTTTCGAGGGAACAACCGGCAACACCAACGATGGGATAATCGGTACCACCCATATTCAGTGCCTCAACAGAACCACCACCCTCAACAACAACAACAGCCATACCGTTCTCCACAACAAGTCCCTTCCCCACAGCAACAACAACCACAGCAGCAGCAACAACAACGACCCCCTCAGCAGGCGCAGAGGCGCCTAGCCCAGCAGCAGAGGCAACAGCCTCCTAGAGTCCCTCAAGCACCACCAGCACAAAGGTGAGCGGATTTTATGCAGCACCTGTGGTAGGACCCATGCTGGGAAATGTCGAATGAAGTCTGGAGCTTGCTACTACTGCGATAGAATGGATCACATCGCAGTGAATTGTCCAAGACGTGGACAACAACAGTTGGTGCAAGGAAGACTCTTCAATTTGGAAGAGGATGCTCCACAGAATGACGCTGAGGTCATTCGAGGTATGCTATTCGTAGCTGATTTACTTACAAAAGTACTGTTCGATTTCGGTACTTCACATTCATTTATATCAGAGAAATGTGCCAGAACACTAGGGTTAACTGCAACGAATTTAGAGCATAAGATGAACATCTTGACCCCTCAAGGAACTCTGATTATCACAAAACATCTTCCTAACGTACCCATAGAGATAGAGAAAAGGAACCATCCTACAAATCTTATCATTATCCCTATGAGAGATTATGATATAATTTTGGGCATGGATTGGCTAACCTCACATGATGCTTCCATATTGTGCAAGCAAAAGAAAGTGATCATAGGCACACAAAGTACATATAAGGTTATAGTACGAGGTATTGCATAGGAAGAACCAAAGATCATAGTATGTGCCATGAAGGCATAGAAGTTACCTCAAAAGGGATGTAAATGTTACCTAGCAAGTGTGACCAAGATAGAGGAACTAAAGAAAACTCCTCAAGACATAGAAATTGTAAGGGAGTTCCCTGATGTGTTCCCTAATGACGTTAGTGGTCCACCGCCCAGGAGGGAGATAGACTTTCATATTGAGGTAGCGCCCGGCAACACTCCAATCTCCAAAGCTCCATACCGTATGGCCCCAACAGAGATGAAGGAAATAAAGGACCAGATTCAAGAGTTACTGGATAAAGGTTTCATCAGGCCTAGTGTCTCACCATGGGGTGCACCAGTTCTCTTCATCTAAAAGAAGGACGGATCATTAAGACTCTGTATCGACTACAGAATGTTGAACAAAGTCACAATAAAGAAGAGGTACCCGCTGCCTCGCATTGACGATCTATTTGATCAACTATTCAAAGCAAATGTGTTTTCCAAAATTGATCTGAGGAGCGGATACCATCAGCTAAGGGTGGCAGAAGAAGACATTCCAAAGACGGCATTCCGGTCAAGACATGGACATTATGAGTTTCTGGTGATGCCGTTTGGGTTAACAAATGCCCCGGTAGCATTCATGGATCTCATGAATCGAACTTTCCATGAACACCTGGATAAGTTCGTAATTGTCTTTGTTGACGATATTCTCATCTACTCGTCAAGTATGGAGCGGCACAGAGAACATCTGAGGACAGTGCTGGAAACTTTGCGGACAAAGAAGCTGTATGTGAAGTTTTCTAAATGTGAATTTTGGCTAGAGCAGATAATGTTTCTCGGACACATCGTCTCTAAAGATGGAGTTGCGGTGGTTCCCGCAAAGGTAGAAACAGTGTCCAATTGGACCCAACCAAAGAACGTCTCCGAGATTAGGAGTTTCCTCGATTTAGCCGGCTACTATAGACGTTTCATCAAGAATTTCTCTAGAATAGCATTGCCGCTGACCAAGCTTACAAGGAAAGGAGAAAAGTTCATCTGATCACCCAAGTGTGAAGAAAGTTTTCAAGAGTTAAATGAACGGCTAACTTCAGCGCCAATCCTGATGTTACCATAAGGCAACGGTGGTTACGTGGTTTACAGCGATGCTAGTGGTACAGGATTGGGGTGCGTATTGATGCAACATGGGAAAGTAGTGGCATACGCATCCAGACAGCTGAAGAAGCATGAGGTTAATTATCCAACGCATGACCTCAAGTTGGCCGCAGTAGTGTTCGCCCTCAAGCTTTGGCGCCACTATTTATATGGAGAAGAATTTGTGGTCTACACTGATCACAAGAGCTTTGAGTATGTTTTACACAGAAGGAGTTGAACATGCGCCAAAGGCGTTGGATGGAATTCTTAAAGGATTACGAGTTTGCCATCAACTACTAACCTGGTAAGGCAAACTCAGTAGCTGACGCTCTCAGTCAAAGATGGGAAGGATCCTTAGCTTACATGCGTCTACGACGGTTTGAACTTATGGAAGAACTGTTCAGATGAACACCAAGAGTGAAACATGATGGATCACTAATGATGATGCAACGTATGGTACCAGATTTCATAGGGAAAATCATCGAAGCACAAGTAGAAGATTAAGAATATCAGATGATGATGATAAAGACTAGACTAGAAACTACCAATTTCAAGGTCTCTTCGGATGTTGGCATCAGATACCGCGATCGACTATGGGTACCAAATAATCTTGAACTCCGAAGAGAAGTGCCAGATGAATGCCACAAGCCCGAGTTTGTAATCCACCCAGGGACTACAAAAATGTACAAAGACGTACAGAGGAGTTTTTGGTGGCCAGACATAAAGAAGGAGATAGTGGAGTATGTCTCCAAATGCATAGTGTGTCAACAAGTCAAGATCGAACACCAAAAACCACAGGGAACCTTGAAGAGTCTGGGCATCCCACAGTGGAAGTGGGAAGAAATATCAATGGACTTTATCACAGGCTTACCTCGGATCTCTGAAGGGGCATGATGCCATTTGGGTTATAGTGGACCGACTCGCTAAATTGGCTCACTTCCCACCCCTTAAGGTAAAACAATCTCTTGAAAGTCTCATGGATCTACATGTGCATGAGATTGTTAGGCTTCACGGGATCTCGACAGCCATAGTATCCGATAGAGATCCCAGATTCACATTAAGATTATGGAAGAGTCCCCAGAATGCTTTTGGGACAAGACTCCAGTATAGTACAACCTTTCACTCACGGACTGATGGGCAATCAGAGAGGACAATCCAAACATTGGAGGACATGCTGAGAGCATGCGCTTTGGATTGGCATGGTAATTGGGATAAACATCTTCGTCTCATAGAGTTTTCCTACAATAACAGCTTTCATGCTAGCATAGAGATGTCTCCCTTTGAAGCATTGTATGCTCGCCCATGTCGCTCTCCGGCATGTTGGGGTGAAGTGGGCGAAAGGAAGATCTTGAGTGCTGAATTGCAGAAGCAGACACAGGAGTACACGGACAGGTTGAAACTGATAAAGAAAAGAATGAAGTCTGCTCAAGATCATCAGAAAGCCTACGCTGACAAGAAGCGCCGAGAACATAAGTTCAAGGCGGTTGACCAAGTTCTACTCAAGGTCTCCCCCACCAAAGGAGTAATGCATTTTAGCAAACGGGAAAAATTGAGCCCAAGATATGTAGGCCCATTCGAAATATTAAATATGATTGGAGATTCAGCATGCAGATTGGCCATGCCTCCAGCCTATTCAAGAGTACACAATGTCTTCCATGTCTTCCTACTCCAGTTGTACAAGCACGATTGCACCAACGTGATCCAAATTGAGGAACCAAATTTTAAGGAGGATCTGACATATGAGGAACAACCCACGAAGATATTGGAATACCAAGAACATCAACAAGAAAAGAAGAGAGTAGCACTGGTCAAAGTGGCATGGAAGCATCACCAAGGGAAAAAGGCAACTTAGGAAGTAGAATCAGAAATACGAGAGAAATTCCCTGAACTATTTGGTAAGTCATAACTCTTATCCAAATTCGAGGACGAATTTTCTTTTAAGAGGATAATAATGTGACGCATCGTATTCAAAAGAAAAGGGAGGCGAACGATCGGCAGGGGAGGAAAATTCCTCCCCTGATTTCGTGGCCGTTTCATCTCCGACCGACCAAGGGTCGGCTGGGGTTATATAAGGGGCGATGGGGATCGCCCATGCGCCCCCTTGGAACCCCCTGCCGACCACCTCCCTCGCCTCCTTCTTCCTCTCGTTCGGCGATCGGCATGCGCGAGCGGCAGAGCAGGGACGACCGACACATGTCACCTCCCGACGACTCCTCAACGCGTGGCGACCCTTCTCGACGTGTGCAGGAGCCGGGCGACTCTCCCTCGCCGATCAGGAACGTCCAGCGACCCCTCGGACGGCGACAGGAACGCCGACGAACCCAAATTTCGACGAAAGAGGTACCTTTGGCGTTTTAAATCCCTAGACGAAGAATTATGGATCATTAAATGCAAAGAGTTATATCTTTATGATCCTGAGAGTATTACCTTTAATTTTTGTATTCATGTCGTGTTGATTTGACGATCGGAAGATAGCCGGAATCGATGGATAAATCCAGCGGTCCTATTTTATCGCAGGGACCGGTCGATCAATTTTTATCAGCGGTCGACCGGTCCACTCACAGAACCCTTACGAGTTTAGATTAATCGGTCGACCGGCCTCACCATGGCGGTCGACCGATCTATCTATAAATGGACAGATTTGCTTATCAAATTGGTCGACCGAACTTCAGAAATGATCGACCGATTCGACGCGCAGTGCGTGTCTACACGGTTATACAATCGGTCAATCGGCCACCCGAAAGGTCGACCGATCATAGAGTAGCGGTCGATCGGCCCTATGAGTACGGTCGACCGACCTACAAACACTCGACCGAACCCATAGGAACGGTCGACCGGTCCAGAAACGGTCGATCGATTCCGATAGTGAATCAAATGATGATTTTAAATCAAAATCTGAGACTCTAACCAATTCACCTATATTGATTGAGTCTTATTGTACAGAGATTAACTCCCAATTGAGTTCTGAATCATAGATGTTATGATAACCAAAGATAAACAATGTAAAAATAAAGATATGGAATCGCTAAGTGCCGCCCCAAAGTTAAAGCAAAGATTAGAGTTAAAGCAGAGGAGGGATAGGTAGTTAGCTAAGGGGACAGCGAAGCTACTGTCTTAAATGACCATTATTCCTGAGATTCAGGTCTTCTCCCACCTGTATCTCGAATGAAGGGTGATGCAATGGTCACACTCCTTCCCTAGAGATTATTGTATTGTGCCAGAGGGACATGTAGCTAGCTGAGGAGACAGTGAACCTACAAGCTTCGTAATTGACCACTATTCCTGAATTGTAGGAATTCTTCCACCTACCTTCCGAATTGAGTGAGGTATTAACACCCATCACTTTTTTCCTTTATGGGCTTACTGGCATCAGAGATTCAGAGAGGCACCTCTGGCATCCTAACTAATAAAGTCGAGCTCGCATAGGACAACCAACTTTAAGGATATTGTAGTAATGTAAAAGACGTAGTGTAACTCACAGCAAAATAATGCAAAGTAAAGCAATGTAAGGCAGAGTAATGTAAAGTAAATGTAAAGCAGAGTACTGTAAAGTAAAGCAATGTCAAGTAAAGCAATGTAAAGCAGAGTAACGTAAAGTAAAGAAATGCAAAACAATGTCAAAGAATTACGTATGGATTCATTATTGATCTATCGATTTTATGATTTTCATCAATCCTTATTTCACCGTCTATTGCTATTGTTCTGGGCTTTTTGCTCATAGGTATTCGATTCTCCTGCATTGGGATTTTGCAGGTGAGAATGCCAAAACTTGGAGAATGCTGCACATGACTGACACTTTTGCTCCAAGCTTTCTTGCTACATATCTTTTAATTACTGTAATAGTTCTGAGACATCATATTATTCTGCTCATTGAACCTCCGACAATCTTTATTGTGTTTTCCGCATATTTCATTGCATTAAAAGACATCATGGACTTCCACATTAAAGTCCTTCATTATAATATTTCGACTAGTGAACTTCCGCATTTTTAGGTTTTCTATTATATTATAATTATATTGGTGCCACGTATACTATTTTGTTGAATGGTCAAGGTCAGTAGTGCAATTGGCAGGGTAGCGCCTCCAGGGGCGATTTTGGGGGCGTTACATTGTTTCTCTGAAAATATTTTAGGCCTAGAGTAATATTTGTTTTTAGTTACCAAATCATGCCTACAATATCAACTGACTTACGGGAATGAGTTGCTCAAGTTTTTTTTCCTTTTTGGTCAAATTGAATGCTATGAAAAGCAAGTATCTCTTCTACAATTTCCAGCCTCTAAATTAGCTGATTAGTAGCTAAAATTTTATGTCAGTCCATCTTTTCATTCTATTAAGTTTTTTATATCTCTCTCTCTCTCGCTGGGAAAAAAGAGAGTTTCCGTCTTGAGTATATGTTGGTCCATGTTTCAATCAGCTCACACTTGAGAGCGTGACTGTTCAAGTTTAAATATCAAATTACAAACTGATTCTCCGTTGATTAAATGGAAAATCTTTACAGTTGGAGGAACTTCGAGCTGATATTATTGACCTGAAGGAAATGTATCGAGAACAAGTAGATTTGCTTGTCAACAAGGTACCACTTCGTTTGTTATGTTTTTTTCTTGATTTTTAGTTGGGGTCGTATAATTCTCACTGATCCCTGTTTCTATATCCCGACAGATTAATATGATAAATTCTGCATCCGGAGTGGCATGATCATTTGGTTGCTTCTTCTGCCGATCAGAGCACATGAATCTCAGATTATGCCACTTTTGATATTTAGCATCAAGGTCCAATCATTTCTCCGTTTGTATCAAGGTTTTGTGTAGCTTTCATTCGGAGTTAGGTTGGGAAGTTAACAAACCGTTTAAGTGGAAGATGATATATATGTTGTATATTGCTAATTACAATCTCTTATTCATTTGATTTAATGCCAAGGTGAGATGTGATGTATGGCAGCCGATTTTTCTTTCACTAATAGAATTGCTTATGTAATTATAGGAAATGTATATTTTTTTTTAAAACATCTTTCGATAATTCAATAGATTTCTATTTTTTATTACTTTTTTTCTGCAAGCTGTTCTTTAGCACTCGCCTGAAACATTTGGTTGACGGGTTAAACTATAAGATAAAATACAGTGTCCGCTGTCCAATTTTGGAAGGATATTGCTGTCTAGATTTGAAAAAAAAAATGTAGTTTTATTTTATTTTATTTTACTTTTCAACGATTAAATGTACCTACTATTTTTTTGTCTTTATTTGAATTGCTAGTAAAAGCTAGAGTGTAGTTGGAAAATTAAATAAAAAGGGTAAAATACTGAATAATTTGTAAAAGTAGCAAATGTGAAATGTGAAAATTTCAGTTTGTGTGAACACAAAAATAATTCATAATCTGGGAGAGAGTAGATTTTTTTTTTCAAATAAAAAATTCCGCAGATAAACAATATTTCAAATGTTACACAATTTGCTGTGTGATGTTTTCCTTGGGGTGTGCTGTATCAAAATGATAGGGTATAAGAAATTAGATCCTTTCTTCTCAAAGACCATCAAGATCCACTCGGTTTTTCTAATCGTATTGCATTATTATATTTTTTTGTAACATGAAAAGAAAAAACTTTTAAACTTTTTAATGAAAGAGAATAGGAAATTATCAAAACCATTGAATTTATTATTTTTTTTCAACAAACATGGGAAGCCTCAAGCGTCTTGCTCTGCCATCGCTACGGTTACCTTGAAACGTATGGATGATCTTATTTTTACTGGTATGGTCCTCCACGAACAGTTTCCCCAACGAGACCCAGATCCATACCCCTGTTGCAAGGGAACACTTACATATGTAACAGTGTAAGAGGTAACGAGACTTCTTAATGTAGACGATGAACAGTCTTGGATGGAGCTGTATCTCAGAGAAAACTCCTGACCTTGTGTTAGGACTTTTACACGAAAAAAATTATTCACCATATAAAAAATCGAGAAATTAAGATGACATGCAGAGTTTTATTTGATAAAAAATAGAAGAGCATTTGTTTTTCCATCCGTAGTGTGATGACATTTTTTACTTCAAAATGTCTTGAGACCCAGACGAATTTTTCGTAAGAATAAGATTCAAGACATTATTAACGTATTGTCTCACTTCATCATTGCAGGTCCTATGGAATGGCTCCCTTACCGGCAATTTAGAGATGGCTCACAAGGTTCTTCCCTCTCCTCTTACATGTTCACCCTCTACATCTAATGCCTCAGTCACCTTATTACTAAGCAATTGAGGATGGCAGCTGGCACTCAATCAAGATTGGAGGAACATACCCAAGCCTCTCACATCTACTCTTCGCGGACAATATTCTATTACTTGCGGAAACTGCAAATGGAGACCATACTCTCAATCCTTAACCAGCTCGAAGATGCCGCGCGGCCGAAAAGTGACTACCATCATGCTAGTCATCACTCATCTCAAAAGAAAATCTTCTTTTGGCAAATCAGTGCCTGCACTGCTCCATGAATGAATAATGCAGCAATGCTCCTGGTTTCCCTAGCATACATGATAGAGCGAAGAAAGGACATTTTGGCAAGATCATGGACAATATCAAAACAAGGATTAATGGCTGGTTTGCTAACACACTCAACTTTGGGGGAAGATTAACTCTTGCACTGTAGCGCCCCGACGGACGCCACATATGGTGCTTCTTTACTTTTACTTTGACTTTTTTACCTCTTTATTTGACCGATTTGTTGATCGGGCAGTCAACTTCACAAAAGCGCGAAATGGAAGACTTAAGAGATATAATATAATAATGCAGCGGAAGATTTAAATAAAAAATAGCGGAAAGCATGATGAACATGATAACGGAAGACTTAAAGAAGAATAGAATATCACAGCGGAAGACTAAATGACAAGAAAGAAAGACACAACAAAAAATGAAAGCAAATGCGGAAGCAATAATATATCAAGGTTTGAACTAGCCTTCATTTAAGGCAACAATGCATGAGCCACATTCGTCCAAAAAGTGACCAAACTATATTCCAAAAAAGTGTCCGAGTATGAGGAAATAATCTCATTACTCGACACAATGCGGAAACAAAAAGGTGTACTAGTCCGCCTCGAAACAGTGGCTCATAAATGCAAAGCTAGTCTAGATAAAGTAATGACTACGGTCCATAAGGACACAATGGGACCCATCGCCGTACACGACCCAACACATGCAACGATACATAAGGTAACTACTGCCACGCTCTAACATGACCATATGGAATAGGACACCACCCCGCGGACACCTCCGTACACGAAGCACCGCCTCCCAAATGATCATTATGTACCTGTGAGGATCACACAGGGAAGCAAGCTCAACCGTTAGCTTAACACTAAGTGTGGGTTCATATAAATCATAAATCAGTTCTATCCAAACACAGCATGAGGATATGGAATCAACATAATGAGAGAGCAAATCATAATGGATAGAATTTTCATGAATCATGGCATAGAAAGAAATCATAATAGCAACATCATACAAGAAGATTGAAATCATGATAGAGAACACGTCTTTTCATATTCACCTATCATGCTTAACTTTCATACCAATTGTACTTGCTTACTTTCATGCTTTTCATGTCATGCATCTTTCATAACTTTACATCTTTGCATGCTTTGCATCTTTTACCTTTATCTTTTTGAAGAGCTCTTCATCTTGAAGGGAAATACCATTGCTTGGAATGGATACACGACTATCTAGACATCTTGTGCTCGTGGGGGATCAGTGCCACGGCGAACAATGTCGGGTTTGAATGCCCTCGCAACCGGTGAGATGAAATATCCATGGGAGGAACTTCCGTCTAGATAGAGCAAATGGTAATCCATGAGGGGGCCTGTTACGAGACGAGAACGTCACCCCTCATCACACCCGCGCCTATCTTTCGGTCCGTCCATCGATCAAGGCAACGACAGGTAACCTACGCCTGTCTTTCTGTCTAGTCACCGATCAAAGCATAGACAGGTCCTCATCTTAATTTAGTCTTTGTTTAGTTGAATAATCAAGTGAATGGAAGTCATTTTAGAAATCAGGGTTTGGGCGAAGGGTCATGACTTCCAATCCACACGACAGATGCCCTAAGGTCACGGTCATCTATCGAACATTTTAGTCGACCAAGGAGTGTGGTCACCATTTCTTATCATTCTTATTCTTCATATCTGATTTCTCAATCCTTCATCGTCATGTTCATGGGAGTCGTTGTCAATTCAAAATCATGGTTCAAGTCATGTTTTTCGTGAAGATTAATGTACTTCATGGCATAACAAGCATAATCAATTCCGGTTCTTTCTTGAAGGGAGATTTCATAATCATGTTCATGTAAAAGGCATGGTCTGTATAAAATCAAGGGTAACATTCATGGGTTGTCATAACAATAATCAGGAGGTTTCACATTTCTTTAAAAAGTCAGAAATCGTAAGCATCGAAAAAATTGGACCAGAACCCGGGCCGAGTGAAGGGAGACCCGGGCCGAGTTGATCCAAATCAAACTCGGTTTGTCGGAGTGACAAACTGAGGAGAACCCGGGCCGAGCATGGTTTACACCTGGGCTGAGTTGGGAAGACGACTGAGTCGGGAGAATCGATTCTCCCGATCATCTTCTCCGCGCAGGAACCCGGATCGAGTCGTGGGTGACCCGGTCCGGGCACCTGGTTCGCCGCGAGCTCGAGCTCGGCATCCATGGCAGACTCGGGCCCTGCTCGGGTGAACCCGGTGCAACCAAACCGAGCCCGGGCCTAGTTCCGAGGAACCCGAGCCAGGTCCGATCGAGTCGTAAAATGAGTTCGACTTTTCCGGCGATCGCCGACGAGTTACAGTTGAGTTAACTACGTCATTGGCACACATTCATGAAATGTAAAGCATCTAAAGTCTATTATACAGCCAGTAGAGTCCTAAGCATGCATCTAACTACAAACTACTAAATCTACAGTTCATACACATACATCATACTAGATCAGTTCAGTCATGCACATATTCATACTTTGCTTCATTCTTAACAGCATGGTCACGTTCATTCGCATATGTTCCTTCGTTCTTAGCATCGATGTCATCATGTAATCATTCTATAGCGCATGTAACCTTAGCATTTACAGATCGGTTCGTGGGAGTTCAAATCAGGCATGCGAAGTTCATTTAGAAGCACGACTTATGATAGAGATCCCGAGTTCCACACACCTTAAGGCCTAAGCGGTCGCCGAAAAGTCGTTCGAGGTTTGTCCTTGTACTCCCCTGCTCCTCATGTCGTCGGCGCCGGAGTGGTCGTCGACGTTCGTGCTCTCTGTCCTCTGTCCGCTCGTCGAAGGGAAAGAGAGAATAGTGAGAGGCAAAGCATTCGTAATGAGCTAGGGGGAAAACAGAGGGTCTTTGTCCTCACCACTGTTCGTCGTGGCACTGATCCCCCATGAGCACAATATGTCTAGATAGTCGTGTATCCATTCCAAGCAATGGTATTTCCCTTCAAGATGAAGAGCTCTTAAAAAAGATAAAGGTAAAAGATGCAAAGCATGCAAAGATGTAAAGTTATGAAAGATGCATGACATGAAAAGCATGAAAGCAAGCAAGTACAATTGGTGTGAAAGTTAAGCATGTCAGATGGAAAGATGTGTTCTCTATTATTATTTGATCTTCTTATATGATGTTGCTATTATGACTTCCATCTATGCCATACTCACGAAATTCTATCCATTATGACTTAATGTCTCATTATGTTGATTTCATATCCTCATGCTATGTTTGGATAGAACTGATTTATGATTTATATGAACTCACACTTAGCATTATGCTAATGATTGAGCTTGCTCCCCTATGTGATTTCCACAGGTACATAATGGTCATCCGGAAGGCGATGCTTCGTGTACGGAGGTCTCCGCGGGGTGGCGTACTGTTCCATATGGTCATGTTAGAGCGTGACAGTAGTTACCTTATGTATCGTTGCATGTGTTGGGTCATGTACGGCGATGAGTCCCAGCAATCGTTAATTTATCTAGACTAGCTTTGCATTTATGAGCCACTATTTTTGGGCGGACTAGTACACCTTTGTGTTTCCGCACCGTGTCGAGTAATGAGATTGTTTCCTCATACTTGGACACCTTTTTGGGATGTATTTTGGTCACTTTTTGGACGTATGTGGCTCATACATTGTTGCCCTACGAAGGCTAGTTAAACCCTTGATATATTATGCTTCCGCACTTGCTTTCATTTTTGTCGCATGCTTCTTGTCATTTAGTCTTCCGTTGTGATATTCTATTTTTCTTTAAGTCTTCCGCTATCATGTTCATCATGTCTTCCGCTACATTTATTTAAATCTTCTATTGTATTATTATATTATATCTCTTAAGTCTTTCGCTTTGCGTTTTTGTGATATTGACCGCCCGGTCAATAAATCGCTCAAGTAAAGAGGTCAAAAAGTCAAAATAGAAATAAAGAAGCACCATATGTGGCGTCCCTGGGGGCGCTACATGCACGGTCTAACACTCCAAGCGGTCCCCATTTATCTCATGCAAACCATGCTGTGCCAGAATATAGAAAAGTTATGCAGAGACAGATTGGAATATGCCCTGACGTTACTAAGGAATATGTTGGCGCAGGTTTAAAGCGACTCCCTTCTAGCAAAAATTGGTTGGGCCTGTTTGCAGAGCACAATCACCTCTGGGCCCCAGATTCTTCGCCACAAATACGTCAAAAGATCTAAAGATGGAGCTCAACTATGCCACAAACCCGAGGACTCTGCCTTCGGAGATATATATTTATTTTGTACATACAAATTTTCCCTGAAAGTCATATTATGGGGCACAGAATGATATTAAAGTCGTATCCAATTTGGAGTTGGTGTTAATATTGTGAGACTCGACCCGCTCCTGAATTGTTTAACATATTAGGTAGGATCGATTGAATATCGAATTGAATGGTCGGACTCGTTAATATAATTTTTTTAAAAAAATAAGTTAAAATGACCATTATAATATTAAAGTCCTATTCATCGTGCTTCACATGTTCATGTGATTAGTCGCAAGCCGACACTAGATGTAAGCATAAACTGCCATATTTGGAGTTGGGCGTCAATGTTGTGAGACTCGACCCCCTCATTAACCCAAATTGTTTGACATATTAGGTAGAATTGATTGAATCGAATGGAATGGTCGGACCCATTAATATAAATTAAAAAAATAAAATAAGTTAAAATGACTATTATAATATTAATAATATAAAATATTATATTTAACAAAATATAAAATTAAATATAATATAATAATTTAGATAAAATAATATAATAAAATAAGCATAAATTTATTATATTTAATTTAGATAAAATATATAATAAAATAAGCATAAATAAGCATAATAATTTAAACAATGCGCATTTCAAAAATAGTGCACTAACGTCAACAACCAAATGAATATGTAATGAGACTTACCAGAAGCCTATGAGCAGTGAACGTGACCAAGTCGTTAGTCTTCCGACTCTTATGCGTGGTCTCGTAGACCACACGAAAGTCCACGAGACCGTCTTCTTTCTCCTCCTATAATAAAGTTTCAAATTTTATAAAATAAGTATAAGTTAAAAGTTTTAACTAAATTTGTATGTAAATTATCATGCGTCATCGATGCTCGTCAAATTGCATCGACCCCCTTGTGTGGATGTGGGTCTCGGATTTCGAAAGTCGATTAACTCTTATCTTTTTCGACTTCCTTTGCCTTCGTTCATCCGTCCTCTATTAACATCAAATACTTAGACTTTAAAAAATTATAAATTTAATAAAAATACTTACTACTTACTACATATGGACTCCCAAACTGAGCGCCTAATATGTCTTGGGCATCTTTGTATGTCTTGCTCCAAAGTGAGGCCGGCAGACATAATGACCTTGCGAAACTTGTACAATCGATTTCGGAGGCATTTCACAGCGACCTCCTTAAAAGCTCTCAGGATCATCCCTAAACTAAGATCGGGATGAAACTCATTTGCCTCCTACATAATAAGTGAAAATTTAGTAATTTAAAAATAATATAAAATAAATTATGTAACCCAAATAGAAGATCATATCGTAAAGGCTCGAAAGATGTTATTCCGCACTTGAATTGGGACATCTTTCCAGGATCCTGCCCCTTCTATCAAGTGGGAAAGAATGAGAGTACTGACATCCCGCACGGTACTAGCGAGTATGAAAGTGGTCCTGCCAATTACAAAGAAGAATTAATTTTCAATGATAATCAAAACTATAACAAAATTTCTACAACTTATTTGACTTACAATCGAGCAATATTATTCACGGTGACCACCCCATTATCGTGTAATTTCTCTTCATCTGTCGAAGAGGAATCATCATCCGGTACAGTTGGGGTAGGATGAGAAGGTCCGACATCACCTACGGGCCCTAATACAAACTAAATCATTAGTGTCATACCAAATTACACTAGTGATATTTGTACACTAATGTTCTCACATCGAGTGATGTCTATTGATCACTTGCTGATCACTATATGTTTCTAACCCATTTTAGATGCAATTCATACATATCGAGTCCCATTTTCGCCTATTTTTGGGCCAATTATAGTTGGAATGCAAACATTGTGATAATTAGTTGATATTCCTTATTTCATACTTAATTCCATATGCATAGAGGTTCTGAAATGCCAAAATCCATTAATATTTAAATTCTATGCCAAGTTATCATTTTGAGGACAAGTTATCATTCCTAAGTGCCAAGTTATCATTATTTTGAATGAACTAATTTTCAATGGTTTTCCTGCTGTAAATCCATCATTATCATGTATAAATCATATTTGGATAGTCACATCTAAACTTGTGCAAAATTTTAAGTCCATTTGAACAAGTTATCATTTTTCAAGTGCCAAGTTATCGTTAAAGGGCAATTCTGTCATTTTGACATGCAAAACCATTAATTCTGCACAAGGATCTTAAGCAATCATCTTATTATTGTTCTAACTCATTGCTGGTCAAATTTCATCACATTTGGATAATCAAAACTCAAGTTATCACAAGTTATCGTTTTTAAGTCATATAAGTTATCGTTTTTGGGGCACTCAAGTTATCACTTTTAGGAATCTCATTCATATTTGATTTGTGACCTCACTCACTTGTTTCTCTAATCAATTTGATGCCTGAAATGCTTTGAACCACCCATATTAGGACATTTTCCAAGATTTCCATAAAATTATCATTCCGGGCCCTTGAATTCATTCATATCGATATAAGTTTTCATTCTTGCACAACACATAACCCCATCTGATATTTAAGAAACATTATCAAAACAAATAGAATAATAGGACAACTAGAAAAGAAGATAACTAGGTAAAATTATTCACTTAATTGTAACTTCTTACCTCAAAATAAGACCACATCTATCATGTGTAGTTACATTTCAAAAGTCCATATATTTCTGCATAGAAAAATATGAAAACAAATCATATAAACATTAAGGCTACTATGAATATGCATATATGGGAAGCCATCTGCACACATATGGGCTATAAGATACTCTAATGTGAGATGTTGAAGTCAAAATGGCACATATTAGTTGGGAATTATATATCACAATTACAAGCTAACTTTATTTATATGGTTAGTGGAGACTAGAGAGGAGATAAGAAGCATGCCAAATGGACAATTGTTAGCTTCCTAAGCTACAAAGTCTTCAAAGAGCAAGATAGGATTCGAAAAAAGTGCTAAGTCACAGCTGATATGTTTGGGAATTCTCTACTTGTCTCTGGTTGCTATTGTTTTATTATTAAAGCAAAGTGAAGTCACATATAACACAACTTCAATAGAGACAATTAAAAAAATATCTGCCATCTTCTATATTACTATTGTAAATATGCACAATAAGTGTAGGGAGACAAACTAATAGCATAATTGTTAATTGTTTGTGTTGCCAAAAAAACTCAATTTTTTTAAGACAAGGGTTAAAAATAATAATAAAGATCGATTTCATACTGGAAAAATGGTTGAACTTCCTCGCAAGTTTAGAGAATATATAAATGTGCTTGCTCCAGTTCAGATGCATAAAGAACATTTTGTGTGCCAGATCCTAAAGGTCTTCCTGGTTGACAAAACAGAGATAATCTTCCAAACGATTCACTTGCCCCACCATCATAATTCCTTTCCGGTCGATTGAACTTTGTATCCATTTGATGTAGATACCTTGAACATAATATCATACATTCATTTGTAATATAACCTTCTGCAATAGAAGCTTCCATATGAGCCCTGTTACCAATCAAAGTTTTTAAATAGTACAACCATCTCTCAATAGGATACATCCATTAGTAATGAATAGGTCCAGCCGTCTTAGCTTCACTAGCTAAATGAATTGGCAAATGCACCATAATATCAAAAAATGAAGGAGGAAAAACCTTCTCCAACTTTCATAAAGTTATAGGAATTTGAACTTCAATTTGCTCCAACTCATCGACCGTTAAAACTTTTCAAACAAGATCTTTAAAGAACAAAGACAATTAAATTAGTGGTTCATACACTGATTTAGGTAGCAAACCACGTATTGCAAGAGGGAGGAGTAAATGTTGCAAAAGAATATGGCAATCATGACTTTTGAGACTAGAAAGTTTGTGATCTTTTATATTAACACATTGAGAAATGTTAGATGAAAATCCATTCGGGACTTTTAAGTTTTTAAGAAAAAGGCACAACTTCTTCTTCCCTTCAGGTGATAATGTGAAACAAGCAACTGGTAACTCATATTTTTCTCCATTCTTTATTGGATGCAATTCCTGCCTTATGTTCATTGCTTGGAGATCTAATCGAGATTTGATTGTGTCTTTTGTCTTGCCTTTAGCATTCATGATTGTACCAAAAATGTTATCACAAATATTTTTTTCAATATGCATCACATCTAAATTATGATGCAATAGTAAAGTTTCCCAATATGGAAGGTAAAAAAATATACTTCTTTTATTCTAATTATCCTTCATGTCATCATGTGAAACTTTAATCTTCTTTTTTGGATCTTTTGTCAATTGTAAGCCATGAAGATCTTGAACTTGGTTAAGTATATCAGCACCATAACGAATTTTTGGTGGTAGTCGTCATTCTTTCGTGCCATCAAATGAGTCTTTATCATTCCTCCACTTGTGATTGGGTGGAAGAAAACATCTATGGCTCATATAACAATGCTTCTTACCATTAGCTAGTCTCAATGAAACAGTGTCTTTATTACAATATGGACATGCCAACTTCCCTTTAGTACTCCATCCAGACAAATTTCGATATGCTGAAAAGTCATTTATAGTCCACAACAATGCTGCATGCAAGTTTAAATTTTGCCGACTTGAAGCATCAAAGGTCTCAACACCAATTTTCCATAAGTCATTTGGTTCCTCTACTAAAGGTTGAAGATAAATATCAATTGCATCTCCAGGACTTTTTGGGCCAAGAATTAGCATTGACAAAATAAAATCTCTTCATATCTTAAAAGAACTTCTAATTCACAAGAGCAAACAAAAATATGAGGTACTAGTGATTATGTAACCCAGTACACAATGATGTGGCAAAGCACATCTCCTCATGAAACAAAGGGAAAACAAGCAAATAGATAAATAAATTCCTATAGCCATCTCAAAACAACTAAGCAAGGGGTATTAAGTAGTTTTATTGAGTTCATATAAGATGATTTGCACCCCCACCCATGATTGCTTTAATTATACTTCGTGCAATAAGTGTCAAATGAAGCAAAATAACCTGCTACTCTTTGTTAATTACCAATAGAATAAGACTTAGGTAAGATGAATTAAGGCATAACAACAATATGAAGTATGAAACTCTAATAAATGCATCCACACATTTTTTTTATCTTCGTTGTACCTATTTTTTTTCTTTCCATGTTGAAATATGTCAAGCAATTATTGGTAATAGAAATAGATAAGGAACTATACAATTAAAGGCGCCCCCGCATACGGGGGTCTCGCTGCCCGGACAACGAGTCTGAGGGGGGGGTCAAGGGGGGATCCAGGGGGTGTGGGGGGCGGAGCCCCCTGGAGCAAAATTTGAAAGTTAAAATGAAAATAAATGAATTACTCTTCTGGATTTCACTAAAATTACTTTACTAGATTTTGTGAAAAAAAACCCACTGCAAGCAAGAAATGAGCAAATACATCTAAGCAAAGAATTGAAAGACACGAGCAAATAATTAGTAGTACATGTGAAATCACTAAATGTTCGGTTGCAGGAATCACTTCTAGATTTTCTTCTAGGACGTTTTTGCTCTTCCTATTTCCTTTTTAGGAGTTGTGACTGCGTGGAGCTACACAATTGGGTGGCGATCCTATTTCCCTCAAATCGCCCAGTTTGGATCGTGAAGCTCAGCGTTAATGGTCATGTTTCCTTCTTGCAGTGGTCATTAGGTCGTGTAGGCAGCGGCCATCAGGTTCTTGAAGCTAGGGATTGATGATTCTATTTCCTTCAAGCGGCGGCCATCAGGATCTTGAAGATCTGCAATGGTGGGGTGTTGGGGCGTTGGCGATCCTATTTCCCTCAAATCGCCCAGTCAGGATCGTGAAGCTCAACGTTAGTGGTCATGTTTCCTTCTTGTAGCGATCGTCAGGTCTTGTAGGCAGCAGCCGTTCTTGAAGCTAGCTAGGGATTGACGATTCTATTTCCTTCAAGCACCGACCATCGGGATATTGGAGTTCTGCAATGGTGGGGTGTTGGTGGAAGTGGGTTTTGCTTCAAGGGAGTGAGAGGTTGCCAGAGAAATTGGGAAGAAGAGTCGCTAGGCAGATGAATCGACAGGCAGATCGAGTCCACAAATGGTGAAGAAGAGTCGAAAGAGGGTGAAGAAGAGATGTAAAAGGGGGGCTAAGGCTATTGAGGAGGGAGGGGAAAATGGCGGGGCTTTTTTCCACATTAGCGACAAGTGATATATGGTCGTAGATATCACATTTTAACGACAAGAGAAGTCTTCGTCATTGTTGAATATATGTATAACGGCAAGCATTTTAACTGGTCATTAAAAGTGTCTTTTAATGTCTAGTTTTGATACTGGTCGCAAATACTTGGTCGTTAAAAATACTATTTCTTGTAGTGATACAGGTAAACAATATGTTCTCTCATCTCATACACATGCTTGGAGGCAAATTATAAGGTGTTACAAAAATTGACCAACATGAATAAGCAGTACTTGATAAGTCAAATGGCTTGAAGCCATCGGTGCAAAGTCCTAATCTAACATTGTGTGATTCTGCAAAAAAATTTGGATGAAGTGCATCAAATTATTTCCATGTGTAATGGAATTTCGATCATAACGTGCCCCTTCTCTATGCCACCTCATAAGTGATGCAGTTTTTTCAGAAAGAAATAGTCGTTGTAATCTTAGAACAATGGGAAAGTATCTGAATACTGCATTTGCCACATTTTTTTGAAATTTGGAAATTTTTTCTCGGCTTGTATCTGGGCTCATCACAAATAGAACAACTCATAAGTGAGTTGCTTTCCTTGTAATACAACATGTAATGAATGCGACGTGCATCAATCTTCTAATATTTCAACCCTAAATATCTCATCAATCTTTTGCACTTGTAAAAATGTCCCAGTAATTTCTCTTAAGCTGAAAGCATATTCTTAATAATGACAAGCATCCGGTCAAAATAACTTTCGCTCAAGTTAAATTCTGATTTCAAGTTCATTAGTTGTGCCACTGCAGAGAGTGTAGTTTGTTTCACGCATTCATCCCATAAAGGTTCATCTGCTTCTTCGAGAAGATTATAAAATTTAGAAACCGAAGGATTCGGGTCTTCTTCAATCAATGTTTCGCCAACATTTTTTGCTAACATTGCATCTCGTATCATATCCCTGTACGGATTGATTGAGTCGTCCACATTGGTATCTACATTAATTATCTCTTTAGCCCATCTTTCTTCACTATGAAAGAACCAATTTGTATGTCAGTAAGAAATCATTGTCATATAAATTCTTCTGCACATTATATCTTACTTTCCAATGATAACATTTGCACTTCCGGCATGGACATAAGATTTCGCCATATGAAGAAGCAACACCTTCATTTTGATATGCCACATTAATAAATTCATCAACACCATCCTTATATTCTTCAGTTATAACGTCACGTTTATCCTTTCAATGACGAATCCAACTACGATCTGGCTTTTTCATTTCTGTAACTGACAACATTAAGTCATATGTCAATAAATTCTTGTACTTGAAACATGTGATTTTGAAGTTACGAAGTCCAAAATCTCATGTTTCAAGTACTTGATTGTCATATTCAGAATCGACCATAATCTATATTTTGAGTACCAAGAATTGATAATTTTTGTTGTCATTTTCTGATGTCTCTTTTTTTTCATAATCTCATTTTATTACCAAGAATGTGGATGTACATCCTTAGTAAAATTTATGAGAACATAATAAAAAAGAGGTACTAGAATTATTAAAAAAAGTTATCAGTATTTGATTTCAAATTGAGTCCAATCATCTTAAGGGAAACTATAATCTAATAACTCGTAATGGTGGAACAAATTTGTTCTGCTCATGCATTTACTATAAGAGAGGTGGGGAACAAAGCAGCATGCAACTAGGAATCAATCATAAATGTCGAACGTTGTGATTAACTCAACCATCTATAAACTAGGAATTAGAATAATTTCAAGTAATTAATTAGGAATTAGATTAATTTTGAGTAATTAACTAATAATTATCTTAACATGTATTAGATTAAAAAATAGCAAATTAACTAGTCCTTAGATTAGTTTCAAGTAATTAACTAGTAATTAACTTAACATGCATTAGATTAAAAAATAGCAAATTAATTAGGGATTACATAATGGATGGTGGCAGGCTCGTATCTTCTTAAGCGGAGAAGGATAACGGCGGGAGACGCAGAAGGGTAAGCAGTGGAGGAAGGCGACGGACGACGGCCGACACCGAATGGAGGAGCACAGACGGCGGGCGCAAGGCGGGCCGCGGAGGAGGCAGAGGCGAATGGCAGTGGAGGAGGCGGAGGGTGGCGGAGGAGGCGAAGGGCGGCGGGCTGCAGAGGTAGAGAGTAGAGGAGGTCGGCGCAGGGCGAATCGAAGGAGCAATGGGAGTCGGGGCAGCGAGCGGGCGAGTTCGACCGTCGGGGCAGCGGGCGTCGATCGTCAGAGCAGCGGGGTCGGGCGAGTTTGATGATGGCAAGTTCAACGAGGGCGGGGTCAGGCATCGGGCGTCGACCATCAAGCATCGTTGATTGTGGTGAAAATTGGCGAGTGAGTGTAATAATCGAAGAGCGTAATAGTAAAAAGTGAAAACACATAAGAGGGGTTAGGGATTTAAGTTAAGTATTTAGCGCCTCAATTAGACGCGATGCTACTTAGACGCTATGAGAGCGCCATAATCGAGATGCTATTTCGAGGCTGTAGGGACGCTATATCGATTTTTCTTACTAATTTAAGATTATATGTGCAAGATTAAGTGATAATAATATGTATATGTGCACGAGTTATAGATGTTTATTTATATGTCAATATGTTCCCGATTAAGTGAGGATAATAAAAAGTCGGCTAATGTAGCGCTACAGAGAAGCTAATGTGTTGCTAAGATATATTTGCGACACACTAGCATCGTAGTAGTGTTTGGAGACGCTAGGGCGACGCTAATAGGTTTTCTATATTCTAATTTTCTATTATATATATATGTAATTTTCTTTATCAAGATATCGTCTCATCGCATATGCCCCGTTCTAGTCGTTTTGTTCCCTTCCCATAATCTAAAAATTATGGAATGCATATATAATTATTATGTATGTGTATATAAAATTATAAGTCTATATATATGTATGTATATAACAAATTTGTGTGTGTATATATATATATATCTAATATATGTGTATGTATATGTCTGCGTGTGAGAGATTAAGTCACAATGATGTGTATATCTATATGTATTATAAGTATATACATCTTTGTATATATTTATAGATGTGCGAGATTAAGTGACAATAATATGTATATGTATACGTATTATAATTATATATATGTATGTATATGTTTATATGTGTGAGGTTAAGTGATAATAATATATATATGTGTACTTATTATATTTAAGTATAAGTATATACATGTATTTATATGTCTATATGTGCCCAATTACGTGAGTGTAATAAAAAGTTAGCTACTACGACGCTATAGAGACGCTATTGAGTCGCTAAAACATATTACCGACACACTAGCGTCGACGTAGCGTCTCATATGTATTAGCATCCCAATAAGGAGACTCCAATAGTATCTATGTAGCATCGACCATAATTGCGGCTCTAGTGTGGCGCTACGTAGACGCTATTGAGACTCCACTGCGATGCTAAAATGGGATCATTTGTAACAAATCATGTCTCTTAATTTAACCATCATAATTTTATGATTAAGAATATAAAAATAATATATGCATAATTAAGATATAATATATACTGTATGGATAAGTAACATATAAAATATAGGTAACAAATTATATATTTAGGAACACTCCTATAATGTAGACATATATAAGTAATTATGTAGGAATACATATATATGTTGAAGGAACATATATAATATTTAATTTATTTATTGATCAAAGTATAGTATAGATAATATATAGGGTTGCGTCAAAATAGATAACATATAGCGATATAAATATAAATAGCGGATATATAGTTATCTATTTTTTAGTTAACATATATAGTTATGAGATGCCAAGTAAGTGTTAAAATAGTGCTTCTTCATATTGGCCTCTACATAACATCGTATTAAATGTGACGCGAGATAGCGTCTCTCGATGCGATAACAGCGCTAGGTTCTCCCGCACACTTTCGCTTCATGGCGTACAATAATAGCAGCTACCTAGTGTCGTTATGGCACCTTCGTTACAGCCTATTTCTCGAAACTCTAAGACAATGCTAATGTGACGCTATTGAGAGACAAGTAGCGTCGCTTATTTGGGACTGAACTGAGACGCCATAACGGTGCTCATGACGTTGACTTAGCGTCACCATGTTTCGAAACGCTATTTGGTGTCATTAATCGTCAGTTTTCTTATAGTGTCAGCCGGGCCGGGCCTGGGCCTTACAACACTCTTGTATTGTGATTCGTGGAAGCACACATTTGCATGTGACATCATTTGTCGAGTAGTATATCAATCAACAGGTGATTATCCAAGTGGGATGACAAATGGGCGGTGCAAGTTGAGAAAAAATGTGCAACTTGTTTAAAAAGAAAAAATGTAACATTATATATATAATATATAATTCTATAAATATATATATCCATGCTCAAAAATCCATCCAATCGGCTGGGCCGGTCGGACCGGTGTCCGACCTTTAGAACGGCCTCAAACCTCGGCTTTGAGGTTGACTCGGTTTGATTTGATCAAATCCGATCAAAATTCGGATTCAATCATTTGACCCGCCGAGTTTGAGGGACCCGGTCGGGCAGGTGTCCGACCATTGGAACGGCCTCAAACCCCGGCTTTGAGGTTGACTCAATTTGATTTGATCAAATCCGATCAAAATTTGGATTCAACCGTTTGACCCGCCGAGTTTGAGGGACCCGGTCGGGTGATGCATGCAAAATATAACATATTTTAGATTATTATTTTAATTAATTTTTCTGTAATTTGATCATGGCATGCATCATTTTTAGTCACTTTTAATCGTAATTCTGGATTTATCAATTTTAATTATTAATTCTCTGAATATTTTAATTATGGATGGATTAACTAAATTTTGATAATTATTTTGCAGGAAAAATCGAGATTTAGATGGATTGTGCCGTATCGTCCGAAATTCCGAAGAATTTATCATTACGGCCGAGATTAGGATAAAGGATTATTGTTTTGGCCGAGATTTGGAGGGGGTAATGGCAATGAAATCATCCTTTTGGCCGATATATGAAGGTGTAAAGATAAAATTGTTTGGGCGTAACGGGATTTAATTCTCTGTTTTGGCCGAGATATGAAAGGTAAAGATAAATGATTTTATCTTTTGGGCGTAACAAGTTTTAATTCCTTCCTTACGGCCGAGATTTGGAGGGAGCAAAAGGAATTTTATCTCTTTGGGTGTAAAGATAAAATAATTTCGTTTTGGCCGAGATTTAAAGGGGGTAAAGATAAAAGGATTTATCTTTTGGGTGTAATAGTTAGAAGAATTATCGTTTTTGGCCGAGATTTATCCCGTGAATTTAAATTCGGCCGTACATCGTGATCAAATTGAAGGCCGTCCGCAACCTATAAATACGTGAAGAATCCGTCGTTTCAATTCGTGCTCTGAAGTTCAGGTTTCTTCCACGGCGAGTCGTGAGCTCTGCAGGCTACGACCAAGAGGAGAGAGGTGCGACGGCTGGAAGTTGATCGCGACCCTGATCAAGTCCGAGAGGCTGCCCGACTGTCTGCCCGTGATCCGAAGCTTCGACTTTTATCTCTTTGGGTGTAATTCTTCCAATTATTATTATTTTATTATCTCTCCAGAATTTCTAGGATGAACTCCATATTTTTATTTATTTCATGTTAGGAGATTATTATTGAAGGGAAACTATTTGGACCCTATATTATTTGTTTTAATCTTTTCTGATCAATTAGTTAATTGTGCTTAATGCTTTTAATTTAATTACTTGGATTTCTGAGTTGAGTAATTATCAGTTTGTGGACTATTTAATTTCAGAATTCATTAATTAAATTAATTGATTTTATGTGAAATTAATAATTGACATAAATTTGATAACTAGTGTGTGGAAAATCAAGTTTATATGGTCTGTTAATCTATACCAGTTTGTGAAGTGATTAATAGTCTAGGATTTTCATATTAATGCATCTGAACTTGATCGCGACCCTGATCAAGTCCGAGAGGCTGCCCGACTGTTTGCCCGTGATCCGAAGCTTCGACTTTTATCTCTTTGGGTGTAATTCTTCCAATTATTATTATTTTATTATCTCTCCAGAATTTCTAGGATGAACTCCATATTTTTATTTATTTCATGTTAGGAGATTATTATTGAAGGGAAACTATTTGGACCCTATATTATTTGTTTTAATCTTTTCTGATCAATTAGTTAATTGTGCTTAATGCTTTTAATTTAATTACTTGGATTTCTGAGTTGAGTAATTACCAGTTTGTGGACTATTTAATTTCAGAATTCATTAATTAAATTAATTGATTTTATGTGAAATTAATAATTGACATAAATTTGATAACTAGTGTGTGGAGAATCAAGTTTATGTGGTCTATTAATCTATACCAGTTTGTGAAGTGATTAATAGTCTAGGATTTTCATATTAATGCATCTTAATTTTAATCTTATCTGACGAATACCAATTTGTGGGACTTTAGGTTTGATTAAATTTAAGATAGTTTGATTTACCGGATTAAATAGCAGAATTACCAGTTTGTGGACTTTGTGATGTTAATCTTGTAAATTAATAACTTGGGAAAATTTCTAATCCATCTTTAAAGATTAAATTTATTTTTTAAGGTTCAAATATTTATCCTGATCTATTTTCATCCTAAGGCCTAACTTCAACACCATTATCATATATTTATCTTATTTTCTTTATTTTATTTCATAAAACCTCTTTCCAAAAATCCATGTTTTTCCTCTCTTATTAATTTATAAATCCAGATATTGAATTAATAATATTCCTCGTGGGTTCGACACTCTTACTCCTATTTACTATATTACTTGAGCGACTAGTGCACTTGCTAGCGATTTTATTTTGCTACATCATCTCATACGCATCAAGTTTTTGGCGCCGTTGCTGGGGAATATTTTATTAATTAATTTTTTATTTTTATGAATTATTAGGAGATGTAAATAAATTGTAAATAATTCTTTGTAAATATCAACTATTTGTTTTAATTATTTTTATTTTTTGTGTATAAACTAACATTTTTCTTTTGTAGATAAAGGTCGCGACAACTTTAAATTTGTTGACTTTCGGCTTAAATTCTGACGCCGACTGGATTTTTCAGATTACGTGAACTTATGGTTTTACGACCGAGATCTAGTTTGTCGGCTTTACTGGTTTTACGACTTCGTTTCTGACCTCTAAACTTTCAATTTTGCTATCGCAACATTGATTTCAGTGGCTTTATATTTTATATTGTTTGTTACGGGCGAGAATTTATCTCATTTTTTTTACGGCCGAGAATGAATCTTGTTTTTGCGGCCGTAGAACTCTTTTTAATATTGATTTGATCTTTTTTAGCTTTAATGATTATGATTTTTTTACGCCAGTAAGCTTTTATCTGACAAACTCTTATCCAAATTTTACGGCCGGTATTTCATTTCATCCAGATCGAATTAAATCTCTCTCATGCGCTATGATGGATTAAGCTTGCGACCGATAATTTAATCTCTGATAATCCATTAGCGCATGATTTTGCAGCCGATAATTTTCTAAAATTTTCTTTGCGAACGTTGGTTAAATCTCTTTCGTATTATTCTTCATTTTACGGCTTGAATTTTCATCTCCGCCGAGAATTGATCTCTTAATTCTGTTTTTCGGCCGTAATGATTCAATTGGCGATGTTTCGTTCAATTTTTATTTCGACCGAAAACATGTTCTGTTTTACGGCCAAAATGCTATTGACTTCGGTTCTTTACGCCCAGAGTCAATTTAATCCTCTTTCGGCCGACATAATTCAGTTAATTTTTACGCCATTTTGCGATTTTGTTTCGGCCATAATTCAACAAGTTTTACGCCTTCACATTGATTAATCCCTTTCAACACTGTTCCATAGTTTCTACGACCGAATGAGCCTCGGATTACTAATCTAATTTCGGCCGTAAATCTATTTTTGTATTACGGCCGATTAATCTTATTTCCTCTCTGAAAAATAATTTTTGCTAATGTCTGATTATTAACTTTGCGGCCGCAAATTAGTTCTGATTCGTTTTGTGCCATTTGTTACATCATCGTTAATTCTTCCAAGTTTTTACAGCCGAACGAGCACATGATTTTTATGATCATCTATTCGATTTACTTCCGGTCGAGATGTTATTTTTGGCATTTGAATTGGTTTGAAGAGCGTTTGGCGGTCGTAATTCGATTTCGGATAATTATTCTCTGACCTAATGAATTTTTTTTTAATTCGATAATGGCCGAAAGATTTTTATCTTTATCAATTTAAAATCTTATTTCTTCGTTACCTATTATCTGTATTTCTTTTTTCTTGTATATATTTGTATTTTATTCTTTTATCTCTCTTACTGAAAATTAGTTGTTGCAGGACTTGAGTGAAAATCTAATCACAACTAAGTTAATCCTTTGGATCAATTTATATGTCACACATTCTGATCAAATGTTAATTTTTTATTTTATTTAATTTTTTTTGACACTTGGTTGTTGCAGTGACGAATTGAATATTTAATCACAACCAAAGATTTTACTAATTTACATTTTTTTTATTAAGTTAATTTTTTTTATTTAATTAGTTAGTTGATTGGCATTTTAATTAATAGTTTAAGGAGTCATCTAATCGATATTTCTTTTTGTGCACGGAGAGGAACTCGACTAATTATTTCTTCGGATACGTGGATCGAGCGATGCATGAATCTCGGACATGACAAGCAAAAGCTCCATGCACGAGCTCCGAGCAGATTGAACGCCATGCATGCGTCACATCGAAGACTTGCACCATTACGCCCTGCTACCCGTCTTTCTTACGGCCAATCACTGCGTGCCTTGAAAATCGGCCAAGCTCTTACGACATGACCCTTCACTGCGCGCATCACGAGGGAAAGGTAAGTTTACGCCCGTAATTGTATCTATAAATTCTTACACCTCGTATTTTTTGCAGACCAAGAACTAGCTCCATTTCGCCCTTTCCTCCTTATGGCCAAAGTGGCTCTTACGGCCGAAGTTCCGAGTCTCACCGCCGATCCTTACGCCCACTGTGCATTACGACCGAACCTCTGTTCCATTCTGTTCCTTACGGCCGAAGTCTCCACGACTAAAAGCCCTTACGGCCGATCCTCACACCGCGCACCGCCGCTCTCTTACGGCCAATCTCCGGCCGAGCTTTTCTCCTTACGGCCGAGACGTCAGCTGCCATCACCACGGTCGTCACCTTACGGGCACAATCTACACAATCATTGACTCCGGCCGAGGTTCTTCATTGACTTCCTGTTCCTTACGGTCGAGAAGCCAAAGTGCCCTCTACTTCTTACGACCGAGGTTCTTCATCAACTACGGCCGAGGTTCTTCATCGACTTCCAGTTCCTTACGGCCGAGATTGCGCGGCCGAGATCTCCTCTCACCGACACCATTTGCGGCCATGAAGTTCATAACATTGACACCACAAGAATCTCGGCCGAGTCTCTTCAGCTTTTGCGGCTGACACCTTCATCGATATATATATTGAGGCCGAGCATCTCTCCACCGATAATAAATCCGGTTGTATCTTTTTCCCTTTTCTTTATTTTCATTTCCTTAATTTTCCTTTTTATTGAGTATGTATCACTTTTCCTTGCTGGCTTAACACTCAGAACAGTGTCTAGTTCAAGCTTGGGGGAGTTTGCATTTCATGCATTGCATGTTTCTTTCTTTTTATTTGCTTATGTTTGCATCTATTTGTAAAAAAATCCAAAAAAATTGAAAATTTGGAAAATTTTCTAAATACCATTGCATGCATTTATTTTTGCTACCATCTTACTAACTCTTGTCTTAATGTTTTAATTATCTTTTAGTAAAAGTTCAAAGACATATTGTTAATTGATGAAACTTGAATACTTTTCTTTCTTATCACTTGTTATTTTAGTATCAAACTTATAGACTGTGTGCCTATGCTAAGTAGAATTATGAATGACTAAGGCGACAAAATCATATTCATGCCTGTTTACTTCTTTTAAGTCTTGATAAGTAGTAGCCTTTTTATTGACCATATCAAGTACTTTTTGAGCTTATAAAAAAAAAGAAGGGTTAGTTAAACCCTAACAAAAAATAAAAAAAATGAAATGAATAAAGTTATGTGTAGGTACAAAAGTGTTATCCGGAACCAAGGTGTGTTCGGGTAATTAGATCCGTAGGGGTTCATGCCTGGAGACCTAAGGGCAACTGCTCTGGGATCCGTCGATCAAAAACCTGCTACATGGACCATCTTGTGGAATATGGAGAAGCACAGGAGTACTAAATCATGGCTAAGTTCGAACTCTTCATTCAGAACCTTGGTTGTTCGGGCAAGTAAACTCGAGGGGTGCTTTATCACCTGGTGCCCTAAGGTCATTTGGTCTGGGAGTCATCAGTCTAAAGCCCGCTACATGGACTTCCTTGTGCAATCCTGCTTGAATATTAGAACTTTTAAAATGATTGAAAATAAAAGTAAAAAGAAAAAGAAAAAGTTTTAAGCTCAATTAGATTGTTTGAATATTATTTGACAGACAATTTATTTTTCTGCAAGGCTGAATTTGAGATTGTTTAAATTTGTGTAGCATTCAGAACCTCTATGAAGCTAAGTGCATGGAAAATGATAAAATGCTGAGTAGTAGGTGTGCAGAAGAATTGTGTGAGAAAATTAGTCAGTTGACAATGTGGAGGCTATGATGGAACTTTCTTGAGCTTTGCTTTGAATTTTTGCTTGAGGATAAGCAAGACTTTAAGCTTGGGGGAGTTTGATGCATGCAAAATACAACATATTTTAGATTATTATTTTAATTAATTTTTCTGTAATTTGATCATGGCATGCATCATTTTTAGTCACTTTTAATCGTAATTCCAGATTTATCAATTTTAATTATTAATTCTCTGAATATTTTAATTATGGATGGATTAACTAAATTTTGATAATTATTTTGCAGGAAAAATCGAGATTTAGATGGATTGTGCCGTATCGTCCGAAATTCCGAAGAATTTATCATTACGGCCGAGATTAGGATAAATGATTATTGTTTTGGCCGAGATTTGGAGGGGGTAATGGCAATGAAATCATCCTTTTGGCCGATATATGAAGGTGTAAAGATAAAATTGTTTGGGCGTAACGGGATTTAATTCTCTATTTTGGCCGAGATATGAAAGGTAAAGATAAATGATTTTATCTTTTGGGCGTAACAAGATTTAATTCCTTCCTTACGGCCGAGATTTGGAGGAGTAAAAGGAATTTTATCTCTTTGGGCGTAAAGATAAAATAATTTCATTTTGGCCGAGATTTAAAGGGGGTAAAGATAAAAGGATTTATCTTTTGGGTGTAATAGTTAGAAGAATTATCGTTTTTGGCCGAGATTTATCCCGTGAATTTAAATTCGTCCGTACATCATGATCAAATTGTAGGCCGTCCGCAACCTATAAATACGTGAAGAATCCGTCGTTTCAATTCGTGCTCTGAAGTTCAAGTTTCTTCCACGACGAGTCGTGAGCTCTGCAAGCTACGACCAAGAGGAGAGAGGTGCGACGGCTGGAAGTTGATCGCGATCCTGTTCAAGTCCGAGAGGCTGCCCGACTGTCTGCCCATGATCCGAAGCTTCAACTTTTATCTATTTGGGTGTAATTCTTCCAATTATTATTATTATTTTATCTCTCCAGAATTTCTAGGATGAACTCCATATTTTTATTTATTTCATGTTAGGAGATTATTATTGAAGGGAAACTATTTGGACCCTATATTATTTGTTTTAATCTTTTCTGATTAATTAGTTAATTGTGCTTAATGCTTTTAATTTAATTACTTGGATTTCTGATTGAGTAATTACCAGTTTGTGGACTATTTAATTTCAGAATTCATTAATTAAATTAATTGATTTTATGTGAAATTAATAATTGACATAAATTTGATAACTAGTGTGTGGAGAATCAAGTTTATGTGGTCTGTTAATCTATACCAGTTTGTGGAGTGATTAATAGTCTAGGATTTTCATATTAATGCATCTTAATTTTAATCTTATCTGACAAATACCAGTTTGTGGGACTTTAGGTTTGATTAAATTTAAGATAGTTTGATTTCCTGGATTAAATAGCAGAATTACCAGTTTGTGGACTCTGTGATGTTAATCTTGTAAATTAATAACTTGGGAAAATCTCTAATCCATCTTTAAAGATTAAATTTATCTTTTACGGTTCAAATATTTATCCTGATCTATTTTCATCCTAAGGCCTAACTTCAACACCATTATCTTATCTTTATCTTATTTTCTTTATTTTATTTCATAAAACCTCTTTTCAAAAATCCATGTTTTTCCTCTCTTATTAATTTATAAATCCAGATATTGAATTAATAATATTCCTCGTGGGTTCGACACTCTTACTCATATTTACTATATTACTTGAG
Source organism: Pontederia crassipes (assembly GCA_030549335.1). Classification (NCBI taxonomy): domain Eukaryota; kingdom Viridiplantae; phylum Streptophyta; class Magnoliopsida; order Commelinales; family Pontederiaceae; genus Pontederia; species Pontederia crassipes. The sequence goes on from CM060198.1 coordinate 13,466,292, forward strand.
CGACTAGTGCACTTGCTAGCGATTTTATTTTGCTACATCATCTCATACGCATCATCGGGTAAAAAAAAATAAGGACAAAAAGAAAATTTATTGCAAGATACATTGCTTATATATATATATATATATATATATCTTTAAAATTTATGCTTCTAACTTTTTATTTATTTTCATCGTTTTGATTTATAAATATAATATTATTTTTGTCTTTTACATTATACTTTTTAATTAATACTTATGTTATTGTATTATTTGACTTATTAAATAATTTTACTTTACTTTATTATATTTTAATTTATTTATTATGAATCTAATAAGACAATAAGAATATGAGAAAGTTCATCCTGGATCATCAATCCAGATCGGTCAGATTTTATAGCATTGCTACATATATGGGTTCGACTTGCCTTTCTTTGAAGAATTGATTAGGAGAACGTTATAACTACTAGAAACAATGGAAACTTGGTGGTTCCTTATCCTCACCCTGCTTTCCATCTGCTTCTGCACCTTCCTTTGGGTAAAGAGTTATAGCTATTCGAGAAGACGGCTACCCCCGTGTCACGCCCTTAAGCTCCTTGACTCGAACTTCGGCGTGCGGCACGGCCAAACCCTGCTCGGTCGCCGATCAGCCCGGTTGGGACGTGTCCCGAACACGACCTGGATGCACAACGAAACACCCACCCAGTTGGAGAGAAGAGATGCTTCACAAGATAGAGGAAAACTAGAAAATATATTGAGCAATCTCAGATTGTCCAGGATGGTCTTACAAGCCTTGATTACATGTCCTTTTATAGGGCCTAAGAGAAAACACCTCCTAGTCTAACTTAAGGACCTAATCCTACTAGGCATGCAAGCCCTTCTCTAGAAAAACCTCCTTGGAGTAGGAGTAGAAATCCAGCATCTTGAAGTCCTTGAAGAATTCAGCCCCTTCAATGTCCATCTTGAAGTCAAACTGGTCAGGCCGCCCTCCTGGAGCCTGCCATGTCCAGGGCGCGCCTGCCGGACTCGGACTATTTTCCTGTGGCCTCTCCACTTATTCAGTTCTCCTATGATTAGGACTTCAACTCCAAGTGCCCATCGGTCCAAGAAGGAAGCTCGGCCCTCCAAGAATCCGTCATGTCCTTCTCGACATCGAAAATCGGCCGACTCCTATTCCTACTACAAGTAGGAATCCTTCTGACCCTACACTTCTCATCCAAGCATCTCTCGAAGTCCACCTCCTCGTCTACCTTCGAGATCTTGGAGCTGCTCCGGCCCGAAGACTCCACCTGCCGCTCGATCCGCATGGCCGTCCAAGTCCTACTCGCACTAGGACTTGTCCAGGGCATGGCCGTCTCCTCGTGTCCATCCTTCTAGCCTGCATGGTCCCTCCTCGGACTTGGATTTCTTGGCAGCTATCCTCAGCCTTCCGCACTCCGTTGCCCTAGTCCAACTCCTACTTGGACTAGGAGTCCTACTCCTACTAGGAGTAGGAGTGCGCCGCGCCTTCGCGCCCTCGCACGTCTGCCATGTCCCACGCATGCTCAGAGGCTCCTCCTCGATCTCCTCGCATTCTTGGACATCAACGCTCATCCTCCAAAGCTTCCTGCTTTGGCTCCATGCCCCGGATCGCACGCGCGTCCCGGTGCACCTTGCATTGCCCGCTGTCCCTACGCGTCCAGCTTGCGGCCGCTTCGTCCCAGCTTCGTCCTGGGACATGGCAGAGGCGAGGCATGACATCCTCCCCCACTCAAGCCATTGCCGTCCCTGGCAATGCCTTTTCTCATTGCCACACACTTCATCCAAGAAAGCCTTCGACTCGCCTCTTGGATATCATCGTCCAAAAGACCTTCGCGTCCCCGAACTTGCGTCGTTCGAAAGACCTCTGCGTCTCCGAACTCGATTCGTCCAGAAGACCTCCGCGTCTCTGAATTTGGCCCTGACTCTACCTCGAGTCATTTTGACCATATGCTCCTCGGTGTCACCTTGCCGTCCAAAGGTTCCACCCTGCGTCAATCTTCAGTCCGTTGAAGATTGTGGGACGTAGGCACCTTGCTATTGTCCCG